>OZ020611.1:84357948-85642659 GCA_963971575.1 Liopterus haemorrhoidalis
AATAATGTCCCATAGAATTATTATGCTGGTGAACTGTAATTGCCGAGAAGCATATCTTTGAGGCACTTTGAAAACCTTTTATGTTGAAGACTGAAATCAAGGTCTTTATTTCTTAAATTTACTAGTTGCACCGCACTATAGCAACATTGATTCCTGCTAGTGGTTTTATTTAGTTTTGGCAATTCTAGCTGCAACAGATTTGAAGACCTAGTTCGCGCGTTAACCATTTTTATTTTAAAAGTTGAAAAAAATCTTTTAACGAAGTTTATAGTACTATATTCGTATAATTGTTGCAAATTCATCACCTGCAGTTCTTCAAACAAAGGAGCAGAGCTATCATACTTACGTGCTCCGCATATGGTTCGTAAAGCCATTTTTTGACAAATCTTTAAGTGATTTAATAATGTCGGGTAGGTACCACCCCAGTGTATGATGCCATACCTCAGGGTGGCTTCGTACCAAGCAACATAAAGCTTTTTTACCTCCGTCAATGGAAGGATATTTTTCATGTAGAATAATTTATAATTAATCTGTCTTAACCTGTTTGATAGTTCATTTATATGAATATCCCATTTTAAACCAGAATCAATAGTAACGCCTAAGTATTTAATAGAGTTTACGATTTCTATATTTTCGCACGAGCAATGGTAAATACACTTATGACGATGACATTTGATGTGAAGACTATTATTAAGATTTTTCGAAGTAGAAGTCTTGTAAGCGAAATAGATGCCCTTTGTTTTGGAAGCATTAATAATCATACAATTATTAATTAACCAGGTGGTGAGAAGATTAAGATCGGAATTGAGATGGCTAGATAAAGAATTTAAATCTTCCGCTGAATGTATAAGTGCTGTGTCGTCGGCATCTGCAAAGATGGATGAGTAAAACTTTAGTTGTAATAAATCGTTCATGTAGATTATAAATAATAACGGACCCAGTACTCCGCCTTGGGGTATTCCGAATTTAACAACCCCTTCTGTACTCTTTGCATTTTCAATTTTGGTTATTTGTTTTCTATGGGTGAGATAGGATTTAAGCCATTGGAGTGTATAGCTGTAAAAACCATATTTATTCAATTTCATAATTAGAATTTTGTGATCCACTATGTCAAATGCCTTTCTTAAATCTACATACAGGGCAGCAGTTGGTTTGTTACAATCTGCCGATTTAACAATTTCAGTTACGTGCCGTTCAATAGCAATGTCTGTACCCAATCCAGGCAAGAAGCCATACTGGTGAACGGATAACAAGTTATTTGTTTCAAAATATTCTAAAATTCTAGCATGCATAACATTCTCTAATATTTTTGAAAACGTATTTAACACAGAGATGGGTCTATAGTTATCCATGTTGGTCCTGTCGCCGGATTTAAAAACAGGAGTTACACAGGCAATTTTAAGTTTTTCTGGAAACATGCCTCTATTTACGGATAAGTTAAAGATGTAGTGCAATAAGGGGAGAAAGATGTCTATATTGTTTTTGATGGTAATTATATTAATACCATCTAAACCCGTGCTGGTTTTGTTTTTCATCTTATAAATTACTTTCCAAATTTCATGAATAGTAAAATCTGAGAAGCAAAAACTACAATTTGACTCAGGAATCGCATATGGTTCAAATAAATCTGATCCATATTCAGCATTTAATAATTTTCCTGGAATATCAAGGAAATATTCATTGAATTTATTTACTATTTTTTCACTTTCATCATTTAAATTTAGCAATTTGTTATCTACAGTTATGTTCTTTATTACGTCTTTTTGTTCATTTGTGATATTTTTAATAACTGACCAATATTTTCTGCTGTTACCTTTCGCTGATTCTATTTGTTTCGTATAGTAAATTCTTTTTTCTTTTCTTATCAAACATGTAACTTCTTTGGAAAGCGCTTTATAAAGATTTAACAGCTCTAAATTACTTCTATGCTGTTTCATTTTCTTAAATATATGGTTTTTATAATTAATTTTAGAGATCAGCATGACAGTTATCCATGGGTTTCTTTTATATATTTTATTACTACTACTTTTAATATAGGATGAAGACTCAACTGACCGATTATATATATCATAGAGAATGTCGAGGGATTTATTTACGTTCTGTTCATTATAAACTTCAGACCAGTCTTGTCCTAATAAACACCGTCGGAGCATTTTGAAATCTGTTATTCTAGAGTAAGGTACGGTTCTTACCTGAATTGGATTAACAAGACATTTCACTAACGTACCAAAGTGGTCTGTGATACCTATTTGAACAACTTTAGTGACAAACGTTAGATTTTTAGAATTTTTTACAAACACATGATCTAGACATGTCGCACTTTGCAAGGTAACTCTTGTTGGTTCGTTTATAAGTGATTTGTATCCATAAGCCGCAAGTAAGGACGTATACATTAGCATTTCCGGAGTATTTTCTAAAATATCAATATTGATATCTCCAATTACTAAGGCCGGATCGCTAGAGTTTTTTAAGATACATTCAAATTCATGTCTAATGTTGTTAAAATTAAAGTTGCCATTTCTATACAGTCCAAAGATTGACATGTTTTCTGGTTTCCCGCTAATGTTAATTTTAATAGATACATTAATACCTTCTCCGTAGGAAGAGATAAAATTACTGTGATTGTATTTTAATTCTAATGCTATGTACATAATAGTACCACCAGACTGGTCGCTATTTCGTGGCTGGAGTAGGATTTCGTAGCCCGGAATTGCATACCTATTAATTTCTTCCTGAAATATCCATACCTCTGTTAAAATCATTATTTTATATTTGTAATTGAGACTGTGTAAATGTAATAGAAATTCATCAAAATGTTTTCTAATACTACGTATATTGATGTGAAAAATTTCGATACAGCTATTATCCATTTTTAATTTCAAATTTAAACATTAAATAGGTAGAATAATAATAAAGATAGCAGGAAGAAATTAGAGCTAATTAATTCAGTGCAGAAAGGCTCGCCATAGATGTAATGCGAATGGCAGGGGCATTATCGTCTTTTTTCATAAATATTTTGGAATTCGACACCCACACATATTTATAGTTGTCTTCACTTTTTAATTTTTTGGCCTCATATAAAAGTTTTTTGTAGAAGGGTGTCAAGTGTTCGTTAATGTAGACAGCACTTACCGGTACATTAGGGAGGAAGTCAACAGTCTTTACCTTTTTGACTTTTGATTTTGACAGTACAGCATCACGTTTTTGTCTATTAGTGAACTGCACTACTATTGGTCTGGGCCTTGACGAGTTTTTCGATGGGAGCCGGTGAACTGCCTGAATGTCATGATTTAGCACAATGGGTTCATCTATAGCTATCGCTAGCTTATTGACTACTTCCATCACGTTCTCATTAGTCACTTCAGGTACCCCGTCTATCACGATGTTGCGGTTTCTACTATATTGTTGAGACTCCTCCATTTGTAACTTCAATGAGTTGATTTCCTCCTGCAGAAGTTGACTTTTAGTGGAATGAGCCGCAACGGTATTTTCTACACTGAACAGTTGCTTCTTCAGGTTCTTATTTTCTTCCACTATATCATCATATTTAAAGGAAACAAACTCAATGCATTTCTTCATCTCTAAAAGCTGCTTATTGAGCTGCTTATTGAGCAGATTACTTTGTTCGGCCAGAGCATTTTTTACCGCACTTTCAATCCTCGCTTCAATTTTCAAAAGAAAAGACTCCGATTGCAAGTCCAAGTCATGCTGCTGCGAATTAGAGACGGTCTCAGATCCTCTGCATAGTAGGCATTTATAGGACTCCCTTCGCGTGTTTCCCATTTGAACGTAAGTCTTTTTTGCGATGTTCGCACATTCGTAATGTAACTTACAATTGTTAAAGGTACATTTAACATAGTCATTGTCGGGTAGCAATTTAGAGCACATTGTACAGGACATTTTTGTAACTGCTGGTTATAATTTAGAGATTATTTAATGAGAGAAAAATGTAAGTAATATTTTTGAATCACTCTCTGTCTAAATTACAGTTTAAATTAGATTTTTATCAATATCTTGAAGCCGCACCTGACAGGATTTATTTTGCTATTGACTTGTAAAAATTGGTTAGACTTAGAACAAAAAGTTTTTTATGTGAAAAAACACTGAATTTGATAAATTGTAATATTTAAAAATTATTTATACACCTTACACTGATTGCTTATTTAAAAAAACGCACTGCACTTTTGACACCACTATTTAAATTAACAATTTATATAAGAAAATAATAATTAAGGAGGGTGTTTACGGTAAAATTAAATAAAAAACTGCTGCACGAGTTGAACACGTGTACCATGTACGATAGAAAAAAGAATGTGTGTGTGTGTGTGTGTGTGTGTGTGTGTGTGTGTCTGTCTGTCTGTCTGTCTGTCTGTCTGTCTGTCTGTCTGTCTGTCTGTCTGTCTGTCTGTCTGTCTGTCTGTGTGTCTGTCTGTCTGTCTGTCTGTGTGTCTGTGTGTATACACGATAACTCAAAAACGGTTTAACTTAAAGAGTTCGTTCTGGTACTAAAAAATTCTCCTATTAAATAGGAAGAACCCTATTGTTTTTTATGAAAATCGGTTGACTAGAAATGGGAGTTTACTCGTGTCGATTTTAATATTTTTAAGGTGGTTCAACAAGTTCCAGGGTGGAAGTATTTCACTCAAAACCGAACATAGTGAAGGTCGTTCTCTTAGTGTTGTCACTCCGAAAACTATCAACGCTGTCTCGAATATGCTGGAGGTGGATAACTGCTGCACTTACAGGGATATTGAGGCATCCTTGGGCATATCCACGAGTCGAATCAGTACAATCCTACATGGACATCTGGCCGTCCGGAAGCTTTGTGTTCGGTGGATACCACATCAGTTAACTGATGTTCAAAAGTAGGCGCGTATGAGTGGAGCAAGAAAGTGCTCATTCAATTTAAAAGGCACCAGTCATTTTTCCAGATGGAGACAAACTAGTCAAAGTGAAACTGAAACGGAGCACTGGCAAGAAAGTGGTTGCTTCATTCTTCAGACATACGGGTCATATTGCCACTCTTCAACTGGAACTTTGTCTTATAGTGATACCTGAATAATATACCACAATTTGTTTGTCGAATATATTCCAAAAAGACCCAAAAAACGACAAAACGGTTCCTCCGTTTGGTCGTTTTTTCCTTCTTCATCAAGACAATATATCGCAACTAGCACTACCGAGTTCCTGGTCGAAGAGTGGAAGAAATAACTCATCCGCCTTACAGTTCCGATTTAGCGCCTTGTGACTTCATCCCGTTTTATAATGGATAAAATGCGCGAATTAACATTTAATTGCTCTGGAACGGCGATCGAAGCCTACGAAAATCTCGTTGCTGAGGTGACACCCAACGATGGGTCCAGTGCTTTCAGAATTACTTTCAACTAAGGGCATTGAACATGAAAGTGAATACTCGTATTTTGAAAAATAACAAAAATATTTAAATAAACAAATTGAAAATGGGAAAATCTAATTGGGCCACGAAAATTCACTTACCCTTAAATATTTTTTCAAATTATGAATTACGAAAATAATGTGAACCTTGATAAAGCAAATAAAAAGACAAAACTTAGACTTTTGTTTAAAACACTCTTTAAATCCACAAGACGAAATTCTTTTGGATTGCTTGGATTATTTAGTGCAATATGTTTCCAGTTCAAATAAACGCCGTTGTGCAGATCAACAGTGCACTAGTGTAATCCGTACATAGTGCAAAAAATATCAGGTTACCTTATTTATAATTTGTTTTGCTTATTTTCATCAAAAATAATATATAGTGTCTATTCATAAAAAAGCTGTTTTGAAAATAAACTCTTTCTGTTAAATTACCAGTTTTGTAAAAAATATGCTTCCGAAGCATATATGGTTACACACTGTAAATCCGAAATAACGTTTTTTAGCAGAGATTTTTCAAAAAAAAAAAAAGGACGTACAGGAGTATAAATAGCATGAAAAACACTGTTTTAACTATGATTCCAATGAACTTCTTTCAGTTATTATCACATTTTTTTCCAACATGTTTCAAAAACTGACACGGGTGCAATGCACTCGTATTAGTTCGCTATTGAGATACATGCACCCGGTGCATACATATAAATCATTGGTTTTTAACCAGGAGTGCACGCATCCCTGGGGATGTAAGAAGCTCCTCTTGGTGGAGAGAGTGAAATTTAGGCTCGTGCTATTTTAACATTGTTATTGTTATTATAATTTATAATTACATATAGTAAAATTTTATGTATGTAAATAAATTGATTTCTAATTAGAATTTTCATTGTTTTTTTTTTAGATATTCTTGCAGTACGAGAGGTGCCTTTTATATTTCGGGAAAGTTTGTCATTTTTGATGGTATACGTACTCAGAACGTTTTGACTTACGAGCGATATTTGTGTTGTTTACAGTAACTTGAAAAAAATCATCTCGGCTAAAAATGCAATTAAATCGTGAATATTTTTGAGCGATTATTTTTTACAAATTTCGACAGTGCATTGATGAACTTAAATCGATTTTGGCGATGAAGCACCATCAAGGACTACCGTTTATCGATGGTTTTCTGACTTCAATCATGACCGTAGCTCGCTTAAGGATGAATTTCGTAAAGGTCGTTCAAAATCAGTTGTTGTTCCGGAAAACATTGATGATGTGCGTGAACTGATACTGCAAGATCGTCATGTGACTTATCGTGAGAATGGGGTATCCTTGGACATTAGTGGGACCACCGTACATTCACTATTGTATGAAAATTGGCTTCAAAAAGATTTGTTCACATTGGATCCCACATAATTTACTCTATACTATCGAAATATAAAAGGCAACCCTCGTATTATGTTTTGTATCCTCTGAAGACTGATGATAACTGTTGAGAGGATTTCAAGACTATTTTTTAATCTGAATTTTCATGAGTGTTGAGAAAAAGCCGAGATAATTTTACAAAATTGTATTTCTTAGTGGGTGCGAGTACAGATTTTGAGTAGTAGAGTTAAGTAGACAGGATAAAAACCACTGACCTCAACAGTCGTACTGACAGACCAATTGTTCAATTAAATCAAAATTCTAAAATTAGTTTTTTGTTGCGAAGTTTAAAATCGCGCCATAATTTTTCATAATGTTGATCGCACCCGGGCGGCGTTCCTGTTTGTATCCTCAATCGGAGTGGAAAAATGCTCCGAAAATAATTTCAAACGCGTGCAAGAGTGTATTGATCTTCATGGAGAATATTTTGAAAAACAATAAAGCCACTTTTGTTGATAAATAATTGGTTTGTTAGGTCCATTTTCACCGCCAATGTTGGTTTTAATTGAAGTCGTAGATCGATAAATAATTGTTTTTGATCTAAAAACCCGAAATATAAAAGGCAACCCTCGTATTATGTTTTGTATCCTCTGATGACTGATGATAACTGTTAATCTGAATTTTCATGAGTGTTAAGAAAAAGCCGAGATAATTTTACAAAATTGTATTTCTTAGTGGGTGCGAGTACAGATTTTGAGTAGTAGAGTTAAGTAGACAGGATAAAAACCACTGACCTTAACAGTCGTACTGACAGACCAATTGTTACTTAATCTTCTTCTTAGAGTGTCATGCTCGATGCTCTGAACTAACAAGTTCGTATTGAGCATATTCCGAATGTTAACCATTTCCCCACATACAGTTTTGTTGTGTATGGGGCCTACAAATTATTATAGTGGAATCCGAAACACTAATTATTTTTGGGGAATTTTTTCTAGGGCTTTTATCACGGTGGTTACCCGATGCCTTCCGAGGGAGATACGGTCGGAAAAATGTAAGGTGTTTTTGCCGGTACCGGGGAATGAACCCTGGCCCGCCACTCAGTAGTCACACACTAACTAACTGAGCCACGACCGTTGTCGTTACTTAATAGCTAGGTTGAATACAATTTAAAAAGTGTATATTGAAATAAAAATACAAAAAATAAAAAAAAAGAAAAAAGAAAAACGTAAATATTCTTAGAAAGTTGTCAGCACATAATGATGACGAATTTAAAACATAAAATGAAAAGTTATTCTTAGAAGCAGTATTCACAGAAAACCCACGTCGAGAGACTACTATTTTACGCACTGTAAAAATTACTAAAAAATATCTAAAAATATAGGTGAGAAAATCATAATTTTGTATCATAACTTCATTTTGTATCACTTTTTTAAGTACTGAATAAATAAAATATGTTTACATTATAATATTAAAGATTTATGCAGTTATGAAATATTCATTTCAAATTACAGTGTCACTTGTATTCTGGGCAGAGCCGTCCTTCAAATCTGGCGCTCCGGGCGAGATTTTCTTGCCGCCCTCATAAAAAAAATAAAATAATAATTAAGAAGGTCTTCACCTCCCAGATCAAAGAGAAGAGAAAAAAAAGGTCCTCACCTCCCAAATCCAAGTGAGGAGCAAAAAAAAGTCCTCACCTACCAAATCCAAGTGAAGAGAAAAAAAAAGGTCCTCACCTCCCAAATCCAAGTGAGGAGCAAAAAAAAGGTCCTCACCTCCCAAATCCAAGTGGAGAGCAAAAAAAAGGTCCTCACCTACCAAATCCAAGTGAAGAGCCAAAAAAAGGTCCTCACCTCCCAAATCCAAGTGAAGAGCAAAAAAAAAGGTCACTTTTAAAATACAACTGATGACCTGACCGTCCGCCGCCGTTCCTGGCCTGGCGCCCCAGGACGGTCGCCCGACTGCGCCCCGCCCCCCTAAGGCCGCTACTGATTATGGGCCGCTGCAATCTGGGGATGCAATGAGTTTGCGGGTGGCAGAGTTTTTAGTGGCGGCAAATTTTAGCGTTTTTAGCGGACCAATAGCTTACAGAACATGGGAGGCTTATTGGAATGCGATCCGTTTATCGCCGCATAAGAAGTTTTGGACTGTTTTCATACCGTTCTCATCTTGTGTTACCCCTCACTCTTGAGCATCGACGTAACCAACTGGAATGGTGCAGCGAACGACTACAATGAAATCAGGAATAGAATACGGTAGTCTGTAGAGACGAATCCATATTCTGTTTGGGTTATGCATAATGACCGGGCAAAGGAGAGAAGGCGACGTGGTGAAAGACGTCATCCTCAATTTAATGCGGAAAGGCCCGTGCACCGCACTGTTGGCGGTATGGTGGGGGGGGGGGCTATTGCTTATGGTAGTAGGTCACTTTTGGTCTTCAACAGAGGCAACATGACCGCCCAGTGTTACATTCAGGAAGTAATGGAAACACATGTTCTACCCTACCTCAGGACCCTCCGTATAACCACTCTTTCAAAAAGACAATGCGCGACCACATGTAACCAAAGTTGGGTCTGATTATTTTGAGCATAATTAAGTCAATTTGTTGCTTTGGCCGCCAAGATCTCTCGATATTTTATCTATTGAACACGTCTGGGACATTATGGGTAGAAGATTGCTAAATTTACTCCATCCACCACAGACTCTAGCGACACTTTGTCATAAGGTACAGGTAGCCTGGGATGAAATACCTCAGCAGGAAATCGATCACCCAATTAGGAGTATTCCCAGACTTGTAAATAAGTGCATAGCGCATCATGAATGCTCAACCCATTATTAATTTTTCTCGGGTTCTAACTATTCCATTCTCTTCAAACTTTGATCGTTTACTTACATTACCCTAACAAATGCGCATACCAAAAATTATTGAAATAAACTTATTATTACTAGGTGTTCTCTTTTTTAATGTCACGCAGATACGTTAGACTGTTATCAGTATTGTGGCGAGGATGCACGTTAAACCGTACCTCATCTACGGTTTAAAATAACGACACTACAGCTTAAAGTATATGTTCTAATCTCAGCTTAGGAGACAGTGCAAATCAACCTTACTTTAATTTTTAGTTAAACTTAGTTTTACTTTAAAACTCTACCGGTGAAGCCATAAATGAGCCTTTATGTATTCTTCTATTAGCGTGGACTATTTAGCTTGGTCATTTCACTATTTAATTATTCCTTTTTTAAATTTTATAATATAACTATTGTTATTCCACGTTCTGCAATGAATTCTCAATTATTCCGCCAATATAATATAAACGTGAAATTCAGCATATTGACACAGGTATTAGGTGTATGACAAACTACTATCCAATTTGCATTTAAATGTACTGAACCAATTACTATACAGGTAATTGTTGATACCACGGATATGTTACATGTGGAACATATTTTCGGAATCACATTATTTAGTCTGCATTACCCGAATAATTTCATAAAAAATTGATTCAGCTGATGCAAAAATTGATGAGTTTTTAAGTTTTCATAAACCGAAAAACTAATTTGCTTATTAGTTTTGTGTTCTATTTTTGTATTATTTTGTCAACTGGATTATAAAATAATTATAATTAATGGAATAAACTGTTATCATATTAAGCTTAAACATTTTTTACTTGCTGAATTATTTGTGACTCTTACTAGGAATACTTTCTTCAGAAATAGTTTGGCAATTCAAATTTTAAAGGTCCAAAGAAAAGCCCATATTCCAGGGGTGTCAATTAATTTTTACGAAATTTCTACTGTGCCGGTAAATTTATACGGTCGTTTTACTTTCCCAAAAATTGATTGAATTTTCGATGCCAGTGAAATGTTCACAAGTGTAGGTGTAAAGTGTCCTGAATCTGTACATGACTTTACACCAATAAAAATAAACTGATATGTCAAATATGGAACTCAGTGCAGCACTAGTACAGTTTTGATAGTGTTTAAAAACTAATTTCAAGTTGACAGCAATCAGAAAAAAGTAGTACGATTTTGATAAATACTGATTTTCAGGTTTCAACATAAACACATCCTCTTGACCTTTTACTCACCAGTAGAAGCATTGACTTGTAAGTAAAAGGTAATCATTATTCATATAAAAATAAGCAAATGCTTTTACTCCGACCTTTTACTCGAAGCAAATGCTTTTACTTCTACCTTCTACTTATGAGGTTTACTTCAACTTTATTCATACGGCTGAATATATATTTATTTTTTAAATTTATTTTATCAAACTCAATTAAAACATCTGATTTGCAGATTTGTAACGTCTTTTAGGGTAGATAACACCCTTAGCATGACAGACGATCATTCTGAGCTAGTCCGTGAGTAAACGAGGTTGTCATACCAAAGATTCGTAAACCGACTTTTCGTTATACCAGGCGTACAACTTTGTATTTAATAGTTGGTTTCATAAATCGACCATGCCGGAGCCGGAACCATTTCTAAAAAAGAAACGTTTCACGGTCTACATGGTTTCGAATATCCGACCCTAGAACCAGGTATTCAGAACCGGTATCTGAAACCGGTTATCCAATACTGGGTATCCGAAACTGGGAACCCAAAAGTGAGTAACCAGAACCAGGCAATCGGGACCGGGTATACTAAATGGCTATCCGAAACCGGGTATTCGAAACCACGTATCCAAATCCGGGTTACTAGAAAATTACTGAGCCAGTTATACCCGAAATCCAGAACCAGGTACTCCAAACTGATTCCGACACTAGTGTTTAATTATATGGGCCTGCATTTTAAATCTTTATAAAAATATTTGAGATCTGATAACTTATTTTGAGTAACTTGAGCATGATTATTTCAAAACTGACTTCTCTCATTTTCTGTCCCGTAAGGTCTGCCGACCTCATTAGCACAGTGGTAGCGACCCTGCTTCTCGTGCTAAAGGTCCTGGGTTCGAATCCCGGCCAGGGCATGGATATTTGTATTTGTCTTTTTCACCTCGTCCTCATTTATAATAATAAAAAATAAACAAAAAATAAAAAAAACATTATATCATAAATATATCACCGCTCCCAACCCGGATTAGGTCACCGTGAGAGTTGTAGACCTGAAACTTCACTCTTCGGAGTGAAAGGCTCGTGCCCAACATAAAAAGTAGCAGTACGATAGTGAAAACTACGGATCGGTGAGACTACTGTGGGACGTTTATGGGCTGAAGATGAAGGTTTTTAGACACTTGAAAACTACATTTGCAAGGAAACAAAGGAAAAAAATTATTTCCCATTTTGTTTTGAACTGGGTTAATAGAATGTAGCTCCTTAGCATCCATAATCTGCCATAATTGTTATATTTCAAAACCCCTTTTACCTTTTCCCATGTCTTTAAGTTTTGATGGAACAAATCCAGACAATTTTGTGCAAGATGAATTTTTAAACTCATATTGCAGACTCAAGCCGCTTAAAATAGTCTAAATATATTTGGCAATTCGTCTATACTGCGGTATATTTAACACCAACGTGTGCATCATTTATGGTAAAATAGGCATAATTATAATTTTAACTTAAGGGTCCAAGAATTTCTTTTAACAGTTAAAATCAAGCCAAACCTAAAATTCCCTAAAAATTTAAATGCTAAGAACTGTGTACGAAAGTTTGGTTTATAAGATCTTTTCGCAGGCTGTAGCTTCTTTTTGTGCCTGAAACCCTAAATTTTTATAAACACACTTTAAAATCCTTAGGCGCTCTGTAGTTTGACTGTATTACTGCGCGAATTAAAGCAGAGAGGCAGAGGGAGGTATTGTTTAATTGCTATAGACAAGCCAACTAGTATAATATAATTTCGACTGTGTATCAAAACTTAAAATTAGTAACAGTTTATACAGTGGTAATAGGATGAGCGAAAAGCCACGGTGACTATACTGATTTCATGTTGTACTGGAGGTCCATAAAAGTGACTGAAAGCAAAACTTTACTGAGCAGAGTATCCTTGCTAATAACTTTATTTATAGTGAAACAGCATAAATAAAGTTATGAATTAGATAACTGAATATATAAATAGTTTGCAAAACTCGATTAAGGTTTGATTTCATTAAATTTTTATTTATATTCATCTTGAAGTTTACAAGATCTTTTTATTTCTTTTCCACTAAATCCTTGGTAATTGTTTTGCTTTAAAGTTAAACATTTGAAGTCCTTGAAACAAACTGTAGTTTTCTTCCACTAGAAAATAACAGGAGAGTTCTGAGTTTGCTTGCAGCAACATTAAAAATACATTTGAAAAAAAGATCCTTACAAAAACAAAAAGGATTTTAATCACAAAAAATAACGTGCAGAAAGACTTACAACGTTACTCAAAAAAACTACGTATTTTTAAAAATCTCATTTATGATAACGAGGTCTCATTTGAGGGGATAATCTAGACGTTTGATCAGATTATTTTTACAAAACAAAAAAGATATCTAATTATTTTTCCTTGCTAGTTTGAATGAAGCATATATTGAAGGAGAAAGCTATTTAGTTTGACAGATAATTAGTCTTTCTTGCAACAAGTCGAATATTAATACCTAAAGTTAACTGCTTAATAAATTAATCTGATGTGTCCTAAAAATAATATTTGATGATATTATGGACGGTTTACAAAATATCTTATACTGCCTAACTAATATAAGACGAACAATACGAACTTTACTTAAGAGGATCCTACACTGACAGGTAAGGAAATCATTCTATTAGTTAATAATTCATAGAGAATCTATAAACAATAATACAACAGAATCTACAATTAATATTTGATCTTTATATATATTTTTGTTTGATTTTGATCAGTTGTACATTCTGTCAGGACAGTAGCGGGAATTGTTAAATAAAGCACACAATTTTCATTTAATCATCAAAATTTAATTTGTCGCCTTCAAAGTAGGCCTCATTTGATGCAACACACATTTTCCAGCGTTTTTTCCAGTTTTAGAAACACTTTATATAGGCGCTTTCCGGTATAGCCTTCAGGTCATTCCACGAATTTTCTTTTATGGCCTCGATCGACTCAAAACGAGTGCCACGTAGCGGCAATTTGAATTTCGGAAATAAAAACAAGTCACACGGGGCCAAATCTGGTGAATACGGTGGTTGCTCGATGGTATTTGTCCCGTTTTTGGCCTTAAATTCAATCACAATTGCTGCTCTATGCGATGGTGTATTATCATCATGTAAAATCCACAAATTGTTCTTCCAAATCACGTGAAATTTCTCTTAAGCTAGAACGCCGATTATCGAGCACAATTTCCTTTACTTTTTCGATGTTTTCGTCGGTTGAAGCGGTCGAAGGCCGCCCGGAACGTGGTTTGTCTTCGACGATCTCTCGACCGTTTTTAAACGATTTGTACCACTCGTACGCCCGTGTTTTTGATAAAGGTGATTCACGATAACACTTTTCCAACATTTTTAACGAGTTGGCACACGTAATTCCATTAGCAACACAAAATTTAAGACAAACTCTTTGACCAGTAGTTTTGTTCATTGTAAAACTCGCGACGCACTACTGAAGTGTGTTAACTAAAACAGCCGATGTAATCAAACTGGTTGACAGATGTCGCTTATGTTTGACACAGTAATTAGGGACAGTGCTGCTATCTTATGAAAAACAGATTTTAAAATAATTAGCGCGGGCTTTTTAAATCACAAATTCCCGCTACTTTTTTGACAGAGTAGTATAATATGGTCAAAAATTGCAAAAACGAGATTTTATAATATTTAATAATGAGACAGATTTTACTCATGTTATTCAATCGGTCAAAATCTATTAAAACGTATGTATAGATTATATATATATATATTATTTGTTGATTCTGTTGTATAATTTTTTCCAAATTCGTAATCATTTATGAATTATATATAAATACAGTTATCTCCTTGCGTGTACCACGATCCTCACGAAACAGAACACCAAGAAAACGAAATTTATGGTCATTAGCAAGAATAATGTGCTTTGTGGACAACTCTTGTAATTAATAATTGTATTAAAATAGAGTACAAACTCATACTTACTTAGGCGCTACTATTAACAACGAATGGGATTCAATCAGAGAAATCAGATCGCGCATGAAAAATGCTAGGGCAGGAATTACAAAAATTAATAAAACATCCTGAAGCTTTGACTTAAATTTTGAGACAAATGTTAGACTTGTAAGATACTATGTTTTTTCTACTCACTTATATGATGAAGAGTCGTGGACATTAACGGAAGATCCATGTAAGAAAAAGATAACTTCCAAAATTTGGGTTTATAGACGCATCCTACAAATAGCATAGAGGGACAAGATAATGAACTCCAAGGACCTAGAAACGATCAGGACTCGAAATGTACTGGAAAGGTATTCCGGTTCGTGAAATTATAGAAAATATCGTTCCGGATTGTAAAAATATTCGTCCAGTTGGTGAAAATCATTCAGATTTTTGCCCAGCTTCATTCGAAAACCAATATTCATATATTGTTTTCATTTAAAAACTACAATTGCTTATTCTCACCAGTGTCATTTGAAAATAAATTTGTTTATAAGAATCTAAAATAAGTGTTTTCTTGTATGCAGGATGCCTATCTATTTTTTTACCGATCGTCGCATATAAGAAAGGGAGGTACTATAATCATACCAATTTTGACTTTTCAAGAAATTTACAAATAAGCACAAATTAGGTTTTTTGTAACACGGGTCTGTGAATAGGTGTGGAGCAAATTTGGTTCTAGGGATTTTTAAGAAATTTCATATTTAAGCTTCAGTTGTCAATATATCATTTTTATCAACTTTTGGTACATTTTAAATTTAATTTTTAATTTTATGTTTAAAAGAATTATATATAAATATTAAAGAACAAAGATAAAAAGTAACATCAAATTCAAAATAACAATTTATTAATTGATTGAAGTCAGTGCTTATTAAAACGCTATCAGATAGTTTTGAACTAAACAACTATATGTCACAGTGGCGATGGTGATTCATTCCCTGTCCTAGGCCGGATATTGACTCCTTCATTATATTATTAACCATTGTTTTTTAGCATCACTCTCATAAATCTTCCATCCTTCTCCGTAAAATATCAAGTCTTCCCAAGATTTTATACAACACTCTCTAAAATTTATCAACAAATTCCCTTATCTTAACGAAGTTGTTGTCAACAGATGATAAATCTTTCTTCCTAAATTTTCTTTCACTAAGTTCTTTTCATCCTCATGAATCCTATCCACTTTAATCGTTTGATAAGTGTATTATGCAGTTCGAGTGACTGGCTCGAAAAATAACGTACACAATTGTCAAAAGTGATGTACCTTCAGTATGTTTATTTCTAGATTCTGATCATTGCTGTAATTCTTGCCAGCCTTAAGCAAAAAAAAAAAAAAGAAAAATACTTTCTCTATTCAAGACGGAAACAATATATTTAAAAAAACGTTAAACACTTAAATGTAGTTGATTTTGACACCTAGATATCCTCTAGTTAATAGAGGACGTCTTTCCTTCAAATATATTGGATGCAAAGAAAACAATTTTCTTAAGTATTTCAACAAATCTGTTCGAGAAAACAATTTTGAATTTATACCTTGATCATTTATGTCTATGTTTATGTATTTTTTGCTGTTTTGAGTAATTTACGGAATGGACTAACCTGAAAAAAGTTGAAGTTTTTGGAAATTTTCGGCCGGAGCTGCTATTTAATGGAGGTTCGAAGAGTTGGGCGCCACATGTAAATTAATCCAACAAACCTAATAATTAGCTTAACAGAAATTAGATTTGTATAACAATTTAATTTTTTCTAAAGAAGCTAAATTTCTTTCCAAAAATTCAAATCGTTTTTCTTATATTAATAAAAGATATTTATCTACGATAAATAGAACAAAAAATAATAACTGCATTATGTGTCCAACTGGAAATACATAAATCTGCTTATATTTCGCGCCATATATAACGGGATGGATATGAGTGCTCATGAGTGAATAATGTACATTTTTTAAAGAAGTCAAGTTCAAAGACAAATTTTTATTTTGTTAGTTAACATTTTTGGCGGTCAGCAACGATGGCGCCTCACATAGTCCCTTAGAATATTAATTATAAATTAAAATAATTATAACAATTAATAATAGTATTTTGAACATTGTTGTAGGTTACAATAAGCTGATGGGTCGGTAACCATCTTGAACACTTCAGCTTTATTATAATATTTTTCTAAGGATTCAACCATATCGGGTGTACTAAGATAGACATGATTTTTCTCCAGAAAACGGTATATGAGCAAGTTGTGGAAAAATAATTGACAACTTTTGCGAAAGTGTTTAAATCGAAATAGAAGGTACCTTGAACACTTGTAAATAAAAATACTTTACTTTCAAGTCGTTATAGAGAATAAAAATTTTCGTAAACCGCAAAAGATATTAAAAAAATATTTAAGTAAAAGTTAATTCTTTTCAAAGGCTCTATCAAGATTCCCAACAGGTCATACGTTTCTATTAAAAACTTAAAGCTTTTCTTGATATTCTAGACTTCCGGTTTATTTCAGAAAATTTCAGAAAATTGTAATTCATTAATTGACGGATAATAATTTTTTAATCAGCTTCAATTTTTCTAGATTTCTAAAAATCACAAACCCAATAAAAGAATTGTTTAAACTTTTTTTTTAAGTTTATGAAAGCTTTACTTACTTTAACATATTATTGTGCATACTGTGTGCATATTTTTCTTATTTTTGTTAATTTCTTTTGCTCATTAAAACTAAAGTTCTTAAGAACAGGTGTGAAAAATTTCTGACTGCAACATTTGTTCCCCTTACAGTCAAGATGTAAAAATTTATAAATAGTATTTACACTGTTAGTAAATAAGGCAGAGCCAACTAAACGGTATCTATATTCAACAGTCAATTGTGTGTGACATTTTTTGTACTTCAACACATTCAGCCTGTCAAAAAAATCCACAACCTACTCCTAAAAGGTTAGCGTTAACAATACGAAGGAAATTAGAAAATTTCACGACCTGGCGTATAGATGTCAATGCTGTGGATAAAATTTATGCCGCATAGAATTGCAACACCTGTTTTTTTGAGCAGCTGTGAAATATCAAGTCAATCTTCAGTGATAAATATATCAGTTTATAGTCTACAAAAAATTTAACAGGTTGAATTATCAACCTATTAAAATTTTCTACGAATTATATACACTCTATATACGAGCCCTGACAACTATATGTTCGGACATTTCATAATTTATATCTAAATATATTTCTTGTACACCGTTACTCGCTAAATATATTTTTGATTAATTTTTTGAATTCGATTTAAGATTTGACACTATTTAGACTACTCTATGATGATAAAATAGTATTAAAAATAAATTTTATTTAGGTTTTAACATTTATTTAAACTGAACACAGTTGACAATTAAAGATTCGGACAAATTAATATTTAATAAAAATTACAAATCCTTTTGATGTTTAATAAGGCGTTACAACCCCTTTCGCTTTAACTACTGCCTCAATTCTTTTAGGCATTGATTCTAATAGGACCAGACACTCTTCTACGGTTACTGAATCCCATACTTCTTTAATTTTGGCCTTCAAATCTTCCAGCGTTCTCTGTGGTTTGTTTCTAATTTTTTGTTTTATCTTATGCCAATTACTTTCAATAATATTTAAATCAGGACTACTGAATGGCCAATCAAGTACGCTCATGTGATTCTTCTCGAACCATTTTTGAGTGCTTTTGGCCGTGTGAGAGGAGGCGCCGTCCTGTTGGAAAGTAAATTGTGTCCCAGGATACAATTTTTCAACACTGGGCTTTAAATTATTTTCCAGTATCTCTTAGTATTTAACTGCGTTGATCATTCCTTTAACAAACCGCATACATCCCACACCTCTTGTGGACATACAGCCCCAAATCATAACCCCAGCAGGAAACTTGACAGTGCGTTTCAAGCAATCTATGAAACGCTTCATTTTGGCACCGAATCACTCGTTTTCTATTATCACCTACACTTAAATCAAATTTGGACTCGTCGCGAATAATAATCTAATTCCACTGTTCTTGTGTCCATGCCCTTCGCTCTTTACACCAACTTAAGCGCATTTTTTTCTGCCGTTCAGTCAAGAACGGTTTTTCTTTTGCCTAAAATGTAGAATTTCTATAAAATAAAATACTGAAAAAAATTAAATTGGTATGATTACCTCATGAAAACTGAGACCACTTTTATGTATCCACTTGCTGCATGTTTTTCTAGAAAAAATAGATCTTCCAGCCTCATTCCACTATGCCGTTATTTCCCTAACTGTAGCCCTTCTGTTCTTTTTACACGTTTTTACAAGTTCTCTTTTCTGTCGATTTTCGTTTTCATCATACGATTTTATTATGTCAAAAACTGTAGATTTTGACATTTTCATATCTCTAGCAATTACACTTATTTTTTTCCCTTCACAAAACATGCTTATAATTAATTCTCTCACTTTCTGTGGAGTTGCCACACCTCGTGCCATTTTAAAACAACAGTTCACAAAAAATTAACAAACTGTCAAAATATGAAGTTAAAAATGAGCCTGCCATTGTTTCAGAATTAAAAACAAAATCCAACTCTACATACAATTTTATTTAGGCATATTGAAAATCATATAATTTTGTCCGAACATTTAATTGTCAACCGAGTTCGGTTTAAATAAATGTTAAAGCCTAATTAAAATATATTTTTATTCTATTTTATCATCATACAGTAGTCAAAATAGAGTTAAATCTAAAATCGAATTCAGAATATTAATCAAAAATATATTTAGTGAGTAAAGGTGTACAAGAAAAATATTTAGATAGAAATTATGAAGTGGCCGAACATATAGTTGTTAGGGCTTACATATTTTAAATGAATATCTACATACTCTTAGTTTTGCAGATGACCAGATTGTTATTGCATAAGATGATGAAGATTTCAGCTATATGGTTCGAAAACTGAAAGTACAATACGAAAAGCTGGTTTAAAAATAAACTTCAATAAAACGAAGTACTTAGTAAAAGATGAAGGAGAAATTCATGAATTGAAAATCCAGGAAGATCTGCAAATAAAGGGTGTGATAGACTCAAATATCTTGGATCCACGAACTCAAAAAATACATCGATAGGACAAGAAATAAATAGCCGACTGAAGAAAACTAGCAAAAAGGACAAGAACTACGATATACAAAACTATAGTACAAAGCACTGTGATATATGGAGGAGAGAAATTGGTTATGAACATGAGGATTAGAAATAAAAGCACGGCTACGGAATAGTGGAATGTTGTAGCGTCACAAGAATGGATAGGATTAGAAATGAAGAAATAAAAAGAAGAATGGATATGGAAAAAATATTTTAACACACATAGAATGGATTTACCTGGTACAGCCATGTTAGGAGAGCAAATAAAAGATGATGGATAAATAGAGTGAATCTCAATAGAATGAAGAAAGAGAGATAGACCAAGAAAATTGTGGTGGGATGAAGTAGATGAACCATGGAGAAAAGAAGCCTGAAAAATAGAGAATGCGAAGATAAAAATAATTGGAGAATCTGGCTGAAAAAGGGAAAGTGGCATCAACCGTAATAAACCCTAAAATATATATATATATATATATTATGTATAGCAGTGTTCTTCAACCCGTAGTCCGCAGAAAATTCCTGCCGGTCCGCGAAATATTTAGACCGAATCATGTAGATGCACACTTCTTCTCACGAGTATATAGCACATTTTTTTTAGTCGACGCAGAAATTAACTTTACAAGTACAACGCCTCTCGCGGCTATTTTTCATAGTTCTAAAAAAGCTAGCTCTTTGGAATAGTCGCTTATAAGTGGAAGATATAGAAATGTTTCCACTTTTGGAAGAATTTTTGATTGCTGTTGATGTCAACCAGAAAGTTATATTCAACAATAAGTCAACATTTAAGGGCATTAGCTGAAAATTTTGGTAATTATTTCCCTGAAAATGAGGATCCTCGTAAAGGTAACCTCTGGATTAATAATCCAATCTTGAAAGATATAAAGTCATGTGTACTTGATCCTCGTGAAAAAGAAAAGCTGATCGAGTTGTCTTGCGATGTCGTTCTGGTGTCCAGACATAAAATGCAGCATTGTCTCAATTTTGGAAATCGCTAGAAAAAGTATATTCATCTTTGAGTTATAAAGCTATCAAATTATTAGTAATTTTTTCGACTTCTTATTTGTTCGAAAAGATTTTTTCAGCCATGTCAATTATAAAAACCAAACAGAGAAACTGAATGGATGTTAACACAGCGCTTCGTCTCTCAGAAACAACTCTGCAGCCACGTATATCAAATTTTCTAACAAAGAAACAGCAGCAGATGTCGCACTAAAAATTGTAATTATATAACACATACCTATATAATAATAAAATACTATATATATAAGAGGAAATAAAAATTCTTGATTACTCGTCAAAAGTTTATTATAAAATATTAAGAGACGTTTCGACTGGTAAATCCAGTCATCCTCAGTCTAGAGTACGTTGTCAATATTTAAAAAAAAGTATATTCTTATAAAAAAATATACGGAAATGAAATTGAAAAATCCATCCCAAACACATACAGAGTAGACAGGCAGTGTAGAACAGGACGGCTCGAGATTGTCTGAGGATGACTGGATTTACCAGTCGAAACGTCTCTTAATATTTTATAATAAACTTTTGACGAGTAATCAAGAATTTTTATTTCCTCCTACATTTTTCGTCAAGAACAACAATCCAACTATATATATATATATAATAATATGAATAATAATAATAATAATAATTTATTTTATATATATATATATTGGTTTTTATTTGTGTTAATTGGTTTTTATGCTTAGCTTTCAGCCTATCCGCGAAATATTTATCCTATTTTCACCGGTCTGCGGGGTCAAAAAGCTTGAAGAGCACTGATATATAGGATGGAGTGTCTATAGATGAGTATTTGAAAGTGTTAAAAATTCGTATACAAGCTCATCACTGACTTAATTATCGGATAGACGGGTAGAGAGACAAGTTTTATTAACAGCTTATGCTCATTTTAAAGGTAGTTCATCGTGGTGATTCGATGTTGAACCAGGCCAAGTGACGACGATGATAATGATGATGATGATTATAAAGTTGGCATATTTTTAATTGTCTAACCACACTATTAGTACATTAAGCACAACGGAATAAATGCTATCTATATTCAGTATTCAAAGTCTGTGTCATTTCCTGTACCAATAAAAAATTCAACCTGTCAAAAAAGTCCCCAACCTGCTTCTGAAAGGTTTACATTTATAATATATCTTTCGTAATATAGGGATTTTATTTGAGCTAATTTACCGAATAATTGCAGAGTATTTTGAAATTAAAAGCAGACTAATAAAAACGTTTATTTGGCGATTTGTTGACAGAAATGTCTAGTATGCGTTTATATTTACAATTTTATTTATGTGTATCACAGAATATTAATTTCATATTTTCAAACATATGAAACGGAAACAGGCGAATATTTTATATTTAGCTTTTTATTTTTAGTACTAATGAAGAACGACGACGAAAGCAACAGGCCGGAATTGAGTTATATTTGATATCTGGAAAATAGAATTCATTAAATATTTTCCATATTTTTATTAATTAATTATATTAGCTCGTTTAAAAATTAAATTTAGACTAATCACATATCATAATCAAGAATCATTAATATACGAGCTCGTCTCAATGAAGTTGGGCCAGCTATCAAAAATAGTGATTTCAAAGAAAATATTTATATTTATTTAAGGGAATTCTCTCTCTTATTTTCATTTTTTCTTATTTTTCGATCCATTGCCTTAGACGGGGATTTGGTGGCGTTATGTCCGCACAATAGTTTTCGTTTTCGGAGCATACGCTTCTCGATCTTTGACTAAATGTGTAGTTTTTTGCAGTATATATATATATATATATATATATATATTGACTTATAGCTTCATTTGGTCGACCCAGGATTTGGGATATCTGCCTCGATCCCTTCCATGATTTACCTTTTCATGCCGTCTTCTCTTCTGGATATATGATAACTTATAATTGAAATATCTGAAAATATTTTAGTGAAATACTTTTAACAAAGTACTGTTATAATAAGAAACATTTATCTTAAATTATATTTACTTTTTTTTTAACATAAATTCACAATTTTCATGATTTAAAAAGTTGGTACAAAAAAAAAAAAACAAAAAAATAATGAGGGAATGCTGGGAGGAAAGAGCCAGAGAGGAACAGAAAGGAAGATGGTACGCATGGGGGGAGATGAGAAAGGAGTATTACTGGAGATGCGGAGTGGATGCGACAGAGGTGGAAAGGAGAAGAAAATACGGGATAAACGTCATTGAGGAGTTGTGGAGGAGGGATAAGGAAGTGGGGGAGCAAGAAAGGACAGTCAGCATAGACAAATCAAGGAGCGCAGGGAGATATAAGGAGGTCAGAACTATAGGAGTACCAAGCTACTTGAAGGGAGAAAGAGGAAGGTCAGGAGGAAGAGTTAGGAGGATTGCGAGGCTAAGGTGCGGGAATGAAGAGAGAGGAAATAGATATTGGAGGAAAAGATGTACAGAAGCGATGTACTCGCGAAGAGGTGTAGAGAGATGACAGTATGGTCGGGGAGCACATTAGACCTGCTGCACGAAGATGGAAGGGGGGAGAGGTGGGCGAGGGAATTAGAGGTAAGAAGGATGGAGATTGGGGAAGGATAACAGGAAGGGGTAAAGGAAAGTAGGAGGAGACCCGGTGGGAAGCAGAAAGGGAGAAATGGAAGGAAGGAAGGGGGATGAGGTTACCTAGAAATGGGGAGGAAAAAAGGGAGATAGGAGGAGGGGTGAAGAAATGGTTGGAAGGGAAGAGAATAAAATAAAATAAATCAAAGATGGGCGAGAGAACAGGAAGCAAGAAGGAAGGAGATCGGAGAGGGAAACCAGAAGGATAACAGGAAGAAGGAGAGGGACATTGGAGGAAGAAGATAGAAAAGAGAAAAAAACATTGTAAATTGTAGTGGATTGTTATTTATTTATTTTTGGATTGATTTTATTTGGTTTTATTTTTTGTAATGGTTAATACCCTGAACGCCGCAAGGTCTAGGGAATAAAGAATATATATAAATAGTTGGGCCAACTTTACTGAGACGGGGCTCGTTTTTTATCAAGCAGGTATTGTAGTTTTTAACTTTTACATTTAAAACCAGTGGCGAAGGGAGAACTCCGCTAAACTTGTCCGGCAAAAAAAAAAAAAAAAAACGAAATAAGGGGGTCGGGCAAGTATAAAAAAAAAGAAAAAACAAAAAATAAAAAAAAATTATTTAGGTAAATACATGTAAAATTATGTTCTCAACAAATTTTTGTTCAATGCTTGGTTCACTAATTAAGATTTTTTTTTAATTTTAAAGTTTAATAACTTCCGTTTCCGGTTTCGGATCTTCATAAAAAACAATAAAGTTCTTCCTAATTAATAGACGATTTTTTTGGTACCAGAACAAACTCTCTTGTGAACTTGAACACACACAGATACACACACACATATACACACACATACACAGACACAGACACACACACAGACAAACACACACATACGGACCAGTGCCGTCTTATGAATTTTACGGGCCCTAGGCCAGCGGTATTTAACGGGCCCCTGGAGGAGTCAAATTATATTTTAAAAATACCAATGTGAGCAACTACAAAGTATTTAAACCCAATTTGTAACCTTGATTATTCATTGCAGCTATTTTATGTAAATTAGGTTTTAATTACAAAGTGTTTTAGATATAAAATAATTAAAACAATATTTTCTGCTAAACTTAAATCTTTATTCTAGTTGCAAAAACAATAGACAATAAACAATAAACTCAAAATAATATACAAAAGGAATTAGAAACTAATAAAAATTTTCATAGACCTAAAAATCAAATGGGAACTTTCCTGCATTTAACAGAGGCAAATTCATTTATAATGTCATTGCAATCTAATTGTTGGACAGCATCGCTATCAATGTACAGCAAAGATAATGCCGATAGCTTTTGTTGAGCCAAACTGCTTCGTAAATAATTTTTCACCCTTTTGAGGGCAGAAAAGCTTCTTTCGCCGCTAGCATTGCTAACTGGCATCGTAAAAAATATTTTCAATAAAATTCCTACATTAGGAAATGTACTGCACATATTGTTTTGTTTGATTAATTTAAACATTTCAATTATATTTGTTTTTTTCAATGATTTTTCCAAGTACAGAAAATGTTTCATTTCGTCGTCTAAATCTGTTACTGAAATATCTATCTCGTAAATTGATTTTAAGTCGTCTAATTCAATACCGAATTTAATTCAAAAAAACATTGAAAATTTTTGTACATTTTTTTATACGATTCGGAACGTATTTGTATTTGATTAATGATCGTATCACAAATAACATTAAATATTTGTATACGAAAATAATCTCGTCCTTTCAAATTTACGTCTTCTACTGATCCTTCATCGTGAAATACTTTTCTCTTTAATAATCTATTAGTATCGATGTATTGTTTATTTGTTGAAAATAACAAGCCTCTTTTTCGCATTCATCGAAACTATTTCTTATATATTTAAATATTTTTATACTTATCCACGCATAGTAAAATGAATTTATTTTTTTCCATTAAAAGACAATAAAATTTTTAATATCTAACGGAAAATAAAGTCGATTATCAAGTGTACATTTTAACAATGCAACGGCACATAAAACTTTGATTTATTATGTCCTAATAATTTGCATCGGCATTTCTTAGAGACATACAGTACATTTAGTATCAGACGTGTGAGCAATAAGAATAAAAGAACTATTAGTGTTTTATTTGTTATGCAAGTTTCATAACAATAAATTATGTGGGTAAATTAGGTCTAATTAAAGCAGTGTAGGGTGGTTGAAACTTATTTAATATTTTGTAATATTTTGTTATTTAATATTTTAAAAAATGATTAACTTTGCAAACTAAAATTAAGACCGTCGGCCGGGCCCCTAGAATAAGCGGGCCCTAGGCCATGGCCTCGTTGGCCTATGCGGAAAAACGGCCCTGATACGGACGGCACATCGAAAAATGTTTTTTGGATTCTTTGGACCATGAAACGTGGTCATTAGTCCAAACCTTGACATCGAAAATTTTCGTGATTACAATACTTGCCCCCTATATATTAAGGTCGGACAACTAAAAAGTGATATGGACAGTTTTTACAGTAACAGAAGCAGAACAGTTTTTACTACAAACGCGTTAAAATAAACAATATTTTGAAAATATTTTGTCGGCTGTTAATGTAATTCTATGGTTCTTAACCTGTGTTCCGCAGAACACTAGTGTTTCATAAAATTATGCCTGAGTCACCTTTCTGAGCAGTATTCGAGCCATGTTTTTGGATTTTGTAGGTATGACCATCAAAAAACCCTCATGACGACACTCATGTGTCTGTCTGTATGGTAGAAATTGTAACCAAACGGCTTAACATAGAAATTTGGAATGCTTATACAACTCTTTGACCCACATATAGGAAAAATATTGAAAGATCAAAAAAACTTGAGATAAATATAAACAAATATGTATTTAATAAAAATATATATATATATATATATATATATATATATATATATATTAAATCTTGATTGGCATATCAAATGAAACCACTTAGTACGTGAATTAACAGGCAAATTATTTTTGAAAAATCTTTTTATGAGATTTTAGGCAAAAATATGTAAAAGTTTTTATCACCGACCCTATCTCCCAGAGGGATTGATCTAAGAATCTCAAAAAATATAATTTTTTTGTGTTGTCGATAAAAAAAAAAATATTTATTAAAACTTATTGTGGTATCAAAATAATAATAATAATAATAATAATAATAATAATTTATTGGTGTTATGTACATTATGAAAAAAAATTTACACAAGTCAAAAATTACATACATAGTCAATTTAGATAAAATTACAATAGAAACAAATTACAATGATATTACAATATATTAAAATGAGGTTAGTTAAGAATTAAAATATTTTGAAAAGTCGAAAGTATAAAATTAACATACATTATATAAACAGTTTTCCGTCAGTATGAATTTCATTCTGAGTTTAAAGCTCTTTATGTTTAAAACCCTGATCTCCTCAGGTAAATGATTATAAAGGATTGCGGCTAGATACCTACCATTTTTAGATTTACTTAATCTTAGTTTTGGTAGCCTTAGATTGCATTTACTCCGGATGTTATAATTGTGAGTATTATAAATTTTTGCAAAGTTAGAGGGATTTTCCTTTACATATATCAAACAGGTATATACAAATAAACTGTAAACAGTCATTATATTCGATTTAGTGAACAATGGGCGGCAATGAGTCCTGTATGGCGCATTGTTCACTATTCGTATGGCCTGTTTCTGTATTTTAAAGATGCGCTCAAGAAAACTGCTACCACCCCAGAGTAATATGCCATAAGACACACGTGACTGGAAAGTGGCAAAGTAAAAAATGCGTAACGTTTCGTATGAGACACACGATTTAAGTTTTCTCAGCGCAAAATTATGTTTCCTGAACGAAGACGCAAGAAAATCAATATGCCGTTCCCAATTTAATTGGCCGTCGATAATTAAGCCTAGGAACTTGATTGGTTCGCCAAAGGTGATGTCGTTGGCTATGTTCCGGTTTAGCGAGAATATTAAATTATGAGTTTTATTCTCATTTAGGGTAAGGAGATTGGCAGAAAACCAATCTTTGGCTTTGCTCATCGACTGCTCGGCTATTTGGTGCAGTTCTTCAGGAGGGGAATGTCTGGATAATATAGTGGTGTCATCTGCGAATAGGATGACATCAGAACTGCCAGTGGAAACATATTTTGGTAGATCGTTTATATATAATATAAACAATAAAGGACCAATAATAGTTCCTTGGCCTACTCCGTATTTGATATTTTTTATTGATGATGAACTACCATTTTTTGTGACGAATTGCGATCTGTTCGTTAAGTAGGATTCAGTGAGTGAATTAGCTACTCCACGAATTCCGTACGACTCAAGTTTTTTTAATAGTAACTTGTAAGGTACGCAATCAAACGCTTTTGACAGATCACATAGCGTTATTTGGGTAACTTCATGATTTTCAAAACCTTGAATGACGAATTTTATAAGTTTGGTTGCTGCTTGGGTGGTGTTCATCTTAGGTCGGAAACCAAACTGTTTATTGTCTAGGATGTTGTTTGAAAAGATGAAGGAGGTTAGTCTACTTTTGAAAATTATTTCAAAAACTTTAGAAAAAGTTGATATTATGGATATCGGTCGTTAGTTTGACTCTAAATTAACATCCCCATTTTTGTAAAAGAAAGCTCTTAGGACGTAGATTAATAATACTTTATGCTTTAATGAGTGGAAATGGTAGTACGGGTTGCGGACATAATTGCGGTCATAATCCAATACATTCGGTAATTTCCATAGAATAAAAAGACTAATGGAAGGATTTTTTTACGAAAATACGTCGTTCCAAATATCACAATTGCTGTCAATATTTTGTTATTTACGTATTAAAAGTGATTATTGACATTTATTTTGATAATTTAAAGTATATTCATAATTTATAAATCATAAATAATAGACAGGGCTAAAATAGTTTTTAGTTATTTTATAATTTAATATAAAATTACGTATTTAACCTGAAATTTGGCATCTTGTCAAAATGGCTAAGATCAAAGCTATACTGCATGTGGACGGTCAATAACACAATATGCCAAGACTAAAGGATTAACTTTTCATTCGGAAGTTTTTTCTATTCATATTATGTAATTGAATTAATAACATACACGTTAATTATGGACAATGGCGTTCTGTCATAATTTTCTACTATAAATTCTGTATGTATTTATTTACTTGTGTGTTTCATTAATTTTATATTAATAAATCACCGATGTGTAATAGTGTTTTATTGGTTATTTGTATCTTCTATCTTTAGCTACTTTTGAAAATATCATGATTGCTATTTTGTCTTTTTGCACCGATAACAATTATTTTAATAAGGTCACTGTACAGCTAGAAACTATTGTCCGACATTTTTAAATAATATCCTGATCTGTCCAATTAGCATGTAAGCCTCATGCCTTTAGTCTTTTTATTCAATGGTAATTTCCAACAAATGTCAACGCTAGTTGTGTGAACAATAATAATAATAATAATAATAATAATAATAATAATAATTTTATTGATGTTAACAAATACAAAATATTTTTACATACGTCAGTTAATAAAAGTAATAATGGGGGAAAAAATACTACAAATAAACATAGCATAAACAATAATACATTGAATTTAACATTAAAAATAAAGTTACAAAATTACATTACAAGTCATTAAAATTATTAGCGATGTATTGGTCAAAGTTATAAAATGCTTTAGTTATTAAATATGAACACATTGCCTAGAAACGATATGACACGTCAGTAATAAATAAACTGAATAGATTTTTGAATTTCTTTTATAGCTTTTCTTCCGTTGCTTTATACCTACATACATACATTTATTCATAAATATTTTCGTTACTAGTCAAACATAGCGTACTGTTCCCTTTTTGCTTTAAAATAGTAACTAAAAGAAATATAACGCAAACATTTTGTAAATAATGGAACAAAAACAAGGGAAAGAAAAACATCGACCTATATTTCACAAAAAAGTTAACTTATAAAATTATTAAGAAGAGTTCGTTCACTTTTGTTTTTTTCACACGTAAAACATTCTAGTATCACTGAGTTCCCGCTACGACAATCTAAAAGATAAAAGCCAGAAAGAAACTGCCAGTTGTCAACACTAAATCTACAGAGAAACACGCAACACGTACACGCAGTACGGGTAGTCTGCCCATCGGGCGAACAACTCTTGCATATTGTTTTTCTTTATAAGGGTAAATAATTAATGTGGACAGAGAATTTTCACACATTTCAGGGCTTTGTAGGTATTTAGTAAGTTGAATTTTTTTTGAGAATCAATTTATAGGCTATTCCAAACCTTTAGACGTAACTAGATTTTACAATTTAGTACCTTTTATAGTTTAATTCGACCTTTTGACCATTTTGATTAAGCTTTGTAAATCATACTTACAATAAATATTTTTAGGTTAAAGCTAATATCGTTATAAAATGTCGCTTTCATTACTTTTTTATTTTTTGAGTCATTTTTAATAGAAATGTCTCATTTTTAAATTTTTTACATTTTACAAAAAAATTTTATGTATTATTTATTTTATTTTTCTAAACAATGAAATATCCTAGCCAAGCTCTGTTTTCGTGACGACTTAAAAATTCGAAACCCCCATTTAGTTCCGTCTAAACCATAGAAATGATTTATAGATAGAAACCTATACGTACATCTTTTAATTAAATTACAGTAGAGTCCCAATTATCCGACCTAAATGGGATTTCAAGAATATTGAATAACCGAAAATGACAGATAATCCGGAACTGGCAAAAATAAGATATTAATGGCCATTTACTCCACTACAGTTTTAAAGTACAGTTCACTTAAACTGTAGTTTACCTTAACCGAAGTTTTAATTTAACGTGTATTGTACACCTACAGTTAATGTATGGTTTAACTAAACTCGAGATCGCATAGATTTTCGTTATGTATTTTACTATAAATCTAGTGATTTACATATTTTTCTAGTTAATTTTGATGTGTTTTACTTATACTGCATTAAAATTTGCTGTCTATTTAAATAAAACTAACTGTTTAAAGCAAATTTGCGCAGAAGCTCTGTAGTGTCAAAAGTTGTTCGAGCTGTTCTGCTGTTCCAAATTCATTTAGAGACATACGTGATTTTTTTTTTCGGTCTAGTCTCACAATTTATTTATTTTTCTGCTAAATCATTCAAATAATTTGTATTCTTCTAATCTTCCATACTGGCTTTTTCTAGAAGCAACATTATATTTTTAAATAAGTCACCTGCCGAACTAACACTTTGTATTGATACTCAACATTTAACTTCTCTAAGTTCACTGACTTTACAGATATGTGGCCGTTTACTTACTATTTAACTAAGCTTTGATGAAGATTTAAAATATAAATCGAAACTTTTTTTATGGCTTTTGCTGCTTCTGCAAGTTGCCAGGACAATACTTATTTACGAAAATTCCATGCCTGAACGGAATTCAAACCCGAGACCTTAGCAACGCAGAGCACATGTGTTACTACTACGCTACGCCGGTCGGGTAATACAGCCTTCTATTGATATATTAAATTATATTGTTTCGTATTTCCTGTCAAATTCATGGCGATGAGTGATTATTTCAAAAACATATTCATTATGAATTTTCCCACGTTTCGTAGTAAAATAGAAATAAAAAATACTGAAAATATCAAATTCAGTTACAAACATTTCTGGTATTTAAAGAAACCAGTAAAATTTCTCTTTCGATTGATACTATGACAAAGCTTGTAAGTTAATATGGGAAACAGCAATTGAAAAAAAAAGTTTCAATATTATTCTCTTTTGTTCCGGGATAACATTTGTTATCCGATACATCAGTTTCATTTTCAAGTCCTCTACATTTTTTCTTGAATGAATCCAAATAATCGAAGGTCGAATAATCGGGATGCTACTGTATAAAGAACTTTGAATTAATACTTACCTCATACAAAATTTAAAAATATAGTTTAATTTTTCGTAAATTTAAATTTTCTAAATATTTCAAATATTAATCTGCTTTTACCATTTTGTACATCAATGTGCATTACTCTGTAAATTTTCAAATTTCTGAACTAATCCAATAATTCAGTTATTATAGACATCTGTACTTATATCTTCTCTCTGGAGCAAAAGGCTTTACCAAAGCTTTTCTATCTAGGTCTGCTATGCGACAAGGTTTTAATTTGTTTGCAGTATTTTCCAGTTCCTGGAGAACTGTTCTTTGCCATGTATTGGCAGGGCGACCTCTACGTCAATTCCCTTGTGGTTCCCTGTCAGTTTCATTCCAGGGCCGCCTTCGGTTTGGCTTATTGCTGTTTTTTTCCTCACAATATTAACCGCAATAATCGGGGTATTACTATACAGAGCTTACTAGAGTTGGGTTCTTGTTTTGCAAAGATCTCCGAGTGAGAAAGAGAAACCAATTAAAAGATTTTCTTTTTCCTGCAAATACTGACGCCTTAAAACAAATTGAAGTATATTAAAATTAATTATTTATTTATTCATAATAAGTATTTATAGGTCAGAACCCAACTAATACAATAAATACATAATAAACATGTGTAAATTAACAAATATAAAAATAAGATCATATTCATTTACAAAAAATGTATGTAAAGTGTGAATATTCACACATTTTAGGGTTTTGCAGGTAATTAATAAGTAAAGGATGATTATTTGGAAGCCAAAAAAAAAAAAATTTATGTTAATTTTTTTGTTAATTTTAATTCGAATGTTTGAAGGAATTGAAGGAATTTGGAACTTTAAAATATTCGTAAAATTCAAATTTTACAAACTATGTTGCAGAGTCAGGACATTTGTAAAGTATAACCATTACTTGTTCCATTGCATATATTAAATTTATATTAAAATGTTTATTACCAAATTTTATTAACAAAATATAAATATACAGCAAAATGTACAATTATTGGACAATTATTATAGTTACTGGACACATGAAATTAGTTATTGGATTTAAAAAAACGAATTTAACTAATAAAAATAATTTATATTTGCTTTTTGATAGCTTTTACTTTGGATGAAGAAAAAAATAATAATATGCGATTTAAAAAAAGTACTTATTACAATTTTTTGTGTTTATTTTGGTATAAATTTAATAATTCTTCACTATTCATGTTATAGTAATATTTTGAATTATTAGAATCATTGCTGGTATTATCTGATAAACAAATGTCCGATTCTTCTTTATAGAATTGATGACATACAAAGAGATGAGTCTTTCGTGTTACGTGTTTTTCGTCTTAAGTTTAGGGACACATGAAATATGGAAATATTTTTTGCAATCATTGCAGACCAATCTGTTCGACTTTATCGTAGTCTTGCAAATATCACATATCACACTATTCTTGTTCGTTTTAATTACTTGATTCTGTTTTTTAGCATCTCTTTTTTCTTCGCGTGTTCTTTTCTTCCTTCAGACTGTTCTTTCCTTATCTTCTCTTTCGTTAAAAGTTCGTTTCATTTCGTACATTTTTTGATATTTTTTAGCCGTGATCTTTTGCCATCTTTCTATATTTTCCTTATTTTTGCGTGCTGGTGTCTCGGGTATAACTAGATAATTTCTTATAAATGGCGAGTGAACTCTCTTGATTTCTGGTCCTGATTCAGAAATACCGAAATCATGATTTGATGACAAATGTAGGCTATTTTGTATAGGAGTCGCATTATTATTAATTGAAAACTGAACATTTGCATGTTGTATAACAATATTTTCAATGATATTTTTTGTATGCTAAGAACAGAAATATAAAATAAAATTCCTGTTTTTAGCATTATCGTTTATTGTATTTTGAAAATGTTTCCAAATTTTGTAGAAATCCAGCAAGTTTGCATCTATTTCTTTATAAAAAATGTCATCAAAATTCAGTATTCTTTCTATACCCACAATATTAATAAACTCGCCATAATTAATAGATACCTATGGGATAGTTTCAGGTAAATTATTATTATCATTTGATTTTGCTTCTTCTAAACATTTGGTATATTCTATAGCGTCTGGATTAAAGGTATATAATCCACAAGCCGTAAATCCGTTAATAAGAGTTTCTGGTTTAACATTTTTTTAAATAGCTGTTTGTAAAAGAGGAGTAAAGGTTTTGAAAAGAACGTGCCCAAAGAAGAAGATACCTAGTTACTGGACATATAAATTACAGTTATTGGACAAGTGTCCAATAACTGTCCCAAATGAGCAAAATTTGAAATAAAAACAACAGTATATTTCATATGCAGCTATTGCTAATTTAGCCAGTTTTCATTAAATTTGAGGGAAACATAGTTATTGAACGCTTGTTCAATAACTAAATATTTTTATTTTATTGATACAGTTATTGGACAATGTCAGTATTAGAATTAAGGTTAGAAAAAACCGACAAACTTGATTCTAATATCTTAAATAATACCTCAACTAACATTTAATATACTGTAATACATTTTATTTCGATCGCTGGAATAAATATGAAATTTTACCCCCCAACGAATCCTTAAAAAAAACACAATGAATATGTCTCTTAACACCACTCTTATATGAAGTGCCAAAATACGGCATACAATGTTGGTGACGATATTGTGAACTAATTTATTTTTGAGAGAAACATGCTACTGTACCCATCTATGAATTCAAAATGTTAATTCTTAATTTTACTAGTTATGTGCAACATGTCCAATAACTGTCACTGTCCAATAACTATAGTGTTTACCCTACCATTATTTAGGTTTCTAAATATGTGCAGTATTTTTTTTATATAGCAAAGTTCATTAAGATTTTGAAAATTGCACCTATGGCTTCCATTGGTTGTTTTAACTCATAAGCTCTGCCCCTCTGATTTCGTATACATTGAAACATAGAATTAAATTATAATTTCAACAATTCCCACTGGTTATTAAATTTACGATTTTAAAAATTAAATGCAACATTTGCCAAAATATAACTAGAATTTTGACAAAATAATTTAAACAAAATAAAAATGCAAAAAAAAAAAAACAAAAAATAAAAACAGGAAGCGAACCCTAGTTTACAACTTAGGAAGCGAGAAGACTAACCAGTGGACTATGAAAGCTTACTGGTTTACTGTGTTACGTAACGTATTAAATATTTTACATCGTCAACCAAAACAACACAAAAAATGCGTTATTTTCCGAAAACATAATCTGATCAAAAATCCCTGTTGTACTATTCCAGTTCATAAATGCGTAAATTTAATACCAATGTATATTACTTAGAATTTTTTCAGATTTTTAGTTTAAACCATCGGTTTCCAGCCTTGGCTCCGCGTGCACTTCCCAGGGACTCCGCAGCCGTTCCAGGAAACAAAATAAATAAAAATTGAATAAAAACAAAAGAATTCAAAATAAAAAATAGAATCAAAATAAGAAAATGTTAATTTCATTCTGAACGAAAATTTGCCAAAGTTGAATGCATCCGAGTGATTTCTGACCTTAGCCAGTTTGTGATTCTAGCTGGAATGTGATTGGCGAGATGCATTGTTTGAATAATATGCGTGTATTTTGATTATTTGCTTCATTTTATAAAAATCTGTCTATCAACAAGTGAGCTGTGAAAGAGAAAAGTGAATTTATAGTAAAATTTAAAAACGCCATTTATTTGTAAAACATAGGGTAGGCATTGAAATTGATCCTAAAAAGAGCTCCGCGAGTCAAGAAGGTTGGGAACCACTGGTTTAAACCATCTGGGCTTCAGGGTATTCACAATTTTTTTTTTCACAATTTTGGCAAAAATCGCGTCATTATAATTTATTTCGCAAATATAAAATTTTGTTCGTTAATCCGCATAAGGGCTGTCATTTGATACCCTACTCAGAATTTAAAAAAATATATTTTTTTTTCAATTAGCACATATTTGTTTATATTATTAGGGGGATATGTTTTTTAGATATTTTAGTATCTTTCCTATGTGCGGGTCAAAGAGTTGTATAATCATGCCAAATTTCAATTCTCTAGGTTTATCCGTTTGACTACAATTTTTACCGAACAGACAGACAGACGACAAAATGACGGTATAAGGGTTTTTTGGTCATACCTACAAAACCCTAAAAAGAAAAAATAATACCAATATTAACAATACAGATACAAATAACATAAAATGAATTGGGCGTGGAGAGTCGAGACAAGCTTTTTAAATGACCCCAAAGTCACATCAAATATGTCTATGGAACTCTGACTCTTCTCGCATAGCGAATTGAACAGATGACATCCTATCAATTGATGCGTTATCTCCATGTACAGTCCTATGCTGAGAGATCTGGAACGTGCTGTTGCTCCTTGTGGCTCTACTGGGCACCCTAATGGAATTTTACTCAGAAATTCAGGCGAATGATCTTGTTAAATCTATACTCACCATAAGTAATAACTAGATGTCATTTTTCCATACGTATAAAGAATGACAATACATACTGTTCTTTACCGTCATTTCCTATTTTCTCATTACATGACCATACTAAATTGACCAGTTTTTTTATCAGCTGTCTATCGTGTTTACATGTTACATATTTTAATTAAAAACGTTACAATCTGACATGGATACAGGAAAAATTCGGAGCAATGTAAACATAAACAAACATGGTAATCATTTGATTGCATCGGCTCGTATCGGATTAGGTTTGACCCAGTATAAAAGGGTGGAGTTACTATATCAGTTATGTGGGAGTTTTATTTCAGATATGTGGTATTAGACAGATTTAATTGAAGATGAGAGATAGAATTTAAAATTGTTTATAAAATTTGAGGTAACCAGCGCGTAAACATAAATGGTTCATTAAATGACCATTAAATAAACTTGCTTTTTGCAAAAGCCTCATTCCATCGATAAAAGATTTTGTTCTTTTTTTAAACATATATATATGAGCTATTAAAAATATCAGTCTTGTCTACATTAAGAAGGTCATTAAGAGTAATTCCAAAGCAATCTTGGCCCATAATTTTCGATTCCGTTTTGTGCACTCTTAAAATCAGCATTTTATTGCTCGGGTTACCTTTTGAGTTTTTACAAAAACTAAGAAAGAATTTTTTTTTTTGCAACATACTGTTTTACTGCTTTTCAAAATATTCGCCTTTAAGATTAATACACTTTTGGAAGCATTCAAACCATTTCTCGAAACATTTTTTCCACTCTGAAGTTGGTATCTCAAAAACATGGTTTTCGAAGGCTTCAACAGCTTTTTGAGGTGATGAAAATTGCTGTCTACGCATTTTCTGTTTGACATTAGGGAACAAAAAATCATTAGAAGATAAATCAGGTGAATACGGACAATGAGACATTAATTCGATGTTTTTCTCCTTCAACTAATCAATTGTTTAACGTGTTGTGTGGGAGCTTGCATTGTCATGATGAAGAATGATGCGAAGTTTTTGGTTGTTTTTCCTGATTTTGTCGATGACTTCTGGCAAACAAATTATTGTATACCATTCAGCATTAACTGTTCTCCGATCCTCTAAAATAATGTTTGCGACATGTTCAGTACAATTGAAAAAACAAGCGATCATTTTCTTTGAAGTGCTTCGTGAACGAACAACTTTTATGGGTTTTGGTTCATCTTGGAAGACCCAAACAGTAAATTGTTGCTTAATTTCCGGTTCATATGAATAAATCCAAGTTTCGTCACCTGTAATGTTGTTGTATACGGATTTTGCAGTGCCTAGGTTGAATTTTTTAGCAGTCCCTTACACCAATGGACACGAGCCTTTTTTTGAGCTTCGGTCAAATTATGCAGAATACATCGGGAACAGATTTTTTTCACAGCTAAATGTTCATGCAAAATCGAATGTATAGTAGTCTGCGATATGCCAAAGGATGCATCTATCTCACGCTAAGTCACATGCCAATCTTTTTCAATCATTTTGCGCACAGCATCGATGTTTTTTTGAATCACAGCCGATTTTGGTCGACCTTCACGAGATTCATCACTGACAGACGCACGACCACGAGGAAATTCTGCAAACTAAATGTAACCAGTCTTTTCTGATGGTGCTTCATTACCAAAGGTTGAACGAAGCGAATCTATGCATTGTTGAGTTAGACCTTTACTTAAATCTTAAAAAATCATTCAACGAAAACCTTCACGAGTAATATCTATTTTTTCACAAACTTGTTTTTTTAACGCTCACTGTCATCAAATTACTCGGTCAATTTATAAATGCCACTGATTTTACAATAACATATATCAAATTTTACGAATATAGTAATGACAAATTTCAATATTGCCATCTAGTGGTCATTTGTAAAAACATAATAGGTAACCCTCGTATGAAGCGTTTCAATAAAATCAGTAGATTTACAAATTGAAGAAGTATTCTTAAAGCGGGGTACACTCGTAAAAAGTATCCTAGTTTGAGTCTTACATAATAGAGAAACACACTGACGGACATACAGATGGATATTTGTTGTTTAATAGCATATTTACAAAATATATCGTTAGAGCGGGAATTCGTTAACTGGGATACGCACATAAAAAAATAACCTTTTTCTACTTTACGTTCATAAGACGTTCATTTAAAAACTCATTTGAGTGCTATAAGAAGGTCCATTTCAACACCCGAATTTTAGTAACTGGAGGTTGGTAATACTGAATGAAATTTCAAATTCTGATGCTGTCAAGTTAACCTAATATATTCGTGTACTTATGATTTTATGTTACATTTTTTTGCAGTTTTTCTTGAAAAGATTTTTAGTTTTTTTCCCCTAGCGCCTCAGGGCAGTTTTTTTCCCCTAGCGCCTCAAAACCCCCCTTCAATCCAATTCTCCGCATATTTTGCGGTGTCCCCCCCCCAACTCATATTTATTATTCGTTTTTTTATAGTATGCATCTTGCGGAAATTCCTTCTGAAGTTGGGTCGTAGATCCTTCAATGCCAGCAGGACCCTTCTTTACCTTTTTTGGTGTATGAGGTTACTTCCCCCCTAATATATAGTGGCGTTGAATATCCTTCCCCAAATAAGGTATATTCTCTATCGTTTGCCCAGAGCCGCAGTAAGGGGGGGTGGAGGGGGCAACGGCCCCTAGCGCACTAAGGAAATGGGCGCTGATGGGTTCGCTAAGGGGCGCCATTGTGAAGAGGAGGACCTTTTTTTTTGCTCATCACTTGAATTTTGGGGGGTGAGACTTTTTTTTGCTCATCACTTAAATTTTGAGAGGTAAGAACCTTGTTTTTATTTACCAAGGGCGCCAAAACACGGCTCTGCCCCTAGCGCAAGGTTTCCTTACTGCGGTTCTGCGTTTGCCTCTCTTGACTTCCGGGGAAGTAAATTTTGCAAGGTATTTACTGCAATCTGCAATTTCTCGTAATTCGGGTGGGGTACTGACAGCTGACAGCACATTTCAAAACAACAAATCAGTGGTACCAACATATAACAAATATTGCATAAAATGATACGATTTGCTATTAATACAAATTTATCAAATTTAAGAATAAATGGCAAAGTAGAAAAAATAGTATAAAAAACTTGTTTCACAAGGCTTTTTGCCGCACTTGTCTATTAGAAAACTCGTCGCTTCGCGACTCATTTTCTAACCCAGACGTGTGCGGCAAAATCATGCCTTATGAAACTTGTGTTTTAATATACTATTATTGGGTCTTGGAGCAGTTGGATATTGGTTATTTAATAGCAGATTTATAAAATGTTTTTTAATGCGGGTAATCGTTAAGCGAGATACGCCTGCTAATAGTATCCTACTATGGAAGTGGCAATATTATAATTTTGTTTGGACAAAGAGACAGACAGACATACAAAAATTCTAAAAAGGTCAAAATGATCTAAACATTTCCAACTAAACATATTAAAGCTATGAAAGCCAAAATACTACCTCCAATTTAATAAATATATAGACTGTTACATTGATTTTATTAGTTTAATGAATTGTTAACTAAATTAGAGTATAATTATAATCTATTCATGTAGCCCCGTGATACATTTTTAAGTTGGTTATTAACAAATTTACATCAATTAAATATACTTCCAGTGTTGTCGAATGAATATTTCCAATAGAATGTCACATGAATCATTTTCTTTTTTTTATGCTTATTATTTTCAGGAGTTTTAGCTTGCTTTAGTTTAACTCACTGTATTGATATCTGACCGAAGTCAACTACTTATTTCTGGCTGAGTTAAGGTTCTAGCCATACCTACGCCCGATAAGCTACGGATCACATGTGAGTATTTTTTATGAATATTCACATTTTCACATGTCTAGTTATATTTACGTTATATTTATAGGAGGCGCTATTATCCATTGTACTTGTCTCCAAAAACATTTATAAACAAAAAATATATTTTAAAAAGTAGATATTACGGTTCTATAGTGTTGTATTTTTATAAAAATATTTATCTAGCATAAAGAAAACAGACTCTGTTCTTAAATCGTTCAGAGAATTTATATGAACAGTAATTTATTTTCATTTCGGTTTCTTTTTATTAATCTCCTCTAATATTTTTTTGATTTGTGACAATTCAAGAATAAAAAATATTGAAAGTTTGCCAAATGATGCCAGATGAACAGTCGTGGTATTGGGTGTGAGAAAAACAGCTGAACATTTGGGAAATAGGTGAAGGATTCAGAGATGAATTGGTTAACATTACGGACAATGAGCTGATGAAACATTGAATGATTGGAGATGAGAGAAAAAGAAGAGGCCACATAGATTATGTCTTGAATCGACTGCCAACTTCCAAATCAAATCTTTTCAATACCTTGATTTAAGAATTTTATCTACTTCACAAGTGTTAACAGACGGAATGTATCTCTGTAGTTATTTATATAGAAACCGTTTTGAAATGAATGTGTTTTATATTATTTTTGTATAAGCTATTTATATTACCGGATGATTAATATAAACTTGATTAGCTGAAAATAACCTCTGGTACTGTGTTCTGTTACTGTTGTGGTTTTACTCATTATTATGATTTTAAATGAGTAATTAAAAACATAAATAAATTAAAATAAAATAAAGTTTAATAATAGTACATAAATGTAGAAATGGCAACTAAATGTGTAGAAATGTGCAGACCGGCCGAGTTTACAAAAAAAAAAAAAAAATTATGTGAAGTGTGATTTTTCACAAATTTCAGGGTTTTGTAGATATTTAATAATTGTAAGAAGCCAACATAATACTACATGTCCAGGAATATTAGTCTATAATCGCTTTGAAATCAATAGGTTTTTGATAATCACTTTTATTCGTTGTTTGAGAACTAAGAGCTTCCATTTTTTTTTTTTTTACTTTAAATAATTTGTTAAAAGTCCGAGCATTCTTTTCTGCATTTGCTTCGTATTCAAGTCTTCATTAGATTAATAAGAAATATATTGATAAATGGCTTATATATATTTTTTCAATTTCATAAACGTATTACTCATTTTATTAACAGTGTGTTTTATAATTATTTCATTACTATAAATGATATATTCCTCTTTGATACCTTAAAAACAAAATTCTAAAACCATTCAAACAATAGGTCGAATCACTGCGTGTAAAAGTATAACCTGGTAATAAGCCAGGGATCGGACGTTTTTAGGCAAAGTTGCACTAACGACATAATTTATGTTCATAGACGTAGAAAAATTCACATCATAATATCAATAAATGGGTGCTCGTTATCTAAAAATATTGCTGTCTTATTAATATAAATGCTACCACATATGTTTTTCCTTAATGTGCATTGTTGAATGCAATATCAATAATAATATATTATATATGCTATCATTGTTAAGAAATGTTATTAAAGAAAAACATTTCTTTTAATGCAAACGTCAAATACATTCAAATCTGTAATATTTTGAACCGTTATTTAAACTTTATAAACTTTGCAAGTCCTGTCAACTATCTATTTTCCTTGTGAACTGTGAACAGAGCGAACAATAATTCTTTAACTCAACCTGTCACTGGAAAGATACATAGCACTAATGTCGATGGATTACAATATAATTTTAATACCGACCGGCGTAGCGTAGTGGTAACACATGCACTCTGCGTTGCTAAGGTCTCGGGTTCAAATCCCATTCAGGCATGGAATGTTTCTATGAATAAGAATTGTACTGGTTAGGTTGGGTTAGGTTAATTATCCAGTTCATCAGAGAAATCCAGACCTTCGTATATTAACACAAATTTATTCCGACGACTGCCCCGATTTTTTAAAACCATATTTTAATCAATATCGAAATTATTTTTGCAGAGTTATTATTTGTGAAGTCGAAAGAACTTTTTCAAGAGTTAAAAATATTATAACGCCAAGCAGAAATAGTTTGTCTAACGAAAATTTAGAAAATGTCTGCATTATAACTGGCAATTCTGACAAATTCATACAATTACCTTTTTTTATTAGTTGTTTTTTTTTTCATATGTATCCTAACATTTTCTTTTTGATCATCTATTTTTATTAATATTTTCCAGTTGAAAATTATATATAAAAAACCTCAATACGGTGACTATGGTCGGTGTCTAACACCGTAATTAGGGCCTTCAAATATAGACAGCTAAATTTAATTGGAATGCAAGGGATTAGACTCATTATGAGCGTATTAAAAATGGATAAAGTACGAGTCTTGGTTTTGACAGTTTCAGCACATGAATAAAATGAACAAGTTTTTATTGAAAAAAAAAAAAAAAAAAAACGTGCCACTCGCAAGCGACAGTTACGGCTTAGGCCTAGCTATGTCCTAGCTCTAGTAATAACGTCAAAATTGTTTACAAATAAAATTTCGTCAGATAATCTAATTAGCAAGAGCTCTCGTTTAATTCGTTACACAAAATAAAAGTAACTAAAATATATATGTAGTGCGAATTTGAATAAATTTCAGGATTTTAATATATTTTCTTATATAATCAATATATTTTAAATGCATTAATTATTATCATTAGATAAAGTGTTTTGCTGATTTAGTATTCATATATAGAGTAAGATCGTATGTTGCAATAAAGCTTTAGAAAATTGCATATTACGTACGGCACTGTCACATATGTTCACATCTGACTGAATACGTGTGTGATTACACATATGTATGAAAGCGACAATTTGACGAAATTACACAAGCTTGCATTTTCTCTTTGAGGATGCAATTCACCGCACGAAACCAGATATATTTTCCCTCCTAACAAATATGTAGGTTATACGTGATGAAGGGTGTGAAGGGTGAGGGTAGAATGTGATTATGAATGGTTTACGGTAAGTGGCGAGTTATGGTGTGGCTGCAACCCTTATTTCTCATTATATTATTCCCTTCAGTGCCGTAACAAGGACGTTGCCTGAGATGCCAACGAGCCCACCTCAACAGACTTCAAATAAATCTATCGTGTAACAAAAATACACCGCCTTAACTATGTCATATATACCGGAGATGCAAACCAGAAAGGCTACATAAATTTTAGAAGCAAATTAGTTATGCAAACTTTTGGTTATTATGTGACACGGTTTCATAAGAAGTAATTGGAGAGCAGTTGTAGGATGGTATAGTTAAAAGGATCGCGACATATTAAGAGTAATAAATTATGATTTTACTTTCACAAAACTTGCGAATTTGTGAGTGAAATTTGTTTTTGTTAAAATTACAGATATTGATCGTTAGAAGAAGGTCCAGTTAGATATATTGAATGAAACTTGATTGGTACCATTTCTGCTACAAGTCTGTTGATATACGGATGTGTTGGCCTGTCGGTTTGATGGTCTTTTGATTTGATATTCTGACGTTTTGTCAATTCATCGATTTGTTTGTCGATTTACCATTTTTAGTAAGTTAGTAAAAATTTTGGATGCACAGCATGTGGCTGATTTCGTAGGTACAACCAAGAAACAGTAACTCATATTGCAGTTTTAATTCACTTTTTTTGAACAAGTCATACCATTCAACTACTTAAAAAATGACTACTTAAATTGAGCTTTTCGCGCTTAAATTTTGGTAAATTGCTTAATTAAATCTTCGGTACGTAACTCTTTTCATAGATCCGATTCTATTGAGATATAGCAAGGTTACTTAGTCGATTTAGCCCCATAATTGATCTCAACGAATCTCACGAATGTTAGTGTTAGTTGTTAATGGTTATATAATTTAAAGTTTCTTCTGGAGACTTAATAATTTATTAATCTAAATTTAGAAAAAATTGTAATTCTTAACGAGTTCTACAGCAATAATATATCGCTTGTTGAGATTTTCATCGTTTAATATACATATTTTCGACATTTTGGCATAATTCTAATTTTGCATAGTTCTTTTTCAGAATAATTTTAAAATTTATCAATAACCAACAAAAACGAAATTGATGGGATAAGAAGAAAGAGTTTGGAATCGTTTTATGTCTAAGTTGGATTCTATTTTTTTAGTATTAACCAATAAATCTTTTTTCTTATACACAGAACGCCGATATTCTATGCTACGTACGACTACGCGGCTACTGAATCGACGAAAATAAAAATAAATAAAAATCATTCAAAACTGTAAAACATAAAAACCGACCAACAAAAAACAATATATAAATCGGGACTTCCCCGACTTGGCTTGGGTAAAGCTGTGGCTGTGAAGTTTTTCGAGCCTATCATAAACATATACACATTGGGCATTCCCCGTAACCTTAGATATACCATATCATTAGGAGGGTAATAGAAGTACACCCTTTTTTTATTGTAAAGAACGATTTTTTTGTTTATTATTGAGAAAGCATATTATCTATCTTTTTCTTGGAGTTTGGACGCCTCTGGTGCCTTGGCGCCATTGTGCACCGCACAACCTTGCACCTATGTACGGCGCGGGCCTGGAAACAATCTGGAGTTTAGTCCAAAAATGTTCTAAAAAGCAAAAATGTACAAAGCGACAGTAAGTCTGATCTGCATATGTACGACCGATGCAGAGCTGACAATAATGATAATTGCAGAAGTGAAAGTACCCAGATCTATATATGACTGACTGTAAGAGGTAGACAGATCAACACGTCTATCAGAAAATAATTCATGTGCAAGATCTGGTGAAACGGACCAAGATCAGAAAACTGTAATAGAATAAGCATGTGGAAAGAATGGGAGAAGGAAGACTTGCGGGCATCTGCAAGAAAATACTGGCAAGAGGGAAGAGATCACCCGGATAAGCCCCAAGGGATGAATTCCAGTTTCTCATTGTAAACTGAATGGGCCAGACAAACAGGAGATATCCTAGGCAAGATAGGTATAATAGCTTTATATAAATATACATATATTTTGCTCTGATAGGCCTAAAATTTCTATTTAGATAGGCATATTTACGTTTGAGGGATTACAATGGACATGATAAAAAACTAATGAAAAAAAATCATGATTTTTTGCAACTATTATTTTGCTTTAGGAAAACCTGTTTAAATTTTCTAAGAGTAGCATATTTAATAATTTGGGGTCCCTAAAATATTGGGGGCCTCTGCTGCCGTCCAGTCAGCTCCTTCCCAAACTAATCTGTTTAAAGAGGCGGTTTGTTCATAGTTACTCCTAGCAAAAGGTTGACGGAAGAGGTGTTGTATTTATTTCTTAAGTTATTATGTGGAATATTAAATCAATATTCATAAGAAAATACGGTGAATCTATCAAGTGTTTAATAATTTTAGTGAGAAAAATTATGTCACTGTATATGAGTCATCATTTCTATCAATAATAATTTTGAACCCAATTAGTATAAAACATGTGATAATGAAAAACGACAACTCAAATATTAAATTAAAATAAAATATAAATGTATAAAATTTAATACAAGCATACAAACACAGGCACACACATGTATTCATACACTAAGATTTGGTATTTAGGAAATATGTGGTGCAAAGAATTGTATACGCATGCCAAATGTCAATTCTGCATGTCTATCCGTTTGACCATAATTATCATCGTACACATAAACACCTAAGTGATGTATATAGTGCAAGTATGAAATAAACTAAAAAAGAAGAAAGTCAGTTAAAAAACCGCGCTTAGTTTAAATGGTTCTTATTAAATTGCATTGACTAAATACAAAATACGACAGTAGTATATTGAAACACAAGTTTCATAAGGCATGATTTTACCACACGCAGCGAAGTCAGCAAACAAGTCGCGAAGCGACAAGTTTTCTTATCTATAAGTTCAGCAAAAAGCCTTATGTAACGAGTTTTTTTACAATATTTTTTCTATTTTTCATTTTAATGCCTGTTAAAATAATAAATTTGCATTATATAATCAAACAACTTCCCCGATTAGGTAATTTGGTATGTGAATGTGGCAGTTGGCCGGAGTGGTTTAACAGTTTCTTTTTTTTGCAAGGTAGCTATAATTTGTAGGTTATTTTATCAATTTTATGAAATAAAATGTTTATTGTCATAATGAACCTCATTATAACATTCAGTTCATTTTCATAATGCCTCTCTTTTGAATGCAAAATGGAAATAGAACTTTTATACAAACAAACGCAAGTTTCAACAAAAATCTATCATAAAATATTATATGCTATAAAGGAGTCGAATGCTATCTGTTATCATATATCAGTAATTGGCATAATAGAATGGAATACAAGACTTGTACAATTATTTAATATATTTTATCTTATTTTAAATGCTTTTAGATTATTTTCTAAAATCCATTTCTACCTGTGATTACTCTCCTAATTATTTTCTAATGATTGTATGTTAACCTAAATTTAAAAATTTAGAACAAATCACTCGTCTGGAAGGTACTTTGATATCGTATAGAACACTAATGAACGAACGTCGTCTGGCCACGGTTCGTGGAGTGTCAAATGTCAACCAGGTCTTACCTTTCAGCATTCATCACTCCAGAAAATTCTACCTCTCTCACTCTCACGTCTCCTTCTTCATCGAGGTTCACTTGGATGTTGTGTTCACGAGTAACTCGCGACGCCATCATTAGCTACGACGTCTTTTGTTATGCAATTAACCAGGCTAAAACTTTATTAATTTGTATACTTCTTCCTTATTACGGTTCTTATATTGCCTTGTTCTACAAACTGTTATGCCTTGCGGAAAAAAATGTTATTATCCATATTTTATTTTTTATTTACAACAGTGGCGTAGAGGAAAATATATATATTTTATAAGAAAATTTTAAATGCCAAAATTTATTGCTTGGAATAAGGATAGTGTCGTCTTAGCCACGGTCATTGATAGTTATCGTACGACAACGGCGATTAAATAATTAAACATTAATTAACACTAAATTATGGTATCATCATTAACATTTTTAAATTTCTTATGGCCGGTTGCTAATGTAAGAATTATCCCTAACTCAAGTTAAAATCATTTGTTTTTGTATGTTGTAGCATGAATAGTTGTTGTTAATTAACACTAAATTATGGTATCATCATTAACATTTTTAAATTTCTTATGGCCGGTTGCTAATGTAAGAATTATCCCTAACTCAAGTTAAAATCATTTGTTTTTGTATGTTGTAGCATGAATAGTATGTTGTAGCATGAGGATGAATTTTATTATATATCTCATATTTTGTAGCAAGAATATTGTTTGTGACGGTCAAACGATGACTTGGAATATTTACAAAATGATTGTATTTCTACTACATTACCGTATATATATGCACCGTATAATAGGGTTAATATTTTTAACAATTTAAATTTTGATCTATAGGAATCCCAACAATTAATATTAGCTATTGTCTTTACTGTTTTTTTTTTGTAAAAGAAATTTTTTTATTGATAGAGTAGAGTTACCCCATATAGTAAAGCCGTAGGTTATTATCGAATAAAGCAAAATATGCAATACGAGCAGCTTCTTCATCAACACTTTGCTGGATCTTTCAAACTCCGTATATTGCAGTACTCAACTTGACACTGACTGCGTTAATATGATTTTTTCAGTGTAGTTGTTGGTCAAGGTAAATGCTTAAAAAAATTACTTGGAGGTTATTAGTCTCACAATCTGTAATTGGACGGGAAGTAAATCTTATTTGCATAGTTTTGCCCTCATTCAGAGTAAATTCATTCTTCGTAAATCAATCTTTTGCTGGCTTCATTGTGGTTTTAATGTCAGCAAGTGCATCATCATAGTAATTTCGGGTAATTATGAATGATGTATCGTCTGCAAAGAGAACTGTACTTACATTAATATTAGTAGGTAAATCATTAATAAAAAGTAAGAATAAAAATGGACCTAATATGGATCCCTGTGGTATACCACGAGGTAGCATTACCTTCGTACTTAGAGAGTTGTGATACACTTGTTGACTTCTATTATTTAAATATGATCTCAAAAAATTTAAGCAATTACCTCTTACACCATAATATTCTAGTTTGTTTATTAGAATTTTGTGAGATACGCAGTCAAATGCTTTAGATAAGTCTAAGAAGGCTTCAAATTTAATAAGTAATTATTAATTTATAGTAAAAATAGGTGAAGGCAAATATTGCATATACGAGTACCTTCATTTTAAAAATACTTACTTGAATTGAAACTTTGTAATCAAAAATAGTACTTTCTAATTTATAAAATACAATACACGTGCGGGAAACGATTATCCGAGGAAAGATCGATCGAGATTTCACCGTATTATTGAAAACCATATCATCATAGATTTGCCCCGTCTGGTAGTTGATTATTATATCTGATAGTTTTAATGGTCATTAACAAACTAAACAGTTCACTTGTAAGAGAACCTACATTGTACGCTGCATATTCGAACGCAATAACCCTTTTACATGCACTTAATTATCTCTAGAACACTAATTGTTGAACTGTTAAATTATTCAGTGCACTGATAATTATTAGAGCAATACATAAGAGGAACGTCAAATTAGTTGTTTCTTGTCTACTTGTAATGAAATTGATACTATCAACAGGTCTCACTTGGCAACAGTTAAAATGAAAAGATCATAAATTTCAACTATTTGCAGCCAGTTTTATTTGGCATTGTACGGTCTTTATACAAAGAGATAGACGGGATTTTTTTATATTACTGAAAACCGCAATAAAATCTGTTGTATGAAAAAGGATATAAAATATGTTTGTTGTAATTTTATGAGGTAATTTTTAGAATAACAAAATAAAATTGCAATCTATAGTATTTCCAGGGTAACCATCCTGAAACTAGGCTTTTTATGTTTCTTTGTTATACCCGTTACTTTTTTACTCTTCGTTTCATTCTTTTTTATGCTATAAAATATGTGTTGTTGATGTACAAGATAGCTTTACATAATTCTCAGAACTAGTACCTATTGCGTGATTTTTAATAGAATTGACATTTTGAAATTATAAGTAAAAGCAAAATGCTTTGAAAAGATACAGTGTTGTACTAAATGTACTAATGTCTTTAATAAACTCAATTATCCGATCTTCTAATTTGGGAATCATCCGTCGGGTTGACTTTTGGTTGACTGTATAGGCCTTTCCATGTGTCCTGTGTACCAATATTTGTTAGATCTTCCGCTAGCTGATCCCCTCATTTCTTGCGAGGTCTTCCCAAAGGTCGACGGGTGTTCATTTGCCTTCTGCGATCCTCTTTACAGTTCTGTCTTCATTTTATAACGAGTCCCATCCACAGTAACAGTCTACCGCTCACTTCATATGGTATAGGAATTTTTAGTTTTCAAAATTTGAAATTCGAAAAACAAATCGAATTAAAAATTCCGAGTCTAGTATTTCGTTCCATATCAATACGCAACACTATAAAATTTTTTCATATTTTTAAACAAATTCCTTGGGGAGGTGGCGGAAAAGTTTTTTGGGACAATTTGGCCAAAGATAGCGAAAAAGCAAAAAAATATTTAAAAATATATTTTTATTCCGTAATTTAAGACCTTTCATTGATGCTCACATTTTTTTCCCATTAATTTTTCGAACAATATAAAAAAATTGTTTCATAAAAATAATCTAATTAAATATCAGTTTACAATACATTGGTTATTTTTAGATTTTTACCAGAAAGGACACACGTTTTTTCTCAAATGTTTGCAAAAATAGCATAACAGTAGTATTTTAAAATTTTATTTTTGTTCGTCAGTCTAGGTACCAAGTTTGGGTGCCATGTTTCATTTCAGGTGCGCACACAGTAAAATAGTATGGGGGAGGGCCCATTTCGAAAAGATAAAACAAGAGAGGGATTATATATAAATTTAATTTTGGTATTAATATAATAAAGTGATTTTTATGGAAGGTCTAACAAATATTGGTATACAGGACTCATGGAAAACATGACAATGAACAGACGGATCAATTATGTGAGTGGCTCCAAAAGTCAACCCGACTGCCCAGTGCCTAAAGAAAAAGATATTAAATAAGTATATTTCTTCATACTGAGGGGCAGAGTTTAGACCGATGACCCCATTTTGTGCGTGCCATTTTCATTTAGTACCCCCCCAGAAATTTTTTAAAAGTTCCTTTTTTCGAAAAACACATACATAAGGTATTTATTTTAATTTGCGTACTGTTGATATCGCGAGAATTATAGGAGCTACGAGGTTGTTTAAATTATACAAGAGCACGAGGGTTGCCTTTTATATTTCGGGATTTGAGATCAAAAACAATTTATTATCAACAAGTGGCTTTATTGTTTTTCAAAATATTCTCCATGAAGATCAATAAACTTTTGCATGCGTTTGAACCATTTTCGAAGAACTTTTCCACTCCGATTGAGGCACCTCCAAAACATGCATTTTGAACGCATCATTAGCTTCTTCAAGTGTCAATGTTGCCCTCGCAATTTATTATTGATATGCGAGAATATAAAGATATCATTTGGTGCCAAATCAGGACATACGGCGAATAATCCATCAAATCGACGTTTTGAGTGCTCAAAAAGTCACTTGTTTGAACCGATTTGTGAGAATTCGCATTGTCTTGGTGGAGAATGATCCGTCTTCGGTGGTTGGTTTTGCTTATTTCTTCGAAAACTTCTGGCAAACAAATGGTTGTCTACCATTCAGAATTGACCATTCTACGTTTCTCTAAAGGAACGGTTGCGACATGTCCAGTTTTTCTGAAAAATCAGGCAACCATTTGCTTCGAAGTTCTTCGTGCACGAAGATCAGTATCTGTTCACACACATCATCAATGTTTTCCAGAAAAACAACCGATTTTGGATGACCTTCACAAAATTCGTCTTTAAGCGAACTACGGCCACGATTATTAATCACTCGAAAATGTTCACGATTTAATTCCGTTTTTAGCCGCGATTAATTTTTTCAAGTTACTGTAAACAAAAATAGCGCTCGTACGTCAAAACGTTCTGGGTACGTATACCATAAAAAATGTCAAACTTTACGATAGAAGAGTCAGTTGCCAGATGGCAGCACTAGTTTAGCGCAATCCCGAAATATAAGAGGCAACCCTCGTAATTATTTTATAAGAGAATGTCAATGAGTGAAACACATGTGTGATTCGACCAAGGTTGTCTAAATATGCTGCGTATTTCTTATTTTAAATGGGAACACATATTTTTGTTTTCTTATTTATTCGACAAATAATTTTATTCTTAATTTAACGATGTAAACAAGTCATAGTATCGCCTCTTAAAATATTGGGAAAAAAATGCAAATTAAATTTATATGCAATATTAACAATCTCTCATAAAATAAAATGAACAATTTTATATTTATATTATACGCGCGATTTGTTTTTTCGATGTTTTAGTACTTTTCCTTTATGCGGGTCATAATTTGTATTTGTATGCAAAATTTCAATTCTCTAGGACGTCTTCTGGCCACAATTTCTAGCATACAGATAGATCGACGGCAGACAGATACATCAGTTCGGAATAAGAGTTTACTTGTTATACCTACGAACTTTAGCTCTCAATGTTTCGATTTTTGTTTCTATGCGTCTCTGCGCAACGACTATTGCGCAGTTGGTTAGTGTGTGCCTAGATGTGGATATAGTATTCTACTCCCGGTACTGGCGTAAATTTAAAAAAATAGTTTTACACTCCTTTTTCCTCCGAAAGGAGAGGAATTCCCGCAAAAAAATAATAAATAAAGAAAATAAAGATAAGTTCGGACACCACACTAAACTTTAGATTTAATACTCTGTGTGAATCACGCAAGACGCTCTACATAGATGATGTGGCAAAATCACCACGCTCAGTACTGTGTAGAAAGATATATGAGCAACTCTCGGAAATTGTAGACAATAGTAACTCGCAATTTGAATTCGGTAGCGAAAAAAAAAAAAAAATAAATAAATAAAAGTGCTCTGAGCTTTCAAGATTAAGGTAGTAAAATCGATTCTTCAAATTTTTATCTTCCGATATTGTGTAGTCAGTACTGGGGTTGACTCAGCCTCAAGTATTAAATACCTAAAATGAGTACCTGTTTATACAGGGATAATAAAACCAGCCAAAACACCACACTGACCACGTGGCTTTGTGGGGGCATTTCTAGGATCGGTCGAAACGTCACGGTTGGCTGAATGAACTTAAATAATTCCAATGTACTTCATGGTACTTGCTTTGAAAGGACTTTCCACATTGTGTGTTCCAAGACTTGCGAGCGGAATCGAGTCCTAAAACCTAAAGATCCGCCGGTCGGTTGCTTGGATTCTTTATGACAGGAAAGGGTGTTTGAATTAAAGTCTGCATTTTTCTTAATCTACGTTTAATGTTTAGTTAAGTTAAGTCATGAGTTAATAATTACACTAGAACTTACAATTAAAATGCTGGCTTCGAAATCCCATGAGAGACACTCAACACAAAACCTCACAATCACCGTTTTACTTCACAAGCCGTTAAACACCTCACAACATTCACAGTTGTTTAACCCGTTATCGAGGTTCGTTCAATTCATTAAATCTGTCCTCAACACTTGCAGACTACTTCTGGTTCACTACACGCTACCGGGATTCTCCGGGAAAAATGCTTGGGCGGTTCGTCCGACTTCGGTGGTGGTTTACTCACGACTCCTTGTCTTTCACAAGATTTTCCCAGCGCTTTTCTTAAAACTAATAATTTGATCTCCGAACCCCATTTTTTGTGATTGTAAAAATAATCAGCTCTTCATTTAACAACAAAAACCTTTTAACTTATCTTAAAGACTCGTATTTCTATTCGCAATAATTCATAACCCCAAATAATTAATTTGGCTCTAATTACGTACGAAGTCCATATCACTGAAAATATATGGTCGCATATCAACGTCTGTGTATATATTCGACCATGTACTTGAGATTTGACAACATTTTAAACAAATCATATAATATACGACCGTAAATTTGTACCCCTGTCTTTCAACATTTAACTAAAAAAATATATGATAGCTCAACTAATCTTTGAGGGTGTTTATCTTAAAATATTTTTTATACTTTACCGCTCCCACAGCTTTCCTATCTATGGTCGACGATCATGAATTTTGCTTTCTCTTCCTCAATACGCCTTATTATTATTATTATTAATATCTAGGCTATAGGAACCTATGCTTATTATTACTATTATTAAAATTAAATAGAAAAAAAAAACAGAAATTAAAAGTAAATGGCTTCTGATAGTTTACTCGCAAATGACATTTTTTCATTCGAAAAGCGCGAGCATGCGAGAGGGATTTTCGAGAGTGTTATATATATTTTTTGTGTATGAGATACGTCTCTTTTGATTATAAACTTGCACCGGCCACCCTTGCATCAAAGCTATATGTTTAATATTTCACGTACGTCACTGAATATTTACTCCCCTAATATTTTCAATGATGAATTTACGACAAAAAGAAGATTTTATAACGACCTTTTTTAATAATGGAAAATCCAAAATCAATATTTCCAATCAGTTTCCTGTAATCTTTTAAACGCATGATTGAGTACGTTGTGACTGATGATCAGATAATAATGATGAGCAAACTAAAATAATGTTTTCTGTAAAAGATTTTCGATGTAATCGATTTTTGACTTAGGGAATTTCAATTTTAGACAGTTAAGACGTTGATGGAGCTAGAAGGGGGAGAAGTGAAAAGGGATGGTTGATTTGAGGAGCTCTTTATATTTGCCCCATTTGCATTGGAGTGTTTGCATTGTAAATACGTTTGGTAAATTTGGAACTGATCTCAATCTTCTCATTTTATGTTGTAATTTCTTTTTATTGCTTGGTCTGGTTTTACTTGTTGATTATTGGTTTTCTCGAGCTTCTCTGTTAGAACCTCTAGAACAAGCTACAGATTTTGATATTTTTATACAGCAACACATGGACGAAGATATAAAATATTTACGATGTTATTTATGGAAATATTTTGATTAAAACGAAAAAGCGTATTATCAGTTTGCTTTCAACAGCAAAACATCGTCGTCCAGTTATTGTATTGTTATCAAGTTATGGTATGGTGCTCTATTTTATATTTTGCTGCGTCTTCGTGGTAAGATGTCTATGGATTATAGGGACATGGATTCAAATCACAGGACATCCCTTAAGAATTTTCATCTTCCGATCCTGTGTATTCAACTAGCAGTATATCTATACTAATATACACACATCGGAAAAGTCTAGGGATATTAAAAAAATATATGATATATATTGCTTATTGTACATTTAATGTTGTATTTCAATAAAAATAGGCAATTATGAGTAAGTTGGCTATGAAAAACAAGCAAAAACAATAAACAACAAGACAAAACAAATACAATTTTGACAAATTTTATTCAGTACATGATTCGTAGATTGATCACATATTTCATTTTAATTCGATTTAAATCGTTTATATTAATAATTGCAGTGTTTTTAAGTAGTGGCATTTTTTTTTTTTTTTTTAAATAAAGGATCATTTAACTATCTACGAGATAAATCATGCGGTAGGACTTCTCCAAGCTGGCTTCAGGGAAGTTGATGTAGCCGGGCGGATAGGAGTTTCTCAAAGTGTCATCAGTCGGTTATGGAGGCGTTACAGGGAAACAGAGTCCGGCCAAACAACATTCAGGACGTGGTTGCTGTACAACAGCAGGTCAAGACAGATTTTTGGTCTTAAATGCTAGAAGACAACCTATTATTACAGCACCCGAATTGGTAAGGAAGTTACAGCGAGCGCATAACTTAACCGTTAGTCGCGATACTGGAAGAAATCGTCTCCAAGAAGCTAATATTCTATCTCGACGACCATTCAGATATCAACCCCTCTCTAGAGACAATCGCAGAGCAAGATTAGACTAATGTCACAATTATTGGTGTGATAATGATTGGGCTACAGTTTTATTTACCGATGAGTCCAGATTTGGAATTTATCCGGATTTTCAAAGCATTGTGTGGCATTACCACACTATCATCAGCTTTCGTGCAGGACAGATGGGGCCGTTATATCGGAAACCAGTGTCCAAAGATAATTTTGCAATCAAAACCAAAATTTAGAAACTAAGAATTATAATCTCAAACTGAAATTTGATTCTTGACTAAAGAGTTCGGGTACTAGTCGTGAGTTTTATACAGGGTTCAACATTACGATAAGTGAATTAAATAATATGTCTTAGTATTTACCAATCAATGGATTAAGCATCTTGGAGTTGATCTGGAATGCAGAACCAAACCCTCACCAAGGGCAACAACTCAAAAAAAAGCGCGGCTATGCTCTACACTTGGATTTTAAAAGTGATGTGTTACACAACGTTAAATAACGTAAAACAAAATCGGGTAGATCACTAGATATTTCTGAGTTCCTCAAAGATTTCAGAAATACGCATTTGTTGCTCATGGACCAAACCGGATAAATATGATCCTTATCTCCACAAGAAGGTCATTCAAATACCTAACAGGTAACATTTCATAAAAATGAAGTCTAAAATTTTTCCCAGGACATTTTTTTTTTTTATTATTATTATTATTTATTTTCCAAATCATACATTATATACTAGCAGACGTCATATAATAATAATATACACATTGATGTACACATAATAATATACACAATAATATACACATCATATAGTAATTGATACACATTGATTGAAACACATTGATATTATCAATGAACAATAATAATTATTGATTTGTATGAGGTTTAGAAAAATAATAATACAGCCCCCATATGTCAGTGATAAATTTATTAAACAATAATTTTGTAATATTCTTTTCTCATCATAATGATCATAGTTCTAAAATCTTGTAAAATTTAATCAAACTGAAATCTTTTGAATTGTTAAATGTTCCCTGGCTAAAATGCACAGGGAGTAGGTTTTGAATTCTTAGAAATATTATCTGAGTGATCTAAGCGATTTGTTACAAAGTATTCCACTCCTTATTTTTTGATATTTTAATAAAAGTTCTGCCATCTGAACCAAAGAGATTTATTTTTCTTTCATCGGTCAGCAAGATATTGCTCCACATATTACTCTACAAGATATGTATTTCTAAATTTTGGTTCATAATTTTTCTTCTACGACTGTATACGTTTTTATTTTATCATTCTATTAGCCAACTAAGTAATACCAACTGAAGATGTGATTATAACTGCTTATAATTCCAAGCTATGCGTAACTTTATCAAGTGATTTTTCAATTTATATAAATTTACCACAGCTGATTAGTAACAAGTGCAAAATATTACCGAACAAGCTTCAGTTTTAATAAATTAAATTTTAATTTATTACCCTATTAACAGTAAATTGCTAGTAAAATAACTCATTATTTTCGGATTATGCCACTACAAGCGGGATGGCTGAAAATCGTTTATAAACTTTGATAGCGAGAATATTCATCCCAAACTAGCGTACTATCACCTATAATACAGCAGTGAACATCGATAGAACGATGTAGTGTGTGGCAGGACTAGCCAGGATCTACTGTATCCTCATTAAAATATTACACCAGCAAACAATCATAAATAACTGTAAGCAATATATGTGGTGTTTGCCGCGACACTAGCGCTGTTGTGACCGCCTGCTGGGTTGCACGTGAACTAGTTTTAACACAGTTTTTGTTTTTCACTGCCTTGCTGGCTAGATTTATATTTATTTAATAAGTTTATGTTTTAAAGCATACATGGGTTGATATTCGAGCTTGTATTTTTCGGTAAATATGTTGAAAGTCACTGTCGAAGTTTTTGTTTTCATAACTTGTTCAGAATATTTTATAATAGAAAAATGTACTGTGGGAAATGTATAGATTCGTTTTATGATATTGTGTTAAAATAAAATTAAAGTTTTTATAATATATGAAGTGAACAACTTAGACATTGTTACAAATTGTTACAAAAAGTAAACAAAATAACAATAAGTAGTTCTTAACTTATTGTTAAGCCTTCATATTTCAACACAATCTGGGATATTAAAGAATTTAGGCATTACCTGATGAAAAATTCAAAGGTAGCAACACAGTTTCGCATAACAAAGAACCCAGTTTAGAATTTTAATCAGAGCTAGAATAAAAATAAAATAATCAAACCAAATCTATTTGTCAACGCTTCCAATGCAAATTGCGTCGCAATATTTCGTTTTAGTACGTTTCTACGCATTAATCCCCTGGACTTTATAAACTAGCTTCCAGCTCCAAAACATTTTCCTACACACTCTATCTTTGATACAGTATCCTAAAGAATTATTTTGTGTTATCATAATGGCAGGATAGATTTATTTTAAATTTCTCGCTTCACAATTTTAAGCCAGATGTGTAGCTTCACTTTATTTGGTCCACCGAGCGTTTGGGATATCTGCCTTTCCACAGACATCCTTCAACTTTCCCTTGGTATGGTTCATCTTTCCATGTAGTCTGCTCTTCTGAATATATGTCAAAAGCATTGAAGGAAGAGCTATAACACCAATCGCCAGTCTTTTTATGATGCTAAGTTCTTCAAAAATTAATATATCTCTACGGCGTGCTGTTATTTATAAAACGCAACGATAGACCCACATTTTAAACTCCCCTATTCCTTTTCGCTCATTTTTCGGATAATTCATAATTGCATATAGTTTACATTTCTTTGGAATTCAACTGTATATTACAGACACTGAAGGGTATCAGATAGTGTACTAAGTGAATATTGTAGAGATATAAATCGTGTCAATATTCATCACAACGAAGCTTGGTATTCCAGTTTTTCTACGAGCAGAGTTTACATTTGACCTTTTTATACAAATATTATAATAACGAGAAAAAGTTAATGAAACATATTTTATTTTTCAAAATAAAATTCACCAACAGAGAAAACGTTTTTTGATTGCCTGTGAAGCCAAATTTGCACCGCTATCACGTGCTCATCTGACTTGAATTTCTTGCCTCTCAATTAATATTCAAGGATCCCTAAAAGATGATAGTCGCAGTGCGATAAGTCAGAGACTATAAATATAGTATCACACTTAGCTAGTTTTGCAGCACAGCACATTAAAACGACGCTGTAGTGTTGCATTAAGCGTTTACGTTTAGTCAGTCAGATTAATCCGACCGATTCGAGTGCTACCGATCCGTTCGTAAAGTCAGTCGGAGCGTACACATTAGCTTATTTTTAGTCAATCCAATTAATCCACCGGAGCAATCCGAGCGTTTCCAAGCAATCCGATGATCTGGCAGGATTGCTGGTGGTCGGGATTGCGCGGGTAAATTGAATCTTACAGCCAATTGGAATATGTTGAAAACATAACAAAATATACGAAATAAGTGCCATTTGTGACAGAATTCTTTTATAAGTAATAAACTCATATTTAGAAAACAAAATGCGGTAGCAGTTGTAATGAACGACAGAAATTTGACATTGCAGTTAGCGCCACCGTCACCAGGCATCACTACTTAACTTTAGACAAATATTGCTTACGAAAGTGTTAACATAATCCGAGTAATTCTACTAATCTTGTGACGTCAACAGATCAATCTCAGCAATCATGTGGATTGAATAAACGTAAATGCCTATTGTGTGAATATTGGCGCAACCTGAAAAGTAGTGCATTTCTTATCACTGCCTGCAACATTGTCTTGCAGCGCCGGTTTATAGTATCGACTGCAAATAAAATATTAGTTTGGCTGGAACTTTTATAGTGGAGAGCGCGCGGTATTTGATATAGGAATTATAACTTTTTTGAATATTAATAGCAGTTGTGAACAAATAGTTAAATTAATTGAATAAGTGAAAGCTAAGGAGCGTTTATAATTTGTTGGAAAACGTTTAAGAAGTATAAAAATAGTAGTTTATGTGACAGGAAAGTGAATGTTTTCCATGCCGATAGACGAGATGGATAAATTAGGTGAAGCCGAAGCTGGTTTCTTGAGGCTCGGAAACTATTTTCCTGCTATGATTTATACAATATATTTTATTCCACATGACAACGACAATAAAATAAAATTAAAATATATAAAATAGAACAGGATTATAATATAGACGGTACGATTTGCATTTGACAATTATTAATGAAACAAACATGTACCAAATGTTTCCATGAATAAATGGAACCCTAAGAGATTCCCCCAAGTTCTTAATATTTAGCTTAACAAATAAATAATAATAATCTAATAAAAAATTCATGTGATATTCTGATTCACATCAATATTCATTGTATTGATTTTTTGTAAAATGTAAATTTTGTACAAGAAAATTAAAAGTTTGTGTCAGTGCTGTTAGTTTACCGACGGGTAGTGGTAGATAGCACGCTGCAAAAATAGTGTTTCTCTTGTAACCTGTGTGCACGCCTTTTCGATTTGTGCCTTACACAAAATTGCTTACTGCAATTTCCCAGCTGCATGCGAAAATATGCGTAACTTTTGCTGCTGCAGCTCAAAATACTGTGCAGTAAATGTAGCTATGTGTGAACTTAACTTAAGGTGGATCACGCAATACTTTCTGTCTTTAGCATTTTTTGAGAAACGGGAAACGTGTGACGTGCATTAACGTGGAAAAGAATAATGCCGTTACTTTATTGTCCGCGCCATTTGGTTTTTATATATACTCTGACTTTCACAAGAAGTTGATTGTAACACTGTTGAATTTTTTTCCGATCAAATGAGAAATCTACAAAAGTTGGACAGTGAATATTCCAACACACAGTAGCCATCACTTTGTCTGATGATGGTATTATTTGAATTGTATGGTGGTGGAAAATTTGTGTGGCGTTATTCCATGCCAGTCTATTTACTGTTTGGGATATAATGGTGCATACAAAATTCGTCTATGGTAACAATTCATTCCAGAAAATCATTTGCTAAAGTTTGAAAACGTTGAAGAAGTTCTTATGAAATTTGGTGCGAATTTAGCTTCGCAGACAACCAAAACTCTTTTTCTCTGTCAGTACTCTTAAGTTACCTGAACATTGAGATAATTAATAAAGGATAAAGGAATACTAGGAAAAATATAGACTCCATCATTGTGTATTATATAACAGCATTATTTTGAAAAAATTGTTTCATTAACATTGTGTTCTTAACGTTGTAGTTGTATAAAAAAAGCCAGATAAAAATTTTACCTATTCCTCTTGTATATATGAAATTAATAAATTGATTGTTATTAAATGTTATGACGCTCATACGAGTTATGGTCCACTATATTAAAGTTTTAAGGCTTCATCATTTTACTCAGTTAATTTACCAGAAAAAAAATGATAAATAGTAGATATATAGAAAATAAATTGACAGAAACAGAAATTGTAAAAACTACAAATGTATGTTATTTTTAGTTCTCTTTAGTATGATTGTTGAACAGCGAACTATTCTTAGAATGAATTGTCCATTAAGTTCATTTTGTTCAATGACTCAGAATGAAGCAAGTTGGCAGATTCAGAACGAGATAGATTGGCCAAGTCTGTAATCTTGATTGGAATGCTAGATTTCCTTCCTGACAAACAATTTTGGAAGTTTCCAACTAACTTCGGGGAGTGCTTACATCAATCCTAGAATGACAAGTGGCGAAAGCAGATACCGGATTAAATCACATTTAAATAATAAGACATCATTTTACTTCCTTGGTAGTATTCATTAAAATTAATAAAAATTAGGCTTCAAACTAATAGTTACTTAATGAATATAAATAATTGACGTAAAGTGTGAAATTTTATCTTTCAGCGTTACGTATTTATTTAGTAAGTAACAACGTTTTTAGAAAATTGTCCTAAAAAGCCAATTTATATCTTTGAGTAATTAAAAGAACAATAGAATGGTTGACAAAACGGTTTGGAAAAATGTTTTGTAAGAATCTGTTTTGTTTGTTTTTCCTTTTTTTCCTTTATCATAATATTTTATTTTACGTTATTGAATTTACGTTTTAAAAGAGGAAGCACAACGGTATAGTTAAAAAATAAGTATTTCAAATATTACCCTAGTATTTCAAATATTTCCCTCGTAAGTATTTTAAATATTTTCTAGTACTTCTAATATATCAAATACATTGGAATTTGAATTACATTATTTCAAATACTTTGATCGGTATTTGATATTTGGCATTTGAAATACTTTTTTTTATGTAAACTTTGTTTAACCACATTTCAACAACTTGATTTTGAACGTCTTACATGTTACAAATTACTTATTACTAACAGTAACAGTAAGTAACATGTAATTTACTTTATTATTTAATATTTAGGAGTGTAATATTATTATATTAAGAACAGATATGCATACCCATACATACATATATACGTACATAAAAATATATTTATTTATTTTTATTTTTTTATTATCTCCATTGTAAATTTGCAATCTGTTTCATTATAAACAATGAGCAAATTTTCTAATTATATGTACATGGACATGATCAGATAAACCGCCCAATGACGGTATCCTTAATGTACAACTTCTAATATATGTTACTACTGACTACACACTCCATAACAACACTTATTTTAAACACTAATAAATCTATATGGTAGGTCAAAAGGTTTGTATCGTTTTAGTCTTCTTATTTCTACACTATTGTTCAAGAGTTGCACCGCTAAGTTATTGGGATGCACATTTAATTTGGTTATATATTTTTCACTAAATTTTGTTATTTCTTCCGTCACCGATTGTACACATAAGTTTTCATTGATAATATTATTGTTGACGTACCACGGGGCTTTTACAATAGTTCTAAGAATTTTCGATTGAAATCGTTCTATAATATTTACACTGGATTTACTAGCTGTTCCTCATAGTAGAGTTTGTAGTAGTAGAATTTGGTTGATAAATTTTGAGTCTGTCAGATAGTTCCATAGACCTCCGGTGTGTTCTTCAGTGCTTCTCTTAGGTTGTCCGGTATGCTGTATTTCTGGCGAACGGACCTATACTTTTCACATTCGGGGATGATATGTTCCACTGTCGTAATTTCTTTACAATGATCGCAGATGATGGTGTTGCTTCAATTTAGAAGGTGTTCATGAATAATTTCTGTGTGGCCAATTCGTAGTCTCGTAAGTGCCGTTTGTGTTTTTCGGTCACAGTTGATTTTCCATATATTAACGTCTTCTCTAATATTTCGTAGTTTACTACCGTTGTCTATTCTGCGTAATCTCTGCAGCTGTTCTTTGTAAGCGGTTTTTGAAATAATTTCGAACACGTACTCTTGTGGGATGGTTGGCCTTGCTCGTGGTGCATCATGTTCTCTCCTCAGGAACTTATCAATTTCTTCGTTACCAGGCATACCCTTGTGGCTTGGTATCCAGAGGAGAGTTATTTTGTGTCCTATATTTTGCTGGGTGTTATGAATTATTTCTTGGATATCATTTTTCTCTTTGGTTTTTGTATTGATGATTTCTGTTATGGCGTTTAGGGAATCTGTGCATATGATAAACGTATTTGTGGAACTATTAGTACATATATATTTTATTGCCATTTTTATGCTTGTTATTTCGGCGATCTTGATTGTTGTTTCTGGAGGAAGACTATAGCATTTGGTGATGGAACTGATCTTAAACCCTACGATGTATTTATCACGGTGTTGAAAGGCGTCGATGTAGTAATAGGCTGCGTTTTCTGGTTGTTCTTCGCAGATTTTCTTGAACTCTTCTACGTATTTGGTTTTGGTCGTGGAACTTTTCTAAAACTTTAACTGAGTATTTGGCACAGAATTGATTTAGTAACAATGTATTATATAACTATAAATAAACAAAAGGCATTAAGACACCATTTTGTAAACCAGTCGATTCATATTTTCGTATAGTATGGAACATTGTTACTAAAGTTTCACTTTACAAATATATTTTAGCTATTTTATTCTACTCTGAAAATAACGTATAGTTATTGTACTTGGTGTTCTATTTTACTGCGGTTCTCAATATAGAAAAATACGTGTACCAAGTGGCATTCCATTATCATATTTTCATTAAGTATAGGCACTATTTTCCGAAAAAGATTCTGAACTATAAACAATCCTACTGAAAAATATAGACGTATTATTTGAACATTTTTGCACAAAACTATATAAATATAAAAGTTATTTAGAACCCACAATGTATTTTAAAAATTATAGAAAACTGTCTGATATCTATTAGTATTAGTTATTAAGATATAACATTTTTTAATTTTATTTTTCCAAAATTAAAAATATCCTATAGAGAGATAACAATTCGCTACAAACTTTGATGTAGAAATTGTTTTGAATTTTATTTCAGATAGGTAATTTTGTGTAAGAAACTTAATAATGTACAGAAGAATAATCTTTTTAAAAATCATTTTCGTTCGTTAACTTATCATCAAGATATTTTATTTGATACTCTAATCAAATTTTTCAAAAAACTTCTTTTTATGTAAAATACAACTCTGTTATAAGCAGAACTACTGTAATCGTAATCGTAGCTCTAGTAGATTGAAATATATTTTGAATGGTATAATTTTGGGTATTCTGAATTTATAGCACATTTTTAAAAAAATAAGCCTATATAAGTCTATATAATATAAAATTTTATCCCAAAATTGTAATTAATAGAAATGCGGTCTTCAAGACGGCAGGTATTGAAAAATTTTTACTTAAGCTAAGATCTTCCATTTTTCTCGTCTTTTGCAAATCGAACAGCTATTTCCATGGCCTTTTGAGATATTCTTCGTGATATCCAGCCAGCGTCATAGAGATCTACCACCTTTTTCCTTCGTATCATCATTTCCCTGAAGTATTGTCTTCTCTAAATCTTCATATCTTCGAGTTATGTGCCCTAAACACTGTACAAACACATTAACATTAAATTGGCAAAGAAATTAAGTATCACACAAGGCTCCTTTGATATGGCGATGTTGGGTATTCTTCTAAAATACCCTTATTTTGTATTTTCTTACACCGATGTCACATAAAAAAGTGGCCAGATATGCGTATCATAAGATATGGTCTAAGGCATAAAATGCCGCTGTAAACTTATCTTGTTTAGAATAGCTGCTTTAGATCTCAAAACAAAGAAAATATTATTATTTTTAATAATAAAAATTGTAATGAAATTTTATTTATGTGAGCATATTTTAAATGAGGGCGGAATCTGGATCAAAGAATGTTATATTCATATAAAAACTAAAAAGATGAGTAGAGGAATTACATATTCTGTAATGTATAAAGTAAAAGAGATATTATGAAATATAATATTATTTGTTTGGAAGCCAACTATATTATCTGCTGTAAATAGCTTCATATATGCTGAAAACAACAATACAGTTTTGACAAATGTATGGGAATAATAAAACTGACAAAAGTATTATTTTACATTTTACGTTGACAAAAAACTGTGTAAATAAAATCCAGCACAGTAATAAACCATGCAGTTTTTACCAATTATACAGGAAAATTTATTACCAAAATATTATTGGTTAAAACATACGATATTTTCTATGATAAGATTTATTTCATTCAAAATTATTTATTGCCTACGAGAGATTACAGATTAGTGATAGCAAATTATTCTTATAATATTTCAAATAACGGTTTGACTAGAATAACTACATTAGATGAAGACAAAAATTTATTTTTACTGTTTTAATACAATTATTTAATACTCAAATAAATTTGGTGTTTATCGATACTTACATATATTGGTTTGTCTGGAACGCCGCAAAGATGGAAGGCTGAAAATTTGCAAACATAATTGAGCAAAAATCCCATCGCAGATGCAACAAGAAAACATAGCACAGCTGGGGGTTGACTGAGCCACAATCTCGAGACAATTTTATAAGTTGGTAAAAATTCAGGAACTCAAAAAGTTGATGAGCTCTCCGAACACAGCATGGCCATATTAATACATGAATTTCTATGCTTTACAAATAAAGTTAGAAGGATTTATTATGAAAAATTGTTATTGGAAACGAAAAGAGGATTATGTACAACAATCCTAAAAGACAGTCATGGATAGACCCGGCCATCCATCAATATCAATGACAAAACCGATCATCCATCCATGCCAAAAATATGTGTCTGTACATTTGGTGGGATAGAATGTATTATTGCATAATCTCCCCAAATCAATTAAAACGTGTACTGCCGAGCATTATAATCGTTAATTGAATAACTTGATAAAATAGTACAGAAAAGGTCGTTCTCGGATACCTGGTTCTTTGTTTATTTTACATCGGCCTATTTCTGCAACTAGGCTAATCGCCGATGCCAGGGGGCGATTCCCACCCGAATGAGGGGTGAATGATTGTGAAATGAGAGAAATGTAAACATATTATTCTCGCCCGAATAATATCACCAACGGCGGAGGATCGAACCACCAACCGCACAGTACAGACTGTTTCCACCAGTCGAAACTGCACGACTCAATGCGCTCGGCCACTCCGTTGGCTGGATACCTGGTTCCGATCCGTCTTCCTTTCATCCGTTCTTTTTTTTTTTTTCTTATCATTTTTTATTGCGGATACCCCGTTCAAAAGTTGGATCTTCGAAACCGGGTAAACTTAGAACCGGTTCTATTTTGGAACTGGTTCCGACATGGTCGATTTCTAACAGTACTACGTATTACTCATAAAATTTTCTTTAATCTATCCAAGTTATTTACCTACAGCACTTTTGATTGCTGCGGGTCTCTGATTGAGCACCACTGGTCTTGAATTCTAGATATTAGCTAGAACAGGTAACCTTTTTGCGTCGCGGGCCGCTTTCAGTAAGAAAAATTTACTTTTTTACGTAATGGACCGCATTCTGTAACGTCGATTTTCACATATCTACGTCGAAGTACATGTATAAACATAGACGTAATGTGCCTAGTGTGTATACTACGCGCGCCGTTTTAGTGGTCTGCATAAAGCGGCGAGGTTATAATATGTTGGTAATACAGGATAAGAAAAGAAAATTCTAATTGGCAGGCCGCATAAAAACGTTCGGGGTCTAAAAACCTTCCAATATTATGCATACAGCTCTGGTGTCTACTCAGCTTCAAGTATTTAATATTTAATGGCATATTCGATTGGACCACTCTGGAATTGCTCTGCGAGCGAGCCAATGACGTTATGCTCGATCCGAGTTTAACTAAAGAGCGCGCCAGAGCAACTCCCAATCGAATACGTTTTTATACTTGTTATTATTAATTATTTAAAAATATAGGCATTTCCTTTCGTGAACAGTGCAGGAAAATACTTTATGTACAATCTTTATTATTTTATTTTTGTGATTGCATTAATTTTTTGTTTCCGTTTATTTATATTAGTAAAATGTTTTTTAAATTTATTTAATGTCTTTTAATTTCCTAATTTGATTTATTATACAAAAAGATATATCACTACTTAATGAAGATTCAATTCGTTCTAATAAACATTCTAGCTTTGAAATACGGCTACACGCTATAATGCTCGACTCTGCTCTGACTCTTTAATCAGAGCAAGAAAGAATGCTCGCAGTGCACTCGCAGAGCAGTGACCTTCCCAATCTAATACGAAATTTTAACAACTCTAGCGCAACTGCTCGGCCAATCGAATATGAAATTTGCTCGCCGAGTGACCTGAGTGCATAGTAGAGCACCCAATCAACTGCGCTATAAGATAAGTACCTGTTAATACAGAGTTTATAACTGACCACAGGGCTTTCATATCTATGGCCGGCGGTCTAAAAACAAACAACTTACCATTTCTACCACGATACGTCTATGGGAACCTATTATTTATTTTTTTAAATTTTATTATAAGCACCAATCAATAATCAACTTATTTATATATTTCTTTCTCACACATGCTCGCAAGGCATGTGCAAGACAGTAATATATAAATAAGTTGGTTGTTGATTCGTTCATTTGTCACTGAACCGACTATTTTAAAAAACAGAATACAATATTTTGAAAAACAATGTTTTGGAAAACTGTTTTTTATTTCTACGATTTTTGAATAAATTAAAGTCATTTTAGATGATGACCCTCTTTCATTGGTACTGCGAAGGTATATTTTCAAAAACCACGAGGTGCTTAAACGGTGGAAACACTTCCATAGATTATGCTATGCTTCAATTGTACTTTTTAAATTTGTTAGTCTTTTTGAATTATTGCATATACAATGATTGGCTTACGGTAAGAGTGCAGGTAAAATTTGTTTGAATATGTATGATGATATTTATCAGTTGGCTGATATCAAGTAAGTGGCATATTCCAGAGCAAAGAATTACATATAGGAGTGGTGGTGAGTAAAATGTTCTCACGAAGAGTGCATCAAAACCACTTTTCTAATGAAACAATCATTGAAAAAGTGCATGAATTAACATCAAGAAAAAATAAAGTTATTTTATTGAACAACCATGTGTGTAAAACCTTTCCATTAGAAGATTACTTTCCGTTATTATCGAATAGTGTACAATGAAATATTAAAATAGAAATTTTTGAATCTAAACCAAAGACAAACACAATAGTTTGTATACCTAGTCGTGAAAGTGTATGCTTTAGTATGCGTAAGTCCAAAGGAGAGGCAGACAGCTGAAGCTCAGCGGAAGCTATCCACTTCTTAGTGACGGAAAACCACATTCCCGCCATGGTTCATACTATATTTCTTAGCGTACAAGATAACAAAAAACCAGAACATAATTTTGAACATTATTAGAGAACAGTTTTATAGAACGTACAATTTGCACTTGACAATTATTAATGAAACAAACATGTATAGTTCAGGAAAATCGAGATACTGATTGATCGACAGAGAACCGATAAACAAATATATATGTGATTTCACACAATTCTATGAAAGGTACCAATAACGTATTTGAAATACCTGTACCAACGTACATTCGTAGTTTCTACTTTCGTTTGTTAGTTTTGAATATATTCAGATAAACATATATGTGTATTGGTTTATGCAGCGATCCTGCTGTAGCAGTGGTAGAGAAGTCCTATTTTTTTCATCATATCCGAACGAATGGCATTGCTTAATTTTGCTATTTCCTCCGTTGAAGCATATGCTGTGGCCAGTGACGTTTAGACTAATCTATAGAGCTTTTCCAAGCAACTGTAGGCAAAATAAAAATTGCCAGTATGGTAGCCAATATCTGAACCAGAATTTCATCAATACTACAACAAGAATTTTATCAAGCTTCGGTATTTGAATACCGCTGTGGCGGCGTTTGGTCCAATAATTTTTATATCACAGTTTGTTTGGACAACGGACACAGCCACCTTATGCCTTGCCTCCACGATATACAGCAAGCTATGAATTCATTGTTTTTCATGTTGTCGTTTTTGGTGTTGCCCAATAAAATATATTTTTGACAGATAAAAAAAAAAAAAAATCTAACACTGGCATTCTTCATTTAGTGGGATGATAATAACTTGCAGTTATTATAATTCCACATATTGGTGATCCCGACGTGATTCAAAATAATAATGTGGTGAACTGACTGCAATTTTCTTTCATTTTCAATAATGTTGTTCAATCAGTGTTAGTGTCGAGTGTTTCTTACAACGGGCAACAGGGGTAGTAAAAATGTTCTGTGCAAGTAACTTAAACCATCGCAAACGAAAAAAAAAAAAATAATAATAAATAAAATGGTGCGTGCATTTAAATATATTACTAACAATAGATAAGTGCAGTGCTTTCAAACATGTATCACTTGAGTGTTAAAGTGGCTAAAATGAACGTGTCACTGCGAGGTAAGTTAACATCTACTTCCCGTCACAAAACTCAGCTACAGATCGCTGCAGCATTGGGACAGTCGTCTTCAGGTCGAGAAGAGCATATCGACATGAATCGTATTGTATCATCGTATCAATGAGTCAGCCGTTCTTAAAATTAGCACAACCGCGATCCCGCGCAATCTAGCATGCAAGCGACACACGCAATCAAGCGTACTCGCGCACAAACGTGCATACACGCACACAAGCGTACATTCGCACACATGCACTCATGCTCTCGCACGGGTTCAATCTGGTTTATTTGAATTACTTCAATCAACCTTAGCATCCCATTCACCCATTTACGGGAACGCGGCATCAACTTGGCAACGCGGCGTTTGGTCCAATAATTTTTACATCTCAGTTTGTTTGAACAACAGCCACCTTATGCTTTGCCTCCGCGATATACAGCAAGCTATGAAGTTATTGTTTTTCATGTTGTCATTTTTGGTGTTGCTCAATAAAATATATTTTTGACAGTTAAAAAAAATCTCTAACACTGGCAGTGTTCATTTAAAAACCTGCAGTCATTATAAACCCACACCGCTAAAAAATGTTCAAAACCTCGGTATTTAGGACCTCGGGATCCCGACATTAACATCCCTAGTTATTTGGGCTTAGCAAAATATGTATGCAAAAATCTTCCTCTATTTGTGAATATGGTAAAATCCTATAGTTAGTAGAATGTAGAATTATAACTGTAAATGTGATTATAAAATTAAAACGTGAAACAACGCATTTAATTTTCAATTATTTTCATAAATAAATGTAACATCCCGAGGATATCTTCTCTTAATCTTTAGATACGAACGTAAAACTCACAATTAAAAGTTTTATATTAATGAACAGTACCCGAAGGCGTATAATAATGGAATTTAAGCTGAAATCTCACTCGAAACTTGAGAGGTATCAAATTGAGAAATATTTCACTAGCGAATAGTTCAGAAGAAAACAAGTGGATAAGTGAAATATATTTTGTTTTATTTTCATTTAGAGACCCGTCTTAATTACTTGTTTGTTAATTTTCTTCAAGAGAGTACTCTAAATATCTCAAGAAGGAAAGATTCATAAGCTAACTTACAAGAACTACTTACAAGATCAGACATTGTTAAACCTTTTCAAAGGAAGAAGATAAGGTAAAGTGCTCTTTAATGGAAAGACTCCAAAAACTATACGTTTTGTCGACGCTACTTTATTTTGTTATACTGGATTTACAAGGATGAGAATACATTGCCGTTTTGGAGATAAAGATTAACGAATATTGATAACATATTAATAGGAATTTTTACAGACTTATTATACTTAACAAATATGTGCTCATCGAAAAAAACATTTTTTTTTTTAAATCTGAGTAGGATACCAAATGAATGCCTTTAGTACGTGGATTAACGGTCAAAATTTTATTTTTGAAAAATAAATGATTTTAATACGGTTTTTGCCAAAATTGTGCAAAAAAAATTGTCTCACACCCTGTAGCCCAGATGGTTTAAACTAAAAATCTGAAAAAATTCTAAGTAATGTACATTGGTTTGAACCGGAATAGTACAACAGGAATTCTTGATCAGATTATGTAATACAGTATACTATAAAGCGTATCCTGGTCTAATAGTTTGCTTGCTCGCTTGCTACGTAGCAAACTAGGATTCGCTCCCGGGCAGAGGAGAAAATATTATTATTTTTTAATTTATTTTTATTTTTTTAAATGGTTTTGTAAAAATTCTAGTTATATTTTGGCAAATGTTGCATTTAATTTTCAAGAGCGTAAATTTAATAACCAGTTGGAATTGTTGGAATTATATTTTCATTCTATGTGTCATGTATACAAAACCAGAGAGGGGGAGCATATGACTTAAAACAACCAATGGAAGCCATAGGCGTAATTTTCAAAATTTTAATGACCCTTGCTATATAAAAAAAAATGCTGCTCGTATTTAGAAACCTAAATAATGGCATTCGAACTAAAATTAGCAAAAATATATTTTAACATAAAATTTGTTTTTAAAGCTCTTAGATTAACAACCGAAAAACTATTTTAAAAATATCGTTTATTTTGCCGTGATTACTACAAAGCAAAATTTGTCACTACACAATCAGCATGCCACCTTCACTTATCATATACCTGCGAAACCCTACAATGTGTGAAACTAGAATCACACTTCACATCAATTTTTTTAAAATTTTAGCCTTGTTTCTTATTCTGTATCTCCCAAGCGTTAAGTTCTAACTTTTTAACCTTATGGTTAAAAGTATGTTGTGAAATTATCTACAAGGAAAGGTATTTTGCTTGTGTAATGGTTGAATCGTGAATGAGCAACGATCAAATATAATAAATCTATATTGCGGAAATGTACAACATTTATACATAAATAATGAAGGGTGCAGGAAGTAAATAATATAATATTACTATAACATGCAAATGTATCAATATTTGTTATCTATTTTCTTATTTCTATATTAAGATACTTTTATTTTCAGGTTATATTTACCTTATTTTTATTTTTAAACAAAGAGAGAAATCAAAATTTATAAATGTATCACAATTATAAAGTTTTAAATATTTACTTGTAATATACTGGGAAATCTTTTGGTTCTTGTCGGATTTTCAAAAATTCAACATTTGTAAAATGAGATATTCCGTAGAAGTTTTAGACAAATGAAAATATTTTAAAATGTTTCTTCAGGTAAATTAAAAGGGCCACTCATATCACGTAGTTGCCTTTGTTTAATTCGAACTGATCTAAAAAGTATTTGTATATTTTTTTTATTCACCTATATTAATTTTTTACTTATTAACCTCTTGTTGTTCAATTTGTTCTAGTAATAGTTGGTTTAAAATAAACAGACTTTCCATGATTAATTTTAAAAATGATTTTTTTTTCTGGCTATTTGACGTTTAGAAGTTATAATTACAGCTGGTTAAAAAGTTAACACCAATTATTTGGCTGGAGTTAAAATTCCAAATATAACCTACTGAATTAACCACATCGCGGTTAAAATTTTAACGCCATAGAATTACAGAAAATATTGTAAAGCGTGGTTAAAATATTTTAACTCTGACCTTGAGGTTAATTTTTAACTTTTTAATATACAGAATAGATCCGCATGTTTCTTAATTATATTCTTTCATTGTAATTTAGCGGGCAAAAGCAACAGAATAATGTTTCCTATAAAAGTTGTTTTTATTGATAAAATCTAATCAATGATGCTCCACCAGACCCCTCTTTTATTAATGACAATGCGCGGTATTACCACATATTTAATATAAATGGCCAAATGATCCTACTTTTAAGGACTGCGAAAAATTAATATTAATTTTCAAAAAAGATTATATAAAATAAAAAATGTAAGATAAAGAAAAAGATAATATAAAAACGAGAAGCGAAATCTGAGGCTATAGCGAGTCGTACAATTGTTAAACTGCTTTAGTAGCGGTTATCGTACAGGTCGATAAAAGAATTAAAGATATTACCGAGCGGTCCCTAGAGGCCGCCGGAGCCCCATGGGACATATAACTAGCGGTCCCTAAGGACCGCAGTGGCGCTCAATGTGATAAAAGAAGTGTTAGTTAGTTACTTAAAATTTGTGGCGCACAGCAACAAAGGCTATTTGCGCCTAACTCAGCCCATTTAAATGACTACACTACAAATTAAAAACAATAAATTAAACAATCAATAAATTGATAAAATCAATAAAATAAAAGAAGTGTCTTCAAGGATATATATCCGACTCAAAATTCATTATACTTATTCATTTTTGAATTTCTTACTCGCACATACTCGATAAATTCGCTCATACTCACAGACTGATCCTAATTTTATTTCAGATTGTTAGTTTTGTCTATGAATCCGTAAGTCAAAATATTCCAATAAATTCCTTAAAATGTGGCAAACAAAAGTTCGTAATGACAGTTAAATTACGTAGAAATCACCCTATATTAAAGCAAAAGCAATAGGTAATTATTTAAAATATATCTCAGGTAATCTTTCCAGTCATTTTAACTTTGTAGCAGATACGTTACTTTAGATTAAACTTGTAATTATAGTTAAATTATCCAACCCCTGCAGTGAATTCTTATTTTCAAGTAGAATAGCACGAAAACACATCTCATAATTCTGTTACGATATGTATCTCATTTTGGTAACTTTCCGTAATATATGTTGGTAACCTTGTCCATCTGATAAGCGGAGCCAATTTATGCCTCTATGATTACCATACTGTTTCCTTCCATGTTGAAAGCAGGCAATATCCTTAGTTAGGACGCGTACAGGAAGAGAATATTTCAGTAATTAGTCTCATCCTTGGGATCTCATCAATGTTGTGACATTTTCAACAATAAACCGAATTCTCTGTACCACAACGACCTATCCTCTATACAGGGTACTGTAGCGTCATTAGGCCTGCTATTGAGATTACACAAGGTGATTTATGAAAGGTCCTTGTTATGTTAGTAAACAGCGCTACTAGAGCACGAATGTGTACTATATACAAGATGAGCCATTAATTATATAGAGGCGGTCTTTATTTGGCTTTCAATTGTATATTTAGGACTCTGAAGATTGTCTGTAGGTCTCAGTTGGCGCATCAATTGAATCTTATGAAAGAAATAAGTGTAAATCAGCCGTCAACAGTGGTGGTTGCTACAGAGCTGCAACACCCCAAAATTAAATGAATTTAAATACTACAGACCTTAATAATTTTTCGCTCTCTCTCTCTTTATATTTACTTAATTTTTAATTAAAAACAACATTCGTACGTAAAACAAACAATTCATCTACAAGTTATAACATACAGTGACTCGATGTGGTGCGTTCATTAGCGGAATACAGGAGGTACACTTTCTCTCGGTGCTGCAAACGTTTGCAGTTAAAAGTTTGCAAAGTGGATGTTGTTTGACTACAGATATGTTTGTATTTTTAATATTTTATTTTTTATATTTGGTATCATGCAAGCCTATGGCTGCAAGTGTTAAATCGTGTGCATCTGATGTTTGTCCACTAAACAAGGGTACGGATGTGAGTTAAATATTTATACAGATTACAAGTTCTGTTTAGCCGTTCGCAACCGGCATTAACTGTAGGTACGCTAAAAAATGGATGTGTTATTGACCATATTACTCCTGAATGTACATAGATTGAAAACATTGTCATGAAACCTAAAAACCGGCTGTCGCGCCAATGAATATTCTGTACAGCACATAAAAACTTTTTTTTTCTTAGCATACTTGACTAATACATATTAAATCATAAAATGTAATATTTCTACATTTTATATGATTTTATTTGTAAACTTGTATGTAGTTATAAATTTCAGTTAAAAATGTTCATCATGTTTTATGATTTACTTTCCCAAAAGAAAATCTCATATCCGTCTCTTTGGATCAGACGGTACATTTTTGTATTGCATAATATCGACGGTCTTGTATTAAATCTATTGATTGGTTCGCATTAGTGGCGGTTTATACTGAAGAAATTTGGGGGTGGTAACTTTTATAGGTACCAATTATTATTGGTTATATAAGTTACAATTTACTAACTATACATGTTTTCTACATACAGACTTTTCGTACAAGAGTACTTATAATGTGACCAAAATGAACTAACTTTCAGACTCAAAAATATTCTGTCTTATTCTTTTTCTCCAAATAGCAAACAAAGTAAACAAAAAAGGGGATTTTTTATATCACAGTCACAAATTCACGTCTGTTTGTTATGTCCAGATTAAATGTGTATTAAAGATTCATTTTTTTCTAGAGACGGATTGTTTTGTTTAAATTCAGAGTAATTATTCCAAGTATTTTTATTTTAGCCTTATTGGTGGAAGATCGATTAAAAATTGGCTCCATTATTAACCTTTGCACAGAATTTATTTTTACGAAAATAAAAACCCTATTAACATACATCCACACGTTAACACGGTAGCTGGCGTACTAAGTTGCAATCGACGTGCAACCCGCTGACCTCAAACCAACCTGCGAACCAAAGTAGAAGCCCCCCACTGGATCGCATAATAATTCATATAATTCATTTCTTGGGATCGCGGAACTAAATTTTGAAAGTAGCGGCTTTCAATGATTCAATGGGATTTTGAGATCGATTTTTTTAGTATAGGGCTGATATAAGACATTTTTTGAAAATATTACCTTGGCAATTGTGTAAACAAAAGAACTTTTATATCAAATTTATAACAAAACTAATAAAATTTTGTCATTTGATATTTAAACCATCATATTTTGAGCAGATTAGCCAACGTTAAAAAATCACTTAATATTTGAGATGTAAGCAGATAACATTAAAAAATAATCTTGAATTAGATGGTTACGTCCGTAAAATATAATATGGTGAGGAAGTAATGGGATTCGGACTGGTCAGAAATTAAAATTAAAACAATATTTTAGCTTCGTTAACGTTTCGATTTATTATTAAATCTTCATCAGAACTAGAATGAAAATATAGCTATAATTTATGATACAGTTTGCTTTTACAATATAAAGTTAATGAAGTTAATTTTAGAAAATTTAATCAATATCGAACTACAACTAAATGTGAAAAATATAGTAATCTAAAAATGAAAATAAATAAATAAATAAATAAATAAAATAATAATACAATGAGAGAAAATAATGATAATGTGAGAGGTCACTGACCTCTCACATTATGTGGACGTTGCATTTTATTTATCTGACTATTTTATTTTATTTTGTAACTTTTTAACCTAGGTAACTAAAAATCTTAATTTGTGGTTTATTGTATTATTATTTTATTTATTTATTTTCATTTTTATATTACTATATTTTTCAAATTTAGTTGTAGTTCCATATTGATTAAATTTTGTAAAATTTACTTCATTAACTTTACATTGTAAAAACCAACTGTATCATAAATTATAGCTACATTTTTATTCTAGCTCTGATGAAGATTTAATAATAAATCGAAACGTTAGTGAAGTTAAAATTTTAATTTTAATTTTTAATTTTAATTTCTGACCAGTTCGAATCCCATTACTTCCTCATCATATTAATAAATAAATTACTAGTTCCGCACTATCCTAAAATGCACCATATTTATTAAGTACTTTTAAGCTGCGTTCAGAACTCTTTAAATTAGTTGACTGTTCATTGTGTGTTATAGATATGTTTAGTAGATAGTTTTAACATTCAAGGCAGCGTTTACAGCTAAGGAACTTAGTGAGTTACGAATAGTGTGACATCTGTGTTTCTTTAAACCAACTACGGTGGCTTCGTAAAATGTTTATTATATATTGTCGTTTTCCTAAATCTGCTGTCCTACATTTTTCCTAAGCAAACATAACCTAATTACCTAAATTAATCATATTTGCAGTTCGTCTTTGTAATTTTGGGCGAGATTTGTCGTAATCGGGGCGATGACATTTTGTTAGGTTATGTAAAGGCATACAGTGTGAACGGTCTCTCCGATGTAGACTGATGCCAATGTGTTTATATGTCTGTCCCATTAAAACAACTCACTAACTATAAGTTTGGAAAACTATCCACAGTCGACAACGCATAATCTATTAAATTTGGAGCTCTGAACGTTGCTCGCCTTACCATGTGACAAACTTGTTAGTGACAATCAACAGTGCATAAGCTATAAGTCTATAGTCGACTAATTTAAGAGCTCTGAACGCAGCTTTATTTTACACTTTAAATTAGAAAAAAAAAAAAAAAGTAAAAAGTATAAAATATTTCAAGCCTTCTATTTATGTAGCTTCAGATCGATTTGCATTACTCCAGTTTTTTCAGATTTCTTAAGCTACAAACAGTTTTTAAATTATTTAGAATAAGCTACGTTTGTTTCTTAACCTACGCTTAAAAACATTCATTCGATACTGTGAAAAAGCTTTGTAAATAAATTTATGATTTTTTTAAAAACAATATTACCTAAACCTAGTTACAAAATTGCGCATGTAACCAAGTATATTATTCTTAACTGGTGTTATGCTACGGAAATGAAGCTAAAATGTGTTATTAATCTGATAAATTCAATTTAGCCTCATTTTACTATGTTCACCGAGTTCAACTTTTCTACAAAAGAACACAAAAATACGTTAATACATAAAATAAATTTACTTCCTTTCTCAGCTGTGCTTCTAAAACATCTCACCGATATTACAATATCTAAATATAGTACCTAGTTTACATACTCAAATAAAATAAAAATCTAAATTCATTAGTACAAATTATCAAGTAAAAGTTCTTAAAAGTTCTAAAAATTATATAGGGTGGACGATAAGTTACATAGGCGTATGTGATATAAAAGAGCGAGGTAAACCTGAAATGGGGATGAGTCTGAAATTTGGTGAGATTGACTAGGTAGAGCATAAAAATTGAAGTATGGAAACTCTGAACTTTTACTAAATATATAGGTAAACCACCTGCCAGACACTATAAGGGAAGTAATTTTGGTATTATTTCAGAAATGAAATTTCATAAGTAAATTTAATATAATTATCCAAATAGGGTGAAATATTAAAAACAATCTATTTCTTGGAAAAGGAAATTTAAGATAGGTGCAGAAATGTTTATTAATATAACTTGAAAGCTTAATACAGTGATGCCTCGCATATCGAACGCCTCGCATAAAGAACGCAACGCACAACGAACTTACCGTTCGTCCGTTACGTGACTCGCACAACGATTCGCATCAAAAAGAGCTGACAACTAAAGAGCTCCAAGCACTGCTGACCCAGCAACATGATGAAGCTCAAAGGGAAGATTCATCTGACAACGAGGAGGAGCAATCCAATCAACCAATCTCAACTGCTATCATCAAGGACATCCTGGTCAAATGAAGAGAGATCCAGGAGTTTACCAACACTCGCTATCCAAACTCCGCTGAGGCCAACAGGATCAAAGATCTCTACAATGACATCCTTGCCCGTTATTTCCGACAGGTGTTGAAGAAGAGGGAAAAACAGACAACGTTGGCAAAGTTTTTCAATAAGCGAGCAGCCAAGAAGCAAATGATGGAACAAAGGTATTTGACCTTATAAGCCTCAGTATACTCTAAAATAATGACCATATTTAACTTTAAAATGTTAACATTAGATTTTTATTATTTTTTAAATGAGATATATATTTAAATTATTAGCTATAACTATCGGTTTAGTTTGAATAAGACCAAACGGACAGATCATGGGGTGTAAGATATCATTTTGTCAGGGTAACAAAAATTTAGAACCAAGACGGTCAGATGTATTAAGACATAGGGTGGCGATGGCGAACCTTCCAAGACGGGTCAAAATTAAATTTGAAATTATGTAAAATCAAATTATGGATCAAATATATAATGCGTAAATAAAAATCTTCTGCTTTAGGGTGTAAGTATTTGCGTGGAACCCCCTGCTAATCTCGCTAACTTGACCTGAGTTAGAGAACTTGTGTTTGACGTATATATTATAAGTATATAACAAATAATAGTTACAGTTTCATCTCGCTATTATTATCATATTTGTCGATTTTTCAATCTTGTGTCGTGAATGCGTTCGCTTATGTCTTGTAAAGTTATTTTAGAATCTGACTTTAGAATCTTCAGAACTACAAATATCTTCTTTTGTAAGCGTCATTTGAAATCGTTATACGGGTCACTGCGTGACCCAAGTGTCATACTTTCGCCATCATTGACATAGAGTAAAAAAATTTGAGTTCTTGGAGTGTATGGACGAGTCTTGTTAAAGTAACAAAGTAATTCTATATTTACATAAGTGTAGCATCCATGTAGAAACATAGAGAACAATATTCTAAAACTTATGGAAGATAATTGGTTTTCGCAGACAGTAGTGGAACGATTTGGTGTCCAGTGGATAATTTAGTGAACGTGTGTTAAAAGGTTTTTCACTGGTCTCTGTGAGATTGTGAATATGTGTCTCTGAATAAGATTAGCTATATCATTATAATTGTAAGTCTAGTGTGTATATCATGTAAATAGTAAACCGCAACAGTTAATTAAAGTAGGTTAGCTAAAATGTTGACTTAAATTGAAAGAACCTTAAAATTCCTCCTAAGAATCAATACAACCAGCTAGCAAACCCGAAAAGGTCACATCCGAAACTGCCCGCGGGTTTTGAATTCATTATGTGAGAGTTAATACAACAATTGAAGTATTATAACTTCATATTCAAAATTGACAAGCCAAGCGTGACATCCGCATAGAGAATCGGACTCGTATTTGTCACCATGGTTAAGTAGAATGCCGAAGAGCTTTGGTGAAATTTCTCTCCTTGGCTTCCGTACGACATTCATTTACTTATACCTCCGATTAACCTAGCTCCGATACATCATCCGTATTGACAAATATTACCTAATTGCTAAAATACAGCGTATGCATTACGTAATCGGGTTATACATGCTAGACACTGACAAATAATTTTTTAATCAAACAACTGAACGTCACAATATCTGGGTGTCATAATACTAACTTGGAGTTACCTTTGTGACAATATATTTTAAATGTTTTAAACGTATAAAATGAAAAAGTATTTAAAAATTTTTAAACATAATTTATAGTAAGAGCCAGTGGCGAAGGGAAACATCCGCTAGACTTGCCCTCCCATAAGAAATAATAATAATAATAAAATAAAATAAAAAATGAAAAAAAATATATTTTCGGCACTTCGAAAATATGTTTTTTTGGATTCCCTGGACCATGGAACGTGGTCATCAGTCAAAATCTCGACATCGAAAATTTTCGCGATTACAATATTTGCCCCTTATATATTAACGTCGGGCAAGTAAAAAAATGCGGTCTGGGCATAGCAATACTGTTTTACATTGTGGGGATGTACGTGTTTAGAACTAAAATACTGATAACTTTATGGTCACCAGAGAGTTACAAATTTTCTTTAAAAATATGTTGTATTATAATTTTTTAATGTTGTTTTATTGCTTCTACCTGCCAATTTTAGAAAATTGAAGTCTATATCTTTAACATTTTCATAATTTTTACTCTTATTTGAAATGATATTAGAGGCCAAGAATATTATGATTTACAGTACAGGTGGATTAGAGTAATAGCGTGACTAAGAAGAAATTAGTGGTTAGCAAAGCACAGGCATGGCCGATGATATCTTAGTTATAATGCACCGTTGCACAATTAGGTAGTGTGGAAATTTATGTTACACCTGAAGTTGACAAAACTTAATCGTAATTTAATTATGTTACGGGAGCTATTATTATGGCTGTCAAAAATCAATGTATTATAAATTTAAACTCGAGTTGCCAGAAATCATGTAACAAATACATCATCTTAAAGTGACGGTTAGGTATAAAACCAGTAATAAGAGTGTGATATATTTATACCTGTTTTTCAAATTTAAAATGTTTTTCATTAAAAGCAGGGTAAAGAAAGTTAAAACTTTCGTATGAAATACACGTGGTGTTTCTCATACTTAAGTCTCTCATACAAAACTAATAATTTGAAATATATATTTATTCGTATATTTGCATATTTTGTAAATGCATTATATAAAAAAATACATGTTTAAGAAATATAAACAAAATAGGAAATATGAATAAATACATTTGCCAGTAAACTGTAAAACCAGTGTGTAACGGTAAATATATTACACAAAAAATAGCAATCATTTATAGTGTGATAATACTTATTTGCAAAATATTAAATTTAAAAAAAAATGATGTGAAGTGTGAACTTACACACATTTCAGGATTTTATATCTATTTAAATGTAAGAAACCACATAATACTGGATGTCAACGAATATTTGTTCTATTAACAATGTGTTGATGTAATGGTCAAAACTCGGTCTTCAGCTGTTAAAATTTTTTAATTATATTTTTAACTTCAAAAAAAGCCACACACTATCTTAGTCATAAATACAAGAAATCCATAACATTATTAGCTATAATTAAGCAATGAATTAAAAAAAAAAATATTAAATTTGTCAAAAAGACCAAAACTGCAATATTTTTCAAAAACGCAATCGGATCAAAAATTCCTCTCGTACGTTTCCAGCTCAGATCAATGTACAATAGTACCCTTTGGGGTAAAAGGGGGCGGGACAAGAATTTTTTTGCACAATTTGGCTATAATCGTGTTAAAAAAAAACGAATTTAAAAAACTACTTTTTGTTCCTTAATCTATGTCCTAAAAGCTTTTGATACCACACAATAAATTTTTAAAACATATTATCGATGACACACAAAAACCGACATTTTTCTGAAAACTAATCTGATCAAAAATTCCTGTTGAGCTATTCCGGTTTCCATCAATGTTCATTATACAGATTTTTTTCAGATTTTTAGATCAACCTCTCTGAGAGATACTCTATCTCTCTATCTCGGGTGGGGGACAAAAGTTTTAACATATTTTTAGCAAAAATACCACAACAAGAATTATTTTTGAAAAATAAAAATTTGATCCTTCATTCACCAAATGAAACCTCTTAAAAGTTTCATTTGGTATGCCACTCAAAATTTTAAAAAAGTATTAATTTTTTTATTAAATACATAATTGTTTATATTTATCTCGGATGTGTTTTTTTGTACTCTCAGTATTTTTCTCATATGTGGGTCAAAGAGTTGTATAAGCATATCAAATTTCAACTATCTATGTTAAGCCATTTGGCTAGAATTTTTACTGTACAGACAGACAGACAGACACATGAGTGACTTAATAAAGGTTTTTTGGTGGTCTTACCTACAAAATCCTAAAAAAATAATGAATATGATTATCATAATAATATTTATAGCGTCATCACTTATACGAGTAGTTGTAATAAAAATTTTAAACTATTTGAATTTATTCACATTATTTATGTTTGGACAACGGACACAGCCATATTGTGACTGGCCGTCGCATTCATGTAACCATTGGCTCGCAGGCCATATCTATCTTGATTTTTTCATTACATATTTGTTTCTCTTGCAGCAAGATTTGTAATTTATTGTTTTTATTTATTGTTTAAAGTTGTCATGTAGCGTTTAATAAATATATTAGACAGATGTGCTGTACTGGCAATAATTAAGTTTATATACAGTGTTTCAAGCATCTATTAAAAGGTCCCAGCACCTTATGTATTAAATGATCTTCATGCACCTCTGCACCTCATATGGTCTCCGGTCTTCGGAGTGAATTCTAAAAAGATCCTAGCTTCTCAGAAGTTCTTCGCTTTTCCCTTCAGCCACAATGAAAGATAAGTGTTAGCTATAAGTCTCCTTGCAGCATCTAATTTTTATCCTTCTAGAAGCGCTGAACAGGTCACGTCTCCACGTGTTATTAATTGCCAGACAGACATCAACATACATCGAAACATCCTAGTAGTTGCTGCGGCGCACCAAAATCGACCAACACCAATCCTTGCATCCAGTCCATTTGCTCTGTGCCCGGCGATCATCCAAAGGGTCTTCTGGTCCTTCGAGTTGGCCAGTCGGACATTTAGCCGGTGCGGTCGCACCATTTGGCCGTACGAGCCATACAACTCACCGTCCCCACAGTTAGACATTGTTTTATTGACTTTAAAAATTCTAAACATTTGTTGAAATCTTTGAAAGTTGACCGATTTTTTTATTCATTTTTACAGAGTTACCAAATTTGCTAATATTACTCCTAATTTCATAACAGTCACTTATTGACGCAAAGTTACTTTTGGTTTAATGCACATATGACAATATGTTGAGTAAATATAATTTGTGAAGACAGTATTATATCTAGTACAATACGCATTGAAAATATAAATTGTTTTTCATATTTTTTACACATGCTATTTATGTGTTTGTTTCAGTTAAAATATTCTTCAATCCACACTCCTAAATATTTGGTTTGTTTAATAGAACTAATGTTCACAGGTTCAATTATTTATATTTTTATTACAAACTTAATCATGGATAGCTAATTTGTATAAAGCCTGCGTGGAAGAGTGTATTCCAAATGATAGGAACATTTTTCTTTTGCATTTAGAGGTAGTTGATTAACTTTCAGCCAGTTGTTCATATAATGTAAGTCCTTGTTCGGCTAAATAATCTAGGCCCAAGAACTGTCCCTTGTGGAACAACTCATTCTATTTTTACTTCTTTACTTATTTCTCTGTTATTGTCTGACTTATACGTCTGTACTTTGTGTTCTACCTGCTAGTAGGTGCTGAACTATTTAAGTGTATTCCCTCTAAAGCCAAATCTTTCTAATCTCTGGAGTAAAATTTCGTGGTTTGTTGTGTCGAATGATTTTTATAGGTCTAAAATATTGTCAAACAAACTTGGGATTTTTCTAAAGATGTGTACACAGATAATGTTAATACAGTGATTTCCCAACCACAAAATCGTTTTGTTTGCCAGAAATTAGTTTATAACTAGAGAGAAAGAGCAAATTCTAGTATTTATCAGCTTTTTATTTTTTTTTTTACAAAGTTCGAGATTAATACAGAAGGGAAGAGAAATTATTCACATCTGTTGGTGTGGCCGCTTTGAAAATTGGTATTATTATTGCTTTTTTAAATAATGCAGGAATATAGTTTTGCTCTATACAGGCGTTGAATATCGTGCAATGAGGTTATGCTAAATATTTTTTTACACTTCAGTTGGTATATTATCGGATCCTGCCAATTTAGTATTTTTTAAACTCAATATGTTGGTGTAAAACTCATCTACTATAACTGGGTCAAGGATTAAGGTTTTTGAAAATATTAAATTACTAACAGTTTATAAATCAAATTTTATCTATCTATCAGTGTTAAACTTAGAAAACTAAAAATAAAACGTAAGAAACAATAATAAATTAGATTTCAGTATTTACAGAAAAAGCACATGTACGGACACAATAATAGTCGCAGATTCTAAACAATCTCTTCAAATTAAAATGTCTTTTTTAAGGGTTTTGTAGCTCTGACCAAAAAACCCTTATACCGTCATTTTGTCGTCTCTCTGTCTGTCTGTCTGTCTGTTTGGTAAAAATTGTAGCCAAACGGCTAAACCAAGAGGGTTGAAATTTGACATGCTTATACAACTCTTTGACCCGCACATTGGAAAAATACTAAAACATCTAAAAACATGTCCCCCTAAAAATATAAACAAATATGTGTATAAGGCCTTAGTACGTGTTTTAACGATCAAATTTTTATTTTTGCAAAATAAATTATTTTGATGCGATTTTTGCCAAATTTTTGCAAAAAAAAATTGTCCCACACCCTATAGCCCAGATGGTTTAAACTAAAAATCTGAAAAAAATTTAAGTAATGTACATTGGTGTGAACCGGAATAGTACAACAGGAATTTTTGATCAGATTGTGTTTTCGGAAAATAACGCATTTTTTGTTATTTTTGGTTGACAATGTACAAAATTTATAGTTATGTAACACACTATACTAGAAGGCGTATACTGGTCTAATGGTTTGCTTGCTAGCTTTCTACGCAGCAAACTAGGGTTCGCTCCCGGGCAGAGGAGACAAATTTATTTTTTATTTTTTTTTCCATTTTTATTTTGTTTAAATTATTTTGTCAAACTTCTAGTTATATTTTGGCACAAGTAGCATTTAATTTTTAAGAACGTAAATTTAATAACCAGTTGGAATTGTTGGAATTATATTTTCATTCTATGTGTCATGTGATGCAATAGAACCAATGGAAGCAATAGGTGCAATTTTCAAAATCTTAAAGAAACTTGCTATATTAAAAAAAAAAAAATTACTGCACATATTTAGAAACCTAAATAATGGTATTAGGTATTCGAATTAAAATTAACAAAAAAATATTTTAACATAAAATTTGTTTTTAATGCTCTTAGATTAACAGACGATAAATTATTTAAAAAATATCGTTCATTTTGCCGTGATTACTACAAAGCAAAATTTGTCCTACACACTCAACCTTCACTTATTAGATACCTGCGAAACCTTGCAATGTGTTAAAATTCACACTTCACATCAATTTTGCTTGTTGTAATCTTGTTGAGAATTGTAATACATTTTCCTTATCTCCATATTTTAGTCTACATAAGCAATTAACATTTCACTAATGTAACATAAATAATTTATTAATCCTAATAACGTTAACAAAAATGGAATTGGTTCAGGTTACTACTTAAAAAGGTATTATGTTTCGCACGAAACAATATGCCATTATCGCTCACAAATTATATATCTGAGGTCAAGTTTTAGGAACTAACACAGAAGTCATCAAACTATAAAAGTCGTAGATATTATTACGTAAGGCTTGTCGAAACCTGGATCAGTAGATTATATTCGGGGGAACCTAGCAAGTTGGGAACTGAACATTCCCCATTACTTTATCGTTCGTTTATCTTGTACACCATATATGGTAAAAGGCTTTTATATATATATTTACCTTGTAGGTGTTATACCTCTACGCCTAGTAATGTCTCCTGTCTGGGCTATTGCCATTTTGAGTAATCTACTCGCTCTATTATATCACATATATGTCTGTTGTCATATCAGTGAATTAATTTTACCAGCCAAAATATGAATATCCAACACTGCTCTCTTCATGGATCTTTATGTAACACGCTGGGTTGCCGACTAGAAGTGACATCTGAGCCTTTTGTCATGGAGCCTGTCGCGAATTGGGTCGGTTCGTTTGATTAATGTATGTAATTATTTACGTCTAGAGGGCTAAAATAGAAAGTTAACATCAGTGTGGACGAAGTTTGAGTCTCGAAGTAGTGGCCTTTATCCGACCAGTATGTAAACTTTCTTTTGGCTTGAGGTACGTACAACGTTATACGCCAAACTTCTTCTGAATGCACTACTAAGATGCTTTATTCTAAATATATTCTGGAATGGTTATGAAAACTATTCGGTAGCGTGTGGCGAAAACAAAACTTGGGTTACCATGTATCCCTTTGCCAATAAACAATCTGAAACAAGGAAATATCAAAAATGGAGAGTCAATTAAAAGATGATGAGATAACTGCGGTAATTACAGAAGATTTATTGACATCAACTGATAAAGCTTTATATGGTTTGCTTCGTCGCAAGACAAAAGACCGCTATGAAACTGAAACTTGTTTGAATCTTGGATGAGAAAAAACCAGGTGAATATTACTTGACTTGACGTTTTGCAGCACACCCGGCGTAAAGCTGTAATTTCAGGCATGGTAAGATGTAAACAAACAGTTTCAACCCAGTTGTGCGTAAATAAGTTTTACATACATAATAACCTTTAAGCCTGGAACAGAATGCACAGCGCGTCTTCATTTGCGACGGCGTTGCGTTAGCGCCGTTGAGAATTTTCGCCTGCACACAATGCAATAATTTTTAACGCCGTAAAAGAGTCACGTGACAAACTATATCTGTGTTTATACGTGCGCTTTCTTTTATTAAAAGTATAATGGATGATGAAGACTTGTGTGTGATGTTATTTATGTTGTATGCAAGTTATTTATACATACAACCACTTTACCATTCAGTCAAAACTGAGGTTAGGTGTTCTGCGTCAACGTTCAACGGCGTCAAAAGTTGGATGTTGACGAACATTCAGTATCAACGGCGTTCGAACGCCGCTAGGACGTTACACATTCTGTGCACTTGCGTACGACAGCTTGGTTTTAACTTTCTTCTGACAGATAGCGCCGTCCGAACGCCGTCAATGCGCCGTAGAACTCGTTGCATTCTGTTCCCCACTTTAGAGTCGAGCCGTCCCTTTTTAAGGCCAGCGAGTGTAAACACGTTGACTTCGGTCAACTCAACGAGTTATATCAATATTAAACATTTACCATTAATCTTTTCGTTTTCTTACAATTTTCATAACTTCGTTATAAGATTCTTTTTGTTTTTGTTTTTTCATGAAACGGCCCACAAATTTGGTATCACGTAGTTTCTGTGTCAATTTTAATGTTATTGGTAGAAAAGCTAAATATCCATTATATCTCTCGTAAAATAAGGAGTGTAATATATAGATGATCAATTTTGAATATACAAGGTGTAATAAAACTCGTACGGCTTTTTTCACGAGTTTTATTTCATCATATATTCATTGGACATTACAAACTGTACGTATAATATACAAGGTATCAGAACCAGTAGAAACTTTGCGTTGGACTCTTGGCTATCATATATTATTAGAGGTCCTTACCCTATACGCCAACTAGGCGTTAGTAACCTGTTATCATTATCTGGATTTTAATCAATGGATATGCTTTATTACTACTGTTAAGATTAAGACCTGTAGATTTGTTCATTTTGCGACTAACAGTGCTTCCTAACTTTTGCTTCCTAGGCAAAAGAGTGGGAGAGAATTTATGTCATTTACTAACTGACTTAGTGACTAGTGTTTTTTAAAAGTTATAATACTTATTTTTCATTTCTCGAGAAATGTATTTTTTTATTATTTTTTTTTTTCACGAGAAATGAAACTTTTTCTCGCCACCACGTTAAACGAATTGTGCTTTTAAAAAACTATTTAAAAAAAATTACGAACAACAACTGAGGTGGTACGGACATGTTCAAAGACAGGATTTCTTCGCAACTTTTTCTTTAAAGTTGCAAAGAAATCCTTTGAGGCAAGAATGAGCGGAAAAAGACCAAGAGGAAGATCTAGGAAAACATGGCTTGAGGGTATCAAGGAAGCAGCTACATATAAAGGAATAGATACGCAAAATATGAAGCAATTAACGCATAACAGAATGGAAAAAGTTATGTAAGACACCGGTTGACCAAGAAATTTTGTTTTAAGTTTATTAAATGTACACTCGACACCTTCGGGTATAAGAGTCTTAGATTATGTATGTATGTATGTATGTTAAAAAAATCAACTGTGGCCACCACAGGACCGACCACCATCACAAGGTACTTGCATAAAATACATTCTAGCAGCAGAGTAGAAATAACTTGGCCCAATATTTTCTACAGAGATATTGTTTATCATGACCATGGAAACGTTACATATATTTAAGTATGAAAAAAATAGATTTTTCAAAAATTTTTCATTTTATCAAAAAATTTCTCAAATAAAAGTGGTTAGTTATTGCTTTTAAAGCAACTTTTGTTAAATAATTTTTTTCTAAATATTTATCTGTTGTGAAATATTCGCAAAAATCTTAAAACCGACACGAGTAAACTCCCATTTCTAGTTAACCCATTTTTACCAAAAGTTGATCAACTCGTGCCATTAATGTCAAAACCTTAAATACAAGTTTCATAAAAATCCTTGTACCGAATTGGCTCTGCACGTGTACAAAGACAGACAGACATCATGCTAAAAATAGTCAAAACGTTATGTAGGGACCTTAATTCGTGGAGATCCATCGATATCTCGAAATGTCAAAATCGGTATGAGCACAGTATCTCTTATACATGATGGGGGTCGGTAAAAATATAATGTTTAGTGAGTCACTGATTATAAATTTGATAAAATTTGTCTTCTGTCTCCCGCAACGCAAAAGATAAGAAACGATTTATAATATTTAGCTAATTAGCATTTATTGTTAAAATATTTTATTTTAATTTAGTGTATTATTTATTATAATCAATTACATTTCATTTTTTGTTCAGTTTAAAACTGTTATGTAAAAGATTACCTACAAGTTAAATGAAATAATTATTATCGTTATTATTAATTTCTTAATTTTTTCTTACTTTATTATTTTCAATTAATATGCAATTACGGGCCGTTTTCGTAATCATTTTTAAAGCCCCGTTATCCATTTGTTCTAATGTTATTTAAATGAATACTTTAGTACTTTAAAGTTGACTATAATTTTAACATGTTTTTCAACATTACAATATTTTCAACATTAAAAAAAGATATATATTTTAATAGTTATTTTTCTCGAGATTTTTCGAGAACTCTCGAGAAATGAAAAATGTCGAGAAATCAGAAACACTATCAGTGACATGTTTCATATTTATCTGTCGTAATAGTAGTTACCACAGAACACGACGTAAATCTTAATTACACAGTGGCTCACAAACATCCATACCCTGACCGGGATTCGAACCCGGCTCCCATGGCTCGTGAAGCAGGATCGATACCTCTACGCTGCCAAGGCTGACCGAGTTTTATACTAAAGCTGTACAAATTCACGATCATATAGAGAAAATCCTAGTTTCACATATATGCATATACCACGAGTTCAAAAAGTAATTCCATAAGGGTTGGCTATGGAAAAATGAAATAATGTCTACTGCAATCTTTAGAATTAATTAACTGTCATCACTGTTGTTTTAAGTCATAAGTTTATATTCTTATATAAACATTGCGGTAGACATTACTTTATTTTTTCACAGTCAACCCCTATGTAATTACTTTTTAAACTCATGGTATATATTTATCATCAATATAAATCAACATCCAATTGATATTTCAACACAGTTTGATTTCCACTCTTCTAGAGCGAATTTCCGTATTTTAAATAATTCATAAATTCCAAGTGTTAATGGAGAAGGAACAGAAATAGTTTGAGCTCCTGCAAACTAATCAAATTTCCCACACAAGTCAACGTGCTTAATGTCCTTTGTTATGTTTCGCATCACCAATACAGGCGCAAAGTTTAATGAGCTATTAAATGGGTTTTGGGCTTCTCGAGACAAATACACAATACTGATATAATCTCGAACAGTGACTAGCAATTCTCACAAAGGCTTAACTAAGGAATTGCCTGCGCTCCGACAACTAAATAATTGGGCGAAGGGCTGTGGATTTCTATAAATAAGTAAGCAGCCCTTAAATCAAATGGTAAATAAGGATACGACTCTCACCCTTGTTTCAAAACGACATACTTATGTAAATAAGGATGTAATCGTACAAATTAATTCGATTTACAGTTTCAAAAAGAAAAATTACCACTTAACCCGCAAAACATTTGAAAACCCAGAAGGCTTACGGGCAGTTTAGATTCAAGAGGAGCCACATGCACAGCAATATCTTGCATAGCGTGGCTAGCTATGCTGTACAATTTTGTGTTACATAAAACTGCACTGTTACTGACATTATTCCTCTTCGAAAAGTAATTTTCAACGGTTTATTATCATAAAATGCAAGCGTAGATTAACCTTAACGCACTCCTGCGAACTTTTGCGAATGCAGCTAATAGTAACAAACCGTTGAAAATAACTCTACGAACAGAGCTGGTATAAAGTTCACTGTATGGATACAATTAGATTGTGAAGTAAAAAAAAAAACATTCGAGAATAAAAATATGTAGCGTGTTGAACAAGTTAGAGAAGTTAGCATTATGCTATCAGATCATTGGACACATCAGCTGACTACCACTGTTTTATATATGGTGATGTTGTCATTTTCTGTATCAGTCTCTACAGCTATGAACAATCTTACTTAGAAGAACATTATAGCAGCTACTTAGCTATTAGCGAAGGATCGTCGTTGACTTTAGACTTTTCACACATCGGAAATGTCTAGGGATATAAAAAAATATAAGAAAATAAATAGTATATGGATTCTTATGTACGTTTGTTGTATTCTATCAATTAAAATACTCAATAAAGAATAGTTTACAACAAAATAAGCTAAATGTTAGTTATGAAAATAATCAATATTAAAATAAAAAAATAATGTACAGATTTATATACAGAATTGTAAAAAAAAAAACAAATGCTTATAGAGAGTATGACCTCCACGTGGCAGCCCTACATCTGTGACTCATGAACAAAATAACATTATCGATGTCTTCTTGAGGTAACTGTGCCCATTTAGCTCTTGAATCTAAAATTATCGTGGACGTTATCCATATGTGGAGTAATTTTTCTTTTAAGCATATCCCACACATATTCAATCGGATTTAGATCCGGTGACTGTGCTGGCCATGTTATCGCATCAATGCCTTCGTTATACAGCTAGTTCGTTACAATTCGCGCAACATGTCGCAGAGCATTATCCCGGGCAAGATGAAACTGATCACCAACAGCATCATGAAATGGACGCAGATTGAAGAATATTATCCAAATATGGTTGTGCTGCTAAAAATCCATTGGAAAAAACGAGATCAGTTCTACCGCCAATGAATATCCCAACATATGCCATAACAGTACCTCCTCTGTAACTGTGAACTTCCTGGACGTTCCTCATACGTTCCAAATTACCGAATATTTTCCGTACCCTTGTTCGACGAGAATCTGGATGAATTCCAAATCTGGACTCATCGGTAAACAAAATTGTAGCCCAATCATTATCACACTAATATTGAAAATTGTGACACCAGTCTAATCTTGCTCTGCGATTGCCTCTAGACAGGGGTTGACATCTGATTGGTCATCGAGATAAAATATTAGCTTCGTAGAGACGATTTCTTACAGTATCGCGACTAACGGTTAAGTTATGCGCTCGCTGTAACTCCCTTATCAATTCGGCTGCTGTAACAGTAGATTGTTTTCTAGCATTTAAGAACAAAAATCTGTCTTGACCTGCTGTTGTACAGCGACCACGTCCCAGATGTTGTTTGGCCGGACTCCCAGTTTCCCTGTAACGTCTCCATAACCGACTGATGACACTTTGAGAAACTCCTATCCGCTCGGCAAAATCAACTTGCCTGAAGCCAGCTTGGAGAATTCCCACCGCACGATTCATCTCGTGGATAATTAAATGCTGTCGCTCCATTATTAAAAAATAATGCCATTACTTAAGAACACTGAAATTATTAATATAAACGTTTTAAATCGAATTAAAATGAAACATGTGATCAATCTACGGATCATGTACTGAATAAAATTTGTAATTTTTTTATTTGTTTTGTCTTGTTGGTTATTGTATTTACTTGTTTTCCATAGCCAATTACTCATAAATGCCTACTTTAATTGAAATACAACATTAAATCTACAATAAGCAATATATTTTCATATTTTTTTCAATATCCTTCGACTTTTCAGATGTATGTATATATATACCTATTTGATCTTTAACTGTGAAATAAATATGTGTGATGCACAACTTTATAATCTGGATGCAGCTCTCTAAAGTCGAGCAAAAAATACTTGTATTTGGTTCGTGTTTTCTTTTTCTGAGGATAGAAATATTTCTATCTGCTGGGCAGGAAAATTCGATGATAAACAATTGTTTTGCTTCGTAAACCAAAGGAGTAACAACACTAAGAATTCTTTATCAAAGGACCGGTATGGTTAAGAGTTGTTACTTCAATTCCCTAGTCCAGTCTAAGACAAGAGTACAGAACATTAATATCAGAATTACGGCGAAAATTAAATAATGATACAGGTCTTCTGTGGATCGAACTACATCGCGCAGTCGAATCTGTGACAATAACTTGAAATTTTAAGTCACGTGAATTTATTATTTCGCTATCACGAATTATTTGATATTTGGCAACCGACCAACGTGTTAATTTCTGATGAAATTGAATAAATGGGTACCGAATATTGTTTTAGGTTAACCTAGGTACGGCATATTCGAATGGCACAAAAGATTAGTTAGTTCATTAGTTAAAATTAATGGCGCACAGCAACGATGACTATTTGCGCCTAACACAGCCCACGACAGATTATGTGAAACTTGATAGGATAATGAACATGATAAATATTCTGAAAGATCTTGCATGTCAAAGAACGTCACGAAGGAGACGAATGAGTTAAAGAAAGCATTCGAAATTATCTAAAATGAATATAGATTTAGAGAAAGAGGCAACAGTTGTAGAATTATGATGTCATTCTTCATAAGGGTAACGCCGGACATAGAATATGGGTTTAAGCATAAGCAATATATATTCGCTACGATATATTTTTCGACTTAACGAAAGCACCTGACACAACCTGGTGCAAAAACCGGGAGATTAATATTGATTGGCTGCTCCACCGCAATATTTTTTGACCACTTAATAATTGCGAGCATGTATATATATATGCAGATTTTGACATTTTATTTAAAAATTTATAAAATATACACCTGATATCAAACACAGGAGCATATTTTTAATATAATTATTGATAAATAGAGATGCTGATAATTAAATATTGATATTAAACAAAAGAAATTTTAAACACTATGTTATAAAAGAAATGTACAGTACGCCGCTGATATATAGCTTCCTAAAGCACAAATTGGTATGTAATACCAACGCTATTTGTTGGACAAATAAAATAGTTAATACTGACGTCCAAGAAAGGTTAACTACACACAAAATAGTCGAATGGTTTACAGACGTAGTATAAGCGGGTTTCAAAAAAGTTTGTTACAAGTAGCAAATAGAATTTGGCATCAATTGACAAAGGACAAGAAATTATGGAGGATAAGAGAAGAAGTCTATATTAAGGAGTGAAAAAAATTAAATCTAAAAGATGAAGATCCTCTATATCAGTGGTCTTCAAACTTTTTCGAGTCGTGGAACCCTTTACAGTTTAACAATATTCCGTGGAACCCAAAAAAAAAAAAAAAAATAATAATAACATAAGATTGATACCTATGCAAAATGACCAGATTTCAGTTGAGGTAAACCCTATGATTGAAAAATATATATATTGGATATACAGTATATTTAATAAAATTTTGCTCACCTCCAATATATAAGTGATGAGCAAAAAAAAAGTCCACACTTCCAAAATCTAGGTGATGAGCAAAAAAAAGTTCCTCACCTCCAAAATCTAAGTGATGAGAAAAAAAAACAAGGTCTCTACCTCTAAATTACGCCAGGAGGAAAAGATATAAGCCGACGCCCACGTAATTTGTATTAAGTTTAAGAAAAAGCTCGTGGAACCCTTGAGAACCTTATGTGGAACCCCAGGGTTCCATGGAATACAGTTTAAAGAACGCTGCTTTATATAAACTGGAAAATATTTATAATTATTATTTACTTAAATCAGATTTGCTACATTGCAGTTAGGATTATACCCATATTGGCGTACTTTCTACAAGGTGTCTCAAAAGAAATTTTATATTTAGTGGATCGATTAAAAAAAAAGTAAGCCGTATATAGAAAAAATGTTTATTAATTATTAAAATACACTTTTTGGGGATTTATTTCTTAAAAATAATATCATCTAAATGTAGACCCTCGCGTTATCGGCACTCATTTAATCGAACAGTAAAATTACTTATGACGTCTCGGCAGGTGGACTCAGGGATGGCTGCCATTTCGTGACGGATATTTTCTTTCAAATGCGCCAGTGAAGTCGGTTTATTGGCGTAAACTTTAGATTTAAGATAACCCCATAGGAAAAAGTCCATAGGGGTTAAATCTGGACTGCGTGGAGACCAATTTATGTCACCTCTCCAGGAGATCAATTTGCCTGAGAAAATTGCACGAACACGTGGCAGAGACATATTGGACGTGTGTGAAGTTGCTCCGTCTTGTTGGAACCATGTTCTTTGGTTATAGCCAAGAAAGTTTTGCAGTTCAGGTACCAAGAAGTTGTCTAACATCTCCACATAACGCTCTGAATTCACTGTAACTGCACGCCCCCTTTCGTCTTCAAAAAAGTAAGGGCCGATAATTCCTCGCGCCGACATCGCAGCCCATACGGTCACTTTAGGCGAATGTAGGGGTTTCTGATGTTTGCGTTTCGGATTCGTTGCACTCCAGTAGCGGCAGTTCTGCTTATTTACGTGGCCATTAAGATGAAAATGAGCTTCATCCGAAAACAAAATGTTGGTAAACGTTGATAATCGCTCAATCACCTGATTTACGAAATTAAGCCTCTGACTGGCATCTTTGGGCTTTAATTCTTGCACCAATTGAATTTTGTAGGGGTGCAGCTTTAGGTCTTTGTGCATAATGCGATGTAATGATGATCTATGCACATTTAAAGCACTTGCGCGCTTCCGAATTGAAAGGTTCGGCTCGTCACAAACAGACTGATTAACATTCTCCACGTTTTCTACCGTTCTTGATGACCTACGTTGCCCGGATTTTAATTTATCCAGCGTTGTACCAGTCTCTTCAAACTTTTTAACCCAATGTCGAATGAGAGGAATGCTTGGCGCATCATTTAAGTGGCGAAAACCTCGAATACTGCATAATTTTCTACGCGCTACAGTCGCCGAATCACCGTTTTTGTAAAACTTTCGCACGCATAACGCGCGGTCTGCTCCCGAGAAACGCTCTATAGCGACTGAATTCCCAAGAGCCAGGCTACCGATTGACATAACCCCCGCGCCCCTCGGATACGTTGCGTTCACGCAGTAAGCTAAATAAATATAAAATTTCTTTTCAGACACCTTGTAGATGACCGTTTTTCCACAGAGCCACGATTGTTCAAAATAAATGAAAATTGTGTAGGTGGGTGAAAGACAATGAGATAAAAGTATAATGTAATTAAATTATTAGAACGAAATCCCATCTTAAATGAAATTCTAATTAAAATCAAAGCACAAACAATATACATTTCAATAAACCTAAAATTATTTAGAATGCCACCCTTTTCATAAAGAACGTGGTTATTACATAATATCCTGTTATAATTCCGCACGAACACTAGTTTGAATCTGTCGTGGGATGTCTGCTCTGGGTTAATAGGTTTTAAATTATATAGTGTAACAAATTAAAAATTTCGCTTAAAGGTCACATATAAATCTTATGAATCAATAGAATAAGTTTTTAACAGCTACCATAGACGAAGCTATATAGTACTGGTTGCATAAATATCAGTTGGTCAATATTGATAGCCTTGGCCGCTCCACCGCAATAATTTTTCTACCGCTTGCCAATAATGGCGAATTAGGCTAAATGCATTGACGTGCGTGATACATATATATGTAGATTTTGACATATTATTTAGAAGATTATTCGATATATACACCTGCTAGAAGACTCGGGAGCACAATTTTTAATATAATTTTTGATAGAGATGCAGAAAACTAAATATTGATATTGAACTAAAGAGATTTTAAGCACTAGGTTATAAAAGAAATGTATGGTATGTCGCTCATGCATAGCTTCGTAAGCACATGTCATAGTGGGATTATTGGAACCCATGTGTAACACGCTGGTTTTCGAGTGGTTACAGAGTGTTGTAGATATTGTCAAGGTCCATCTGTATTGCATGTTGATCAGTTCTAATAATCGTTCGTCGATTTCGACTATAAGATTCACAATAAATATATTTATTTATTTTATAGAGTGTTGTGTTTTTCATGGGCTCTAAGGTGAATAAAGAGATCTATTTTGGCTGTAAAACGTCTGTCACAAATAAGGCCGTGCTAACATCGGCAATGTTGTTATTGTCCGATGTTTTCTGTTTTCTTGCTATTGCTTTGACTCGTACAGCTCTTTGTCTTTGGTTTTTATACATGGATAATGCCTCCCGTGTAGTTCTTCTCCATATATACCGATTTTTTTGTCAACTCTTCCCAATCATGCCAGCTTAAGTTTGCACTTTTAAGTGTCTGTAGTATCACATCTTTGTATCTTTTCCTCGGGGCTCTTACTTAAGAACGCCAGTTTGCAGTTCAGAGTAATGTATCTGCTTCGGTAGGCGCTCTCCTGGCATACGTATTACGTATCACGTAACACGATAATAATGATCAGTTACAGTATTATTAAATAATTTTGTGTCATCGGCGAACATCGCATGCGGAGACTGATGAAAGATCAGCAACATAGATTACAACCAACAGAGGGCCAACGAGAGAACACTGTAGAATTCCGCTGAGGACAAATTTCAGTATGAAAGAAATAGTCTAATGTCGGGTTGCTAACGTAAGAGTTTTCTCTAACTCAAGTTAAAATCATTTGTTTTTATATGCTACAACATACAAACACAAATGATTTTAACTTTAGTTAGGGATAATTCTTACTTTAGCAACCGGCCATTAGAGAAACATTTTAATCTAGTTTAGAAAATTACCACGTTTTTTCTAGGGTTTTGTAGGTACGACCACAAAAAACCCTTATAACGTCACTCATGTTTCTGTCTGTCTGTCTGTCTGTATGGTAGAAATTGTAGCTAAATGGCTTAACATAGAAAGTTGAAATTTGGAACGCTTATACAACTCTTCGACCCACATATTGGAAAAATATTGTGAGTTCAAAAAACACATCCCGAGATAAATATAAACAGTTATGTATTTAATAAAAAAATAAATATATATATATATATATATTGTTTTAATTTTAAAAGGCATATCGAATGAAGCATATAAATGCGTGGATCAACCAACAAACTTTAATTTTGAAAAATCTTTTTTTTTATGGGATTTTGCCAAAAATATGTCAAAAATCTTTTGTCCCCCACCCTATCTCTCAGAGGGGTTGATCTAAAAATCTGAACAAAATCTCCATAATAAACATTGATGGGAACCGGAATAGTTCAACAGGTTAGTTTTTTGAAAAATGTCGATTTTCGGTCAACGATATGTATATATATATTTTTTAAATTTATTGTATGGTATCAAAAAAAGATTAAGAAACGAAAAGTAGTTTTTTAAAATTTGTTTTTTTTTAATACGATTTTAGCCAAAATTGTGCTAAAAAAGTTCTTGCCCCGTTCCCTTTACTCAAACTAAAAAACTGAAAAAATTAAAGGTAATGTACATTGATTTGAGCCGGAAACGCACGAGAGTAATTTTCGATTCAATTTCGTTTTTGAAATCTATCGCAGTTTTTGTGTTTTTGATAAAATTTATTATTTTTTTAATTCATGGTAAATTATAGCTAGTAAAGTTATGGATTTTTTGCATGTAAGGCTAACATAGTGTGTATTTTTTTGAAATTATAAATATAATAAAAATATTTTAACAGCTGAGGACCTAGTTTTGAACACCACATTACACTCTTCACTGTAGAGTGCAGTGTGTAGTATTCAGTTATTTTATTACGTTGTGATTCAACCTATTGTTTGAATTAATTTAGATTTTTGTTTTTAAGATATCGAAAAGGAATAAATCATTTATAGTAATGAAATACTTAGAAAACAAATAACACATTGTCAGTAGTGAGAAATAAGTTTCTGCACAAAAAATTAAGCCATTTATCAATATATTTCTTATTAATCTAATCTAATCTACTTGAATGCGATGCATATGCAAAAAAAAACACTGGAATTTTTGGCAAATTATTTAAATTTTTCATCCGTTTCACGATGCCTGCCAACACGAATCACACATATTTAAATTTTGTTCAAAATATTAAATGGAAGCTCTTAGTACTCAAATAACGAATAAAAATGATTATCAAAAATCTGTTGATTTTGATGTGATTATAGAACAAATTTCCTAGGCATCCAGTATTATGTTGTCTTCTTACACTTATTTAGTACCTTCAAAATCCTGAAATGTGTGAAAATTCAGACTTCACATAAATTTTTTTATATCGTGCTTTTTTTAAATCGACTAATTCCCAACAAAATACCAATGCGGACACTGTTATTTTGGACGTTTGCCATTGCTGATAGTACTAGTCTAAAATATTACAATATAATATGTAATATATTGAATAAATACAATTATAACATTATCATGGTATTTATTTAATATGACAGAACAATTACCTACAGAACAATTACAAAATTATTATCCTTTCTTTTTTTGTTACATGCAGCGCTTACTATAGTAACATTTCATTTTTTTATTGTTGTTTATGACGACTGAATCCAAAACATACTAATAACAAAACATAACATAATAAGTATTAGTATCAAAAAGTATAATACTTCATGAGTTACATAAAATTCTTTCGGACGTTTCGGAAACTGCTCATCACTCTAGTGATCGCTAAAGACGGAAACAGATCGTTGAGCAGTTTCCAAAACGTCCGAAAGAATTATATAACTCATGAAGTATTAATCTTTTTGATACTAATACCTACTCATTATATTGTACTATTCTAGCCTAGTACTATCAGTAATGACAAACGTCCAATATAACGGTGTCCGCATTAATATTGGACCATTGCAAAATAATTTCAAAGACATTATAAAATACTATTTCTATCTATAAAATACAGTCCATAATCAAATTTAATCAAATTATGCAGCATATTTTTCTAGATCACTTTCAAAACCAGAGTAAATTAATTTGTTAAATAGTTTTTTACCAACTCCTTACATGCATATATATAAAAATATATATATTATTTCCTAAAAGATGTAGAAATTTGTTGCAAATTTGTAGAACATTGTTGTTAGATAATATTCTTCCTTATCATTTTAGTTAAAACTTTAAACGAATTACAACGAAAAGAAATCCACCCACAAAAATAAAACGTTTGAACTACTTTGTTTCCTTCTTTATATATCTTATATACGACTGGCTATAACCACGGGATAAAGGATCAGAGAAGCATAGCGTGACAAATAGCCAAGGGGTTGTAACGATCCAACACATGGTCACCTACAGAGGTCATATCCTGACCTGCTCCCGTCACAAAAAGGCACCGACAATCGCCATAAAACCGGTGAATGTAAAAACTGAACAGCTCTGCGAATATCGCCCTCGCTTTTATTATAGCAAAACACGGACTGTACCCTATTACTTTTGGTTATAAGGATGAGTTTCGTTGGACCACTCGCAAGATTAGGTCGTAAGGTATAGTTGAAATGCGTATAGAAGAAGCGTGGCCTGCTGTGACTATAGATTCAAATTTCTGCGTGTATTGGAGTTCACGTCAACACGTATAAAGATCTATGTGTACCGCAAGGTTCGATGCGGCAAATTTTGTCAGTAATGTATTTTTGTTGTTTAACGGAAGGATTTTTGTTAGGGAAGTTGTAAATTATATGCAAAATATTATCCAGATATCTAGTTTTCTTCCTGTTTGTTCGATATTGTATACTAAATTTTTATTTAAGTATCTCAGAGAAAAGACAACAAAAGTTCGTAAAATGTCTAGACGCAGGATTGGATACTGGGTTATAAATTACAATTTTTGTGACCGCAGTTCTTTCATTTCTCTGTTTCGTATATATTTATTACATAATCTCTGCTAAAATACATTTTTTCTTTTCATAAAAATGTCGTGTGTCTGAAACGATGGTTTTTATTTCAACTTCAATAACAGTTTTTTAGTACAGAGTAAGAAATATGTATGATATTACTTATGTTGTAAGTAGCAGTTATGAAACACATACCAGACTTATTTTAATATTTTGTAAAGAAATTAAATTCACCCTGGAAATTATTATTATTTTTTTAATTTATTTTTTTATCTTTTTTTAATAATCTTTATTTAGTGACGCTTCAATAACATGATTTTTAGCGTCAGTTATTGGTTGTTACATGTATTATATTACATATATTATATGTTGTTGTAACTTATATACATATCATTTATATTTCATTCGTCAGTTTTTCTTCATTTAGGTAGTTGATCAAGTTGGTGGCTGAAGTGTTGTTATTCTAGAGTGCTTCTTTCATGGTGCTTGGTATCTTGTATTTATTTCGGTTGGAACAATATTTAGGGCAGTCTATTATTATGTGTTCCGATGTTAGAGGTGTATTGTACTGTGTGCAGATTTTGGGTTCACTTAGTGCAAGTTGGTATTCGTATGTGGTTTTTGTGTGCCCAGTTCTCAGTCTAGTGAGCATAGTTTGTTCTTTCCTACTTCTATCCAAGTTCTATATACGTGTGTCTTCTTTAACTTGACGTAGTTTATTGTTGGAAACATTTATCCATAAACAGTTTTGGTGTTTTTTTCACTTCTCTCTAATTGTTTGTTGAAAGTCTTTTGCGGGTGTTGTGATATTCCTGAGTGGGACGTTTTTGCTGTTTTTTGCAGTGCTGTCTGCGAGTTCATTACCTGGAATTCCAGCATGACTAGGAAACGAAACAATTGTTACGTTCATGTCTCGTGTGGATTTAGTATGGTGGACCATTTCCTGGATTGTTCGCACACTTTCCAATCTGCTCTTTAGATTTTGTATCTCGGTCGCTGCTACCAGGGAATCAATGCATATGGCAAAATGGGTATTTGTGGCATATGTTAATGCATATTTAACTACAAATGGAATTGAAAACAGTATATGTCATCCCAGGATACATTTATTTTTGGAATTTACCGAAAAAATATCTGTTCTGCAAACGGGGCATGTACTCTCCACTGGACTCGAAAAAAACAATATTTTTACTTTTCTTTACTATTAATTTAAAATTCCATTTACAAAAATCAAAGTCCTTCTCCCCCCCTGAACATTTTTCTGTGGGCACTCCTCCCTATATCTCTTAATCCCCGAAACATAATTTCTTTTGCTTTTAACAGTTTTATACACAGATTATGCGAGTTCCTCTTTTTTAAATTCGAGTTTGATTACGAAGTTAAACAATCCATCAAATTGCGATAATTAACGGTTACAGTACTCTAGTAATGAAAAAAACTTCAAACCGGAAATTTGGAAATTGTAAAGTGTGAATTATCACAGATTTGAGGGTTTCGTAGTTTAGTAGTAAACGATGTTGATCGTCATCGCTCATTACGTGTTCGACTGCAGAATTGCTTTTTAAAATCAGAATTCAAAAAAACAACAGCAGAAAAACAGCAATTAAGACAATGTATGGAGGGAAATTTTTAGTTGCAATTACTTTAAAATAAACAACATTTTAATACCTTATATTAATTTTTTACAAAATATCGATATCTTTTGACTATATTATTCAATGGTCATTATTCCATTTTATTTATTTATTTATTTATTTTTTTCATATTTCAGAGTTACAGTCTGTTCCAAACGGTTAAGCGGAACTAAATTTTGCAATCTAGTTACTTTCATCATTTAAATCGTGCTTTTCGACCGTTTTGTTTAAGCTTTGTAAATCATACTTACAATAAACATTTTTGGTTAATATCATTTTAAAATGTCATTTTCTTTATATTTTGATTTTTTGTGTCATTCTTAATACAAATTTCCCATTTATTTATTTTTTTGTCATTAAAATATATAAAAAAATAATTTAATTTTGACATAGGTCATTCGTTTCCATGGTTTCATTGTTGTAATTTTAAATTTTGACATTCCAACGTAAAAAATGAAATAACCCAAGCAAGGTCCCTTGTCGTAACAACCTAAAAGAACGAAATACCCATTTAGTTCCGCCTAAGCGTTTGAAACAGACTGTATGTTAGATTGTCACTAATTTTATTTCGGATTGTTAGTTTTGTATAATAAACTAATAATGTCTGGGGGTTATACGCAGCGTTAACACAATCGTATATATAAAAAGTTGTTTAGAATGAAGAAAAGATTAATTTTTCAAAAACCGATTCCTCCACTTGCAATATATAAGAAAAGCTTCGTTTTATTGTTTTTTTTTTTTGAAATGTCCAATTTTTTTTTTTTTTGAAATGTCCAATTTTTTTTTTTTTTGTTTGGCCCATGGGCAAAATGTAAGCGATGTAAAAGTATACAGGGCGTAAACTTACGTGCTAAATTTCAACTTTCTAAATTGAGTATTCGAGAATTTTTACCGTCCACCTACAGTCAGTACAGATTCTATTTTTTCCCCATTTCAAATTTGCTACTCGTTTTAGACATCGTCACATATACCTGGAATATATACACAAAAAAATATCAGGTTTAAGATATTTGTTAATTCATGCTTTTAAATATCTTTATAATCTATATCTTTATCTGTATTTCCAAGTAATTTTCAAACTTTTTTGTAACGCCCGCTTAAATAATTGTCATATTCTTGAATCCATCGTAATCCTGATACTGGAGAGCGAATTTCTTAAGACGAAGTTTAACGGCATCTTCAGCCATAAACAATGTTTTATCTGTTCAGTTTAGATTAAACAATGAACACTCGAAGCAGATTCTCTTTATTTATGCACAGAAATTAAAGGGTCTACTTCCCTTTTCCATTTTCAGGAAAGACACGCTAAAAACAAACATAAAATTACCGAATAATGGAAAAAGGAAAATGAAATTTTAGACAAGTCGTAAAATGAGGTTTCTTAAAATTACGATTTTAGATTTTATTTAATGAGAAATGTTTAATTCAAAATGAACTTTATGAGTGATTAAACAAATTGGGAAAATTTTAATTCAATGAAAACTTTAAAGGTTTACAAAAGTTATTAACTCCATTACTTAATTAAATTGTAAGAACTGTTTCAATAATTTGATTAACCTTTAATGCGCAGCTTTCAGTAGTTTTAATTTCCCAGTTAACTATAAAAGTTGTATCTTTTCGGAATAATGTCCCGTTCTATATTTCTAACTAATAGTAACTTTCGAAGAGAGTTTAATTTAATTTTAGGATTTGTGTTAAGAATCATTAATAAATCTTTTTCGTCAATTAATCTAAATATTAAGAGCATTCATTTAGGACTCTTCATTATATTTGATATTTAGTTTGTTTATTTTTTCAAAAGTACAAAATCATGCATTTTTTTTTAAATTTTGGTTAGAACCTCTACTACGGTTATTTGCAACCTGTACATAGTTTCGTTTACATTGTTTTATAATTCATGTTTATCATTATATTATATATTACTTTTTATTGTGTGGATATGTAAGTATTTATTTGCGTCATGCATCTATTTGAGTGTTATGTGTCTATTTTTATTTAGATTGTCTGAGTTTTTCACAGAGTGCCTGTTTAAGAGTGTTAGGTGTTTTGTGTTTTTGTCTTTCTATGTCATATTTGATACATTAGACCAGCCGTTCCCAAACTTTTTTGACCGCGACCCGGTATGAGGTTTTAAAAATTTTCACGACCCACCTTATGAAAAAAAAAACATTTATTTACAAAACAAATTTTATTTTAAAGCTTTATAGTAATAAAGAGTAATAAATAGTAATAAAGAGTATAGTATAGTAATAAAGAATATAAAGTCGGTTTACGATAACTACGAGATGACGTCAAATTTGGTTAATTTAAGTACCAACGTTATGATATGTTTTAATCAACATCAATCCATAACTCGGTTAGTATATCTATTTATTTAATTTTGGTACATTTTTACAATGTTGCCAGTTTGAAATTGAATTGTTCAATGGTTATTTGTCAGGTTGACATTTAGGTGTTTAGAATTTAGTGAGGTTAAATTTTATTTATTTTTTTAATTTTATTGTAATAAAAATGCCCAAAGCTCTTAGTAGCCGTGCTCAAAGGATGGTTTTGTCTCTTATTAATTATTTTTAAAGTAATTTTAGCGTACTCATGAAATTTACACTTGCAGCTAGCGGCAATAAACTGTTTTGGCTGGAAATAATATTTGAATATTCATTATTCGAAACAAAATTGTATCTAACATCTGAAATTCAAAAATTTCTATTCGAATAATAAAAAATTTGACTCTTTATCATTGCTTTCCGATATCATTTAGTGAGTTCAGGAAGTTCGGAGCGTTCGAGAAAAGGTCTAAACGCGTTTATTCGAGCGGTCTGGAGTTAAACAGTGTGACTCGGAACACTCCGCGTTTGCTTCCCTAACCCGCTGTATCAATGTGACACCAGGCGAAAAATTAAAGTAAATTTTATAAAAAGTATTAAAAGAACACGACACATTTCTAAAAACAAATAATTCTGATGATTCTTATACACTGAAATTTATTTATTTATTTTTTTTAATACTACATTACATACTTAATATAATATAAACCATAAATTTCGTGACAAATCGGTTAGAAAGAACTGCTGTGCATAATAATTTACATTAATTCCTTTCCTCCATAGGAAATATAGGTTTTCAATATATTTTAGAAGTTGTTCGATATAACCTAACTTTTTTTGACAGTTTACGAACAAGGTGTGTTTTTCAACTGTGACGTTATTTCATAGTTATGGTAAATGGACTTTAGTATAGTAATAAAGAGCACAAATACACACTATGCTAGTGACTATCTGACGTAAAAAAAAATAATATGTACAAAAAAAATCTTTTTTGTGTTTTTACAATTTTTTCGCGACCCGGCAAAATTTTTCTGCGACCCGGTGCCGGGTCGCGGCCCACAATTTGGGAAACGCTGCATTAGACCATAATGTGTTGTAAATTTATTGTTTTATTACATTTGTCGTATATGGATGGGTCTTTTGGTCTTTTTAGAGTTTTATAGGTATAAGCAATGTATATTATATGTATATATATATATATTTTTTTTTTGGGATATTAAATGGAAGTTCTTTATATGCAGATTAAGGAACGGTAATTGATTATTGAAATACATTTTATTTTGACTAAATTTTGCAAAGTATTAAGATTTTCGTTTAATATCTCAGCTAAAATTTAAAAAATACCGTGTGATCATAATTTCTTGTCAGTTACATAACAGTAAACAATGAGCTTAAAAATATCAAAACTGTATTCTATCTCTTATCTAAAAATTCCAATTTAACAAAGAACCAATCAGTAACGATATTGTATTGATAACTTCATGTTGTTCGTTAACTCAATGGCGTGAAGAGAAAAATTAATGGTTTTTGTTAAGATATGTTATTGTTTTTTTCGTTATTATTGTTGTTGATATTATTGTTATTAAGATTGTAATTGGAAGACGATTGTTGATCGAGGTTAGCTCTTAGAGGTAAGTGAAATATTGATCATACATAACCCAATATAAAAGTCGAATCTACGTCTATGTGTGCATGTCCTTGGAAATAAATTTGATAACAAAATGTTTCTGTCAACTATTGCGTAACTGACAATCAATTATGACCGCTCTGTATATTTGTATATACATAGATACATTTTGTTATAGGTAGAAAAGAGGTACGTAAATTTATTTTGCAAATATCGACTAAGAAAATGAATAAATAACTGGCCGGTAGCAGGGATTCCATTTATAGTAGAGAATCTGTAGAGAAGATGTCTATGTAGGCGTTATGCTCTTGCGTGACAAAAGATCACCATGTTGTCAGGTCTGGATTTGAATGATATTTTTACAATTATAAAAAAATAAATAAAAAAAATGCGTTAAAATATATATTATGGTATTATTAGAGATATATGACCACCAAATTAGGGGAGATCTAGTGTTAATTAATACGCGGTAGAAAAAATCTATAACCTTCTTGTCGTGATTATTGTGTTATATAATGGCAGACATTCATCGTTTGGCCTTCTTATAGTCATCATTCACTGACTAAATACCTACAAAACCCTGAAATGTGTGAAAATTTCACTTAATTTTTTAATTTTTTCTTCATTTTGTGGCTATGGGTAATTTTTATGTGAACAATTCTTAATCAGCTTAAGATTATTTGGTTCTTCCTTGATCCTTTGAGGGTGTTGTTTTTTGTGGATCTGAGTGGTTTTGCTGGATGTTATGCCGTTTGCTTCTTTCTTCCTCCAGTAACTTACATCTTATTTTTGTCTGGAATTCATAAGGTTGGATTTTGTTCCTGTAGTGTTTTCTTTTCTGGATGCTTCTCTGGCTGCGGTGTCGGCCTTTTCATTTCTTTCTGTGCCTCTGTAGGATCGTAACCAGATAAATTTTATTTTTGATATACTTTTTCGTCCATTAAGCTAAATATTAAGAGCATCATTTCAGGACTCTTCATTTTATTTAATATACTCTACTTTTTTTTTATAAGTATAAAATATAATATCATACATTTAAGTGATTTAAGTTTACTCCTACTTTTAAATTAACCCCTCTGAGAGTTATGGGCCACCGGCTAGTTCTACAGTTCTAAGTTTAAATTTTCCATGCAATCTTATAACTATATATTGATTAATACTGAGATTTTTACCGACCGCCAACATATATAAGGGAAGTATTGTGATCATACCGATACTTTTATTTGAGACATTTTTTGATAAAGCAGCATAAATTAAACAAATACTTTGTGATGGCGGTCGGTCTTGTGGTGGCCACAACTGATTTTTAAAAAACTCATCACTTGAAAGGTATGGATTTCTCAAAAAAATAATAATAACGTAAATAATGTCAAATGAATAAAAAAAATTTTTTTTAAAGAATAGTATTTTTTTTAACAAACAAATAATGAACTCTATATTGCACGAGGATTAATCATCCGACTGTAATATAGCCATTATCTACGAGTTAAATGCAATATTTTATCTACAACTATATAGTTATATCATAAAAAAAAATAGTAAATTTTATTTAAAAATAAAAATTCTGAGCATCAATTGTAAAACTTCAGAATCTATGTCATCGAGATGGCTACTGAACCATCAACGAATAGTAACGTACAACAATGTTTAAAAAATTAATATTTATGTTTTTATTCAAACAAATAATATCTAGTTATAAAGATACTACATTAAGAAATTTGCATAAGATGTGTGAGGCGCAAATAGCCAGCGTTGCTGAGCGCCAAACAAATTAACTAACTGCTTACTAAAAAAAACTTCCTGCATATAACACGTCACATGACGTAAAATTTAAGCAGATTTATGTATTTACAGTTGGACATATAAATGCAATAAGATTAATTTAACACAATTTTTGCAGCAAAAGTGTCAAGAAACTATGATTTTACTTTATTTTCCAGAGTAGCTGGATTAATAACTGAAAAGAAAAAAACAGTAATGAACAATGATGTTAACTGCAATAGTACTCCCGAAATAATTTTACAGATTTTTTTTTTTGAAAGTGATTGAATTATATTTATGTTTGAAAATATAGATTTCAGGTTAGACATTTAGCATTTTACTGACCTCCTTCACTCACGAAATATCCATGAAACCATGAATTGTATGACAATTCACAGTTTACATCAATTTTAAAGTTCAAATAGTGTTGTGTCGAATCTTTAGCTAATTTGCATAGTGTCGAAATGTGTAAATTCTGGAGAAATCCGGAAATTGAACCGCCATCCTTATGCTCAGTAGACAATTTTCATGCGACAAGATATACCAGCATTCTAATTTTTACAGATTCATTGACTTTGCTTCTACTTTGCGTACTATTAAGTGTACCCGAAAGTTTCTTCGTTTATTTGGTATCATTAAAATAGAAACGAACCGAAAAAAAAAAACATGTACTTTATTGAGTAAAATAGTTACCATTGTGATATATAACACTCTGCCATTTATCAGGAAGTGAAAATATTCCCGATTTATAAAATTCCTGATTTTTTGAAGGAAAAAATTGTACAAGGCTCATTTTAACATGGTTCATATCTCTAAGGGCCGGTTTCTAGAAGCTCAGTAAACTATAAGCTAATGGTCAACTACGGTTGCGTTAGTAAACTGTTGCAGGAACAAAAAACAATCCAAAGTTAACCATAAGTCAACTATGCATAGTTTACTTCGCATTTGACGTGAGTTCAACCAAGGCTTCCTTGGTTAAGTGTTGCACAAACGTTGGTCACGACTTGAACTCGCGTCAAACAATTGAATTTTTCTGACTATACCTTGATCACAGTTTAACTACGATTTACATCAATATTCGGTTTTTTCATAAATTTTATTTTCATAATTTCGGGGCTAAATAAGAGAAAAAAGTAATTTAATTAAGAAGACGGTAAATTAAATTCTTAATTTGTGTTTTAAAATGAAAATGCACCTATAATCCGTCTCAATTTGTTATACGAAACTAGATCTGGTTACTTTGGTGACTGTTGTGGTGTAAACAGACTTTGGCGTATCCGTGTGAACCAATACTATGACAATATTATAAATGTATTGTCAATATACAACATAAAAAATGAACTTTACCTGTTAGTTCCGTATTACAAAATGAGACAGATAATAACTATTATTAATGAATGTGACATTAATATAACATAACCTACAAAATTTCCTTATAAATTCAAAATCAATTTTTAATTTGATATTTCAATAACGTTATAATATAATTGTAAAATAAATATTAAATACATGAATAATTTATATATATTTATTTTGTACCACTGTAAATAAATATTAAATACATATATAATCATTATATATTTACATATTTTGATTATTCGTACATAATTCTAGATTTCTATTATTGTTTTTTCCTTATCCTATTTGAGCAATAGAAAAATTTCAACTTCCAGCCTATGTTCTTTGCCCTCAACAGAAGATATGGAATAAGATTCTTCAGACGGCGAAAAAAGGCTTTAGTGAAGTACTAATTTTATATCATACAAGTACTCGGAGCAATAGATTTGCATTTCAGGTTCTGGTTCTGGTTCAACTTGATAAAAAATATGAACTAAAGCCAGTTCTGAATCAGTTAGATAAGCAGGAGGTGGTTGTAAAATATATAGGCTAAAATACTGTTATCGACATATTCTCAAAAATTTGTTGTTTCCATCGGTATCAACACTATATCAGTACTACATCGAAAACTGTATTTTTCAAGAAACCAGCTCCTAAACAGATACTGAAGAGCGTACATTTAATTCACAAATGTTCTTTTTAGTTTGTTTATTATTATTATTTTTTTTTTTAATTAAAATACAAATATTTAGTTTGTTTTGTGTCTCTTCACGCAACTTGAGTTAAATTCATCTGTAATCTGGTACCAAATTTTCTTTTTTTGAATTGTTCAATTATCACATTTTTGTCTTCAGTAATATGGGAATATCTGAAAAATGATAAATACAAATTTTAGGTTATGTTTTAAGAATAGTTTAAAAATATTTAGATTTCAAAAGAAATAAAAATATATGTATACTTACTTACCGACAATATCTAGAAAAATGTTTTTATCGGTGTTGGTAAAGTCTGGTGTTCGTGAATACATTTTTTTAATTCGTCTTAAAACGTTTTAATTCTTTACAGCTGATTACTGTCACTTGAAGTACAGTTCACATTAGCAAAAAATATCTGTGCATAGTAAACCAATTGTTCACTGACCAATCTTTAAAAAATGTTTATGCAACGCAAAATAAAGTTGACCATTAGTCAGACTTGACCATTAGTGAGTTGTTACCATAGTTAACTGACTTTTCAGAAACCGGCCCTAAGTGTGTTGTTTCTTAAAAAGTGTTCCAGTGACCGAAATAAGTGATAGTCGGAGGGTAAAATGTCTGGTGATTAGGATGGGTGTGTTAGAACCTCGCAATCAAGCACGGAAATTTTTTCACGAGTGTTTTTTTGATGAATGAGGTCAGGCACTGTCACCTTGAAGTATAACTCCTCTTCTATTCACTTTCTGGCCGATTTCTGGTCAAGTTCTAATTCAGTAGACCCAATTGTTCACAGTAGAGATCAGAATTAACACTTTGCCCAGGTTTTAATATCTCATAATAAATTATTCCTTAAGCATACATTTCCCGATTTAAATTTTTTAAACCACTGTTGACATGTGCGTAAACTTAGTTTATCACCATAAACAGTAGCAATTGTAGTAGATATTTTTATGGTAATCATACAACATTAAACAGTATAAAAAATGTTTTGATGAAAATTTTTCCGCCATTTTAAAATGCAAGGTTTTAAAATGAAACGAAAACAATAATTAGGTACTCAAGATTACAGAGTTTAATCAAAACGCAAAAGATGTCTGTTTAATTCAGTGAATAAGTCGTGACTAGTTCGCATACTGCACTAATAATAAAAACGAAAAAACTTTCCGTTACACCTAATATATTTTTAATCATAAATTGTCATCATTTCAAATAATTTTCAACAATGTAAGTAAATATTGATCTATTTTACGGTTTTAAAACATGTTTCTATTTTTATTTAGATAAATATCAGTGCATAGTAAACCAATTGTTCCACTGACCAATCTTTAAAAAATGTTTATGCAACGCAAAATAAAGTTGACCATTAGTCAGACTGGACCATTAGTCAGTTGTTACCATAGTTAACTGACTTTTCAGAAACCGGCCCTAAGTGTGTTGTTTCTTAAAAAGTGTTCCAGTGACCGAAATAAGTGATAGTCGGAGGGTAAAATGTCTGGTGAGTAGGATGGGTGTGTTAGAACCTCGCAATCAAGCACGGAAATTTTTTCACGAATGTTTTTTTGATGAATGAGGTCAGGCACTGTCACCTTGAAGTATAACTCCTCTTCTATTCACTTTCTGGCCGATTTCTGGTCAAGTTCTAATTCAGTAGATCCAATTGTGCACAGTAGAGATCAGAATTAACACTTTACCCAGGTTTTAATGTCTCATAATAAATTATTCCTTAAGCATACATTTCCCGATTTAAATTTTTGAAACCACTGTTGACATGTGCTTAAACTTAGTTTATCACCATAAACAGTAGCAATTGTAGTAGATATTTTTATGGTAATCATACAACATTAAACAGTATAAAAAATGTTTTGATGAAAAATTTTCCGCCATTTTAAAATGCAAGGTTTTAAAATGAAACGAAAACAATAATTAGGTACTCAAGATTACAGAGTTTAATCAAAACGCAAAAGACGTCTGTTTAATTCAGTGAATAAGTCGTGACTAGTTCGCATACTGCACTAAGAATAAAAACGAAAAAACTTTCCGTTACACCTAATATATTTTTAATCATAAATTGTCATCATTTCAAATAATTTTCAACAACGTAAGTAAATATTGATTTATTTTACGGTTTTAAAACATGTTTCTATTTTTATTATATTTCTTTTATTTATTATTCACTGTAATGGTTTCAAACAAAATATTTCATAAATTATTATAAATCAAATTTGTTTTGATCTGTAGAAATTCGTTCGATACAAAACAAATCAAAACGATTGGGACTGAAATAAACACTTTTTATGTCATTTAAGGAAAAACTCACATTTATTCTTATGTTTATACATCAAATAAATCACCGCTTCGACATCTATAATAACATGACATCCATAAAAAAAATATATTTTTACACAACAACATATCGTTATAGAATCTCATATAGCATACCTACCGTTATAACGATGTTTATTTTTCATCGTTCTAACGATAAACTTGAAGTAATTTGTCCCATTAGACGTTTATTTACATAGGGGTTGTTATTATCAAATAAGGGTAAGTGCGACACTTGTTTGCAGTGTTGATTTAGATGGATCTAGACAGTTCGTTGAACAACGTTTCTTTGATACTAGTGCATTTACTATTAATTATAATGAATGCATCCAATTATAACATCGTCATCTTTTCCATAATTTATATTCTAAACCAATATAATAATAATAATAAGAAGAAGAGTAGCTATTCGATAACAAGATTCATGCTGTAACTTAATTTTAATTAAGAAATCATACCCTTTCTGCATCTACGCACCACCGCATTCTGCTTCCGCTGACAACATTGATGCTGTAAATTATCTACCGTCAGTTGTCTGAGAGACTTCGCCTTTTCCTTCTTCACCTCAGTAAATGACTTGAAACGGGATCCTTTGATTTCAGACTTGGTTTTTGAGAACAGTTGAAAGTTGCACTAGATCTGGTGAGTAAGGAGGCTGTTGTTACGTTTGCAGAAGGTAACACTTAGTGAGTCAGTATTTATTATGTAGTTTTGGTGTTTTTCTCTGGATGTTTCTATGTGTTCTGTTACCTTCTGTATACTAAATACCTCCGCTGAGTAGATACTGCACTGATTGAGTCGATAGTATCTGTTAGATTTTGTCGCCTGTTGTTGTTGCTGATCTCGTTTGATGGTCTTTTTTTGATCTGTGTAGATTTCTATTGCGTTGTGGTATTTACTGCGTATTTCTCGAATGGATTGCTTATATATTTCTGGATTGGTGTGGTGTTTAGGATATTTCTTTAACGTTAGGTCTATCTCTGGGTAAGTAGCGTCTACGGTGGGGCTTTATTATGGTACATTTGTTCTATTTTGGGAATGTTGGGTTAGTTTACAGATATGTTTTTTAAGCGATTGATTTTGCAAGTTTTTTATGTAGTTCAGAATTACTTGGTTATGGTGGTTTAATAATAATAGTTTAACTCAAGCTTTGCAAAGCAGGCTATTTATTGGGCTGTTTCTCAGATGTCTTGTAGAAATTCTTACCGCTGTATTTTGCGTAGTTTCCAAGCCATGTATATTCTACGCTGTTGTGCAGACTAGGGGTAGGAAACCGGTGGATGCATGCGGCCCACCAAAACGATTTTATGCGGCCCACCAATATGAAAATATAATGTATACTTTTCTTATTCGGCGATCAACGTATTACTGCCGCGCTGCTTTAGGCTTCTTACGCACTAGGCGTATTTATACTGACGTAAATACATGTGAACCGGCGTAAACACGAAATGAAAAAAGGTTGCCGATACTTGATGTAGACTATACTTCCATAATCCGGTTTTGACTGTATCACAGTTGTATATGTCCTAAATAAAATTTCTTTTTCTTATCTCATTTACTGTCTTAAGTTGCTTCATTCTTTATATGCAGTATTTTTAGATTTCTTATATGTGGTACTCAAGTTAGTCTAGACTAGTATTTTTATCGACTATTAATCCCAGAAATTGTATACTATTGACAAAGTTTCTATATTGGAGTGCGAGGTTTTGCTAAATGTTTCATGTTTGTTTAAGATACTGAGAAGCTAAAGCCTGTGTGTCTCTTAAATACTAAGTTGTTTTTGTTGTAGAGTAATTTTTAGTTGTATTAGATTCTTGTTTTTTTTTTTTTTTTGGTAACTCTGTCTGTAACTCTAATTAGGTCTGTTAATAATTAAATTTTTACTGGTTTATGCATATGCAATTATTTTGTTATAGTTATTTGAAAGAGAGTTACTTTGACACATCACATATCACCACTACCTGCTTTATAGGATTCCTTTAAAGAAAGTTGATTCCCGGGTTGACCTGGGGATCATTATAAAATCAATCTTATCTTGATCCTAACAAGCTGTAGAATGGGCATAAAAAGCCAATTTTATGCTTTATTTATATCATTTATAAATCCTTTTCGAGACCATCACCCTCATTGGCGCTAAAGTTATTCACCACCTTCATTAGACCAATTACGCCTCTTTCCGACCGTCGACTTCGAAGTGATTTAATAGTGGCGTTTCGTGTGTAACTGATAAATATAAATGTGATTTGTTTATTATTTTTGTGTTCAGTGAGAATACGGTTTTATACAATCACATTCTTAAACATCAACACGAAAAGAAAGAACCGGAAAGTTTTTTGACTAATAGTGTTATTGACCTTTGGAAATAATAGATAATTATCTTAATAGTATGTAGTATAAGTTTGATTTAGTATTAGTTATTATTTGTGTATTACATTTAATATTGTTATATTATTTTGTTTTTAAACTCTGCAGTTAGTCTGCCTAGCTCTGCAGTTAGTTTCATTGGAGTGAATATTAAAAAAGGAAGGCAATTCTCATAATATTATATAGTTTAACTTTGATTTAGTATTAGTTATTATCTAGCATTTATATTTTATTATTTTTATTTATTTTGTTACCTTTTATGTCATTTCTTGTTTGTACCACAGATGTATGTACTTGTATCGAAGCTCTATAATCCTTTGGCTTCTGCTTCTTGGACTTAATAAATAATAATAATAATAATAATAATGAAATATGATCAGATTAGGAAATATTTCAGCTAACTTTTAATAACATATTTCTTCTGTTTCAGGTACGTCATCATTTTATCTAACATTGATATTACCTTACCAAACGATTTAAACAAGTACGTATAAAACTGAATTGTGAATTTTCACATATTACAAAGTTTCATAGGTATATAGTAAGTGAAAGAGGCCGACAGAATGCTGAATGTTTAGGATAATAATATGTGCTGTAATCGTGACAAAAGTATTTTGACACGAAAATCTTCTATTTGTTTTGGTAATAATAAACTAATCGAAAATTACATTTGTACTATTTTGGTTCACTCTGATGTTCATTTTTTTATAATTTCTAATAATAATAATAATAATAATAATTATAATAAATCTGTTTATTGGCAAGGTAGAGTTTACACTGCTCTACCACCTAACCTTAATATTATTTTAAATTTAGTAGACAATCGAGTATATACAATTTTTAATTTTAACAAATAATAATATTGTTTACTTAATGCAATATACAATCTAAGTGAACACGGATCGATCTATGTAGTTCACATTGGGACCATTTGTTGGCGGAGTCGCTTTTTGAGTTGGACAATTTTAAGACTTTTAAGATATTTAGGAAATATGCATCATGTTAGAGTTCCTAGTATTTTTACTGTTAACTTGCGATCTTTTTATTATTTTTTCGACTAGATAGCTAGGTTTGTTTGTGATTAATGTTTTGTGAATGAAACATGCGTAAGCAAGTGTCTTCTTTCAGACAAGTTTAACCATCCTAACTGTCTCAGGTGTTGGGAAGTAGGTTCCTTTTTCTTTAGTCCTAATATGAAACGTACTACACAGTAGTTTTAGAAACACCCTTCTGAGTCATGGGTGGTAGACATAATTATTTGCATATTTATCCAATTAAAATCATGTAAAAATGAGAAGTTTTATAAAATCAATTATGTTTTAAGATTTATAAGATCATTAGATACCCCACATTATATTTAAAAAAATAATAATAATAGGACAAAAAAAATTTAATAATAAAAAAAATCGAATAAATAATATCATTGAAAAATTGAGTATTATTCCGGTTTACTCTGAATACTATTACTTGGAATTTGTTTTGGTTATTAACTAATCCGTATAAACTTGTCGCCTATACTAAAAATCCTCACCGACATGCTGGAGGACAAAAGATTTTTTTGGCTAATATCGTCCAAAATATATATTTTTTATAAATAGTAACATTTGAGCCTCCAAGAACTTTTACTTGATGCTCAAACTAAATATGAATAAAATAACACATTTTTTGTACAATACAAATATAATTGTTGACAATAAAACAACAATAAAAAATCCATGTTGTATTATTCGGGGTCTCTTAAATGGGAATTTTTCTGTATATTTTATATTTCTAGATCAAACCTCTTGGTTACAGGCAGTAGAACAATAATATTTGATTAAATAAGCAAATAATGGAGGTTATATTTCAACACGATGAAATTTACTGCCATATTTTATCTACAACTATATAGTTTAATCGTTAGAAAAATAGTAAATTTAATTTAAAACCACAGAAATTCTGAGCTTCAATTGTTAAACTTCAAAACTGACGTCATCAAATATGGCAATCGAACCATCATCTAATTGAATCCTACAACAATATTTAAAATATTATTATTTATTGATTTATTTATTCTAATTTATAAATAATATTATAGTTATGAAGATGGTGTGGGTGAGCCGCAAATAGCAATTGTTGCTGTGCGCCAGACATTTTACCTAACTAATTTACTAAAGAAAATTGCCGTGTATAAAATTTTCGTTATTCACAAATGAGCGCACATGCACATCACATTACACACGGTTTGCAATATGAGCAACTTTATGTATTTACGGTTGCATATATAATGCATTCATTATTTGATGGTCGCAGATAAAATTATTTTAGCAAATTTCTAGTATAAAAAATCATGACAAACTATATATTTTTTGATTCGTCCTTTCTAATTCTGATTATTTTTTCTATATACAGGTAAATAAAACTTTATACTGCGCTAAAACAACTTCCATACAAGCAAACAGACATACAAGCAGACTGACATTCATACATACAGGCTGACAAATACATGGATACCGCTTGTTCATTAAAGCTAACTCGCAGTAGGGCATGTAAAATTAACATATTGTCAGAATTATTGTATTCTAATGTCTCAATTCCTTGAGCGGCCTTTAGGTGGTGTAAGTCATGGTTGCTGACGTACGGTTTTGGGAATTAAAGAATGTGCAGAGTGTTGCGTATTTGTCAACATAAGTTTTGAACTACATTCTAATGTGTTGATAAACATTATTCAATTGTGCTGACTATGGTCTTTAATTGCTGCCAACAATTACACAAATGAATAATGTTTCCAAAACAATGGAGGTAGGACTTGACGTCATAGTGTCCTGGTTAACAGTTATAAAATGGTTTTAGGGAATAGAGTTGGTAAGTCATTGGTGTTAGTCATTCAGGTTAGTCTTTCTTGGTAGTCAAGCAGTAGTCATTCTTGTGAGCACGTTGGCCAAGGACCAGACCAGCTGTTGAAGTTCCTCCCCCCTGTCGTCTACAGGGCTTCTCCACGTGATCACTTTGTGTGGATACCTGGGGTGGTTCGACCGATCCTGAAGAAGCCGGGGTAAGAACGAGACTTACATCAGCTTCTAACGGACCAGCACCAGCAGCCATTTTGACCAACAATTATATTCTGATGTAAATTAATATTATATAATAAATTTTATAGAAAAGATTCCGTTCTTGAATTCACCCCGTGACAATATGTTGGTTTCTGATAACAACACATTTTTTGTTGTGATTATAATAAAAAGGTTGTTAGTGCAAATTTTAACATTTGGTCTAAGACTTACCTTCATAAAAATTCCAAAGTCAACTAGAATTTCTTTTTAATGAATATATTAGGTTACTAATAGACAGACAGACGCATAAGTGATAGTATAAGAGTTACTTGGCTAATTTCTTGTAGCTATGAGTCCCTAAAAAAACGAACATGCTTAGAATTCTACAAGTAAATATATGTCACTATCTTCACTATCTTATTATAAATAAATGCTACCAAGTTGACTCAGATTGTCATGCTCAAAAGTTCACAAGTTTAAAATTAGCAACATGATTTTTTGGATTTTAAAACGGAAAAACATAAATGCCGACACTTAAACTTTTAAATGGACAGACAGACAGCTAGCCGATAGACAAAGAGACGTATGACTGAGAGTATAAGGGTTTTTTAATCTAAGCAAATAAATACCGTTAATCCTTGTCATTTATACCTTTGGTTTTGCATGTCCTTTGGCAGGATTGGAATTGAAACTCCGCAGTTGAAGTAGAGCTACTTTAACATGAAATTCCTAATTGAATTTCAAAGAAAAGAGCCACTAATTGACAGGCTAACACAAACAAATGGACTGAAATGAACACAAATACGTGGAGCAAAACCCCACATAAACTTAATTACAGTATGTGTAAATCCTTAATAGCGTAATTTAAAAGTATAGGTTGTACGCGCAAATTGTTAATTCTCCTTCACATTGCTTAGAATCGTGTAATTACATAAACATTTTGCCACACAACGTGCGTGATGACAAAGACAAGTGCTCACATTTTCTCCGTCGTTCTCCAGTCTGATTTAAAATGTCGTTTAGAATTCCTTTTGAATCCAACAGTTCGCCGGTTTCTGGAACGGGGTGAAGATGGGAGGAGGGAGGTTGGAGCCCAGAGAGGGACATGTTTTATTGTCTGAAATGCAATAGAACAACTCGCAGAGGAAGCTCAGAAACGGCACGGTTATTTAGAGTTTTTGACTGCGAAAGTTAGTCGAAGTCGGTTGTGCGCTTTCTCAGCAAAATATATTATTAACCGCGGACGTAGAAAATTTTATTCTGGCATTTTATTCTGTTCCTTGTTTTGTACAATTGTCAATTCAGGGATGAACAAAATATTTTTATACATTTTTAAATAGGTTGATAAAAGGAAATAACATATTACATTGTAAAAACAGCTGACCAGTTCATGTTAAACTTGACAAGTTCATGAGGTCTCACAGTAGTGGTTACAAAAATGGCCCCTCTTCTTTGAAAAACTCCACATTCTCCAGATAAGGTACAGTTAGCGCTGACTTGCACAAGGTCTCGCAAGGTTTGCGGCCAGCTCTGCATGTAATGCCAAATCGTAGTTCAGAAATCAAGCGAGCCATGTGAATATCCAATAACAGCATGTTTGAACAAAAATGTCATAACGTGGGCGCCAATCCTCCTAGCGCCAGTGCTTTTGTAACCAAACATCATACTAACGTATTACTGTATTACTTAAGGAAGCGCACAACCGTATAGTTCCCACAAGTTCCTTATGCAAAACTAACAATTTGGAATAAAATTAGTAACAATCTAAACATAAAAAGAAATGCAGCGAATTTTTATTTACTTATTAGGATATATTTAATTGTAAAAAAAACTGGTATGTGATTGTAAATAAACATAATACATTAAAGACACCATCTTGTAAACCAATCGACTCATATTTATTTACGATGCGGAAAATTTAAGCTAAAGCTTCATTCTACACATTTAGCTATTTCGTTCTATTATGAAAACTACTTTAAGTAATTATACTAGATATTTATATGAAGCAAGCTGCAAACGTTAAATCGTTTGTACCTGTTATTGGGCCGCTAAGCAAGGGCACGGATGTGAGTTCAATTCCTGCATATGCCATATAATTTGTCTAAAAATATTTATACAAATTACTGGATTTGCTTAGCCGTTCGCAACCGGCTATAAACTGTAGGTGCCTCTCTGTGTACGCTAAGAAAATGGACATAATACTAACCATATTACTCCTAAATGTACATCGGTTGAAAACATGGTCATTAAACCTGGAAATAGGAGGCCTAGGCTCACTTCGGGCTGTCGTGCCCATGATGATAATTTATAAGTTTGCCACCAACATGAAGCCGCCATTTTCAATATAGGTGCTGCGGATAAAAATGATTTAAATTTCCTAAGTAACACGTGTAAATGAAATTTTAAGTATAATATTTTTCTACGAAGGTTTCTAAACTAAAACAATCTACTAAACGTTTCTAAACAATTATGTAGATAAATATGTTGAGGTATTTTTGAAACCCACAAATTTATTTAAAAAATTTCAGAACATTGTTACCATAACATTTTTACTAGTTTTAACAGTTTTTGTCAACAATTTAAAAAATTCGGTACAAAATTTGTTGCATAAATTGTTATTTATTTTGTTTTAGATTGTTAGTTTTGTATAAGAGACTTGTATTCTCTGCGGGTTATACGTAATGTTAAGGATCGAGTCCCAGATAGAAACAGTTAATCATTTTTTTTTTTTTTTAATTCTTTGCAGAATAAATTTACGTATATCTATTCTAACCAGAACTAAAAAAGGCCATAATATTCAGAAAAGGCCATTCATGTTCAAACTGTGTTCCGCGGAACCCTGGGGTTCCATGGAACGTTTTAAAGGTTCCGCAACTTTAATTAAATGGTTTTATTCTGTTTTTTAATGACTGCTTGGATACAATGATTTTAGTAAATTTTGAAAATTGAATAACTACAAATTTTTTAATCACCATTTTCGTCATCAGTAGGTCATATTTATTCCAAAACAGCTAATTTTACTCGAAAATAAAGTTCAAATTTGTTGATTAGTGATTATTATTTACTTCTTATATCACCTACCATTTAAATTTGTACTTTGTTATGTATTATTGGATTTTATGTTTATAATGATTGCTAATAAATGTTAATAATAAATAAATAAGTGAGATTCAAAACAGCATATCGCTAATTATTCGATTCAATTTTTATTTATAATTTGCATTAAAAATTATATTAGGTAGGTATTGCATTATTTAAAAAGTAAAATAGAATAACTACATTTACAAAATATAGAAATATAGTCAGCTATAAAATATCAATTTTGATCAAGACTAAATTCAATAGTAAACATTTAAATTATTATTTTAAAACGTTTGAGCTTCAATTTAAAAAAAAAATGCCTTTTTGCTTTGGGGTCCCAAAAGAAATAGCATTTAAACTGTGGGGTTCCGCAGATGTAAGAAATTTGAAGACCAATGATGTAGGGTATTAAATGAAAGTCTTAAAACTTTGTCGAACCGTTATATATATATATATTTTTTTTTTTATTTTCTTTTTGAATCTACACTTAAAGAGTTTTCATTTGATATCCCATTATAAAATATAAATTAATAACATAATAAATTTTTCAAAAATCAAAAAAAAAAAAATCGATATATTTCAAAAACACAATCTTAACTTACTACTACTTACTCTACTTGCACTACTTCGGTTCACAGCAATGTGCATTACTTAGAATTGACCTAGGCTACAGGGTGCGAGACAAAAAAAATCACATTTTTTGCTGTAATCCATTTAAAAAGAACTGTATATAAATACTTGTACCTTATTCTGCATTATAAAGGATCTCTTTCTATAACACACTTTTTTTTTAAATAATTATTTTCATCAGCGATACAAAAAATATTTGACGAAAAATTAATATGATTTTTGAAAAATTCCTGTTGATCTATTCCGGTTCATATCAACGTGCTTTATTAAGAATTTTTTAAAATTTTTGTCAATTTTTGTACTGGATCAATAGAACGGTTCAACATTTTACTTCCTATATTTAACAAAAACTTATATTATTGATACTGATACTTATATACTTGATATTTAAAGTGTTTAATTTCGTACAATTAAATATTTGTTTTCAATTTAAATTCATGGATTTCCAGTCCAAGTTAATAGCAAAAACAGGGACTATATTTAGGGTAATGGAATTTGATCAAATAATTATTTTATATTGATTGTTTTTTGTTGTTTGTAATTAATAATTTTATAGTTAAATACAAATTTGGTAAAACCATTAATTCAAAATATGCTATAATGAAAACAAACATGCGTTTCACAATATTAATAGTATGATCAATTTCGTTCACAAAAAATTTGTGTATCAGGAAAATCTAACCATATCTGGATATCCGGGATATTGCAACAAAATTATGTAAATATGGACTACATGAAAAACTATTAATTTAACTTTTACCATTATTTCTTTTACTTGGCCATTATGCCTCCTCTCCCCAGTGTTGCCAGGTTTTAAATTTCATAATTGCCAAAAACGTCCAATGGAGCTTGCTAAAAGAAGTGAAACAAACTGAAAGTTTAGTCTGTTTCTTTGATTTAAGTGGAACTAGATTTTGAAAACTGGTAACATTTAACGTTTAAATGAGACTTTTGATTACTTTTTTAGAAAACGCCCACTTCAATTGTTAAAATTAGAGCTTGTAACAATAAAAATTAAAAGTTCATTTAGTTTCGCTTGAATGTTTGGAATAGCCTATAACAAAAAAATGATGAAGAAAATTGTATACGAAGGAATAATTCTAATATTTTTGTAAGGTGTAATCAAAGTATTTAAAATAATAATATATTGTTATACTACGAGTTTTATAAGACGATGTATTGTCACACGAGTTGTTTGAAGTAGAAAGAGCGAAGCGAGGAGTGCTCCAAAGATACAAGTGTGACAACATAATACAACAGTAATTTGACAGATACAAAACAACAACCTTCTTTTTAAGTAGATAAATATGTATTACAGTCTGTTCCAAACGCTTAAGCGAAACTAGATTTTGCAATCTAGTTACTTTCATCGTTTAAATCGTGCCTTTCGGCCGTTTTGTTTAAGCTTTGTAAATCATACTTACAATAAACATTTTTTGGTTAAGGTTAATATCATTTTAAAATGTCATTTTCTTTATATTTTGATTTTTTGTGTCATTCTTAATACAAATTTTCCATTTATTTATTTTTTTGTAATTAAAATATCTAAAAAAATATTTAATTTTGACATATGTCATTCGTTTCCATGGTTTCATTGTTGGAATTTTAAATTTTGACATCCCAACGTGAAAAATGAAATATCCCAAGCAAGGTCCCTTCTCGTGACAACCTAGAAGAACTATGGTCTATTTCAAAGTAGAAAAATGTGTGTAAGAAGATAGGAGCTGTTTGTCCTTGCTTCGGATTGGTTTAGATCGTCATCCCTATTACACTGTAAAAATATTGTTTTTAGTCCATGTTGACAAATGTTCAGTGTCGTACATTGGAAATATATATTATTTAATTTTTCTCATATATTTTATTATTATTTACATATTTAGACTTTTATTTATATTCTTGGCGTAGATTTTATGGAGAAAATTCTCCATGTAATTTGTTTTTACGCAGTTATATATTTTTTAGGTTATCTGACATATAATATTTTTTGACACTTGACAATTAACATATCAAGAGAGAGGACTAATGTGAGGCCAAAAGACAGCCCAGCTGATTGTGCCCAAAGAAGACGTTATTGATATAATTTTTAGACCTTCATATATACATGTATTTTTCATTTTTATTTGCAATAATTGTTTAAATAAGAAACTTTTGTTATGAAGATATATTGTTTGTTTTATGGCTTTGTTTAAACTCGTTTAGCCAAATTTCTCTTTTTACATATAGTACATAATTTTTAAAATTTATATTTTTTTAACTTTTTCAAATTTCCCTTACTTTTACCTTACTTTACTTCTTACCTTTTACGGTTGCTACGCCCATGCCCTAGTTGTAACTTATTTTAAATTTCCCGCTATACTGTATTTGATCAGTGCAAATCGTGCTCGGTTCGCAGCGCTATCTACTTTTTTCTACTTTGAAATAGACCATAAATTCCCATTTAGTTCCGCTTAACCGTTTGGAACAGACTGTAACAATTATATTACAAATATTTTTATTTAGTATTGTAACAGTCCTTCTCTGGAAACAAGCGAGAGTGAAACAAGTGAGTGTCAATATATGATAAATGTCAAAAATCAAGTGCTAGAAATTATCTGATTAATACAATGTTCCGTAACTGCACACCTAAATATCGCGGTCTCGGTTACGGTAAAGTCGTGGTAAGTTGTGGTTACCCAGTGGTTACCTGAAAACGAGTTTTAGTTATGGAACGGTAGTCACACTTCACAGTTGATAAAACTGACAACTGAATTGTCATTTTATGGACGTTATAGGTTATAGATATTCTCTTACAAACTTATTAATAAAAATATTTGTTTCATTAGTACTTGTTTACAATGGCACGTTATATAAGAACATAGATATTATTTTTCACGACATCGATCAATATTACTAAAAATCAGTTACTTACACTCATTCTTACTGTTTTAATTATAGACTATAGTAAAATAATATTATAATTTACTACTTGCATTACAAAGAAACGATTAATTTCCTCCACTTAACTCTCGCCTTATTGTAATTGTTCTGAAATTCCCGCCTTTTGTAGTTTACATTAGATCTGAAGTTTGTAGTGGGAGGAAATAACCACACTAACCACGATATTTCCACGGTGAGTTGGGTTACAAAAAAGTAACCAAAATTTTCAGTAACCGCGTTCCGAAACCTAACAATTTTCCTGAAAAGGTTAGTGTCGTACACTTTCGGAACGGGAAACTTCAACCGCGGTTACTTTCGTCGAGTAATGGAACATTGTATAAATGTACAATTTAAATATATCGGTGTCCAAATTGTGTACAAATTGTGTCTAAATTTGTCTAAATCATATCCAATATTCACCGTTTGTTTAAATTAATATTTTACAGGGGGGTGAAACTCTAATGGCAAAACGAAAGCCATATTACGTTCCATAACCCAACACGAATAGCGCCCCAATCGCTGCCAGTCGCTATAGCTACGTGCATGACAGGATGTTGCCTGTTACGGCTTCTGTCATTAGCGTCAAAATCTGTAATTAGTGTCAAAATCGTCTTCAGTAATTTTGTAATTTCATTGTTTAATTCGGAAAATGGGTGTTAAATGCTTTGTTTTGGGGTGTGTAAGTAGTGAATCTACAAGATATCGCTTTCCAAACCCGAAACACGCGTGGTTCCAGAATTGTATAAAACGTGGATGAGGAACATTGGAAATCCAAAATTGGATGGCTTGTCCATGGAAGTTTCCATAAATATTAAGTATTAGTAAATATTATGTTATATGTTAGTCTACTTATTAAATAATTATTTCTCCTAGTTATTGTTTTTCTGTTTCTGTATAATTCCTAACTGCTTGTTCTTAATAGTAAACATAATTAGGTAAATGTTATTATTAAATGATACAATTGTTATGACTTATTTTGTCTATTTTTAATATTGTTGTCGTTAATAATATTAAAAATAGACAAAATAAATCATAACAATTGTTTCATTTAAAAATGACATTTAATTATGCTTACAACTATATCCACTGAAGCATTTGAAATACCCCCGAAAACCCAACCCTTTCCTTCCCTACCAATTTTAGTTCCATAAGGCAGCAGTCTGACTGATCGAGTGCTGTCGATCGTTTGCTGTCGAGCAAATTTCAAACACACGTTAACTAAGGGCATGAGTCGCACTGAACCATCGTTTGCCGTCAAGTAGCATCAAGTTGTTTGTATTTCAAACCGGTTTGAATTTCACTCGACGCTCGAGGCAATAGCACATGCGCATTTAAGCATATTAGTTCATAACCATATATTATTTGACAGTTGGAACGTCAAAAAAAAAACAAAATTACAATATAGAGTAAAATGGACTCGCTAATTAGTAAAGTGTGGAGTACAATCGAGATTGATTTATTAATCAATCTAGTTAGAGAAAACGACGATCTCTATGATCAATCACGGACATAAATTAATTTTCAATAATAATTTTGGGTGATTGCACTCAATAATTTGCTCAAAAAATGTAGGGTATCAAATGTAAGACTAAACTAGCGGTAAATTGGATTTTTTATTATTCATGTAGGATATTAAATGGAAGTTCTAAATATTTAGATTCCCAGATGATTTTCAAAATATTGTTCACTGTAACATTACTGTTTTTCCAATTTAATATTTTTATTTGTAAAGTAAAATACTCCCTCCGTTCCAAAATAAGTGTATGATTTTAGTTTTTTTAATGAATTATTGAAATAATGAAATTAAATATATCAGTAACTCGTATGATGATTTATTCATTCTATAATAGCTATAAAACATTGACTCATCATTTTCGAGTTGAGGTTTCAAATGGTGAAATTCTCCTAACACTTCTCTATCTAAAAATATGTTTCGAGCCCATAAGTTTTTCTTCTTTTTTTAAATTTTATTTCTCCATATTAAGTAGAGAATTTCAGCCTCGTCGCTATCTGACATACTAATATTGTATAAAAAACAACTTATTGTCCAAATATTACCTCAAAAACAAAATTAACTGTTTGATAGTTTTAGGTTGGAATATGCACTATTTGACAAGTGAGAAACAAATTTACTTGACACTGAATGATCGATAATACTCGACAGTACTTGATCAGTCAGACCAGTTTTTAAATTTTTAAATGACGCTACACGACTCGACGCTACGTTACACGACGGCGCTCGATCAGTCAGACTGCTGCCTAACCCAACAACTACAGCGCTAATTTGGTTTCAAAAAATATAACGGCAGTTTCGCATCTATTTCCTTCTTTATCTATGATATTTTATTGTGACATTTTGTTGTTTTGTTCAAGTTGGTTGTGTATATAAAATTTGTGTATTAATAAACTTGCAAAAATTACAACAATATTTGTTACAGTATTTTAAATATTTTTGCTCAGTATTTTGTATTGCATTTGAAATAACAAATTTAACAAGTATTTTACCCACCTCTGATTGTAATATATATTAGTTCTTTATTTCTATAAAAAGTCAATTTCTAAAATCAATTTTCAAATCTTTTGTATACAAACATTAACTTGTATAAAAATATCAACATACATGTAAATCAAATAATACCATAAATATATATTCTCCCAATTTAATGGCATAATTGAAAAAAAAAAATCATTCAAATAAGACATTTTATTTAAAATTTTCATTATAATGGACAAGGTATACAAAATTTTTAAAAGGTTCATAATCAATTTCTAAATAAATTCATAATCGATTCCATAAAATACAACAAATATAATCTATAAATAAATGTAATTTATTTAATGCTTTCTGCAGCTCTTTTGGAATGGAAAACCCGAGCAACAAGCATAGAAGAAGATTCTAATCTACCTAAGTATAGTTGATACCATTTTAAACTGCATGCTATTCTTAACATAAATTTCATAACATTAATTATGCAAAAGTTCTCTCTAGAACTGTATTTCATATTTCTTTATACCAGTGTAGCAAAAAAACATCAAAAACAAATTGAGATAATTATCTAAATTAACATAATCGGCCCAATTCTGTAAGCAAGTTACTACAAAAAAGTTACAATAAAAGTTGCTAAATACAAGGTCAGTAACTTTTTTAGCAACTTTCACGAAATCCGTATTCTGTAAGAAAAAAGTTACTATGAAATTAGTAACTAGTTGCTAAAAAAGTTATTATGGATAACAACTAACAGAAAGCAGTTGCTACAGTTAGTAACTTCAAAATAACTTGTTAAAATCGTGAAAAATCGCAATTTTTCTGTTTAATAATGAATTATTTCAAGCATTTTACAATGAAGGGCACATAGAGACTATAATTATAGAAGTATTTTCATTTTATTTTCTGAATAGCACAAAATTCTTCGAGTTCTTTATTTCAATTTCTATATATATATATTTTTTTTTTGTTTATTTACATTTGTTTTATAATGGTATAACAGTACAATATTTTTTAAATGTATTAACTACGACTGTCAATAGAAGCCGCGCACACAAAGGGGTGGTCGACGAGTTCAGACCCCCTCCCCCAAGGATTTGAAAAATCAAATCTTATTTAATAAAAACTAAGCGATTGCAAATAAGATTCACATTATTTATTATTAAAAATTAAATTATAATCAAAATTAAATTAATATATAAAACCAGTCCTCTCCATAAAAACACAACAATACATTTGTATTATATTACAGATATTTTTTTGAAATGGACCCTTCCCAGATCAATGTTTTAAGTGCGCGCCTGTTCAATGTCTATCCGAACTTCTTTAACTGTATTTCACGCAATTCATTTAAATTTGGACTATAACTTGCACCACCACATAGAAAACAGTAACCACATAGCACATCACCACAGCACCATCACTCGTTCCTGCAATTATTTTTTAAACACTCGTATCACCGACCATGACCGGGTTATTTGCCAGGAAATTCAACAGAATTTCCATCTGTTTGCAATTCTTTTTCTGATTTTGTTTATAAAACATTTTTCGTTTAACCTCAGAAACTCACAACATAGCTGTCAAACTCAATTAAAAACGAATACCTCGCCTGCGCAGAACGAAATCTGCTTCTAGCTTCACGGTTCTTTGTAGCAACGTTACTAAATATAACTTTTTATAAGAACGTTGCTTGTGCTTATGCTTGGAGAATACCAATTGTTTGGCGATTGATAAGAAAGTTACTATAAAAGTTATTTCGTAGCAACGTTACTCAGTAGCAACTAACCTAGTAACTTTTTACAGAATCGGGCCGAATTTCACATTAACCAGAAATGCGAATTCACCTGATTAACTCGTCACATAATACGAATAAGAAATGATGAGTGCTGATGATGATGGAATACGAAAACCAAAATGTTTCGACAGAATCTAAATTCATGTAATGATTCAGCCAAATGTCGCCAATGTTACTAACTAAATTCGCCGAAATTGTTGCTAGTAACCAACATGGATTTATGGTCGCAAATTTTTGAGTAAAGATAGCCAGACTTGGGAACACTGCCTATCCATTACTAAGATTTTCTAAACCAGTCAGTAATATCGTATATAAAAGTGAACTAAGTGGATAATCATATCAAACACCTTGTGTTCATATATTCTGTTTACCTCAAGGCGATGGACATAGAAGCTTTAGGTGCTTCTATGTCCAGCTTGTTAATTATAAAACTACAAAAAGTACACAGCATAGCCGGACAGAACGAGTGCATTGCATAAGACACAACTCATGTAGTCAGTGGCGCAGACAGGGTGGATTCATGAGATAAGTTACCAAAAAATTGACATTTAAAAAGCTAACGAATGAGCAAAAAGGAAACGTATTGAAGAAGCAAAGTTATGACAAAAAGGTATAAGTACATGATATTAATTTATTCACTAAACACATAAAATTGTATCACATTGATTTGTTTTTAGGTGCAATCGATTTTTAAATTAAATATTTGCGGACATGTGTCATATATAGTTTTTTTTTTTTTTTTATCTACACGGTTTTCATCACTGAAGACAAGTAGGTTACCCCTCTAGTTCCAGCCATACCCACTATGCATTATTTTGTTTATCTAGGGATCTAAGCATTAATATGTTGATTTAAGTTGCATATTTATAAAATATTAGCTGCACACCAATGAGACTCATTATATATAAGGTTCCTGTCGCTCCTATGTGAAGCATAGGACCTCAATAAACTTCCGCCATTTGGATTTGTCTTGGATTTAGATGTTTGAGCTCTCTCCATATTTAGCTGCTTTCGCTGGATTCCTTCATGGTTAGTCTACGTCATGTGTCCGTTGGTCTGCCACATCTACGGCTCCCTTATGGGTTCCAATCAAGAGCCATTATACTGATGGGGGATAAGGGGTTGTTCCTTAAGTTATGGCCTATCCATCTCCACTTCCTCTGTTTTATCAGGATGTCTATGGTGCTTTGGTAGGTTCTCTCCCAAAGGCGAGCGTTGGTAATAATAATAAATAACGTCAGGCCAAAATATGCGTAATATTCTACGAAATCAGGAATTGACAAACATTTGAAGACGATAAATAATGGTTCTAGAAGTTTTCCAAGTCTCACATCCGTATAGTAGAACCGGCATGATATTAGAATTGTATATTCTAATTTTTGTGGACTTGGTATACTGTGAAGTGTTTCAAACATTTTTCAGCATACTGAAAGCATGTCTAGCTTTAATAATCAACATCTTCTTTTGCCTCGAGATTTGCATGAGACAATGTTTCTGATATAAGTAAAGGTTTCGACATCTTCAATAAGGTGATCGTTAATGCGTAACTTGTCTTGTTGGGTGGAGCCTAATCGAATGGATTTCGTCTTTTTAATGTTGATTGCGCCTCCTTTACGAGAGAATCTAGTATTGCACTCATGTTGTCAAAGGTGTGAGATAGAAGACAAATGTCATCTGCATACTCCAGATTTGCTAGGTGGGAAGTTTTGGTAGGTTAAAGTCCAGCGAATTCCGTCTTTGTGCAGGATTTCGCAGGTGGCATTTTGATAAAGGAGCTGGATGAGTTTTATGAGCTTTGGTGGAATTCTTCTTTTTCGTAGAACTCTCCAAACTGTATCGTGAGATAGACAGTCGAGTGCTTTCTGTAAATCAATGAAAACAAGGTACAGACTACTTCTTCACTCGATTGACTGTTCGATGACAATACGTAATGTATTAATGTGGTCTATGCAGGACATGCGAAGTCGGAACCCTGCCTGTTCTTGACGAATACAGCTATCGAGTACGTGTGAAATTCTATTATGTATTATTTTAGCAAGTATTTTATTGCAAGAATTGAGTAGGGTAATTCTACGCCTATTATCGCAGTTGGAGAGTCGCTTTTCCTGGGGAACTTGATTAGTCCTTTTTTCCGTTCTGCTGGTAGCAATTCTTCGTTCCAAATTTGTGTTAACAAGGGGTGAAATATTTTACTGACTGTTGTTGTGTCCGATTTCAGGATATGTGGGATGTTATCAGTTCCGGTTGTCTTATTATTTTTTAATTCCTTTATTGCCTTGGATATTTCTTCCACTTTTCTGTTTTCAATCAATGAGACTCATTGATTGAAAACAACTCGTTTGCTAAAAGATTCTTGAAAACTTTTAACGTTGCTACAAATCTAATACCAAACCGTGACTGGTTTAGAGATTCTAAAAGTTTAAGGCGTAACACTTCACACTATTGAATTCGCACTTAGGAACACATGAGTATGCTGTTAAATAAATAAAAAATCTAATAAAACTACAGCATTTTTAATGCCAATTTCTTAAAATTATAGCTTTAAGGCCATATTTTTTGTTATAAATGTTAGACTCTCTTTTGCAATCTATGTACGTAATATCGAGTGGTTCGTATCTACTACACGACTAAATTTAGTGGTTATTAAACTTACATACATGCGTACATCAAAATATTTACTGATTCTGCTAGCATTCCAAAAGCTGTAACTCAGTTCTAGCACCCATTAAACATAGCCACCAACACGGTCACATTCCAAACGTCAAGCACAAGATTCGCTGCTGCGATAACCTTATAATAAATAATAAATTTCCCGGTCAGGATGTGTATCTTATATTTTTATTATCTACATCCATTTGAGTTTCCGTTTCGCATGTAACACAACAGGGTATAAGAGCCGGGTTAATCCATGTATAGCCAGTGGCGGCTGACTTAGGCAGGTACAAAAATCATTTACTACTTTATGGATACTTTTCAGTTGTTCATAGGAAATTGCAGGCTATTTGTTTCATGTAGTAAACTACATAATGTAAAAGACTGTAGATATAAGTAGTGACAATAAATAAGTAAATAAAGCAACAAGAAATTTTGTTTTGTCATTGATATGGAAGAAAATATTCACTTTATTCATTGAACCACTTCCAGCAGCTCTGCCAACCGTTTCCAATAATAAATACGTATTCATAGATTTATGGCCTGCTTTTAACTTATAATACACTAAAATTTGTTGTATGGGTTCACAAAAGTCCATGAAAAAGTTGCCAAAGAAAACAATTATACTTGATTTCTTTCTAGAAAACTAGAACTTCTTATTTATCGGATAGGTATCAATATGTACAGGTCACATACACATCTAACGCCCATTGTATAACTAGCAAGTCTGATCTATTACCAATTAATTTGGGTTTTCCGCAAGAATCAGTACTTGGACCAGTTCTGTTCATATTGTTTGTCAATGACATTATTTTTTCTTAAATACCCTAATAACAATGTATGCTGATGATACAACAACACTAATAACTGGAATAAATTATAATGAAATACAACTTAAAGCTAAAGAACTATTAAATAAATTAAGTATTAAGTTTGCAACAAACAAATTATATTTGAATGTTTCAAAAACGGTTTTAATGAAATTCCGTCCCATTCAAAAACAAGATGTTCCAAATATTATACTTGAATACAATAATGATACGATAGATAATGTGAACATAAAAGAATTTCTTGGTCTTTTAATAGATGACAATCTTACCTGGACTGCTCATTGTCAAGATGCCATCACAAAACTAAATCGGATGTGTTATGTGATTTGAAGTTTAAAATATAATGTGAGTAGATCGACGTTGTTCTATGGCATTTGTTTCTGGGGTTGCTCGAAAACTTTTGACGATGTTTTTTAGGCACAAAAAAAATCTCTGTATGGTGGGAATTAGATCATGAACATCTTGTAAAGCATTTTGTGTCATTACAATTGCTTACATTGCCTAGTATATACATTCAAGAATCTTTATGTAATGTATACAAAAATAATGGGTGTTTTTTTTAGAGGTATAGAACTTTAAATTGCAATAAAACAACGATGGATTATTCGATTGACATGAATTTTTTTTTATTCGAAAGATAATCTTGTGGCATTACATTTTAAATATGATTTCTGGCATATGACCGCCACGGCTGGCTCGGATGTAGTCCAATCTGGACGTCCAATTTTCGATGACTTTTTCCAACATTTGTGGCCGTATATCGGCAATAACACGGCGAATGTTGTCTTCCAAATGGTCAAGCGTTTGTGGCTTATCCGCATAGACCAATGACTTTACATAGCCTCACAGAAAGTAGTCCAGCGGTGTTAAATCACAAGATCTTGGAGGCCAATTCACAGGTCCAAAACGTGAAATTAGGCGGCCACCAAACGTGTCTTTCAATAAATCGATTGTGGCACGAGCTGTGTGACATGTTGCGCCGTCTTGTTGGTATGATTTAATGTAATGCCACAAGATTGTCTTTCGAATAAAAAAAAATGCATGTCAATCGAATAATCCATCGTTGTTTTATTGCAATTTAAAGTTCTATACCTCTAAAAAAAAACACCCGTTAGAAGCAATTTTGAATGTAACTCAACGAATTATGCGTACAACACCCGACATCGAGAAGATTTTTAAGCTCCCTTACATAGAATCGAATTGACCAGAAACACGCACGACTAATTAGCACTAATTTTTTTTAACAAATTACCAGTGACTTGTAAAATGGAATCCTCACCCGTCAGATTTAGAGTTCGCCAAGTTTAAAAAATTACCCCTGATTCACGCTGTTTACTCTCTGGATGAATTAAGATCTATTTTAACGCAACATTAGAATAACTTACATTTTTTATAACTTCATAACTTTTTATAACATCAATTTTCTTATGTTTTACTCAATAACTTTAATACTAATTTCTTCTGTAACTGATCAAATTGTATGTATCTGACACGTCCAATATTATTTGTATAAGCTACTGGTTTCTTTATAATCTTTCATTATTTCACTTTCTTGAAGTGCTTTCCATTAAGTCCTATTCGATTCGAATGATGTGTATCATATTGCTAATTTCTACTTAGTTTACATCTGGCTGTAAGAGATCTGTAGAGATTATTTATTTATTTTATATCGGACTATTTCTGCAACGAGGCTAATCGCCGAAGATCTGTAGAGATAGTTGAAAACCAATAGGGTAGATTCTCCCACCAGCATACACGATGTCGACCATGTTTTATGAGACCATATGAAATATCTGTATATATATTTCGTATGAGAAGCTTTGCACAGTATACAATAAATGAATAATAAAAAAAAGTTATCATCGCCTTGATAGGCGTACAAAGGTAGAGAACGTACCCCGTCCAGTGTGACACCAAGGTAAGTAGGATGCGTATTATAAGAAAACCTTGTACTTCGAAAATAAATTTCCCTTTCTTATACAATATCTGACAATATATATATAGATGGATCAGAGCAGTGGAAAAAACTTGTTCAAACTCAGAATACTTCAGCTTCAAGTAAAAGAAAAAGAAAAAATATCCCAAAACATTTACAATGTAACTGCCTCATTATGTCTGTTGCCAATAACCAGCCTACTATCACAGCACAGCTTACAATTTCTGCGATTTTTATCTACAAATCAAGACCGGTAATTTTATTAATATACTATGTACGATATACTATACCACAGACGACAATATTATCCAATATCTGGTTCTTGACAATATTTCTTGTAGCAAACTACTATACCTGTCGCTGTTTCTCATTATATGTTCAAAGATTTTAAGTTTCCTCTTCATCATCGTAAACCATATTTCTGGCTCCTTTCTGAATTTATCCATGATTTTCTAGTTAGCTAATTAGAAAATAAATTCAGATATGTGTTCCGACATTTGAAAGTTTAGATTATTAGATTCTGCATCGGTCAGTGATCATGTTTCTACACCATAAAAAAATACAGGGACGTAGCATCAAATCAACTGAAGTTAAGTTTGTACATTCAGACCATGGGAGCAAAATATTTCAACTTGATAAACGCTGTCCTAACTGTCCAATTTTGCACCATATTTCCAGAGAGTGCTCATTCTGACTCATTCGATCGAAATGTTATTAATTATAAATTATCCAGGCGTTATGTGCTGTTTATTTATAACCATGTTTCTTCTAGTGCAGTAATAGACTTTATTTTTCAATATCTCCAAAAAATATTTCAGATTTTATAGATTATTATTATTAGGGTTTGTCAGGTCTTGACAAGCGTCCACTAATCTCAAACTTCAGCAACCTTTTGAGCCGCGTCATACTAGAGACTAGTGGAGCTAAATACACATGACTGCATCCCAAACCCTGGCGATATGCAGCCGCGGAAATTACGCCAGATCCAGTGCCCGCACAATGCGGAGCGACCCGAGCAGCACTGCTTTCTGCATCCTGCAGATCAAAGAGTTGGCAGAAAATCTACAGGCGGGAATGGACTCGATTTCCCTTCGATAGGAGGCTTTCATGCCACCCAAAACACCAACTATCAGGACTATAAGCTTAATTTTATACCCAGGATACAGCTTTCTAAGCTCGGACAAGAGGTCCATATACTTGGACCTCTTTTTCCTCCTCCTTGAGAGAGATATTCTTATTATTATTATTATTATTATTATTATTACACAGATTAGAGCAGAAGCCAGTGGCTTATTGTGCTCAATGATACAATATATAAAAATATGATATACTAGCGTCGGCGAATCAACGCAGTTACGTCACACGATGTAACAAACGATTGTATTGTCTGCAACAATGCAATAGTTTGATTCACGTTGATTCACCGACGCTAGTATATATACGTTTATATTCAAACACATCACAATTGACTAAGTTACAATACAGAATAAACACTAGTAATTAAAGAGATAAAATCAATATATACAATAATTATTAATAATTTTTAAGAAAACAAGAAGTGAATTTTGCTTTTAAAACAGTTGATAGAGTGGGCCGAAACTGCTTCATCCGGGAGAGAATTCCAGATGTCGAATATACGGTTGAACAGGAAGTTTTCACGTTGCTGTGTGCGGTATTTTTCATGCTTTAAGTGTTGACCACGAAGACGTTTGGAGAGATTGTTTGGAAAAACAACAGTTTCGTCAGAATATATAAAATTGTTGAGTAATTCGCCGTTAATAACAATACCGTGAGCCTCATCAGCAAATGCCTTCTTACAAATTTCTTCTGGGTATATGTTGAAGAATACCAGAAAAAGAACGCTTTTTCTTACGCCAAGATGGACTTCAATTGCCAACACCACATTTAGCAGATTCACCGGTGAGTTACCGTACTTACTCACTGGTCGTCACCATTTTATTAACCGGATTTCATTTACGATTAGTTGCTCACCGGTGGATATTTTGACAGTTACATCTGTAGTAACAAAGAATCGAGCACAAAGGAAGTAAAAAATTATGGAATTGAGTGTTAAACCAGTTTACTTAATTATTGAGGAGACGCATATAAAGCATATGTACTTTTAATATTACTGTAAAAGTTTACATTAAAAATTTACTTTCATTACAATCTGTCATTGTTTAGATATTGTAGTTTTCATATACGCCGTTTGACAGCGCTGCCAAAAAAGTGCAATCAGTCAAATTCACCGGTAAATTAGTACCGGTAAATCACCGATGAGTCTGCTGAATGCGGCCAATGGCATCAGTATACTAACCTTTAACTTGTACGGTTGACATTTGATTCCAGTATAAATTAGTGATTTGTCCATCTGTTTTTATCCACTAAGTCAGTCTTTATGAGGATACTCACTCACTTATTATGTTTCATTGTATCATATGCTTTTTAGTAATCAATAAAACATTCGTAGATATCGCATTTCAGATCTTTACAAACTAGAAACAATACTTGAATGCAGAGATGGAAGTTATCAGGTTCCCAAAAACGTTGGGAAATTCAAATCATGTCCTGATTAGTCCTTTTTCATACTTATTGTACACAGTATCAAATCTTTTACTAATAGTCTTATTACGCTAGTCCAGGTATTTTTGATCACAAGTCATTTATCTAAAAAATAATAATACTGAAAATTTCTTAATCTCAGTGAAAAATAAGTTACTAAAACTATGTACAGCACGTGACTATGTAACATATTAATAACATAAATTTAATTTACGAAAATGGTTGTTTATGTTGTAAATATGAGTTTGGTCCGTCACTGGTGAAGGTATGTGCCGAGGCTGATATGTTAACAGATAGGCACGAAATGCTGGCCACACATTAGCCCGGACGTTTATTGAAGTCTGAAGTTATGATCACACTGGTCGGGAATATCCGGAAGCTTCCTGGGATTCCGGGTCAAGCAGGTATGCAGCGTTGCGGTTCAACTTCGCAAAAATAAACAACTTAGTGGTTTCGGGAGATTACTTCCGATTGAATTAGCAGAATATTGGAATATTGAGGTGAAACAATGTTGTACTTATTGATTACGTTGTTTGGGAAATATTATAAATGGGATTCGAATTTATGTTTGATACTGAGTTACCAAATACAAATACGGATTCTAGGATGTTATGATTCTGTTTATTTCTTCCTTTGTTGTTTGTTTTACATTTTCGATGTATATTTTTCATAGTTTTCCGTTGTAGGATTTGATAGGTATATGTAAGTGTATATTAATGTCGCTGCCTTCTAACATGTGCCGAAAACGCTTAATTGACGTATATATTACTAGTAATTCACGATCATACGTGGACTATTTTTGTTGTCACTTTGAAAGTTTTGTTGAAAAGAAGGCAATTGGTTCCCAAGAAAACTTATCCTCAGCAAGTTGTTGGTGTACACCACCAATTACCATAAATAATCAAAAGCGTTTACAGAAATACCTAATTTCTTGAATAGGATTATTTATGTTATATTATTTACCGTACAAAATATTATATAACACAGTATGCTTTATTGCATGACTGACCTTTACAGCAAAAATCCGAGAATAAATACTCTTTGAAAATTTATTATTTTTCAATGTCACGTCAATCATATTACCCAAGTTTTTACATTATATTTTAGTAAAAAAACAATCTCTCATATTTTTCTTACATTCTTTTTTACAAAGTTACGTCAGTATGTTATCCTTTAAGCGAGTGAATGGATAGTCCTGAGTAAGCAGTTGCAGTGTAGAATTATTAATATTCCAAAAACTGTTCAAGATAAATTCATCAATATAGCTCGAATAGATCATTAATATCCGTCAAGTTGATGTAAATATTCAACTCTGTTATTTTTTCCTTGAAAGGACTTTGAAAAGAAAGTAAAAGCCACACAAAAGAAGGATTTTTTCGTCATGTTCTTCAAAAATATTTACAAGGAAAAAAGAATCTTTTATAACGAGGTCTTTTGGGAGATTCGTAGGATTAGTTATAATGCCCTTGAGTATCGCAGTAATTTGTTATTATTGAGGACGGGGTAATTACGCAGGATAATTAATTACTTTTAAAAATGGAAATTGTAAAGCCAGTGACGTACGAACATATTTTTTTTAATGAGAAACAGAATGTCTGTTTAATTCAATTAATCATCGTTGCTCATGTATAGTTTGTAACTGTGCAAAGTGACTAGGACCCATCTTTTAAATACTTACGTTGTGTTTGGCACAAAATCCTGGCTTACTATTCTATAAAACTAATTATGATGGTGATTTCTACGAACTTGATGTTTTCCTCTTACCCAGATGTTGCCAAAACTATTTCTTTCTAAAAAACATAAAAATTAGTAAATTTTTATATAACGTAGCTAAGTTATTTTACTTCGATTTTATTTTATGATTTACGCTTTTGTCGCAAAATGGGGTTATTTTAAAAGGACAATGGCAAAACCAACTACAGTTCAGTAAGTCTCATATTTAGTATTACACATTTTTTTATTATTACATTTTAAATTTATTAATTCATCTAATATATTACAAAATTAATTTGAATGATATAAAATATAACATTCCTTTGGGTGAAGTGCTACAATGCACTTTTTGCACAAAAAATTTAATTTTTTATGGCACAATATGCATCGTGTTTGTTTATCTTGATATATAACTAAATGGTCAACCTCATCATATCTGGAATAATCATGCAAAGAGGCCGATGAACGGCTTGGTCCTCTCTTGGAATCCCTTTTATATGACTCCAAAATGCCAAGTGTCACTGATCTCCTAAAACCTAAATGGTCCAGTTTCCCGCCATTGCTTCTATATAATTGCCAGCCATTATGTTCGGCTATAGAAGGGCTGTGACTTATCAATGGAAAATACAATTTTTTGCCCTGAATGGACACTTTGTATAGGCTAATATTTTAATCTGCCCTATCTTTTAAACAATTAAAAATTTTGACAGTCGCGCCTCTATATATATTGAGTATCCTAATGTTTATTAAGGAGTATTAAGGAGTAAACAGTATCCTAAAACATTGTGAAGTACATAATCACAACACGAGAGGGAAGGATTTATTCTCTATACCGAAGTATAAATATAGCTCGACAGGAAATCTGCCACTGATTAAGGGCATAGATCTCTTAATAATCTGCCCGTAGCGCTTAAAAAGTTAAATATATATCAATTTAGAAAAAAATTGAAAAACGATTTAATAGAGGGGGCATTTTATAATGTATTTACAGCCTTTAAATCAGGGTTTAAAATTTTGGTCTCTGCTTCTGAACGCAGTTGATTTCCAGGAAGATTATTTATTGTTACAAAATCTTCATCTCCAGTGTCTTCATCTGTGTTTTCTTCAGGAGGAAATATAATAATTTTATCGGGAATTTTATCTTCATTTAGAGCTTTTTCAGCTTCTTCCATTAATTCATGTAGAGTCAAAGGTCTTTTCATGTCACTAAAAAATAATATTTTATTTGTACTATATATTTCCACCGTCCTTTATAGAGGACAGTCAATGTTGTTTTGATAATAAAACCCATCACAACAAATATTTTTAATAAAAATAGATATATATCAAAAATAGAAGATATTAACATGATAAAAATTAAAAAATATGATTACTAAATTAGTTATAGTATTTTGATACATACCTCGATTTATCCATGTTCTTACTTCTTGCACTATCATAGAACTAAATACTGCAGTGTATACAAATCAAGAATAAAAAAAGAAGTTAACCGATAAAAACTTGAAATTATGACGTGCTAAGAATAATGGCAGAATATTATAGAATTTAGTTACATAATAATTTGCGCTATACCTAGATTTCCAGAGTCTGGTAAAATCAGCAGGAATATCATTCTTGTTTCTGTTGTATCCCGAAGGATAGTGAGAAGACCGAGATTCAACTAAGACTGATTTATTTCTATTAATTTACAATATTTATACATATTTACAATTGTATGTGTTGCATTATTTGTAATTGATAATTGAGAATGCGTAGTGTGTATTTATAGAGGAAATGTCGCAATATAGAGCTCATTGTCACATAAGGAATGTGCTAAGGCAAGCTGAAAAGGTACAATGAACTACAATTGCAACATTTCTCGTGAGGTGTACGTGGAGAGAACTTTGGACAGAGTACGTAGAGGGGTTGTTATGTACATGCAGGAGGCACTGATGGATCTATGGGGAGGGAAGGATTAAAATGCCCAATTCCACAAAATTTTCTTTACAGCTGGATCAGTATTGTAGATCTGTGTTTCCCAACCCATGGTCCGCGGTATGTTTTCAGGTGGTTCGCGATTTCGGCAGCAATAAAAAATTCGTTCCGTCAGTGGTTGAAAAGCACTTTGGAAAAAGAATTGCAAATGTTTTTGTACACGATCAGTACCAGTTTTGAAACTAGTAACTTTTGATTCATTTGTAGAGTGAATGGTTTTCAAGTACTTGCCAATCAGCTGTAGCAACGAAGCTAATATAAAAATATGCGTCACTAGCCACCCCCCATTCCTTACTCTTTCTTGCATACGTCTCAACAACTTTGCGCGCGTAAAAGTCTCTGCTGTCCCGTGCCCCCACTATGTGTATGTCGGTAGCTTGCACGCGTCTAATTGTTTTCGTTAGTCACTGTCATAGATAAGTCACTGTGCGGTCACCTTCCATAGCACTAGTTATTGTAAATCTTCAAATAATACGTGGTGGTGGTCCGCAACTCTAATGTGATTTGGGAATGTGGTCCGCCGGTGTAAATAGGTTGGGAACCACTGTTGTAGATTACTCATGATCTTAATGGCTCTGTGTTTCTAAGCAAATAGCCCTCTTGTTTGGGTGACATAACCTCAAATCAATAAGGCTTACGATAGATGTGACTGAATAGAGGCAAAGTAATACGTTTTTAAAACTGACTTAGACGTGCAACATTTTAATTTGCTTAAGCAAAAGATAGATATATAGAGTTTATTAGGTACTTTATTTACATGTTGGTCCCACGGTAGCTTGCTCTCGATTTCCAATCCTAACAAAGTTACCGCAGCTGAATTTTTGACCTGCTGTAAATTTATTGTTGAGAATTTTATGTTGAGTTTTGCCGTTGTTCAATATTAAATCATTAACCAAAAACCAGCTGTTAATCATATTTTAAATTATATCTATTGTATTATTACCTACTGCTTCTAGTACTAGTCAATTAAAGTTAAAACAAATTTTAAATCTTCTTTTCTGAGAAATTTATCATTTGTCGAACATTTATGATAAATTAGTTAAAATAAATAAATTGTGAGGGAATATTTTCTGTCTCTGTAAAACAAAGGACATTTTTCCAGAAAGGCGGAAATTAGAGTTTTGACTGTAATGTCCTCCTTTAGCTCCTTTTGAGGAGGACTGTTTTCCGAAATGGAAGATGGTTGGCAACTCTGCTATAGACCTATGGAGCAAATTGTTTGAAAATTTATGTAACATTGCAACGCCTGAACTGTGCAAATATTAAAAAAAAAAAAAAAAAAAAAAAACATTGAACACTTAAATTTAAATTTCATCCGTATAAAAAATTTAAATGAACATTTTAATTGCTATTATTTGGTTAGTAACATAGAAAACATAATAACAATTATTTTGTCATTACAATATTTTGTGTTTTGTATCAACATTGGAAAACAATAAACAAGACCTTTATATAATGTAGTTAATAAAAATAAAAATATACCTATAACATAAAGGGAGGAAAATGATAAAACATGATAACAACAAACACATTTGCAGATAAAATCGCTATCATTTATTTGATACAATACAATTTAATATTGGAATGTGTTATTTTAAATATAAATTTGTTCAAATTATTTAGCTGCGAATTGTCATAATCTGTTTGCTTTTAATTATTTTAAGTAATTAATTGGGTAACACTTTTTGCTAACAATTTAAATGTAATATATAAAGAGCGGCCAGTTGTTAATACTAATAATCAAGTTAATACGTTTCAAACCTATAAAACTTGAACAATAGGTCTTTTCCAATTAAATATGATTAAAATGTATTAAGACCTAACTTGGCCGCACGAACATTATTGTTTCCAAAAACGGTTTCCTGAATCTAGCGTTTTTATGTTTGTACTGTCATTCATGTATCTGTTTGTTAATTTAGGGTTTGTGTAGGGTTTTGTAGGTATGACCACCAAAAATCCCTTATAATGTCACTCATGTGTCTGTCTGTCCATCTTTCTGTCTGTTAGTTTATCTTTCTGCCTGTCTGTTTGTCTTCCTGTCTGCAGTATATACAGTTCTTTGACTTGTATATAGAAAAATACTGAAACTTCACAAAACCACATTGCCCGAAAACTACATAAAATCGGGAACAAAATTACATGGACTGTACCTGCCTTTTCAAACAAATATCTCCTGAAGTTTCCTGTGAAACCTAATTTAATTTTTAATTTAGTTTTTGCGCATACATATACAAGTATGTAGCTTAAAATTAATGAACAAAACATTTTTTTAGAATACATAACAATATTCATACATATAATTGACCGAGGAGTCCATGTATTCTTGGTGAAACATATATAATATAAGATTAATAAATAAATAAAGCACTCGGTAAGTTTCACAAATATAAGTTTAATGTTACTGTATACGTATTTCGGCAGTGACGCCATCTACAGGAGTTCAAATTACAAACTAAACTTATTTTTTAGCAGATACATTCAGTGGGAACAATTATAAATGGTGGGGAATACAAGTGTAAACCATATTAGCGGATAAGGGAAAAAAGTTTTTTACCGATTTAATAAGGGTGAGTTGTAAACGTCAATCTGGTCATTCATTAAGGGAATTCCAGAGTTAATATTTTCGTGAATTTATCGATATTCTAAAAGGTTCGGTTTAAGACTTTTATTATGAATGTGTAAGATTTTAAAGTCATTAACGGAAAGGTTATTATTGGTGATTATATGTTCTGCTATGTTGGACTGTTCTACTTTTTTATTTTGGATGGTTTTCAAATGTTCACTAAATCTTGCAGCAAATTTTCGACCAGTTTGGCCTATATATGAATTGTTGTTATACAATCTTGGCACGATGCTTGATAAACTCCACTTTTTTTGTGTAAATCATTTTTATCTAGTTTATTATCAACAAGTAATTTTTTAATTGTATATTTATTATAAAAGGCTGGAGTTATATTTGATATCTTTAATTTTTACCCTATTTTGAAACTAACCTGGCCGTGAAAGGGTGTTTTTTTATAAATTTTTGTATCTGGTATATTTGGGGAATCAAAATATGTTAATAAAAGTTTTTTGCGCTTTTTTATAATAATTTTGTTTATTTCAGCCATGTTATAACCATTATAACGGTTATAACTTACCGAGTGCTTTATTTATTTATTAATCTTATATCATACATGTATTTTAAGAATGAACAAAAATAAGTGGTCGCTGTTACAAAAATAAAGTCAAGAGTTAAGTACTATTTAGTGTGGATACCTTCTCCTTTTATATCGGCCAGTAAGCGCCCAGGCATACTTTCCATTAGGATTTGGTAACACTGTTCGATTCTCTATTTAAATATTTGAAAAAAGAAAAATTATTGGAGCATTCGGTGGTAGGTACTTTATTATTTAATATTGACCAAAAATTTCCATCGGATTTAAATCCGGACTTTATGCTGGACATCTTTATTCTAATATCACTGGCATCGATGTCATGGCTTTCTTTGATTTCTGTATAAGTGCATGATCCTGAAAGACAAAATTTTCTTCTATGAACTGAAGCACTGATATTTCTAAATTTTCAGAAAAGAATGTTATAAATTTTAGATTTAACAATTCATATCAAATTTCTAGAACCATGCCATGAAGAACAACCTCAAATCATAATAGAACCACCACTTAATTTTTTCCACTTTTAAAAGATTTATACTTGTATATATTTTAATAAATTTTAATATTTTCCAAAAAAAAAAAAAAAAACAAAGAAAATGTTCATTAATTTTAAGACACATAAAGCCTTGGACACATGTATGGAGCACCCTACGTTTTATTGAATTTTAGGATTATTACAAGAAAAACGATAAATAAAATAATACATACAGCTTTAAATGACAACTTCAATCAAAATTATTAATATTTTGTGGTACCTCCTCATTTTAATTACCGCACGTACCCTTTTAGGCATACTGCCCACAAGTTTTTTACGTACATCGGATTGTACATTGAACCATTCGTCCACAATAATTTTCTTTAGTTCTTCTTCTGATTTGCATTTGTAAAGAGTCACCTTGTTTATCAGAATCGACCATAAATTTTCAATTCGCGATAAATTTAGTGACTGGGGGGGGGGGGATACAAGAAGTAGCACATTGTTTTTGGGGAACCATTCATTTGTTGCTTTGGCTTTGTGACAGGGGGCTTTATTTTGTTGAAAAACATATTCTGGATTGTCTTCATCAAATAATTTTAATATTTATGGTTTTAAAACATTGTTAAGCATAGTAATATAACGACTAGAATAATACGTCTATCACACAAAAATATTTCGCCTAAGCCACTGGCGGACATGCACCCCCCCCCCCGTTCATGATGCTACCACCATCAAATTTGACCGTAGGAATGGTGCTGTCAGGATGAAAAGCTTCACTCAGCCTACATCTTTCAAAGATGGCTCCAGGTTGTCCAAAAAGCTGATCCACAAAAGAAAAAAACAAACCTTCATTTCGTAAATTTATAGTGAATTAAATTTTATATTGTTAGTGCAATAATTGCTTAGAAATTTATTTTTCTGTTAAATTCGTAAGTACATTAAACGTGTCCGAAAAAGTGTCCATGCAAATTAGATTCCACTAGACGTCTTCTAATTGTTCTAGAAGAAACTTTAACTTATCTATGTTCCCACAGATCACCAGCCAGCTCTTTTGACGATATTGAGCGTTTACGAAGAACACTTCTCTTTATAAAACGATCATCTCTGGAAGTGGTTGCACGTTTTCTTCCGGTTTTTGGTCTGTTTTTATAAGTATCAGTCTCTTGGAACCTTTTGATGGTAATTTACACGGCTTTTCTTGAACACTCCATTTTAATTTGAAATTTTCACCTGCGACTGTCCTGGTGAATGGAGCAACACAATATTACTCTTTTCTGCCACAGTGAGTTCACGTTTTTTAGCCATAATATAATTAAAAATATTCACTTGCACTCAATAAAAAATACAGTGTTCACTTCAAACGCATGGGTAATAATGATCCAAGCCCTAGTTGTTTATTTTTATGTAAAGAAAACTTAACAGATCTGAGCCTATATTTATTTGTATTTCAAGATTTATCATAACTATGTTTACATTTTCGGTTGTCTGATTAGATGTACCTCTTTTAGAATGTGCCAATGATATGCACATAAATTTAGATGTTGTATTATAACTGCATGGGTGCTCCATAGTTTTGTCCAAGGCTGTATGTACAAAATCTAAATTTAAAATTAAAGAATTTTTGTAAGATACCTTAGAACAGCGTTTCCCAACCGGTGGTTCGCAGGGTGTACAAAGCGAAAATAATATTGTAATGGCGGAATTTTAAATCGCCAAAGAAAAATAAACGCAAAAAAAGTGTGCCGTGAAATTTTACAATTTTCCATTTAAACCTATATTCAATAACTCATAGCTGTGCCGCAAAAAAATGTTTACACGTCAATAGTGAGCCGCGAACTTAAAAAGTTTGAGAAACACTGACATAGGGGGTTCGCCAAATTCGTGCGGATTTTATAAGGGGTTCGCGAGGAGAAAAAGGTGGGGAAACACTGCCTTAGAAGATATAGTTATTTGTTTGAAAGATAGTCCACTTTATTTAGTCCCCGACTGTATATATGAGAATATTTTTTTAGTATTTATTAAAAATTGTTAGTACGGTATCAAATGAAAGCTTCTAAAAAATCTCTCGAACCATTTCCTGCCTAATATAGTTAAAATACTTTTGTCTCCTCACTCAATTTGCTAGACTTTAACCGCTTAAGGACTACGCCCGAGTATACTTGGGCGGCTATTATGTGCGAAAATTCCCACACCCGAGATAACTCGGACAAGCTTTACCTGCAGAAAAGATCACTCCCGAATGTACTCGGGCGAAAATAAATACGATTCATAGCATGTGGAAGCGAGACAAAAGACAGTTACGATGTTTCAAACGAGGTACGAGAAAAAATTAATATTTTTTTATGAATTTCTTTTATTTCCCGACCCACACTATGCACCATAATATCAACTTTCAATCCCATTTTGGGCCCGAAATGACTTTTATGAAGGATGTATACATATGTTCAGTAAATAAAATTCATTCATAAAAAAAAATGTTTTTTTTTTTCATTTTTAAATTTTTTAATGATTACTGAAGGGGTTAATTGACTTGTCAAAAATTTATAAATACAAGAACATGTTAATTCGACAATTCCTTAGATGAATATATAGATACAGGTTTATAACTCTCCACTTATCGGCAAATGAAAAATTTATGTTTATGTTTTTTTTTTATTGTAAAGCGCATGTGTTTTCCGTCAATTGTAGACTAATAACTTTTTTTGTTAGTTTAAGTTTTGTTAAGGTTCAGTTTAGTTATTTTACATAACTGTCGAAATTCTAGATAGAGTGAGATCAAATTTGTGAAACTTACCTAGTTTTTGTTTTACATCTCTATTGCCAGGAAAAGGGGTGGACTGACTGGGTAGTCCCCGGGCACCAAACGTAAGAGGGCGCCAAAATTAATGCTGAGACTAGTGCCTTAGGTTTTGCGCTCGTAATAAATAACGGCGTACATGTTAAAGAAGAGCGCATCTCTAAAAAGGAGCCTTAAAATGAAAAAAAAAATTTCTTTTTAAAAATTATATTTTTATTGAAAAAAAAAACGCTTCCTTAAAAAGAGGACCCATATGAAAAAAAGCGTTTTTTAAAATCGTCGCTCTAATACAGAGCGCTCTTATGAAAGAGTGCAATTTACTTAAAAAGTTTTTTCTAATGTTTATAAAATACAATCAATCACGGAAAGTTATTGTGTCGTACTGTATTATTTGTTACCGATAAAAAAATATAACTTCAAAGCATCTTGATTTATTTCGTATTTTATTTACAAAATATCAAAATTGATGTACAAACAAACAAGTTTTTTTAATACAGAAAAAGGGACTTAAAAACGTTTATTATTGACGAATCGAAAATATTGAGTATTACAAGAAGCAAAATTTGTTTTGTAGAGACACAATTTCTTAGAATTCAAAAATAATTTCAACATACACAGAACCACATCAAAGGACACACTAATAATTACAAGTACCAACAAAAGTAAAAAGAATATAAACAGATACAAGTAAGAGATCAGTTTGCTCCGTTGAAATAATTTAGCCATATCATAAAGAGAAAATATAGATGTCACTCAAGATGTCTGCCCAGGGTGCGAAATTAACTTAGTCCAGCCCTCTTTATGTCATATATATTTTAAATATAAATGTCTACACACATGCATGCCGGTTATGTAGCTTTAAAGTATAGTATTCAGTACCTATTTTTTTGAAAGATGTACTTTATGTCTCATAAAATAAACTGTAAACATACACATACAATGTATATATACACGCTTGTGTATAAAAATGCAGTTTTTTCAGCATTCTACATCATTTACGCTTACTTTTTCTTATCTATTCGATTCATTGACATCTATATTGGCATCAAGACATAAACTTTCTTTTCCTTTCATCTCCTCTAAAAATATTTACAAGAAAAAAGAGCTTTTTATGAAGGGGCACGGAGGCAAACCCCGGGGAGTTAGTGGAGCGTTCCTATGTGTCGCAGTCATTTGTTACTATCGGCATCGTGACGTCACGTCCACATCGGCAGTCGCAAATCATGACCATCCCCCTGACCGTCGGCAGATGGCATGGATGTCACACAACTGCTAGATTGTGTCACTCGTCAAGTTTTTGTTTCGATCCCTTCTCACCCATGATGCAGTGCGCAAACTGTTCGCAGGGTTGATGAAATGGCAACAAGTACACAGTGTTGAAAGAAAAAGGTTTATTTGAATGATGGCTATAACGATATATCTTTCCTGAAAAAAAGATAAATCTTGAAAGGAATTCTGAAGAAATAGGAAATAAAGTTTATTTGCATGAATGAACAAATTTGTTTGCATGGAGAATATTTATTAGCTGAATATTTCTTGAATATGAGAGTGAAAATTAGGGAGCTGTATAAAATGCGCTTTTTGTACATTTTAATCTCGTAGTCTTTTCAATTTTATTTTTTTGACAGTGACAAGCTTTATCCTCATTTTTTATTAACCTATTTAAACTGGAGCAAACTTATTTGAAACAAAGAATATTCAAACAGTACTTATTTCTGTTGTCTGTTGAACTGGGGTGTGATTATTCATTACTATATATATTCAAATTTACAAATCGGGACAGAAATTTAATGACTAAATAAACTATATCTTATGTTATTATAGTTTTCAGTATTTCTTGAAGAGTTACATTTGCAAAACATAACTATAAAAGAAAACGTTCATTAGATCAGTGATAAGAGCTAAGAATATCTCGGTATTTTTTACAGTTAAATGCGCTGACGCTTAATGTAACTATTCTAGTAATTGGACATGTCCGATCGAACATGAGTGATCGGACACTTGGCACTGTTTTTCTAACTTCACTATCATTAAGTCCATCAAACATGCGTTTTTTAGATTGCTACCAATGTAAGCAACAAAACTGATATGTTTTATTCATCTGTATGCACTACTTTACAACATATATTGTTTCTAACTAATTAAGTATCCTCATATTCTATTCAAGACCTATCTCGATTACTGGTACGCAAAGACGGCTGTCCGATGATTGGTTACAACCACTTATTTTTAATATCTTTGCAATTATTTTGCAATGGTCCAATATTAAGAAGACCCTCCTTGGACAATTACACGACCGACTTGTAACACTGAGCTTGTAAAGTACCCAAAAAATAGTACTTTACCACAACAATTACAACAGTTATTTGCGGAAATTTGTGAAAAAGTTGGTGACGGTCAAAAAATATACACAGATGGATCCAGAGTGGACAATAAAACAGGGGCAGGTATAGTACTCCCACAATCCAGTATGTCATATAGACTACCGGATGAAAGCAGTACATACACCGCAGAGGTATTCGCTATCCTAAAAGCACTCGAGCAAATTAAAGAAAAAATGAAGAACACCAAAGATATTTAATAATCACAGACGCATTCAGTGCTTTACAGGACATAACCCATTCATACACACAACACCCCTTCACAGGACGAATCCAAGAGCTCATCCACCAACTTCAGCGAGAGTAAAACACCGTACACCTCATCTGGGTACCGTCACATGTCGGGATAAATGGAAATGAAGCGGCGGGCCAAAAAGCAAGAGAGGGCACGAATTTAATCCACTCTGAAGAATACCTCAAAAGCTTAGACTATGACTGGAAGAATTATGCAAAAAAGCAAATAATGGAACAGTGGGAAATAGAGTGGCAGTGCACATCAGAGAACAAATTAAGAGAGATCAAGAACACTATTAAACCATGGAAAATACCCGGCTCTAGGAGAGAACAGATACTTATAACCAGGTTAAGAATAGGGCACTGTCAACTAACACACAAGTTCTTGTTTGACAGCACAACAACCGATAGATGCCCTACCTGCCACACAAAAACCTCAGTAAAACATGTCCTCACCGAGTGTCCCCAATATGACGAAGAAAGAAGAAAGTATGCGATGCCCAACAATTTGTGCGAAGCTCTGTGCAACGACCCAGTGCAACTACAGAAGACCCTTAATTTTCTGATAGCCACAAAATTAGACAAATATATTTAACTATTAAATAAATGTACTCATTATAAAATTTAATTAATGTAAAACAAAAAATTGTAAACCAATGTAACTGTTATAAAGACGCTAATAGCAGCACGCTGATGCGTCTCTAATTATAAATAAAAAAAAAATATATATATTAAGAAGTGATTCATCACTTCTCGTGATCGCTGAAGACAGAAGCAGATTGTTGAGCAGTTTCCGAAACGTCCGAATTTATTTTTTATATACTCATGAAGTATTATATCTTTTTGATACTAATACTCATTATATTGTACTATTGTAGCCTAGTACTATCAGCAATGGCAAACGTCCAAAATAACGGTGTCCGCACTAGTTTTAATTCTGTGTTGTTGGTTATTTGATTTAGATTCAAAATTTCCTCCACTTTCCATGTTAACGGGCACTAATTCAAAAATCGCTGGACCAATAAATATAATACAGGGTCCGGCAGAGAGGTATGATGTTTTTAAAATGACTGCTACGCGCGCTTGGGTGGTCACACTGTTTTCGGAATAGTTGATATCTACTCGTCAACAGATGCCATTTCAGTAAAAATGGAGCCTTGGTCTGTAGCACATCGTGTGTTTATTTCCAACATCTTAACTGAAACGGATCGTTCTGTGGTGCTCACACAGCGAAGATTTCGAAACCATTTAAATGTTGGTCGTCATGGTCGTGTTAGAAAACGAAATACCATTATGAAATGGGTGAATAGTTTCAAAGAACAGGATCTTTGAGACCAGGGACTGCACGGAGACGTGATCGAACTGTACGGACCCCGGAAAACATTGAAAGATTGCGACAAGCGGTGAAGCCAGCCCTCGTCGTTCGGCGGTACGTCACGCATGCGCTCTTCAAATGTCAGACAAGTCAGTTCGCAAAATCTTACACTTGGACCTTCATTTCCATCCGTATAAGATTATGATTGTTCGAAAACAGCTGCAAAACGACTTCATGGGACGACACAGATTCGCAGAAGCGATGTTGGAAATGCTGAGGGACTTTGATCACGAGTGACGAGACCCACTTTCATTTATCGGGGATGGTAAACAAACAGAACTTTCAGTACTGGGCAACCGAAAACCCACAACAACTGCATCAGAATCCTCTGCACAGCGAGAAAGTAACTATGTGGCGTATCTCGAACCTGCATTATTGGGCATCATTTCTTTCGTAAAAACGGACGTAGAGTGACCGTTAACACAGATCGCTACGTTACCATGTTGCGTGATTTTTTCCTGCCAAAAGTAAGAAGACGACGCATCAACCACAGCACAGTTTGGTTTCAACAAGATGGGGCAACTTGCCATACATCATGAGAAACAATGGTTTTTTTAAGACCGTGTGACTACTTTTTATGGGGCTACCTAAAAGCTCAAGCTTACATTAAGAAACCACGTGCTCTTGAAGAGCTTTCCGAAAGCATAACGCGAGAAATTCAAAGGATTCCACGTGGCATGCTTGAACATTGTATGGACTATTTCGCCACCCGTCTACAAGAATGTCTCGACAAAAATGGACGCCACCTAACTGAAGATGATTATTTTTTCGAAAATAAATGTGTATTTTTTGCAAATGGCAATGTACCAATTATGTATAAAAACAATAAATTTTTAAATTGGTTCGAAATTAAATGTGTGACAGTCTTTTCAAAAACATCATACCGCTCTGCCGAATCCTGTATTAATACCTAACTTATCTGTTTATTGTGGTTAATAAGAAATGGTATCTAATTCGTCTAATATACATTGTGTTAATTACACGATTTAAATAGTTTTTGTTATATATGCAGTCTTTATGTTGTCAAAAAACGACGCAGAAATATTACCGAATTCGTGAATAACGCTTATTATGCCTATTTTAGATTACCTGCGTGGAATAATTGAGAAAATCGTCTCCAGGACTAAAAGAATGTCTTCCTTTTGGAAATCCAATGATATGACGAGCCTATATGTCACACAGAATGTTTTTGTCTGTCTGATACTAGATTGAAAGAAGGCTTTTTGTTGAACCTGACATTGGTAAGTTAATGGCAGATACACAATTTGAAATTCATATAACATGTTAAGTACAAAGCCCTGCAATGTTCCCAGTTGTATAGTGAGGGACTCACGATCTGGATGAAAACGCGAAATAAAACAAATGGACTGTATTGGGCGCAATATCACGTGATTGTAGAATGCTGGAGATGGGATTGGACATATACAGGTTAAGGACTTACCTAGTAGTTGAAACATCCTGTAGAAAGAGCTATTTGAGCTGCCGTAGTCTTCTAATACACCACATCTGGAATGGAGAGTTTGGACACACAGCCACGTTCGATTTAAATAAGTCCACACTGTATTCGCGAAATAGATTAACGCACACGAATTAAAATAGAACAAACACTAAAATACGAGACGAATGTACACATGTGTGTATAACATACATTCGTGAACTGTAACAATGGGGGAGACCTGAGCGAGGTCGCTACAGGTAAAGATGGGTAGACGAATATTAACGCGAAACACGGTCGGTTCAAGTGCTAGATCGTTACTGATTGTATTATAATGTTGTACTAAGAAACCCCTCACTTAAATATTAAAAGTTCGCACTAGAGGCGCGAACATAGTCTGTAAAGAAAGCATAGTTGGCATTTGAAGCTATCACTGAAGACTTTTTAGGCTATCATCTAATTACGAAATGATTATGGAAGATATGTTGCAAAAATCCAAGTTCTTATATTAGGTTGAAATATGATCCTTAAAGTTATTATTATTATTTTTTTTTTTCACATATGAACTATTTCCCTGAAAATCTTGGTGTATTAAGTGAGGGTAGTATGAGTGTATTCATCAAGACGTAAACGATATAGAGAAAAGATATCAAGGTTGCTGGAATATCAATATGATGGCGGATTACTGCTGGAATTTAAAGCGAGATGTGGAACCTGATGATCCAAAAAATGTGAAGCAGCACTTACTTGGAGGAACAAGGAAACGGGCATCGAAAAGGAACTCTTAGCCAAGATCATTTAAGTTACTGAGGATGATTTAAAATAATAAACGTACAAAACAACCCTGAAAATCATTGAAATATTGCATATATTTATAGCTTTTTATGTTTTTACATTGTGGTTTCGTAAAGATATGTGCAGAGCTCTTTAAAATAGTTGACTATGCACTATGCATTATGGATATGTTTAGTAGGTAGGTTTAACATTCAAGGCAGCGTTTACAGCTCTGTAAATTAGTGAGTTACGAATAGTGTGACATCTGTGTGTCTTTAAACCAACTATGGTGGCTTCGTAAAATGTTTATTATCTAATATCGTTTTCCTAATTCTGCTGTCCTAGATTTTTACTAACTAAACCTTACCTAATTACCTAAATTGATCATATTTACTGTTCGTCTTTGTAATTTTGGCGAGATTTGCCATCATCATAAAAACAACTCACTAACTACAAAGTTTAGGAAACTATCCACAATCGACAACGTAAAACGTATTAAATTTAGATGTCTGGATGGTTACTAGCATTATCATATGACAAACTTGTAGTGACAATCAACAGTGCACAAGCTATTAATTTAGTAGCTCTGACAGCAGATTTGAATCTGTAAACACATAGTTAACGTACTCAGGTAAAATAATTCAAACCCTAGACAAAAAGTTAAATTTGGCTGACCAGTGTAATTTATTAGAAAAATATCAGCTGTGGCCACCACAGGACCGACCGCCATCATCAAGTTCTTACATAAAATAATGTATTTATTTAGCAGCAGAGTAGAAATAACTTGGCCTAATATTTTCTAACAGAGATATTATTTATCATGACCATGGAAACGTTACATATAAGTATGAAAAAATCAGCTGTGGCCACCACAGGACCGACCGCCATCATAAAGTACTAACATATATAAAATACATTCTAGCAGCAAAGTAGAAATAACTTGGCGTAATATTTTCTAACAAAGATATTATTTATCATGACCATGGAAACGTTACATATATGTATAAAAAAATTGAGACAGAAATTATTCGAAATTTTTCGTTTTATCAAAAAACGTCTCAAATAAAAGTTGTTAGTTATTGCTTTTATAGCAACTTTTGTTCAATAAACTTTTTCGAAATATTTTTCTGTTGTGAAATATTCACAAAAATCTTAAAATCGATACGAGTAAACTCCCATTTTTAGTCAACCGATTTTTACCAAAAGTTGATCAACTCGTGTCATTGATGTCAAAAGCTTAAATATACAGTTTCATAAAAATCCTTTTAGCCGAATTTGCTTTCTTTCGCAGACTTAAAAAAGGTCCTTTTCCCTTACGTCAGAAGTTAGGTTAGTTTGTGCTGCCTGAGTTTTCTTTTGTTACGCAGAAAGTTCATGCGTTCCACATAACTATAATCTACTTAAAAAAGTACTTTTAACTTGTAAAGTTCAAATTTATTTGTATTGTACTGTATTTATTTCCTTTTGTACCTATTTATTGTTTCAAATGATACAACTTTAATAAAATTTATTGTTATTTATACCAATAGTGCACAAATATCAACTGTAAAAAAACATAGAATCCAAATTGCTATTGACATAAATCTACGCCATTTTGAATCGTTTGTAGTATTTTGAAAATGCTAAATAAAGCCTAAACTATCGCATAAATCCAATAAATTGGAATTAAAAAAAGTACTGATTCACTAAATAAAATAGATTTATGTACTGTAATGGTATTAATACTGATTGTTAATCACAGGCATAAATTTTGTACGGGTTTTATAGAAATAATGACAAAAGTTAATAGAAAACAAATCTCTCAATTTTATCAAATTATTTATAGAACATATGAATCTGTTAATATTTAGTTTAAAATTAAATTGTATAATTTAAAATTTAGCGTTCTTTTTAATAAAGAAAGAGAAGGTAGATTTAGAACTAAGTGTGGTTCCCAACGCCTAGGTAGGAGTTTAAGGGGCAGAAAAGGTAAGTTCTCCGTTTCTAGACCGCCGGATATAGATATTAAAGCCACGTGGTCAATGTGACGTTTCGACCACACTTACAAATAATAATAAATTAAAACGAATTATTTGGTTCCGAACGGACAATGGTACAAGTGTAGAGAAGGTATAGCTGGTCCAATATATCAGAGGGTTTACGTCATCAAGCTAGTAAAAAACCTTATAAATTGAATAATCCTAAACATTTTCATCGAATTAATACATGAATTTGTTAATATTATGTAGAATAAACGTCTATATTAATGAAAACCAACAATGATATTATATTATTACTTTATTTATCAAGAGTTATGACTAGTTTTAACTTTTATTAAGTAGAAATTAAGATTTTTATTTTGTTGTTATTGGCATTATTGACAATCGTGTTCTTCACATGACATGATTCATCCATACTTAATTATACGACGTGTGTAAATTAAGTAACCGGACTGGCAACATAGCGTTTGATCTGGAAATATTTGGGACGCGGGATATGGAGGGGTGACAGGTGAACATGTGATACGCCATCAGAACGAGCTAGAACTCGCTAGAGTAATTTTGTTGTCCATAGCAATATTTTTTGTGGAACAATATTTTCTATTGCGTTCCTAAAATGAGGGACATTCATTTCGAGCAACGGTGTGCTATCAGCTTTTGCTTCAGACTTGGGCACGGTGCAACGGAAACTTTTGCAAAACTTCAGCAGGCCTACGGAGACAGTGTTTTGTCAAGGACCCAGGTCATACAGCAATGCGCCTTGTCACGCAGAAATTTCAATAAACGAGTTTTTGGCCAGTAAAAATATTCCTGTGGCTCCTCAGCCTACTTATTCTCCTGACTTGAGTCCTTGCGACTTTTTCCTCTTCCCAAGATCGAAAAACTAAACATTCACATGTCCGTAACCGACCAGCTGAAAGCTATTCCAGTATCCGAATTCCAGCACTGTTATGAGAATTGAAAGAACCGTCTCCAGCGCAGTGTGGCTTCCCAAGGAAGTTATTTAGAGGGAGACAATATATGAGTTGTGTATGAGTTGTACAGTGCAGATGCAATAGTTTGCTCCTACAATTTTTTCATCAAAATCTGAGATATTCTACGAAAATTTTCACCAGTTTTTATAGTGTGCTAAATTGAGTGGTAATAAATCAGTGTTGAAAAATTAAGTGATCTATCTGTTAACGCTGACGAGATATTGGTTAATAAAGTTCTTAAATATTAATAATAACTGACATTTTTTTATCAAAAAATTCGTTAAAACGGTTAAAACAGAGACAATCCTGTTTAAAGAGGTTTAAAGTGGTTTATCTGAACATTTTACGTGTCATCACCTACGTCACGTAACTTCTTGTGTGCAGCCAATCAGATAGTACCAATCTAAATATGTCTTCTTGCAATGTGTGTCTCAAAAAAATCACCCGCCACGATGACAAGCTGCTGTGTTCCGGGAGCTGCAAGGGTACCTTTCATCTCCCGTGCGTGAACATGACGGTCACCGAGTACACGGACATGAAGGTAAATAGTATACTACCGACATGGACCTGTGATGCTTGCAAGAAGGTAAGCCGATCTGAACCGGACTCCTTGACACTGTCAGAGATAATCAACTCCTTGAAGTCCCTGACAGAGTCAAATCTGGTATTAAACAGGACGATCACTGAGACAAATAAAAAAATTATGGACCAGACCGAGCGATTGGATAGCGTGATAGTAAGACTGAACGAGTTGGAAAATGAAAACAAAAAATTAAAAAGTGAGAATGAGGAATTAAGAATTAAGTTAGACGACCAGGAGCAGTACAGTCGGCGGAACTGTATTGAAATTCACGGTTTACCTGAAACACGTGGAGAAAGCACGGTGACGGAGGTAGTTAAGATCGGTCGTGCAATAGGCATGGACATCAAGCCGGAAATGATAGATAACTGTCACAGACTAGGTCGCAACAGCGATACTTCTCCGGCTAATAGGGGAATTATTGTCAAATTTGTACGTAATTTTGACAAATCAAACTTCCTGCGATGCCGGAAAGTAAAGCGGAATTTGAGTACCAAGGACCTAGGACTACCGACGCCAGTAACCAACATCTACGTGAACGAGAACCTGACGCAGTACCGTCGCGCGTTATTGTCAGCCGCCCGGAAGCTGAGGACCTCCTGCAACGTCATGTATGTATGGACAAGGAATGGCCACATATTTGTGCGAGAAAATGAAAGATCACCGGTTGTGAATGTGAGAAAAGAAAGTGATGTGCGGGAAATTGAATTAAAATGTCAGAAGAAAGCAAGAGATGTATTGTCTAGTGTAAATGTGTAAAATAATGTCAATCTATTACCAGAATGTACGCGGACTGCGCACCAAGACACATTTGCTCCATTCTAACGTCTTGACTAATAACTATGACGTAATCGCGTTTACAGAGACATGGTTACACGAAAATATTTATAATTCAGAATTATTCGACAATAGATACATATGTCATCGTTCCGATAGACAAGACGGGAGAAGGGGCGGAGGTGTGCTGGTCGCTGTCCATACACGTTGGAAGTCTGTTGATATTACTAGACCTGTTTCCCCGATCGAGTATATACTGATTAAATTGTACAATGATAGGAAAACAATGTTTATTTGTTGTGTTTACTTTCCGCCAAGAACTACATGTGATCAGTATAAACTCTTTTTTGATATATTAGATTCTTATTCAGATGTTATCACAAATGATATAGTAATAGTGGGCGATTTCAATCTAGATGTAAACCCAGAATTACTCACTGGCACTGTACATTGTGATAATGCTACATTACAAGTTAAATATAATATCAACTTTTACAACCTGAGGAGTTTGAATAATATTTGTAACCCATACAATAAAACTTTAGATCTTGTCTTGACCAATATTTCTAGTTTAACGGTAGAAAAGAGTACAGATCCAATATTAGCTGAAGACATTTATCATCCAGCACTACTACTTTGCAACCATTTTACCTTAATTACAGTTAAACAGGGACAGGAAACTAATAAAAAATATAATTTTAAAAGCGCAGATTTTTTAAAACTTTACACTACACTTAGTAGTATAAATTGGGGTTTCCTAGATAACTGTAATGATGTCGACATTGCGGTGGATAAATTTTATGACGTATTGTATAATGTTCTTGATGAGTGCGTTCCTGTTATGAAACCGCGCAGGAAATACTACCCTTCTTGGTTCACACCTGAGATAAAGTCACTTATAAAAGCAAAGAGGTATCACCATAAAAAAATAAAACAAGGCCATGGTGATGTGAACTACCACAAAATTATGTTTTCTGAAAAACGAAAATCTTTAAAACATTTAATTAAACAGGAACATCAGAAATATATTGAGGGCATGGAAGATTCTATTTCTACCGATTCTAAAAATTTTTGGTCTTATGTAAAAAGTAGAAATAGATCAGAAGTGGTCTCATGTATTGTTAAAGATGACAATACTATTCTTGATGATAGTTCACAGATAGCTCAGGCTTTTGCATCCTATTTTTCCTCGGTTTATAGTGATGATGTCGATTGTGAGAACGTAGGAAGTGTGGATGTAATGTATAATCTTGGTAGCTTGAACATCAAAAGAGTTACATTGGCTGATGTTGAGTGGTCAATAAAGAAGTTAAAACCAAAGAAATCTTCTGGACCTGATCAATTACCGCCCTATGTACTAAAGGGTTGTGGTGATATTTTGGCTCATCCACTTCGAATAATCTTTCAAAAATCTTTAGATATGAATACTTTTCCCTCGAGGTGGAAGATGTCCAAAATATGCCCTATCCATAAGAGTGGTGATAAAAAAATAGTAAAAAATTACAGACCTGTGTCTATTCTCTCTGCCCCAGCCAAGGTATTTGAACAAATTATTTACAAATATCTGTTTGAACATGTGTCATCTGCCATCAGCAGTAAACAGCATGGTTTTATGCCGCGACGATCAACAGTTACAAACTTGCTATCTGTAACTGACTATATAGCTTCTTGTCTAGATCAGGGGGTTCAGGTGGATGCTGTGTATCTTGACATGACTAAAGTGTTTGACAAAATAAAGTACGATCATCTGCTCAAAGAATTAAATAAGTTTGGACTTTCTGCCAATACTTGCACTTGGTTCGACACCTACTTGCGTGGCCGTTTACAATATGTTGAATTTGGTGGTTGCAGGTCAAATAATTACTCGTCCACCAGTGGCGTGCCACAGGGAAGTAATTTAGGGCCTTTACTGTTTCTTCTTGTGGTCAATAACATTCCAAACATTGTGAACAGTTGCGAGTGTGAAATGTTTGCTGATGACATAAAAATATACTGCAAAATTACTAACATGTCGCACTGCAATGAGCTGCAAAACGATCTTGCCAAAATATGCGAGTGGAGTGAGGCCACTGGTTTAGCATTCAATACCTCAAAATGCAAAGTTGTGAGCTATACGAGAAAACGTGAGGCTATTGAATACAGTTATACCATGAATGGCTGCACTGTACCACGAACAGATACGATTAGAGATCTTGGTGTTATATTTGACTCACAGATGACTTTTCAGCACCATATTAAACATGTTGTGAATAATGCTATGAAAAAAATCGGGTTTGTGCTTCGATTAACCAAAGGCTTTCGTCACAGTCAAACGTACGCCATACTCTTCAACTCCTTGGTACGACCTGCTCTGGAATATGGCTCGGTGATATGGTCACCATATCACAGTAAATATATTAATAGCATTGAGACTGTCCAATCGCGATATTATCGTGTTGTTGAATTGCGTATGACAGGAGTTTATCCTAAATACATATCAACGAGCAGTATTTTATCAAAGTATAATGTTAGAACCCTGTCTGGGAGGAGAGATACGACATCGATGGTATTTTTATTTAAAATGTTTAACAACTACATTGACTGTCCTGACATCTTATCCAAAATTTTTCTAAAAGTGCCTTCCCGGGGTTTCAGAATCAGAGACACACTCTTTACATGTAAAAGACCGACTACCATGCATTATGAAATGAGTCCGTTGCTCCGTATGACATCATTATATAATAGTGTTCTCGGTAAAGACAGATCTTTAGATTTATTCAATATGAGTTACTCCAAGTTCCGCAAAGTTGTATTAAGCCTTGTAACTTGATTGTGTACAGAATAAAATCTAATGTTAACAGTTGATTTGTAAAACTGCAAGTAGATTCAGGCTGCCGTTGTAATCTGTATAGTACGTCTGGCCTTGATTGTATTTTGTGAATGTCTTAAATATGTTTTGTAAATTGAATGAGTAGAGCAAGTTAATGTTTGTTTATATGAAATTGTACATTTTTTTTAAAAAAAGTATTGTTTATGATTGAGTATGTTAGTATGTATGTATATTGTATGTTTGTCTACGGACACAAAAAGGACTATGTCTGTAGTGTCCAAATAAATAAATAAATAAATAAATAAATAAATATTGAATTGTAATTCAATTCGAATAAAAAAATATTAAATAAAAAAATCAGTCTGGTTACTTAATTTACACACCTGATATGTGTTAAATTGGCTTGTGATAATCTTATTATTAAAGCTTTGGATTTTGTGTTTATAACCAAACTATTAAGTGTGTGAAATTTAAATATACACTTGTTATTGAAATATCATTATTATAAGTAGGTATCTGGTGCTCTATTTACAAAAAAAAAAACTCTCATTTAACCGTACTACAACGTGACGTCATTGTTTTAGTATCTTTTATTGATGACGTAGATCCTCTGATATTGTGGATGATTTATAAGTTCTATGTTTCTCGACCGCCAGCCATAAAAAGACCCATGGGCAATGTATCGTTGAGACCAACACTGTTTTCTTTATTTAATTATAGATACTCATTTTAAGTATTTAATACTGAGAGCTGAGTAAACCTATTGGTTGACTAGGTCATCTCTAAAGCTTACTGCATAATATTTAAAGATGCATATTCCAAAGGAGTTGATTCACAAAGTTGAGTCCTTAGCTGACCATGATGCATTTATCCTTGAAAGTGCATCGATATTTTTGACACTGACGACCATAGCACATGTATGCAATGTGATTTTATAGCTTGTTTATTGAGTTTAAGCCGAACTAGATTTTTTATTCCAGTAACTGTTAACGTTTGACTGAAGTTTTGGATCATTTTGATTATCAAAAGCCAACTTCAAACATTAAATAATTAGTTCGCGACAGCTTAAGAAAATTAAAGTTCCATTTGGTTCCGCTTAAAGGTTTGGATTAGTCTATAAATTCTTAGGTGACCCGTCAAATGTTCTCCGACAAAACCGCCACAACAAAAACGCCCCGAAAAATACTCTCCCGAGTATGAAGTGAAAAATGAAAGAAAAAAGTGCGCTACCCAATAAATGCACTCCTCGACATATGCGCCCCAGCAATAAAATATAAATGATTTATAAATAGAATGGGAGAAAAGAAAAAAGACTATAGATTGTCATCATTCATCAGTGTACTATTTGTGGACTATTTGCACCAAGCTAGTTTTGAACCGATCCATAGATCCAGTTTATACCGGCTACGATCGTATTATTCCGGTGGCGAATCAGCAGGTATTGCGGCATCTTAAGATCATTGTGAATTATCAAGATCTCTCACTTACCCAAATTAGGTCTTGGACCCAAAGTCGGGAAATCATTAAATTAAATGGTCAAAGCTAACAACACATTTAAATATCCAATATTTTTACGCTCTCGACAGGTTCAACAAATCATTTTATCGACGGATCTAAATATATTTTTTACCCCTGTCAAGCACAGAGTCCTGTAAGTTTGCTTTCTCGTACATGTGTGCACAAGCATTGACGGGTAGACAAAAGAAATCTGTATACTTTACAGACAATCTTTTAAAACGTGAGAAAGTTTTAAAAATATGCATATAAAGAAAAACTTCGCAAAAATCACGTTCTCGAATTTACAGAATTTAGTAATAATCCTGCTTTGAATATGTCTGATAAAAAGTTTTATATTGGAATTTAGAGAGAAACAGTTTTGATTTTAACCATTAAAATGTCAGAGAGATTACGATAGAGTGACAGAATTTTAACAAGATTTTATATAGAAAAAACTTTTTAGCAAGGAAATTTCATTTAAAAAATCCGGGTATATCCTCTTACCGGGTATTTTGATTTTTTTTTGTCGTGTAATATTTATTTTGGCAAAGTAATAACTAGTTATAATATGTGTGCAAAACTTTAGTCTTTCAGGATTTCGTAGGAAAAAACAAGAAACCCTTATACCGTCATTCATATTCCTGTCTATCTGTACGGAAGAAAACAGTAAAACTGTGAGACCTAGAAAGTTCCTTTTCATTGCAAAACCTAAATACATAAATTTTAAAAAAGTAGTGAAAAATGATCAAGCTCATTGTTTTTACTCCATGAATTAATCCAGTATTTCAACTTTTATCATAAGTAATTTATTTAAAATGATATTTCAAAATTATGTAAATGATTTTCATATACTGTGAGTTTATTTTATCACAAAACATAGAGTTATCTTTTCTATAACAACCGCTAATTGTCAGCAATGTAAAATGCCTTTATTTTAAAAAAGGACATACTGCACAGCTTACTTGATTATAGAGATAAATAAACGGAAAACATTTTTTCTCTAGGAAATAAATAGGAATAACAAATTAAATATATATTTATTAAACAAACATAAAATTTTAAATTTTGAAAAAGTAATCTACAACAAATTTTCCAATATTTTGCCATTCACTGCCAAACAATGCTCAAACGGTCGTAAAAATAAATTTTGCATAACATCAATTACTTTTATTCTGTGGGATTCCTTTTCTATTCTAGCTTTTAGTTCTTCTATGGTAAAATTTTGCCCAAAAAAATTTTACTTTTCATATATCCACAATAGAAAAAAAAAAAAAAAAAAATCGTAAGATGCGAATTCCGGCAACCTAGCGGGTCATTCTATTTCGCCACCACGTTCAATCCAACACCGAAGAAATGTCTCATTTAAAAATGTTTTAATTATTCTGGCATTATGCGCTGGGACACCGCCGTGTGGAAACCACACTTCACCTGGAATATTTAGTGCATTTAATGCAGGTATTGCTCTATTTTCTAACAAATCCAAATATTTTTGGGCAGTAAAGTTTCCGTCTATAAGAAAAGGACCAATGATATGCGTTCCTACTAAACCTGTCCAAACGGTCACTTTTTCTAGTCGTTGTGTACTGGTAGTATTACATAAATGTAAATTTTCCCGACTCCAATACCGGCAGTTTTGAGAATTAACTTCACCATGAATGTAAAACGTAGCCTCATTGGTAAAAATAATTTTATTTACATTATTTTCATTATTATTAATTCTCTCCATTATTATTTCGCGAAAATGATTTCTTTTCTCATAATCATTCAGCAATAATTCCTGATGATTTTGAAATTTACATGATTTAAAATGTGCCTTCTTAAGGAAATTGTAAATGGTGTTCTTACTTACACCCGCACTTAGTAAATTAGTATAAAGTTGACAATTTCTGTTCGATTTTAAAATAAACGCATTTTACATTGCTGTCATTCAACGATTGTTATAAAAACGAAAGCTCTATATTCTATGATACAATAAACTCATGGTATATCATTTTCATAAGCTTTGCTAATTATATATTAACAAAATTCTGTTTTTGTTAATTACACTATTTTGTATATAACAAGTTAAATTTCTACATTTTGTATGATCCTACAGACAATAAAGAATTATTATTATATTTGGGGTTTGTCAGGTCTGGACAAGCGTCCACTAATCGCAAACTTCAGCAACCTTTTGAGCCAAGTCATACTATAGATTAGTGGAGCCAAATACACACGGTTGCATCCCAAACCCTGGCGACATGCAGACACGGATTTTACGCCAGGTCCAGCGCCCACACAATGTGGAGTGACCCAAGCAACACTTCTTTCCGCATTCTGCAGATCAAAGAGGTGGCAAAAGATCTGCAGGTGGGAATGGACTCGATTTCTCTTCGATAGGAGACTTTCATACCACCCAAAACATCAATTATCATCTTAACTTAACTTTATACTCTGGATACAGCTTTCTAAGCTCGGACAAGAGATCTATATACTTGGACCTCTTTTCCCCCTCCTTGAGATATTCTCCTCAGCTGGACTTAAGAATTCGGTCACCAAGATGTGTTTGTTCTCGATATTCAAGAGGGTTATGTCCGGTTTAGTGTCTGTCGGTAACCTCGAAGGAATAATTCCCATAAATGCGGCACTTCGAATTTTCCACCACCAATTATATGTCAAAAGGGACGTACGGTATAAATGGTATTTGGTCAATACCATAGGCATGTCTAAGATGGTATCAGAGGACGCGGAGAGCTGTATTATGTCGCGACACGTAGCTTGATACTGCTAGAGATGGACAAGAAGACAAGAAGATGGACAATATGCATAATAGATTCAGGATGATGGTGGCATAACCTACAGATTGTGGACTCCATCATTTGGAATATGCGGGTACTGTACGCCAAAGTATTTATAACACCATCCTGACACGCAAAAACAAAACCTTCCGTTTTTGATTTCAAACCAGCCGGCTTAAGAAACGAGAATGTGAGTTCGGTGGACAACTCTAGGTTTTTAATATGTTTGAAGAACACAAAGTGCATACTTTTACTCATGTGATCTGTTGTCAACATGTCTGTCTCCACTCGTTTCACCAAACTTGTAACTCTATTGAACTCATCCCAAAAGAGTTGTATTCCAGCGTTTTCCCTGACGGGATTCAAGTCGGGATTCATGTTAAATCTCGTTGCTGCTCTTCGCGTTGCCTAGTAAAAAACGAACATTTGTCACTAAATTTGTACTCACTAATGTATTGTAATAGTGGGTCCTGACTTCTAAGGATACTGTTTGCTGTAACCAGGACGAGTCGATCGTGCAAACACTCCAGATTAAGTAATCCCCGACCCCATTTTGACGAGGATAAATGCGCTGCACAGAAGATTACGGGTGAAGACTTTGGTTGATGCTCATGATCTTTCTGGTTCTCCTATCAAGATCCTTAAGATCATCAACACTCCATTCTATTTTCACCAAAAGTGTATGAAATTAATGGGATAGCAAGCATGTTTGTGGCAGCGATCTTGTTCTTGCCATACAGACAAGATCTCCATATCTGCCTAAGTCGTGCCATATACTTCTTGCGAAGGGCCTGCTTAATGAGTGGCATCCTGGACACCTCTCTCACTGATGCCCAAAAATGTATAAGACCCTTCGGCATGAAGATGTTTTATAATGTTCTCATCAACCAATTGAAGATCTTCACCGCTATCTAAGCCTTTTCCTCTGAATACATAAAAACAGCGCATTTTTTCAACCCATATTGCATACCTATCGCGGCAGTGTACTCAGCAACAGCATCTAGAGCAGCCTGCAGATTTCTCTCGTTCGAGGCGTAGAGCTTCAAATCATCCATGTAAAAAAGATGGGTAACTTTGTGCTTACGCCTTGACGGACGACCCGCCATGTCGCCACTGCCGCGCCTGAGCTCGAACGATAGAGGAAGAAGTGAGATGCAAAATAGTAGCGGGCTTAGGGAATCTCCCTGGAAAACGCCACGCTTGAAATATATCCTCTCTGTCGACATTGAAGGGCATGGAATTATTATTATTAATTTTAGTATTATTTATCTGATTTTTAAATAATTATATCAGTGCACTGAAGAAGGTCTTTTTGCTTACATTTAATTAATGATATCCTACTTCTGAAAAACAATTTTAAATTCTAAAATTATCATGAATAACCTGTTGAAATGAGATATTAAATCAGATAGAAAATAATACTTATAAAGATAATAACAGAGGAAAACAACGAAGCAAATCATTGTGCGTCACGGAATCAGATGTAGGGGTAACTATAGGCAAATTAAAAATTAATAACGGGGAAGTAAATACCCTTTTATTAAAAGCCACTCGGGTTTTACTGTAGTTTGCTTTAAAGTTGCTTTTAACAGAAACTCACCTTGCTATTTATTTATTAAATTTTTAATTTAAAGTTCACGACTTTCCCAGTCATTGCGATTTTATTAATTTTATACGGTGTACAGATTCAGTAGGTTGTAGAATAAAAGTAGTTTAACAGGTTAAAAAATTAGATTGTGTTTAGTTAAGGGTTGAATATTATTAACATAGTCTGGGTTTTTAATTGTTTTTAGTTTAAAGTTACTCGAGTTTTTATACTTTGTGAGTTATTAAATTTTTTTATACGCGTGTAAAATGAACTTTTATTAAATAATTTTGTTAAATTTATGTTAAGCATTCTTCAAAGTAAACACATTATTACTTTTTTCGGGAGTGTATGTAAACTGTATTCGTATTCATGTTATTAAATATTTTTATATTCAAGGACTTTATTTATGAATTACTTAGGCGGAGACGTCGCCACTCGAGAGAACAATTTAAACAATAGCGACAAAAATCAATTTTTAGTATTTATCCATGATATTTACTGACGTAACCGTGACCTTGAAAAATTGTAAACTGAGAGGGAAAAGAATTCTTCCTTGAGGAAGTATTTTGATAGACTTGTTGTATGACGTATTTCGATCAAGGGCGCCGAGACATGTAAGGCGTTGATGACATGTAAGGAGCTGATGGCATTTTAGAAACAATACCGTTGTTAGACAAAAAAAAAAAAAATTATGTGAAGTGTGATTTTCGCACATTTCAGGGTTCGCAAGTATTTAGTAAGCGAATGATGATTATTTGGGATACCAAAACAAATTTTGTTAAAATATTTTTTTGTTAATTTTAATTCGAATACCAAATACCATTATTTAGGTTTCTAAATATGTACAGTATTTTTTTATATATATATAGCTAGCTTCATTAAGATTTTGAAAATTGCGCCTATGGCTTCCATTGGTTGTTTTAAGTCATAAGCTCCGCCCCTCAGATTTCGTATACATTGAAACATAGAATTAAATTATAATTTCAACAATTCCCACAGGTTATTACATTTACGCTTTTAAGAATTAAATGCAATATTTGCCGAAATATAACTAAAATTTTGACAAAATAATTTAAACAAAATAAAAATGCAAAAAAAAAACAAAAAATTAAATTGTCTCCAGACAGGAAGCGAGAAGGCTAACCATTAGACTATGAAAACTTACTGGTTTACTGTGTTACATAACGTATTAAATATTTTACTTCTTCAACCAAAAAACAAACAAAAAAAATGCGTTATTTTCCGAAAACATTATCTGACCAAAAATTCCTGTTGTACTATTCCGGTTCACACCAATGTATATTACTTAGAATTTTTACAGATTTTTAGTTTAAACCATCTGGGCTACAGGGTGTGTGACAATTTTTTTTTGAAAAATTTTGGCAAAAATAATTTATCTTATAAAAATAAAATTTTGATCGTTAATACACGTACTAAAGGCTTTCATTTGATACCCTACGAAGAATTAAAAAAAAAAAAAATTCCGACGAGCACATAGTTGTTTATATATTTAGGGAGATATGTTATTAATGGCCGGTTGCTAAAGTAAGAATTATCCCTAACTCGAGTTAAAATCTTTTGTTTTTGGATGTTGTAACATACAAAAACAAATAATTTTAACTTGAGTTAGAGAAAACTCTTACGTTAGCAACCCGCCATTAGACGTTTTAGTATTTTTCCTATGTGCGGGTCAAAGAGTTGTATAAGCATGCCTAATTTCAACTCAAGTTTAGCCGTTTGGCTACTATTTTTACTGAACAGAGAGACAGACAGACAGACTGACGACAAAATGACGGTATGAGGGCTTTTTGGTCATACCTACAAAACCCTAAAAACTATAAATAAAACGATTTTTATGTCATTACATTTGTTATTACTACAATTAAAATAACATAGTCTTGTAATTAAAAATGTTAGAAAATCGCTTTTGGTAATAGTAATGGTAAATTACCAAAGAGTAATAGTAAATTTTAAGTGCGATATTTTTTTATTCTATTGTAATAAATTTAGTACAGTAATAATTACACAGGGCTGCGAAGGTTGGCCGCTTTTAATAATATATGATAGTTTTAATAGATAAGTAGTGATAATTCTAGAAACTCTATATTATCACGTATCATTTTTTTACCACATATTAATAATTGATGTCTTACTATCTATGACTCATATTTAGAAGGGCCGAATGTAAATATTACTGTTGTCTTAAACTTCATATAAATAAACAATGATTATAATATGTAAACACTTACAAATTAAGAGATAAAAATTACATACAAGGGTTGTCTGTAAAATCAGGACACCATTTTTTTTTTTTTTCACAAACAAAAAAACGGTTATTGGCCAGGAGTTATACATTGTTAGAAAGCCTGGACTTTCTACTATTTTTCTTTATAATCCCAGTTGTGATCGATGCATTTTTGCATGCTCTCTCGCCGCGGCGCGCAGGTAGCGTACGACCTCTTCTTTCAACTCCTCGTTGGTCCTGAAATTCGTCCCACCCAGGTGTGACTTCAACGCAGGAAAGAGATTATAACCACTTGGTGCTAGGTTCCCACATTGCCCGTGCAACAACCGACCTCATCAGCTAATTTGGATGGAATAACGTCACACACCCCCCCTTCCGCCCGGGTTTAGCACCAAGTGATTATCATCTCTTTCCTGGGTTGAAGTCACACCTGGGTGGGACGAATTTCAGGACTAACGAGACCTTATTTTACGGACAACCTTCGTATATGCGGTAACGTCAAAAAATCATGCATTCATCACAGTTCCGCAAAACACCAGAGAAAAGCTACAAGGATGTGATTTTCTCCCTGAGAAGTGTTAATAGTAAGTAAATAATTAATTTTATTTTGTTTTATACTGAAATTATTTATCTAAAAATTATATCTATGATTCTTTTGAGAATTACAAAAAAACTAGACGTCATGAAGAAAATTTATAACTTGATATGAAATCAGAACTCGCCATTCTACCTAAATCACACTTTAAATTCAAAAGTGGGGGATTTTTTTTTCGTAGTTATTATTTACTTTATTGATTAAAAAAAAAACTAAAATTTCCTAGATTTTAAACTTGCATATCGACGACGCGCGAGCAGTAGGTATATCCCAAGTGACATAGACATAGTTTGTCAGAAAACAACAAAAACTGATGTACTTGCATAGCAATAAATTTATTCTTTTTATAATATACTATAGCTATTAATGGCCGTGTTAGGCGCAAATAGCCAGCATTTGTGTGCGCCAAATATTTTAACTAACTATTAGAAATTAATATACCGTACACAAAACAGAAACTAGCTCCATTTTATAGGAACTATTTAAAGTATCAAATATAAAGCATTTAGAATTATTTTCTGGTTAAGATAACTTACCACTAGATAGATTTATATGTTATTAATTAAGATTTATTAAAAACACAGTTTATCAAAAAAGTCAGTTAGGAGGAATTGCAAGCGAATCGTCGATATTTTTCAATGATATTGCTTATATCAATAGAACAATTTTTATAACAGTTTTTATAACATTGGATTTATTATTACTACAATTAAATAGCATAGTCTTCTATAATTAAAATTTTTAGAAAACTGCATTTAGTAATCAAGTCTGTTCCTTTGGTTTTGGCGGAACTAGATTTTCAACTCTAGTTACTTTTACCGATTGATTGAAGCTTTTGATCATTTTGTTCAGGAAAAGCCAACTTCAGTATATAAAAAAATAGCTATGAACAACTTACAAAAATGAAAATTCCGGTTAGTTCCGCCTAATCGTTTGGAATAGACTGTACTAATGGTAAATTACCAATATATATATATATATATATATATATATATATATATATATATATATATATATATATATATATATAATTTCTGTTGTGATGAATTTAGTAATTTAGTACAATAATAACTTTTATTTATTAATAATATCTTTGAAATTATTTTGCAATGGTCCAATATTAATGCAGACACCTTTATTTTGGACGAATTATTTTCACGAGAAGTGATCGAAATGTTTATCACTTCTCGTGATCGCTGAAGACGGAAACAGATTGTTGAGCAGTTTCCGAAACGTCCGAATTTATTATTTTTTATATTACTCTTGAAGTATTATATCTTTTTGATACTAATACTCCTTATATTGTACTATTCTAGCCTAGTACTATCAGCAATGGCAAACGTCCAAAATAAAGGTGTCTGCATTTTATTTATTAATCGATTAAAAAAATAAAAATAATTTGATGCTAGCTTGTAAGCTTGCATATTTTTCAATGATATTGCTTATATCAATATAATCCAAAATTTCATGTTTTATTGAAATCAGATATAATTTATCTAACCTTGTGTGGGAGCGGAATGTTCTGTCGTTACGCTCAGTGCTAAAATGTTGCCTGCCTGTTATTAAGTTGCGTTGTCCACTCTAATGATAATATTCGTATATATTGTATATATAAAATCCAGTTTCGCCGTGTACGTGCCAAAGTCCTACAGCTAAACTGTTTGTAATATACGTGATAAGTTTCGCTTTCACAATGAACTTGTGAAACAGTCCAATTAGCTACAACGCTTCGAAAAATTACGTCCCTCTTGTTTCGTCAATATAATTAGCAAAAGCATTGAAGAAAAACAATACTGCTCATCAGACTTTTTGGATATACCACAAGCCTTTGACAAAGTATGGCACCAAAGGTTATTATATAAACTGAAAAAAATTCTTCCAAACATATATGACATCCTTAAATCTTATTTGAGCAACAGATTCTCTCAAGTAAAATTTAAACAGGAGTACAGTGAACTTTACCCTATAGAGTCTGGAGTTCCGCAGGGAAGTGTTTTAGGACCCCGTCTATACCTCATCTTTATGGCGGATCTTCCTACATCAGACGATACGCTAACCTCAACCTTTGCGGATGATACCGCAGTACTTGCGTCTCATGAAGACCCACTGGATGCTAGTAATATGCGGCACGCTTCCATTGACGACATCCAGAATTGGTTAAAAAATGGAAAATCAAAGCAAATGAAACTAAGTCAGTTCATGTAACGTTTGCACGGAATTCGTGTCCCACAGTGAAGCTTAACAATATAGACTTGCCACAAATCAAATCAGCCAAATATCTAGGAATGCATCTAGACCGTAGACTATCATGGAAAAAAACATATTTCAACCAAGCGTAAACAACTACAGCATAAAATCATAAAAATATATTGGATTATCGGTAAAATATCCAAATTATCCCCAGAAAACAAAATTCTGCTCTATAAAATCATTCTTAAACCAATTTGGACTTACGGAATACAACTATGGAGCACTGCTAGTAATTGAAATATTAACATACTACATAGGTTTCAATCTAAAACACTACAAAAAAAGCTCTATTCAAAATTATCATTGCCTACTTAAGTTCCATATGAAAAATTAAAATTGATCCTGATAAATTGAAAACGGTACGCGATAAAAAGAAAATAGAACCTCTGTAAATTTACCAAGAAAAAGTACCTCAAGAGAGTGCACACCAAAATCACTTTTCACAATTCACAGTTTCAATTTTCACAATTTTGGAAGTTATAAGCAAAAATTAAAAACCGACAAATTTACATTTTTATATCTAGTAACCTATGTATTTTATTTGGGGAACAAAGACATCGTTAATGGCCCTTTAATGCGGCAACTTTGGCCTAATTTAACGGACCACGTACCGTTCTCGAGATCCCCATGCTTAACAAGTTATTTGGGACATTCTGTATATTATGTAACCGTGTCAACTGCCTCTATACTGTATTAACTATAATCGGTTTCCCCCTTTCCTAGATACTTCAATTTTTATTCTTCATGGTAACCTAGCTGATGTGCTACAGTACGTTCCTATTGCAAATATTTGACCTACACAATTACTGTCGCCTTAGTGTCATTATAATTACTGATATTTGACGAATTATTTTCAACACGATGCTCGTATTCTCACAGAAATGACAGCACTGCTGTCTATGTATTTGTGCTTATTACCACCTGTACATATTGTTTGCTGAGTGTCTGTCACGAAGATTCAAGCTTAGACGCATCTGAGTTGTTTCTTTAGCAACTGTTGAAGGACAGCAGTGCCAGAGAATCGCGGCAGTTAATGGCTAGTCCGGTCTAAATGGCGGCAACTCAGAAACCGGTGTCGGAGAAAAAAGTATAAAAACTTAAAACCTCAAAAGGTTCTCTCTAAATCTGCACTTAATGGAAACGCGAACGAATAATAGCGTTGTGTGTACTGATGTCGCATTGTGAAGTGAACTCGCAAAGAGAGATAGATACATTTAGATTTAAGTGGAAAAACAAGGATATTAGGTGGCGCCATGTTATGGTTGCTACGCGGATATAGGCGTCTCGTTAACCGTCGTGCTGGATGTAATTAGATGTTTTATTTCAAAAGAAAATGAAACATGTCGGTTACAACGATCGTTATAAAACTTTACTTTGTATGTGATTTTGTCCTGTTATATTTATTTTTGTACCAAGACTGTATTTAGTATTAAATTGATTTCCTGCAAAGGAGGTCTCTTTCTGGAACAATTTTCATGAAAGGTACAATGTAGTGGAATGGAAAATTACTATGAACAGTAAAGGAGGGAAAGGAATAAAGTAAATAAGGTTAATGTTTGAACAAGAGTAAATTAAATCCTAAATAATGAAAACATGCAATTTATATTCACGGATATTATATTTCGTATCTTTCTTATTTCTAATTATTATTTCATTATACCAACTACTTTAACATAGCTACATAATTCATAAAGAAATTCCTAAGATTTCTAAGATAAAATAGAAAAACTCTTATATTTAACGCTTCAACAGACACCGTGACAAGTCACGGCCAATTTCTATACTTGTCTAGCTCCCCGGATCGTGTGTAAGAGCAACAAGTCACAAGTCACAGCCAGCATAGGCTGGGCTTGGCATTGCCGCCGTTCGCTTCTGAGGCGGTATTCTATCACAAGTCAAAGGAGTTTGACCAACATCGGTGCAGACTTATACATGTATGTTAGCATCGTACAAACGACACGCACACTCTTCTCATCACATCAGTCAAGAGTGTTGTGCTCAAAAGAAAGGTTGTAACCATTTTTGCGTAATTATGAAGTCTACTTAAAGTAAAAAGTATTTTTTTTGTACTTTTAATCTAATATAAATATCAAAAGCAAGGTCGAAGCTGCGACCATAACCTAACTTTAACTGTCAGACGATATTTTACAAGCGCTGGCCCATGTTCGCTATTTTTGTAGTTGGCCAGCACTGACACATCGTCTGTATGGTACGCAAGTACAAGTGTCAGAACTAGCGCTGGCTAACGCTGGCACACCATCTGTGTGTGCCTTTATATGTATACATGCCTATATGTAGGTCCGCACGGTTAAAATTTTGCCCAAACGTTTGAACGGCTGAAATGGGGTTTTCAATACTAAGAGGCAGGCGCGCACATAGTATTTAAAATTTATGGTGAAATTAGTTAAATTAATAGTGAAATTCTGTGGCAAATCTGTAAGCTTACAGACAAAATCTAGATTTGAAATCTAGAAATCTGGAAAACAAAGATTTGCCACAAAATTGCACCATTAATTTAAATATTTGACATAGAAATTAGTATCTTAAATATTTAACACAGCCTCAGACCTATGTTAAAATAGCGGATGTTAAAATAGTGGTTTAATTCTTTGCTAAATTTAACATTGCTTTCTGGAACGCAAAACTATACTTAACAACGAAGTTAAAATTTAACAGCGTTGCTAAAATTTAGCATTACTTTATGAAACAAGCATTAGATTAACAGATGGAAAATTATTTTGAGAATATTATCCTGACGCGATTTTAGTAAAAAATCTGCCCAAAATATAGTATTCTAGGAGAACTACTCCTCTTTTGATCTACTTCAATTACCTACGAAACCCAGAAATGTGCGAAATTAAATTACACAGGAACTTTTTAAGCATTGTTAAATATATTATTTAATAATAAATGATTTCCATGATTCTTTTAAATGTCATAATAAATTTATCAGAATCCAATTATATAAATGAAGCCATACACTTTTCTCAATTAGATTTTCAACATCGTTAAAAACCATATTACCCCTTCTTAATCCGGTTTAATTTACCTCAACCTTCTAAAAGCTTTTTTCCATAGTATTTTATCAGGTTTCTGTAAATTTTCAACGAATCAATATGTGAAAAGACGCATTTAAATTCAAATGAAGCAATTAGGCAAATAGAAACGATGTGGCGGGAACGAAGGGGTATACGTATAACGTGGATTCTATTAACATAAACCGGGCCACGTTACCACCGCTCATTAATGTACGCGTCTGTAAACATGTGATTGGCCGGAAAGACAGATTTCACTCGATCCGATAAACAATAAAGTTAACTGCAATATGTTTAAAAATATTCCATTTTCTGTATACTCTGTAATTATATGTGCAGCACGTGTTGACAGTGAGGACATAATAATGCTTAAAGGATCATCATTCGAGCAAAGCAACAAATAAATACCAATGATATTGTTATTTCCTTTCAATATTGAAAACAATTTTCCACACGTTTATATTAGCCGGCTCATACTAATCTATTTAAATCCCATGCTAACGTTATCATTAAGGCGCGTGGAGCATTTGTGCGCGCACGAACGCTGTGCACGTAATATTGCTCAGGTGAGTACGAGGGTACAATTTGTGTGCGCGTAAACTTTTACGATGACGAATGCTCTCCGTAGCTTGTCGGTCCCACTGACAAGATCAAAGTACTTGTGAGCTCAGTGTGTACGGGTTTATGCAGTCATATAATTGTGCGCGTAAATTTAAGTAAACACCAGTAAATATTCAAGATGGAATGGAGTAAAAACGTATTGCATGCTGGCAAACGAATCCACAGTTGCAAAAAAAAAGAAATGTAGGGTTATGGGTAATCGTTCTTTCACGGAAAAAGCCTTTCTAAATTTTGTATCTCTCTTCCCAATTTTGTGACCAATTTTATTAACGAGTAGTTCAAAATCTGCCGCTGACATTCGAACAAAATTTTGAAATCGTTCACTAACTTTTTGCAGTTCTGATAGCAAACTTGAACCATTGTATATTTCCCTGCTTCTATATATAATAGTTGTGTCATCCACCACCGTTTGTTTTGTTTTTTCTTTTTTTTACTAAGTATGTGCATTACTATGTACGCTGAACTTGTTAAGACAACAACATTACTTTCTACCATCATTGACACTACTTACTTTAAATAAATATGTGCGTTGACATAACTGAAATACGTGGAGAGCGATTTTACGCGCACAGACAAGGAAGTTGTGTCTGTATTTTTTTTTTTTTTTTACCACACGAAAATCCGTGCGCTTACGCATGCTCAAGTCAGTACGCACCTTTAGACCGAAGAGTCCGGTCGCTGGTTATCATTATTTCGTAAAATCCATTCATATATATACAAAAAGCAACCTCATAAACACAGAAGAAAATTCTTAACAGTATTTGAACATAAATTTTATTTAAATTTATCATGTACCATATGTGGATTTGGTGTGTACCTGTGTACACTTTTAAAAATTTATTACAAATATTTGTGTCCCAATATATAGGAAGTATTTCGTGGTAATAGATGTAAAATATAATAGAATTGGCCGAAATGTCAGTACGCACCTTAAGACTTTTCTGAGGTCAAATAAACAATAAATAAATAATAATAATAATGAAATGTTATGAAATTAATTTCTTCAATTAGGGCTACAGGTTACAATGTATACTCTTTTCAAATTTGCAATATTGAAACTGTTTCGACTAAAGCCTGGTACATATAGGGCCACAACTTAATGCATAGCATATTAATACAAGAGTCAACTGTTGTCAACATCTGTTTATAATAAACAGAACAAAGAGAGTAGTGTGGTTTGTATGTTATGGATGTGTTATGGATAGGGTAACCAGGTCTCAGGGTTTCAACATCGTTTCTTCGGAATCGCTAATTTTATCTAAAATTAATGTAAATGGTTTAAAGCAATTAAAATAACATACTTACGTTTCATATAATCATTGTAAATCTCGTGGGCACTGCCTGTGAGTATCTAATTCTTTCTTTTTCCGATCACGCCAACGGTTAAAAATGATTAGCCGGATATATAGAGCCTGCAGCAGTCGCCGACTGTTTGACTTTTCTGTGTCGCCAACAGCTGCACTCGGACTAAGAACTGCCAACTGGTAGTGCGAGTCAAACAGTAGCGGGTGACGGTTGACGGTCGATGGACGTTGTTAGTGTTTTAGGATCTATTATAAACGAGGCTTTAGAGTAAAAATGTATATAAATGTAGAAAACGAGGGTTATTTTATTGTGCATCTCTAAATTCCAAATGTGCAGTTCTAATTTTAATTTTGTGCAGTATTATATAGAAATGAATTTTATGATTATAAATTAAAAGAAAAACAAAATAAATTAATGACTGGCCACTTGCTCTTCACTTAGTTTTATCACAATAGGACACAAGCATTTTTTTCCTCCAACTGCAGGCATTCCGTACCAAGGTTGTCACCGAAGTTGCCTTGTTTAAAGAGCGCACACGACTGATTTGAGTTAGTTAGTTAGTTAAAATTTTTGGCGCACAGCAACAAAGGCTATTTGCGCCTAACGCAGTCCATCTAAAACGACTGATTTGAGTGTATTGCTATTATGCAATGAAAACAAATCTTTTAATCCTAATATGTTTATCGAAACATATTATTCGATTTTATTAAATTATTATTAAATGAAAAATTTTAAATTTTGAGATTTAAGCTTAACGAAAATTCACCCTAGATCCTCCACGAAACTGGGATCATCAAGATTAGTTTTCTTCAAGACTGATAGAAAATGTTCCCCCTACTTCAAAATTAACGACGGGGGCTTAAGAAAAATAATTTTGGTATTGATTAAAACAAAATTTTAGAGACTCTAGGCTGTTTACAGAATAAATTCTAGAAAATACGGATTTCTGTTAAGAACAACGTTAATTTTTCAGTTTAATTAAAAACCAAAATCACCACAAAATTGTTTATTGTGTGATAATCACAAGTTAATACTATAAAAATTATCAACTAGGCATAAATTGTACTTTTTTTTAGCATTGATCTAGGAGCTTGCATTGTCATGATGAAGAACGGTGCGACGTTTTTGGTTGTTTTTCTTTTGGCAAACAAATTGTTGTATTCCATTCAGAATTAAATGTTCTCCGATCCTCTAAAGGGATGGTTGCGACATGACCAGTAAATTAGTTGTTGACGAAGTACAAATAAAATAATTATTTATAAAATTTAATTTCTCAGGTAATTATTTCATATAAATTACATGTTTTATTAGTTCTTAACAAGAAGTTTGAAGAATACTAATAAATGTATTGGAAAAAGTAAGCGAAAGTATTCGAAGTTTTGAAAAGTAAATTTAATATCGACAATTTACTACGCTACTGTTTAATAAATAAAATATAATTATCTTCTAAGTTTGTCCGGACTCTAAGAATTAATTAAGTTGGACATTTGAAATCTAACACCAAGGTATTAAGTTGTCTAATAGTATATTATTATACGAGTTTTATAAGACTATGTATTGTATTGTCACACGAGCGAAGCGAGGAGTGCTCCAAAGAAACAAGTGTGACAATACGTCGTAAAAAACGAGCATAATACACTATTTTTTATACTTTGCATCACTTATTTTATAGAAATTTTAAAATTTCATTTATAGAAAGTATCAGAACACAATCTAGGGATGTTTATGAAATGCGGTTACAATAGCAACAATGTATAATAAAACAATTTCTATGATAATACAACAGAACAGTAATTTGACAGATGCAAAAAAACAAACTTTTTTGAAATTTTTTAAAAATAATATTATAAAATAATTATCTGACAGGGAAATACTTACAAATTGTATTGAATAAACATTTTAAAATATTCGAGGTTATTAATGACACGCAGTAGACGAGTAGTACTAGCAATCTCTCAAAACAAAAAGTCACTTAAAACAGTTAAACATTGTTAAACTGTGTTCAGTGTAACAATGATATTATTGTGAACGCAAAGTATAAAAAAGCATTTTATAATTTGCATTGGCGGCTATTTTGTTTTTTTTGTAAATCGTAGTTTTGGGTTTCCAAGTCAGTTTATACCTCGTAGGACAGCGGTTCTATGCCAGTCAGGCGCGCACCCAAGAATTTTTCTTGGGGGAGCTCAGAAGACGAAACTGTTCTAAGGGGTAGGGATCTGGAAATTACTCGGAAATAAGTGCTGAGAAAATGAGCGTTGATCTAAAAAAAGTCCTCACTTCCAAAAATACAAATGACCTAAAAAGGTCATCACTTACAAAACACAAGTGATGACTTTTAAAAAAAAGGTGCGCACTTTTTAACAAAAACACATAAACACCACGTATTTTTTGAGCTCTTGGTTGGGAGGCTCAAGCCCGTAACCCTCGATAGGTACGCGCCTGCAATCGGTTGTACGCGTAAAAATAGTGGTAACTAAAAAAGACTTGGTGGTACGTAAATAAGAGAGATGTGATATTTTAATAAATAAAATGAGGAAAAAATTAAATATAACAACTTTCCCATGAAAGGTGATGTGCAACGAAAATATCATGCTTCATTATGCAAAAATTCTTGATATCTCCTGTATTGATAAGAATCTGAACTACTTAATATTTGAGCTAACAAAATCTTTTAATTTTGGTTTTGGTGATACCCGTCGTTGAAAAAGTAGAGAACCGCAGGCCTAGAATGTTCTTTGGATCCATAATTTGTGAACCTTTGGATAATCTAATTGTTATAATTGATTGTACAAAATTCGCACATTTACGACAATGGTCGATGATATAAAAAAGAAAATCCAACAAAAACTTTAATTATAAAGCATTTTTAAAATGCCTACTAACTTTTAATTTATACTCCAGCAATAAAAGCAATTTAATTTGACACATTTATCTTCATAACATCTCAACTTCATTCATTCTACACCATATAAACTAGGACATTTAATCCGAGCCTTAATTTTTTAAAAGAATTATAGTCCACATTACTCCGACTCTCTAATTATAAATATTCAATTACAAGAATTAACTTTGGAAGTAATCCAACATTAAGCGATAAAAAAATAAGTAAATAAAAAACTTTTCTTTATGCCAGAGGTTTTAAAATTGTGGCATCGTTAAACGAGTCAAGATCGGCCAAAACACGATTCATAACTGCTCATGGATTTGGCTGTACCCCATCTCTTCTTTGGGTTTCCTAGGTCTTCTTTCCTCATATCACTTGGTTTATACCTTTGCACCTGTTCGGAATTTTCAATGCTAGGCATTCTTTCAAGATGCGATGACCTGTTTTATCTGTATCTTCTTATTTTATTCAGCACGAGAAAGAATATTTTTCCCTTATATCTTCATTATGAATATGGCCAAGCCTGCTACATCCTTACACGGCTATCAAAAATTTCTTTCCCACTGCCAGAATTCTGTTTTCATCAGGTTAGGATGTGATCGAATTTATATCTGGGATGCGATCTGGACACGCTAATTGACAAATTCCTACTTCATCGAGAAATTCGGTCACAATTCGCGGTATATTTAGACGTGCATTATCGGACTTTGAGGTACAATTATTGCTAATATTTATGGTATAATCATATTTTCTAGACAGTTTTTGATGTACTTTTTTGCTAAACTTAAAACAAGCTCGGCACAAGTGTAAATTGAGATACCTTGTCTTTTACACACACGTTTGCACTTATCTAAAGATTAATAACTGCGACTAATCTATGAACAATATGCTGCTAAAGTCTGCGTCCAGTCAGATAGTACTCGCGATAGTACTCAGATAAGTAATCGCGACCGAATCACAGTTTTTCAACTTGATGAATTGTGATCGAAAATGGACAAGTTCCAGGTATTCTGGATAAAATACTTTGTGCTCTCAGCCTTGTTTGGATAGTTCTCGGTGAAATTTTTACATTTCGATCTTTTGCGATATCATATACGAGAAAAGTTAAGTGCAATACATGATCGTACAGAACAACTGGGGTATGGAATTGGTCATCTCAGGCGCATCGGGAGTTCAATTCTTCAAACCATGCGTAACTTTTCATGTGTGACCATATCAGAGTAGTCACTTTCGTACACTAACACTTCTCTGCGCTAAGCGGCATTCTTGAAAGGTACACAGAACAAGTGAAGTCTGTCCAGATGGTTTCGAAAGGCAAGTGTAACAATAATATACACGGCGATCTTACAACCAATAGTAAGGTGTCCCGTAATACATGTAAAAAGAGAGAAAAGAGGGAAAAATCTAAAATTAAAAAATCTGATTACCTTATAATCAATTAATTAATTATCAGCGTTAACCTAAAATATAATTTAAATTTTAATTATTTAATAATTTATTCTTATTTAATAATTTTAAATTAGAATAGTTTTCTGTCGGTATAAGTTTAAGTTTTTTTTTTTCAACATAGTGCCTATTTTATGTGTAAAGGCCAATTTACGTTATCAAAAATTTGTGGTAATTTATATATTCAAGATATACTTATTTTATATTGTATTTCGATTTTGAATTAATTTTGTAGTTTATTACATAAGACATAGTTTTTAAATGTTTATTTTGCTATTTACTAACCTATGTAATCAAAATAACAAATACCATGAGAGAAAATAAATAAAATATAATATATATACATATATTATATTTTATTTATTTATTACATATTTTTGTATAAACTTAATGATTTTTGGTTTACTCTGTTGCATTCATTAAAAAGGTTTTATTAACGTTTTCAAATTCCGTTTATTTTTGTGTATTAAAGTAATTTTTGTTATAAAAACTAACTTTCTAATAAAAAGAAGTCAAACTAATACGCACATGAAAAACAGTCTCTACTGCCTACTAGCTACTCGATGTAGATACGCATGAAAAATACGTGCCCACCCTTTCGAGAATGCTGATAGTGAAACCGCATACGAAACATGCAGTCTTGCGTATATGAAGTTCAAGAATTGATCCCCTGCTATTAATTTATATAACTACAGCTTATTGTGCAATTCTGGGTAAATTTGTTAACTTACAGACAAAATATAGAAAAATCTGTCCATAATAACACAAGGAACAACTCTTAAGATATGATCGTCTGTAGCTTACAGATACGTCCAGAATTGCACTAGTAGTCCTATTTCCTTTTGTACTCTTAGTTTTTGATGTACAGTTCCTTACATTAAAAGTTATGTGCAATTCTGATAAACATGGATACAAGAAACATGCAAAAAGGTCAATTTTTCAAAGAAGTCTGTTCAATGACGAATGAATGAATCAACAACCAATTTAGTTATATATTTCTGTGTTGCATAAGCCTTACAAGCACGAGTGAGAAGCAAATATATAAAAAGTTGGTTCGTTTTTTTGTCATTGAACAGACTTCTTTAAAAAAGTGACCTTTAGCTTGTTTTTGTATCCATGTTTATCAGTTAGTTATAGGATAGCAAGATAGAAATTGGAGACCTGGTCAATAAGATAGTGTGTAAGAGAGTGAGAGAAGAGGGAGAGAGGGGAAGAGAGGCAGAGAGACATAGAAGGAGAGAGAGAGAGAGGAGGGCAAGTGAAGCGTGTGACCAAAAAGTTTCAGAACCGATGCGCTAGACATTGTTCTAAAAACGTAGGTGAAATAAAGTTAATCTAAGCTCTTTCACTAATGGAAAACATTAAGTGACAACTGAATTACCATATAATAAATTTAATAGCCAAATTGTATCGAAGGATATCTCTGTCATTAATCCCGAAATAACTTCTGAATAAAACTGAGTTTATCGGGCCGTATTGTTAAACATCGTCGTGTATAGAGAGTTAAGGTTCATAAAAACTACTTAACAGAATTGGAATAATAAAATGAGAAGAATTTTTGTATTAAACACTCGTAGAACCTAATGAACCAGTGCATTAATTGTTAACATCCTAGATTCTTAGTACCCTATGAGGATCTCTAACGTCTGCACACACGATTTTTTTTAATATTCAGTTTTTAAATGTATTATGTCATAGTTTCATTATTTTATATTTCTATAGAATCATTAGTCTGGACTAGGAGGTCAGGTGTACCTGACCTTTAATTAATTGACTTTAAATTTATAACTTCAATGACCGGTTTCATAAAGCAATGCTAAATTTTAGCAACGTTGTTAAATTTTAATTTGGTTGTTAAGTACAGTTTTGCGTTCCATAAAGCAATGTTAAATTTAGCAAAGAATTAAACCCTCGGCTATTTTAACATAGGTCTGAGGCTATGTTAAATATTTAACATTGCACTGTTACCATAGTTTTACTAATTTTTTATACCAAATATTTAAATTTAATATAAAGAAAATAGAAAAGTTAAGTTATAATAAATATTTTTACATAAAAAATTTCATATATAGAAAGACGTGTGTATAAGTTTTATTAATATTTAATAATATAATAGATAATAACCTCTTTAAATTGTTTTTCTTTTCCAGCAAATTATTTGCCGAGTCATCAGATGAATTTTTAGACATTGCTATGCACCTGATTCCTCGTCCGCGTATATTAAGTGACTCTCCTTTAATTTGAAGGTCCATAACGGATATCCGTTGGTTATTAACTCCTTTACTCAATCCATACACTAACCCTGAATAGAACTACAACGCAGCACACATATTGATAAGAAATACTATAGACAGATCGTTCCAAGTCCTAAAAAGAAGATTTCCTTGTTTGTCTATGGAATTAGGATTAAAAATTGACACAAGTCGTGCAGTAATAATTGCATTTTGTGTTTTACATAATATGACAATGTTATTTAAAGACGAAGCTTCACCAATTTTCACCTATTTATCCACCAAAAAATGTTTTAAATTATTTTCCTTATAAAATCATATGTTACATCTTTTTCCTACATAAAAAATGTTACTAAATAATATAGAAATTGTTTTTTTATTGTAAAATAATACAAGACAGTAAATAATTCGAAGGGTTACCAAGGTTATAAGAAACAATGAAAACTTAACACGATGTTAAAACCGATGCTATTCCTTTATGAAATGTAGTTTAATTTTAACAGCGTGTTATTTTAGCATCGTGTTAGCTAACACAGGATTTAGCATTTCTTTATGAAACCGGGCATAAAGCTTTTTCTGCTCAAAGCTTCCAAATTTTATAGATGTCTTAAAGATCCATTAAATAAGTTATCTAATTCAAAAGAAAATACTAGAACATTTTTCATAAAATACTTGGCACTGTTAACCGGGTAATATATCTGTTGCACGCCATTGGTTCAAAGCTCTCCTCTTTGCGAATTGGCAGGATCCAAAAACAAACCTTTGAAGATCGATGTTACTCTTTTTATTTTATGTCTTCCAACTGTATCTCTTTCCTATCATCCAATTAAACGTGTATAAAGGATCAAATTGCGGTTTACGGCTTAAATGAAACTTTTATTGTTGCTTTAAAAAATTGCTTCTTTGTTTAGTTTAGTGTCACTTTTATAACATCTTTTATACTCGTATATTCTCAAAAATAACTGAAGGTTTTATATCGTTTTATGTTTAAAATGGAGATAAATTTTAGAATATGATTGCCATCGAATAATGTATATTTTTTACAAACAAAAAAATCTATAATCTCTTCACTATTCTGTCCTATTTTGTTGTGTATTACCTAGTGTATTAGTAAATCGGTAATATATTTCAACACTATCGATTTGTTGTAATAACACATTAGTGCAGCGTTTTCCCCTTTTCAATTGACAGCACACCGAACTGAGTGCTAAAATTTCTAGGTACACAATTAGTTTTTGTCGTGAGGCACGTGTGATATTTAGTTTAATTTTGGTAGCAGCGAGAAGCAATCAGTGTGGTTTTGTTTAAGAAATGGAAAATTTTGAATATCCTGCAGTCAATAGGAATATTTTAATAAAAGAGTTGTTGGTGAAGAAAAACCATGACGATACGTTAATACATTGTATGAAGATGTCCTTCATACGAACAAATGACGCACATTATTTTATTATGGGCATGTTTCTAAATTCAGCTAACAATTTAGTGCTAACTTCCAGCGCTAGATGTTCGCTGTGATGCTAGATTAATGCGCTAAATACAAAATTTCAAAAATAAAGAAACGACTTGCTAGTTTGTTGCTAGGTTTCAAGGAGGTTATGTAGTTGTTAGTAAAGATGACATTTTATGTATTTTTTCTCTTCTTCAATCATCATCAAGTTCAGAAGAAGAATGGGATGTAAAACACTGTACTAAAGATTTAGTAGAATTAGAATTTTTATATAATCTGTCTAAAAAGACAAAAAGGGTGAAAATAATGAATTATGCGAAAAATTTAGTAAAAAAATTATATCGATATGGATTTTCAAGTACATTTCAGAATCAAACATTTCATTTAATTTGGTGTACAATACCAAATTATTGTTAGGAATTGCCATATATACAAATTTGAGATAAACAGGTCGTGAGAGCAGAAAACTATTACGTCAAATATCAAATTGTGATGTTAACCTCTCTAGCTCTAGCAGCTAGCAGCCTTATTAACCGCTAGATTCGTTGTCTAGCGCTAGTACCTAGCGGACATTTAGTGCTGTAATAAGAAACGGCCTGCTAGAATTTTAAGCTGAATTAAGAAACGGTTTGCTAGATTTGTGCTTTATGCGCTAGATCTAGCGCTGAATTAAGAAACATGGCCTATAGCATGTACAGCCTCTAATACATATGATGGCCTCTAATATATGTATTTGTAAAAAATATGTCTGATACAATTAAAAATTACGTATTATTATCACAAAATACTAAAGTAAAGGCTTAAAATGCATTGTCCAATTTCAAAAGTAACTTTCTATAACGAATATTTTGTTATTCTGGCTTAAAATTAGGTTTTAAGCTCAAACTGTCAAAACTTGACATATTAATCAAAAATTATATAATGCACAGATCTTCTATTCTATTCTATTTTATTTTATTATGGCCTAGGCACACAGCCTTTCCACCAGTTTTAAGAAATACATTTAATTACAATATAATTTTACATACAATAATTAATTTAAAAATACATATAAAGTCTATTCCAAACGATTAGGCGGAACTAGATTTTCAAATCTAGTAATTTTGACAGATTGATTGAAGCTTTTGATCATTCTGTTCAGGAAAAGCTAACTTCAATATGTAAAAAAATAGCTGTTGTCATTAGCTAATAAAATGAAAATTCCAGTAAGTTCCGCCTAATCGTTTGGAATAGCATGTATGCAGTTCACTTTTGTAAAAACAAACTAAGCTGAAATTTTGATTTCAATAACTTGCACCTTCGAAATTGTATGTCATGTTGGTATTAAAAAATTATGTAAAATGTCACTTTCTTAATAATGATCATAACCATTAGATCTAAAGTCAGTTTTACAGCGTAAGGAATATTTTTAATTGACATTTAAAGTCCGTAATACACTATAAAAGTAACCAAAATAACTAGATCTGGTTTTTCTTTACAAAAGTGAACAGTATATACAGGCTATTCCAAACGATTAGGCGGAACTGAATGGGAATTTCGTTATTTTAGGTGGTCACGAGAAGGGACATGAAATAACCTTGCTTGGGTTATTTCACGTTTGACGTTTGGTATATGAAAATTTAAAATTCCAATAGTGAAACCAACGAAACGAATGACATGTCAAAATTAAACAATTATTATAAATATTTTAATGACAAAAAAAAAATGGGAAACTTGTATTAAGAATGACACAAAAAATCAAAATATAAAGAAAATGACATTTTAAAATGATATTAACTTTAACCAAAAAATGTTTATTGTAAGTATGATTTACAAAGCTTAAACAAAACGGCTAACAAGAAGGATTCAAACGACGAAAGTAACTAGATTGCAAAATCTAGTTTCGCCTAATCGTTTGGAATAGCCTATATAAACAATTATATAAAATATAACAATTTGGTTACATCTTGCCAACACATATTGTACAATATCACCGAAAAAATGCATCTACTAGGCTTTGAATTATATTTTAAAAAATGTAAATTTAGCAATTCTGAGCTGTTTATCGTTTTTAGCATTTAAAATCTCTTTCTTTGATTTAAGCGGAACTAGATTTTAAAGCCTAGTAATTTTTTAGGTTTAAATGAGGCTGTTGATCATTTTGTTTAGCAGAACCCCACTTAAATTGTTAAAAAGCTCGTGACAACTTACAAAAATACAAATTCCGTTTAGTTCCATTTAAAAATTTGGAATAGCTTATACTGTCGTTGCTTATGATCACAATGTGTGTTTTTCAATAATTATAAAACAAATACAAATATATCTTTTTACAAATACATATATGTTTAAATATAACCTCAAACTCGGCCATCCAATCGGGTGTATTCTGTAAGAAATGCGTTAAAATTAACGTCAGGTTAATATTTTTATTTTAACTCCATATCTAACGTCATTATCCAAAAATGCTATTCTGTAAGAGCATTTGTTAAGGTAAGCGTTAATACAATATTTGTTAACGCGAGGCGCTAACTCACCCTGTAGAGAGGCTAAAATTTACTGCACGCACATGCGCTGTTACGTTGAATTTTAACAGGAGTATTTATTTAGTCAAATGCCAAGTGGTACAATATTTCGGTGTTGAATTAAATATTCAGTGACGAAATTTATTTTATAAATGGAATAGAAATGTTGTTTCCACAGTGTATTAAATAAAAGTATAACTTTATTCAACTTTTATTTAGTCAATTTATATACTACATTGTATTATAACAGTTTATCTAATTTTTGAATAAAATATGAATTATATGCTCATTCTATTTTTAAAAAGGTGGTATTAATTATTAAATAATTAATTGATTTATTACGCTATTTCTACCCTGGAATAACACTGTTGTGATCGTCATTATCAATCTCATCAATTGTTTTTTTCAAATAATACATAATTAAAATGTACTGCGATATTTTGAAACACGGCGGAGGCATAAGTGAAGTTTTGTAGCTTTCAGATGATTATAATTTTAAGTTCTGTGTCTCAACAAAAACCAAAACTACTCTTCAATTCTCCATTTCCTTCCTTTCTATACAATTACTTGAACTTGCGTCTGGGTTACTTGTATAACAAAAATTATGAAGCGTCATTCATATCTCTACTGTAAAGAATTCACTTTAAAAAGTACATTTTTTTTTTTAATAACATGATATTTACTTAAATAGGATCAGCCATTTTTGCAAACTAAACACCAGCGTTAACTTTTAAAGCCACCGTTTTAGTAGGCGTTTATTGTATAACGTTAACTGGCTATTTTAACGCCGCCGCGTTAATATATTAACACAAATGTGCTTATCGAATAGCATTTACCTTAAAAATGGTGTTAAAAAAAATTAACGTCAGTTTCTGACGCTAAGATTTTAACATCATGCTTAGAGAATAGACCCGAATGTCAGTTAAATGATACTGGAGAAATAATATTGCCAACCTACAAATAAGTTCCATGATTGCCTACAGCCTAATTCTTTGGTTTAAGCGAAAATAGATTTTGAATTCTAGGATATTTTACCAATTAAGTGAGGCTTTTGATCATTTTGTATAGCAAAAGCCCACTTCAACCCTAAAAAAAACATGACAGCGTAGGAAAATGAAAATTCCAGTTAATTCCGTTCAAACGTTTGGAATAGACTATAAATACATTTTTTTTTCTCTCGAGCTTTTACGTAAAAGGATGTTTTCCAAACTCAGTTCTCGAACATATCACTGTACCGGTTGCTGTTCACAGTTACAGCGTCTTCGATAAAACAAGTTCTAATTACATTTCTTGATCAAATTCTACACCGCACTGTCATTTTAATGATTGCTGGTGAACCACCTGTAGATTTTAACCGTCCCAGTTGCAACAAAATTTGTTTGTTAACATAACCGCTTGATCGACATGGCGTTCGTCGTTCATGATTTTGTCCTAAAAATTTGGGACGTAACTGTAAATGAAAAATTTATGAAAACTAAGAACCTTAAAGACGTAAGAGGATTATAGAATATTGGCTTAAATCCAATTGTTGTAGTATTAGCATGCTTATGCAAAATCTCAAATCAACTTAAACAACAATTGAATTTGGGACTTGAATTCCCTAGTTCGAATCCGACCGTAGATTAATTGTACAGCTTCAATAATAATCTTACGAGGCATTAACTGTTGATAAACTATTTGTGGTGTGGTGTGTACACGGAATTTCTCTTCACGAAAGACAAAGGTCTACGGACAAAGATGGAACATGTAAGATACCCGGATACCCGGAACACCCGAAGTGCAGAAATTATTCCTTACGGATGAATGAATGATATTAATACACAGGGTGATTTAGGAAGAAATGTTAACACTTTGGGAGATGGTAGTAACGATCATTCTCAGAAATAAATGTTGTAGTGTGAATTCTGATACTTCTCAGCGTTTCGTCGATATCTAGTATGTCCCTGAGAAAGTCCGAATGTGAGTGTCTGGAACATTGTTTTGTGGAATATCATCAAAATCAACAACTTTTCATATGTTAATATAGCTTTCATATAATACTCTACATGAAATATAATTATATACAGGGTGTAACAAGATAGAAGCAACTCCATTTTTCTCGAAAACGTGACTCGTGAGTAAGTCTGGACTTTCATTTGAATTATGTTTATTTTGGGATGCTTCAAGTGCCTGGTTATTTACATCCTGTGACAATATTTACATGGTACTACATTAATTACATTACATATTAAATTACATTACATAGATTATATTAAACAGTGGTACTAAACTGTTAATATATATTATTTTTAAATTAGTGTCTTTTAGGAACTGAATTATTTTAGCACTTCTAGAATATCTGACAGAGCTTCCACTATTATAACTGGAACTTTGTTACTCTGTCTTTTACGTCGTATTTTTTACAGTCTATTAGTATATGTTTGACTGTAATGGATGTATTGCATACATCGCATATGTTGGGCTCAGTCCTTTTAAGTAGATGCTGGTGAGTCAGTAGTCCGATTCGTAATCTAGTTATAGCGGTTTGTTCGTTTCTTCTTCCTAGAGTACTCCAGCGACCGATTTTTTGTTTAACTTCTCTCAATTTATTACCTTGAACTGATTGCCAGACCGAATTCTATTCTTCGAACGTTTTTTACTTTAGGTAGCTTTTGAAGTCGTGTTGTGGGATTGGCATTTGTAGTTCTTCAGCTGTTACTGCTTCCTTGGCCGATTGATTAACTTTTTCGTTGCCAGTAATTCCTGTATGCGAAGGAATCCACAGTATTACAATTTGTTTTCCACTTGTTATCGCACTGTGTAAGTTATCCTGTATTTCTTGAATAATGTGGTTTTTGCTGTACAGTTGTTGCATACTTTGAACAGTACTTTGAAGGAATCAGTCTGGATAGAGTAATTTTTCGTCTCTCGGTTATCTTGCTTTATAAATCGGCTTGCTGCAAGTATACTTATGCTTCATGCCTCATTTGTGTCTCGTGTGCTTACACGACCCGCGACCCTTTCAAACTCTAAATCGCGATAAGTCGCATTAAGTATCACGCGTACCTATATCTATGGTCTGTCACTTGATATTATTGCCATGTACATCCGAATATTGTACGCGTAACAGTGAGCGTTTGAAATCTATTCTAATTTCGTTAATATCGATTTACGGGAACGACACCATACCAACTGCGGACAAAGACGTATTCTACTTCAAAATGTGGCCTACTGTAGACATCTACAAAATAAATTTTTTACTTTTAATGTTAAGTGAAAATTATTACAATTTGTACGAACAAAGAAAAATTCAAAAAAGGAATGAAAAATACAGGAAAATTATTTTCAAAGTAGCTGAGGCCATGAATAAAAGAGGCCTGAAAGATAGAGATTGGAAAGATAAAAATAACTGGAGAATCTTGGCGATAGAAAGTACACAGCATCAGCCATAAAAAAAACCTGATAAGAGAATGTATCAAAATAGAGGGAACACCTATTATGGTTTTTTTTAACCTATTATGGTTTACGAAAAATATTTTTCTAAAACGACTTGAAAGTAAAGTGAAGTAAACTCTTGAGATATCTGTAGCCCAGACAACAATAAAAACAATGATAATAAAAAATATTTCATTTCTAAGTCGTACCTACTTGAAAGCATAACTTGAAAGTACTTGAAAGCACAACTTGAAAGTTCTTGAAATTGAAATATTTTTAATCATTTTTATTTTTATACTCCAAGCTATAAGTAAAAGCTCAGTTTAAAACAAACTGAAAGGCACTTCAAAAGACCATCCGATTCTTTGGGTACACTTAAGTCATCAAAATTTTTACCCAATTTGCTCACATGTCTCTTGTTAGAGAAAAATCCTGTTCCGTCAATTTTGATACATCCTAGATACGAGGGCTACCTTTTAAGTTTTTACAAAAACTAAGAAAGAAAAATTTTCTTTTATAACAAAACTGTTTTATTGCTTTACAAAATATTCGCCATTAAGATTTATACACTTTTGCATGCGTTCAAACCAATTATCGAAACATTTTTTTCACTCTAAAGTTGGTATCTTAAAAATATGATTTTCGAAGGCTTCAACAGCTTCTTGAGGTGATGAAAATCGCTCTCCACGCATGTTTTGTTTGATATTGGGGAACAAAAAAGAAGTCGTTAGGGCATAAATCAAGTGATTACGGGCAATGAGACATTAATTCGATGTTTTTCTCCTTCAAATAATAAATTGTTTGACGTGCTGTGTGGGAGCTTGCATTGTCATGATGAAGAATGATGCGTCATTTTGGGTTATTTTTCCTGTCGTTGTCGATGACTTCTGGCATACAAATTGTTATATATCATTCAGCATTAACTGTTCTCCGATCCTCTAAAGGTATGGTTGCGACATGTCCAGTACAACCGAAGAAACAAGCGATCATTTTTTTGGAAGTGCTTCGTAAATGAACAACTTTTATGGGTTTCGGTTCATCTTGGCAGACCCAAACAGTAGAATCTTGCTTAGTTTCCGGTTCGTATGAATAAATCCAAGTTTCGTCAAGATGTGGTATATGGATTTTGCAGTGCTTAGGTTGAATTTTTTTAGCATTCCCTTACGCCAATCAACACGAGCCTTTTTTTGAGCTTGAGTCAAATTATATGGAATCCATCGGGAACAGATCTTTTTCACAGCTAAATTTTTACGCAAAATCGAATGTATTAAATCGAAACAAAATCGAAAGTCACATGCCGATCTTCTTCAATCATTTTGCGTACAGCATCGATGTTTTTTCGAATCATAACCGATTTTGGTCGACCTTCACCAAGATTCATCACTGATGGACGCACGACCATGAAAAATTCTGCAAACCAATTGTAAACTGTCTTTTCAGATGGTGATTCATTACCAAAAGTTGAACGAAGTGAATCTTTGCATTGTTGTTGAGTAAGGCCTTTACTAAAATCGTAAAAAATCACCCAACGAAAACTTTCACGAGTAATATCAATTTTTTCACAAACTGCCATTGTTTTCACAATAACAAATGTCAAATTTAACAAATATAGTAATGAATCATTTCAATATTGCCATCTAGTGGTCGTTTGTAAAAACATACAAGTTAACCCTCGTATATACATTCAATACTATTTTGATTTATATGATTACGATCTTTTGCTTACAGTTACCTTTTATTAGTTTAATCATCGTTAATTTTAGTTCGGTATTAAATGTTATGGTTTAGCGAATTACTGTTAAAATTTAAGAGGGTTGTTTAATAATATTTAGTCAATGTCAGTAATAACACTTAGTGATGCTTATTGATATAAAATATCGTTTCAGTAGGTGATAAATTTAATTTACTAATTATTCTGTTTGGTTTCAGGTTAGCGAAATTATTCTCCTTTCTTGGTTTATTTATAAGGATTCGGTAAGTTTAATGAAATAAGATAAGGAATTAGGAAACGGTATACTATTATATGAACCAAACCCTTTCGGCTAAGTAAATATTTAATGGAACAGTTATTAATTGACAAAATGCTAAGACTAAACACATTTAATTATTCTTACAAAATATTCATGATCCAAAACGAATTAACATTACAGTGAAATACAAAACTAGGAGCAGTTTATTGTAGCCATTTTATTTAAAACAGTTCTATAAGAAGAGGAAGTGGATTGTAGAGTATCTGACCCTAGAACCGGGTATCCGGAACCCAATTTCCGGAACAGGTTTATCCGAAACCTAGATATACATTTGGTTCGGTTTTGATTCCTAGTACCGTAATGAGGTGATGAACAAAAAAAGGAAGACGGATCATTTTAATACATTTGTGTTACATCAACTTCTAGAATTTGTTTGATGAATTCATTCGAATTCATTCGGTGATTTTCCCGATCCTAACACTGAGTATCCGGAACTAGGTGTACGGAATCGGGTATCCGGAGCCAGGTTCTCAGAACCGGGTGTCTGCAACCGGATATTTTGAACCGAGATGTCCGGAACTGGGATCTTCGAAAATTCCGCACCAGGTTTTATCCAAAATCCGGAACAGGACACCTGGTACATCGGTTTCGGTTCTCAGCATTAATTTTAACCTTCTGTAATAACTGTAACCTTTATTAACAATCCTGTTAGGGGATCTTGTTGTTCACCGTAAGGAAACTTATGTCGACATCATAATTCATGGAGATCTCTTATTTCGTCTTCTTCTCTTGCTCTATCTATTCAGAACGTTGGTTTTTATCACAGCAATTCGTACCTTTCTCGCTACCATCTGAAATAGTTGATTTCACATTGAGCTAATTCCTCAGATTAACAACCTACGAGATTTTTGGTCTTTCGGGACCTCTCATCCTTTCTGTACCCATTTAAATTTTTTTCTGTAAAATATTTTGCAGGATACTGCATTATTGCTCGTTTTTCATTACATATCTAAGATATATCAGCTTCTTTTCTTTAACCATCTATATAATCTCAATTTGGCAATTCATTCTCCAAATAACTTCATCATGCTGACTTGATCGATCCAGAAGATTATGACTATTCGCCTGTAATTTTTAATTATTTTTTTCCAACAGCTTCGGACTGTTTAGTTTTCCGTACCGTACAGAAAAATGAATAAGAATATTTTACTATGCGTCTTTTTGGACCCAGATTAATAATTTGACAGCAAAATAAGGATCTAATTTCGTGTGCCGTTCTGGTATACTTGGTCCGTTTCTTGATCTCTAACAAGTGTTACCAGCTCTCATTCATAATGCATTCGAGGTATTTAATTTTAGCCACTCTCTCGATACACTGATTGTTGGTTAAAGTACTTCTTACGTCGGGTTTTAATTTATAACAATAAACTTGGTCTTTTTGGTGCTAAGTTTCAGACTGTACTCATTACAGCCGTTACTCCATCAACTAGTACTTATAGACCCTCTAGGCTGTCCGCAAGCGGTGTATCAGGTTTGTTAATATTTTCTCTTGGCTGAATGTTGTCTTTGATGCCGGGCGCGTACCCTAGAGCGCCTCTCTAAAGTTATGTTCAAGGTAGGGGTTGAACAGAAGCGGAAGTATTATACAGTCTTGTGCTACTCGTCTCGAGAACATTATTAGTTTTGAGATTTGATCATTTATTTGCATCATTGCTTTTTATGCCCTCAATGAATATTGGTAATTATACACATATATTTTCTATCTAAAGCGACGTATCTCGAGATTTGTATGATTCTCTTATGTTAGGACTAGTCACAGGTCTTTATATAGTCCACAGAACAAGACTGCACAATATAGTTTATGTCTCTACACTGTTCGATAAGCAGTTGGACAACAAACAAGACTACTCAGGTATTGAGGTCACTTCAGAAACCCAACTGAGTTACTTTGACTTTTTCACCGCTCTTTTTACATAGACGGTGATGTATCGTCTTGAGCAGCTTGTAGTACATGACTAGTTAGTCTAATGATCTGAAGTCTTTACAAGGTTTGGCGAGGAGTTACAGAAAGAGCTCTAGTACTTGAAAATTATTTAACAATTTTTCCTGTCCAAAATAAAAAATTAAAGAGGCAAATGTACGTATATATTTTCGAAAACTTTGCTGTACTAAAACTGACGTACAAACAGGGACAACAGAAAAAATTCGAAGTAAAATAAGTGCCAGGTAAATGAAATATGAAAAGTAAAAAAAAAAAAATGACAGAATCTAGGCTACAACATCGAGAGAGAATTTATGTAAAAACCCGTTACAATAAACAATTGAAGAGGAATTATATGGGTATTTGTGCAAGATAAACAGAAGAAACGATGTAAAAAGGATCTAGTAATAATAATTATAAATCCATTTTATACACTTTTCAGGTCATAGACCTCTTCCGAATACTTCGATTTCTCCATTTCATTCGCTTGCTCAAAGAGAACCATCTATTCTTAGATTTCATCAGGCCCCCTTTTTAAGGGGGCCTAATGTTTCATTAGTTAGGTTAGGAGTTAATACGGTTTTCTCCTATTAAATTAAAAAAAAAACTGCTTTTTTACAGAATGTATAAGATTATTGGTGGTTAGTATAACAGGTTGTAGTTGTAGGTTTTTTTTTTGATTTCCACCGAATAAATATAATGTTGTCAGTGGAGTATAATGCTAACTAGTTTCGCTGAATTCGAGCATTATCAAAGCTATAATTTTTTTTTTTTTTTAATATTATATTTTAATTTAATAGGATTTAAACGTATTAACTCGACCGACGTAAGACTGACCGCTTCTCGTAATTACTAAAGTGCGGTTAAGTTAAGTCTTATCCGCACCATCTTATCCTACTTAATTGAAAAAAAAAAAACATTTTTCTTTTTAATGAAAAGAATATTAAAAAGTATTAACGCCTTGATTTGTTGCTCCATGATTATCTGCATTTCTACACATATGTCCAGCGTAGCTCCACTATGTTTGGAGCACAGTACGTTAATATCGGTGGTTTTAAAAGTCACCGACCATCTCGAACTCTAATTCAGCCTGTCATCTCACGGCAAAAAGGCTTAAATATATATATTTTTTAATAACTTTTATTTAGGAATGCTTCACTTTCCATGGCTATTAGCACCCACCCAGTTTTATCTACGTGCTATACACATTACATGAATACATTTTGATTTCTTATATACTAGGTAAAGTTATAATATATAAATACTATATATCATTGTACATATTTATTTCTTTCAAAAATTGTATTTTATTATTTATCTTGTTCGAATTATTTCTCATGTACTTTTGGTCTTGGCCTATTATATTGTTTTGTATTCATTGGGTAGCATAATGTAGGAATTCTATTAGGACGAACTTGACAGTAAGGGTTCTGTATGGCCGAAAAGATATTTATGGGTAGTTATAATATGTCCAGTTTTCAATCTGGTATTAATAACATCTTCCCTTCTATTCTTTCTTGCTGGCTATATACTGGTGTCGGTTTTAATTTACCTTAGATGATTTCCATTTATATATGTTTCAGCTCATTTCTCATTTCATCGAATTTTTTTTTCTTTATGAGATTTTTGTAGTCTCTACTGGGAATGTTTGTTGGTTCGGTGCTCCTGGTGGCTTCTTTGGTGGCGATGTTGGCTTTTTCATTGCCAGCTATGTCCACACGTGATATCCATATTATATTTATGTGTTTCTAATCAAGAACTGACTTGTGTATTTTTTGTTGAATTTCTTCGATACAAGGGATTTTTGAGTACATTTTACTCAAATATTAACCAAGTAAGTATCCATGAAGTTATAAGATGGCATTAATATTAAAAAATTCAATAGTAAACAAGTTAAATTAAACATTTGTATTCCGTAGTATCTAATATATAATAATCTGTCTAAAATCTATAAATATATTAACGTTTCATGTATGATAGGACAACATGGTTTGACTAACTAACGTATGGGCCAATGACAGGCCATTCAATCACAGCACTGACATGACATGCAACCCTAACAACATCATAGTACTGCATACAGCGTATACCTAATGTATTAGCGCCGTGGAATCCGCACACGCCTCTATCAATACTAAACAATATCAGTTAATATTTGATGACGTTGCATATTATTTAATAAATTATTGATGTTGAATATGACGTCAATATTACTGTTTTTCAATTAGAATTGTACCGATCACATTTCTTCGATCTGGTACCCTATTTGGTACCCAATTTGGTGATGCCATGTTGACACGGTTGTTTTTATTCTTGAATCTTATGCTTCGAGATTTTTAGTCAAATTTGTAGATTCATATAGTGTTTGACGAGTGACTTCATCTAGGCGACTCAGCGTTTGGAATAACTGCCTCTCGACCGAAGTTGGCTTGACACAGGCCGTTTTCTCTTCTATGTATAATAATTTATTTATTAACGCAATTCTTCTTTCATGTTTACATTTTATATCACAAATAATATATACAATAATAAATAACGCAGGTCTCATAGAGGACAAGATATATAAACAAATATCGAAGAAAAAGTTGGTTAATCCTTGGAGATTTTCTATTTGTAATTTTTAGTTCTTCCAAAACTGAGATATGTCTACGGCGAACTGTCCACTGTGGAGTGTAACAATAATCTCATATATTATATGCATCTATTTTTATCAGTTTCACGAGTTTTTTTTTTTTTTTTTTTTTCTTTTTGTTGTCCACCTTTCAAGAAGTGAACAAGTCTACATTTGGTGTTTCTCGTGATTGTCTGTATTGGCAAAACCTGGACCGGGTAAGGCAATACTTTGAAGAAAAGATCCCGAAAACAACGCCAGGCCTCTTATGGCACCAGACACACTCCAAAAACTGTAAAATTTTTAATATGAAGTTATGATACGTTCGCCATATTTTTTTGACCTCATAATATTAAATTATCACTTTTAAAAACCACTCTGCCTCTAAAATGTCACAATGTCTCTAAAAACCACATTAGTAGGATACGGTTTGTACAAAGAAAGACCTCTGAAAAAGCTTGATTTATTACACATCTGAAAACCGAAATAATTTCACCTCAGATAATTGAAAATATAAGATTAGGCCGAGAAAAAGTCCCAAAATATATATTGTAATATTTTGGATTCAAATAAAAATGCCAATTTTTTGTTTCATTTCAAAAATATCTCCAAAATACCACATTACTTATGGGATGATCTAATATTTGCATCTATTTTTTATTTATTAAGCTATTATTACTTAAATCTTATACCTTGCATCGTTAAACAGAGATTTCCAGGTAAATTATGTAAAATTAAAATTAAAATAAAAGCATATTTTTTTAAATTACTGTGTCTCCATTATTTTTATACACTTTAAATTGAAACAGTATGGTCAATTTGGGACATACAATGAGGAACTCAAATAAATATTATCTCCTCCAGCTTATCGTGCAGAATAAAATTGAAACCAGTAGAGGACCGGCTAGAACAAGGACTTCGTGTCACAAAAATTGCGACAGTGGTACAGGAAATTTTCAATCGAACTATTTCGTGCTGCTCGTGTCGCTAGATAGTGGATAGGGCACCAAACGAAGAAGAATAATGGTCAATATCAACAATATGGAACTAATCTCTCTAGGCAAGTTTTGAAAGCTTGATAGTGACGTCTTGTATGTTCCTGTTGTAAAACTGTATATTCACATATTTGCTAAACAAATAAGAAAACTGCCATCCTTTTCCAAAAGTTTAGATATAACTCATAAATATAGAGTGAATGCAGTTTATTTTGTTGTCACTCTACAAATTGTTTTCTTTACTGAAATTTATATAGTACAATAACTCCTACTGAGTATTATAATCCTAAATTCGGACTGTGTATACTTTTATACTGTTAATTGATATTAAATGTAACGTAATCAAATAGCATCTTGTGGTTTTTAATTAAAAAAAAATTATGTGCAGTGTGAATCTTCACACATTTCACGGATTTGTAGCTATCTAGTAAGTGACAAGAAATTGTGAGCTCATATTAAATATCAAAATTCAATAATCTATCCATTAACTTAGAAAGCATCAAGCTGATTATCCAGTTGTTCCAGATGCTTAATCAGTTAACTTAATCAGTTAGCCATTTTGTTCAAAATTTTAGATGGATTACAAGGGCCAAAATCGTGTTAAATTAATAAACTTAACAAAATCATTTTTCGTTCCCTATCTACGCCTCAAGGGGTTTCTTCTGAAACCACACAACAGATTTTAGAAAATATATTTTTTTCAACAACACAAAAAATTATTAATTAATAGGTAAATATTTTGGTTTAAGTGGAACTAAGCAGAAGTTGCCATGAAAATAGAGCTTGTTTAGGTTATTTCATGATTCATGTTGGCATTTATTATTGAGTGACAATTATTATGAAAAAATAACAAATAATTTGTGATTTCCTAGCTATCCCATTTTCTTAATCTTATTTCAGAAATATGTAGCTTTTGTTGAACATATCTTTAACCTATATTTGACGTTAATTAATATATAAAATAACTTCCGAACAGCAATTGTCTGCCTAAAATCCATTTTAACCAGAACCCCTTCAAGTTGAAACAGTACTCCAAGCAGAGCCTAGAACCGTGGTTCTATTCCAAACACTACCGATAAATGCCTCTAGGGTAGACGTTGAATCAGAAGGTTGGAGGGGTGTGTAACTGAGAAGTAAGGGGGTAGAAGTGATTTATAATTGCATGGTAGTACAGTCTAATTAGCAACATGTATCCGCAACGCGAGCGCACACCATCACACGGTGTAATAGTGAGTTACAGCCGAAACCAACAGACCGAATGTGAATTTCGATATGCGTGATCGGATATGATTAGCCTGCAGGTTTTAGTTTAAAAAAAGAAATGGTTTAAATCGTACTTTCATATTTGTAGGCATATTGGTGGATTGAATCGATCAAATGTTTCAAATAGAGATTTTGTAGATGAACGGGAAAGTTAAATATCTCATTTAGTACGACGAATATTAAAAAATTAAATCATAACATTATAAAGAAAATACAAGTCACTATAATATCGTATTATACTGTGCAAAACAAAAATGGAATTGGGCACGGCATATGGAAAAAGTAACAGTTAACAGATGAACACAGATATTAACGGTTTGGACACCCAGAACAATTTAACGCAGAAAATTTGATGGGCAGAGAAACTAAACGAGAAAGTTGATGGAACCTCCTTGTGGAATATCCTTTCAGAAAACCAATTTGGTCTCCAAAATAATATGTCAACGGAAAACGCTATAACTAAACTTATTTCTGCCATTTATAGTAGTTTCGATAAGTCTAAGCTGCTATGTTTTTGGATCTTGCGAAAGCCTTTGATACAGACAATATATTTTAATTGAAAAGCTGGAATCATATGACTACCGAGGTATATTTCTTGACTTAATAAAAAGCTACATGTCTGACCGAGAACAAATGGTCGGTATCAACGAATGTTTCAGTAAGAGCAGTATTTTTTGTGGTGTACCACAAGGAATTGTTCTTCGTCCTTTATTATTTAATATTTATATAAACGACTTTCTGTCCATAAATATTAACGGCACTTTAATTGCATATGCGGACGATACAGCTATTGGGTTGGACAGCGAAACCTGGAAAGATATATTTTCGAATATGTCAAAAAATTATGCCACGGTAAATACCTGGTTAAATGAAACTTATTGACACGTAACATATCAAAAACTTTTTTAGTTCTTTTTGCGTGCCGTAAAAACTAATTACCCCCCAATACTAGAATGTTGTTGTATAACACAGACGCGTCAAATGCGCTCCGACAAAACCGCCCCGACAAAAACGACCCGACAAAAACGCCCCGAAAAATACACTCCCGACAAGTGCGCTCCCCAACTAATGCACTCCCCAACATATGCGCTTCAACAATAAAATATAAATGATTTATGAATAGAATGGTAAAAACAAATACTCCTTGATAGAATATTTTAAATAAATAAAGAAATAAAATACAGTGTTAAAGAAAGTAATACAATAGTGTACATATCCATATAGTTATACAGAGGTAAATTAGTGAGTTGTACTCTACCCAAAATGAAATTAGGGAAAACCCTTAATACAAACCTTGAATAAATTATTTTCTAATAAACAGTTTTTTAATAAACAGTTTTATTCCCGAAACACCCCATAGAGTAAATATTTTGAAATGCCTTACAGCCTATGTTCGAATCCTTGTTCTACTCTATCATCATTCTAAATTACGTGAAAATATTTTCGTCCATTTTTGCGTGAATCTCGGACAGACAGACAGACAGTCAGACGAAAATTGATTTTTTTTTGCGGATATTGTCTTATAATCATCTGAAATGTGTAGAAACCAAATATGAGGCTGAAAAAATTAAAAACTAGATATAGCCTCAAATTTTATTAATATACGTTTTAAAAAAAAAGCCTAAAACGTGCCCTAAAAACTTAAGGATTTCTACTAAGAAATATTGGTAGTTTTAAGATACTACAACTTGGTTGCTGTACTGTGCACTAGTTAAACCTAAATTAGAGTACGCGAATACAATCTGGAACCCAAAAACAATGTCCCACAAAAATCAAATAGAAAAAGTACAGAAGAGATTTTTAAGAAACCTGACCCTGAAATTAACCGGAACATATCCTTTTCGTATCTCTTATGCAAACCAGTTAAAAAACCTAGCTCTCGATAATAGCAAGGAACTTCAGACATTAGAATGGAGACGCGACATCCACACTTTGAATTTCGCGTTTCAATTATTTAATAATAAACTAGATGCCCCAGAACTTCTTCAAAATTTAATTATTCTAGTCCCTGACATAAGATTGAGAATTAAAAATGATTCAAGATTCTGATAGAGATGTAGATATCATTATAGAAAGTAGATACAATTATAGAAAGGTTGTTAATACAAGGTGTCTCAAAAGAAATTTTATATTTATTTAGCTTACTGCGTGAACGCAACGTATCCGAGGGGCGCGGGGGTTATGTCAATCGGTACCCTGGCTCTTGGGAATTCAATCGCTATGGAGCGTTTCTCGGGAGCAGACCGCGCGTTATGCGTGCGAGAGTTTTACAAAAACGGTGATTCGACGACTGTAGCGCGTAGAAAATTCTGCAGTATTCGAGGTTTTCGCCACTTAAATGATGCGCCAAGCATTCCTCTCATTCAACATTGGGTTAAAAAGTTTGAAGAGACTGGTACAACGCTTGATAAATCAAAATCCGGGCGACCTAGGTCATCAAGAACGGTAGAAAACGTGGAGAATGTTAATCAGTCTGTTCGTGACAACCCGAACCTTTCAATTCGGAAGCGCGCAAGTGCTTTAAATGTGCATAGATCATCATTACATCGCATTATGCACAAAGACCTAAAGCTGCACCCCTACAAAATTCAATTGGTGCAAGAATTAAAGCCCCAAGATGCCAGTCAGAGGCTTAATTTCGTAAATCAGGTGATTGAGCGATTTTCAACGTTTACCAACATTTTGTTTTCGGATGAAGCTCATTTTCATCTTAATGGCCACGTAAATATGCAGAACTGCCGCTACTGGAGTGCAACGAATCCGAAACGCAAACATCAGAAACCCCTACATTCGCCTAAAGTGACCGTATGGGCTGCGATGTCGGCGCGAGGAATTATCGGCCCTTACTTTTTTGAAGACGAAAGGGGGCGTGCAGTTACAGTGAATTCAGAGCGTTATGTGGAGATGTTAGACAACTTCTTGGTACCTGAACTGCAAAACTTTCCTGGCTATAACCAAAGAACATGGTGCCAACAGGACGGAGCAACTTCACACACGTCCAATATGTCTCTGCCACGTGTTCGTGAAATTTTCTCAGGCAAATTGATCTCCCGGAGAGGTGACATAAATTGGCCTCCATGCAGTCCAGATTTAACCCCTATGGACTTTTTCCTATGGGGTTATCTTAAATCTAAAGTTTACGCCAATAAACCGACTTCACTGGCGCATTTGAAAGAAAATATCCGTCACGAAATGGCAGCCATCCCTGAGTCCACCTGCCGAGACGTCATAAGTAATTTTACTGTTCGATTAAATGAGTGCCGAGAACGCGAGGGTCTACATTTAGACGATATTATTTTTAAGAAATAAATCCCCAAAAAGTGTATTTTAATAATTAATAAACATTTTTTCTATATACGGCTTACTTTTTTTTTTAATCGATCCACTAAATATAAAATTTCTTTTGAGACACAAAGTACAAAAATAAATTAGACTAGTTAAATTGTTATCGTTTGAGCTACTTTGACATTAATAATATTGTGGAATACCAGCGATTATAAATATCAACAACTACAATAAATATGGTATGCTTTTAGTATTCCGCTAACCTCTTTCATTAAATAGGAATATTTGCCCTAAACACAAATTGCGAAAATTTCATTGCTCTAAAATAATATGGAAACTTTTGCGCAAGAAAAAAACAATATCCCATTTAAATGCATCTGGCCTACATTTGATGTTGCACCCAATATTATAAATATCATTGAATTATTGAAAACTTTCCCCATATTAAAATATATGAGTCGCCACTGCTCTGTGACCATTGCAACCTTAAGAAATGCGACATTGTGTAACTGGGTTACAGAGGTTTTTCGGTAAGATCACATGTCGTGACACGTGTAACTCAGTGACATGTGACCCTTGGGCTGCGTTCAGATCACGAAGGGAATGGAGGACGGGGGTAAGTTTAACAGAGTTGAACGAAAATCGTTCATCATTATGTAGTAGGTTGTCAGGAGAGCGTGACTGATGTAAGGGAGATCTTGTCTGTTTGTCTACTGATAACAGGGTTTTCTTATTTCACCCAAGTTTACTCTGTTTCTATATACATGAACCAACTTACTTTTCTTTTGAAGGTTAAAACACTGTATATTTGTAAATCAGTTTGAACTACAGAACATTATACAGTTTCATAAATAAGTGAGTGACTTTAAAATTCCAATGCTCTGTTAAATATTAAATAGGGAATTTATGTGGACACCTTTATTTTGGTCATTTGCCATTAATAATAATAATAATAATTTCTTTATTGACCAAATTACAAAGTACAATATTGTTTTTAGTCAGTCAATACAAAACATAAATAAAAATACCGTCAGTCCAAGAAAAGAAAATACAAATACAAAATTAAAAACAATTAAAAATAAATACAAAAGTCATTCAAATACAGTGAAAAATTATTGAAACAGCAATCAGCTAAAATGATATTCAGGTACAATATAAAATAAAAAAATATAAATAAATTTGAAAATAAAAAACAATTAAAATAAATAAAATAAAATAAAATTTATCTATTTTTCAGATAAAGCTAACAATTGAGATTAAAAAAATCTGATAATTCATAAATTGGATTATCCGTTAAAACATTTTTAACCTTAGATTTGAATTTTTTATTTTTTATTAAAAAACGAGTCGAGGCAAATATCATTTTTGTGTCTCTTGTTGTACAAATGAATTTTGTCAAAGGTTGTATAAAAAGATACAGTTTTGTGTGCATACAACAAACAATGATAAATATACAGGGACGGAAAAGTCATAATTTTAGTAGAAAAAATGTCTGTGCAATTCTGCTTGTATGATGCCCCCACCATTAACGTAACTACACGACGCTATAAAGCAAATATTCGTTTTGCCGGTAACGAATGACCCCAAACTAAGATGCAATAGGAAATATTTGATTGGAAAAGAGTGTAATAAGTTTTTAACATTATGTCAACAGTAACCACCTTTGATAAATTCGGATTAAATAAATGATCTTAAGCAGTTTACAACTGAATATCAACATGTTTATCCCATTTAAGATGAGGATCAACATATTCACCTAAAAATTTAACATATTCTGGGTTATCAAAATCGTAGTTTTTTGTGGTAATAAGCAAAAGTTGTATTTTTTCGGAGTTCAATGTTAATTTATTAGAAATAAACCATAAATTATCATTTTCTTGCTGGGTAATATTTTCATCAAAAGATTTTGACCTGGCCACAGCTAATTTTTTATCAATATTCTTGATTTAACTAACAAAGCATTCTTACATTGTGCTCAGTTTATAATCCGTACCAGAAAACTTTTCAAGATCGGCATAAAACAATTATCCTGTATCGATCAACTGAGAAATTTATTTCCAGAACATATCACACGTCAAGGTCCACTAAAATATACCATGAGTTCAAAAAGTAATTACATAAGGGTTGGCTATGGAAAAATAAAATAATGTCTACTGCAATCTTTATATAACAATATAAAATTATGACATAAAACAACAGTGATGACAGTTAATTAATTCTAAAGCTTGCAGTAGACATTGTTTCATTTTTCCATAGCTAACTCTTATGTAATTACTTTTTGAACTCATGTATATAAATATATAACCAGTGGTGTACGCATAGAGGGTTAAATCCCCTCCCCCCGAAAATTCGAAAAGAACTAAAATTATAACTAACCCGTTTCAAGATTGCTCGCATTTTCAATACGTATAAATTCCGATGTTTTGAAAATCCCCTCCTCCGAAATATTTTTCTGTGTACGCCACTGTATCTAGCAACTATAGTGCTCCACGACGAATTATTTTCGTGAAAAGTACTACGCGGCTCAAAAACTTTGGGATATTCTGGCGTAAGTTATTCGAAAAATACACACATATTTAAAAACCAGTAGCGAAGCGAGACATCCGCTAGACTTGCCCTTCTATAAAAAAATATAATAAAAAAAAAAAATAATAAAATAAAAAAGATTTAGGTAAACCTTCAAAAATACATCATATTATGTTCTATATAAATTTTTGTCCAAGGCTTGGTTTACTAGTTACGAATTTTAAAAAAATTTAAAGTTTAATAACTTCCGTGTCCGGTTTCGGATTTTCATAAAAAACAATAGAGTTCTTCCCAATTATAAGAATTTTTTTTTCTAATAAAAAAAAAATAATAAAAAAAAAGTACCAGAACGACTTCTTTAAATTAAACCGTTCTTGAGTTATCGTGTATACACACACACATACAAACTAACACACGGACACACACACACACATACGGACAGCACTTCGAAAATAGATTTTTTGGATTTCCTGGACCATGAAACTTGGTCAGCAGTCAAAATCTCGACATCGAAAATTTTCGCGATTACAATACTTGCCCCTTATATATTAAGGTCGGACAAGTAAAAAAAGGATAACTTACAAGGCTATATCATAACAACATAAATTATAATATTTATTACTTATTAATAAACAGGTACAAGACATTTAACAACACCAGTAAATTTTTGGGTATAAATTGTTCTTGAAAGAATCATTTTCGTAGTAAATCACTTGATTTCATAAGAGTTTTCAAAATACATATTTTTGAGATCTTTATATCTGTCATTGTCAGGTACTCTTCATTTGTTTTATTGTAGCAACCAATTTGATTTGGAAAAATCTTGTCATAATGTTTTACAAATTTTGCAATGTAATGTTATTTTTTCTGTCTTTACAATTTTGTTATGGAATAAAATGTTTCCAATGTCGCGACTGTAAAACAGTGACAGAAACAACTAGCATCTTTCATTGTCACAAAATATTCAATGCTTGTCGACTTGTTGTAAAGATACATGATCATAAAGAAATATGGCAACGTGGTTGTGAATCTGTACCAAAAATTTTCATCTTAGATCCAGAAAGCAGATCAAGTGCACTTAACTTTTCTGAGCGTGAATGCGAAGCTAACCATAATAAGAAATGTAAAATATGTATTACAAATTTATGTAATAACCAAAACAACGTGGAATCTTCTCTGAAAACTATTTCTCTAACTCTTCTATTATTCTTTGTAAACTAATTCAAATGGTGAAGTTGAATTCAAGTTTTTATACCCATTTACATGTAATACTGTTGAGTTTAAAATTTTGTATAAATTTCCATTTGTTTTTATTTTAAAATGTCAATTTTTATCGCCATGCAAAACCTACTAATATATGAGGATCATGCTAAAATTATTGAGGAATAGAAAATCAGGTAAGCCGTGGAATACAAAATAGTAGTAGTATATAGTATGGTATTTCCAAAATGAAATGGCCACTCTTGTTATGAAGGTTAACAATGCGGTAATGGGTTTATGGCAGTAATCCTAGGAATTGTTGCTGTAAAAAGAATATAGTACGTATTAAGGGAATTTTAATTTTAAATTGAATAGATGTAACAGTAGTTCAATTTAAGTTTCTTAAAACCCATTAAGGATATTTTCAAAATTTATAATCCTATTGTTTCTAAATTTAAGAGGTTATTATAATAGGGGATAGGCATGATTTTTTTTTATTTTTTTATTATATTCCTCTTGTTGTATATAAACATAAAAAACAGTTTTTAATTTTTTTTTTTTTAATTTGAAGGCTTTAAAAAATCAAAAATGTATGTAGCGCGCGAAAACGACGTGTGACGTCATAATCCTTTCTAACTGACGCATGAGACTACTAGCCAATCCAGCGAACGGTTGTTTATGCAGCGAACATAGTCTGTTGTGAATTATTTGTTTGTGTAACTTTTATAGGTTATGTAAAGGAGAGTGATTTTAATTAAAATAAAGTTTAATTCTATAAAAACAATTTATACATGTTTACCGAATTAAATTTTATATTAAAATATGGAATATCCAGGCCCCAGTACTTCGAAACATTATCGAAAATATTGTTCAGTACCGATGTGCACAATTAGTTCAACTAGAAATCCAAAAAAACTATTTATATCATTACCTAATGGCGAAAAACAACAGAAAAGGCGAAATTTGTGGCTGAAAACTATGAGGCGAAATAAAACCGATATTTCAGAAAAAAGTAAACTTTATGTTGTGTGCATAAATGCATCAATGTTGGGTAAATTATCACTGTGAGCCCTAACAAAATCTTTATCTGCCATTTTAATAGTAAATACGTGAAAAATTGTTTAAAAACAAATACAAAACTCTCGAACAATACAATACACACACGTGTGAAGATTATGTTGTAGCTGTCTGTATCTGTGATGTGAAAACCCTATCGTTTGACGTCATACTCAGTCGTTTCTACTCGGCAACCTTCGCCCCGTGCTCGGAATATTTCAAATTTACAATATTTTAATTAAAAAATTTGGCTATAATGTTAATTAAAATGTGATTTTTGTTTTGTTAGGTGACATAACTAACATTAACATATCAAAATAATGTAGTTTTAAGGAAATACAAATTTTATGCGTATCCCCTATTGTTTGTAAGTTAATTTTCAACATAGCATGCATACATTAACAAAATGGCTCTTTGGCGTCCATTTGATTTTGAAGAAATTCCTAATTTCTGTAGTGAAAATAGTGAATCTGTGCAAGGTGATTTGGAGTGCGAAAATGTGGATGTGGCTACTAAAGAAAAATGTGATTTGTCAGAAGATTGCAAAGTTCTGATACTGAATATTTATAAAAAGTTAGTTTCGGAAGGTAATGACAAACCTATACTTAGAACTGCAGAATAAACTAGTGTTCCATACAGAACAATTCAACGTATCATTGTTCGTGTTTTAAATCCTATAGAACTAATATGGAGTCAATTAAAAGGTAATGTGCGCCGGAAAAATACAACACAGAGTGAAAGTGACACTGTAGTACAATTAAGTGTAGTAAGTAGTGATTTGTGTAAAAAATGTGTAGAACATGTAAAGACAATTGAAATAATTTTTAGTGTTCCATACAGAACAATTCAACGTATCATTGTTCGTGACAAAAATCAGCAACAAAAACGACCCGATTTACAAGTTTTCAAGAATATAGATAGTTTTTTGTCTAAAACAAAAATAAATAAACTATAAGACTTTTATTTGACATATATAGAGCCGACTGTGCATCTTTTAATAAAAAAGTTGCAAGAAGACGGAATAGAATTTCCATACAAAGTTAGCCATATGTATAATTATTTGAAGTTGCTAGGAATGGACTCTTGATATCAGCTAAGAATATTAAAAATTGTAACGCCGATTATCATGAGGATATGACGGCATCATTATTTGAACTTTGGTCAAATCTCAATTTCTGCCCAATGTCCCAGAAAATACGGTGATCGAAATGGACGTATCATACTCGACAATTAAAAAAAATTCCAACTGCAGCAACACGAATAGCTGATTTAATAAATTTTTAGAAGAGGAATACATATTTGTTGAAAATGTCAGTAAAAAAACTAAAGCAGAGTTATTAAAAATTATCACGGCGAAACAGTTGAAAAAAACATTTGTGGTAGACGTAATGGCAAATTAAAGAGCGTTGCAGTATTTTAAGGCTACCGCCATATTATTGTGTTTTAAACCCTATAGAACTAATATAGAGACAGTTAAAAAATAATGTGCGCCGGAAAAAAACACCGACAGAAAGTGACATTGTAGTCAGTTAATTAAAGACGAAACGAGTGCAATAAGTAGTGATTTGTGGAAGAAATGTGTAGAACATGTAAAGAAAATTGAAACAAATATTTTTGTAAATCCACCAACTAAATCTTCAATAATTATTAATTTAAATGACAGTGGTAGTGACACAAATTCTGATAGTGATATAAACAATGATAATAGTGATAATGATTAATATTTCAATAATTATAAATCACCATAAATTGACAAGTTCAAAAAAAAAGGATGATTTTTGTTTGTGCAAATTTGAAGTATTTAATATAGACTATAAAGACATTAAAACAAAACGATTTTTAAACATGCCTATATTTATAATTCAAATATAGCCAGTCCTAAAAATTAAAAAGAAAAAAAAAAATAATACCATATAAATTATGAACCTAGTATACGTAATTGTAAGTGTGCATCACATATCATTGTGCATGAATACAGTAGGTAAATTTATCATTTATCAGGTAAAACAACAGCGGCTAAACATATAATATTAATGATAAACAAACACAATACATATCTCTTATTGAATCATATCTATAATTCAGTTGCAGTTGGTCAGTGTGTTATTGCATATTTGCATATCATCTACATATTAGTTGTGAATTAATAGGGACAGACACATCAGCACACGTACGCGAACACCACAGGCTACCAAACATTGTATCGTCAAATCTACCAGTTTATCTCCCACGAATCCAACTCGTTTACCATTTGATAATAAATTACTATCACGAATGAATATCAGTATTACTACCCACATTATTACACCAAGTTACGCACTAGTGATATTAAATAAATAACAAATCAAAAATGTTGTCCTTTTGCAAGTTAACAGTAAAAACATTTAGGCCCGGTCTTTCCACCTTCAGATAAAGTTCCAGGTAAATATCTGACAGATAAGGTTATTTATAACTTCATCTGCTGAATAAATGTCAATATCAGTCAGTGAATCCAATACGTCAGTCTCATTATCCGTTAACTATCCGATAGATACATTTGTATAGAAAGAAGGGATGACATTTATTCAGCAGATGAAGTTATAAATAACCTTATCTGTCAGATAGTTACCTGGAACTTTATCTGAAGGTGGAAAGACCGGGTCTTAATAAGATTTAATTGAGAATAATCTATCATCTATTTTCTAATTGAAAATTTGTGAATAATTTTGAAACTGTCGTGAATAATAAAACTAGTAAAAGATTCAGGCTATATTCTTTATAATTATAACTGTATTTATTAATTCGGAATTGAATGGTTATTACATTTTGACATATCATATATTATTTCATACTTGACGACCACTGAATACACAACAGCAAAGCCTACGATATAATAAAGATCAATTTTATTTCAACAAAAATCAATCAATAAAGAAAAACTTTATATTCGCCTACAAAAAAAAAAAAGAGTTTCACGATTGCACTTTACAAGCTGCTAAAAAATATTTAACGGTTTTACTAACTGAAGTTAAAATTGGTAGAAACTGATATGACAGTAATATATAACAGTTTGATCAAAATATCTTAAACCTTAAAATAAAGAAAACCATGTTTGTACCGTTTATTTTTTTATTTTTTTTTTTATTTTTTTATTATATTCGGGGAATAAAACCGAGACAAGTCTCCTACAAATTCCCACACATTACAAAATTGTACAAAATATAAAATAAAGAAACAAAAGTTGACTTCATGGAGTCATCAGAAAGTCATAATACAAATATATAAAGAAAAAGAAAAAAAAGATACAAAAGTAATAGATAAGATAGACATATATATTCACAAAAATCAATAGCAAATGAAATGTACAAGTGAGAATTACTGAGGGAGTAAGGATCTAATTTCAAATTTAAACTGTAAGGAAAAAATATCACTACTATTAAAATATTTATCAAAAAGAATCATAATTCTGTTCAGTGGTGCGTTTCTACCCGCGTTAGTATTTCTACTATTATAATAAAAAGTATTGTTTCGCCTAGTATTTACTAATGGTACGTTAAAATTAATAAGTTCCAAGATATCTGGACAATCCATCATATTGTTTACTTATAAATTATTTTATAAATTTTGTTCAAATCAATCTGCTTGCGCCGATTTACAAGACTTACTAAATTGTACCTTTTCAAACGATCAACATAAGACATTAAATTGTTTTTATTAAATTTATAATCCATATATTTAGTAAATCGTTTTTGTACTGATTCAAGTCACTGTAAATATTATAATACAGGTTCCATACAATACTTGCATATTCCAAACGACTCAACACGAGGGATTTAAATAAATGAATTAGACTGTCTGGCTGACTGAATTCTTTACAAGAACGTAATATGAAGCCGAGTGTTTTTAATGAGGATGTTACTATTTTATCTACATGAACATTGAATTTAAATTTACTATCAAAATAAACACCAAGATCTCTTACAACATTTAATTTAAAAAGAGATGAACCATCAATTTAATAATTAAAAAGAATTGGAATATGTTTTAGCATACAATAAAGACGTCGTCATAATTTTACTTCCATTAAAGTCCATGATGCTTGCTACGATCATTCAAAATTTAATTGTAATTCAATTATTTCGGCCGAAAAAGAAATATCTTGGAGTTATTTTCGACCAACATCTAAAATGGGATGAACGCCTAATTAAGTCAACAAAAAAAAAAAACAAAAAAAAAATTCGAAAACATTATATATCTTTAAAAAATTAAGAGATATTCTTAAATTTAAGCAGCTTATGGTTTTCTAGTATAGGCTTTTTGAGTCACTTATAAATTATGATATAATTGCTTGGGGTGGTAAGTATGAAAAATATCTAGTGTCTGTAGAAGTAACTCAAAAATTAATTATCTAAGTACAGTCATTTGCAAAAGTTTAAGACCACCTGGGATATTTTTCTATTTTTTGCAAAAATGGTAGGTTTTCAGGAATAAAACAAAAAGTTGACCGGTCAAGAAGTTTATTTAGGTTCTTTAACATTATTTTAATATTCTTAATAAGAAAGAACACTATTTTAGTACTTAGTATTGCCGCCATTGTTGTCGATTACCGCCTGCAGTCGCCTCGGCATGCTAACGATGAGTTCCTGGCAATACTCCTTTGAGATTTCTTTGACCCATACTTCCTTAATGGCCTGCTCTAATGCCTTTAAGCTTGATGGCTGCTTTTCTGACATCTTTTGCTTCATAAACGACCACAAGTTTTTTATGGGATTCAAATCTAGGCTATTCTCTGGCCATTCAAGCACCTGAATATTTTTCTGTCAGATAACCTCGCACCGCCGTGACCTATGGCATGGAGCTCCATCGTGTATGAAAATATCACACTTGTGGATTGTCATGTGTATATCTAACCATTCATTGTAGTTTTCTGAGGTAAAAAGTACAGTCCAACTGTTCCATTGTGGCTAAAAGCCCCTCATATCATCTGGCTGGGAGGATGTTTCATGGTAGGAATCGTGTATTTCACATCAAATCTTTTGCCCACTGGCCTCCGCACATGTTGCTGACGTTATGTAAACTGATGGAAGGTACTTTCATCGGAAAACATTACTTTGCTCCAAACAGCAACCGTCCAGGTTTGATGCCTTCGAGCAAACTCCAATCTTTTCTTTCGCATGGCTGGAGTCAGTTTTGGTTTTTTGGCTGGTTTGTTGCTTTTTAGGTTAAAATCTTTGCTCAAACGTCGTGAAACAGTGCTGACACTTACCTCACATCCCTTTTGAAGCAAACTAGCTTGAACTTTTTTGCAGGAACTAGTGGGCGATCTTGAAACAATCAATTTCATCAAGTTGTCATTTCTCTTGGATGTTTTGCTTGGTCGCCCTGTTCTCTTCTTGTCCGAATAAGTGCCCTCATTTTCAAATTTAGTGATGGCGGTGTGTACAGCTGTCTTGCTACAACACATCTTTGAGGAAATCTTACGCTCAGAATACCCTTCTTCGTGTAAAACAACTATTTTACCTCTTTGAACTTCAGAAAGGGACGTTTTCTTGCCCATTTTCGAAAATTGTTCGTGAGAGATAAACGCGAGAACAACCTCCCCGTACAAGGGTCAGAGCGCAAATGGTGGTAAAACGAGGTTGTCAGAACCATTACCACGTGACTTGCACCATACTTGTTTCATACAAGTACATATCACGTTCAGAAAACGATTATTTTTGAATTTGGTTAAATATCAGAGGTGGTCTTAAACTTTTGCAAATGACTGTAATACTCAAAAAACCATTGTTATATCCTACAGAAACATTGTTTTCAGAAACTAAATTATCAACTGTTCGTAAACTTATATTCATTATATAGTAAAATATTTAAAAAACAATTCACTGCCAAATACTGATAATCACACCCACAGCACTCGCAATAGAGAATTGAACAACTATGTTTTTCTTATCATTCTTATATGTATAAGATAATATATTTAATAAATTCCCTTAAATTAGAGAAGGTCGCGAAAGAAGCATGACTAGCTCTAATTATAACACCATAGCTAAATCATTTGCCCATGATATATATATATATATATATATATATATATATATAGTAAAATTGTTGTTCTTGACGAAAAATGTAGGAGGAAATAAAAATTCTTGATTACTCGTCAAAAGTTTATTAATAAAATATTAAGAGACGTTTCGACTGGTAAATCCAGTCATCCTCAGAGTACGTTGTCAATATTTTACGAAAGTATATTCTTATAAAAAAATATACGGAAATGAAAAAACCATCCCAAACACATTCAGAGTAGACATGACAGTGTAGAACAGGACGGCTCGAGATTGTCTGATATATATATATATATATATATAATCGAAAGAAAGTTCTTGACGAAATTAATATGGGTATTAAATAAAATTCTTATGTCATACTCGTCATAAATTTATTAAAACAATATTTATCGAGACGTTTCGATTGGTAATCCAATCATCCTCAGTCTAAAAATAAGGATACACATTGAAATATAACAAAATCGAAATTATTAGTCTTGTATGAAAGAATATTTGTGATGAAGAAATGTAAAAGTAAAATGAAAAACTAGAAACTAACAATAAAACCAAAATATGAAAAACAAAACCAAGATGGCGCGAACTCCATTTTGTATTACGTACGGTTAATAATATATGTACTAAACTCGTAAACTGAAAAACATTTAAACTAAAACAAAATGGACAAACAATATTCTTTAATACAGTCATAATTAGCAACAAAAGGAAGTGTTCTTAACAAAGATAGCTTACCCAATATTATTGTCAGATGTGTAAAATAATGTATTTCCACATTAAAATGTGTGGAACGGACAGGAACGGTTAATCATAGTCTAGCCGAACGGTCTGTCCTATACTGGTAGACAGATCGACGTCACAGACATATGATAAGGTGAGGAAACTACTTGTGACAAGTAGGAAACTACTTGTGACAATCTTTGTTAAGAACACTTCCTTTTGTTGCTAATTATGACTGTATTAAAGAATATTGTTTGTCCATTTTGTTTTAATTTAAATGTTTTTCAGTTTACGAGTTTAGCACATATATTATTAACCGTACGTAATACAAAATGGAGTTCGCGCCATCTTGGTTTTGTTTTTCATATTTTGGTTTTATTGTTAGTTTTCTAGTTTTTCATTTTACTTTTACATTTCTTCATCATAAATATTCTTTCATACAAGACTAATAATTTCGATTTTGTTATATTTCAATGTGTATCCTTATTTTTAGACTGAGGATGATTGGATTACCAATCGAAACGTCTCGATAAATATTGTTTTAATAAATTTATGACGAGTATGACATAAGAATTTTATTTAATACCTATATATATATATATATATATATATTTAAATATATATATATATATATATATATTTAAATAATCGTACTGTAAAATCAAAAGGGTGTACATACAGACTATTTTTTATTAGGATCAGTATTGAAATTATTGTAAAATAATTAATCCTTATTTTTTGTTTTCGTTGGTTTGATTAATAAATCCTTATACTGTCACTCATCTGTTCGGTAGAAATTGTGGCAAAATTGCTGGATCTAGAGAATTTAAATTTGACATGTATATAACTCTTTGCCCCACATATAACAAAAATTTTGAGAAAAACATATTGCTTAAGGCATATAAACAAAAATGTGTTTATCGAAAAATAGTCAACGGATAGACCACCAGAATGCCGACACAGTGCCTCTACGAATTCAACAAATTAGATGTTAATGCTAACCGGACATAATACTGTCTGATCTCCTCTTCAGAAAGACTTGTGTTTTTATAAGTCATTTCTAGGCATTTTTAGGAGAAAAGTGTTTAAGCATTGTTTAAGGAGATGCTACTGTTGAAAGTTATTATGCAGTAAATCCGAATAAATGTTACGTGTTGTAAACGTAAGGTTTCTAATTTTATTTTATTATCTGAATTCTAAAAAATATGTACCCATTTAAAAATTAAAAAAAAAATGTTATTCAAAGAAATTCTCGCGACGGGTGGTTTGTGAAAGTTTGGTCATTGTTCCGGCGGTCTAAAACGATTCGTTACAACATTTCTCACACGTCTCATTTCTTAAATTCTTACATTTTCCAAAAATTTTAAAATGTATTATTTATTTTATTATTCTAATAAATGTCACTTAATAATTATTGCCAACATGAAAAATGAAATAACCTAGCTAAGTTCTGTTTTCGTGACAATTTAAATATACTAAACCCCCATTTAGTTCCGCCTAAACCAAAGAAATGAGCCATATAGTCTATTCCAAACGTTTAAGTGTATCTAATCGGAATTTTTATTTTCTTATGTTGTCACGAGTTTACTTTCTAACGATTGAATGCGGTTTTGTTAAACAATATGGCCAAAAGCTTCGTCTAATCAAAACTTAACCGTTCAAAACCTAATTCTGTTTAAACCAAAGAAACAGATCTTATCAACCTTAATTGATCTCGACACTAGATCAAAAATACGTTGATAACACAAATATCCAGCGCGAATGATTTTTATGCATATAACTAATACTAAGAAGCTAAACTGACAGACCGACCGATAAATAAAAAAAATATTTGTTAAATACATTTCGAGCCGAATATAATCTAAAATCTCCAGCAGTCCAACGCGTCAATATTTTAATTTATTTAACTTTTTTTTATTGTATTTATGGAAAGTAAAAAAGTTTTCACGAACAAAAAATGAATTCATATTCTCTTTGTTATTTCAACAAATGTTTTCGTAACTTCGTGATTTAAAACCAAATTGAGTTTAAAAAATTATTTTGAAATGCTGAACAGCAAAAATGTTGTTTTGTCCAATACTGTTTGTTGATATGTAGTCAGCGGAATGCTAAATTCTCGTAAATTTTATTTACTCATTTTTCTATTCGTTCTGTCCAGATTTAACTATTAGCTCTTTCTCTGTGTTGTACATTGTGATTGTTTTTACGGTATGAATTGTGTCAAATTTCTATGCACTGGACCTATAGAATCGAATTTTTGACTGTATAATCATCCATTAACGATGTTTCCTCTTCTGCCCAGGTCATGTTAGGATGGTATTTATGTCGGAAGCTACGAAATAGAACTAGACATTTGAAAATAAAATACAATTCATAAAAGATATAATAAGTATTTAATGCTAAAATATCATTCATATGACATCCTATAAAAAATATTCATTCGGCAACACAGACACTATATTTAGTTGGTGGAAATTTTTTAATAACCACTTAAAGAACTCAGGAAATTTTGAATTAAAACTTTGTTTTCAATTTACAACACTATAAGCAATTTATGTTCTCTGAAATTTCAATATATTTCCTTTCTCACATACTCACAATAAGAATAAACTTTCCTTTTTAAGTCTTTCTCTAGTTAGTTAGTTAGTTAGTTAAAAGCTATTTGCGCCTCAAGAACAATAAATTAGACAATAAATAAATAAATAAAATCATTAAAAATACTCAGTATACTCAGAATACTCAGTAAAAGAAATCTTGCACGGACAAATACAAATAAATAATATAAAAGGTCTGTTCGAAAATTGAACAGACGCAGGGTGATGGTAGGAGGCTTTAAAGGGGCCAATTACCATCGAATATCACAGGTTAATAATAAAACATTAAAATAAGGTGCAAGACATCACAAATAAAACAGTAAGTTCGATTCTCTCAGGAAGAGTATCAGCTTGTCCATTAGTACTCTGTCGTCACATAAAGCAACTGACAGGTCATAGAACAAGCCTAATCTCTCCCTGACATCCTCGAACTGCACACATTCATTTAAAAAGTGTATCACAGACAAATTTGTGTTACACGTCTCACAGAGAGGGGAGCCTTTACCTCGAAGAAGGTGTCCATTGGTCCACCAACAGTAGCCTATACGGAAGCGTGTGATGGCGGTTTTCTCCCTGCGGTTAATCCTGCAGGAAGAACCCCACGGTTTAACGTCTACCTTAATCTGTCTCTACTTAACGTTCTATATGCTGCTCCACTCATGTTGCCACATGGCTAAAACAAAATGTTTCAGATGACTCTTCGCGTCATCTGGAAATATGAAACACTCACATCAATCATAGGTCTGTCAGAGGCGGCTTTTGTAGCTGCATCTGCCGCTTCATTACCTTTAATAACAGCATATCCCGGTATCCAAAACAGTTCTACCCTCACATTCTGAGCATTCAGATTGTGGAGTAGTAACCGGATCTTTAGTACAAGAGGATGTACTGGATCTGGATCTTGGATACTGTTCAGAGCGCTCAGCGAATCCGTCAAGATCACGCTTGGCCGACTTTGCTTTGACGAAACAAAATACAGGGCCTTGAAAATGGTGTAGCAGTGTACACACTCGTTATGGAGTGCGGACGATACTGAAACTGTTGACGTGGGTTCAAGACAACGAACGCACACCCAACCCTGGTTCTGGATTTCGATCCGTCAATAGTCTTCCTCTAAAACTTCTAATTTTCCAAGAACAAATTAGAAATACTACATCTCTTATACCTTATAATTCTTTTATTAACTAGTTTCTAATTTGCATACCATCTTTATGTAGTTCCTTTCTTTAATCTTTGAAATGATATCGAAAAATTTCTTTGCACCATTGTAGTGATTGTAGTGTTTTCCAGCCCTTTTTATTAGTTTTAATGTATTTTATTCAAATGAATTCGAAAATATTTCAATTTCTATGCACCATTTCGGATAGTGTGCTGGACTTCCCATCATACACTTTTGTGATTTTCGTAAACAAATGTATAGGTAATTATCAATAATATTTAATGAATATTTATTTTATTCATTAAATATTTGGGTGGTGTACGCACTGACTGAGACATTAGTGGTAAATGTGTTTTTCGTTAGAAAAATCAGCTTCTCTTTCGTACATGAATTATGTATAATTGAAGTCACGACTTGTCCACTGATATCAAATGCAATTCTCATGCCTCCATGGCCCAATGGCTTGGGATCGAGACGCGTAATCTCTAGGATGCGGGTTCGATTCCCGGTGAGGTTGTATTTTTGATATCAAATTTTCATTATTAAATATATATATATAAAACTGGGAGAAAAAATAAATACACAAACAAGCAAGTTACTAATAAATAATTTATTATTTTTTAAAGAACAAGAACCGAAAGTCCGTTGTCTAAGGCAATGGTCTCCAAAGTAGGGCACGCGTTCCCCAAAGGGTACGCGCGTCGACACTTGGGGGTACGCGGTGGAAATGTAATATCTAGTTATAGATTCCTTTTGGATCTATATTCCCCGTTGAGCTTCCTAAAGGAATAGAACCATTCAAATAGAAAGAATATATCCATATATTGGAGTAGGTACTATTTAGTTTTTCTGGTTTAGGGATATGTGATCAAAAGTGCTAGACTGCTGGTCTAGTAATCTAGATTGCGTTAATTTTATGTGTTGTTACATAATACTTGTTACTGAAAAGATATCGATGTATTAGTATTTTTTTTTTTTTCAATATATTTTTATAATTTTATGTGGAATATGAATGAAATTTCGTATTACTTAAATCAACAGGCAATAAATGGTTTTCAAAATATTGTTTACTTTGATAACGATTACAACAAAAACTGTTCAGACATTTAACCGATACTAATTCTTAAAATGCGTGATAATTCAATTTTTTTTTTAGATACAATTTTCTATTTTCATAATAAAAAAGAAAGATTAAAATCATGTTTAGATTTTTCACGTCAGTAATTTATATAAAAGCTATCTATTATTTAGTGAATAAGCTGGTGTTTTCAGGTGTTCAGTTTCTTTAATATCAATACAAACTTGCCAAGTTCTACATAACCTAAATCGATTAATCACAATCAACTATTTAACATCGCGAAATAATAACGAGATATACTTAAGGAATTTAATGTTGTCGGATATTTCATTTATTAACATGACAGCCTTTCCTGTTCCTAACAAAAGTCAGCGCTTCAACAAGTAAATATGAACAGGTAACAATCGATATTAATGATGATATAATTAATAATGAAAACATTCAAAAGTATGAGACAGCGTGTGGTTAGCGGACGATCTGTACCGATGAAATAAGATCATCCTAGTATTAAATTGATATGAAATGTGATTTTTTCACATTTCAAGTTTCGTAGTTATCTCGAAAGTTAAGATGATCAATAAAGGACCCGAATGCTGAATGTATGAGAATTTACCACTAGAATCGCGTATAAATTTGAAATCAGTTGTCGTCTCTATAAGATAAAATAATTTATTTAGCAGTTGTGAGTACAATAAATATACAGTAACTAAGTCAAAAGTATAGATGTACTGATGTACATAAATCATCATTTAAGAATTCTGAAATGGTATAATAAACCTTCGTTTTTCAAATACTGTTTAAATTTTAACATGCTTAGATTCTTAATATTCTGATGCAATTTGTGTGGCACCAATATAACTTGGAAGGTTACTTGAGAGATTGTATTTAATTTGAGGTAGACGAATGTCTGCCTTTCCTCTAGTGTTGTAGTTATGAAAAGTCTCACCTGTATTCAACAAATTAATGTTTTCTTTTATAAATATTAATAAACTTAATATATACAGACATGGCAATGTTAAAATTCCAAATTTTGGGAATATTTCTCTGCATGAGTCTCTTCTTTCGACCCTACCAAGGATGCTGATTGATCTTTTCTGTAATCAAAAGACTCTTAGACATTCAGTCGAATTTCCCCACAGAATAATACCACAGAGTAAAGTAGATTGAATATAAGAAAATTAAATTGTTTTTAAAGTACTTACTGATACATATTTAACAACTTTAAACAACATATAGTTATATGAATTAATTTTTTTCGACATAGTGTTAATGTGTGTTTTCCAATTTAATTGACAATCCAACTCAAAACCTAGATATCTAACATTTTGGCAGGTGCATAAATTATTATTGGTAAACTGAACACCATATTATGGGTTTTACTGGCAATCAGTTTTAAACGGTTCGAATCAAACCATGTAATAGCCTCGTTAATGTTTTTTTTTTTCCACTGCTTCTGAAATGTCACTCTGATCAACCCCGCTGTTTATAAACGTGGTATATAAGGGTATCATCGGCATATAAGATAAACGTTGCATTAATATTATTAGGCAAATCATTATATTGAGCAGGAACAACAATGGACCAATAATGGTTCCTTGACCCACACCTATATCTAAATTAATGATGGCAGATTTAGAATTCTTATAGAAAACGTATTGCTTTCTATCTCACAAATAATTTTCTACCAATTCTAAAGCTTTACCATGTATACCGTAATGCTTACGTTTATTACAAAGTGTCCTGTGAGTCTAAATATTCAGTACATTTCATCCTTCAGTTTCCGATTCAGTTTTCGTTCAGTTTGCCTGAAAGAGTGCGGCATATTTAGTCAAGTTGTCATTTTTGTTCAAAAACCATGGATCAGAAAGTATTCATTGCAGTTGCACAAACAATAACTTTTTAAAATAAAAAGAAACTGAGGAAAAACAGAAATTGTTTATCAAAAGACAAGACTTCATTTTAAACCAAGCGACTATTAGACGATGGAAAATACATAAAGCTCCAGCACTGCCGTCTATTGGTAAATTCCGCACTAAATAGCGACATACATGTACAACTTTAAACATTTCTGTGCATGCGTACACATTACACTGTGATACCTCCGATATTATTAATCTTTAATGTATAGTGTTAAAACCATTATGATTTTACGTGAAATGCTTTAATTAGTTATTCTAAAATAATTGATCACTATAAAACTCCGAAGTTATGCACTCATAAACTTTATAATACAAAAACTATTACGTTTAAAAACAGAAAATTGCCCAATACGCGATATCGATGCATGATGGGTATATGCTCTCCCGGACTTTTTTTAGATCTAGTTAAGATCTATATTTTTTGTCTACATTATATCGATGTAAATATTGCGAGGTTTTTATCTTAAAGTTTAGCTTATGTAATCAATTTAAACTGCACGGACAGTGAAAAATGATGGTTTACCCCCATAACGCCCCTAGGGGAACATGGATGAAGTTGGGACTCCCACTAAAACCTTCCTCGGATTATTTTACCCCCCTGTACTAAATTTCATGAAAATCGGTCCATTCGTTTGGCTTTGCATAAAGGACAGACAAACAAACAAACAGAAGTTAATTTTTATAAATAATTATTACTGCACTTAGACAAAAAAATATACTCTTATTAAAAAAACATATATATTTAAAAAATGAGGATGGCAATAATGATGAGTCACATGAAAAACTCAATTTTGTCAAATAGAAGCAGCTATCAGTCTTAGGGCCGAGAGTTCCAGTTGCTAATAAACTGTCCAATAAGTTTATTAGCAACATAATTTTTTTTTCGAGAGTTCCACCCCTAAATAGTTATTAGGTTGCTAATAAACAGGCTTATTTGTCTAATAACTTATAGGCAACATGAAGTGCTTAATAAAGTGACATATAACCAATAACAAGTTCGCAAAACCTAAAAAATATTTCAATTTTAATTAAAAACCGTATAATTTTAAAAGAATATACGAATGTGTAGTTTTTAAACATTTATATAATGGTGATTTTAGTGTTTTATATACATTTAAGTTGTATTTTGGCGAAATCGACGATCTGTTTGGGTGAATTTATAAATTATGGACAACCGTTTTTAGAATATTTTGGGCATTTATTGTAAATGTGATATATAAAGAACAATATATAAATATATATTTTTAAATAAACATTGTCTTTTATTTTTACATATGTATTTATTTCAATTACGATTACAACACACTACAAACAATACTTTAAGCATTACTATTTATATAAAAATGATAGAGAATAAGAAGACAGACGCAATTATTGGCAGAATAATAAAGATGTGTGGCTGAAAATTGCTGATAAGTTTAATTCATATTGTTTAAGGAATGTAAAATAAAGCAAAATATGGCTGTCTTCTTATTTTCAGTCACTTTTGTATTATAAAATGCTATTTTTATTAACTTCTCTTCTATCTATATTGTCCTCTTTTTCTGTGATAAAATTTGTTGAACGCCGTTTAATTGTAATTTTAACAGTAACACAAAAAATATACGTAATGTCATTGAATGTCAAGTCAAACTATTTATTGTCAAAATATTTAATGTCAAAATATTCAGTGTCAAAATTTCATCTCACTTTAGCTCTACAAATTTACGTATAGCTCTATCCCTCTTGCACCGTGTTACTATCTTCATAAGAAATACCAATGCAAAAACAAAAAATTATGTTGCTAATAAACTATTAGAAGGATTTTGTAACTTGGAAATCACCAATAAATTTATTAGCTTCATAAATATATTATGTGTCAAATAACTATTAGGGAGTTTATTAGGAACTGGAAATCTCGGCCCTTAGATTTACAATAACCATTTCAGAACATATCTTAACGCTGCGTCAACCCCCCGAGATTACAAATTTCTTATACAGAACTAACAATCTAAAATAAAATTAAGAACAATCTATACATCAAATTTTGGACCGAATTTTTATCTATCTAATAAGATATTTTTAACTATAGAACGTATTTTTGTATATTTTAAATATCTTTTAAATTTATATAGTTTTGTATAGAAATGTTCCAATAAAACGTCAAAAAAAAATTCGACATGATTGTTTATAGTTTAGAACCTTCGTCGAACCATGTAATCATCATCATCAATGGCGCGACAGCCCGAGATGAGCCTAGGCTTCCTGTTTCCAGGTTTCATGACCATGTTATCAATCTATATACATTCAGAAGTAATCTGGTCAGTATTACGTCCATTTTTTAGCATACACAAAAAGGCACCTACAGTTTATAGCCGGATGCGAACGGCTAAGCAGAACCTGTAATTTGTATAAATATTTTTTACACAAATTATTTGACATAAGCAGGAATTGGGCTCACGTCCGTGCCCTTGCGGACAAATAGCAGGTACAGACGATTTAACGTTTGCAGCTACAGGTTTGCCCTGAACCATATAATACGTGATGATAATGGAATACCACTTGCTTTATACAAAAATTAAATAATTTTTACCCGCAGCACCTTTAATGAGAACCGCGACAGATTCAAGATATCGACAAAAATAGATTACCAAGTACAATAACTATAACTAATTTTCAAAATAGAACAAAATAGCTAGAGACATGTTTGTAGAATGAAGACTTTGATACAATTTTTCACACCTTACGCATATATGCGTGGATTGGTTTACAAGATGGCGTCCAGGGCCGGCGCGAGGCATGTGCAGCATGTGCAGTGGCACATGGTCCCGCGGCCAACAGCAGGCCCCGCGGTTCAACAACAGGCCTCGCGCATGGTCTTCACTTGGATCTGGGAGGTCAAGACCTTTTTGTTTTTTTTTTTTTGCTCTTCACTTGGATCTGGGAGGTTAGCACCTTTTTTTGCTCTTCTCGCACATGACCTCGCAAATCCTAGCGCCGGCCCCGATCGGCGTCTATAATGCAATTTGTTTGTTTAAAATATCATAACTGTTTTTTTACAGGTAAAAATTTCCAATTTTGCTGTATAGACTGTTATTAATTTCTTTCCAGGTTGATAGTTTTGAATAAGAAATTATACAGCTATGCTCTTCCTTAAGCAATAATATATCAAAATCGTGGATCAAATTTTCATCCCTTTCAGTCATTCTCCATTTTTTTCCTTAATTTTTGATAAATAATATTATATATAAAAAAACAAATTCTGTTTGTTTGTTTGTTCTTTATGCAAAGCCATACGGATAAACCAATTTTCATCAAATTTAGTCCGGGGGGGGGGTAATCCTAGGAAGGTTTTAGTGAAAGCTCCAACTTCGTTCATATCCCCCTAAGGGAGGGGTTATGGGGGAAAGTATCAGTTTCGCACTTCCGTACAGTTTGAATTTATTACGTAGGCTAAACCTTAAGAGATATATTCACATAATGTAGACAAGAACTGTAGCCCTTAACTAGATCTAAAAAAAAGTCCGGTAGAGCAAATACCTTCCATGCACCGATATTGTGTATTGGGCAATTTTCCGTTTTTAAACGTAATAGTTTTTGTATTATAAAGTTTGTGGGTGCATAACATCGGAGTTTTATAGTGATGTATCAATTATTTTAGAATAAATTAGAGCATTTTATGCAGAATCATAATGTATGTAACACTATAAATCAAAGATTAATACAGTGTAAAGTGTACGCATGCACAGAAATGTTGAAAGTTGTACATGTATGTCGCTATTTGGTGCGAAACTTACCAATTGATGGTACTGGTGGAGAATTCTTTATATCTTATCGCCTAACAGTTACTTGCAAATTATTTTATCGTTTTATGTATTTAACTTTAACGTTGTGAGCGTTATGTTCTACTTTCTTGGATTTAAAGTAGTTAAATGCCGTAGCGAAACACGAGTACACCAGATAGTAATAAATAAAAACAAAATACTAATATAACTTTTCACACACTTAATTTGTTACAACTTGTAGCTAAATACTGACACATCCAAAGAAAACAAATAATTTATTGGTTATTGAGAATATTATACAATCCAACAAAAGGACACTAATCAAGTGCCATAATTTTAGGATATTCAACAAAAAAAAACTATTAATAAACAAAAAAGTTCAATATAAATAATAATGAAAGTTCAGTGTTCATTTTTAAAAAAGTAGATATTGTGTATTGTGTATTACAGTCGTAAAACAATTAGCGTATAGCCCAATAAAAATACAAAATCAGAATAAAATTCCTCTTATATTTTATTACTACCGAGTAACAGTACCACTATGTACAGATGTTTATTCGTAAGAGTTCAATAGAAGTTACTGCAATTCAACTAGATATCTTGTTTATTGCAAATATGGAATAAAATTGTATCGTGGCCAACTATCTCTTGAAGAAAATGCGATTTATAAAATCTGTGTAAATACACAAAACATATTTTCCTTTCTAAATCCTATAACTCGATACTCGAGTATATTCTCAAATCCTGTATCTAAATAGAAAAAGGAAGCGTTCACACACTCGTCCCCCCACAAAAGCTTGTATTTTGATAGAGAATCAGCAAAACGGACGCGTAAAAAGAGCTGTTATTTACTAAGCACTCGGTATATTTACCGATAGTCCTCCGTTATAGCATTGGAAAGAGAATCACGGCTCCTTGTCCAGTTGCTGGGTAACTAATGGGCTACACATGTGGCCAAACAAACAACTGTAGCCACTGGGAAAGCGCCATGTGGTGCCGTCTTGTGGCAGAACAATGAAAACATTGATAAATGAACATCAAACAAGACCTGAACCAAATGTTCATCTTGCCGTTTCTACCAAATACACAAATCTTACGCTAGGCCTACCCACGTTCACCGTTGGATAAGGCTTACATCTGTTTCATTTCCAACATATAATTGAATTACGTTTTCATATATATTCTGTGAATTAAATTACATTTTTGTATTATGGATTCATATATCTTGTATCTTATTAAATAATAACAAGGAAATAGAAAAATTTAAAAAAAAAAATAATTGGCTTGCATATCTTAAAAAAGGATAGTTCATTCAAACTCTGCAATATATTTAGGATCAATATAAATATAAATAATAATAAAATAATCGGGTATAAATCAGAAGGTCGAATCCAAATTTATTTCGTTCTGGTTTACGGTTATGTTCCAAGTAAATGCTTTTCCTTCCAGTTTCGGTTCGTCTAAAAATTTCGGTTTAGTTCCGGTTCGAATAACTATACTTCATTTTTTTTTAAGAACGGAGTTTGGGCAAAATAGGAGCTATTTCGATCTTGTTTTTAATTGGGTAAGAATGTGGAAAAGTTTACACTGTAGAAAAATAGATTTCTGCCTCAACTTATTCCATTTGTCTCTGTTATTTTAACCCATATTTGTAAACATAGGCGACAAACTAAGTTTACAGTGAATATATTACTACCTATTATTTCTAATAAGTAAAACGGAGGTATATGTTTAAATAATGTTAGAATATAAAAGCCAGTGAATAAATAGATTTGAAATTAATTTAGAATATATATATATATATATATATATATATATATATATATATTAAATAAAATTCTTATGTTATACTCGTCATATATTTATTAAAAAATGTTCATCGAGACGTTTCGATTTGTAATCCAATCATCCTCAGGTAATCATTGGTAATCCAACCAATATATATATTAAGATAAATATTTTAAAATGAAGTCGTCTGAAAATGAATTAATGTACGTACGCCTCTGGTACCAAACATAACAGTTGTTTTGCTGTCAACTGTCATATTCCTTGCTGTCAACTGTCATATCCTTTGCAGTCAACGAGCGCCATATTAATAATTTGTGTTGCCGTTATATGTATTTACGTCAGTATTACTTTTGTGTTATAGTGTCGATTAAATATAAACTTAAAGTGAAGAAGAATTCATTGATGATTCGGACTGATTTACAATATTATGTTATATATTTTTCTTAATTATTTTTGATAAGTTTTGTATAAATAATAAATTTTAATTAAATTTTAAATTGTTATATTATATGTGACAGGTTTGGATATATAAATAATATAATTTTAATTGAATTTTAAATTATTTGAAAATAAAATTTGAATTATTGAACTTATTTTTAATTCATTTTAATTATTGAACTGTTCATTTATATATATTTTACAATTTATTTAGAAATTAAGAATAATAGCAATTTTATGCATTTAAATTATATTAGCTGTTCACTTTTGTAAGAACACACTAGATCTGGTAATTTTGGTTACTTTTATAGTGTGTTACTGACTTTAAATGTCAATAAAAATATTCCTTACGCTGTAAAACCGACTTTAGGTTGATAAGGTTATGATCACTACAGTCTGTTCCAAACGGTTAAGCGGAACTAGATTTTGCAATCTAGTTACTTTCATCGTTTAAATCGTGCCTTTCGGCCGTTTTGTTTAAGCTTTGTAAATCATACTTACATTAACATTTTTTTGTTAAAAGAACTAAATTTCCATTTAGTTCCGCTTAACCGTTTGGAACAGACTGTATAATTAAGATATCATTTTTCATTATGACATATGTCAAATGGATCGACATTTTAAAAAAGTGACATTTTTTAATACCAACGTGACATACAGCTACAAGGTGCAAACTATTGAAAACAAAATTCCCTCTTAGTTTGTTCTTACAAAAGTGAACTGCTTATAACTTATTTAAAAACATTGATTTTGAAACTTCAAATTTGAATTTACAGCAAAATTTATTTAATTTTAAATTATAAACTTTAATTTGATACAGTGTGAAACCGACCATCTACTTCGTTCTTTAAAAAAATAGAGTATAGTTAAAAACGAGTCTAACATCAAATATCTATCAGTATAAATTTTGGTTTAATTTTATTTACCAAATTCCTTTCGGATTCTTGTTTTTCAATTATAAAATTGAAAATACAAAAGAACTAGAACTTAATTAAAAATGTTATTGTCAAAAACGAAAACAAAATACAATTTAGGAACATGAAAATACAAAAACATATTGCACGTAAATAAAATAAAATTCTAACAAATTAGAAGGAAATTACAAAAATAATTTAGGCTACAAAATTTCAAAGTCAATTTTAACCTGCTTGCAAAGAAAGCATCGCTGCCTAAATGCCTAAATTAGTGATGGCAAACCTGTGACTTGAGTAAAGAATTCAAGCGACTCGCATAATATAAGATCCTTCTGCTCCTCAAGAGTAAGTTTTTTTTATTTTTTTATTTACTCATTAAATATTTGATTCGCGAGTTTAAGCTGTCAATTTTGACCTGCCTGCGACGAAGGGACAGCAAGCCTAGGTGATGCATAGGACAGATAAAGTATGTTCATTGTTTCTGGACCTACGGCCATAATTTTCAAAGCCACATAGTCAGCGTAATATGTGTAGAACGCAACGGTTATATCAGGTTACTTTCGTTAATATGGCAGCGTCCAGCATTTATTTGTAAGACTGGTCTGACTGATCATCAGTATTTTCCCTTATGGATTAAGCTATGTAGCATGTTTCGGCACCCATATTTCCTTTGATCTTTTTCTGTTTCGCACTCATCTTGATTTATACAGCAGCATCAATTGAGAATTCTGCAAATGGGAATTAGTTCAAGATGCGATAATCAGATTCATCAATATTCTCTTATTTTATCGAAATAGACGACATACCTTTGGAAAAGGTAGTTTCTTCGTCTCTTGTATCCTGTCGAATCTACATTTTTTTTTTCGTCTATGCCGGTTTCTTTATCTGGAAGAGTTGTGAACTACGATATCTTTATTTTCCTTATAATATCTTTCCAATTGAATCGATGTTTTGCCTCTTTTATTATATCTATAGTATAGCAACCGGTTACCAATTTGAATTGGACTGTCTACCTGGCTGGAAACCTACCATGAGAATTCTTTCATAAAATTTGTTTGTAGAATTAATCTTCCTAAGTGAACACTTATGAAGACTAGGAGATGGTGTATGCGCCACCTAATTGCAGGGATATTATTATTATTTAATATTATAATTTTTACTGTTTAAATCTTATGTAATTAAATCAGTGATAAAATTTAAATAAAGTTGAAAATAAAAGAGAATGATAGGAAAACTAAAGGTTGAGGGTTTGCTCGATTGTAGCTTAAGTGGTTTGTACCATCTGCTTTAATATAGCACTATTAATGTCCTGCACCTTTCACATGTTGCTACACTTAACCCTTCATCCCTTCGCTCGCATGTTAACTTGAGCGATTTGCATCACTCACTCCCCTACATACCGACTCTGACATTCATTAGCGCCGATTAAGGGGGTAATTTGAATCCGCGAATACAAATTAGTTTAGGAAAAAGAGGAACCTTTAATAGTTGTTGGGTAACACACAAGGTTAATGTCAGACAACAGATTTGGTTCAGAGTTACAAATTACTTACATTTTTCAACACAAACCGCACGTATCGACAGATATTTTAATGGATTTGTGTGGAGAATGGTGAATGAATAACGGGAGAAAATAAATTGCTAATTTCAATTTATATACCGAATATATTTAATAAGATTTCTACAGCCGAAAACACTGAGCTTGCGTTAAACCAGCCAATTCCTTAACTTCTTGGTCTTTGGAAACCTACGAGTTTCGGCCTTTCATAATTCTTTCATCTTGCTTTCTTAATTGGCAAGTTTCAACAAGTATTGTATATTCAATACTCATTAGATTAAAATATTTCCATAAATAATCTATGTGCTACTAACGAGAATGATGCAATATCTACACACCGCTGCATTATGGTCTTCCATTGATTAAAGCAGTGTAGTAGGTTATCTTCTGACAATTGTCTCAGAGGCTCTCTTGTTTTCTTTTTGAATCTAGGAGCTCTTTTACAGTAAGTTTTTACTGAGCTCTTCAGACAAGGAAAAGGAAAACTGACATTAACGCAGGTTTGTTGAGTAGGGAGGGTGATGATACCATGTGTCCATACTGGCTGCTATTCGTATGATATGCAAAGAAAAAGAACTAAATTTCTTTTTATATTGTCATCAGTCATGTGCGGATATCCTGTTTTCCTGGGAAAGCGATGATAGTGACGATGAGGTTTTGTTGTTACATGCATTAGTTAATAAAAGTAAAAGATAATGAATACACGGAGTTATTATGAAAATAAGAGAGTTTGATTATTTCATCATCTGATGGTTACCTGAAGACAAAGTTAAATTCAAAGAATTTTCTTGAATGACTACTGACCAGTTTGACCAACTTGTAGCTGCAGGTGGCTGCGTATGGGTTTACTGCGCATGTCTGCCATCGACGTTTAATAACACTATACAACACTAAAAAATCACCAATATTTCGAATAGTAATTCGTATTAGGTATACCTAGTAAGCAAAAAAAACAAATTTATATTTAGATATCACGTCTCAAAACATAGATAAATAAAATCTTAATTTGTATATTCTTGATAAAACTTGTTTGAGCCTATTCATAAAAATATATCTTTGCTTTGTACAATAGTCATCTATCTACAAAATTCCGCGCGTTTGTGTTAATTCTCTTAACTTATTTTGTTATGTTTGTGGTCAATTTACTCCTAAAAGTGAAAAAACGCCAATTTCTCCATTGCTTGAGAAGTGTTGTAGCTTATTTTAAGAGTGTAATTAAAAATCAAGACAAATCATGGGTGCCCCAAGTGTGTTGTTTAAAATGTTATAAATATTTGACGGGTTGGTACAATGCTACTATAAAAGTGGTGCCTTTTGGTGTACCAATGCAGTGGCGTGAACCCAAGAACCACATAGACGACTGTTATTTCTGTTTGACAATTTGTGAAGGGTTTTTCTAAAAAATAAAAACATTCAGTGAAATATGCCAATGTACCATCATTATCAATGCCGCTACCCCATTCTCCAGACATTCCAGTACCAAAACGATTTTCAAGTTCATCAAGTTCATCGAGTTCTATGGAAGAAGAGTTTGAGAAGAGTTATCAAGGTAGATGGGTCATGCTTGCAGACTACTGTTGGTGCCTTCAGAGGGATACCCCGATAACTGACTACGAGAAGAAAGCTAATCGCACAAAAAAATATAAGTTTTTTTAATAAAAAATAAAGTTTTGTGTCGCTAATTTATATAATTTTAAAAAAATCAATAAATGCTTTGCTCTATGGAACCTGACGTGATGTGACAATTTTATTTATAAACCTAAATTGATTTTAAGGTGGGGAATCATAATTACATACTGTAAACCCAGTGAAAAAAAAATATATTAAATTTGTTGCATAGTGTAATTTAAACACAAATCAAACAAAACATAGACAGTTGACATAGCTAGACAGCGAACATAGCGTACATAGTGAATGAAGTTCTGTATGGTCTCTTACAACTATATTAATAAATTTGGAGACAATATATGTTTTTTTATTATTTCTGCCTCATATTTGGTTTATATACGTTTCAGATGATATCATCCACAAAAAAATCAATTTTTGTCTGTACGTTTGTTTGTCTGTCTAAGATTCATGCAAAATCGGCTGAACATATTTTCACGTTATTTGGTATGATGATATAGTAAAACCAGCATTTGTACATAGGCTATAAGGTATTTCTATAGTTTTGTTCTCGGGGGGTGTTCCAGTGTTAAAACTGTTTATTAAAAACTTAAAATATCTGTCTTATTATTGACAACAGCAAATCATAAATGGCCCAAATAATTCATAATAAGAAAGCAAATCTTTTATTTTTATGCATTTTTTCATTAAAATGCTTATTTGGGGAGTTAAGGATTTTTTGCTTGGTATTTATGTACACCCTAAACCTGAGCCAACCCTAAAACTATAATCTTGAAATATCTCACTATACTATACTACTATACTATAGTTTGGTACTATAGTTTGGTAGGCTCTTAATTCTACAGACTATTTTTAAGAGAATGCCGAGTGCGATAATAATTTAATTAGCAGCTAATTTTATTTTTGATTGAGCCTGATTTATTATTCTATCAGAACTGTTGTTATTCCGCGATAAGACAGTCGCCTAGGGAAGATAGGGATGCAAGCTCTAATCTTAGCTTTCTCTGCGAAATTGTAACCATATAGAATTGGGCAGATCAACACAACAATCGGACTTAAATATTATTTTAATATTCAAAATGAATTCCTACTTCTACAGAAATAATATGGCTGGTCAAAAAATACAATCACCTAGCTTTCGTACCCTGCCGGCGGTAAAAAAACAGAACAATTACCTTATCTGGTCGATGTGTCACATAGGCGTTGTAATCTATTATACCATGAGTTCAAAAAGAAATTACATAATGGTTGGCTATGGAAAATAAAAGTGATGTCAGCAAGCTTTAGAATTAACTAACTGTCATCACTGTTGTTGTTGTCATACGTTTATATTGTTATATAAAGCTTGCAGTAGACATTATTTTATTTTTCCATAGTCTCATGGTGTATCAGTGTACCAAAAATATTTTAATCCTTGGCCTAATGATTTTTAAACTTAGGACCACGACCCAAAACTGGGATGGGTGTATTTTATTTTGGATCGCAACAAATATTGAAACTAATAGTTTTTTAAATTCAATTAGCTTCTAAATTAATATTTGATTCATTTTATAGGTAATTTTTTGTGTTATGATGCCCAGTCTAGTGCCTTGTTGAGTTAAAGTAGACACACTGGACTGTCTGCAGTATGCTCGGTTAACGTTGGCACATTTATGTGCGACACACTTAGAACATTTACCAGGAGGAATTTTGCTAACTTCAAGGGCGTGTGCCTTAATTTATTTTAAACAAAAATTGTTATTTAAAGAGAGTCTAACTCAAAAATTTACAGGGTCATGACTTATTAAAAGAAAAATGGAAGACATTAAACATTTACTGAAATTTAGCTTTTACCGAGTAAATGGAAGAAACAACTGCTAAAAGACGCATGAAATAACTTGTCTAAGCTAAGAAGTCCAACAATCGAGACGAATTACTTCAGAGAGTTTTAATGCTGCAGGGAAATTTGTCTTTATCCCCAAATTTTAGAGAAGAGTGCGACTAACGACACATTTTATCGTGTCCAATTGCGTATCTAACTCGCAGGTGTTAACTTTAAAAAATTATTATTTAGTTATTACTTTTTGTGACTTACTCTGTAACTTTATCGAATCGTACCAATGTTGACACAACTTTTTACCGACCGCATATATAAGGGACATATATAAGGGAGGTATTGTGATCATACCGATTTTGATATTTCGAGATTTCGATGGATCTCCATGAATTCAGGTCCCTACATAATGTTTTGACTATTTTTAGCATGATGTATGTCGGTCTATCTATCTGTCTGTCTGTCTGTCTGTCTGTCTGTCTGTCTTTCTGTCTGTCCATCCGTTTGTGTGTGTACACGTGCAAAGCAAATTCGGCTAAAATGATTTTTATGAAACTTCATATTTAAGCTTTTGATATCAATGGCACGAATTGATCAACTTTTGGCAAAAATCTGTTGACTAGAAATGGGAGAATATTTAGCAACAGAAAAATATTTCGAAAAAATTTATTTAACAAAAGTTGCTATAAATGCAATAATTAACAACTTTTATTAGAGACATTTTTTGCTACAACGAAAAAAAATTGAAAAATTTTTCGAAATTTTTTGCATCTGTTTTTCCATACTTATATGTAACGTTACCAGGGTCATGATAAATAATATCTCTGTTAGAAAATATTAGGCTAAATTATTTCTACTCTGCTGCTAGAATGTATTTTATTCAAGTACTTTGTGATGGCGGTCGGTCCTGTGGTGGCCACAGCTGATTTTTTTATACTAATAGTAATATAACTTTATAATGAGGAAATACTCTTGAAATTTAGAAGATAATTCCTGGAACACATTGTATCTGGCTTTATTTACAAAAATATATATTTTTTGTTTCAATGTGTTTGTTATTCTTAAAATTACGAAATTAATAAATAATATTTTGTTGGTTGGAACAATTTGTTGAATTAGAAAGTGGGCAGCAAACAAAAAAGGTTAAGAACCGCTATACTAGATAACAATACTATCCATTCTGATATATGCTTCTAAGACTTGGCAAGATGGATGAAGAGCAATCAGAAGATATTTTAGCAAAAAAAAAATACTGAGACAGATTTGTATGGGAAAATCACTGAAGAATAAGTTACCATATCTGATTTAATAGATGCGATAAAGTATTTTCAGAAGAAAATGTATTACGACACATATAAATTTGTAGATTGCGACGGATCGGTCACATAAAAAGAATGATACGTTCCCAGCGAAAATATTTTCAGTGCAATCTATGGGGAAGAGGAATCATGGATAGTTGCTCAACCGAGAAAAAAATAGGCGAGTAATCTTACGACCAAAGTCCTACCTGCAGCGTCAATAATGATGATGATATATTATATTACCATTTACCTGCAAACTGTGGTAGGATTACGAGAAATAGAACGCGTTAATTGCAATGATAGAATATACTTCTATTAATCGTAATCCCACCACTAGTCTTTATTTCATGACTTTGTTAATTAACTCAAATTGTTTTAGTGCATTGTTTTTGATATTGAATATAACTTAAGGTCATTAAATTATAGCGAAGCACAAATGCACAACATTATACGTTCCCAATCCAGAAATTATTAGCGAAATTTCAGAACATTCGTCAAACAAAATGAATAGTATAAACTACAATAGATCCCAGTGGAATAATTCAGAGGGCGCACATGAAGGCAGTACCTTTCACTCAGCATGATAAACCATATCTCCAACGAATAATTTATGTTGTGACGTTAGCCTAGTGAGAGATAGTGTGGCATTAGATCGTTCCGACTAATTAAAATTAATGAACGATCGTGCGGGATGACCGGAAGGGGTTGTTTTCAAGTCTACGTTGATCGTATCGTAAACGGAAGTCTCTGACCGCCCACAAACGGCGCGAATTTTCAAATCGTTTATGTTGATTTAATGTTTTTTAAAATGATTTTGTTAACAAGCGTAGAATATGAATAGAATTATTAAAATTTTTGATGTAAAAAATATCACTAATAGCCGGTTGATAAAGAAAGACTTGAGGGCCGGTTTCTGAAAGCTTAGTTAACTATAACCAAATAGTTAGAAAATGGTTGCTATGGTTACTTATGGGATTGTTATATTTTAACCAAGTTTCACCAAAAAATTAAACTCGGCTAAGCTTTCAGAAACCAGCCCTAAATGTTTCAACTCTAGTTAAAATGATATGTTTTTGCATGTTTTTTCGACTCGGGTCATGGGCATGTTTTTTCGAATCCATATAGGATGTATCAAAATGGACGGAACGCTATTATACTCGAAAACGCGTGTGATCAAGGGAAATCCATTTTGATGACCAAAGTTTATCCACAGAATCATACAGTAGTATCGAAATTTTTTGGAACTTTGATTTTTTAAATTGGAACGTATGTTCTGTTGGATATTTTTGTATTTAGCTTCTAAAAAGAAATAACTTTTACTCAAACATTTATTTAATATCTTTTACCGCTTACGTAAAGCTCTATTCTGTAAAACGTCTTTAAAGTAAAGTATTTTTATATACAAGTGTTTAAAGTGCCTTCCATTTTGATTTATATACTTCTACATACTTACTCTTGAGCTATCTGTAGCTCGGTGCATAATAAAAATATTTTACTTTTAAGTTATACTTTCGAGTCGTACTTGAACGTACAACAAAATAATGTTCCTGAAACATTTATTATTATTATTATTATTTATTATGCTCCGAGCTACAGATGGCTCAAGAGTAAGGATGATAAAGTGTTTATACCAAAATGAAAGGAATTTTGAATACTTGTAAATAAAATAATTTACTTTGTAGTCCCTTCCGCGCTTGCGTAGAGGACCCATAATAACATCACCATTACCAAACTACGGCCTGCGAGGCACATGCTGTCCACAAGAAGATTTTTTCCGGCCCGCGAACATTTGTTTCTTATGAAAAGTTTTACTTATATAAGACAGGAAGAATTAAAAATCAATAAAAAATGCAAAAAACAATAAACAATTATACAAGGGTGATTCAAATATAAACGGTATTTTTTTTATACATTTATTTATTAAAAGTATACACAAGTCAAACCGTCAGTTTTTCTCTACCTAACATCCTTCACGCTCTACACACTTGTGAAAACGTTTTGGAAATTTTATTTGTTCAAAAAAGTTTTAGGGCATGTCGTTAACCAATTGCGCGCTCCTCGACATCTTCATTGTTTTCAAATCGCTTCCCTCCAAGCGATTCTTTCATGGGCGCAAACAAAAAATAGTCAAAGGGGACAAATCTGGACTGTAGGTGGGTGGTCGAGGGTTTCCCAGTGCATTTTCTACAATTTCGGTTAACAACTTCGGAACCCATCGAGCACTAATTTCTCAAAAGCCAAGATGTTCACAGATAATGGTATGAGCACTTCTGACGTGCTTTCGTCAACAGTTAACCGGCGATCACCTTCAAAAAGCTCTCGAACGGCACGGATGTTGTCATCTGTGCGACTTGACTTTGGACGTTGATTATGACTTTCGTTTTCTACCTTCCTCAGGCGCCCTGAAATTGTCTGGCCCAAGTGAACACTTGGTTCTGGGACAGTGTAGCGTCCTCAAACTGTGCATTCAAACGAGTTAAAATCTCCGAAGGTTTAACCCCTTCATTGGTTCAAAACTTTATAAAAATACGTTGTGCAACAGACGAACGGAACCTCTTGTTCGCTCATAGCTCAAGTTTTCGAGCAGGCTAGCAAAAAGATTGTTACATAATTTTTAATACAACTAATATTCCTAACACTACGTATTGATGTAAAATATATAATTTAAACACAATAATTCTTTCAAATTTTCAATACTATGCAACATCCAAACCAACTTTTATTATTATTATTATTGAAGGGGGGGTTTGTAGTCTCGCCAGTACCGTTCAGGTTTGCCTGCAACGTGTTCGGCACAGACGAGACGCTCTTCTCTTATCTTCACGAGAAGGTCGAGAGAGCTTTTTCCCAGCAATCGGTCGCATCCCAAACCCTGGCGATATGCGACCGATGGGCTCACACCAGATCCAGCGTCCGCACAATGCGAAGCGATCCGAGCAGCACTGCTTTTTGCAATCTGCAGACCAGAGAGGTAGCAGATGGTCTGCAGACGGGAATGATATCGATTTCCCTCTTAAAAAGAGCTTTAAGGCCACCCAATACACCCAAAATCAAGACTACGAGCTTAACAGAATAACCCGGGTAAATTTTTCTTAGCTCGGACAAGAGGTCCAGGTACTTGGTTCTCTTCTCGTCCTCTTTGAGAGTAATATTTTTCTCAGCTGGACAGGATAATTCGATGACAAAAATGTCTTTTGTCTCGAAATCCAGCAGGACGATGTCCGGTTTATTGGCTGAGAGAAGCTTAGTGGTAGAAAATGCATAATTCCAGTAAATACGACATCTGGAATTTTCCACCACTGCTTCAATGTCAGTGGGAGCGTAAGGTAAGACAGGTATTGTGTCAATACCATATTTCTGTCTCAAAAAGAAGTAAAAAACTCGAAGAGCAGAATTGTGTCGTGATATATAGCTGGATTGAGCTAAAACGGGACACGCAGAAAGTACGTGCATAAGCGTTTCAGGGTGACGTTTACATAGTCTACATTGTGTAGACATCGCCGTCTTTGATATCATGTGGCGATACACTAAAGTGTTTATAACGCCATCCTGGCACGCAAGCACGAAACGTTTCGTCTCGGACTTGAGACCTGCAGACCTGAGAAAAGTAAAGGTTAGTTCCCGTGACAAACCGGTGGTCTCAATATGCTTGTAGAACACGGAGTGCATGTTTTTCTCCATGTGTTCTTTAACAAGCATATCGTGCTCTGCTTTTCGTATGCGGGAACACATCCTTTCTATGTCTCCGCATCCGAGGACACACCAGAGTTGGTTGCCTCAGGACTCAGCTCTGCTGCTCTTCGAGCTGCTTGAAACAGAAATCCCCCTTTTCCCGTGAGTTCGTGAAGAGTAACGAACTTCAATAAGGGATCCTGACTTCTCAGCACTTGGTTTGTTGTACCCAGGACGACTCGATCGTGCAAACACTCCAAGCTTAATAATCCCCGACCTCCGAGATGACGAGGGAGGTATATGCGTTGCACAGAGGAGTTCGGATGAAGACTGCGGTTGATATTCATAATTTTTCTGGTCTTTCTATCAAGAATCTTGAGATCATCGAGTTTCCATTTCATAACACCAAATGTATATGAAAGTACTGGAACAGCAAGTATATTTGTAGCTTCTACCTTGTTCTTGCCTGACAAACAGGATCTCCATATCTGTCGAAGGCGCGCTAAATACCTGCTGCGAAGGGTCTGACGAACATGGTGTACATCCTGGACGCCCCTCTCACGGACACCCAGAAATGTATAAGACCCTTCGGCATCAAGATGTGTTACGATGCTTCCGTCGACCAGGTGAACATCATTGCCGTCGCTCATACCTTTTCCTCTGCGCACATGAAAAACGGCGCTTTTCATTCCTATAGCGGCAGAGTACTGGGCAACAAGCTCTAGTGTTGCTGTCAGGTTTTTCTCGTTGGCGGCGTAGAGTTTGAGATCATCCATATAAAACAGATGCGTGATCTTATGCTCTCACCTTGTCGGAGGACCTGACATGTATCCGCGCTTCTGAGCTCGATCGATAAGGGAAGTAGTGAGATGCAGAATAGAAGCGGGCTGAGGGAGTCTCCCTGGAAAACCCCGCGTCTGAAATGCACCCAGTTTGTGAAGGCAGTTCCGTCCACAGTCGGAACAGCAAACTTTGTCTTCCACAGGGGCATAAGCTGTTCTATACATCTCACAACTTCCGGATGGACCCGTAAAATCCGCAAAAGTGTCACAATAAGTGAATGCGGTGTGGTATCAAATGCTTTTTGATAGTCCATCCAGGCCATCGACAGGTTGCGCTTGTAGGTTACAGCGTCATGACAGACTGACCTGTCTATAAGGAGATTTTCCTTGCAACCTGCTAGACCCCTTTTCGATCCCCTCTGTTCATAGATGTCATTCCAAACAGGGGCAATGGAGCTCAGCACCCGCTCATTCAACACGATCGTAAAGATTTTATATATCGTGTTGAGACAGGTGATAGGACGATAGTTTTTCGGGTTATTCAAGTCGCCGTTCTTGGGGATAAGCACAGTGCGTCCCTCTGCAAGCCATTCAGGAATGGGTTCTTCCCCACGAACAAAACGTGTGAAAATCCGTGCTAAGTGGCGATGCACAGACGGGAAGGATTTCCACCAGAAGGCGATGATGCCATCCATTCCTGGTGCTGCGAAATTACGAGTACGGCTTATGACACGAGTCACTTCGTCGACCGTAATAGAGGAAAACGCTTGAGGATCTGTAAGGCGTTCATTGCAGTACTCCTCAAAGTGCTCAAAGGCTGGAGTGTCTTGCACAATCAAGTCTTTTTCATAAATCTCTCTCCAAAAAGTTTCTGTAACATCAACACCTAAAGACGTGTCGGAAGATTTAGCCCTGGATTGAAACAAACGAGTGGGAGATGAAAGAAAGGTAGAGTTTTCTTCGACTGTCCTCACCCGAGTGATCAATTTCTTCCGTGCTAAAGTAAGTGCGCGCAACTTGTCCACAGATTTCTGTTTTAAAAGTACCAAGATAGACACATTCAGTGTGTGATGTTTGCGCCGCAATTGGCTAAGTATGCGTCGGGTTTTGTAACCGAAAGGTCCGCCCTTACGCAATGCATCAGTAGCACACTGAATTTTAGACACTTCTTGGCGGCACCACGTCATTTTAGTTTCTAATTGCTGTATACGCCTCTTGTCCTTAATGGATTTATTTACGGCGGGGCTCTTGGGTGTCAGTACTAAGGCCGCGGCGTATACAGCGCAGTTGATGTCCCAGAGACTGCTCGAGAGAGAGATTTGCTCGTCAGTAAGTTCATTAAGTAGAGCGAGGTGTTCGGCTTTGACTTTGAACTTACTGTGTCTTATTGGGGTACGTTCAGGGCGAGACGAGATAGCTTCGAAGAAATCGTTTCGGAGATTTCGTTCCGAAAACATTTCCTCAATCCTGGTTTCAGCTGGAATATGTCCAGGTGACACTGTTTCAGTCACAGCCGTAGTTGTTGAACCAGGTGCCGGAGTCACGAGTGGTAATCTCGACTGCCGTCTTCGTGATCGTCTCGCTCTTCGTCGAAGATAAGCTATATGGTCACGCAGGTTTTGCTGTGTCATGAAGTCCAATTCGGCATGGGACTCACACCATTCTGACTGAACTCGGTTCATATAGCCTCTTCGGTGGGGTGACGCTGCTTCATATATCTGAAGCAGATCCTCCTGCTGCTCAGGCGTCCACCTGTGCCTACGCCGAGTGGTGGGAGGGATGAGTTATTATTATTATTATTATTATTATTATTATTACAAAAAGTAGAACAGACCATAGGCTTGTTATGCTCAAAGAAAAAAAAAATACATAATTATACTTACAAACTAGAAAATAATATATAATACAATTTTTTACAAAATTATGAGTGACATATAACATTATACTATAAATATAATATAAATATTTAAAATAATCGAAAACAAAATAATCAAAACAATAAAATAATCAAAAGAACAAAATTGCTAATTAATTAATTCCATTACATTGGGAATAGACGGCTAATTCTATTTTTGAAGACGTTTATCGAAGGGGCAGATACGACACTGTCCTGGAGAGAGTTCCACAGTTCAAATACACGGTTGGTGAAAAAGTGTTGCCTCGGTTGCTTGCTGTATTTCTCGTGCTTTAATTTTAAATGGTATCCATGAAGTCGACGGTCCAGGTAAAGTTCGTACAGTGAAGACATATCAGTGGAAAACTTGCCTGTAATTAGCCTGTACATATGAATGAGGTCTCCGCCCTCTCTGCGATCAGCTAGTGATGGTAAGTTTAATTTTGCAAGTCGTTGTTCTTACGAGAGATGACGAAGACTACATGGTAGTCGAGTAGCCCCTCCAGGAGCAGTATGTCTCGATGTAGGTTGGGCGACCAAACAACAACTGCAAACTCTAGGAGAGGGCGAATGTAAGGTAAATTAAACAAAATAAGGAAGGGGTTAGATGAGGAAAAGATTTGTATGTAATGTACAGGATTTTATTGCTTTTTTCACTATTTAGCTATATGAGGTGACCAATCAAGGGTTGTTGTAATGGTTATGCCAAGATCCACTACACTTTCGACCTGCTGCATAGCGCTTCCTAGGATATAATAAATGTGCATGGGATTATTGTTTCCAAGATGTAATATGCGACGTTTTAGTATGTTCAGCGGTAAAAACTATGCAGTACACCAATCTGTGATGGAGTTTATGTCGTTTCGAATTATTGCTGAATTTTGTGCTTCTTTATATAGCTTCAGATCATCGGCAAACATCTGATGTTCACATAACAGATTTACTACTGAGTCAGTTACAAATATCAGGAATAGAATAGGACCAATAACACTTCCTTGAGGTACTCCACTCGTAACTGGGTAGAACTGCGAGAAATATGATCCAACACGAACTCGGAATATGCGTCCAGTAAGAAATGAAATTATTCATTATAATAATTTTCCGTAGTGATTTAGTTCAGCAACTCTATCAAATGCCTTTGCAAAGTCAAAGTAAATAACATCTACAGGTTCAGAAGATTTTTAAACTATCTCCAGTCCAACTTTATTTTACGTATAGTTACAACTCCAGAAATAAAACTTACCTTTTTTATGCTGTACTGTATTACTTTTTCTGATATTTTTAATAATTCTGATTGAGATTCGGTCTTGAAAATAAAACTATACTGGTATATAATTCTATATAAAATAGCATAATTCAATGATATTTATAATCTGGTTACTATAACCAAACTTTTATCTGTCACTTCAAAGTTGGCAGTTAGAAGTAAAAAAGACAGAAGGTGTTGAATGTATCTTTCTGTTGCTAATACTTTCAAAAAAAGTTTAGTGAGTTTGAATGACACTACACGTTTGAAAGTGTAGTGAAAAGTATGTAAAACACCCTTAACTCGATGATGGACAATGTTGATGGTGTCAATTCTTATTTTCTTCTTTGTATTCATTTGCAATAATTATAACATAAATAAAATTGTTTAATCAATTTTATTATTATTTGGAATTAAATATTAACAACTAACGTCTTGGACATGCTGGTAGTCAGAAAATCTGTCGCAATCTTAAATCAGAAAAATCAATAAATTGATTTCGAAGTAAACAGCAGTCAGTGACAGTGATCCTTTTTTAAATTCTCAAGTAATTGGAGAACTGTTCTAAGTGACAAGGAAGAGCTTGCTCCTCCTTTATTGGAAAATGCTCTGCATTTTTATGCATCGTAGTTACCAAGTGATAAAAAAAAACAAACTCTGAAAACAAATAAGCTACAATGTTTGATGGAATTTCTTTGAAGGAAAAATTTGTGTAAACAATTTGCCTCTAGTAGGTTGGCAAGCTTGTTGGAACTTTTACACAAAGACTTGGTTATTCACGAAAATGAAAAATAAAAAAATGTTTTCACTTTAACAGGAATAATGGTGAGGTGAAATTTTTCTTAGTAAAAGGAAATTGTATCGTATTAAACCAAGAACAAAAAACTTAACTTTTTTAATTTCACAAAACTTCCTTGTTGTAAGATAATTTTTAAATTTATTTTAATTAATTTAAAAATTATTTAATTGAGGTTGAAAGCGGATGTAATGAAAATCCCGTGGCTCGTGGCAAGATCTTGCCAAAAATAGGGTGATCAGCTAACAAACTTACAGAGAAATGTTTAGAAAAACATATCTGAAAAAAAAGCTAAACAGAACGGAAGATAGGTAGGAATATGGGATGTTTCAGGCCAGGGAAAGAGAGTAAATATTTAATATCTCATCATTATCAACTCTGCAATCACTTTCCATTCTTATACATTTAATAATATTTTACATTTTATATTTTCAGGTTTGTTTCAAGCTGATCTGTATCAGTCATTTGATGAGAGAGTGCATGACTCAAAATTTGTGATTTTTCTGGAGACAATTTTAAAATACTATTGCGTCCAGGAACCTGAATCTGAATTAATTTTGGTTCAGGTTCAATCGATAATTTTGGTTGGGTTTCAGATTCACGTTCAATAACAAACATTTTTTTAGGTTCAAGAACTTATTTTTTTTCAGTTTCAAGTTCAATGAAAATTGTAAATAAAATTATAAGTACAAAATTTAAATACTTGATAATTACAGGGAACACAACCAAGCTTTAAGTGGAAATTGCTTTTGAGTTCTAGTAAGTTTGAACGCTTGAATCGTATTTTGGACATTTTTTTAAGTTATAGTAAGACATACTTAAATTGAATATTCCGTGTTAAGTTGACGTAACATTATTAAATATCATTTTCGTTGCATATTGATTTTTGTGTCATTCTTGATACAAATTTTCCATTTCTTGAATTTTTTTTGTTCTAATAATATAAAACTTTAATATATATTTTATTTTTCATGTCACTCATTTTCCTTTTCGCGTTTAGAATTATTTTTGTCAAAATGACGTAATCTAGGCATCTCGGTTTTCGTGACAATGTAGGAAAACGAAACTCCCATTTAGTTCTGCTTAGACTAAAGATATAGACTTTACCTAAAATGCGTATAAAATAAAATTATAAAATATAAATAGTAAAAATAAATGGCCAAATAACTATTTTTTTGTCTTATTAAATGTTAAATTGTAATAGTATACAAAATATCTTGAACCTGTTAAAAATACATGGTTACCATTTAATAAGAAAAAGTTCGGGTTCAGGTTTTGGTTCACTGACCTTGAAATATAATAGTTAGATTCTGGTTTACCTTCACAAACTTTACAGGTATTTTCGTGTTTTCGGTTCGGTTTCGGGTTCAGCTAGCCTTCTACCGTCGTCTTATGTGGTAAGTTTTGACGCTATTAAAAGTTAAAGTGCACCTCGAACCGTGTCCGTCTATACCAATAACTCAAAAATGTCAAATTATGGGTTGTGATACTGATGCAACAAATGAGCGTTATATCTGACATTTTATTATTGAAGCTTAAATTGAACACGAATAAATGAAGTGAAGTTAAAACGTTTACCTTAAGAAGAACGTCTTATCTACGATATTATTCAATGGAACCCATCTAACAAATCAGTAAATTATCTAGATGTGCATCCTGATAAATGGCTAATATGGAGATATCATATTAAGAAGAAACTGCAAGAATCGCAAACAAAATTAGCAATGCTCTATCCCTATAGAATATGAAATCGACACTGAAAATGAAATGTTCCCTCTAATTTATAAGAACATTCTGAGGTCTACTGTGATATACGCGGGTACGATATGGGATGCTGCACACCGAACACCCATTAAGAAACTACAGTCTTTTCAGTCTAAAGTCCTACGAATCACCATCAACAACCCGTGGTTTGTTAGAACAGTCACAATCATGAAAAACTAGGCATTAAGTCTATAGACGACTTAATCAAAAAGCTTTCAATAAAATGTTTGTACAGCATTGAACAGTTTCCCGGTGCCACACATTATGAACTTGGCTGGACAAAAATACAAGTAAGACTTAAACGAAAACTACCACAAGACATTATATTTGACAGTGACTGTGACAGAAACAGTACAGTGAGCGACAGCGATCATTCCAGTTAACGTTCATAGCAAATTCGTAGATAAAAAATAATGTGACAAGGAGTTCTTTGAACCGACTCCGCAACGTGACAATCCATGATGTATTACATTAGGCGTTTACGTTTATTCAATCCACAAGAATGCTCAGATTGATCTGGTGACGTCACAAAATTTGTTGGATTACTCAGATTTTGTTAACATTTTCGTAAGCATATAAGTCTAAAGTTAAGTAGTGACGTCTGGTGACGGTGGCGCTAACTGCAACTGTCAAATATCTGTCGTTGATTACAACTACTACCGCTTTTTGTTTTTTAAACATGAGTTTATTACTAATAATAGAATTCTATCACAAATGGCACTTGTTTCGTATATTTTGTTAAATTATGTTTTCAACACATTCCAATTGGCTGTAAGATTCAATTTACTCAAACTAAACCCCACCACCAGCAATCCATTAATCCCAACAATCCTACCAGATCATCGGAATGTTTCGAAACGCTCGGATTGCTCCAGCGAATCAATCGGATCGACTAAAAATAAGCTAATGTGTACACTCCGACTGACTTTACGAACGGATCGGGAGCACTCGGATCGCTCGGATTAATCTGACTGACTAAACGTAACGCCTGTTATGTATGTGGATCTAGTTAAATAAAATGTATTAATATAAAAAGTATTGAAGCCACACTACACTAAAGTCAATTGTGGTGGATTAGATAAGTCATAGGAATTCAAATAATAGATTATTCAAAAAATTACTGTACTCAGAGACAACAACAAAACGAATTAGAAGCTATGTTCACGTGTTTAATTTAGGCTGGGAACAGAAACCCTTTATACCAAGTACCAAGTACAGGGCGCAAACTAGTGACAAACTTTATCAGTACAAATGGGCACATATAGTGCGAATCATATAAGTACAAAAGAAACGCAAATGTAGAGTCCAGAAGCTGGTACTTATTTTGCCTACCACTATATATCTCTGTGCTGTGTGTAACAAATTCAGTCCTGAACGAGTTCACTCTCGTCCTACTTTCGGTGATACCTTTTTTTAGAAGCTTAGCAGCTTGTATGTGTAAACTTGAGAAGGATTTACTTGGCCGATGATGCTTAAAAAATAAATGGTTCAATCTAGGTCATCAAAATTAAACGATGCCATTCATGTAGATGTTGAGAAAGAACTATTGTTTTGTTTCAGTGACTCTTCCAACCAGTACGTAGAAAGTATTGTTTATACAAAAACACATATACGTTAATCTATATATATTGAAATATAACAAACAAAGAAACAAACTACAGGCCTATGTTAGTAACAAGTAGTTCAAATCCATTACTGATAGTTTACTTAAAATTTTGTGTAATATATATATATATATATGCAAACAAATAATGGATTTATTGTTTAAATAAAACTCAAGTTGTTTACAGACTATTTTATTCTAAGTATTCACTCTTACAACGTAAGAAAACATCTGATCTCTCTATCAAATTCTACGTGTGTTTTATAAAAACCAATTAGTGTAATGAGCCGTCATCATTATCGTTAATGAGTCGTCATCATTAGGATTGCATCTAGATAACATTTTATGGTGACGTAACAGGGCTTCGTGGAAGGCTAGATGCTAACACGGCCGACCTGCTCCTGGCGTGTCCTCACGTTCTTTCTGTAGACGAATATCTGGTAAATGATGATGTGGTAGATGACAACAGGAGATGATCATGTAAGCCTTAGAATTGTCTGAAAGTCTTCAAAAAGATAAGAAAAGATTTAAGGTCCAATATCATTGACCTTTTAAGGTCCCTGACCATTTAAGATCCCTGATCATTTAAGATCCACACCATTGACCATTTAAGATCCACACCATTGACCATTTAAGATCCACACCACATTCGAGGTCCCTTATCGTTCAACTGGCAGAGACGATCCCTGACCATTCAACTGCTCTCAACTGGCAGGTTGGTCCCTGATCGTTCAACTGCCCTCAACACGACCAGTGTGTCTTGCGGTACTCGACAAGCTATCAATTATCAACTCAACTATCCATCAGTTTATTTCATTACAGATTGTCTACAGTACCCAACAAGCTCAGTGACTGTCGCTTCTTCATACTCAGTGCCTTCACAAAGCAAAAACGACCAGTGTGTCTTGCGGTACTCAACAAGCTCAGTGACTGTCGCTGCTACATAATCAAATTAATAAAACTTCTCTTACCATTTTACTCATGTTCTAACCATTACCTTCATACAATTTGTCCATAAACAGAATACCGCGCGTCCCTTCTGACCATTTTTTTTTTGTATATCTACTTCATTACTGGAACCATTTTATTCATCATCTAAAAATGTTCCTGTATGTAAGTTGTCTGTCCCTAAATAAAACAACGCTTGTCCACTTTGATAATTTTCATCAATACATTTGCTATTTCGTCTCAACTGCACCTCAATCTGTTGTCAATTGCTGAACAATTATAGCCTGCAAAACTGTTTCATCTGAAAACGTCGGAAAACGTTTCGTTTTCCTTCCACGGTGGAAGTTCCACCAATATGTTCCACCATAATCACTTATTATTTGCAATAATTGAAACGTATCACTTGCGTTTTTCACTTTCAAACTACTATCTTAGACAAACAATATTTTCATACCCATTTGTTCCAACCAGAAACGTATTCGAAAGTTCGCCTTCGCAAATCGATTAAATAAGTTTTTCATGAACAAAATTGCATAATTAACTTTTGTAACTGTTCAAGCACACAAACTTAAATTCAATAATATCCGAAACAACGCAGACAGGTAATAATTTATCACATCACTATTTGTCACTTAATCATCAAATTAATAATTTAAACAAAACACTGCAAAAATGCAACAAAGCAAGATCCCCAATAAAATAACAAAATATTATTAAGACGTGCATGAATCCCATTCACAAGCAGAAACTTCGACTCGATCCCACTTCTGATGCAAACAAATAATGGATTTATTGTTTAAATAAAACTCAAGTTGTTCACAGACTATTTTATTCTAAGTATTCACTCTTACAACGTAAGAAAACATCTGATCTCTCTATCAAATTCTACCTGTGTTTTATAAAAACCAATTAGTGTAATGAGCCGTCATCATTATCGTTAATGAGTCGTCATCATTAGGATTGCATCTAGATAACATTTTATGGTGACGTAACAGGGCTTCTTGGAAGGCTAGATGCTAACATATATATATATATATATATATATATATATATATATATATATATATATATATATATATATATAATGTAGAAGTTATTGGGATAAACGGTGGAGGTAAGTAAACTCAACGATTACTGAGACCCAATATTTCGGTCAAATTTTTTTGACCTTTTTCAAGGGAAAGTAAAATTTAAGAGTGTCCTCTGGTGTTAAACATTACACTAATGATTACATAACTTAAAAATTTAAACATAATATCACAAAACAATACAAAAATCTAAATATCACAGTCTATATAAAGAAAAAACGGTTATAAAAAAAAATATATATTAATTGTTGATGATTTAAATTATGTATTTTACAAAGCAGACAACAAGTTTATCGTGATTGATCGGTTATCGTGGAGGACTTCTCAATAGATCGCAGCTCAATTCAAATTTATGTTTCATCATTATCTTTCGACAGCCATTCCTGTCGGATGTCCGTGTTAAACATACAACTCCTATTTTTGTTCCTTTTATTCCATCTTGAGCCAACAGTGTCCAATTACAGGCAAGTCTTTTTATGTAATCTGACTTACGGATAAGTGTAAGTCTTCTCTTATTTCTATCTTTTCCTCTGTGTCTCCATTCTTGTATTTTCTTTACCCTTTTATAATAATTTGCTATTAAAACAATACAGGTTAATACCATCTTAAGCGAAAGTAAGACAGCTTCTTTCCCATCGTTCGATTAATAATACTAGTCAGTAAGGTTGTTGTATTTTCACTCTGCTTCCAGAAGGTACTTACGCGCTGAAATTTTTCCTTGTTTCGTTAGCAAGAAATATAAGTTGGCTAGCCCTGGCAAAGATACAAAAATCGACGTTATACACTGGGGATATTATTTATTTATTTCTGCTTGTTCGTGCTGTAAGAAGTCGCAAGACATATCATTGCCAGAAATAGTAGTCTATATTTATTTAAATATAGTGTAGATAATACTATTACCGACACTTTACATATAGGCTTACGTCAAAGTCGGTTTAAAGCAATTGGGCGTAACAGTTGTAGAACTAATGAATATTTTCCATGTTACAACATGTCATGTTATCTAAAACAAAATTAATTTAACTGAAAATACAGGAAGTAGTTAAGAAGCAGACATGATGGCGCGAGATTTGAAAATGTTATTTAAGTTTAAAAACGACTTACATGACCCACTTTCATCTTAAGGTATTTTTCAACTCTCACAAGTTTTTATTTGAGAGGAAAGGAGAGAGAGGTTAGGTAATAAATTTTCCGGATGCGGATTTTCACTCGGAAAATTAAATTCTCTAGGATGAAATTGTTTTGGAGCTATCTGTCTTAGAAATTTGTCTTACAGTTTTGGAAAATTAATGAATATAAAAGTGATGTAATTCTTTTAAAATAATTAATTCAATTTCTGTTACCTACGAAGAATTTCTTGTATATAGGGTTGTAGATTTGATACCTGCTTATATATCATGCGCAATGTTTTATTCTATATATTATAATTTAGCACAGCTAGTCAGTTGTCTTGTAGGGAAAGATGTATAAATTCCCAGCATATCTTCTTCACGGATTTGACTAAATCATGCACCATTTTGTATATCTATTTTAGGTCGTTATATGCCATACTTTTAAAACGGTATAATTTTATTTCAGAGATAGCTTTGTGACAATAAACTGATCAGCCACAATTTCTGTTGCTTAAATTGTGGGAATTTCTTGTTGCAAGATATTGATAAAACGCTTTTGTGATAAAATGATTGACTTCTGGTTTGTATAATAAAATTCAATTACTTTTACTCCTTTTACGTGTCTCTTGGACGTGAACTTTCAAATCTGAAATAAAAAATTATTAAAAAAATAAAATTATTCAAATACAATAATTAGCAGTGCGAGTTCCACAGATTTCGTATCTTTTGGGTATCTACACTGGCCAGCAAAAATCGACTCAACCTATATAAATGCATTTTTGAGTTGATAATTCGGGAAATATATCCTGCATTGGGAAAACTGTATCAAAGGTTTCGAAAGACTAGTGCCTTCCATCGAAGACTAAGATCTGGTAGATCGCGATCCGCATCAGAGATACACACTACCACTTTTGCGTTTCTACATCTTCTCGAGATCGTCACCATACTGAAGCAGACTTATATTAATAGTTGAAACAAGTACGAGGGGTGGCGAGTGGACAGCTAGAAGGAAACTCAAACAAAACAGTCTATGCAGTAGTCACAGAGGCCTTTTATGGGGTCCCTTTTGAGGGCAACCCATTGACAGATGCTACTTAGATTTGCTCAGGAAGCCGCAGAATGAGCTTGGGAAAATGGGGAGCAGTTTTTTTCTGAAACGAAAGCAGAAAATACTTACATGGCAGCCACAGAAGAAGACAGATATACTGGAGACTAGGAGAGCACTATGTGGCACTCTTTTCATCGAGCTTAAAGCAGCTACGGCAGAGATACCTTAATAATGTTGGCTAGAATCTTACTTGAAGCAAAAACTGAGCTTCATTTCGTAGCTAGAAATAAATTATCAGCTAACTGATACATTCGAGATATTTTATGGGACCAAGATAATTTATAGGCAAAGTTTGTCTGTGAGAACTTAATGTTCCTGCTCAAAAACATGAAAACGCTAAGTCACATGCTGTGGCTTGCGGTCGTCAATACCTCAATGAGGCGGGTGGGCAGACCATGTAATGGCCGGTAAAAATGCAGTCGGGACCTGATTCCTATTGAACACATGTTTCAAGTCAAGAGTCAGAAATAATGTTCCAATGACCATTGAATAATTGAAAACCGCATTGCTGGAACAGTATGTTGCTAATCTTCAAAACAGAATTAGAACACTATAACAGTCAATGACAAAAAGTATGCAGGCTAGAATAAGGGCCGGGGGTGGCAATACAAAATATTGAAGTGAATAAATCCTGTTTTGCTTCTTGTTTCTTTTAGGTCTAATGTTTACATAAATATTTCATAAGTATTTCATCATACTACTATTCGAAAACCTATTGATTGAATATTGAAAATTCAGCTATCATTTGAAAGAGCGTTTCTTCAGCTTTCCAACGGCACCCAATTTTTCAATAATAACAGAGCTAGATCTGAAAAGTAATTTCCAAATTCAGAAATGGTGATTGAATCTTTTTTTTTGCTCGACAGTGTAGAAACAACGTTCTTAATTTTTAAAAATAAAATTCATCTGTTAAGCTTCCATTTAGTAGATACCCACAAGGAAATTTAAAAAATATATGATTCAATTCAAAGAATTTTTGACAAAGTTTTTTAAAAATTACATTTCGTGCCTAAATTTACTATAGAGGAGCTTTCAAATGATACTCTACAATATATTTTTTTTTAAATGATTAATGTTCCGAAAAGTTTTAAAATAACTCGTCACACAGACGCGTCAAAAACTGACAACAGCTGTATTATAGCTGTTGTACATAACGAGGAGAATAAAATGTACCAGCTAGCAACAACCGGTAGTGTGTTTGAAGCAGAAGTGGTAGCAATTCTGAAAGCACTCGAAATGGAATCAGATACCACCTACCGAAACATAACCGTATGCATTGACTCTCTGAGTGTACTACAAGCCCTCAATAACACCTACTCAAAGGAAACAGCTATACAACAAATTCAAGACCAAGAACACCAGATGACAGCGGAACCAACGAAAACAGTTCACCTCATCTGGGTTCCTGCCCACATCGGTATGCATTAGAAGACAACGAACGTGCAAACACAGCCGCCCGAGATTCCACCTGTCATGAAGATACACTCTCGGATACACTCGACAGATCATCAAGTCGAAACTCCAAAGTGGCGCGAAACTACCAACAACAAACTACGAACAGTTAAGGACGACATGCAAAACTGGAACTCAGACACCAATAGACAAGAACAAGGAATACTGACAAGACTCAGAATCGGACACAACAGACAAACACATGAACACCTCATGGCATGACTAGATAAAAAATTCCGTGGTGCATGTAACGAACAACTCACAATTAACCACATATTAAATAACTGTCAATTCTATACCAATCTACGTACAAAATACAATTTAAAACTAGACCTTAAAGACATCTTAAGACTAGACTCAAGAAATTGAGTACGTTATTGTTCATTACCAATAACGAACTCAATTTCTTACAGGCGACCAATATTTGTCATATAATATAAGTTTAAACAATTATGTAACCATAGTAATTTCAGACACCAATAGCCAAGCAGAAGATGTGTCTTTAAATAAATATAGTAAAAAAAAATTCCAAAAATCCGTTTCACATTAATGTGTATTCCTCTAATTTGTTTCTTTTTGCACCAGTCCTATTGGAATATAAGATGTGGGATTAAATTTCTATACTAGCGTCAGCGAATCAACGCAGTTACGTCACACGACGTAACAAACGATTGCATTGTTCCAGACAATACAGCCGTTTGTTACGTCGTGTGACGTAACTGCGTTGATTCGCCGACGGTAGTATACTGAATATTTATGGATAAAGTCATAATATCGTTAAAATGAAACGATTTTATCTTAATTTTTTGTTCTTTAAAATACTTAGAGCTTTCATTTTTGAAATTAAAAATATATATTTAATTATTTTTGAAAAATTATATTATTTGTTAAGAAATTGTTTCGTCACAATTGTTAAGTCACAGTATTTTGCTTTCTACAAGACAAAGAACTCTATGTATATGAATGGCAAATTTCAACTCTTATCATAAAATCTACCGCGCAGACATACACATGAGTAACATTATAACCCTACTTATCTATTATCCAACTTACTGGCTTTATTAAAGTTCGAATATTTGAAATGAGAGTCCCACATTTAGAGATATTCAGGAATAGTCAATAACAAATATAGTTGCACAGTCATTAGAACACAAAAGGCATGAAAAGTAATAGACATAACATAATGCACGTAATTACTTGAACAATTAGCGAGTTCTATAAATTTTTGATATCCAGTAGTAACGAGGGTAATTATAATTGCCACCTTAATAGCGGACATTAGCCACCTCCAGTTGTAATTACTCTTATAATACATGAATCCGACATCCATAACACTCCCATTCCCTTAGAACAATCCTCTCATACAAACTAACTCCAAGCAATCTAGCTACTTTTATATCTTATTAAATTACTTACATTTAAAAATTATCTTTAAAATACTATTCTTAATTACTTTTGATAGTGTAATAAACTTTACTTGTCTTATTACTGTTTTTGAACATTGTTTCTCAACTTTAGCACGTGTACAGTGTTGCCAACAGTGGAGATTCATTTTCCACCAAAAGTGCCAGTATAATCTACCAGAATTCTACCTAGGACGGGCCAAAATGATAACAAAAAAAGGAAGGCGTATCGAACTGATGACCAGATAAAGAAGGAGATTAATCGGGTGATCAACAAACAACAACGGAAGACAGATCGAAGTGATGACAAAAATATCAACTGTGGCCACCACAGAACCGACCACCATTACAGAATACGTATTCAAATAAGATATATTTAAAAAATTTGTAAATGTTGAAACTAAATCAAAGGTTTCAGTTGGCGGTTTCACACGCCGATTATAAACTTTGAAAATAGTATATTTCTCTAAATCAAAAACAAAAAATACAAATAAAATTTGTTACACTCATGTTGTTCATGTTGCTTTATATAACAATAAGTCTGTTCTTTTCGCTACCTTGCGTCTTACTGCAAAACGCGGCTGTATTGACGCGGCGTTAAATTAATTACTGCGGCTGTAAGATTTTAAGCCAAACTGCCAATTCAACCGAACAGAAAATATTGACGCCACCGTAAAACGGAAAACGCAAGGTAGCGAAAAGAACAGACGGAATATAAACTAATGACACCAACAAGAGTGATGGCAGTTAATTAATTCTAAAGCTTGCTGTTGACATTACTTTTATTTTCCATAGCCAACCCTTATGTAATTTCTTTTTGGACTCATAGTATAATCTACCAGATTTTATACTATCTACTAGATTCACATTTCAGTCGCTAGGTCAATATCTTATTCTACCTGAATTAGTAGAAAATCTACAAAGTTGTCAACACTGCACGTGTATATTGTTACCAAAAACTATTTAGTTGTGCCAAAGAATTTTCTTTAATTTAGTTTTGATTGTACCTACTCATCTTCAAAAATTCCGAAACAGTTTTTGTTTTAGGCGTTGTATGGGTTTTTCTTGGATTTCCACCGAATTCAAATAATGTTAATTTTGGATAATCTTTATTATAGTTACTGCGACTAGTTTCGCTCATTCGAGCATTATCAAGCTACAAAAAAATTATGAAATTAGAAAAATACAATTTTGAACATATAAATTGATCAAATGATGATAAAATAAAACGATTTCGGGTTTCGGTTTTCATGGGTGTTAATTCGGAAAAACATTTCTGTTGCTGCAGAGGATTGTGCCAACGATCTTTCATTGTCCACTAACAAATATTTTTAAGTTGGGAAACATTCATCTTTTCATTCTGTTTTTTTACGTTGATCGACTCTTGCCAATATGTTTGTTTTCATTTTCTATATTTTGTATTTCTTTAACATCAATAAAAATATCAATTCGATATCTAAACCTTATTAACTAACAAGATGTTAATAAAAATGTGACAAAAAAATAAAAAGTAATATATTTAATGGATAGGGTAATAGAGTAATAAACAAATGTCAAAAGTAATAGATCTACGAGGGACATTCAATAATTAAAAAGACAAATTGATGTAGAAAAACACTGTGTATTTTTACAAAATGAGACTTTTACTACTTCTCAACATAATCCCCACGAATATTAATACACTTGTCCCAACGATGATATAGTTTTTTTATACCTGCTGCAAAGAAATTTTTGTCTTGTTGTTGTTTGAGCCAGTTTCCCACAAATTCTTTGATTTTCTCGTTGTCGCTGAACTTTTTTCCACGTAATGCCTGCTTGCGTGGACCAAACAAATGAAAATCAGAGGAAGCCAAATCTGGACTGTAGGGAGGATGAGCTCGGTTTTCACGAATAATGTCGTCAATGCGGAATTCAAGCGAAAGAGTTGACATTTAAATTGGCCAGCCAGGACGTTACTCGTCAGTCACTGAGGTTTGACAATTTTTGAAGTGTTCTACCCACTTATAAAAATTTTCACGATTCATACAACTTTCACCATACTGTAAAAATCATTTGAGGAAAGATTTTAGCTAGTTTTTCACCTTCAGACAGCAAAAACCGGATCACTGAACGTTGTTCAACTAATGTGGAAACTACAAGCGGACACGCCATCGTTAAATGCAATTTTGAGGTTATAAACAAAACAAATTTTAGCCGTCAGGGTTTTTCAGCTCGTCCCAGTGATGCCAAACTAAAGTCATGAGAGTACCAAAATACTCCAACAAACCATTTTTTTCTACATCAATTTGCCTCTTTAATTATTGAATGTCTCTCGTATTACTATAGTAATAGGAGTGGCAATACTGTGTTTGTGTGTGTTCAGCCAAGATAATTTAGACTGCGAAATGATCCATTTAACATCTACGATGATGTAGATTTTCAAATAAGATTTGGAATCAATAAAGAAACCTTTGTATCCTTATTACACAAAATAGAGAATGAATTTGAATTGGCTACAAATCGAAATAAATCAATAACAGAAAAATTACCACTGCAATTGCGATAGTGTGGCGACGGGTGCATTTTAACGCGCTATTGGAGATCACGTTAATTTGCACAAGTCAACATTATCTAGAGTAGTTCACAGTCTAATGCTGTAGTAAGATTTACATCCACTTCTATAAAAATCCCAATAGAAAACGTGAATAACTTAATTTGTTCTTTTATAACTTATATGGGTATCTAAATTTAATTGACACATGACAATTTTCCCAATTATCCCTTTTACAGAAACTTTATAGTAACATTCTGGCCAAGTAAGCGTGGTAGGGCTATTAGTTTCAAATGGAAAAATAAGATTTTTTTTACAGAAACAAATTTTTTTTTGTGAAAATATTTCTAAAAATGTACTGGTTTTGCAAAGATTACTTTATTTTTCTATTTGAATCTAATATTGATTTGAAATCCTAATGGTGGCGCTGTCACCTGTATATACTGTCATAGTATATAGTGTCTGTAAGTACATTTATTCATACATCTTACTTGTCAAATTCGTTAAAACTCGTATTAGTTAAAACTACTCGTAGATTGAACTTGTCTTTTGCAACGCACCTAATTTACTTATATACACACACCGGCAAATTTAAAGGAACATAAAAATCTAATTATTTTCCATGTAGTGTACATATTGTTGATATCTTGTTTTTTTGGAATAATGTTGAATCGGGTTGAGGTCAGGGGAGCATGCTGGCCAACCCAATGTTTTTATACCCACCCACTGATTTAAAAAGTCTGTTACACAGTGGGCGACGTGTGAGCGCGCATTATCCGGCATTATGGTGAAATTTTCTCCGATATATGGGGCAAAAGGTACAACATGGTCTTGGAGAATATATCTGAGACAGAATGGCCACCCGCCGTCTGTCAGCTACGCCACTGAAAGGCGCCATCCCTGACACATGTTAGTTTCAAGTGGGACATCTGAAAAAACACCTAAACAACATTCCAGACGCCAAGTGCTAATGACCTGTGAGCTAGCTAGCTTCCATCCACCCCGCAGCCATCAGCTGTTTTGATATAAAAGAAATGGAACTAAGGGCCACGAGATCAGCCGTAAACGAGCCTTTGAACGAGTAACTGCAGAGAGATTCCAAAGTAAGCTCCGACCCCGACCCAGTGGGCTGGCAGAGCAGTGCAACAGCGGTTACAGCGGGCCGGTGCCGTCCAACAGCCATCCTAGCAGACTACAACGAGGGTCCAGTCGTAAAGGCTCCATTCCACTGCACCACGGAAGAAGAGGACGCCGCTTAGAAGGGCTCAGATGTCGTAAGGTACATTCGTCCGGTGACTGAGACACTTCTCTGAATACGCGCTTCTCGGAGTCCGTATTCCTTGCGTGTTTTGACATGGTCAGCGTCGGCGACGAGAGTCGTTTTGGGCAGACAGTCACGCTCTTGGGCCGCTCGATCTTAGTCTCGACTAGGAAGCGGTTATCTAGTGCAGTCACGAGATAGGATAGCTTACGACAGATGGGGGTCGGCTAAATCAGGTATGTAGTTTCCGGTGGCGGAGGTGTTCTGGGGCATGAGCTCGTGTTGCCAGGGTACTTTGACGTAGTCCGCGTCGGTGGCGAGAGTCGTTTTGGGCGGACGGTCACACCCTTGGGTCGCTCGATCTTGGTTTCGACTAGGAAGCGATTATCTGGTGCCGTTACGAGATTCTATATATGGGGGTTGCACTCACAACGTTACCCCACGTCAGGTGTGACGGGCGAGAGCCCTGAGTACCGGTCGTTGGTTGTTGCCATCAACGTGAGGTTGGAGAACGGTGATACTCGGAGTACAATTGAAAGCACATGTCTTAAGGACAATAAACTCATATCAACCGGCTACAGTACTGACATCCGGACTGGGCCGGCTTCATTACAACGAAATATCCGTGTACTCGCCGTGATCTTGCCTCACACCACGATTTCACAGTACGCGAGCGAGCAGGTCACTCCATTCCCTGCCTATTCAGGATGTCACCACTGCTGAATCCAGCCGACTACAAGCGACCGGTATTTGCACTGCCTGTCGGTTCCACTACGGGAATTTATGGGAAGATTCCTTTGCACATCGACAATAAGAGCGAGTATAAGCCACGAACCTTCAGTTCAATCTCCCGTATTAGAGTTTAAATAATTAGTATAATTTTGCCGCCCCTTTTTACAATGAAATAACTAAGGATTGACGTGTACATCTTATGATGTAATAAATACAATTAATGTTAATGTTTTCTCTTGTGTACAGCTACCCACGTGAACCTTCCTAACGAGACAAGAGGTCCCGTTTTGTCTCATATCTGATGTAACTATCTGCAGTTAACGCTCCGCCATCAATCACCACTAACTCTGTGCGAGCTCCCAAACATATTCCACCCCACACCATAATTGAACCTCCACCAAAAGATTCAGTAGTAGCAAAATTAAATGGTGCATTTTGTTCTCCTTGGCGTCGATACAATCTTCTTTCATTGTTTAGTAGAGCATTCAAATCTATCTGGATATAGGCTACAAAATAATAAATTTAAAAAAAAAAAACATAATTTTCAATCTGTTCCTTTAAATTTGCTGGTGTGTGTATATATAGTTTTAAAGTTACAACAGTTATAAATAAAACTAGATATATGAAAATGGGCGTACAACTGATAACTATTTTGGGACCGAGGTAGTATATAATATGCTTAAATTAACTTTTGTGTTACCAATATTTTTCTTTTGTTTCAGGTATGCCAACATATCATCTAATAGTGATTTTACTTTACATAACGAGTGAAACAAGTAAGTAGAATCGCGGTAAAACCTCAAAGGTATTTCTAGATACTAGGTAAAATTCAGAAGTGGTTTCCGGGATGAGAACCGAGTCACAGCTACGTCGCATCGTCCACAGCATATCTTTACAAAAAGAAAAACCTATCGCGTAAAGTAGGACGTGTGTGAGCTCGTTAATAACTGAACAGATCATATTGCCATATATGCGCTATATATGGTAAAATGAGTGATAGTTGTAAGCACAATCGGATCTGGAACTGCTTATGTCGTCTGGATTTGCATATATTGCGTGCTTATGTTGCTTGCTATATTTCGAACAGAGAAATTCTTGTTACCAGTTTGGTGTAATGAGCTGAAATAAGTTAAGGTTATTTATCTATACCTCTACATTCTCCTTCTAAGTTTGCTGCTGCACTACAACTGTTTTTGGCGCAGCTTGACTTCAATATTGAAGATATCCAGATTTAACCAATTACCACACGCACCGACAATATCAAAATGGGACAATGGGAAAAGTTTAACTAAGGTATTTTAAAGACTGATAAAAAATGTTGAACCTTTTTAATAGAATTCTATATGTATCTAGAAATCTAAAGGTAATATAATATTTATATAACAAGTCTGCGTGAACAAACATTTTTTGTTGCTAACTAAACAGGCTGAAAGAATAAATAATGCCGGCTTGAACGAAGACTGTAATATATATACGATATCATGTAATATCGTATATATATTACATGTTATCGTAAACATATTTTAATACAAATAACTCATTGTTAAAATAAAAATTTGGGTATATTTTCCATACTCTTGCAAGTGTTTTCTGTGCAATAAAATTAAAATGCGACCCGAAAACGTTGTACGACAAGCGTCATTGCATGAAGTTGACCACAGTATTCGAATATAAATTGACAAAATATTGTTAGTAGAGACGGAAAATATGTCCAAGAAACTATCAACTGATCAGTATTTTATTTTCGCAAACCACACTTACAAACCAAATTCATTTCTGCATTTTGCAGAATAGCCCATTGTTCAAATGTGATGCAACTGCTGTTAAATAAGATAAATAGTTTTTGTAAAAGAGGTCCGGCATATATTACACGCAAGGGTGTCTTATCCTTAATTACATATTAATATGCATATAAGACTAGATCAACCCTAAACAAAACCCACTTAACTATTTATAAATGAATACTTAATAAGGGTTGACGGAAACTTAAATTTCTACCTTGTGAAAATAGAGAGCTTCCTTTACAGCAACTGTCTACAACTGATACAGGTGAAAGTGACGTCAGATATTTTTAGATACTCCTAACAATATTATATATACATATCGCTACGTGGTACTAATGAATAATAAAAGGATTTCTTTTCTAATTTTGTATATTTAGGCTCGATCTTTCCACCTTCAAGTAAATCTCTAGGGAAATATCTGACAGATAAGGTTATCTGAAACTTCATCTGGTGAATAAATGTCAATAACAGTCAGTGAATTCAATACGTCAGTCTCATTATCAGTTAAATAACTATGTGATAGATAAATTTGTATTGAAAGACGGGATGACATTCATTCAGCATAGGAAGTATCACATAACATTATCTGCCAGATAGTTACCTAGAGGTTTACATTAAGGTGGAAAAACTGGGCCTTAATATAATACCCAAATATTGGACTGTATACAACGAGAACACTGAAACAGTAAATTTTAGTATTATACCAGGGGTAGGAAACCTTTTTTACGTAGCAAGCCGTATTCAGTAACAATTTGTTTATATATACGTCTCGGGCCATATTCAGTAACAAAAAAATTTGCCATATTTATTTATTTATTTATTTATTTATTTATTCAAAGGCTGCGCAACAGAACACATCCCTGGAGTGGGATGTTCCAATTACAGCGCAACACAGCAAAAATATACAAAAAAATAAACAACTTGATTGTGTGCCTTACATACTAACTTAAGTTAAAACAAAATTTTCTACAAGTATTGCTCGACATTTCCTTTTGAATGACATTAAGCTACAACTAAATATGTTTACCTACTGACTGAATTTATTTGTGAGATTTAAGATTCTATGAATGGGTAAATTAAAATAAGAGTTTGAGTGACTGGTGGCAACATTAAACAACATCGGATTTTTGATTGAATATTGATTGAAGTTAAATTTTAGAAAAGTTAGAAAAGGTTGAGAGTTTATTGCGTTGTTAAGAAGTTTATGAGTAAATGATAAATCCAGTATAATTCGTCTATGTGAAAGTCTTGTAATTTTGTGAAATTTAATGGTCAATATAAATATTATATTGAAGGCTCCATTTTGTACTGGCATATTCCAGATGACTCCTGACTACTGAACTGTTATATATTAGTATTAAAGTTGAAGGGGAATTGAAATCTCTAGAAACTCCAACTCTCTAAAAATAAATCCTAAATTCTCTAGAGCTTTTTGCACCATATTATAAATATGGTCGCCAAAAATTAGTAATATTTGCTTGTGTAATTTCTCTTTTTTACCATCCTAAGTTCCTGTTTATGCTGATTAACACGTATTTACGTCGGAATAAATACATTTAGTGCGTCATAAGCCTAAAGCAGCGCAGCAGTAATATGCTGGCTACGTTGAATAAGAAAAGTAAATATGATATTTTCTTACTGGTGGGCCGCATAAAATCGTTTGGTGGGCTGCATTCGTCCTACGGGCCGCTATCTGCCGACATATTATAAACTGCATTTAAATTGTTTGGTGTATCATTGTATCGGCTCAATTATAGATTACTAACTGAGACTGGAGTGAACTAGGTAAATTTGGAATTTTCTTAAATTTGAAAAATGATATCTAAAAAACTAAAAATGATAAAGACCTGAAGGACTTGCGATAGTCCTGATTAGTCTATAAACCCATTATGAAGCAATTCCAGAACAAAAAATTGATATCATTTAAATTTTGTTAAATGGCTTAAATGTATAAAAAAAAAAACTCCAAAAAGTAAAAGAAATAATTGGGGTTAAACTAACCGGGCATATATTTAAAATACTGGCCAATGACGTAGGAGATACCTTCAAACGGGTTTTAAAAAAAATTAAATCAAATTTAACTTATAAATAATTCTAAATAAAAAAAACTTCTTAAGTCTTGATTTTAACATTTATTTCACCTTAATAAAATAGATGGTTAGGAAACATTGGGATTATACTTGTTTTACTTGAAATTTACTTGTTTATTCAAGTCTAAATAACTTTTATCTACGACATCAAATAATAACTGCATTGTGTCCAATTGTAAAAACCCTATATTGCAACAAGTGTGAAAATTAGGGTGACCATTTTCTTGAGAAAGCAATGCGGGACAGAGCAAAAAAAAGGTCGTGTCTTCCCAAATATAAGTGAAAAGCAAAAAAAAATAAACGGTCCGCACCTCCCCAAATCCAAGTGAAGAGCAAAAAAAGGTCCTCAGCTCCCAAATCCAAGTGAAGAGTAAAAAAAGGTCCTCACCTCCCAAATCCAAGTGAAGAGAAAAAAAAAGGTCCTCACCTCCCCAAATACAAGTCAAGTGCACAAAAGTTAGAATTAAAAATGCGGAACATTTTACGGGACATGTCAAAGTTAAGTGCACAAAAGTAAGTTAGAATTAAAAATGCGGGACATGTCATTAGGCGGGACACCGAATCAAAATGACGAATGGTCACTCTAGTAAAAATGCGAATCGCATGCTCTTTCACTCCAAAAAATTGACGTTTTTTACACTGCAAATTTTTATTTAGTAAGTTAGTTGGTTAAAATGTTTGACGAGCAGCAATGATGACAATCTGCGCCTCATTAAGCCCATCTTTATAAATAGAATATAATTTATAAGTTAGAATAAAATAATAAATAATAGTACTGCAAATACTGTTGTAGATTACAATCAGCTGATGGTTCGGTAACCATCTTGTGACGTCAGTTCTGAAGTTTGACAATTGATACTCAGAATTCCTGTGTTTTTAAATTAAATTTACTAATTTTTTAATGATAAAAAATCTGTTGTTTTTTTTACTTGCAACATAGTACTTTACCATGTTAAATTTTCCGTTCCATATTATATCTTGCTATGAGTTTTAGATAAAAACTTAATAAGTAAAAATTGTACAGCATTTTAGTCCGAACACATTTAATTTATTTAATTTTATTTATTCCCATTTAAAATTACATTGGATAAATACAAATATTTCTTAATAACTACATAAACTAAACTTATCTAAACAAGATAGGTTTGTATCTTATATAGTATTTTTGTAATATAAATATAAATATGCTGCATGGCAATTAAATATACATATTAAGATTAAGTATATAGAAAAAAAAAAAAAATAGAAAATACAATAAAAATCAAAAAAATGAATTTAATAAATATAAGTAAATTTGTAAACACGAATAAGCTATGTTTTTTTTACTTACTTTTTTTATATTACTTAACAAATTTAATTAATAATTAATAATGTTTGATTAATAATGATGTTGGCGAAGTAAGGACTTGTGTGTGTATGCGTGTGCGTGTGGTTGTGCGTGTATGAATATTCTGCCTTATTTTGAATAAAAAAATTTGTTTGATAAAAAGGCACACAACATTTTTTGTATTTATATCTGAAAATAATAGCTATGTACAAATAAAAATCAAACGTCAAACATAGTTTATTTTCAGGGTAAACATAAATGTACAAAAAAAAATAATATTACATCTAAATTAAATTTTCAAATAAATTTCCATTATTAGCTAAACAAAAACTTAATCTATTGTAGAAATATCCGTTTACATTTACAACATTCCACGGATGAATATTATTACAAATATTAATTATTTTTTGTTTTAAGTCACAAGAAAAAATCGCAAAGATTTAAATCTGGTGACCTTTCAATCAACTTATTTGGAAATGTAAATTTAAATATACTTTAACTTCGGTACTATAATACGTTGGACAACCGTCATGTTAAAATCAATTTTCATCTTCACCTACAATTTCAACTACTTTGTTTGCAATTTCGTTTTGCAACAAATCTTAATACAATGCTGAACTTAGATTTCCTTTAATAAATACGGGTTCTACAATTTTATTTTTCAAAATACCTGCCCAGAAATTTACTTTTTGAGTATAATGCGTCTTTTTTTTCATTTGTGCATGGTAACTGTTATTTTCAGATATTAATACAAAAATATTGTGCGGCGTTTTTCAAACAAATTGGGATTTTTGCATTCAAAACTAGGCACAATGCGTTGGGACTAAAATACTGAACATTTTTTATCAACAAAGTTTTTGTCTAAAACTCATAGTACAGATAGGATATGCAATGGAACATTTAACATGGGAAAGCTCTATGTTGCAAATCGAAAAATTACATACGGTATAATAGCTATATTTCACTCGGATGATTACAACCCTCGCCTACGTTTTGGGTGGTAAACCAGATCGTCGTGAAATATTGCCTCTATTATGTGATTGTTAAATAAAATACTATTTATTTATATTACTTGTTTATTAAATCAATTTAGTCAATTGTTTCTCCAATTTAATATTATTATTTGAAGTGCAAAATACTTCACCTTTCGTTATTTAACCTCCTTCATATCTCTCACAATAAAGAAGTCAGCAATGCTTAAACAGTTTCCACTATCACGCTGTATAAAAGTACAGACATGAAAATATATTACATCATTTGCTGTTCATCATCAAACCTAGTTAATGTGAGTAGCCAAAGTCGTAAATAACAGTGCAGCATTATTTTCTGTTAAAATCCCGAGCACGTCATAAGAATCAGCAATAAATCCAACGAGAAATAAAACTATTTCTCGCATTTAACCTTGCAGTGACATTATAATAATAACTCAAGCTTAAGAGAGTACTCTAAACACTTCACGCCTCTGAAATGTTGAGCTTAAACGTGAACCAGCCACACTGTCACTCACTGCAACAAAATTCATTTTTTTCAACAGCACATAAACCGATCTCATGGGGCGAGAACACTAATGCTCTCTTTACATCACATTAAACGAAGCGAAAAGCACGAAAATGCATCACCATAAATTCCAGTGCTTGGAGTTTCCGCCCCTACTCCCACCCCCACTTGTACCCCACTGGAACATGCATTACTCTGGCAAAGATTGCTGGATTATGAATTGTTTTACTACCAAGGACTATCAGAAAATGTACAGATGTTTGATTAAAGAGTGGTGAAGTGCAGAGATTTCATTAAAGCTTGACACAGACTGTTGCATTTAGTTCAAATCAAAAGAACTAAGTTCTATAAATATAATCCAGATTAACTACAACTTTCGCAATTAGTAATTTTTGTGATCCAGTGAATGAATTCTCAAATTTCGCACATCTATACTAGTATAGGAGGAGTGCCACTAGGGAATGTTGACGAGTTTGTGTATCTTGGGAGCAAAATCACATCCGATGGACGAAGCAAGATGGACCTTGTCACTCCCATCCATCAGGCCAAGATAGCTTTAAAAAAAAGACACTCTTTACCTCCAATAATATCAACTTGGAGCTAAGAAAGCAACTGGTGAAAACATTCGTTTAGAGTGTAATGCCTGGAAACCTGTATACTCGGGGCAAGGGAAAGAAAGAAAATGGAATCGTTTGAGTCGTGGTGTTATCAAAGAATGCTCAAGATTCCCTGGGTGGACGGAGTCACAAATGAAGAGGTGCTTCGGAGGATTGGAGAGAGACCGTGTCTGATGAATGCTCTAAATAAAAGAAGAAATTCTTGGATCGGACACATTATCAGACACACAGGACTAGTCAGTACCATACTGGAGGGCGCAGTAGATGGAACAAACTGCAGGGGTAGACCCGGACTGGACTACATTGGGCAGCTGATGGAGGAGTTAGACTGCCTCTCTTACGTCCAACTTAAAAGACTGGCCCAGGATCGAGACGCGTGAAGAGCTGCTGCCAACCAAGCCTTGGATTGAAACCGCAGAAGAAGATACTCTATACATCCACATATATATATTTTTAAGAGCGAAGTAGTTGACTGCTATTGCGAAGCGTTGTATACGATAACAAATTAAGTAAAATTTTACTGTAAACTCAAATTTGACGTTTTAAAATAAATGATAAAAAAATAAATAACAATAAAAATAACACGTAATAATTTGAATGCATGGAATTGCTATTATTGTTAATTTTTAAATAAATAGTAAAATATAGTAAAATGAAAAGTCGTTCAACAATTATGTGCCCGCCACCAAGCTATTCAAAACGTTTAAGCGGAACTAACTGTAATTTTCATTATTGTAAGTTGTCATGTGCCCTCTTTTTAAGATTTAAAGTGGGCTTTTGCTAAACAAAATGATCAAAAGCATCACTTAAACCGTAAAACATGCTAGAATTCAAAATTTAGTTCTGCTGAAACCAAAGAAACAGGCTATAGTATGTTTCTTTGATTTTGTTTAGCAAAATTCCATTTCAATGGTTAATAGGTAATAAGTGAACTCGTGACAAAAGTAAAAGTTTCATTTAGTTCCGCTTGCACGATTGGAATAGCCTAGTGTGACAGCGAAACCCACTACCACCAATATTAGCTTTATTATTATAGTTACAAAAAAATACTATAAAACAAAGTTATAGGAGACCAACGGGGACATCTGCTCAAAGAAGAAAATAATTTTATAAACTAGTAGTTTTCAAGTTGGAGTACAAAGTTATATTTTTTCAAATGGAATTATACATATTTTTTATACCTATTCGATAGCGTTTTTTTTTTTTTTCTGAATGCAACCATGGGTTGGTTTAATATCCTTACATAATAAAAATATTGAAAAAACTGCGATTGAAATTTAAATAGTTTTTTATTTTTAATATGAATGTGCAGTAAGTTAAGGATCAAAAACAAGAGAGATACATTAAAGTTAAAAATTAATAATTGTTAAATACTCCTTACAAATAATATTCCGTTTGATTTCTATTATTTTCTAAACATAATTTTATTCGACTTAAAACAAAAGAAGTAACTTCCATTATTGATCAGATAATAATATAAAAATAAAAAAATTATATAAATATCAATTGCATTTTTTTCAATATTTTTATTATGTAAAAATATTAAATATATATATAAGGTATGTTGGAGTTTCTCGACGAATTTGAATATTATAAATAAAACACTATCTTGTATATTCGTCAATTTATTAAAACAGTAATTAAAACATTACAGATACGTTTCGTGCATATAGTTGCACATCTTCAGTCATGTAAAAAACACAGAAAAATAATTATTGCAAGCATGGCAGGGCCACGTCACATCACAATCACAAGAACACATGTGAGAAACCTAGACAGACAGGCGCCATCAACTAGCCAAAATGACGTCAAAGGTAACTGACCTGTAGACAGGAACCTTGGAACCAGGTTCCAGGAACCAGGAACCAGGTTCCTGTCTACTATTTTGCTCTATTGTGAAAACTACTTATAGTTATTGTACTTGGTAGTCTATTTTTGCCGCCATCTTGAATCTGCCGCAGTTTTGAAAATAAGTGTTACGGGTAAAAATGATTCAATATTCGTGAAGAATACGTTTACCAAGTGGCATTTCATGATCATCAAGTATAATATTTTTCGACGAAGGCTCTAAACTATCAGTGATCAAGTCGAAAAACATGTTTACGTATTATTTGAACATTTCTACACAAAACTTTATAAATATAAAAGATGTTCGAAACCCACAAATAGATTTAAAAAATTACAGAACATTAGCTCTGATGTCTATTTTTAAGTTATTGAGCGATAATATTTTTACAATAATTGTTTCTACAATTAAAAATATCCTATTAGATAGATAAAAATTCGGTGCAAAATTTGATGTATAGATTGATACCAATTTGATTTTAGATTGTTAGTTTTGTATAAGAAACTAATAACCTCTGGGGGTTATACGCAGCCTTAACCGATTTTTACCAAACGTTTGTCAACTCGTGCCACTGATGTCAAAAGCTTAAATATAAAGTTTAATAAAAATACTTTTAGCCGAATTTGCCCTGCACGTGTACACAGACTGACGGACAGACAGACAGACAGACAAACACAGAGAGACAGACAGACCGACAGATATCATTCTAAAAATAATCAAAACGTTATGTAGGGACCTCAATTCGTGGAGATCCATCGAAATCTCGAAATGTCAAAATCGGTATGATCACAGTACCTTCCTTATATATGTTGGCGGTCGATAAAAATACAGGGTATAACAGCGAAACCGACCACCGCCAATATTAGCTTTATTTTTATAGTTACAAAAAAATACTATGCAACGAAGTTGTAGAAGACATCGGCTTAAAGAAGAAAATATTTTTTAAAGGATTCCACACACCAAAGCGGCCGCGGTAGCGTTACGGCGGCGGCCTAACGCAACCTATATAATACAATGAGACAACACAAATACAAGCGTTCAGCTATCTGAGAACGACGCCGAATGCAGTGTTCAGTCTAGCGATAACCAAAACCGGCGGCCGAACTCGACAAATTGCGTTAGCCGCGTGATATTCATTGTTTATATAACACAGAGTGAATATATTTAAGAAAATAGTGTCGAAAATGGATAATTTAACAGAAAAAATCATAGATCAGTAAAGGATCATTTAATTTTGTATGACTTAGCACATGCTGCTTACAAGAAAATTAGGAAAAAAAAGTGTGGGACGAAATAGGAAAAGTTTTGAAAATGGATGGTAAGTAGATTATTATTTTTCCTCTACATACAATTAATTATTCTATTGTATTCTCGCAATCAATATTATCACACAACTATATACCGTGATTCACTAACTGATCGCTACCGCTACCGCCACTTCCACCGCGTTAGTGTGAGGAGACCTGATCGCTAGTCGTATCGCTAACGCTACCGTTAAGCCTGGTGTGCGGAATCCTTAAACCAGCGGTTCTCAAGTACTAAGTTATATTTTTTCAAATGGAATTATACATATTTATTCTCTGAACACGTGGCTTTTAACGTGGTCAGCGTGATATTTCAATCCATCTTACTATTCCCGTATAAACGGGTACTCATTTTAAGTATTAAATACTTGAGGCTGAGTCGACACCAGAACTAACTGCACAATATCGGAAGATAAAAGTTCGAAGGAGGTGAGGGAATACGAATCCGCGTCCTTGTGCTCCATACGCAACCTTACCACAGAGCCACAGCAACTCCATTAAATATCTATGCGACGGATATTTACCAACTGGGAGTAGCTTACAATTTATTTACGGGAATATCCTAGTCTTCTGTAAGACCGTCCATTTGGCAACTCGGGAAGATGTCGGTGATCCTGTAGGTGCTATAGCCTAATCTTGTGCTAGTCCGCCACTGTAAATAACTGCAAATTTTTTTTAAAAAGATCGTTTATAAAAACATTTTAATTTATAAAAAAAGGGTGGTGGAATGTATGCATCTCACGCTACATATTGCACTCCCACAGATTTTTTCCACCCAAATCAAAGGACGCAGTTAATTTTTTGTTTCGTTTTGCAGTGTTGCCAGAATGCATGGCATTTCAAATATGTTGTATACGAAACAATTTTTGAGGTTCATTTCTATATTGATCTACGAGTTAAAATTTCAGGCCAATCGGAGATGGTCAAGCGTGGACCACAAGACTACCTGACATGGAGTGACCCTAAACCAAGTTTCAATTTTAGATTCAAATAGAAAATATTTTTCTTCCGAAAAATTTATTCGATTTGTTTTTTTATTTAACTTCCTTAATATTATCTGTTATTGACTATATGATTTATAGAAACTGAAAGCGTATTACCAACAAACAAATAAAAACTGATCACAATAAAACTGGGTCAAATAACATCGTAAATATTGTACAGTGCCATCTATATTCAGGAGCCACATAGCAACGTAAGTTTAGTAGTGAACGGCGCTCATTCACCGTCGACCCTCATAACTTCATTCTGAGGTGTGTACATATATGTATGTGTATCTGACCAGGTCCCTTGGGAGCTGCTTGCTGCTTACTCTAAGTTCCGATTCGACTGGTACCAGTGATAAATTATCCTTAGCGCCACCAATGCTTGCGGCCGCGTGCCAAAACGACATTCGCAGTAATTAATTCTCAATTTGGGTCCACGTGTCAGACTCACAGCTTGTTATTGCCACTCCGTGAGAAGGGACATTATCTGCTTTCGTTGGGAACTTGTTTTATTTCAGATTTGGTTTTGGAGTAGTCTGCTAAAGGTGTACACAAATTTTAAAGAGAGTCGTGTCATAATATTTTTTCATATCCAGGAATCTATAGTTGACACTGATTTCCTTCAATTATCAAGTTGCATCTGGTTTCTTCCAATTATTGAAAAGTGTAGAGGTAAAAGGATCTCCTTGTCTCCGTCCACTATCTGACGTAATTTCTTCTACTTTTTTAGTGCTAGTTTTTAATTTGACATCTGAAAGCTCTACTTTAAACATTTTGACTACGTCTCCATTATTCTTATAATTCAACTAAAATGTATATCAGAATTAAATTGCTGGTATAGATTTTATAGATTTGATGATTTTTTGATGAATTGATTGAATTTGATGAATTGATTTGATGAGTTTTTTAACTTCAATGTCTTTTAAAAAATGCAATGTCTAGGGTCAGAAAATAAACTTCTTACATTAAATATGATTTTTAAACAAGGCGCATGAATATACCTCGAAATTTATACAAATTTTTTGAAAATTCCACACCTCAACAGTATTCGAACTCGAGACCTTAGCAAAATAGAGTATTTGTGTTACCACTACGCTATGCCAGTCGGTAATGACAAAAATTATTTTCTTATATTAAAAACGATTGTTAAAACAAAGTGGGCGAATTTACTTCGAAATTTACGCAAAATTCAATTTATTCACTGGCTTTTACTGTTCAGTATTTTGATTTTGCCATGTTTGCTATATAATGCACAGGTGACTGGTGAGACTGGTGGGCAAAAAATACTTTTAACTAACTGAATTTACCTTGTTAAATTTTAAATATTGAATTTATCTTTAAGAAATGACTAGCGTTTATTTTGATATTAATTTTTAAGAAAACTAAAATTTTATATGACTTCATTTCGCTTTGCGAGAATAATTATTGCATTTGAGGACCGCACAGGCAGGCATTTTACAATTTAAGTTTTTAAAACAGTTATGAATACTTAAAAATACCAAACAATAACAAAGAAAACATATGTGTTTATGCGGTTGAACAGAATGGTGCTCTCAACATGAGGTCATGAGCAGAACGATCAAAAACTGGTCGTCTTGGTGACATATCATATATTCTCCCAACACGTTACACTCAACATCGTGATGTTGAGTGTAACGTGTCCGAGTGCGAATGGATGTAAGGAGGCGAGGGATATATTTCTATAACGCCCTTCCATCATTGCTCGATCCACAAACGTGCCCAAAGGCAGGGTGTCCTCCTAAATCTCTTACTGAAAAAAAAACATTGCTACTGTTAAGAAGATAATTGAAGAAAGCAATTAAACCATTTATGTGGTTATAAAGCATCAACTTAAGATTGAATCCTCAGCTATTAACATAACCATATACGATCACTTGCATTTAAAGAAATTTAGCAGACGTTTTGTGCCACATCAACTTTCTATTTTCTGAAAAGTAAAGCAGGTAGGAAATTGCCATGAAGCTTTACAACTTTTAAATAGTGGAGGACACACACACACACACACACACACACACACACACACACACACACACACACACACACACACACACACACACACACACACACACACACACACACACACACACACACACACACACACACACACACACACACACACACACACACACACACACACACACACACACACACACACACACACACACACACACACACACACACACACACACACACACACACACACACACACACACACACACACACACACACACACACACACACACACACACACACACACACACACACACACACACACACACACACACACACACACACACACACACACACACACACACACACACACACACACACACACACACACACACACACACACACACACACACACACACACACACACACACACACACACACACACACACACACACACACACACACACACACACACACACACACACACACACACACACACACACACACACACACACACACACACACACACACACACACACACACACACACACACACACACACACACACACACACACACACACACACACACACACATATATATATATATATATATATATATATATATATATATATATATATATATATATATATATATATATATATATATATATATATATATATATACGTATATATATATATACGTATATATTTTTTTCTTCAAAAATTATGGCAGATAAAGAATTCTTATATTCCTTTTCTCGACATACTTGCACGCCAAGAAAATCTAGTATGGATTCATGAAGACAAGGAAACTCCAACAATAATCAAGAAGCTGTGAGCTATGAAAAAAACCCAGGTATGCAATATAAGTAAGGATCTGGTAAAGGCAATTAAGCTAGATACACAGAAGACAGTTACAGATTAATAGTACACTGAAAATGTTTGATTGAAATGCTCAGTAGAGTTCCAGATAAAGGGATTATGTTACATCATGATAATGCGTCTTCACATAGGGTAGTTTCAACTCTCCAATTTATTGCCAGAATAAATATATCAGTAATAGAACACCGCCATACTCACCTGATTTGATAATGTTCCACATTTGGCTATTTTGTGGACTTAAAAAAAAATACGAGGTAAATGGTTTTCAAGAGATTGATGCTGTTATTTATGGTTATTATGAAGATATTCCGAAAGAAGATTGGTTGAAAGGTTTTGAGAAATAGGAAAAAGAATGGCTACGTGCATTATTGTGAAAGGGAACTACTTTGAACTCTTTATATATAAAAATCAATTTCTGTTTGTTTGTTTATTTGCCTTTATGCAAAGCCAAACGGATAGACTGATTTTCACCAAATTTAGTACAGGGGAGTAAAATAATCCGAAGAAGGTTTTAGTGAGAGTTCCAACTTCGTTCAAGTCCCCCTAGGGGGCGTTATGGGGGAAACCATAATTTTTCACTCTCCGTGCAGTTTAAATTGATTACGTAGGCTAAACCTTAATCGATATAATGTAGACAATAATGTAAATCTTAACTAGATCTAAAAAAAAGTCCGGGAGAACATATACCTATTATGCACCGATATCGTGTATTGGCCAATTTTCTGTTTTTAAACGTAATAGTTTTTGTATCATAAAGTTTGTGGGTGCCTAACTTCGGAGTTCTATAATGTATCAATTATTTTAGAATAATAAATTAGAACATTTCACGTAGAATCATAACATATCTAACACAATACAGCAAAGATTAATAATAACGCAATTATCACAGCGTAAACAGAAGCCCGAAATGCAAATATGTTTAGAGTTCTGGAATTTGTCAAAAGGTGGCTGTTCTTAGTAATTCTATATTCTCCACTACCTAGTGGTAGTTAAAATTACTATGCATACCGTTTTATATATTTAACTTTATAATCGTTAAGTATGTTCCAATTTTTTGGAATTAATGTAGTGAAATGCCGTAGCGAAGCACGGGTACACCCACTAGTTTAAAATAATATCTGAAAAATTATGAACCATGTGTCTTATTCTTAATAATTCTAGCGTGACCCTCATACTAGATAATAACCATCTAGATTATAGAGCTTTGTTCTAAATTGTACGAAATTAACGATCCTTTCAAACAAATTAATTTCTAAATGGTACAGACAGCAAAACAAATCAATTATCAGAACATATTATTAAATCTGAGAAGGGTGTAGATAGATTTATATTAATCCTGGAGGCGATGGACAGCGGGCAGTGGGCAAGTGAAGTTCTGTGACCCTGACCCTGCAATTAAGCAACACAGATGTAACATCCATCACAGAGAGCGGGCTGCTGATTTAGAGCTTGTTGCTAGCGACATGCAAAAGTTACTCGCCCCTTTGGCCTTATCCCCTTGCCTCATCCCATCAACCGGTACGCCCATTGTCCAGCCTATAGCTTGTATTAAACATAATTAAGTACTTCACACCATAACTTATGTTTCCGACATCTTATATTTCATTTAAGATTTTAAGAAATCGGAATAGATCTAGTGGTAATTTAGAGAGATGGATTTGATTTTATTCACATTTCATTAATTTTATGTTATTAAATTCTAATAGAACACCGCAAAAGACTTTCAACAAACAATTAGAGAGAAGGCAAAAAAACACCAAAACTGTTAATGGACAAATGTCTCTAACAATAAACTGCGTTAAGTTAAAGAAGACAAAAGTATATAGAACTTGGACAGAAGTAAGAAAGAATAAACTATGCTCACTAGACTGAGAATTGGGCACACTAAAATCACACACGAACACTTGCACGAAGTGAACCCAAAATCTGCACACAGTGCAGTACACCTCTAACAGTGGAACACATAATAAAAGACTGTCCTACGTATTATACCAACCAAAATAAATACAAGATACCAAGAACCAGGAAAGAAGCACTCCAGAACAACAAAACTTCAGCCACCAACTTGAACAACAATATATAATATATGTAATATAATAAATGTAAAAACCAATAACTGACGCTAAAAATCATGTTGTTGAAGCGTCACTAAATAAAGATTATAAAAAAAGGCTAATAGTTGATTTTGTTTAGTTATATTGTGAGCTATCAAACGAAAGCCCTGGAAGTGTTGCCAAATGAACGAATCGTAATTTTTGACTAAGTCTTTATTTTTACGCGATTTATTCTAGAAATATAGCATTTTTTTAACCCAAATCAGTTGATCTTTTATAATTTTCAAAATATCTCGAAGAATATACGTTGATAAAAATCAAAATAGCCAAGATATCGATTTTCTTTTATTTTGAATTTGTTTTTTAATATTTATGTAAGGTATTAAACAAAAGCTACAAAATACTTAGATTAAGGCCCGGTTGTATTAAAGTCTTAAAACTATTTATAAGGTAAATAAAACTAGATATATAACCAAAAATTACCTAGCAACACATTGCGTTTTTATCTTTTATATCTAGTTTTAAGACTATTATACAATCGGACATAATAGATTTGAATTGATTTAAAACAAGCTAAATTTAAAATTATGAGCCTAAAATGTGCGTTTAAAATATTATCAATTAGTAAGACCTACAAAATCCTGAAATATTACACTTCAAGTTATTTTTTTATGTAATCAATACTTGAGGTAGAGTCGGCGTCTGAATTGACTGCACTGTATTTGTTGCTGAAAATTAAGAAAATAAGAGGTTGTGCCCGAAATCTGAACCGCATATTAACGGTAAGTCCGATACTTACTTAATTATAGTAAATATTATTTTTGACGTAAATACCTTTCAAAATGGGTCCAATGTTTGTTCAAATCTGACCGTCAGGAAAATGGATTAGAATTTTCTTATATCTCAGAAAGTTTACGACACAGGTGGAAGTTAATGGTGTTAGTGGGTTGAAGATAGATATAGAGTTACATAAGCAGCTCGAATTGGTGCGCTCAGTCAACCGCAGAGACTCATAGCGTACGGCTGTGTGAGCTAATTTTGGGGAAATGTCATGCCAAATGTTTGAAGGAATAATTTAAGTTCAATAGGACCAAAATTATGGAAGTTATAAGAGCATTTGTGAGAAAACTTATATTTTAATATCAATATGTCGCGATATATGTACACCCTTACCCATGTACACCCTTTTCTTTAACTTTATTAAATTAAAAAGTATAGATTTACTCACAGGATCTATCCTTGTTAGTGCAGTCTCGCAGGCATTTATAAATTCGGACAATCTATTTGCTGTACCGTCGTATTCCGGTATGATGTTGAAAATTTTGTTTATTTTGTAGTACGCCATTTTTACTTCCTGGGTCTCTGATACACTTTTAGATCAAGTTGTTGGTCCTTCGTAGTTCTTGATAATTGATTTCTTATAGTTCATCTAAAACAAGGGTTTATGTGAAGGAAGGATGAGTACTTACCGGAAGGAGTGCTTACCATCTTCTCGATAACGTACGCCGACTTCAGTAGTCGTGGTAATTCAAAAATTGTTGCCCTAAGTTTTTTAACAGACTGTTTCAAATGTGTAACTGTTAAACAAAGCACAAAATAGTCCTTGCCACCAGAAATTTGGTATCCCGAAGGATAGTGACAAGCTAAGAGTATATTTCTAATATTTTACTATATATATACAATTGTTAGAGTTGCTTTATTTGTAATTGGTAATACAGAACACGTAATGTTTGCAATTATGGAAGGAAATGTCGCAATATAGAGCACATTGTCGCTTAATGAATGTGCTAAGACAAGGTAAAAAGGTACAATGAACTACAATTGCAACAGAACACAACTTACCCAAAATTTACAGGATCTTCCTATCATTTCAATCGAAAACGTGACAATCCTCCTCATAACTTGATAACTACAGAAAATGCATCTTTGAGGGAAAATAAACTATCTTGCTAAACATTAATTAAATATTCCATCTCAAGCCAATATATTTTCAACTCACGTAACATCATTTCATATATTTCCATCACGAATCCAATTATCCAGCTAATATTTTTCAAATTTGTGAAAAATCACGATATAAAATATCAAACTCTCGTGATTACTACTGGTCAGCTCGTTGGAAATCAGTGCTGACGTGGCATCGATTTTCCACACTATTTCTGCCAGTTAAGTCTCTCATTACAAATCTGTAATATTTTCCAGGTCGAGTGAGAGTGGCAGAAATTCAAGTCCGAGTGCTAGATCATAATAAAGTTCCGTGCAATTAGTTTTTATGTTGACATCTGCGATGCAATATTCATAAGGTGAACCAGTGACGCCAAAGCACGTACAATATGGTTAGAAGAATTTATACCTAACATTTATAGGGACGTTAAGATATTTTACAGTTATGCTACCGAGTTTTACATCCTACCATTAAAATGTAACATTTAAATTTTAATTCAGAGTTAATGTTCTACTATCTAATTGCATTTACTTTACCAGCTTTGTTTCTCGTTGCGCGTGAAACGAGCGATTTCATTCTTTCAAAGGATAAATGAATTTATTTATTTTATTTTACGGGATTTTCTCGTGTTCTATGGGGAAGGTTTATCATGGTAGGTCGTTCAAGGACTTTGATGACGACAAATTTAAAAGGATTCGCTAATACAGTTATTCTACAGACCAACTCTTTTTTCTGGTGATTCTTTTTGAAGTTACAGCTTTTTTTAGAGAGTAGATTAAACCAGACTCAAGCCTTGTACAATTTTTGTAAAGCAGATCTTGTTAGAATGTTATAAGAAATATCCGAGATTAAATCAATTCTGGAATTTATTTTTAGAGCCCGGAATCTGTAAGGATTATATTATAAAATGATTAAAAGATAAGATTTCATTTACATGCATTTTGTTTAATATTTAATATTAATACTTATTATTGTGGCGCCACGGTAGGTAACTATTCTTTTCCACTAATAATACATAATATTTACAATGTTATAATATATGTACAACATATCTAAATTATGTATATCAGAGGGGGAAAATAACTTAAGTATAACCTATTAAAATGTATATGATTTGTTCAGATAAAGATATTAAATAATACTATTTTGTATCATCTTGGGACTTTTATGCTTCCAGAAAGTTTTTTCTTCATAGTCTCTTAGCCTGCTAATTTCTTGGTTAAGGTGTTGCCTTTCCATATGTCTGATTGTTAGGTTTAGTATGATGTCTACTGTTTTCGTTATTTTAAAATCGTTGATTAGTTATGAATTACTCACATTACATGCAGAGTTTGAAATGATTTTTAGAAATTTGTTCTGGATAACTTGTTTAAGTGTCTTCGTTGCATATGCCCAGATTGTACATGCGTATGTGAGGATTTAAAGGATAAGAACATAAATATTATGAAATTTTTAGAATAGAGTCAGTTGGCGATTTTGTTTATGGTGGATATAGTCGATTTAGATTTGTATTTGCTTGGTTGCTTAAGTTTTTTACATTCGCTTTCCAAGTGATGCTTTTACCTATAGTTATATTAAGGTATTTTGCTTCATTGTTCCACTAACACAACACAACAATATCTAGACACAACATTATACGTATGATTGGGGTCTTCTTTTTGAGAAAAATATGACAGGTGTTTTGTCTATTTTGACATTTATATTCCACCTTTCATACCATTTCCCTAGCTTAGATAAATAATTGTTTATTATTTACAGTGACATTGAACGGTATTCATTTTGACAAAATATAGTAGTATCATCAGCGAAGAGAGCTAGGTGAATATCATGCATAGCTGTTAGTTGGGGTGTGTCATTTATGTAAATGTTGAATAGGGTTGGTCCTAGTACCCTCTTCTGGGAGAATCCTGAGGACATTTTTTTTTTGCTGAAAGTGTATTGTTAAACTTACAGTTAAGTTAAACAACTTTCTTCTGATTAAATATATGGACATAAGATGGATATTATCAGGTGGAAATTCGAATTAATAATGAATCAAATAATGTAAATTAGTGAAATAAAGCTTTAGATAAACTACAATAAATACTTAATCATTCCTGAAGACTCCTTAGTTTACATCTCTCCCGTCAATATGAGAAAAATGTGCCCAGATGGGAGTTTCCAGATATGTAAACACTGGATCAAATATTTTTGGGCCGGTTTCTGAAAGCTTAGTAAACTATAAGCAAATGGCCAACTATTGTTATAATATAACAATCCCATAAGTAACCATAGTAAACGTTTTCCAACTATTTGGTTATAGTTAACTAAGCTTTCAGAAACCGGCCCTTGGCAATTAATCTTTCACGAATCAACGAATTTGCAGTCTTCTTTAGAGGTATCCATTATCATTTTGAACTTTCTCAGTTTTATTACATGTCTTATCCAGTGTAACTTCCCATAAACGTCCTGTAGTAGTCCCCAATAAAACCGTAAAGTTCATCACTAATGGTAAAGATATTGACTTTGGCACGGGCCTCTCCAAAGAATTTAAGATTCTAGTCCACAACTTTTACGGCCTATGATAGTGGTCTCAAAACTATTGATCGCCACGTCCTAACTAAGTGAATTCTGATAATTTTGTATTTTATGAAGGAAAAAATACCTGGTTCTCATATCGTGTACGTTAAAAGACAAAGCTAGTTTTGGGGACACGTGTCTTTATTAGAGCAGATTCTCCCAAATGAAAATGATGAGATGAGAATCCAAGTATCATAACTTGCCAACGAAGTGGCTGACCTCGTTAAATCACTCATTTCTGACTGGTAAAACAGTCTGTGATGTAACTGGTTCTTCAAGTTGGTGATATTATTCGGGCGAGAATAATATGTTAACATTACTCCAATTTTCACAATCGTACACCCCTTATGCAGGTGTAGGAGCTCGCTCCCTGGCATCGATGATTAGCCTCGTTGCAGAAAGAGGCCGATGTAAAATAAACTAAAAAATTGTCATACCCGTACTGCTGACGGTCATTTTCTTGATTCTGTTAGACTGGCAGTGTCTAACTATGACCCGGATTATAGTGCAACTAAGGACAGTATTTCTTCTATTTTATTTTTATATTTCTTTAACTCGAAAATGTTTTCCTGTCAGTTAGTAAATCTAAGGCACCGACCTCTTATTCGGGGCACTTATTTGGCACATACTGAAAAAGAACCGTACGCACTATCGCTTGATACTGATAACATATAATAATCATGCCAAATTCGAGTTAAAGCCCTAGAAAATCGCAATTCAAACACATATATAGATAGTTGGGTGGTGATAAAATGTTCTCACCTAGATACTAAACCATCATATTATCATGGCGTTGCAGATATTTTTAGGTATTTCGAAACAGCCTTACAACTTGTCATATCTCTTGCCATCTCTTTCTAGTTTTGTATCTTTTTTTAATGTCTTCATATCTTTGGAGACTTCATCCAAATATCGTTTCCTTGGATGTCGGGCTTCTTTATGGCCAAGATATAATTGGATATCATATCAATTTGGTCGGGTTATCATGACTTTAGATAGTCTATCTATTTTTGTTAGACTTGACATATTGAGTGACTCTCGTTTAGTCACATAGATCATATAGTTCAAAATTATAAGGTCTTCGCCACATTCTTTCTTCTTTTGTACCTCTATGTATGGTTCCTAATATCTTAAGCGCAAAATCTAAGTAGAGCCCATCTTTAGCTTTCATTATCCACGTTTCAGAACCGTTAATAGCATTTATTATGGAAAGTAGAGCATAAATTCTTCTAGATATATTTTTGGGCGTAAATTATAAAATACTCTAAAAAGATAAGCTTGCTGCATTCTAAACAGGGCCGGCGTCTACTTGTCGTAGTCATTTTTGTGAGATAAATCCGTTTGACACTTATTTGCTCACTAATTTTTACCATAGATTGTACATTGTAGTTCTTTTTGTTTTTGTATGAGCTGGTTTCATATTCGTAATTTTTCTAATGCTTCATACAATTTTTCTCCTGTAATTGAATGATACGTAATTTTCAAAATAGTGATGTTTAATTTAGAGAAATGCAAATATTTGATCCATTGTTGGTTTAACACTACTAAAACCGTGTTGGTACCCAATCGCAGCTTCAGTGAGTTTTTCATAGATTAAATTGGAGAGAATTTTGTAAATATGGTTACCTCTCATAGGTATTAAACATATAATAAAGGTGGTGCAAATGAATAGCAACTTTTTCTTACAAAATATTTGTGCACATTTCGACTGCTCTGCGGTCATCTGTGGTAAAAATTGTACATATGATTTTACTAAATTATATCTGGTATTTCTACTGACGTCTACATATCAATCGAAATGTGCATGTAGTTGCATAAATATTTAGTGAGGAAAAGGTCTTGTTTATTTATATCTTTTAAAATACCTGTGGTTTTCAAAATTACTTCAACAAGAAAATATACTCCAAAAGTCATCAGATAAATCTCTTAGGCTCTAGCACGTATGTAGTAGTAAATATAATGCTTGTACCTAACTGTATAGTATTGTAAATCCTCCAAGTCTGCTGGCAAGGACAGTAAAACGTCTTGGAACTAAATGGCTGTCTTAACACGCAAATTGTTGTCTACATGAGACTACAGTTGTTTTATGAGATGATTCTAGTCTACTGCACACCAAGATCACTCCACAATTACAAATGAAACGATTATAGCACGACACGAAGATGGTGTAAATAAGTCTCACCAAATTCGTATAGACAAACTTTTAAGTGAAACTGTAGATTACGAGTCGAAACCAAGTTTCTATTTTGCAATTAGAAATTATAAATTCTTCGCACGAGTAACCAGTTAGTAGATGAATAAATTCTATCTTTTATATCCCAACTTATCCAGACTTCGTTCTCATCAAAACATTTATTTCAATTTTAGTGTTTAATTAACATTTATTTAGCTCCTGATAAAACTTTCGTCAGATCCATAGGGACCGTCTGTGGAATGTTATAACTCCAGTCTACACTCACAGATGGCCAAACAGCAGAAATAGACATCCTTGCTAACTTTCCCTTGTTACACTCCTCTCTATTTTCCTTATGCACTCTTTGAAGTGCGACGAAGATAAAGCATCAGATCGTTGCATCAACTCCATCCTATTCTATCGCAGAGTTTTAAGTCTTTGTTAGAGTGTGATGGAATCTAGTTTCATTTAGCAGTGCCTAAAACTCGGTCAGTTGGGGTAAAGTTATATTCAGGGTTAAAGGGCGTAAGGGATGACCAGAACAAATTTGAGTGTTGTTAAAAAAATTAGGCTGTTAAGAAAGAAGGAAACAAAGGCTGTTTGGTTTAATATTGTTGTTGTTTTAATGGCACACCGACATAAATTCTGCGGGTTTAAGGATGAATTCCAGAAAAGGGACATGTCGTAAGAATAAAGTTTGTTCTTTTATTTCAACAAAAAATAAAATACAAAGTACAGTGAGAGAAAGAAGTACGTAATCAAGAGTTATTAAAAAACTCCAGTGTTTTATACACAGCATTTAGTTATTTTAAAAAGAAAGAGTACATCTGGTTTATTCATTTTATCACGGATTTAAAACAAGATTACGAATTGCAACACGTAGATTATATAGCCAGTATTAAAGTAAATATAGGCTATTCGTTTGTAATCAGATTAATTTGCCAAATAAAAATCAATACTTAAGAAAGAGCAGTTATTTTGAAATTTATGTTTTCATGTAATCTAAATTTATAGTTCCTATTATACTGAATTATAAATCTGTACCGTTTATGTTTATAACTTTTATTTCTCAATAAAAAATTAGCTGATGTACTTTATTCTATTATAAATTCACCATCATTTGCATTGTCTTGATGCCATTTATAACCGATCTCTTCGATTTTTTAAATAGAATTAGATAAGTTCTGACGCAAAAAAATATTCGACGAACTCTCTAATCTGGTCTTCAGTAGAAAAATTTGATCCCACTAAATAATTTTGAAATGATTTAAGCTCCAAAATTTTCCCGTGTTACGCATTGTCGTAATGAATAAAAAGGTTTTCCTGATTACCGGTTGTGAGGCGCATTTCGAGTAAATTAGATAGACTGGCGATAGACCAAACAGATTCAGCTCACTACTATAGAGGACGCATGCCCACCCCACAGCTTGCGAGCCAAGTGTGGCTTGCTTAACTCTTTGATATGGTTCGCGACGAATTTTGATTTTTTCCCATATGCCTGGTATAAAATTAAAATACAGACGATGATACAATATTTTATGTGGCTCAAAACTATGGTCATTACTTGGCGAAAACATGAAAAGTCTTCTTTTTATTGAATTTTTCATAATACATTAATAATTATAAGTAATAATTATTGCATTAATATTAAAATATAAATAGGTTTTTAACAAATTTTAATTTTTATGCATTAAATAGGTTTAAAATCGAAATATTAAAAAATAGATATTTATGTGGCTGGCTTAACATTTTTAAATTCTCAATTGGCTCGAGCTGGGTTAAAGTTTGAGCACCACTGTTTTAGAGTATCAGCTTGAAGGTGTGTCTGATTGCCTTATTGTACAAGTTGATTTACGATATTTGTGACTTCTTCGATACTACGAAACTACAAAATATTAAAAATGTAGATATTTATGTGGCTGGCTTAAAATTTTTAAATTCTAAACTGGCTCGAGCTGGGTTAAAGTTTGAGCACCACTGTTTTAGAGTATCAGCTTTAAGGTACGACTGAGTACCTTATTGTACAAGTTGATTTGCGCTATTTGTGACTTCTTCGAAACTTGAAAAACAAGAGAAAAGAATGCCTATGAGATAATTATTAAACCTGCTGGTACGGAGCAATCATTAATTGATTGATTGATGCAAATGGGTTTAATTACGAATAGGATTGTATTTAAAAGTGGGCATGAGAATAATATACAGGTTATTCCAAAGAATTAGGCGGAACTAACTGGAATTATTATTTTTGTTGTTGTCATTAGCTATTTTTTTATATATTGAAGTTGGCTTTACATAAGCAAAATGATCAAAAGCTTCAATCAGTCTGTAAAAATTACTAGATTTGAAAATCTAGTTCCGCCTTATCGTTTGGAATAGGCTTTAAAATACTGTGCTCCAAAAATCTAGATAATTAGGTTAATGGCCGAGAGTTCCAGTTCCTAGTGAACTTTCTAATAGTTCTTAGACACATATAATAATATATTTATGAAGCTATAATCTGTCTCAATGTGTAATACGAAACTAGATCTGGTTACTTTGGTAACTGTTATGGTGTAAAAAGACTTTGGCGTATCCGTGTGAACCAATACTATGATAATATTATAAATTTATTGTCAATACACAACATAAAAAATGAAATTTCCCTGTTAGTTACGTCTTACAAAGTGAGACAAATAATAATAAATTTATTGGTGATTTCCAAGTTATAAAATATAATTTCTAATATAATAGTTTATTAGCAACATAATATTTTGTTTTTGTATTGGTATATTTTATGAATATAGTAACACGGTGCAAGAGGGATAGAGCTATACGTAAATTTGTAGAGATAAAGTGAGATGAAATTTTGACATTGAATATTTTGACATTAAATAGTACTTTACAATAAATGACGTTACGTATATTTTTTGTGTTACTGTTAAAATAACAACTAAATGGCGTTCAACGAATTTTACCACACAAAAAGAGGATAATATAGATAGAAGATGAGTATAAAAATAACATTTTATAATATAAAAGTGATTGAAAATAAGAAGACAGGCATATTTTCCTTTATTTGACATTCGTTAAACAATATGAATTAAACTTATCAGCAATTTTCAGCCACACATCTTTTTTATTCTGCCAATAATTGCGTCTGTGTTCTTATTTTTTATCATTTTTATACAAATAATAATGCTTAAAGTATTCTTTGTAATGTGTTGTAATCGTAACTGAAATAAATACATATCTAAAAATAAAAGACTTTGTTTATTTAAATATATATATATATTTATATATATATATATATTGTACTTTTTCACATTTCACATGTCACATGTCACATTTCACATGTCACATTTACAATAAATGTCCAAAATACTTATACTAAAAACGCATGTCTATAATTTATAAATTCATCCACACAGATCGTGGATTTAGTCAAAATACAACTAAAATGTATATAAAACACTAAAATCACCATAATAGAAAAAATATGGATATATAAAAACTACATATTTGTATATTCTTTTAAAATTATACTGTTTTCCAATTAAAATTGAAATATTAACACAATTTGCGAACTTTTGATTATATGTAACTTTATTAAGCATTTCATATTGTCTGTGAGTTATTAGACAATTAAGCCTATTTATTAGCAGCCTAATAACTATTTCGGGGTGGAACTCACGGCAAAAAAAAAATGTTGCTAATAAATTTAGTGGACAGGTTATTAGCAACTGGAACTCTCGGCCCTTAGGTTATTGAAGTGGTACAACAGAAGAATTCAAAAGACTCGAAGTAGGCTTAAAAGTTTTTAAACTAAACTCTGCCTTGAGAAATCACCGTTTGTATTTCCACCAATGATTTTTTAAATTTTTAATTATTTTACATCGGCCTATTTTTGCGTCGAGGCTAATCGCCGATGCCAGGAGGCGAGCTCCTACACCTGGATGAGGGTGAATGATTGTGAAAATAGGAGTAATGTAAACATATTATTCTCGCCCGAATAATATCACCAACGGAGATTTCAACAACCTCACAATTCTGACTGTTGTTACAAATCAAACCTGCAACCAATGATTTTAAATCTTAATAATCAAAATCAACTCACAAATCACAAACCACTCTCGAATTGCCCGGTCAGTTACGTTACGCTTATTATACTCTAATAATTTTTAGTTCTTATTATTATTATTATTTTTAAATCAGTCTTGTTACTGTCTTCATTCGACGTTTCGTTTTTGGCTGTCTACAGGTGAAGATACGCAAATGTTTACGTTATTCTATACATAAAATTAATTTAGTAATTTCAGTTTTCCCCGAAACATTTCAAAGCGTAACTAGCTAAATTAAATAATCCAATAAGAGTCACATTTCAGTAAAATATATGAAATTAGGTGAAATCTCACAGAAGCAGTATTAAATCTCATAATAAGTTTAGTCAAAGTCGGAGTTAGCAAGAATCACCTCATCATAATTGAAAATAACTCTAGTTTATGTAGTTGTTTAACATATAAACATTCAAGTAAATTTGTTTCTATACAAGCGCTAGTGGTTTTCCATGCTGAAACATAAAACTTAACGATAACTGTTCTGCTTGTATGTGGTTTAAACTCGTACATCGCTGCAATTATTCCACATTCTGTCGTTGCAAAGCGTTAGAGTGTGGCACGTAGTAGAGATAGCGGCGCGTAAATGAGAGCCAGGGATTTAATGAAAACACCTGATACAATTCAAGGCTCAGTTTTCGTATTCCTCACCTTACGCGATAATAAAAGCGTGAGTTGTAAGCCGGAAATGGACCAATCACCGTTGCTTTTATTAGCTGTCGCGTATTCTTACACCCGCGGGGAACCCTCTTTTAAAACTAAGGTGTTTCGGACGGTTGACATTTTAATCTTTGATCGTAGATTAAACACGAATGAATTTAAGTGTCTACCTTATGGAAGGATTGCTAGGTTTTATCAAATGGAAATAAAAAACTTTAGTGCCTTGGACCGTGAAATTATTCCTGGTAGGATTATGTTGAGATATTTAACAACTTTGATCTTGTGGGAAGTTACCTAAAAAAAGGACGAAAATAAATCTTCTTCAGTACGTGTCTCTTGAAGTACTTTGGGATTTGGTTTCGAGTATACACTTGGATTTAAGCTGAGTTTACACTGATTTACAAAAAGACGTATCCAAACTTTGGAAATGTACAGGTATAAATAACCTTAACCTATCAAAAACATCTGCCACTATCAGATGTTTTTGATGTTATATTTATAAAGTATCCTGTAATTCCAAAGAGCATACAGTTGTTACGGCGCTTCTTTAATAGGTTCTGTTAATGGCTATTTTTTAGGATTTCGTAGGTTTAATTAAGGAACCCATACACAGTCACTCATGTGTCTGTCTGTTCATCTGCGCGTTAAAAAATGTGTTCAAACGATTTTGCTCGAGATTGCGAAAAGATAAATCGCTCGAGATATTGATATATTCTTCTTCTTTTCATATACCATCTTCGCGATGAAGCAATGACAGACTATCTTTCTGCCTTGACATTTTTGAATCACTCCTCTGACATAAAAACAAACTTTACGGCTTGCCCACTGATTATTTCTTTTTAAGGCACAGACGCTCAAGGATCTGAATTCGATTCTATTTTCGGTTGTTTACATTAAGGATAATAAAGGTGTACATAGGGAGACATCGCTTTCTTTATCTAGCAGCTATCTCTACTAAATTTTCCGATAGTGTGTGCTATCTGACGTCATTTACTCATTTTAATTTATATCCATGCAGGTCGTTGGTATGTGGGGGCATTTTTAGGATCGGTCGTAACGTCAAGGTTAGCTAAATGACTTTAAGTATTTTCATTGTACTTCATGGTACTTACTTTGAAATGCTCTTCACATAGTGGATTCCAAGACTTGCGAGTGGTATCAAGTCTAAAACCGTAATGGTCCGCCGGTCGGTTGCTTATATTCTTTAGGACAGTATAAGGGTGTCTGAATTAAAGTCTGATTTTTACCTTATGTTCGTTTAATGTTTAGTTCAAGACTGAAAGTTATTAATTACACTAGAACTTTCAATTTAATGCTGGCTACAAAATCCCGTGATCAAACACAAAACCTCACAATCACCATTATCACCTCACAATCCGTTAAACACCTCACAACACTCACAGTGTTTAACCCGATATCGAGATTCGTTCAATTCGTTTAAGACTGTCCTTAACAATCTCAGATTACTTCTGGTTCGCCCACTACACGCTACCGGGTTTCTCAACCAAAATGCTTGGGGGGTTCGTCCAACTCCGATGATGGCTAACTCACAACTCTCTGTCTCTCACAAGATATTCCCAGCCCTTTTCTTAAAACTAATAATTTGATCTCTGAACCTAATGTTTTGTCGTTGTAAACATAATCAGCTCTCCAATTAACAACAAAAACCTTTTAACTTATCTTGAAGACTCATATTTCTATACCCAATAATTCATAACCCCAAATAATTAATTTTGACTCTAATTACCTACGAAGTCCATATCACTGAAAATATATGGTCGCATATCCACATCTGTGTAAACATTTGCCCATGTTATTTGATATTTACAATAACAATCTTTTAAACAAATCATACTATATACGACCGTAATTATCTACCCTTGTCTTTCAACATTTAACTAGAAAATAAATGATAGCTTAACTTATCTTTGAGGATGTTTATCTTAAAATAGATTAGTTTTTATATTTAAATAATTTGAATAATTTTATTTTAAATAATAATGAAATTTTATTTCTGAAATTACCGCTCCCACAGGTATGCGAACTTCCAGATCTCATAATAATATTTCTTAAAAATTATAAAATAAATAATAATCTATGATTCGCTTTTTCTTAACTGCTGTTCTAATAAATTACAAAATATTCTTAAGTTACAGTTCATTAAAATTGTTATGGTCAAGACAATGTTTATTATGAAGGTATATTATTATTTCTACATCACTACTAAACACTGAAAAGAAGGAATGTGAAATTAACTTGTTTTTGATCAAAGGACGTAAAACTGGTTGTACGCTACAAGTGAACTAGATTCCAAAGATTACAACAGAACCCTTTATCTTAAAAGTTTTCTTGTCCCAATCCTAACGCTTGTGCGAACAACAATTTAATTTTGTCTAACTGTTGTGTTTTACTGACCTGTCAAAAAAAGAAAACAAAAAAATTTAAAAGAATGAAACTATGTTTAAACAGCAAACTATTTCAATTCAGAAATATTTTCTAAACTATCATATAATTACTAGCTACATTCGAAGTATTTATTTGGTTATTCAAAAATATAACTGTAAAATAGACTATTTGGGAATTAGTGCGAGATGAATCCGACGAACGATTTTGGTAGTGTAATTATTAAATTAATAAAATTAACAATACAAATAACATTATAAATTTTTATTAAATCATTCTTTTTTTTTTAGATATAATGGAACCTTCCTTATATTGCCACTCATGGGTCTGTCTGTCTGTAAAGTAGAAATTATGGCCCAAACGGCTGCACATAGAGTTCAAAATTGGCATGCATGTTCAGACTGACATTAAAAAAAAAGACTTGGCTTAGTTAAATATTTGAACAAATTTTTAGTAGTCACATTAGCGTGAACCAGATTAGTTGAACAAGAATTTTTGATCAAATTATTATTTCGAAAATTGTCTAAATTTTAGTGCCGTTAATGAAAACTAGCTCAATCAAAATCTTACTGTGTGAGTTGAGTCAAATCTCTCTTAACCTACGAAGAACCTATCTCTCCCTCTCATATCTAACAAATCTAGCTAGCAATCCAAATATTCCAGCATATCAACAAATATTTAACACTAACAATAACCAACCTGACATCAAAAACGATACCCCGCTCTCTGAAAGTATTAAACATTAACTCTTAGACCTCAACATAACATTTCCATCCATAACCCAGCGAAATTAAATTAAATACCCACCTTGGTCACTCAAAAAGTCTCACTATGACCTTTCCCTAACTAGGTTTGATTAAAAAACTACGAATCCTCTCTCATATAGAAACTCCTACCAACGTAAAATAAATAACACCGATCAATTCCATGGCATATTCACTGATGGGTCAAAATTAGGAGAAAAAGGAGCCCTGCACCAGGCAGGGCTCCTTTTCAATGAAGATGAATACAAATTTCGTCTTCCTGATGCCACCAGTGTATACACAGCAGAATCATTCAGCATACTTAAAGCGACCAAGTTAATCAAGATCTCCCAGGGCAGCATATCCAAATGTATCATCCACTCAGATTCACTTAGTTGTATTCAGAGAATCATGCAACCATATTCAAAGAATAAAATCGTACAAGATATTCAAGAAAACCTATATGAAGCAATTCAAGAAGGCAAGAAAATAATAATAATGTGGATACCATCCTATGTCGGTATTGCTGGCAATGAAAAGGCAGATAAATTAGCCAAAGATGCAACAATGGAAGAAGAATATGTTATGCCTATTACACCTGCAGACATGAAGTGCCAAGTCCGAGCCAAGATAAAATAAAAGTGGGAATCGATGTGGAAAGCTACTACAGAAAACCATAAAAGAGGACATTCGCTACTGGAATACAAGGAAGAACAGAAAAGACCAAATTGTGCTTACAAGAATAAGATTAGGTCACAAACTTCTTACACACAAGCACATATTCGAGCGCACAGAACCACCAACAAAGGTTTTTGAATGTTTGTGAATATGTTTCTCTCACTTGCGTTATCACCATAATTATAAGTTAAGTGTGTAAATAATGTTAATATTATACCTGTAATCATAATTAAAGTTAGGTTAGTTAAGGTCGTGTTTAATCAAACAACCAGCCAGCGGACCGTGGAGGGGTTCATATCCGAAACCACTCGCGGATTATGAAATCATTTTATAGGAGATCTATGAGTTGAGGGATGTGTAAAGTACAATTGTACTATATCAATATTATATTCAAATATATCAGACAAACGTGACCTGTCATTCAAATTGTCACTAAGCTTCGATGTGGAAAATCAAATAAGAGCAATTAAAGCATAAATTAATAAACAAGAAGAAATTTAAAAATATCTTTTCATGCAATTTTGTCAAAAATGTGCCAAATAACTTTTGTCACTCGCCGTAGAATGGGTGACAAAATGGGTTATTTTAGTGATAGTTCAGTGAGAGTTATCTCCAAATTGGGTAAATCCTTGGATTATCTTCTAAATTATCCATTTAATTTCATATAGCTTTGCGTAAGAGTACATATTTGCTATCGACATCATCGAAAGAATTGCTCGTTTTAAATGGAACTGGGCTGTACATGTGGCTAGACTTCAAGATAACAGAAGGACAAAGAAGATCCGAGATTGGAGACCCATAGATACCAACAGAAGCAGAGGAATATCCCAACTAGGTGGACGGATGACATAAAGAAATTTGCGGGGAACTAGAAGTCTAAAGCACAAGATCGTTCCGAATGGAAGAAACTTGGGGAGGCCTACGTTCAACAGTGGACAGGAATGGCTGATTAATGATGACGATGATGATGACATTTTTGTTTCAATATTCAAGGTTCTTCAATTTATATTGATGTATAGATAAAAAAACATGTCCCACAAGTATTTACTATTGTGTTCTATCAACGCTCCCTGGTTCATTTGAAACGAACAGATACACAACGAACTATTAGTGCCGTACATAAACAATTTACCTAAAAATTCATAAAAAACATAAACTATTGTGAAAGTTCAGCTATTTACAACATAGAAAAAAAGGTATCCATAACAGACTCAAAAGACGATTACTCCAAGACAAGTATCGGATGAAAATAGCTATTAGCATTGTTAGTGCAAGCAAAAAATATATGTATATATAAATAGACAATTAAGTAAATCTAGTGTAATTATCTTAACCTGTAAATAGTAACTGTTATTTGTTTTTTGTAAGTAGATCACAGCTGTGAATAACGAATGAAATGTGTTTAACCGGCAATAAACAATAAAAAAAAAAAAAACTATTGTGTTATGGTTATAGATCCTTAATTTTTGCACATTATAGATATGAATCCCCTATTGTCAATCAACTTGCCATAACATTACATAACCATAACATAAGTATTCAAAACAAAAGAATCGTGGCATTGCTTTGTATTTGCTTGAATTTTTGTTCGCTGTTCAAACAGTAAGAAAAGTTAAAGAATTGTTCTTTAACTTAGGAATCTTTTAGAATCTAAAGCAACAAGCACCTAGTATCATACATGCACGAAGCATCACACATTTGAGTGCGAGTGGGTATCTTTCCCGCGCATGTGTTATGCATGTTGGATATGAACTCGATTTATGAATCCAGTTTGATATTCCGTCGGCATTTGCATACAAGATGTCTAGCTACTGTTCACATCCTAGGATCAAACATCCGCTTAAGGAGATGCTCAGAATTGAAACCACGACCTTTTGTAGTAAACCTTAGTTTGGTGTGACGCGCACGGCATCCACCGATTCAAGATATCGGATGAGAAAATGCAAACTCCAAGAGCTATTTTATATGGTTATTTACTTGCGGATGGTAGAATGCCCGTAAAATTATTAGATAACCACACATTGTATAGCTTGAATGAAATCATGATGAAATTTTTTATGTAAAGTCACATCGACTAGAAAGATTTAAAAAGAATTGTGGCTACTTTTTTATTTATGATTAAGTTATAAATTTATTTTGAAGAGGTGGGAATGAAATATTGACATGTCTTAGCACTTGACATTACAGACCTGGATAATTTTGTTTAAGAGTGTATGAAATGTAAGTTAAAATGAGCAACATAAATCTTCTATATAAATAAAAATGGACGCTCATTTTATGTTCTTCATATTTTATCTCTATACGTCACAAATTATTATAAGTTGATATTCACCAATTGTCGGTCTCTTTGTTCCAGATTTTCATAAAAATAACTGGACATAGCTTCAAGTACATAGTTTGCTTACGATACCTTGAGATATCCCATTCACTAATATAATGACCACATGCCATTTCTAAATCATAAAATGAACTCTTTCAAATATGATATTCGTATTTTAATATCAAGGATACTGGAGGACTGTCATTAGTTCTCACGAGAAAATTATATTGCGGATCAAACATTTCTACTTTAATCGAAAGTTATTGTCATTAAAAAAATCATTCAAAATTTAAATAAATTGCCAAAAATCACGGCTTTTTTTTCTGCATTGACTTCGTATTCAAGTGTTCATTAGATTAATAAGAAATATATTGATTAATGGCATTTTTTTCAACTTCAAAAACGTTTTTCTCACTCTTAACAATGTGTTAATTGATTTATAAGTACTTCATTACTATAAATGATTTATTCCCCTTTAATACCTTAAAAACAAAAAACTTAAATAATTCAAACAATAGGTTGATAGGTATAATAGTATAATAGAATAAATCAACACTTCACTCTACAGTGTAGAGTTTAGTGTGGTGTTTATATGTGTCTACATATGAACTTGGTTCCCAGCTGTTATTTTTTTTTTTATTATATTTATAATTTCAAAAAAAGAAAAACACTACCTTAGCCATAATCACAGAAAATCTATAATATTATTAGTCATAATTTATTCATGATTTAAAACAATAATTTTATCAAAAAGACAAAAACTGCAATATTCTACAAAAACGCAATCTGACTAAAAATTCCTTTCCCGGCTCAGATCATGCACATTACCTATAATTTTTTCAGATTTTTATTTTAATCCCTTTGAGTAAAAGGATGCGAAACAAAAGAATGCGATTTAGAATATTTTTGGTCAAAATCATGGTTTTAAAATACTACCTATTATTCCTTAATTTACGTTTTAAGACCTTCTTTTGGAAATTGTTAAAAAATTGTTTTTTCAACGACAAAAAATCATAATTTTTCGAAAAACTAATCTGATCAAAAATTCCTCTTGACCTATTCCGGTTCCTATCAATGCTTATTTTGGATTTTTATCCGATTTTTAGATCAATTTCCAAAGGGCCAAAAGTTTTTTGACCTTAGTTTGACCAAATCCCATAAATAGATTTTTCAAAAATAAAAATGTGTTTATCCACACGTTAAGAGGTTCCATTTGAAATGCCATTCAAAAATTTTAAAAAATATTAATTCTTTTGTTACATACATATTTGTTTATATTATCTCGGGATGTATTTTTTGTTTTAAATTTCAGTATTTTTCCTATAAGTGGGTCAAAAAATTGTATAAGCATGCCAAATTTCAAAAGTCTGTGTTAAACCGTTTGGCTAAACGTTATAAAAGCTTTTGGTGGCCATACCTACAAAATCCTAAAAATTGAACGCTCTTGGCACGAAAAATAATAAAATCGTTTGTTTTAACATTTATATTTTATTGGTCATAGTGGTGTGAATTATTGGCAAGAAAAGACATTTTGTGGCCTTAAACAAACCCACCACTTCACATCAACATAAAATAAATTTTCCATCTGGATAAATGCCAAATTCGATAATTTCCTTATGGTGTCAATTGTCACATTTACTAAGATAATATTGTTTTCTTCTCCATTTTCATTTTGCCATCAATTTCTTTTACTGTCTTCACATGATTAGGTGATGTTATTACATGTCTTTTCCGATAATCCTGTACGTCGTGGTGTTCACAGTCGTACACTCGTTAGTCCTTATATCTTCAAAAGCGTTCGACCAAACGTAATAAGATTACACCACACTTCAATGTACTTCACTCCAATCACCGAATTCGCAGTTATTTATATCGCTCCCGACATACTTTAAACCAGGGGTGGACAGTTGACCGCCTAATTTTTATAAGTGGGGGTTTATCAATAAATTGAAAAATCATATTTTTGTGAATGACATTGGCTGTGACTCTAGGTCAGTGTTTCTTTAAGTGGACAACATCGTCCTCAATGAGCGTTTAAATTATCAAAGGGTGTGTTTTATCAAAACTATTCATTCACATTGAATATTCAGTGGTTTCCAAACATTGAGCCGCGAGCAGCATCACTAATGCAAAACTTCTCAACCTTTTCCAACAATAGTATATGAATGATAGGCACGTCATGGCTTGTCTAAATGACCATTAAAATACAACATTTTATTTTCTGATAAGGTTTTACCGCGTATTTTGTCTCCATTAAGAGAACCTTTATTTATTTATTATTTATTTTTTATTATCTTTTCGACTATCAGCTTTAATAATACTCGAACTGAGTGAAACTAATCAGCTGTAACTTTAATAAAGACTATACTCAACTGTCAACATTATATTTATACGGTGGAATTCAAAAAAAAAGAAAAATATACAACTCTTATTATACTAACCACCAATAATCTTATACATTCAATAACTACTACTAAAGAAAAGAACTATACAGAGCGTTAAAGGAACTAGGAATAAGAGGAAAACTGCCCAATTAAATAAAATTAACACGAGAAGAAACAAATAGCAGGGTGAGAGTAAGTGCACGAAGGCTTAAGACAGGGGTACCCGCTGTCATCACTATTATTTTGCGCTACATTAGAATACGTAATAAGAAAGGCAAATATAAATAGATCAGGATTGCTGTATCATAAACGTCATCAATGTCTGGCTTTTACAGGCGACATCGCTATACTATCAAGAACAAAGAATGAATTACAAAATACAACAAAGAGACTAAGCGAAGTAGCTATAAAAAGAGGATTGATAATAAATCTGAATAAAAGAAAGTATATGCAATAGACAGAAAGCGAATTAGGAAAAATCTAGAAATAACAATAACAGGATAAAAGAATACATTTGAGGAAGTGGATCATTTTGTATACCTAGGAGTCGAAATCTATAGAAAACCTGAAAGCTTGATGAAAATACAAATTATGTCAGCTAATCGTAGCTTATTTGATTTAAGAAAATTTTTGTATAACAAAAATGTATCCAAAAGATTAAAAATTTGAATTTATAAAACAATAATAAGACCGAGAGTAGTATCTAGAGACCCATCTATCTAAGTAACAGACTTAGATAGACGGGGTACAAATGCGAATGGACTGTAATAGAACACCAAGGAGGCAAAATGAGATAAGGTAGGCAAAGGACGAGTTGGAAGGCAGAAGTTTTAAACTTCTGGAAGGAGAAGACAAAGGATTAAAAAGGATGGAGCAAAAACGTAAACCAAGCCATGGACAAACTGGGCCTGCAGAGCTAAATTATATATATATATATATAAGCAGATGTCCCCCTTGGTCTTCTCAATTTCGTTGCATAGCATTTTTTTGTAACTATAATAATAAAGCTAATATTAGCGGTGATCGGTTTCGCTGTTACACCCTGTATATAAAATAATAAGTACATATAAGGTTATGTTAAACAATTGCACGTTAGAAGTTTTGACATTATGTACCGATAAAAACGTGGTTTGAACTGACAAAGACACTATTATTTATAATTTACAAAGAAAAACTTAACAGTGGTAAAAAGTAAACACAGAACTATAACAACAAAAGTCATAATTCAATTTAGCACTGAAAAGCACGATGCTTGATAGCAATTCTATGTCGGTTGGATACTCCTAGACATATTCGGTGCATAAACACAGAAAAATCAATTAAATGAACTTCTATTATATGCTTTTATAGAAGTGCGCTATTCGTTCGTACAATAAACAGAATAAAAGTGCCATGGTTCATTTTCATTATGTTATGCGTTCATGCTATGCCCCTTACCTTTGTTCTTATATATGATCTTAAATATCATAGCCAAGATTCCAGGGAATTACTTGGAGCTCCAATGAAAATGTAAATTTTTGTTTTTCACATACAGTTAGTTAATTTTTTTAGTAAAAATATAAATTTTGTGATATGGCAAAGACGTCGCAAAAAATATAGTTCAGCCGTTGAAAAAGCCCAACCTACTATTGAAATTTTAAAAGGTTCACAAAAAAATGAATTATTTGTTTAGTACACTGAAAGAATGAAAGAAATAGTCAGACCATTTTTTGTATTTTTTTTTTTTTTTTTGCTAAGTAGATGACTAAATGGTTTTGTAAACTTTGTCTATATATAACTAAATTGAAAAGTTGAGTACCGAAGTATTTATTTTAAACGGTTCGTTGTTAATTTGCTAGAGTTAATTGTGAGACTTTAATAAAAAGTTTGAGATTTGATATTATGATTAAGAAAATGAGATACAAAAATATCATTGTTTAAATTAAATGATAATTGTTGTAATAAAACACAATAAAATTTAATAATTTACTGAAAGTATTTATTTGGTATAAATTATTTTTATAAAATATCTGGTCGGCGATATGGTGATTAAAAGCTAGTGTAATCATCATCATCAATTACTCTACAGCTCATGCTAAACCAAGGCCTCCCATAAGATACATCGCCATTCTCTCTTTTCCTGAACCACCAGTCACCAATTTTAAATTCCTAAGACTCTGATGTCCTGCTCAACAGCACTTTATCATCGTCTCCTTACTTTTCGTTTTCCTATCGGTTGGACGTCTAGTGTGTTCTTCGTAGTTATGTTCTCTCTCAACCTCTTGATATTCCCAAACTTTCGAAGTAGTCCGATCTTTATGTTGAATAATGTAATCTTCATTAAAGGACTCATAAAGTTCAAAGTTATAGCGACTTCTCCATAATTGGCCTTCTTGCACGAGACCAAAGATCTTACGGAGCAATTGCGGCTCTTGAAAATATTGAGTGGTAGTGCCAATATCGAGCCAAATATTGGTACTGGAAAGTAATTTTAATATAAAATTTGTTCTAACAGAAAAATCACAGCAGTTCAGAACGTGAATCAGAACTGGTTAGAATTAGTTAGAAACTAGTTGGTAAGGTGCGAACGGATAGTTTTAGACTCATCTTAACTAGTGTTGGAACGAGTTAAAATCGTTTGTTCATCCTAACCCATAAAATCACGAAATCAAAGCAACAACTGTTAAAAAACATTATTCTTGTATTTTTAAACTGAAGAAATGGAACTAATGGAAGGATTGGGTTACATTTGGAAATTTCTTAAGCCGAAAATGTCTTTCAATAACGATCTTTTAATCATTGTTTGGTCATTTTATTATGTTGTTAGACTTGTTGCTCAAGAAATATGAAATTCGAACTATTATTCTCTCCAAACTACTTGTGGAAATAACAAACCTATATGCTACATCTCTGAAACTTGCAGTCTGATAGCCAATATACCAGAGAAATATAGAAAGTTCATCCTGAACACTAACATTACCATTTTGGCCAGAATGATACTTATAGTAGTAACATGCTTCAAAACTTGCTGCTAGTGGTTCAACTACATTTCTACTAACTCGAAATGTTCCAAAAAAACATGATTACTATATTGTGGTACTATCAGCCGTAGGTAATTTTTATTATTTTAACAATAACGTCATTCAAGAATTCTCCATCATTACTACTTTCGCTTGAAAATCCTGACAAATCAGAAAAATCACTGTCTTCTTCCATTACTACTACTAATTTAATCAAACAAACAAAAACAAATAAGTGAGGTTAGATAACACGTTAAACTTATTCAGAATTAGATATTCTTGTAAAATCCTGAAACTTTAAGAACGATTAAGAATAGAGAATAGTTTTAAGTTCAGAACACAATCCACTCGTTCTTGGAACACTCACTACAAGTTCTGAATTCATTTTTTATATATATATATATATATATGTATATATATATAATTATAACTTTTAGGCCCGGTCTTTCCACCTTAATGTCCATTCCACATAATAAATGTCAATACCCGTCAGTGAATTCAATACGTCAGTCTCATTATCCGTTAGATAACTATCCGATAGATACATTTTTAAAGAAAGAAGGGATGACATTTACTCAGCAGATGAAGTTACAAATAACCTTATCTGTCAGATAGTTGCCTGGAACTTTATCTGAAGGTGGAAAAACCAGGCCTTAGTCTTCTTTAGTTATCTTTATTATATAATGCATATACATAGAAATTATGCTTTGATATCTGTTAGCCGCTTAGCGAGTGCTTACCGTTCAAGCATATTGAATCGTATGTTTCTGAGTGCTGATACAATGGAAGGTCATTTGTATTACACAGACTGAACACAAGCAGAAGATAGCGACATATACTGGCGCTAACCATGGCTTGTTATAACAGTAAAAATACAGTACAGATAAATAGTTGCATATTTTCAGCACAGAACTACTCACACAATATAAAATTATACAAATTACTTTATAAAATTAAATAATGCAATAAACAATGCATTTTCTTTGTCTTAAATATTGAATTATTTGTTAGAGTATTAAAATTTTATTAAAATAAAATAAATGTAGTGCGATACCGAGTGACGCATGCACCGCATACTCAAACCGTACGCTATTGTTCACTACCGGTCCACTAGTTCACAATATCTCATTATATTGTAGCTGATAAAATTCTTCATACGCCTATCAATGTTTTCAGATCACGTCTCAGTGATCACAATCCTTCTGTCATACATATCTATCGAACACACGTTAAAATCATAATCCAGAGAATCCAATTATTTCTGGATTACGTCCAAGATAACCTAGCCAATGTTGGTTGCTTCAGCTATCTTACCGTGCAAACGGCCGATAACCATGGGGACATAAACATGTCAATTATGAAATGATGTTATGGCCGAATGGATGCGGATACGACCACTCCGGCTGATAACTGAGGAGAGGTGACCCGGTGCGGGACTCGAGCGGGTTACGTTATATGGAACTGGCTTTGAAGCATCTTCCGACACAGCTCATTCGGTTCCACTTCTTTTTACATCAATTTCTTTTAGTGTCTGCACGTGATTACGTGATATTATTATATATATTTCAGATTATCCTACACTTTGAGGAATATGTATTAAAAAACGTAAGGATGCTCTAAAATTTTATGACCTACAATACTCAGTCCACTCTAAAATTTTGAAGAATGTTACATTATACGCCAATAGAAGTATATTTTATGCGTTTCTTAAGATAGAGAATGGTAGTTCTATATCTTGACATCTGGCACTATAAGAAAGCCACATGATCAGCATAAGCTTTCGACAGGTTTTGCCTGTAAATTTACTACCTGTATTTTTTATTATTAACCCACAAACGTCCCAGTAGTCTCTTAGAAGTGTTGAAAACTGGTGTATTTTTACTTAATAGAGCCTTCTTACTTCATGAAGTGAGTGTACAGCCCTATAAATGTTAGAGCCGTTAGAGCCAAAATGGGTGTCGAAGAAGACATAATCGACACCATTGAAATGAATCGACTTTCTTGGTTTGGACACATACACAGAATGCCGGATACACGAATACCCATGAGAATGTGGAATTGGGTGCCAGGAGGCTGTGGAAGACCTGGTACACCTGTATGATTCTGGAAGACACATCTGTTTGATATAATGGTAAATAGAGTTCTCCAAGAAAGCAATTGGACAGATAAAGACACCTAGTGAAGAGGATGTAAAAAGCAGTGACAGTCGTAAAAGATTCGCTTAAATTAACAATATTAAATACTCGACGCACCCTTGAGTCCAACATGATCTGACTGCCCAGTATAGAAAGGTGAAAATACTGATTAAAAAATAAAGTATTTATAATTAAGATAAATTTTGCATTGTCATCTTCATAATTACATCTACCAGCTGTATTTACTGCTGAACATAGGACTCCTTACTACCTCTCCAAACTTTTCTGTCTTGTGCTAACAATACCAAATTCTCGGCAATTTTATTAAGAGGATCCTACACTCTTCATGCAAGGAAATCACTGTATTTGTAAATAATTCATAAAAGGATATGAATTTAGAAAAATAAAACCACAGACGCAACAAACGTTGTATTATTTTTTTAAATTCATAACCCTTGAATTAAATATGAATTAATTACATATAGAGTGATTTCTTTGCGTGTACAGTGTAGGATCCATTTAATATTGTGTTTTGGGTTTAATACTAATACTGTTGCCATATGCGGAAGACTATGGTACATATAGCAGTAAGCGTTTGAAATTGATCCTAATTTCTTTATGTTTGATTTCCGGGAATGACACCCATACCAGCTGCGGACAAAGACGTATTCTATGTCTAAACAATGACAGTAATAAAAATATTAAATTTCGTTGTAGCAAAATTAAATGATAAACTTCTACAGGTTATGTTCCATCCATTATCAATTGAATTACCAATTATATTTCAATGTTTATTCATGACAATACTCCACGAGCTGGTAACTTCGATCTCTCAAACGAGAAATTCTACCAGGCTCATCCCGGCATCAACCCTCTTGAGTTAAAGTTCTAATTAGCGCGAGTCTCTTCGATAAAACACTTCTCCCAAAGTAATCTCTTGGAAATATTCTTATTAAATTACTAACAAACTGTAATAAAGGCCCCATACCCCGGCGAATGGAATCCAATTCAGAAAGTAAACGAATTGTAAACAAAACTTCACTATTTCTTCTTGGGAAGCTTGTTTTTCGTAGCTGCTTCCGCTTCTCCCGATCCACTAATCTGTCTTGAAGTTTCATCAATTATGCTCACCTTAAATCTACTGTATAACTCGATCTTCAGAGATGATACAGAGATTAATTGGTGGATAACTAAAACTGTTTCATATAAACTAATTGACTTTACTAGATTAATTGATATTTTTTGATTTTGTTGTTTTTTTGTGTTGTTGATTTTTGATTGACTGTTTGAGCTGCTAGGTACCTTAATTATGGTAATAAAAAATTGATAAATAAAAATAAACATCAATTTGTCATGTTTTGCATAAAGTATTCTCCCCCTCTTTCTCTCTCTGTCATAAAGCTCCTCCATCTATTAATTCGTGTTATGGGATCATTTGCTAGCCAGTTGAAGATATTAGAGTATATTCCATTCTGTAAAACGTAACTAAGCAGGAAACTTTGTGTATTTGTAATATCATTTTAAGATACTGTTTCTGAAATGACACGTTTCAAAATATTTGATTATTAATTGACGTTAATGACAATCTCACATGATTAAGATAACGAAACCTTACCAAAAATTTAAAAGCCTGATTTAAAAGTTCACATTGTGGCCATTTACACAAAAATTACCAAAGTCGACATGGCAGTAGAACATGACCTACTGCCATGTCGAGTCTGTATGTGTTTGGAATGGATTTTCATTTCGTAATATATAAAAAAAAAAATTGTCTACGTACTCTAGACTGAGGTTGACTGGACTTACCAGTCGAAACGTCTCTTGATATGTTATAATAAAATTTATTGACGAGTGTACAAGAACTTTCATTTCTTCCTATATATATATATATAAACATGCTCTTCAGCAGTAAGGGGCAAGACGAGACACTTGCCTCTACCTGGAGTTCATACCCTTATGATTTTTGTATTTATTAATTTATTTATTTTTATATTTGTTAGTCTTATAAATATTTTTATTATGTCTATTTATGTTTACTATCAAATGTTGAATAAGTTTTAGTTCATGTGTATTTACTGGTTTCAAGTTTGCAATTCAGAAGCCTCGCAACACTGAACCACCTCAAGCTTCAGAAAGGTCAAATAGGGGCGTCGAGAGAGTCCCCGGGCCCCCGTTATACAACAAGTCCGGGTCCGAGAGGATTGTAATTCCAATTCATCTCCCGGAAACAATAAATACAATGATAGGGCGCGTAGATAGAATTTGTAGTTTATTTTTTCTGTGATTTAATATTTAAAATATTTTTGCGGGACGTGCTCATTTTCCAAGTGGAAGCTATAGATAGAAACGCCCCAAAGGGGCCTAAATACTTATAACTGACGATAGCTAACTACATAAACAAAATGTGCAGTAGAATTGGGTCTGGCTCGGAACTGTAAACAATTTTATTTCAATTATTAATACGTCAACTATGATGGAAGATAGTTTATCCGGTTTGAGTAAATTAAGTTTGCACAGGGAAAAAGTTGTTAATAATAAACTAAATTTTACAGAAAAAAGTCATTAATGCAAAGGCAAACAGACATTTGAGTGATAGTATAATGGTCATACTTACGAAAGACAAAATTTGAAACCATACAAGACCCTAATACTGGGACTATAAGACTGGTTGAAACGTCACAATGATTACATTGCTTTCAGATAGTACCTACAACAGTTTTAGACACAAAGAACTTTCAAGTTTATTAATTTAACTTTTACGTTTATTAATTTATTTTCCTCTTTTTTTTTTAGACATGCAAAACTGAATTTTTAATATTTTGTACATTTATCGTGCTTGTCGTGTGTTTAAGTGACATATCTAGAGGCACCCAACATTTTCTATTATATTATTTATATTTTCGCATAAATTAAACAAGAATAGATTCAGCAAATTCAGACAAGTAAAATGAATAATGCATTTCTCATGGAATATATTGTTATTTAAATAACGAATTCTCTGACGTTTTGTGATTGCGAGAACAATGAAATATTTGGTATTTTGTACCTTTGTATATATACTTGCGTTACGAAATGGGTCGCCGCAGAACTAAAGTACTTTACATGAATTAACTAATGGACAAATAAAAATATAATTGATAGCACTAAATTTGCAACTAAATTTCAGCTAAATCAATCAGCAAAAATAAAGTACATAAATTCAGTACTTACTGATGTTTAATACATACTGAGCAAATTCGTTCTCGGCCTAAAATAAAATATCGCTTAATAAGCTATTATACTCGGTTCTGTTATTCTTCGGACTTCCCCCCCCCCCTTTTGGGTCGATTTCTTCAGTTGTGATACTGATTCGGAACGAGCGTGAGGTTACAGTGTAGTTACTATCTTCTTGTAATGATGAAAATGATTTTGAAGTAGCCCACAAAAGCAAACTAGTCACAGTATTGTCAGGCAGTGACGAATAAAGTAAAAAAGAAATAAATACTCATAAAAAACAATAATTCAATTGTCTTGTATTGGACTGTATTGTCCTTTTTCTATGCGGTTCATTGTGTAACGTATCCACCGCATGAAAACAGAACCGATGTAATATAAAACAATTGAAGAACGTAGCGCACTTGGTTAGTGTCTGGCTGGCTAACCATATTTAAATTTTAAAGTAGAATTAAGAGAGGAAAGCTTTAATAATGGTTTATCCGCAACCACTAAGCTTTTCAACTTAAGTACCTTTTTAAGGTTGTTGGAAATATGTCCTAAATATGAGAGCGATATGTATACATAATCGCTATTCTAAATTCTACTTTAAAATTTAAATATGATGTTACCTGCGTAAAAAAAAATATTTATTTTACCGCTCGTGATGCATGCGAGCGTGAATCCTAGGAAGTGCACTTTGGGTGCTCACTTTAGCACTACCAAACATGTGGTAGATTTCGACAATCCTAAGGTTCTGGACCGATTTTCCCATGATTCTAGTAGATACTTTAAAGAAATGTGCTACATTAATCATTATGAACATACACTGAATTCTAAAACTGACACTGAGAATTTGCATTCCATTTATTCTTTCTTGCTTACCTTTAAACATATAAAAGATTTTCATGTCCCTGATGGAACTTTGAGATGCTTATGATAGGTATTAAACATATTTACCTTGTATCTGGAAACCTATTTTCTACTAGGTAATCTCAATTATTTTGTATTAACGAAATACCTGCTTTTTACTTTTTTCTTTTTGAATTTAAAATTCTGTCTGTACTGCGCCTGGTCTGTTAACTAATTTCCATTTAGTGGTCAAATATATAACTTATACTTTTGATATTACCATCCTACTTCCGCCATCCATTGTTACCGCACAAAATGGCGACTATTTAAAATGCGTCTTAAGATGTTTCAAAATGTTATAAGTTATTAAACATGTTTAATTTCTAAAGTTTTTATCTGTGAAAGTTCTTTGTATCTATTTGGTTCCGTTTATCATAACACCTAGTTATTCTAACATCTAGGTGTCTCACTTAAATATTTCAGTAAGTAACATATTAACTGAGGTTATGTATATATAACTAACTGCATATAATGTCTGTTTTATAGACCTTGAATAAATTTAGCGAATGGCTAACGAAATATAGGCCTTAAATGAAATAATTGTGATTACTATTCAACACAACATCTTCTTTTCCCAACTATCCGAATATTGTATACATACATACATACATATATATATATATATATATATATATATATATATATAATGTAGACGTTATTGGGATAAACGGTGGAGGTAAGTAAACTCAACGATTACTGAGACCCAATATTTCGGTCAAATTTTTTTTTGTGACCTTTTTCAAGGGCTGAAAATTTATTAAAATTAAGACAATATTTTACAGAATATAATTTAAAACTTACAAAGTAAAATTTAAGAGTGTCCTCTGGTGTTAAACACACAGTTTATCTCAATAACGTCTACATTATATAGTTTTGGAACGGAATAATCTAATATACTTATTATATATATATATATTGAAATTTTAAAGACCGGCCGTGACTGAAGTTAGTGTATGACTTACTGAGCAGCGAATCAGGGTTCGATCCCCGGCACTGGCAAATACAACAACATTTTTTTTTTTTTTTCAGACACTAGGAAACCACCACGGTATACTTCCCCAGTGTATATAGGAGTATATCAAATGCTTGGGGTCAAGTATGGCATTTCAAGAAGAAGATATAGATATTATTCGAAATCAATTTGAGAACCTTAACAACAAACAAATAAAAACAATCGTCAAGAATTTGAAAAAACATAATCAAGCCAGAATAAACAAGAACGAACAAAAATTAGTCTACTAATTTCACAACTATCCTACGTGTATCGCACAAAGTAATAAAATACATTTTTCCTTGATAATAAACTTAATTTAATGTTCTGAATCTAGGATCATTTAAATGAAAACCAAAAATTTTCAATATTTTCTACTGAAGTTTCTGAATTCTGAACCACACAGTTTAACTTTAAGCTAAACTCGGTCCCAGAATAAGAGCATGTATAACATTCAGAAGTTTCACGTTTTATTCGTATTTTTATTTGGGTGGTGGTGCGACTTGTGTCTCCACCATGGTGTCCCTAGAGACGGCGTTACCTTCGAGCGTCGTCCTCCTCACTTCCGTTCGTAAACAACGGACATGATGTACCTGACGTTACTACAGAGCTCACCTCTATCGGACATTTCTACAACCCTCTGTCACATACTTTCAAATTGAGTACATACACTTACAAGATATTGACTTGTATGCTGATCTGAGTGATTTTCTCAGCATGAAGTTGGTTTTGTTTCCTTTACAACATTTTTACTATAATTATTATTACTATTATTTAATTGTGCAATGACCTAAGTTAGAGGCTTTTCATATGATACATACATGAAAATAGGCACAATACAGTACAGTAAATATTATCAAAATTATACCTATTAATAACATAAATTACATAAAAAGAAATAATGATAAAGAGAAAAATCAGCTTATACAGAGTAGGTTAAAATAAACATCCAGTCTGTTTTTGAATGTAGCAACAATTAAGACATTTATTATGTTTTGGAGCCTTACATAAGTACGAGACGTACTATAACTAATAGTAATCACACAGACAAAAATACACAGGTGTATCGGACTACATTTTGTTAGGGATTCCATATACGAACGATGCTAATATTGTTAAACGCACACAAGTCTACCTTTAATTTTATAGCGTCTCGCTGCCTTAACTTAATTTTCTAAAAACACTGTCTACGGCTTTAAAAACTTACAACACGTGCTGCATCTAAAATTTAATAGTTGTGCGACTATCATTTACTATCAGAATCACGTCATAATGGAGCATTTATGTTGGAAGAATACTTTTTATTGTTCATATAACATTGCTGTACATTTATTTACCGCACATTTCATCATAAAACAGCACACGACCCTTATCTACGGTCACAATTTCCTGTTGTTCCCGTCATTTGTCTTGGTGCCAGTGCACTGGGAGCATTATCACTGCAAGAGACTGTAGCAGTGAACCATTATCACTACAGGTTAGAGCGCCATCGAGACCACAGGCGTGTTAGATCACATGGTCAGTATTACTGGGACGGAAACTAAGAAAGAATCTTGCAATTTAAACTTATTTTAATCAACTGACTTGTGCTATAATTAATATAAAAGTGTTCATAATATGAATAGTATTTTAAGAAAGAAAATATTACGCAGTCAGTAATGTGTCAGTAATATCTGTCTGTATGGTAGAAACTGTATCTCTACTCTAAACAAGAAACACAAATCAGTTTTCAAAATGACCACTTCTATTCGTTACACAGCGCTTAAATCTCTGTAGCCATATGTCAATAGAATTACAATGGTTTCTTCAGAAAAACCTTCGGTTGCCTTCATCAGGGAACGCTTCTGACTAGCAATTTAGAGTGTCTCTTCTTACAAGTCGTGCCCTATAGCACGGTTCAAAATTGTAGTCCAGGGGGTTGAGGTCGTAGCTGCTAGATGACCAATCACCAGGAGAAATAAACTCCGGTACATTACTTTCAGGCTACTGTCGCGCAGCCTTCGCATTATGAGCTGGGGCTAGATCTTACTGGAAGCTCCAATGATGACCATGGAAGAAGGAACGTCGGTTCTTAAATAGTTAAAGTTTTGAAGTCGATGGCAACTTCAATACAATTTTTTATTAGGCTCTGACCAAAGTTTTTACCCCCTATTCGGTCAAAATTAAGCTAAGTGTTAAGCAAGGTAATGTCCCCACTGAATTGCCAGCTCTTTCTCACAAGCTTTTAATAAACTTGTGGTATACTATATGTCATTTTGGTGGTTGAAAGCCCCCTCAATATTTAAAATCTTTTCAAGAAACCCTTCGTAATTTTACTGACGTGTGGCCGCAGAGACTTAATAATACCTAATAATAATTTATTGATTGGTATTTACAACATACAGATTGTGACACCATATCTAAACAAAAGTACAATGATGCATAAAATAATAATTATAATATTTTTTACAATAAATAATATGTACATAAATTTTACATTATCGTTTTGGTGTTTTCCCTATTACAATACATAAACCATGCAAATATCTCTTATTGTCTCAAGAAACTCTTATATCAAACAAATATGACATAGTCTCATCGATAGTATAAGAGGGTACAGCCAATAACTGAAGTGCTGCGTAAAGGCCAGTGGTGGTCATTTTCAACTGATTGGCGGTCTTCAACACGGTTTTTTAATAGACTCTATAGTTTAGTAGTTCTCGTTTAAGGTGTTTAACTATTTATTATGTAATAAAATTAAAATATCTTTAAGCCTATTGTATAATTTGACTGAAAGCTTTATAACACTATTTATGACAAGACTAGGTATATTGATGTTGTGAAAACGTTGATCTATTTAAACACCAGCCACATCTCGAAAGTGTTATCAAACAAAAAGAGTTCTGCATCGACGTGAATAAATGATTATCCGGTGGCGTCAGGATGAGTCAATAGGTTTGTTGTACATAATACATTTTTCGTTGCTTGTACGAAATTTCAATGGTAACTCCTTCTTACGTTCCGTAGAAGTACAAGTGTTGAGCCAGTTGGTAATACTTTGTTCGTATCATTCTTTTAAAACATTTTGCAATACTCAATTTTATAAAGTATGCTGAAATAACTCTTTTAACATTTAGTAAATAAAATGCAAAGAAGAAAATATGTTTTGCGGCATCATAGAAGATCTTAAATTTTGAAAAATCACTGAATTATCTACATCATCCAAAAGCCTGAGGGGCATTTGATATACATTGGGACATCAGACATTGATTAATGAAACGATGGTCAGCTAAGGCAGCTACATACAATGCCATCATTGTGCCCTCTCGGACTAACACGGTCGGAAAAACTCGGATGATAACAGCTGAATATGATGTTAAATAAAGGCCGACTGAAAACATGGAAAGGAGATCATCACTGAGAAGGGATAAGCAATGAAGGAGGGCAAATAATTTACCATAAATTTGGTTTATTTATGTCGGAATCCCCACGCACATAATGGACTAAATTGCTGGTTGGAAATCTGATAGTCGTTTAGTTTATGGGGTGATAAAATATGGGAAAAACTTATATTTTCAGACGTTAAATAATAAATTTAATGAAGAAAATACTAAACAAGTTGAACTGTGAAACTTAAATTCAAATAATTAATAATGCTTTGTAGTTATTATATGTGACATATCTTATTTCTTAGCAGCTTCAAATAACAAAATTAAAATGAACAAAACATTCAACAAAAATTAATACGTAAAAATATACCATCGAAGGAATCATACAGGTATATACAGAAATAATTACAATTCCAACATTCTTCGAAATTATAAAATATTTTTGGGCAAAGAGTTCACAGATTGGGGTAGAACATTGTAGAAACGTATCGCGTAATAATTAAGTGAGTAGCGTGAAGACACGAGTCTTACATATTTAGTTCTTATCAAATCTTTACCCCTTGTATTGTAATTGTGTACATCCATTTGAAGTGTTTGGTCAGCTACATTATAATGAACGTGGGTTAAACAATATAATATATAAATTGAGGATAGTGTCAATATGTTTAAATTTATAAAAATGTTTTTAGAGTCTTGCCTGTATGCTATGTCACCAATAATTCTAACAACACGCCTTTGCAGCCTAAATATTCTTGCCGCATGTGGGGAGTGACCCCATTCCAGTAATGCGTATGTAATTCTTGACTGAAATAGGGCGTATGTTGTCTAGGAATGGGAAAGATATATCGATATTTCGAAAATATCGATACTTTAGAAAAATATATAGATATTTTTATTTCGATATTTGAAATACGATATATCGCGCAATAGAAAGATATTCGCACAAAATATCGGTATTCTTGTATCTTTTTTACATTTAAATATATGTTGTTCACTTTTGTAAAAACAAACTATAGGCTATTCCAAACGTTCCAAACGATGTACTAGATTTTGAAATCTAGTAATTTTTATCTATTAATTCGGACTTTCGGTCATTTTGTTTAAGCTTTGTAAATCATACTCACATTGCAAATCCTAGATTAAATTGATTGTCATTATAAAATGTTCTTTTCATTGCTTTTAAATTTTTAGTCATTCTTAATAAAAATTTCCCATTTATTTATTTTTTTTTATATGTCAAAAAAAAAATTGACATATGTTATTCGTTTCCATGGTTTTACTGCTGGAATTTTAAATTTTCACATACCAAACTTGAAACATGAAATAACCCAAGTAATATCCCTTTTCGTGAAAAGCTATAATAACGAAATTTCCATTTAGTTCGACCTAATCGTTTGGAATAGCCTGTAAGACGAAATTATGATTTCTATAATTTGTACCTTTGAAATTGTATGTCATGTTGGATTAAAAAATTATAAAAAATGTCACTGTCTTCATAATAATCATAACCAATAAATCTAAAGTCGGTTTAACAGCGCAAGGAATATTTTTAATTTAAGCCCGTAATACACTATAAAAGTAACCAAAAATATCTGGTTTGTCCTTACAAAAGTGAACAGCATATATATATATATATATATATATATATATATATATATATATATATATATATATATATATACGACTTCATTTCCCGCCAAGCCAACCACAAAAAAACTGTAATTTATATATCTTACATGTTACGGGTTAGTTATTTCGATATAAAAAATAAATTCCCATCTCTAATGTTGTGATTTAGTCTAGTGCCTACGTCAAAAGATACTGCACTTGATGATAATGGAATGCCATTTGGCACACGTATTCTTTATAAAAATGAAATCATTTCGACCCGCAGCACCTATTTTTGAATTGAGGCAGATTCAAGATGGCGGTGAAACTAGCGCGCCAAATACGATAACGATAACTAATTTTTATGATAGAACAAAATAGCTAAATACATATTTGTACAATGGACCTTTAGCTAAAACTTACTTTACACTTAGTTTACAAGATACCGTCCATAATTCATTCTCAGACGCAAAAAAGGGATTTCCGAAATGGCTACCGAATTTTGTATGATATGGCTCGTTTTCTATTATTTTAATGCCGTAGATTACGAATCTGTTATCAAAATTGCGAAAATTTTAAATTTTGATAGATTTTTTTCCCAATTTCGAGACATGATACTCTATCACTGCAAATCTGCGTATATTAATATTTTGTTTCAATTCTTCCTAAATCAGTAGGGCATATCCTTGGCTACAAGAATATGTGCGGAATTTTTTTCTACGTGGCGCCAAAATTAAGGTAGTGGCCGAAATGTGTTAAGTATCAACTTCGTATTATTTTGATAGTTTTCTCCAACTCTTTATATAGTTTTCGACCAAATCGGACCTGTGAATTACAAAAATGAAATAAAAAATGGCATATGATTTGTTATTATTCGGGTTTTGCCCGAAATGAAATAAAAAAAATTACATATCCGACCGGAACGGCTGTAAATTATGACATTTAAGTAAGATACTCCATGCATGTACGGAATACATCAATTTGTTTAGGTTTGTTCGCAGCACCTGGTCTCAAATGAAGCCGCTTTCGAAATAATACTCGAAAATCGAATTTTGTTATTTACATCAAATTTGTTGAGTTGTATATCAATTTCGGGTAAATTGAAGTCGTAGATTTCAAAAATCGAGTTAATTTAAAGATTTGCTACACATAAGGTTGTATTTTACCCGAAAAAAATAATTACATGTATTCTTTATATAGCAGTGAGATTCATTACACGACAGTGATCTGTCTCTCCATCCAAAAGAGAAGTATATAACAAAATAATATAGATTACTACACACTTAATACGATTCTAATGGTGGCCGAAAACTATTCTTTCGAAAATGTTTAAAATATTCTCTGATATTTTTACCAGTTATTAGGACAACATTTGAATGTGTTGATAGTTCCTCTATGTTTGCTAATTATAGTGACTTACAGTGCAACCCTACAAAATAATTTATATTTGTTTACAAATCAAAGTCGAAAGACTCACTAATTGGGTGGGTCTATGTTAAGATAAAATTCTAGTGAAATAGAGTATGTACATTCATGCCATCAATTGTATTGATTATTGCCGTTATTAGTTTTAATTTAGGTTTATTTTAAAATTTTAAAAGGGTAAAATATCTCAAAATTATATCTTTAACAACTACGCCTATGAAAACGTATTAAGTCAAGTTCAGGGGCTAATTACGTCCGTTGCCTAGTAATTATTAATTACTTATTATTTCTTAAATTAAGGTTTATTTAAAACTTTTCTTCAATTAGTTATGCAAAATAATGTTTCACACCTGGTTTCGACTTCGTTTCAGACTAGTGTTGAATAAGAATTCATCGAATCTCTTCATTTTGTATAAAATTAAGTAGTAGAGGAATTCAGTATTATTGGCACATATAGAGGATTTATCAACACATTAGAATGTTCTCCTGATAACTAGAATATAAAAAATATCAGAGAATATTGTAACCATTTTCGAAAGAATAGTTTTCGGCCACCATTAGAATCGTATTAAGTGTGTAGTAATCTATATTATTTTGTCAGAAGTACTATATACTACTCTTTTGGATGGGGAGGCACTTAACTGTCGTGTAATGAACTCACTGTTATGTAAAGAATACATGTAATTATTTTTTTCGGGCAAAAGAATATCTTATATGTAGAAAATTTTTAAACTAACTCCATTTTCGACTTCAATATATCCAAAATTGATATACAACTCAACAAATTTAATGTAAATAACAAAATTCGATTTCCGAGCGTTATTTCAAAAGCGGCTTCATTTGAGACCAGGTGCTGCGAACAAACCCAAAAAAATTGATGCATTCCGTATATGCATAGAGTATCTTACTTAAATATCATAATTTACAACCGTTCCAGTCGGATATGTAAATTTTTCTATTTCATTTCGGGCAAAACCAGAATAATAACAAGTCATATGCCATATTTTATTTCATTTTTGTAATTTACAGGTCCGATTTTGTCGAAAACGATATAAAGAGTGTCAAAATAATACGAACTTGAGACTTTACACATTTCGTCCGCTACCTTAATTTTGGCGCCACGCAGATAAAAATTCCGCACATATTCTTGTAGCCAAGGATATGCCCTATAGATTTAGGAAGAATTGAAACAAAATATTAATATACGCAGATTTGCAGTGATAGAGTATATCATCATGTCTCGAATTTGGGAAAAAAATCTATCAAAATTTAAAATTTTCGCGATTTTGATAACATATTCGTAATCTACTGCAATAAATTAATAGAAAACGAGCCATATCATACGAAATTCGTTAGCCATTTCGGAAATCACTTTTTTGCGTCTGAGAATGAATTATGGACGGTATCTTGTAAACTAAGTAACGAAAATTCGCATACTGCGCGGCAAATTGTAGCTAAAAGTCCATTGTACAAATATGTATTTAGCTATTTTGCTCTATCATAAAAATTAGTTATCGTTATCGTAATTGGCGCATTATTTTCGCCGCCATATTGAATCTGCCTCGTTTCACAAATAGGTGTTGCGGGTCACAATGATTTTATTTTTATAAGGAACACGTGTGCCAAATGGCATTCTATTATCATCAAGTGCAGTATCAACGTAAAATATGGTGCGTAGGCACTAGACTAATTAGAACATCTCGAGTAACGATATTTATTAAATTACTTATGCAGTTTCTTGCACAAGTTATAAGCAATTTATTCTACATGTTTTTCCCAATTCGGATTTGGACCTATGGTTATTCCAAGAAATTTAACGGCATTGTCGTTAGAAATTGGTAGTTTCATTTGTTTTTCACAAAGCTGTTTTGTTTTTGAATTATTAAGGCTTAATGCGTTGGCTGTATACCAATCTTCTGCAGAAGGCGTTGAAAGCTTGCCTTGCCTTCCGATGTTTAGCATTTATGCTTGTTTTCGCATCCACATTCTTTTCGTAATGTACCCTAGTAGTAAAACTCATATTTTCGACTAATATTACAATAAAACATATTATTTTATACGATTAAGAAATATGTGCGTCTATTCTGAAATTAATATTTATCTTTTGTTTTTCAGGTAAGAAACAAAACAATGTAAGGAAAAAATTATTTGGTGCAGTAGCTTAAAATGAATCCAATTAATTGAGACACATGGAATTAAATCATCTGGCACAATTAAATACAGGTAAATAAATATAGGCATTATGTGCATTCTGGATGTGAGTTTCATTATTTATTTTTTTGCTCATACTATATGTTGTTTAATACAATGTTTCATAACCAGCAGTGAGTGAAAAAATTCGACTGGTTCACGAATAAAATGTGATTAAAATAAATAGATCAATTATTAAGTTAAAATGTATAAGTGGAAAGGTTGTACGGGTGTCGGACATAAATGAAAACAACTATCTACAGCTGACCAGTTTCGGAATAGTTTATTCCTTCATCAGAGCTGCTACATACAGGAGAATCGAAATACAGTATAAATGTACATAGTATAACAATAAATGAATATAATAATAATATAAGTATAACATTGTAAACCATACCTGAGATAACAGTGTTAAGTGTATTGGTGAGGTAGATAAAAACGGGTCATTATATAAAAAAAATTGTTGAAATATAAATAAATAAATAAATAAATAATGTAAAACGAAGTCAAAGATTAAAATGAACGATACAACAAATTAAAATGTGTTTTAAAAAAATAATAAATAGGTAAAATATATATGAGCACAGGTGTGTCGTAGTATTATGAGATTGATGTACATTTATACTGTATTTCGATTCTCCTGTATGTAGCAGCTCTGATGAAGGAATAAACTATTCCGAAACTGGTCAGCTGTAGATAGTTGTTTTCATTTATGTCCGACACCCGTACAACCTTTCCACTTATATTCACTACGGACACGACCATCTCCACGTTAAAATGTATGACATGTAAAATGACATAATACTTATAAATGCAATACAATGCAAAACCGACTTTATCAAATTTTTTCAAAATCGAGATATCACGTGATTATCATTTCTTACCTTGAAAGCTATTCAGAAATCAGGAAAATATGAACAAAATCAAAGATATCCCTTTACGATGTTGCATCAAATTGTGCAAGACAAAACAAAACCAACTTTATCCACAAGCGAGTCTGTTGCAAAATCAACTCTTTCCATTTTAGCCAATCACATTACTCCATTATTTTATCTATTTGCGACGATTACATATAAATGTAGATAAATACAAATTGACAATGACAAGTTATAACACGTACATAACTGCCGTAACAATTAATTGATTTTTTTTTGAAATATATATATATATTTTTTTCAATCTTTAATAAAATTTTATTCCATGACCTTTGCATCAAATATTTTATTTCGCTTTTTGTTCTTAAGAAATGAGACTGGAAGCAATTTGGTGCAAAACCAACTTTATCCAGTCATATCTCAGCAAAACATACTTTATGCAGACAAGTCTCAGCAAAACCAACTTTTTCCAAACAAAAAAGTGAATTATCCCTCAACCTGTTAAATTTTCGATGTGGGTGACTTATTTAATCTTAATCGTATTACCATAAACAGAATATTTAACAAAAAAAAAAAAAAAATCATTGTTGTGTTATAACTAAACTCGAAAAAGGTTTTTTTTTGAATTCCCAAAGTTTTGATGACTGTGATAAAGCTGGTTTTGTTTTGTACCTCCTCATATATTTTACTGATATAAATTTTAATAAACTAAAAATTTATTCTTTTTATTACAAATGATGTAACTTTTACTGATCCACGAAATATTACATAACTTTTTGAAAAAGTTTAACAAACAACGGTTTAAGGAAGAATGAAGTGTTTTAAAATATCTACAGTAAAGATTTGAACATTATAATTGTCTTATTATTTTTCCTTCTTATTTTTCTATTTTTATATTACTCATATTTCATTTTTTATTACTGATTTATATTAAAATATTCTGAGTAAATGCATTTCAGTCTTCTTTTGTCTTTCACATATTACACAACCATTCCCTGAATAAATTTCATATGGATCAGTTCTTCATGTGGTCGATTGCTCATGCATGCGACCCCGATCTAGATAATCCGTAATCGACTTAACCACAGCTGACATGAAAAATGTGTCTTCACTCTTCGATTCTGTAAAACAACGGAGCTTTTTCAGTCAGCTCACATGCATCAGGATACTGGACAAATCAAATAAAAAGATGTCTTTTACATTTCATCGTAAAATATAGCTCCTGATTAAATCAACGAAGCTTTGAATTTATAAAGTGATCTAAATTCAATGCTGCCTATTTTAGGATATATTATTGCAAATCAGTTTTTGTAATTTGTAGAACATTTTTGTTCATCGTTGGAAAAAAGAAAAAAAAAATTACAGTCTCAGTATATTATTATTATTACTAAGCCATAAACTTTTCAACAGTAGCATCACTGAGCCGTATGCGGACCTCTACTGTATTGCTTCTATCGTTGCAAGAGTCTCCTTATATATATCTGGTGCCGTTACTCTGAGAGACTTGTCAACTTTAAATATTATATCACACCCCAGTCATCCAGACGACAGTTATTTTTCATAAATTGAATATTATAATATCCCTAGATAAATAACCGAAACTAATGTTTATATTTCAAAACAGAGATTAATAAATGTTCCCATATGGTCGGAATACATCTAATCTATTAATTGACATATCTGTGATCTGTTATAGAATTTACGGTGCCCTTTTCATGTCAAGTGTGCATAGGTCTCTTTGCAAAGGTCTTTATTATGCCACTATCCATTTATTTTAATTTTATTGATGACAAGCTAGTAGCAGTGACGGTGCTATCTTTTGAAATTGGGAAGGGGCAATGGGCACTAGAAAATGCACTCACCGGTAAACAATGGGACAGTCTTGCGATTGTACTTGAAAGACTGATTATTTAACATTTTCATAGGACACAAATACAAATATAACTATCCAGATAGTTGTTTATATACCACAAGCCTGCATACACAAACATTTTTTATTGCTAACTTAACAGCTTGCAACAATAAATAATACCTGCTTAAACGAAGACTATATAATATAAAGACGGTATATTAAGAAAACACAAATAACCCATTGTTAATATAAAATTTTGGGTATTAGTTACTCATTTTAGGGATTTCTAAACACCTGCGAGTGTTTTTTTTTTGTTTAATAAAATTTAAATGTGACCCGAAGATGTTGTACGAACTGAGCCATTATATGAAGATGGTCGCAATATTGCCGGTGTTTTCGATGAAGCTAAATATACTATAAATTACCCTATAAAGAGGCATCAGTGAATTGGTCTTCATATAAAGAAAACTGGTTCTTTTTTTTATTTAATAAAATTTTATTACGCTAAACCGAACTTTTTTTTTATAGAAAAAATTCTCAATTCTTTATATAAAACATATTTAATGCTGAAACGTATTTATAATTGTTTCGTGAAGACATCGTTGTAAATTTCCTAAGATATATATTCTTATCCTCATGAATTGAATAATATATGCAACAGCTTTCAACGTGAGTTACTGTTATAAGTTATAAACAGGTAGTAGGTAAGAGTATAAAAGCGTTGATTTATCACAAGTTAATTTATCAAAAGCGACAGAATAGATTCATTCTTTCATTCATCTTTCAGTTCATTTTTTGTTTGTACGTTGAAATCTCTCACAAGTATCTCATTTCCATAAAATAATTTAGGAGTTTGCAAATATTTGAATAAAATTTAATTATTTTTATCATCTCTTTTTGAAAGTATAAAAAAATGGTGTGAAGTAAACAAAATTTTAAATATAATCAGAAATTTTTTATGAGATGAAGATGAAAACGTTCTAACAAAATGTTATCAAAACTGTTTGAGTTATTTTACATAAATGTAAATATCAGTTTATGAAACTTCGTATAATCAGTTAATAACTCTTAAATAAATAACTTCAAAAGTTTCTTTATACATTCCTCAATCATGATAATGCTTTTAACATTTATTGTTTGATGCTTATTTGCTGCAATTTAGATAACTTTTACGTCGAAAAATAGATTTATGTTTATAAATGTTGTTTTCGTCAAGCGTCTTCTGATTTTGAACTACTTCGAAAAGGAGTTTTCCTTCGAAACTGAAAAGATAATCAGGTTAGTTAAACTGAATATGAAAACACGAATTAGAAATATTTAGTAAATTGGGAACATATACGTAGCAGACCTGGAGGAAACAATGAGGTAGAGGCAAGTCGGAGGAGTGGTGGTGGCAAGAAAGAAGTATGGACAATGAGGTACGCTGATGATCTGACTCTGATGGCAGAGAATGAGCTAGGATTAAAGAGGATCATGGTCAGAGCGGACAAGTATTTTAAAAGGAAAAAACTGGAGGTAAACAGAGATAAGACGAAGATGATGGTGTTTGGAAAGGGGAGAGGAAAGAGAAAGAAAATAAGATGGGAATGGGCAGGGACAGAAATTGAAGAAGTGAAAAGTATGAAGTACCTTGGATACGTTCTAACGAGGGGAGAACAACAGGGCAGAGCAGCACGTTAGGGAAAGAGTGAAGAAAGCAAGAATGGTTATGGGGAAACTATGGAGCATAGGAGAGAGGAGGTTTAACGACAATATTAAGTGGAGGATGAAATTATTTGACGTGATATTGAAGAGCATACTCATGCCGTACATGCCGTACTAGAGATCTGGAGATGGAAGACATGGGAGGTAGTAGAAAGGGTACAAGAGGGATAGATGAGATGGATTATGGGTTTAGACAGAACGACGCCAGGATATATAGTGAGGGAGGAAATGAAGAGGGAAAAGCCGAGGAGAGGGCGGCGAAGTATAAAGAGAAAAACAGAAAAGACGAAAAAGGAAGATATTAAAATAATTCTGGGAAGAAAGATTGAATGAAGAACAAAAGAGTAAACTGTAGGAATGGGGAAAAACAAGGAAATAGTACTATTGGAGATGTGGGATGGACATAAGGGAAGCTGAGCGAAAGAGAAACGGAGGAAGAAACATAGTAGAAGAATTGAGGAAGAGAGAAAAGGAGGTACAGAAGCAGGAAAGAACAGTAAGAATACACAATTCAAGAAATGTGAAAAGGTAGAGAGAGATAAGGACGGTGGGAATACCTAAATATTTGAAAGGGAGGAGAGAGAAAGTAGGGGGAAAAGCTGAGTTAGGAGGATTGCCAGATTAAGATGTGGAAATGAAAACCGATCAACAGGTATTGGGCAAGATCAGAGGATAGGCTATGCAGAATGTGTAGGGAGGAGGAAAAATCCTTGGAACATCTAACAAAAAGGTTTGGAAAGATGATTAAATGGGAGGAAGAGATAAATAAGCTGTTGAGTGAAGAAGGAAAGGGAGACACATGAGCGAGAGTACTAGAGGAAAGAAGGAAGGAATGCGGAGAGGTAATGCAAAACTGAGAACAGGAAGGAAGAGAGTGGCGAAGGAGGAGGAAAGAAGAGAGGGAAGAGAAGCGAAAAAGTGGGAAGGAAGAACTGGAGTCAAGAAGGAATCAACCGGAGACGCAAGCTGAAAAGAAAATAGGAAGAAAGAGAGGGACACCGGAGGAAGAATAAAGAATAAAGAAATTCATAAATTGTAGTATTATGATTATTTTTATTTGAATGTAGTAACTAAAACCCTAAACGCCGCAAGGCCTAGGGGGAATAAATAATTATATAGTAAATCGAGAATTATTTCAGAGTTAACAAATGCTTGAAAGATCCATTGTAGGTTCAATTTGGCGATCCACTGTCGCCTGTTATTTTATTTTGTTTTATTAGGAGGTTGCATTGAAAGTAGCTGTTTTTTGTGTTTTTTTGAGTATTTATTTCAATAAAAAAATGCGTGAATTCATTAATCAAAGTACCTGCCCTCGGAAGCTATGACTTTGTCCCACTCTTCTGGCAGAATTTGAATTCCGTGATGAAATAATGGTTTATCTTTTGAGTCAATCTATTTTCAAATTCTCCGTAGTTATGGAAATGTGTTTTTTCCAAACAATATTATCGATCGGAAGAAATACTAATCACTTGGGGCCAGATCCGGAGAATACACTAGATACGGGAGAACCTCCTATTCGAGGTTTATCAGTGTTTGTTTCACGGCTATAGCAAAATGGAGCCAAGCATTGTCATGGAGTCATGGATTGATGGTCGATATCACATAAAATTATCATTAATTCGCTGTCGATAACGTTCGGCGCTGATTGCTTCCTTTTATTTTTACAACTCATAATACTCGACACCCTCCATATTCCCCCAAATAGAGAGTATTGCTTTGTGATCGTGGATGTTTTGTTTGGTTGTCGACATTGATGGTTAACCAGGATTAACCCATGATTCCTAGAGTTTCGGATTGTCGAAATAGAATCATTTTGCATCGCGGGTCATAATACGTTACAAGAAACTTTTCTTGTTATGACTTGCAAGAAATCGTCATTTTAGATAAATTATTGTGGCAAAGATCTCCATTCTTTCCCGATCTTTCCTATGGTTGTAAATGTCGTGAAATAATGAATGTATTGACTTCGAGCTGTTGAGCCAATTCTTTCTGCAGTGTTTGAGCAAAATTTTCTTTCAGTAGAGCTGACCGATGTTCATGTTCGAACTGTTTCAATTGACCTGGACGCACTTGTGTAAACAAAGGATGGCATCTACTGGAGCTGAATTTTAGTAGGAAATGTTTACACTTCAAAATAACATAATATACATCTGTCACGCACCTAGAGTCATTTACACGTGAACAGCAGCTTTCAATGCTACCTCCTATTAGAATGGGCAATGAGTGAAAACCAGACTCACATGTTTCCATCTCTCAGCATTGACATCTGGCCCTAGCATACACTGATGATATTGAAATAGCAACCAGATCCACGAAATAATTAGAAAAATATATCAAATTATAATATTAATATTATAGCTTGATGATTGAAACAAATTGAAAAATGGGGCTTATTATAAATGAAAATAAAACCAAAGAGATGTAATTAAGTAGAGAGTAAATCTCAACAAAAGTATTAGAAATAAAGAGAGAACTGTTAAATTTTAATTTAAAATTTTTCATAAAAATAATTTTGAGGAGTGTCAATTAATAAAGTGGAAAAGCTGGAGCTTACAACAAGACTATCTAAAGGAAGTAAATGTGTGGGTGATTAAGAACAAAAAATCTCAAGAACTGTTTAAAAAGGGTTTCATATGCAAGTGTCATAGAATCAACGGTATTATACAAGGATTAGGTAACGACTTAAAAAAGTGGGAGCAGATTGAATAAAAGTAATAGACATATGTTTTTGGTGAGTCAAGTATAGTGGGGATGAAAAGCATAATGATTACGATGGTTAGACATAAACCAGTAATACATAACCTATTATGTACTGGATAAACACCTTTGAAAAATACAAAAAAAAAATCAATCTGGAAGAAAAAGATGTGTCACAAAAAAGAGTTTTCAATCATGGTCCAACAAGCCATAGGTTTCCTAGGCATGAAAAACTAACATATGTATTAGGTATACTCACACAAGAATCCAAAAGATCCATGTCCTGTACCGATTTTTTTAAATTTTTTTGTTAATAATTATAATAATAGGAACCCAACGATTAAATCACCAGCTGTAGGGCTATATGGCGTCAGTGTCTCGGTCGTCATCGTGTTGACTGGAACTTGTAGTGGAGTTGGCTAAGTTCCTCTGCCCAGATTCCGTACGACGTCCATGTACTTGTACTACTGATTGACCTAGTTCCGATATTCATTCGTCATGACAAAAATTACCTTATTACGAAAATGCAGCGTACGCATTACGTTATCACGTAACATATGCTAGACACAATGTCTAGGTGTTGCAATCCTGACCTAGGATTACCTTTGTGACAAAATGACAACACTATATCAGCACGCGAGTGACTTACAATATTGCCACCTTAATTTTACACCAAAAGTGCCTATTAAATCTACCAGAATTCTGTCAAATCGAACCGTGACGACAAAACAAAAAGGAATACAGATCAAAGAGATGACAAAAATAAGGAAGACGGGTCCAAGTAATGACCACAAAAAGACTTATATAATTAAGAATTATATAATCTACCAGATTTAAGCCACCAGATCACCATCTCATCCTACTAAATTTATTGGAAAATCTACTAATTTTGTAACACTGATGGTTTTGAATTGTTGGCATAAGAAAAAAACGAGATGCATTTCTTAAAATAACGCCTAAGACTACAGGTATAATTTTCCACACAACTTTTTAATTTAAATTACAGTTTACTCAAAACTTCTTCCACATTTTCGGTGTATAAGAAATAACCAGTCGAGTTATCAAATGACAATTTAAAAACAGCAAGCAACTAGAATGAGCATATAATGCAATAACAGTTAAGAAAGAGGATGGAGTATAATAGAAGAAGTCCATTGTAATACAAGTGCAATCAGATAAGTGTTTAGCCTGCTGTGCAAACTTCTTAGACGTTAGATCTGCGCACCGGGTATATCCGTTCAGGATGTCCATGAGTCGTTTCGTACTGTGCTCATGTGACCTAATTAACTTTATTCTATTAACTTAATGTCGTTATTTTAACGGTTTAATTAACTTCCCTCTACATTAGAACATACGTGCACTGATTTTTATATGAGGATAACCAATAATCAGTTCAAATCTAACTGTTTCGATAATGGCGTTTCAGAGCCATTACTGGATAAAACAAATAAAACTTTATGATAATTGTGTATTGTATAATGGAACGAGCCTATTTTGGATTTTCTGCAGGTTTAAAAAAATAAAATTTAGAGTAAATATGGCAAATATTTCTAATATTTGCGGTTATTTTTATTATTTTCGGAATATTAATTACGATACATTTCAGAACATTTGTTTAAAATAAAATCTTAAAACATCACTAGTTGTTATAATTTTACGTAAGTAAGAGGGAAACTTCATTTTTAGGGTTTTGTAGGTATGACCAAAAAACCCTTATACCGTCATTTTGTCGTCTGTCTGTCTGTCTGTCTGTCTGTATGTCTGTCTGTCTGTCTGTCTGTTCGGTAAAAATTGTAGCCAAACGGCTAAAGCTAGAGAGTTGAAATTTGGCATGCTTGTACAACTTTTTGACCCGCACATAGGAAAAATACTAAAACATCTAAAAAACATATCCCCACCAAAATATAAACAAATATGTGCTCATCGAAAAAAAAAAAATATTTTTTTTAAATTCTGAGTAGGGTATCAAATGAAAGCCCTTAGTACGTGGATTAACGATCAAAACTTTATTTTTTCAAAATAAATTATTTTGACGCAATTTTTGCTAAAATTGTGCAAAAAATTTTTTGTCCCACACCCTGTAGCCCAGATGGTTTAAACTAAAAATCTGAAAAAATTCGAAGTAATGTACATTGGTGTGAATCGGAATAGTACAACAGGAATTTTTGATCAGATTATATTTTCGGAAAATAATGCATTTTTTGTGTTTTTAACCAAAATATGTTAAATATTTAATTCGCTATGTAACCCAGTAGATAAGCCAGTGCTCATAGCGATGTGCGTTTAGTCATTGGTTTAGATCAATCAGTAACTATGTATTACAATTAAAATACAGTTCATTACTTCAATGGGACAATTGCAACAGAAGTTTTTTATATCAGGTATAAAATCGTACAATTTTCTCCTTAGATCGTCTATTTCAGATATATCTAGCCTGTTTCTGATCTTTATAAACAAATTATTTGTCGCTAAAGCAGGCTTCAACAAAGTAAGAACTAGGAAACAATATGAGCAAAGTTTGTACAATTGATTTCAATTTTGCATATTTATTTGTTATTTCAATATTGTCCTAAAATGTTGAATATAAATGACACTATAAAACTATTATTTGAATATTAATAATTAATATTATTACAATTTTTTAAATCTAAAAATGAACTAGCTAACCAACTGACCTCAATGGGGTCGATATCGACCCAGTTGGTAACCCCTGGGCTAGATCTATACAGTTGAAATTTGACAAGAGTAACTTCAAGCCGCATATGGGAAAACTGCTCTGTATTCTAAAAACATATTACTTGAAAATACATATACTAGCATGTTTGTTTTTCTAAAAGAAAATAATATAACTTTTATTATCAAATGTACGAATTTTTAAAATTACTTTTTATTTTGACAGAATTTTGATAAAAATGTATTTAAGAAAATCACATACTCTGTAACCCAGAAGGATCATAGGTTGAAGGTTAAAATTTAAAAATTTCTAAGTAATACTCATTAATGTGAGCCATAGCACTGTGGGGGGCATTTTAAATATAATTGAGAAGTCACGTTTGGCGAAAGGAAATTAAAATAATTTATTTTACTTCATGCTATTTACTTTTAAAGGTCCTTCTTATAGTTTTTTTCCAAAACCTGTGAGCGGATCGAGCCTGTAAACCCCTTTATGTTTGCCAGCTGGTTGCTATGATTCTTTATGACTTAGGAATTAAGGTGTTTTAAATAATATCTGCATTTTATTTAACCTAAGTTAAATGAAAATTAAAAGTTATATTTAAAATACATGAGTACACTAAACTTACAATTAAGGGCAACTGCAACTAATTCCAAACACAAATCAAGAAATCTCCTAATCACCTCAAAAAAGAACCATTAAAACACCTTACACTCTCACAGGGTTTAGTGCCGTTTTCGAGGTTCAGGTAGTAACAGTAAATATGTACTCAAATAAATTCCACACTAGTTTTAGGCTAACCACCATCACGATATCGGGTTTCTTTACCAAACACTTGGGAGGTTCGTCCAACTACTATGGCGTCCAAAACCAACACCCTCTAGCGGTTTATACTTGACTCTCTGAAAGATTTCACAGCCCTTTTCTTAAAACTAACAATTTCATCTCTGAGTTCCTTTTTTGTTGTTATAAAAATAATCAGCTCACCAATTAACAAACAGAAACCATTTATAACTAATCTTTAAGACTCATGTTTGAACCTCCATAATTTATAAACCCAAATAATTTTTATTTTAATTTTTACTATAATTACTTGCTGAGTTTAAATCACTGAAAATATGTACCTATTGATATATGGTATATCAATACCTACAGTAGGTGGCCAAATTATTAGGGACAGCACACCCCCCCTGTAAATTTCAAGTTTAAATGCATTTTGTGAGAAAATGAATTGTTTTTAAATCATTTTTCTTCTATATTCTTGTTGCTGGTATCATTATTATTTTAAAAAGCGGGAGATCGCCAAAGATATCATCACCATCAAGCGGCAATTTATAGAAACCCTTATCAGAGAGTGGCATCACAACCCCAATCTCCGACACAACGCAAAAGTCTGCATAGAAAGCATGCCCAAACGCCTGGAGGCCGCAATCGCAGCAAAGGGTGGCATTACAAAATATTAAGATTTTACTTAATTTGTTAAATTAACACTTTTTATACAAAAATAAATGATTATGAAATAGCAATTATGTCGTTTTATATTCTAAATAAAACACTCTAATGAATAAAAATAAATACAGGACCCAAAGCCACTTATTTCCTCATTAAATTCATTTGAAAATTACAGAAAATCTGCACTGTCCCTAATAATTTAGCCACCCACTGTATATAAACATTTGGCCATGTACTTGAAATAAACGGTGACAATATATTAAACAAATCATATAATATACGATTGTAAATTGTACCCCTGTCTTCAAATTTTAAACTAAAAACTTAATGTGAAGTGTGAATTTTCACACATTGCAGGGTTTCGCAGGTATATAATAAGTGAAGGCTGAGTGTGTTGGACATATTTTGCTTTGTAGTAATCACGGCAAAATGAACGATGTTTTTAAAATAATTTATCGTTTGTTAATCTAAGAGCTTTAAAAACAAATTTTATGTTAAAATATTTTTTTGTGCATTTTAATTCTAATACCATTATTTAGGTTTCTAAATATGTGCAGTATTTTTTATTTTTTTTATATAGCAAGGTTCATTAAGATTTTGAAAATTGTACCTATGGCTTCCATTGGTTGTTTTAAACAAAACTTTTTATGCTCCGCCTCTTTGGTTTTGTATACACGACACAGAATGAAAATATAATTCCAACAATTCCAACTGGTTATTAGATTTATGCTCTTAAAAATTAAATGCAACATTTGCCAAAATATAACTAGAATTTTGACAAAATAATTTAAACAAAATAAAAATGGGAAAAAAAAACAAAAAATAAAATTGTCTCCTCTGTCCAGGAGCGAACCCTAGTTTGCTGCGTAGCAAGCGAGCAAGCTAACCATTAGACCAGGATACGCCTTATAGTATTGTGTGTTACATAACTGTAACTTTTGTACATCGTCAACAAAAAACACAAAAAAATGTGTTATTTTCCGAAAACATAATCTGATCAAAAATTCCTATTGTGCTATTCCGGTTCACACCAATGTACATTATTTAGAATTTTTTCAGATTTTTAGTTTAAACCATCTGGGCTACAGAATGTGGGACAAATTTTTTTTTGCACAATTTTGGCAAAAATTGCCTCCAAATAATTTATTTTGCAAAATAAAATTTTGATCGTTAATCCACGTACTAAGGGCTTTCATTTGATTCCCTACTCAGAATTTAAAAAAAAAAAATTTTTTTTTCGATGAGCACATATTTGTTTATATTTTTAGGGGAATATGTTTTTTAGATGTTTTAGTATTTTTCTATATACGGGTCAAAGAGTTGTATCTAGGTTTAGCCGTATGGCTATAATTTTTACCGAACAGACAGACAGACAGATAACTCAACTAGTATCTGATGGTTTTTATCTTAAAATAAATTAGTATTTATAATTAAATAATTTAGACATTTTTAACTAATTGAATAATTTTATTTTAAATAATAATGAACTTTTATTTTGGAAATTACCGCTCCCACAGTTTGTACTGTTGATGGGAAATATCTTAAAGAATATATTCAGGTATTTTTTTTGTATCTTAATCTTTTAAGTGGAATATTTAATACTCCACGGTTTAGTCCACTATTTACTGAAGTGGGGTAAAATTTCTTAATGTTATTGCAAATTTTATTTACAATAATATTTTAAAGGAAATTCGTCCTTTAAAACAAAAGAAAAATATTGATGTATATTAAAATAAGAATTGCACTGTCAAATTTTCAATCTTGTATGCAATATCTGTACTTCTTTAAACGTCACAACTATTACCATCGTTTAACTAAAAGGGAAAATAACAAATTGTTTCAATGGTTAAAAACTAAATGCTAACTTAACCAGTTGACAAGAAAAATGTCTCCGCTACTGTGCTGGTAAACCCTATCTCATTATCATATCTAAGCCTTCTCGATCAATTAAGCGCGACAGGCGGATGTGAAAAGCGACGTCGGCGCCAGGACGGAGAAGCTAGCCAGAGATCCCGGTCATCCGCTGTCTTCAATGAAGTTCCGCTCCTACAGGAAGTTTCCAGTTTCCAGATGACTGTATTCCAGCAGATAGGTTTTAATTGTTACTGCTTGAGTTTCGCTGCATTCAGACGGGATGCGGTTTGTTGAGTGACTGCAGATGGCAGTACTGTAGATAGAAATGTTGGGGATCACAAAGATAAATGTGATGGGATATGTTTATCCTGGATATTGGAGACAGATTTGCTAGAACGTGTCTATTCAAGCAAATTAGAAACATATATTTCGGAACTTACAAGTTGCGATTTGCTTTATATTGAATTCAATAAAATGCTGACTTATGTTTAATTAACTATTTTAACATTCATTAGCCTAGAAATAGGTATCTGATATTCCGATTTGAACGTCTGACTTGCATTATTTTGCGTAGGAAAATACTCTGCATGATATTTTTATCAATGACAACTTAAACTGTATTCAGGTTACGTTTTAATCATTTGATATCATTATTAGTTGTTTTAATGCTTATAATATTTTACTGTCGCTTATTTGAATTAATATATTCTAGACCTCTTCTTTGTATATTTGGGACTATAAAATCTCGCTAAATATTTTTCGTTTCTATTAGAATTCTTCCAAGCTTTTTTCTGAGATATAATTTTAAATAGCTTTCAGGAAAGTGTGTATATTCTTCTTGAAAACATTCATTGAAAACAAAGTTGTGTCTATTTTCTTTTATATTCTTACGAACATTTTTCATTCTACATATGTGTTGAAACGTACTTAAATTATTCCTAGTAACACTTGTGAACTTGTCAAGAGGACCCCTAAATTAAGAAAACGTTTATCACACCTTTTGAAATTCATATCGAAGTCAAACAAGAAGATGCAACCTCACATCTTTGGCTAATTGCCGAAGCAGCAAAGGCCATTATAATAAAAAAAAACCTCCTGCTTAACCCTCTGCTGGAGATGGTTTTTTTAAAATATCTTGCTCCCAACCACGGTGGCCTACAACTCAGTAGCTATCGCAGGATTTTGGAATATTCAGATGATCTGCCTACTATTTCAAATAAGATTGAAGACGTAGTATACCTAATTCAAATAGTTTTCGTAAAAAATGCAAGAAACAAGTTTCTAATTGTTATTTGACACCAACTTAAAAATTAATAGCAACAAGTTTGAGAGTTTATACCTTCCAGTCCCTCGATCAGATCGATAATACGTCACAGCTTTTGAAAATAAAATATTACGTGGATTCTTTGGTCTCATTTAAATTAATTGTAAATAAAAGGGCTACAAGAATAAAAATATCCAAGCAGTGTTCTTGAAAACAAATATTTCGGAAGAAATGGGACGTTGATGATTACAGTAGATATGACAAGTAATGAAACTAAAAGATGACAGAATGGTAAAGTGGATCTGGGAAGAAAAATTGAACACCCTTTTGTCCACCAGTGAGAAGGCCTCACAAGAGATGACAGGATCAGCAAAGATGGAGCGCTCATCAGACTGATTACATATAATATGGTGGAAATTACTTTTCATAGTTTCCAAATGACGCGTCATATATTTAAAACCAATAAAAGTAAATTATACGATGCTCATTGAACTTTCAAATCACTTTCATCGTCACTTCTGTATTACTTACAAGTTTTATCAGGTCTACAAAATAATGCATGCTTCATTTTAGTCAGTGTCATTTAGGTGTTACTTTGTAACATTATGAGACACGACCACGTTGTTAATAATCATTTTGTTTATCTAGTTGAGTAACTACTATATTTATATGATTATACTTGTACAGAAGACAGTAATAAAAAGAATCGTTTTGCTAATGAAGTTTCAGAAACAAATAAGTTTTGTAGTTATTAAATTATACCAGTTTTCTTATAGAAAAATTGTATTTTACTATATTAATAAAAATATAAAATATTTATTCAGTAGGTAGAACAGTCCAGGGTGATTTTAAAGTCCCATTTTCATACAATATATGAGCCACCGTAATGCCTGTAGTACACGATACGATTTCTTGTTTTGAATCTCGAACGAATTATAGTACACAAATTATTCAGATCAATTCTGTAAAATGTTACTGTGTAATAACGTTACTACAACAGAAAATATTATAAAAAGTATAATGGCTTTCATTCATGATAGTAACTGACCTTGCTCATAGTGACGAATTTAGTTACAATTATCATAGTAACAGAGTAACAGAATTGGTCTGATTGTATCGTGTACTACAGGGTTTTAGTACGAAACCTTGTACGATACTGAAAACCAACCAATTTTTATTGTCTCGACCTAAAATATTGGACAGAATAAACCAATAATGGCGCAGTATAGGATGCGCATATTCATGTGACCAACTGTTCATCTGTCAAACATATTTCGAGGTTATTTAGTATCAACTTTAGCAATATTTTTTCTTATTTTGTTTAAAATAAATTGGATTTAGCTGTTCACATTCGTAATACATTTATATATAAGTTTGGATTTATTCAACATCTTGTTATTCAACATACTTAACTAGTGACTTATCTAAGGTGACCATTAAACATTTCAATCAGGGAAAAAAGTACCGGGGGAATTTTTTTTTTGATTAAGTTTTTAATTTTTTTTTAAACATTTCTTATCCGCTAACTCTTGATTACAATTTCTATACTTCTCATTAATCTATCCAAGTTGGGTGTAATGCATAAAACAAATTCAGCGGAATCATTATTAATATATGTTTTTATTTGCCTTAAACTATTTTATAACGATAATAATGGCAACAATAATATTTTTTGACAAACAAAAATCGTAGTTTTATAGACAAAAATAATAATAACAAAAAATAAATAAAATAATAATTCCTTTCAATTTCAAATGTAATAAATTAGAACAGAAAACGGTACGGCTTTGCGAATCCTGGAGATTTACTGATTCGGGATAAAGATTAATATTATCAGTCTTCAAAAATTGTTAAACTATCTGTCCATTCTAGGTTAAGTACAATTATTTAAATTCTGTCAACTTATAAAAATAGACATAAAGCGCATCAATTGGTACAGATTCAAAGCGATAAATATTGCTTGGTATACTACAATAATTTTACATCCGATAATTCTGAACTAAATTCGCAATGCAATAATTATCGTACGACAAATCGTACTAGATTCAAAACGAGAAATTGCATCGTGTACTACAGGCTTAAGAACTCCTACTTATATTTACAGAGTGTGGAAGAACGAGCGTAGGTTATGTTAGCCTTATGATATGATCTATTTAAATTGCTCCCCCTCCCCAGTAATAACTAATTACTTTCACTGAATATTAATTACTATACAACTATCATTTTAAATCAGGTGTCTTCTTCATCTGATGATATAATTGTTTTTAAACTTTATTATAGCAGTGAGCACTTTATTCAAATCACGTTACTTCTAAGTCATATCTTCGTTAAATCATTGTAAGGTCATTGTTAAATTACTATCAGTGTTACTTCAATGAGCGCTCGGGCTAATAGAAAATCTAACAAGTATTTATACACGCTACATGGAAAAACCTGCCACTTAATAGAACAAGATAGAAGACTTATGTGAGTGAGGCCAAATGTCAACTCGGCTGTTTGAGTACAAAACAAAAGAATTAGAAGAAAAAACTGTTTTCAAAACTCGGTTGTTATTTGGGTATAAAATATTTAGGCTAACACTAAACAATGCTGTTCCCTGTAGCAAATGCTGAAGGCAATATGCATGGCTAAAGACGATTTGGAATATGGGGAAATTTCTGGCTGAAGAATTGCAGTACATAAAGTGAGAAATGCTAACTTGGTAGCAAACATTTGAACCGAGTTGACACCGAAAGAAAAAGAACCTACTTTAGAAACTAACCATATTTAAAACTTTTTCATATTTCTAGTAAAAATATCATTCATCCATTGTGTAGGCAAATTGTTACAAATTAAAAAACAAGGACTTTGATTTCTTGAAATCACGTACACTTTGTATAAATTTAAATAAATTAAGATTAAAATAAATGTAATTCTTTTGTTTTACATTTATATTATTAATAGATAATATCAAGGGTTTTTATGTGCATGATAAATTAATAAATATAACATATTCGTGGCAGTGACAGTGACGATTGGGGTGTGTTTAATTGTGATTGTTGTCGGTTGAGTAATAAAAAATAATCACAAAAAACTGACAGTCATTTTTTCACTGTCGCCGCGTCAATCAATTTTATGTTTGATAATTTGTCTTTTAGTTCATTAAATAAAATCAAAGGTATTCAACAGTCATTATGTAAATTTACGAAACTTTACGGAAAAAATAAATAAATACATATTTTCCCGATATTAATGAAATAATTTTTAAAAGTATAAATAAAACAAATAATAATTTATTTAATGTTTTCCTTTATATTATACACAGTTACATTAGTTATTCAGACAATATTTATTACATCAGGTACATAAAGAAATATTTAACAAACTAGGTTATTACCCCTCAACAATGACGGATTTATAACATAAAAATTTCAGTTGTTTTTATGTGTATTTGGTTTTGTTTTTTAACGTATCTTAATTTCGTATAATTAACTAAAAAATATACCACCATGTCAGGTATTTTCGAAAAACAACATGACTCTCTATGTAAAGAAAAGAATATTAAAAGAAAAGATGCAGAAAAGATGGTAAAGAACCAAGTTAATACTGTCAAAAACTTTTTTTTTTGTTAAAAACCCGTAATTGTTGACGGGTTGATCACCTAGTGTTATAATATTGAAACTAAAAAATATGTACTCACTTTGGAAGATTTAGAACTAAGTTTTCTTTAAAAACTTCTGCACATTGTTTTAACACAAAACACTAAATTAACACTATTTTAGTACTAACTTTTAATTATTTACACTATTTTTAAACACCATTTCATTAATTTTTATTTTAAAAACGTTCAATTCTTGCAAAAAAATTGATTCTAGCTGAGTATTTTTAACTTGTTTATACCAAAAAATTTCGTTTATCACTGGGATTATGGAATTAACATGTGACCTTAGGAAAAAATGACGTCACAATGCTACCCAGATTTCAGACACACACTTGCTAATTATATATGTACGATTGGCTTCTTAGAAGCAACACCAAGTATTTAATCTGTCCAAGTGCTCGTATGTTGCTAGTATATTTCATAATTTTAATTTTATGTCACTTCTTACTAGTATTAGCTAATTCTGGAATGCCTTTGATGAATGACCAGACCGAGGTTTATTCCTCTACCCTTATCGGCAAATGTTAGTGTTATTAACAAATAATCGCGGATGAAGTTTCTTGAAAATTATATCACCACACGCGTGCGCCATATTCCTTCTAGTGCTCACGGTTAAAATAGTGACTGTTCCTGACAAGATATTTGTTATTCGCTGTAAACTTCAGACAATTACATAATTTGTTCATAGCAAGTCAATCGTGGTTGTAGGTAGAGCAAAAATTTCTAGTTTAAACATGCGCGTTGTTAGTTTCGGTGAATTAAGATAATAAACTTAAATCCTCCACCTATATTTACTACACCGTGATTACAATCTTATTAGTCAGAGTATTCGTGGTGACAAGAATACCTAACATGCCTCAAATCGGACATGCACATTAAATCTGTTCATGAACCTATTCTTTAAATATTGGTACCTTATTAGAAATTTCACCGAATAAAGCTATTATTAACAGTTTTTTTTTTTTTTTTTCTAAAACTCAAAGACGCATGTTCTGTTCAACAGAGAATATAATAGATTTTCTGTTTAGTATGTAACGAACTCTTGAGAAATAAAAAAAAAAAAAATAAATAATTTGTGGTATGTGTGGTTAAAATCAAAATATTGATTTTATGTCAAAAAATAATTGTTTGGGCAAAATAATCTCATATTAGTTGATCTTTTATAGGTTAATCAAATACTTCATTACCCTACATAATTATTTTTTTTAAATTATATGAATATTCTGTAAAGGAGTTCATTTCGACTGATCCTAGAAGATACATAGTCAAGAATTTACATTAGAAGGAACTGTCATAAGCAGCCTTTATGAAGTCTTCTAGTTTGAAGGTAGAAATTGCTTTTTAACAAGTCTGAGTCTGTTCGCCGTTGAGTAAGCATCGGTGCTACAGTATTATTGACAGGTGCTGTACTTTACTGACTACTCGTGCTTTTTTGGGTGAGTATAGAGTGATTACGTGCTGTCTGGATCGCGATTAACGGTTATCTTCGCGTAAGAGAAGCCGCAACAATCGGTTTCAGACTGTTAGCAGTTGAAACTGCAACGATTGGATAGGGCTCCCGTTCAGCGCTCTCTGCTAGCGAACCGGGAATGGCCCCCGGTGGTCGCGGTGGCGACACCGGGAAGCCTACCGAGGAACCCCCGTCCTTAGGTACAGGCGCTCGACAGTGGTCGAGCCGTACCGCCGGTTCGGGGACCACGGATAGGAGAATCGTCATTTCTCCTGATGTCATGCTTAATGTCATCAGGTCTCCTCGCACTCCTGAAGTTCCTGCGGGAGCTTCGGAGAAGGCGAAAGCTGGTGCTGTTAGCACCATTGTTAAGGCCGCGGCCTCCCTGACAGCCACCGAGCACTCACCATCACCGAGTGGCTCCGGCTCCAGGTCCAGTGCCGCTCAGAGTTCTGATGGTAACATTTCCAATGCCATCAGATCTCCTAAAAAATCCAGGGCTTCACATAAAGCCATGGAGAAGTCACACGGTGCTCGTGCTTGCACCACCGTGGAGGTCTCGGCTAGTCCTGCGACCCCAGACACCCAACCTTCGTCGGGTGCCTCCGGCTCCAGGTCTAGCCCTCGTAAAGCATCACGTACTGATGTTAACTCAGTACGTGATGTCATCAAGTCTCCTTCAGTTAAGAAGGGGGCCAACGGACGTACCAGCACCGCATCAACATCTTCTGCGGGTACCTCAGCCTCTGGACGACCTTCTTCAGGACGTTCCACGGGCCCCAGGTCCACCAGGTCGAGCGCTTCCTCAACTTCAGGAAGCCGCTCCCCCACCGACCGATTTAACCGTCCTCAGGGAGGTCGGATGTCCTCTGCCTCCGACGTCTTCTACAGTGAAGCGTCAGAAGTCACTTCCTCCTGCGCGGAGGAGAGTGACATGGAGATCCAGGTGGATACTCCCAGTAAGCGCCAACGCTCTGACTCGTCAACGGTCTCGGGTGGTTCCGTGTCGTCCTTGAAACGACCTAAACGGGCCTCCAAGACCCTGACGCCTCAGAGCACATCACCAACTCCGGTCCAGGTATCCAATGTCGCCAAACCGGACGACATGGAGGCCTCACCGGTGGCAAAGTCGCCCTTGCCGACTATGTCTGCTGCCAATCTAGCAAAGTGTCCACCAGTGACACTTACTAGTAAGCAGCACTATATGCTATTTAGGAGCCGGTGTGCCCAAGCTGGCATCACCATCCTAAGTGCGCGTAATCTACCATCCGGCATTGTTCTGCAACCAGCGTGTGTTGCAGACTACCGCAAGGCCACCAAGTTGCTTGGTGACATGCGGGCCGACAAGTCACTACATGACGTTGAATACAACGTCATTCCACTCAGGTCCGAACAACCTTTGCGGGTTGTTATTCGCGGATTGCCTGTAGAGATTGCTCTACAGGACATCAAATACGAGCTCAGTCAGCTTGGCTTTGAATCAGCCAAACTGACAAGGCTCTACAAGGGACCGATTGGAGCACGCCGAATCCTGCCGTTGGTTATGGTTGAGTTAGCGAGGGGGAAAACCGCTATCTACAACCTGAAGTCTCTTCTTCACTTTAAGATCAGAGTGGAGAAGAAAAATCGCACTGATGAGATTAGACAGTGCTACAACTGCCAGGGTTTATATCACACGGCTAGTGGCTGCCATGCCAAGCCGCGTTGCAACTGGTGCAGTGGTGATCATTCATCACAAAAATGCACCAACAGGGACGAGCCGCCTTGCTGTGTCAATTGCAAGGCACGTGATTTGCCTGCAACACACACGGCTGGATCTCGCTCCTGTCCATCCAGAGTTTCAGCCAGACGACCTGTCTCGGCTAACAGGCCAGTGGCACGTACGGTGTACGTGCCGGCACCTCCTCCAGCGACCTCGGCCTGGAACAAAAGACTACCATACGTGGCAGCTCAGCCTGTTCCAGTTGCCGCCAAACCACTGCCTGCTCGTGTCAAGCAGTCTTCGCCTGCTGTGGCACCTGCCACACATGCAACACCGACCCCTGTTGTTTCGGCATCCGTGCCTGCTATTCCTGCCACAGGAACAGACGCGGATGGCTTCCAAAAACAGAGGAGGCGTAGAGGGAGGCGTCAGAGTAGCGCAGCTACTGCCTCTACCTCAGCTGTTCCTCCTGTTTCATTGTCCACAGTGACAGCCACCAAACAACAGGTAACTCAGGCTTCGCGACAGCCAGCCAAGACCTCACCACCTTCGGTGAGACCAGCAGCTCGCCCTCGCAAATCCACACCGCCGGCGGCGCCTGTGCCGCCTTCTTCGCCTTCTTCTTGTGCTGCGCCAGCAGACGCGCTCAAGATGTTGCAGGAGTTGCTCACGCAAGCAGCCGCTTTGCTGAGCAACGCCGCGTTGATTATAAATCAACTTTCCCTTCAGCCTGCCTTCTGGTCTCCCATTATTGTACCCCACAATGGCAGACACCAGAACTAGAGCGCGCCCTGCTTGCCTAACCATCTGTGCTTGGAACGCGGATGGTATTCGCTCTAAACGGGACGAGTTAGAGCTATTCGCTAGTGATCACAACGTTGATGTGATACTAGTTTGCGAGTCGTTCCTGAAGCCTGCAATGAATGTGAATCTTCGCAATTATTGCTGCTATAGGAACGACCGACTAACGGCCCGGTGTGGAGGTACTGTCATCTATGTCAGATGCAGTATTGACCATCATCAGGCCTATGATCCCCCTCTAAGCCAGATGGAGGCTACAACGATCGAGCTTACTACAAGCTTCGGACCTGTGTTTCTGACGGCGGCTTATAAACCGCCACAGAACCGACTTCTTGCCGAGGACTTGGAGAAGTTGCTCGATCGCCGAGGTCCGGTCATTATCGGCGGCGATCTCAACTCCAAACACCCTCAGTGGAACAGCCGTGTTCATAACACGAACGGACGTACGTTGCGGCGCTTTGCAGACCGCACGGGTGTGATTGTTACGGCTCCTAAGGATCCTACTCACTACCCGCGTGTGCCAACTCACAAGCCGGACGTGATTGATGTTTTTATTCTTAAAAACATCTATCACCCCTGTGATGTTTACACACTTTCCGAACTGAGTTCAAACCACAATCCTGTGATCTTGGACTTGAATGGACCGTCAAATCACATTGCAGAGATAACTCTCTCCAAAGTGCACTGGCCTACTTTCTCCAGACTGGTGGAAGAACGATCTGATTTGAACATTAAGATCGCTACTCCTGAACAGCTGGACTCGGCAGTTGAACGGTTTACCGTCATGCTGAGCGAAGCAGCGAAGGAAGCCACCGTCAAGAAGACCATTCGTCCTCAGGCCAAGCGTCTACCTGGACGTATCCTTTCGCTCATTCTGGATCGGAACCGCGTTCGCCGCAGCTGGCAGCGTAATCGCGATCCGGTGGACAAATCCAGAATGAACCGGCTGGACCGTTTAGTTCGCTTGGCTATGGCTGAACACCGCAACGATGAATGGTCTCGTGTTCTCGAGCAGCTGTCACCCGACGACCGCTCCCTCTGGAAAATGACCAGGGCTTTGGGTAGGAAGCGTGGTAGGATTCCTCCCATTATCACACCGACAGGGGTGGTGTACGATCGCCAGAGCAAGGCTGAGGCATTTGCCGACAGCTTGCAGGCACAGTGCAGCCCCAACGAGGATATTGTTGAACCTGATTTTGTTCGAGAAGTGGGTGAGAAACTTCAATCGCTAGCCGATGAAGATTTCAATCCCGATAATCACGACTTCTGCACTCCTGGAGAAGTCGCAGCGATTATCAAACGTCTGAAAATCAGGAAAGCTCCCGGTCCGGATGGTATTTCACACAAGATGATTAAGAACCTGGGTAGGAAGGCACTGCTCTATCTTACACTGCTTTTTAACTCATCTCTGAAATTCAGCCACTTCCCAAGTCCTTGGAAAAAAGCGGACGTAATTCTGTTTCCTAAAGCACAGAGCGATCGCTCTCTCGCTAAGAATTATCGTCCAATTTCTTTGTTGTCTTGTCTTGGCAAGATACTCGAGAAGCTTATTCTAAGCAGGCTTCAGTTCCATGCTGACTCAAACAGTTTGATACCTGACGAGCAACATGGCTTCCGACAAGGACATTCTACTGTCCATCAACTCATGCGCGTCACTGAGTTTGTCACTGACGGTTTCAACAGAAACTTTTCTACCGGTGCAGTCTTTGTAGATATTTCTAAGGCCTTTGATCGCGTTTGGCACGCAGGTCTTGTCTACAAACTGCACTGCTTAGATTTTCCACCTGCTCTCATCAGGATGATCGCCTCGTATCTGACCAACAGGGTACTGAGAATCAAGATAGATGAAATTCGCTCATCGTGGAGACCGGTTGAAGCCGGTGTGCCACAAGGCTCTCTGTTGTCGCCATTGTTGTACGCTCTGTACACCAATGACATGCCGACATCGGAAGGAACAATTAAGTGCCAGTACGCTGATGACACAGCGTACTTAACTCGCTCGTGGGACCCAGCTCTAATCTCTCAACGACTCCAGCACGCCTGCTCGAGTCTTGAGAATTGGTGCAAACGCTGGCGTGTCGCGGTGAATGGGGCCAAATCTAAGGCAATGCTTTTCACTAAAAAGTCTAGACTTCCGTCGGGTGCGGTTAGACTGTTCGGTGAAGACATTCCCTGGTGTAAAAAGGTCAAATATCTTGGGCTCATTTATGATCCCAAATTGGTCTGGAAGGAGCATATTAATGACTCTATTACCAGAGCGCGGAAGTCACTAGGCATGCTCTTTTCTCTCACCAACAGAAAAAGCAGTCTAAGCATTTCTAATAAGACCAGGATCTACACTTCTGTGATCCGACCTATACTGACGTACGCTTCTTGTGTTTGGGCTTACTCCAGTACCGCTAACATCAAGCGGTTACAGGTGTTCCAAAACAAGTACTTACGTCGGGCCTCCGGCGCTGCCTGGTTTGTGCGCAACGTCGACATCAGGAACGATTTGGGCGTGCCGAGTGTGGAAGACTTTATTCGCGCTAGCGCGGAGAAGTTCTTCCAGATCGCTCAAGTGCACCCCAATCCTACTATAGCATCGTCCGTCGACTACGTTCCGGCCGATGTATGGAAACATCGCAGACCGCAATGTTTCCTGACAGACTGTTGATAAACGTCTTTCATCTTGGACTCGCTCTGCTGTGATTATATCATTCTTATATTATATCATTCTTATGATAGGTCACAGTTGAACAGTATCTTGACCTACAGGAAAGGTCTATCTTTATTCCAACTTGTTAAGTTGGAATACTCAAGACACGAGTTGAGGGCTTACAGCCCGGTACTCTTCCACAGGATTGGACAAGAGGTAGAAATTGGTAACTTTCTCTCATATTCTTTCCATATTAATGATAAACGTCTACAGTGAATATGTTATGATAAATCTGGTGAAAAATGGGAAGCAAGAATCTCTGTGGGTGGCACGAGACTGACAAACTGATATACTGATGTCAAACTAGTTATATCTTAAAGTGAAGAAGAGTTAGCAGATAACTAACAATAAAACGATTAAGCCCTAAAGAAAAAAAAAAGTAAGACTTTCTAAGATCTTTCTAATAGAGAAGTAGCTGACTTTGAAGAAATATGTGCTTCATATACTTGCATATTCTACAGAAAGGATGGTTGTGATGCTGAAATCAAAAGACGAAAAACTCTAAGAAGTTGAAGATTGGAGAGACTCTTACATCTTAGAATTCATCTTTTTCGTGTTGCTCCTAGTAGAACGTCGTGTTCATCATCATCTGTCACATTATTTGATTATATTCTTCAGTTATACTTATCCATGGCTGTTCGGGTACTTCTCGTAAGAACATACGAGCATCGTCAAGCCATCAAGGCAGTGATATTCCACAAGGTTCATGATTTTTCTCTTGGACTACCAATCTTACGATTAATCCTTGTCATCGTCTCATGACAGAAATAAAGTAACGCAAAATGCGTTGTCGCTGTTCAACCTGTAGTTCCGTGAGGGCTGGCTTTTACTTGCGTCGAATTGTCTAAGGAATCCTAATCAATCCATATTTCTGGCCCTTTTGTGATCTCCTAATTTTAACATACATGTTTCTGCAGATTACGAAGAAAATAAAATTATAGTTTGTTAAATCTTTAATTTTTTTGATCAAAACGTATGCTGCAGGGACAGAAACTGTCGATATAGGAAACAAAAGGAAAATATATGACTTGTCAATGTTGATATATGTTGAGGCTCTATTTTAAAACAATTGAATATCCATAGTAGACAGTCTATGACGATCAAACAGTCTTATTTAAGATATTTTATCCATTTAACTAGGCGAATTACTGTCATTGCATTATATGATAGTAAAATGCATGATAAATGGCGAGTGCCCTGGCAGCAATAACTCCTTACAGATATGCTGACTAGATGCAAAATCAAATAGGCCAGGCATTGTATGAAGCAACACAAGTGGCTCCAGTTAGAGAAACATTGTGAGACACAGTAAAAGCTAGCAAGTCATAGTGTATATATACCACTTCGTTGGTAATCGTAATTTTTGTTTTATATATAGTTCAGCGGTAATACCAATTCCAGGATCAATTAGATTGAAGGATTGAAGGATTAGGATAAGAAGTATTAACTTTACATGTGTTTTTTTAATTTTTTTATTATTATAATTGGCATCTTGGTTACCATGCGAATTGCCATACACCAACTTTGCTTATTCTAACAGTAACAGAAGAGAAATAAGCAGAATTTGAAAATAAAAATAGCTCATAAAAACTATTATCTGTTATCTTCATCAACAATCTCCGCTCACACATTTGTCCATTCATTCACAGACGGTAGTTATCTTAAAATAAAATTTATTTTCGTACTTAAAAGTTGGCAGTAATCCATTAAAAAGTGTGTTTTCACGGTCTCCCCTTGTGTTAGGAACAGTGGTTGGTGTTGTAGAAGGCGACATGCTTGGACTAAGAGTAAACGGCCCGTAGCCGAGAGAAACTAATCCAGCACTTCCTGCGACAAACCACACACATCCAGTACGTCTCACATGTCTGCCTCACTGATAACACACGTGCACACGCATTAAGACACTGCCTTAATTAGAATTAATATTGAGATAGATGCTGTTTATGCTTGCAAATATTGTTCAACGAGTTCTTAGCGAATAATCAGGTTTAAGATTAATTTCTATTTGTTATACTCGCGATTCCCATCTAAGGATCACTGTTTCCCAACTGCTGGTCCGCCAAATAGTTTTACTGGTTTGTGAGAAATATTAAGGTAGTTGGAATATTTGATCATATAAGCCAGGTCTGCCCAAACAGTCGATCGCGGCGAGATTTTAAGTAGATCTTTAGTGTCTCTTGCTTCCATGTACTTAAAAATACATTTTATAAATATAAAGTTTAAATTAAAACAGGCTTCTCGCTAGCCTACGTTCAAAGGACGTATTGAAATATTTAATAAACGTTGTATGTACACGTTATATAATGGATTCTTATTTTTTCAATAAATTCATTGCCATGGCGGTGACTGGAAAAAAAATTCAAATCAAAGATACTAACGAGAAAACGCGCAAAAGTAATTGTCCGCACAATCGATCACGTTTGCTTGAGTGAGATAAGTAACTGGCAAGATGATAGCCTGTCGCAATGTACTGTATAATTTTCCACAATTTCAAAAAGCCACTAATTTTTAAAATTACACCGAAAAAATAACCGTATCTTAACATAACCTAACCAACAAAACTTAAAAAAAAGAACCATTTTCTAATAATCTTGCATAAAATTCGTTGGCGATCAATGTGTTAACCGTTGGGTTAAAAGTGCAACCTTGGAGGGCCTATGAAGAATCTTCATAAACATTTTTTTGTAAATTTCGTTTAACGAATTAGGTTATTTTTACATGAAAAACAGCGTTAAAATTACAATATGTAATGATTTTTTTCAAAATATTCTTCCCGAGGGAACCTCTCCCTATACAGGGCACTATATAACCTCCCCCCACCCCAGTGGCCAGCTACGCATTCTAGTCCATCGTGGTGACAATATATATAAAAAATGTAGATCCCAAATACAAAAAGGTTGAACAGCCCTGATATAAGCTATATTAAATATAAGAAATTCAAATTTTATGTCATGTGCTTAATGTTTTATTATATTCTCCAATTTCCCCGTCCACCAATGATAATTTATATTTATTTATACTACAGATATATTTTTATTTTTTTAGACACTTCAACAGCCTAGTTTTAACGTTTTACTTTTAAGCATAACTTAATTTAAATATTATAATTCAAAATATAAATCCATTTTATATTAAGGCAATTTAATTTAGCTTATGATGTTTTTGGTGTAAAGTAATTCTCTAGTGCCTCTTTTATTTTGTTTGATATGTTGTCTCTTCTTCTTGTATCATCATCTGGAGTATTTCTCCATAATAACGTGTTCAAAAGTAACCACCGTTAAACATTATTCACATATATTTGGGCGTTCATTTTTAAAAAGATATTAATGGGTAAAATTTCATGCCCTATGCATACATAGTCCTGTTAGTATTTCTAGTATTTTCCTATATATATATTTTTTTTTTTCAAAACATACATAACATCCTATATGTTGGTATTGTTTTTTGGTTTTCAGTTTACTGTACATCGTGTTGGTATAGGCATTAACTTAATTTTATCTTGATTTCGTTAAATGATTTATATTGCCGTTTTGTTTCCAACAATGGCAATATAACTAGATACCCAAATTGAAGTAATTTTTTATGATCGAATAATAATAATAATAATACTATTATAATTCTTTAGTGAGCACGAATTTAATGGTAGAAAATCCGTACCTTTCTTCTGACTTAAAATCGGTGGTGGAAAATTTCAAGTGCAACATTTATTGGAATTACTCCTTCTCCACCTCGAGGTTACTGACATCCACTAAGCTGGATATGACCCTCCTTGATATCGAGACCAAACAGATGTTTGTGATCGTTTGTAATCTCTCTGTAGGAGGAGGGAAAGAGGTCCAAGTATATGGATCTCTTTTCTAAGCTTAGAAAGCTGTATCCAGGGTATAAAATTAAGCTTGTAGTCCTGATAGTTGTGTTTTGGATGGAAAGCATCCTATCGAAGGAAAATCAAGTCCATTCCCGCCTGCAAAAATGCTGCCACCTCTTTGAACTGCAAGATGCAGAAAGCAGTGCTGGTTGGATCACTCCGTATTGTGCGGGCACTGGATCTGACGTAATATCCGCGTCTGCATATCGTCAGGCTTTGGAATGCATGCGTGTGTATTTTGCTCTATTAGTCTCTAGTATGACGCGGCTCAAAAGGTTGCTGAAGTTTGCGATTAGTGGACGCTTGTCAAGACCTGACAAACCCCAAATAATAATACTTTATTATCCAAAAATTAATACAGACCAAGGCTCGTCATGAGCAGTGTGTAATATACACAATCAATAATATTAATAAGAATAAATGTAACATATAATTTACATAAAAAAAAAACTAAGAAAATGTGTACAATTACAAAATATAAAATTACATACAATTAATAATTCATTGTAGCTTTGTAGAAATGTAGCCTGTGATTGATTTATTGTATGTTTTGTATACTTCTTGGTTTAAATGTAATATCATTTATTTCTGCAGTAATACTAAGTAATATAAAGATATAATAAAATATGATCGGAAAAAAAAGTCGTCTAAATCAGTGATTCTCAACCGGTGGTCCGCGAACTATTGGTGGTCCTTAGCAAAATTTTAGTGGTCCGCGAGAGGCTTATAAATGATTATTTTTGAGATTTTTTTGTAATTTTCTTATGATCTTTTGTTTATTTTCTGTAATTTTTGTTCATTTTTCAGTGATTTTTTATTTGTAGAGTCTACATATACAATAAATATGTTTAATAGTACATTTATATTTTGTGGTCCGCGATAGAAAATTTAATATTTTAGTGGTCCGTGGTACGTTTTCGGTTAAGAAACACTGATTTAAATAGCCATGGGTATTATTTATTTAAAATAAACATACATTTATAAAAAAGATATATTGTATTGGCATTATTGAAAAATACACATTATGGTGGCAAGCAACAAAAGTAAATGCTCCATAACAATAAACAGCACAAAATTGCTAAAATTTACATTTTAAAAAATAAAATTAAATGTTCACTAGACGCATTTTTTCATCAAATTTTACATGATCAAAAAAGTGTCGTCAAGTAGTCCTTGAATTTTATTATTATTAGTATCGAAATTAATAGAAAATGCACATTTCCATGTTATTTTTAGTCAAAATTTATTTTAAAAATAAAATTTTCACTGGTCGTAAAAACTCACACGTCCACCTGTCATAGATGAATCATATAAAATGAGTGTTGGACCAAGTAATCTTATAAATATTTATAATTTTATAAGTTTTAGCCGTAAATTGTTTTTAAAGTTTTCGCGGATCGGTTAGATTATGCTGCGAGCCGGAACCAGTCCGCGTACCGGCCGTTGGAAAACACTGCTGTTTAGTTGTTAGTAGTCAGATTCAACCATTAAATATAGTTTGTGTTAGCTTTAATTTGTTTAATTAATTGTACAAAATAGAAAATGAAAATATCTAACATATCCACTAGATATATTGTTAGAAGATGAGTGAAGTAAGCCGTGGAGCATGATGCAAGTAGAGCTTAGCATAGAGAGACATCTACAGGCATATCTACCAGTAAATACGTGCCCTTCGCCTGTTGGGGTTGGATAATGTAGTTAATCTACTCTGACGTTTCTGTGAATGGTTTTCAACTACGAATGTTACACACCTACACTCCGCACTCTACATTCGCATAGCGTATTCCTTCCGGCACATTCGCATCCGCTCAGCTCTGGAAATTCCTTTCCATACAAATTGAAAGACATCCATCGACAATACGTGAAGAGGCATACAGTAGCGCTCTCTGATCTCTAATACATATTAAGTTATTCGAATTTAATAACACGATTTTTTGTTGGTGAAAAGAAATTTATTACGTTATTTATTGATGTTTTAAAAAGTATATTTGGAAATGTTACTGTTGTAGACAGCACAAACGTGCATAACGTGCACAAATAAATAATTTAGTAGGTTTTTTGCAGCCAAGTGTTTAAGATTTATTTAAAATCTGATAATAGAAGAATTCTTAAAAACTTTTTTATGAGGTTCTCTAAGAAACATTTGCTGGTTACGAAAACATTTCAAGTTTTTATTTCACATTTAGGATATCAAGTACATAGTTGTGACATTTAGAGAAATTTTTTTTGTTATTGTGTCAAATATATATATTTTTTAATCAGTTTTTATCTGTACAAAGTTGGGGACTGCTCTACTATTGCTGTGCGCCAAATTTTTAAGTGACTGACACTATATTAATTTAATCTGAGTATTAAAAGCTTTACTTAATATACTCATGAATTAAAATCAAAAATATATTTTTTAGGGTTTTGTAGGTATGACCAAAAAACCCTTATACCGTCATTTTGTCGTCTGTCTGTCTGTCTGTTTGTCTGTTCGGTAAATATTGTAGTCAAACGGCTAAACCGAGATAACGAACCTAATCCGAGAGTTGAAATTTGGCATGCTTATATAACTCTTTGACCCGAACATAGGAAAAATACTAAAATATCTAAAAAACATATCCCCCTAAAATATAAACAAATATGTCATCGTAGAAAAAGAAGAATATTTTTTTTTAAATTCTGAGTAGGATATCAAATCAAAGCCCTTAATACGTTGATTAACTATCAAAATTTAATTTTTGCAAAATAAATTATTTTGACGCGATTTTTGCCAAAATTGTGTCACATCCTGTAGCCTAGATGGTTTAAACTAAAAATCTGAAAAAGTTCTAAGTAATGTACATTGGTGTGAACCGGAATAGTACAACAGGAATTTTTGATCAGAATATGTTTTCGGAAAACAACGCATTTTTTGTGTTTTTTTGGTTGACGATGTACAAAAGTTATAGTTATGTAACACACTATAATAGATGGCGTATCCTGGTCTAATGGTGAGCTTGCTCGCTTGCTACGCAGCAAATTAGGATTCGCCAGTTGGAATTGTTGCAATTATATTTTCATTCTATGTGTCATGTATACGAAACCAGAAGGGCGGAGCATATGACTTAAAACATCCGGTACAATTTTCAAAATCTTAATGAACCTTGCTAGATAAAACAAAAATACTGCACATATTTAGAAATTAAATAATGGTATTAGGTATTCGAATTAAAATTAACAAAAACGTATTTTAACATAAAATTTGTTTTTAAAGCTCGTAGATTAACAGACGATAAATTATTTTAAAAAGACCATTCATTTTGCCGTGATTACTACAAAGCAAAATTTGTCCTACACACTCAGCATGCCGCCTTCACTTATTATATACCTGCGAAACCTTGCAATGTGTGAAAATTCACACTTCGCATCAATTTTTTTATTTACGAAATAAGATATTAGTGAAAGAAAGGAAAATGTGTAGACAGTTTTGTTGCTATCATAAGGACAATGCATTTATCTAAATTCCGGTCTGTGCTCATAAAGGTTTTCCTGACTACTTGAGTTGAAATCATGTACAAAACAATTGTTTAAAGCATTTTACTGGAAACATCCTCAGTGTTTGCCGGTTCACGTACTTATTCCGGTTCTGTTGTGATAGAAGTGGCATAGCAGTGCGATGTGGTGGTTCTCTAACTTGAATGTTACCGTAACTCGCCAACTTCAACGAACGTTACCATCACAACACACGGTTACCACCACAAACAAAACTTACACTAATGTTTTCCCAAAACACCCATCTAGTTTCGAGTTAGATTTATGTTGCCACAGAACAACACTAAATGATCACTGCGATTCAATAAACAGATTCAAATTTGTGTCTATTTAACGAACGTAAATTTTCAATTTTGCAGCGATAGTGGCGCCATTCGTCATTTTAGTTGTGATTTTCATTTTACGGAAGTAAATGTATAATATTTTACTGGAGTAAACCTGGCATAATTTTAATTAACTACATAAATATTTGAAAATGGCGCGAGCTCGAAAACGATAGGCAGGAAGATGGATGATGGATTGATACAATTAAAGAACTGTGCAAAGAAATAAGTGACTGCTAAAATTAGGCCAGTCATGCAATTGAATTTGAGTGATTGCTTTTATGGTACGTGATTTATCTGCGAATTTTAAAGATATAATTTAAATTTAAAGATACTAAAAAATCAGCCATATTTGGGCCAAAGGCACAAGGTTGGTTTCGTTAACATTTCGTTAACTTATTTACGTATTTCAGTTCTTACCTTAATTTCACTTGAACGTACGACTTGAAAGTAAAATAATTTTAATTATTGTTTTCGTATTATGCTCTCATCTATCAATAGCTCAAGAGCAAGGATGCAAAAGTATTTAAATCAAAACGCAACGCATTTTGAACACTTGTTGATAAAAATAATTTACTTTTAAACTCTTATAGGGAGTAACATATTTCGTAACCCGTAAAAGATGTTAAAAAATTTAAGTTATTTCTTTTCAAAGGCTCTATTAAAAAATACCAATCGCGACATACGTTAACATTTAAAAAATCATGGCCATTCGAATATTTGGGTTCACTTGGTCTTCAATCCCCCCCAGTTTGCTCATACATTGTATTTTCAAAAAATATGGATGAACGGGTGGTTATGTACCCCCTGTATATTCGTACCATTTTTCAACTCTATAGATTCAGCCGGTTGGTCACAATTTTTACTGTACAGACAGATAGACACTTGAGTGACGGTATGAAGAATTTTTATCTACAACCATAAAAAATAAATGCATTATGTGTCCAACTGTACATAAATAAAGCTGTTCATATTGCAACAAGTGTAAAAAAGTGACGCACATGCGTGCTCCCAGTGGCGGATTAAGCCTTCGCCGGGCCCAAGACATTTTTGATTTTTGGGCCCTCAACCTAGAGGCGTTCAAAGGTAGGGTGACCATTTTCTTAAGAAGGCCAAAAAAAAGGTCCTTACCTCCTAAATCCAAGTGAAGAGCAAAAAAAGGTCCTTATCTCCTAAATCCAAGCGAAGAGCAAAAAAAAAGGTCCTCACCTCCCAAATCCAAGTGAAGAGCAAAAAAAAGGTCCTCACCTCTCAAATCCGAGTGAAGAGCAAAAAAAAAAAACAAAAGGTCCTCACCTCCCAAATCGGGCCCTTGACAATTATGGGCCCAAGACAATTGTCTTTTTTGTCTCTGCGAAAGTCCGCCACTGCGTGCTCCCCGTGGAAAATTAATGTTATTTTACACCAGTAAGTTAGTTAATTAGTTAATATGTTTGGCGCTCAGCAATGATGGCTATTTGTGATTCATATAACCAATATTTATAACTAGAATAAATTTTATAACAATAAATAATAGGAGTAATATTTTAAACATTGTTCCATAATACAATCAGCTAATGGTTCGGCAACCATCTTGATAACGTTGGTTCTGAAGTTAAACAATTGATACTTAGGATTTCTATTAAAGTTTTTTTTATTAAATTGACTAATTTTTTCATGATAAAACTATATAGTTACACATAAAATATTGCATTTTATTCTCATATAGTCATTCGCTTTCAGTACGAGTTTAAACTTGCTAGAGTAATTTTGTTGTTCGTAGCGATTTTTTTCGTAAAACAGTTTTTTCTAGTGCGTTCTAAAAATGAATGACATTCATTTCGAGCAACGGTGTTCCATCAGGTTTTGCTTTAGACTTGGGCACAATGCAACGGAATCTTTTGCAACACTTCAGCAGGCCTACGAAGACAAAGTTTTGTCAAGGACCCAGTTTTATTGGTGATTTAGGGCATTTTTAGAAGGAAGAGAGTTGATTGCAGATGAATCACACAGCGGAAGGCCTTCATCTTCAAGAACCGATGAAAATGTCGACAGAATCCGGGATCTTGTGCGTTGAGATCGTGGGTTGACAATCAGAATGATCGTAAAAGGGTTGAATTTGACTCACACTACCGTTCAGATTTTGACCAATGAATGTGTGCGCCTTGTCACCCAGCAATTTCAATAAACGAGTTTTTGGCCAGTAAAAACATTTCTGTGGCTTCTCAATCTCCTTATTCACCTGGATTGAGTTTTTGTGATTTTTTCTTCATCCCAAGATTGAAAAATCACCTCAAGGGACGTTATTTTGGGACACTCGAAAACATTCAAACGTCCGTAACCGACCGGCTCAAATCTATTCCAGTATTCGAGTTCCAGCACTGCTATGAGGATTGGAAGAACCATCTCCAGCGCTGTGTGCTTATTTACACACCTCATATATTTCACTCGGATTATCAAAACCCTCGCCTATGGCACGCGTTGTAAACTTCCTCCTCGTAAAATATAGCTTCCATTATATATTCTTATTAAATAAAATACTATTGCTTGTACATACAAAATCTAATAAACAACAAAGAGCTACGTTCGCGGATGAAATGACTGACAGATTGAAGATCGGCGCGCGTGCTCATTACTATTTCCGAACAAACTATAATCATAATCGTGATCGCATAAGTAGTAATATGCCCAACTTCAACTTGGTAGGAATTATATCTGCGAACGATGCTAATACCATGAGTTCAAAAAGAAATTACATAAGGGTTGGCTGTGGAAGAATAAAATAATGTCTATTGCAAGCTTTATATAACAATTGACTAACGTTTAGGCACAGCCTTTGTAATCATTAAAATATTAAAATTAAAATTGGAATTGGAAAAAATTGGAGCTAAATACAAATTTTTACATTATATACAGTAAATACAAATTTATACGTTAAATACAATATATTTTTTGATTTCACAGGTACAGAAAAATAAACATAAAAACTAAAGAAGCTGTTCAAAATGACCACCGTTTTCCTGCAGACACAAATTTACTCGTCTTTTCATACTATTGAACATACTGCACACTGTTCGGTAATTCTGTTTTGCAGTTCCTCGATATTGTTAATAGGAGTCTTGTATACATTATTTTTCAGATATGGGATTATAAAGTAATCTAAAATAGTCAAGTCTGGTGATCTAGGTGGAAATTCTGGATTTGAACGTAAACTAATTATTCGATCGTCAAAAAATAGTGGCAATACATAATTCACTTATTGTGATCTGCTGGCAGCAACCCATGTTAAGCAAGAATTTTGTATGGGAATAGCTTTAAATCTTTTTTGACAATAGTATGGTAAGTTCCTAATGATAAACCAGTCTCTTGCGACAGTGTACGTAGTGATGTAGTGGGTTGCTCGTTCATACGTTGACGAACATCATCAACTGTATTTTTAGTACGAACTCTTGGCCTTCCAGTTCTATCTCTATGGGTAATGCTCCCTGTATCTTGGAATAAATCAACACATCTTCTAAGTGCGCTGTGAAATTCTCCTTGAAGGATAGCAGTATCTGGAAATTGTTGCCGAAATTTCTCTAAACATGACACCGCACTGTAAATCCATTCGCCGTTCACTCGAACACCATTTCGAAAATATTATTGAATCATAAATTTTTTGTGTTCTATTATAAAAACCATTATAATTGTAGCTTAATTGAATTTTTAATAGAAACTTATGACAACAACAGTGATGACAGTTAATTAATGGACAGTTAAAGCTTGCAGTACACATTATTTTATTTTCCCACAGCCAACCCTTATGTTATTTCTTTTTGAACACATGGTATATTTACTTTAGTAGACTATAATAAATTGCCTACAAAAACATTTTTTTCAGAATCAATTAAATTAATGCAATATTCTCCTTGACAAAAACAGCAAGGGAATAAAATTCTCACGCGTTTCCACAAGATTATATCCTTGCTTGCAATACTTATAAAATATAAAATTTTATTTCGTTTGTACAATTTGGTTTCGTTTGCAATTTTGAAAACCTATCTCCAAAATTAATTTACGAAAATCGAGTGAATTGATGTGGAATCCAAACGGATGGAATGTATGTTACCGGTTCAAATGTGAAACGAAGTGAATTGAAGTGAAAGTAGATGTAGTGAGACGCTGTTTAAAAGAGTTTTTGTCGTATCATCGTGAAAGAGGTGATATATACAGAAGATCTGATTGGTTTGAGGCCAGGAAGGGAGACAGGTCGGCAGGTCATCAGGACTGTCGGTCCGCAGTTCAGCAACAGAAGCCAAGGGATGCAACAGCAGAGAAATGAGATTGAAACTTGAACAAATTTCCAAGATTGAGCCTAAGAGGTATTGACAGTACCGGAACTTAAATGAAATCAAATAAATTGACCTCAACGTAAACTTCAAAGAATGCGGAAAAGTTGAGAGTTAAAAATATCTTAAAACTCTAGTAATAATGTAAGTGTATAAAATCCAATCCATGGAGTCTAGAAACACCTGAGTCACAACTGGAAAAAGTATGAGAATAAGAATTCAGTGTTTAGCTGATTAATTATTCAAAGAAGTGCAGTTACATGAACAGTATAACAGAATACAAGATACTACATATAACAAAGTCTACAAAAATATAACCTCTATCGGATTACCTAGATATCTGGCAGAAGGAACGAGGAACCAGAAGGTAATCGCAAGATTCAAATGTGGCAACGAGGAGAGGGCAAACAATTACTGGATGGAAGAAACGTAAATATATGTAGAATCTGCAGAGAAGAACTAGAAACAATAAATCACTTAAGAAACTGTAAAAGAATGCAGCCAGAGATGCGAAAAGCAGAAGACCAATTAGACGCCTCGGGGAGAGGCCTAGACTGGATGAAAGCAGTCTTGGAAAGAAGAATAAAATATATTATTATGTATTAAAGAATATTATATAAAATTATTATAGAATGTAAACCAAGCCTTCAAAGCCGACAAGTACGAAATAAATGTATTATTATTATACAATAAAAATTAAATAGTCAAATCAAAATAATAGTCTACGGGCGGTTTAAGAGTGATATGGTTCCGAAACTCATAGATGGCAGGAGCAACCGCTGTTTATGTGGTTATATAGTTTAATTTAAAATAACCCACGTGAAGTTTTAGCTGACGCCATTGGTTTAATACTTAATTATTTTTTTATTTATTTTACATCGGCCTATTTCTACAACGAGGCTAATCGCCGATGCCAGGGGGCGACCTGGGTAAGGGGTGAATGATTGTGAACATGGGAGTTATGTAAACATATTATTCTCGCCCGAATAATATCACCAACGTGGAATTAAACTAGCCACCTCCAATTCCGACTTTCAACCAGTCAAAACTGCATGATTTAACGAACTCGGCTCTCCGTTGGATATTATTTTTTAAAACAGCAATTGTAATCCATTAAAGAATATTGTCTACATTGAGTGACTCGGCTCCTTTGTCTAATACCATTCGACTTTGGATAAACAAAATCTAGATACACCACGTTCTGGCGAGAACAGTCGTCACTTCAGATACATTCGATAAACTCCATGATATGGTTTCGTCCGTGAGATATCAGAGGCCATAGGCATCTTAACCGAATGAATTCATTTCATTTGCATAATGAATAGTACATGAAAAAACGCATTTCCTCACTGTAAATTAAAAGCCTTTCCGTCAACATCAGCAAATAGTGTGTTGGTGTTTAAGAAGAATCTAGTGGTTTCAGTCGGAGTTTTGTATGACTGTGTATGAAAATTGGATGCACCATTGTACGCCTAAATCAAAACGCAATCCAAACAAAGGACATAACGAAATGAGTATCATACCATCGGCTGGAGAAGTGACTACGTCAATTTTTTCCAGGAAGGAATCTGAAATCTGAAGACACGTTTGGGGAAGTGCGTTGTGTTTCTAAGGCATTATGTTGAAAAAAGTACCATATGAAACTAAAATTGTTGTCCTTAATATCATAACCTAGTTACTCTTTAAACCACCCACATATTAAAAAAAAATAATAATGAAAAAATCAGACATACCATATTCCAGACTTTAATTTGCTTAAATATTCGTAAGCGATACCATGACTTTTAAATCAAAATCTCAGTCAAAACAGGAAGAAGAACAAAATATGTAAATGTATCAAGTGGGTGGTTCGATCAAAATCAGATTCCTGGTTTAACAACAGTACTAGGAAAACCTAAAACTAATCTGCACAAAATGAAGCCAAAAGACCATATAGAAATTCCACAAATGATTACTACATATAAATATCTCTTACTTATTTCTTGAACAGGTTCAAAATTTAAGGTAAAAGCCAGAGTCGAACAAGCAGGAACGGCTTCTGAAAGAAGAAAGAAACTACAATATGAACGGAAAAAAAAAGGTAAAAAGTCATGGAATTAATTATTAAAAATATTATGTTGGTAGTGTATTTTATCTATTTAGTATCATATTATTGGCGCAGGTTTGAGGTTTGATGTTGCACAAATTTTGTACAAGAGTTGTACAAGCATGCTGAATTTCAAATTTTTAGATGCAGCCATTTCAACACAATTGGTCACGTACAAATAGACCGACAGACACATTAGTAATATAACAATTATTTTTGAATCCCCCTTCGTCTATGAGCTCCCGTCCCGAATTTTGAACTAAAAAATATGGCCACCTTAGTAATATTGTAACGGTTTTTGACCAAAAGTAAAAGCTGGAATATCTAGGTACGTTATGCGTGATAGTAAATATCGTCACCTCATAACTTAGTAGCCCAGTGGCAATGACAGGAATTTACAAAAAGTTAAAAAAAGAAGTTATTCGTAACCTGGGCTCTGTAGCTTCTTGGCTAGAAATGGAACGTTTTAATAAGGTTTAACATATTCCCATAGATCCATCAAGTATATTTATCATTGCAAAAGAGTTTATATTATTTTAACTAAAATGGCACATCAAACTGCAAGCAAAGGGGGATGCATCCTTTTTGTATGCCAATTGGAGACATTTTTTTATTAATATTTAAGTTTTATCAATAAAAATACAAATCATAAAAATTAAGTTTAATGCAATGTAAAAAATATATAGTGGACACTACATTGCCAATATCAGCTAAATTCTTTGTCCATGTACAGAACCTTTTTCTGAAGCCGTATTATACATGATTTTTCTCAAATAAATGAAAATCTTATGGAAATCTTGTATAGAAAAAAATAATATAACGATTTTCACTCTCCCAAATAGAAATGTCAATGGTGTTTAACTGCTTTTACCAATGGGCTTCCCATTTCAAAACAATCAGTGGCAAGAGGTCAGATGGAATCTGAGAGAATGGTTCAGTTTTGTAAGCATAGTTATATTTCTTACTGCTGTATCCTAAATATGATTTTATATATATAAGACGAGGCATATGATGGCAGTAATCTCGTAATGAGAGGGAAAGTAGATATTTATATTTATAAAAACTAAGTTACCCTTAGTTTGGGATAACTGGAAGGATTATACTCGGAATCCACTTAACTGTCAGGATATCGAATATCAAGATAGGTGATCAAACAAGGATATGTAATGTTCTAAATATAATAGCCAAGTTAGAACAGGAATTTCCGTTTTTAGTAATTCGTAGGTATAACCGAGTAACTCTTATACCTCACTCCCCAAATACAAGTGGTGAGCAAAAAAAAAATAAATAAATAAAAAAAGGTCCTTAGGTCTTCACTCGCCAAAGGTCCCATTCCCCAGATACAAAACCAGATACAGATACAAAAAAAGTTTTCACCTGCCATTGCTTTTAATGGCCAAATATACACAATAACGCCCCTCATCAGGCCACGTGCCTCTCGTCAAACCTCGCGCCCCTGGCAAGTACCCCGATGCCAACCCGTTGCTGCGGCTCTGACCGTCAATCACGTGATTGGTCCAAGAAAGTTAAATTTTATCATGTATTTACAGCTCTTAAACCCACATATAGGAAATATACATATAAATTTATGATTAGAGATACAAGAATAAACTAAATAATAAAGTTTTAGGAGACTAAAAGGAACATCAGCTTATAAAAAAAAAAAATCTAAAACATAAAGTTCTATATTTTTTTATTAGATTTAACATGTTTTTAGACCCATTCGATGGCGTATATCTGATTCAACCATTTAAAAAATTATCCTTACATAGACAAATTATTAAGAAAAAATCGATTGTAATTAAAACAATTTTTATTTCTACTATTAGTGTACAGTACTAAATACTTTAATTACGACCTATAAATAATTATCTGATTTCCATTATTTTCTGTCCGATTTTGGTTCATAATAATGTTTGAAAATAATGGAAATACGGTAATTATAGGAAGTAATTAAAGTCTTTAGTACTGAATCAATTATTCAACAATATTTTTTTTATAATTCTTAATCCATAAAAAATACGCTATCGAATGAATTTAAGTAATATGTACAATCTAATTTAAAAATTATAACATTGTGTTCAGCTTGAGAATTACTGGTTATAATATTTTCGTCTATAAGCAGATGTCCCTACAACTTTGTTATTTAACATTTTTATTGTCTGCGTCTCATTTTGCTGTTACACCTATATATAATCAAATATGTATTTAAAATACTTTTTTCTAGTGGGGCTGGTCAGAAAATTCAGAGTAAAACACAGTGATGTTAACCGAAATAATACACTCGAAATTTTCGTAATCCCTGATCTATGACGGATATCGATATATTTATCACAATTTTAATTTATATCAACGATATTTCAAAAGTAATAAAACAATTCAAGCAAAAACAAGCAATTTTTTTTTTCTAGCCGATGATATGAATTATACCTACCAATTAGGGGCTATTGGATATCGCCCTACTGCAACCAGAACTTCATAACGTATATCTTTATTGCCAAAAAAACAAATTATTTCTTAACCTTGATAAATGTCAAATAAAATCATTTACGAGACACAAAAACGTACTTTCTTTTCAATATAATTTTAACGGTCAGAGTTTGAATCGATCATCAGTAATTAAAGATCTAGGAGTGCTTCTAGGCTCAAAACTTTCTTATGAACTACATGTCGAATATATATGCGGCAAAGCCCTAAAAAAGATTCGCATTACTAAAAGGTTTAATTTTATAAACGCTTTTAAAAATCTTTACTTTGCGTACGTCTCTAGCATCTTAAACTATTAATCCGTTATCTTGAATAGTTGATATGACTAATACATTTTCAAATTTGAAAAAAATTAGAAAAAAGACATTAAGTATTTCTACTTTAAATGTAATGTCCAATACGATAACTACTACGATTCCTGTATCGGAATAAATATTCTACCGCTTCAAAAACGTCGTATTTTATCAGACATTTTGATGCTTTCCCGAATAGTTAATAACATAACATCTTCTAATAAATTCCTATTTCGATCGAATTGGGCATCCTTGCATACAATATAATATAATATTGTAATTTGTTTATTTATTTATTTATTTAACCAGCTATACAGATTTGTAGAGTAGTGCACAAGCCCAGTTACATAGTACTGGGAAAAAAAAAATACAATACAATTATAATAACAATAATATAGAAATACTAATAATATAGAAGAATAAAACACAATATAAGCAAACATACAATAAAATACAATATAACTAGTCCAATCTATTTTTATATTAAAAAACTTTCTATAATTGTCGTAAAAGATATCTACATCTCTATCAGAGACTTGCTTGTTTACTAGACTGAGCATTTTGTTCAGTCGTGACATAGATTCTGAAATTTTGAAAAAGTGATAATTTTTTATTCTCAATATTATGTCAGGGACTCGAATATTTAAATTTCTTGCTATTATTGAGAGCTAGGTTTTTTAACTGGTTTGCATAATACCTTCGAAAAGGATATGTTCCGGTTAATTTCAGAGTCAGGTTTCTTACAAATCTCTTTTGTACTTTTTCTTTTTGATTTTTGTGGGAAATTGTTTTTGGGTTCCAGATTGTAATCGCGTATTCTAATTTAGGTCGAACTAGTGCACAGTACAGTTACCAAGTTATACATATCTTAAAACTACCACTGTTTCTTAGTATGAACTTGTAATGAACTTGTAACACATGAGCAGGTACATAACTACAACACTCGAAATAAAGGCAAAATCTATCCAACCTATATAAGACTCCAAAAATCAAGAAATAGTACTAACTATTATTCAGTAAACTTCATGAATTTACTGCCTGATAATTTTTAATCTGACTGTATTAATACTTTTAAAAATATAATAAAAAAAATTTTAACTGACAATCCATTTTATTCTATCAATGAATTCTTGTCTCATAAATTTTAACGCGCTTGCTAGCTAGTCTCTCTGAACTCTTGTTTTAATATTTAGTACTATATCTATTTATTTTTTTCTTCTACTTTAAATTATTATTTTGTGTATATTATATGTAATTACGACTGACTGTAAACAATTTATGTATTGTAACATAGTCAATAAATTATATTAATATTATTATTATTATTATTATAAATCCTAAAGTTTTTAGAGCACTATTCACTATATTGTTTATGTGGTCACTAAAATTAAAATCGTGTCTAAATAGTACACCTATGTCTTTCACTTTATTTTGATAATAACATTGTAACTTTAAATTGTAAATGTGTGCACTTTCCTGGGATAGTCCCGTCTGTGCTCCGATCATAATAAAATTTAAAAAATAACAATATTTCAATTTAAAATGCTTGACCTAAGTAAAACTATCCATAGTCAAGACAAACTACCGAAAACAATGATCCAATTTTATGAAATGTATGTTTAAGGCCCGGTCTTTCCACTTTCAGATAAAGTTCCAGGTAACTATCTGACAGATAAGGTTATTTATAACTTCATCTGCTGAATAAATATCAATACCACTCAGTGAATCCAATACGTCAGTCTCATTATCCGTTAGATAACTATCCGATAGATACATTTGTATAGAAAGAAGGGATGACATTTATTCAGCAGATGAAGTTATAAATAACCTTATCTGTCAGATAGTTACCTGGAACTTTATCTGAAGGTGGAAAGACCGGGCCTTAGAGTTATTTCATGTTTGTGTAATATAATAACCTTTTTTTTTCCAAAACATTAAATTATTTACAACAAACTTTAACGCAGAGCCTTGCTTTATATTGTTATTCATGCCTCACACCTGCAACTTGCCTTATAAGCTTTGACCCATCTCATTAAATTCTTCAAATAACAGTAATATTCACCTTTGCTCATAACTTTTCAATTTTCGTCCTATTTTCAGTAGTGTAGGTGTATTATTACAGTATTTTGGTTTATAGCAATTATTTATTCATCGGTAAAAAGATTGCGCTTTTGTCGAAATATCAGTTATTCGAGCACATAAATTGTAATGATAAGCCGTTCAAGTTTGTGTCAGTAATGAACGGTTAGCACGTAGCGCGATTACAGGGCCCTCTGATGACCAACAATAACAATGCACGAACTCAATTATTGATTTGTTTTACCACTGCAGACATACCGGCTCATAGAACGCTATTTAGGGGGGGAAAGTGTGAACTAGGTGAAGTGAATGAACTTAAGAGTAGAACTTCTTTTAAAAACTTTCATTAAGTTTGATTGCTTAATAACGTGGAAAATTTTTGATTTTTAATGGTAATATTTCATTAGCCTGGAAAAAGCGATTGAAAAAGTTTTTACATTTAAATATTTATTGGTTTTAATCCTTTGATTAGCATTATTTTTTGGTTTAGAAGAAATATGTTAATTTGTTATACTTATGACCGGTTGTTTAAGAACTAGTTACATGTTTTAACTCGAGTTATCCCTAACTCAAGTTAAAATCCAATGTTTTTGTATTTGTTTTGTCCTAGTTATACCTAACTCGTTTTAAAACATTTAACTTGTTCTTTAACAACCGGCCATTAGTATATTATCAATTATAATTATAGAAGAACCAGAAGTAAATTTATACGTATTAACAAATAATAAGTATAAATTAATTTGTAACTCATCTATTTACTTTTTATTCATTAGATTTAGAAAATGTAGAAAAACATATAAAACCTTTAAATATATATTAAAATCATAAAATACTTTCATAACCCAATTAAAATTTAATTTGTTCATTATGGGTTAGAGACAATTAGTGTGTTCGGTCAGTCAAATAAAAATGTAACCAAGTAATTCCGTATTTGCGTTAATGTAGTGTTCGTTGGTTAGTGTAGTGACCAGTTAAAAAGATGGAGGACATATTTAGAGACTTGAGAGAGACAATTGGTAGCTCGGAGATGTTATTGAGGATTGGGCTGTCCAGTAGACAAATTAGTGATTAGTGCTAAAGAGTATAGTGTTTAGTGTTTGTGAATGTCTGATTTGGATTTAGCCGTCGTCGTTAATTTGTAAGTGTGTAAATAATGTAAATATTAAAACGTAACGTAATTAAAGTAGGTTAACTAAAATGTTGAGTTTAATCGAACAACCCTTAACTCCGTCCAAGTATCATAGCAACCAGCTAGCGGACCAATAGGGAGGTCCAGACTTGATCTGCTCGCAAGTCTGGATACTCATAATGTGAGGGAGACCTATCGTTTAGGGATGAGAGTAAGTACGAATGAAGTAAATAAATCAGCCAACCGTGACATTTCATATTATGTATACGTAGGTTCCCCACAGCAGGTCTCTGCAGAGAGAGAAAGCGAAAGAGATAGACACAAAATGCGAAACTAAATTCGCCCCTACTACTATAATTCTGTTACTTATACGAGTTATACGTAACTAATTAGAATCCTCAATTGTACAAAAAATATTGTACTATTTATAAAATAACGACAACTTAAATCTTTATATACGAGGGTGATTCAAATATAAACGGTAATTTTTATTTATACATTAATTTATTAATAATATACACAAATGAAACCTTCAGTTTATCTCTACATAGCCTCCTTCACGCTCTACACACTTTTGCCAACGTTTCGGAAGCTTGAATAATCCTTGTTCAAAACAAGTTTGAGAGCGCGTCGTCAACAAATTGCGCACACACTCTTCGACATCTTCATCGTTTTCGAATCGTTCCTCTCCAAGCGATTCTTTCATGGGCGCAAACAAAAAATAGTCTCAATATAGCCTTCAATTTGTCTCTTGACAAAATCACCCATCGAGCATTAATTTGTCTAAAGCCAAGATGTTCATTGATAATGATATGAGCACTCCCAATGCTGATACCCACTTCTGACGCGATTTCGTCAACAGTTACTTGACTTTGGGCGTAGATCATGACTTTCGTTTTCTACACTTCCTCGGCCGCACCTAAATTGTTTAGCCCAAGTAAACGCACGGTTCTGGGACAGTATAGCGTCCTCAAACTGTGCCTTCAAACGAGTTAAAATCTCCAAGGGTTTAACCCCTTCATTAGTTAAAAACTTACGTTATAATAATACGTTCTGCAACAGACCTATTACCTCTTGTTCAATCATGGCTATACTGAGGACAGAACAGAGCGGAGCAGCTAACCAGGCTGGTTTTTCCTCCCTGAAACACCGACCATCAATCCTCCACTGCATCATCCAGCTCGGAACTGCTTGCTGAGTACACAAGCTATATTACCTTTTATATTTGAATCACCCAAGTACATACGTATACTGATAAATGTAACAAAATACTGCACTTAACTTCGAGATATATAAAGTTAAGTGCAAGGTCTAAGACTGCAAACCGCAAAATGTCAACAAAACCAATATGACAGCCTTTGCATTTTATCACCGTAATCTTTAGCAGGAATTTGACTGGAACTCTGTAGAAATACTTGACAGGAATCCATGGGCTTCCGCAGTAAGGACAGGAGGGGGAAATTACCCCCCTCTCCTGGAGTCTTCAGTTTGTTCAACTGTTTTGTTCCAATCCCTTATGCCTTTTTGTTCTCAAATTTAATTATTTTTATGGCTGTCTATTTTATTTTATATAATAATTTTAACTATTTTTATAATCTCTATTTTATATTTACTATCAAAATTTCAACAAAATTCAGTACTCGTTTTCATTAAGAGTCCTCGCAATACTGGAGCACCTATGGCCTCGAAAAGGGTAAGCAGGGGTGCCGAGAGAAGCCCCGGGCCTGGTAATACATTCATTTCGGGCCCAGGAAGACTATTATTCCCCTCTCCTGGAAAGCGCTAAATGCGGACTTGATCACAGATAAAAGCTGCGCGTAGCTAGATATTGTACTTAATTTTTTCTGTAATATAATATATGTTTACGTGACGTATTCATTATCCACGCGGAAGCTCCCGATAGAACCGTTACAAAGGGTCTCAAATACTGATGACAGCTAACATAAACAAAGTGTGTAGTCAAATCCTGTCTGGCTCGGTCTTATAAGAACTATTATTTCAATTATTATTACGTCAACTATGACAGATAATCGTTTATCCGGTTTGAGTATAATAAGTATGCACAGGGAAAAATTTCTAATAATAGAGTCGATTTTATAGAAAAAGCCACTAATGCCAATCCGCCAATGATCGCAGACGCCTTTAATTTCTATTTAAACAGTGTTTTGTAATTATGAAAGTTAATTTAATAAATTACTAAATATTTTCAAAAATATGCCTTCATATTTTGTCCCCATGAAAAAATTCTGCGGGCGCTCATGTAGGAAACCCATCCTTAAAAAAACGCCTCCTTAGCGAAATGTAACGTACAAAAAAATACAAAATCCTCAATTATCGCACACAGAAAAGTAAACAAAATATATCAAGTGTTCTGCTATATATGTAACTTATCCTAATTAAGTTTCGCGCGCAAATCTCCACCAGATGTACAATTTATTCCCACGGTGCAATTATCCTTTAAACGCAGCCTTGATAAAACATGATCATCGACCCTGCTATCTGCCCTAATCAAGTCTCTGCAAGTATTCCAGCTTTTTTCCGATTTCTTCTGTAGATATACTGCAGTCTCACACCATATTTGCGGCGATATTTTAATTCATTTTATTTGTGTTAATTTGTGTACATTATATTTTTTATTTTATTTTCTTGATTACTTATTGTTTATTTATATATTTTTTCCATATGTTGATACGGTCCAAATTCACACGCGTCTGCAGCAAGGGTGTGCGCGCAGCGCTGATTGGTGAGGGATAAGATAAAAGAAAAGCAGAAACAGGAGAGGGAAAAAAAAAGGTTATCGGCAGCAAGGCGAACTGGGAAGCAGTTTTTTTTTCCTTTTGGTCCGAGTATAGAGAGAGAAGCCTTTTTTTTGCTGTTGTGAGTCGGGAGTGTTGGTGGAGTTAATCGCGGAGAGTGCAAGTTGAGGGCGGCGAGCGTGGAAGGGCGTCTGAACTCTGAGTGTTGAGTTTGAGCGGAGGTGTGATCACGAGGAGTGGCGCGGGTCTGAGATTAGTACCAAGTATTGGAGCCCTTGTCTCGGTGAGGATCCCGAGAACCCCGTCGGGAGGTCTCGTCGCATTGAGGTGATCCCAAGGCTGGCGTGACTCTTGCGCCTGATCCGCAGTCCACCGAGATTTGTTTTGTACGAGGATGGTGTTTGTTTTCTATTACACTTATTAAACTTATGTTTTTCAGCCCAGTGTTCCCTTGATTGTCGAACGACAAGTTACCCATTCCCCTATCTTACAGACAGTTGGAATCTAACATCTCGGAGAGCGGTAGGTAAATACACAGTTTTTCGCAGTTTCCTCTATGAAATTGAGTGGCGCCCAGATTTGTCAGGGTATGTTTGCGCACAGGAACTCTCCAATCCCTTTAAACTGCCGCCTGAACTAGCGGGTTGTAACAATATATAATATATTTTATCTACTGACTCTTAATATATTGTTTTAAAAACTATGCTTAATTTTAACTACCGAACAATTACCCTACTTTACAAGATCAAATATGTTTGTAATAACTTTGTAAATTCACTATTGTATTTTAACTTCTGATTTTTACCTGTCTAGCTCTAATGAAGATATTAAATATTTTTAAAGTGGTCAGCTTGATCTCGTTGCATTACTTATGTCCGCAACCCGTACAACCCTTCCGCATTAACTACGAGAAACATGTAAATAATAATCCGAATAATACAGCTGCAATATTGCCTTATAAATTACGAATAATTTAACTACATAAACTACCGAAATGATTGATCCCAGTTTATTTTGAACGAAAGATATGATTATGATACGAATGAAGTGGTCTTGGGACATATTTTCCCAACGGTATCCAAAGGTAGTATTTATTAAATGCTAGTAAACCGTCCAATTACGTCTGAAAATTCGAGTGCAAAATTTATTAATTTCTTTAAAAACTGGCTGCTTGTTTATTTCTAGTCTCTTTCTAAAACATTTAGTAAATTAATTGTAATAAATATATCACGAGATGGCTAGTGCCTATATGTCCTGCTAAATATTATTTGTTACTAATAATTATAATGTTAATTGATTAGCATTAATTTTATAAACTTACTAGATTCAACTGCTAGATTTAGTAGTTAAGTCTTTTAACGTTTTGGTTACTGTCCGGCAGCGAATTTAATCCAATTTCCTTATGTATTTCCACTGGTTCTCGACATTTCTTCTCTTTGCATTCATCACTAGATCTTGTTGTATGCTTTTGTTTGATTTTTGTTTCGTGGCTCATGGTTATTTAATTTCACAATAGAGCAAATTTCTCTTCTCTTGGTGAATATTATCTGGAGTGATTTGGTTTTTTTCGCTTATATTCCTGTTTCTTTGGGCCATGCTTTTATTTTTTAATAAGAAATATCTGTTGGATTTTTTGAGCCGAAAGTACTGCCACGTCGTTTTTTGATATTATTATATCGATCAATACAGGTAGCAGTGTTGTAATAGATACATTTGAAAATATATCTAGATACAGATACAGATACTTGAGGAAAAATGTATCTAGATGCAGATACAGATACAAATTTTAAAAAGTATCTAGATACAGATACATTTTTTTTACAATGTATCTAGATACTTCAAGATATTTTTAAGATACTTTCGGAAAAATGAAAACACCACAAAAAAAAGAAATAACTAGAGCAAGGAATATATTTGTTCACAATAAAAAATAAGTTACGAACTATTATTACTCTTAAAATAAACACAAATAGCCTTTGAAGCTGTGTGTCAGAAATATTAACTAACTATATACCTATGTAATCTTTAAAAAAATCTCTTTTTTATTCCAATTTCAGCGGATATCTCGAACATTTTTTGTTCGCTAATAAATTACTGATTATTAAATGAGTATTTAGGATGACAAAAATAAAACAACAATTTTATTTATTATATTTCTTTATTTAATTCACATTTATAAAATTAATTCTTATTCTTAGATTAGATAATTACTTAATGGTTGTTTTACTTAACCGTTGTTAATAAAATTATTATTTTTTTTTTTTTATTTATATTTTTTTAAAATTTATTCAGAGCTGGGAATACAATTACACTTTATTAAAATTTTAAAATAAATAATTAAATTAAATAAATAAATAAATTATAAGTTTGAGAATTATGATAAAATACAAGTTCTATATATAATTAATTAAATTTTGGAAAACATCCTTTTATTTTTTTCCATTTTTTTTAAATAAAAAATAAAAAAAAAATTAAATAAAAGAATGTTTTCCAAAATTTAATTAATTACATATAGAACTTGTATTTTATCATAATTCTCAAACTTATAATTTATTTATTTAATTTATTTTTATCTATAAAATTTTAATAAAATGTAATTGTATTTCCAGCTCTGAAAATGGCTGAAGTATGTTTTTACTCCCACTAAGCAAAAAAGAGTTTACTGGTCGCTGATTGGTTAATTTAAACTTAAAATTCAAATATCCGAATGATGCTAAATGTACTACCAACTTGAAAAATCGTAAGGACATATTTTGTAAAAAGACCTTGAAAAAGACAAAATAGGAAAGTATCTGAAAAAAGTACCTGAAATACAGATACTTAGATACTGATTTAAATATCTAGATACAGATACAGATACATATTTTAAAATGTACCTAGATACAGTAACTAGATACTTGCACAGTATCTAGTTACTGTATCTTGGTACAAATACCTAGATACATTACAACACTGACAGGTAGACCAGCAGTAATCATCGATGTTCTTTTGGTGAATATTATCTGGAGTGATTTGGTTTTTTTCGCTTTTATTCCTGTTTCTTTGGGCCATGCTTTTATTTTTTAATAAGAAATATCTGTTGGATTTTTTGAACCGAAAGTACTGCCACGTCGTTTTTTGATATTATTATATAGATCAATACAGGTAGACCAGCAGTAATCATCGTTATTATATTTGCTCTTTTCTATGAACTGCTATATATAACTTCCGATCTTTGTTTTCGTTCTTGAGATGGTCTTAAGATATCACCTAAGTAACAACTGTCCCCACAGCTTAGTAAGCAGCACAACGTTTTTGAGAATGCACACAACTAGAATATGTCAATAACGTAATATACCTGACACAACTTACTATTAACAAAGCTCAAATAGTTGAATTCAACTTCAGTATTAAAAAAATCGAACTAACTCAGGTAAATATTGACATTTTTGAAAGATATAAAACAAAATTCAAGTTTACATTTTATCCACTCTGTGAAATTAGACCTACTCCAGAAACCCCCAAACTGTACTCTGCCAAATATCATCAACGAATATTGAATATGCTAGTTCAGTATGGAATCCACACTATAAGATCTATAGTGAACTTATAGAAAAAGTTCAAATGAAGTTCATTAATCGTTTAAATTACAGATTTAAACGAAACATGTACTATAAATCATATGAACAAAATTTAACTTTTTATAAAATGCAAAGTCTTCTTCACAGACGAACGACACTTGACTTGATATTTTTTCACAAATTAATAAATAATAATATCGATTCTCAATTAATTCTACCACTTTTTAATTGCAATTGTCGTTCGTATACTCTGAGAACTCAAAATGTAGAACGAGATCTACAGGATATCTGAAAAAAAAAAGGTTCATAGAATGATACAAGAAAATGTTTTTCTACAAATGATGCCAAAATCAACCCACCAGGAAATATAGCTTGTTGTTTGGTTTTTTTGACGCAACTAGATTTTGAAAACCATTAATTTTTATGGGTTATGAGGTTTGTGATAACTTTGTTTAGCAAAAACCCTCTTCAATCATTACAAAGTGTGCTTATGACAACTTAAAATTAAAATTCAATTTAGATCCGCTTAAACTTTTAGAATAGCCTATAAGCAATCGTTTTAAAACCATAGCAAATCATAACATGCAATATTTAATTATAATTTGAGTAAATTTTTAATAAATATCTATTTCCTGTTCAAGATTTTCTACGTGATATTTAATGAAAGTATTTCAACATAATTTTCCACGCTTTAACTCTAAAATTATGCTTCTAATGTGCAAAGTTATTCTGCTTGAAATTTCATCGTATTAATTTAATCTTTATACATGATGTAAAATGAATAGGCTTTGCTCCTTTAACACCTATTTAGAAGCTCTGCTTTAAGCGAAACATTTTCACACTGCGACCTTGTAAGAAAATCCGTTTTGTTCGTGTTTTCTGTCTAAAAATTAAGCCCTGTAACATATCTAACCGGCTTGTTTGACATCGACTTACTGTGTGGGTAACTCTTGAACTTTCTGCAGGGTTCTAATCAACTTTGAAAGGATATCCAAAATTAACCTTGAAATTAGTACAGAATATTTTTATAATCTAACAGAAAGCTTATATGATTGTAGTAGAAGTGATTGTAAATAGGATGCATAGGATGTTTTATTTAACCGGGAATGTATGGGGTATCTCGAAACCTGCTAGAGATACAACTTCGGTTAAAATAAGCAAATTATATTAAATTAATAAATAAAACACTCGGTAAGTTTCACAAATATAAGTTTAAAATTACTCTATACGTATTTCGGCAGTGACGCCATCTACAGGAGTTCAAATTACAAACTAAACTTAGTTTTTAACAGATACATTCAGTGGGAACAAATATAAATGGTAGGGAATACAAGTGTAAACCATATTAGCAGATAAGGGAAAAAAGTTTTTTACCGATTTATTAGGGGTGAGTTGTAAACGTCAATCTGGTCATTCATTAAGGGAATTCCAGAGTTAATATTTTTGTGAATTTTTCGGTATTCTAAAAGGTTCAGTTTAAGGCTTTTATTGTGAATGTGTAGGATTTTAAAGTCAATAACGGAAAGGTTATGATTATTGGAGATCATATGTTCTGCTATGTTGGACTGTTCTACTTTTTTATTTTGTATGGCTTTCAAATGTTCACCAAATCTTGTAGCAAATTTTCGACCAGTTTGGCCTATATATATTGTAGAACAATCTTGGCACGATGCTTGATAAACTCCACTTTTGTTGTGTAAATCAGTTTTGTCTAGTATATTATTAACGAGTAAATTTTTAATTGTTTGTTTATTATAAAAGGCTGGATTTATATTTAATTTCTTTAATTTTGATCTTATTTTAAAATTAACCTGGCCGTGATATTTTTTTATAAATTTTTGTATCTGGTATACTTGGGAGATAAAAATATGTTAATAAAAGTTTTTTGCGCTTTTTTCTAATAATTTTGTCTATTTCAGCCTTATTATAACCGTTATTAATGGAAATTTTATAAATAGTTTGTAATTCCAGATTGTAGTCTTCATCAGAAAGTGGAACTTTTAATAATCGGTCTACATAACAATTAAAAGCAGCCATTTTAGTATTATAAGGATGTAAAGAGGAAGCAGGAATGATGGTGTCAGTAAATGTCGGTTTTCTATAGATTTTAAAGTTGAGTTTAGAATTAGAATGTGAGATGGAAAGGTCTAAGAAGTTTAAGGAACGATTATTTTCTATCTCCATAGTAAATTTTATTGAAGGATTGTTATCGTTAAGATGGTTGAAAAATAATTTTAATTGCCTATTACTACCTTCCCAAACACAAATAATGTCATCAACATAACGATACCAGAATTTAATACAGTGACGGAATTTGTTGGTACTACTAAAAATAAAAAACAATTAAATTTTACTGTGTAATAGTTTCTCACGACTTATTACAAACTGTACTTTAAGTACTGTAAATACGCTTTTTTCCGTGTGTGTATTTTTCCGTGTGCGCTCTTTTCGTGTGTGTATTTTTTCATGTGCGCTTTTTTCCGTGTGCGTATTAATCCGTGTGCGTTTTTTTCGTGTGTGTATTTTCAACTTAATATAAGAAATTGAAAAATTTATTTTAATAAATATATTTTAAATTTAACATGTCAAATCATTTTTAGTTTTAACATTATAAATGTATTGCGCTGAGTGAAAATTAATCGTTTTCCTATCTTAAAAAGTTAATGAATATATAGTTTGGAATAATATTTATTATTTGTCCAGTTTTTAATAATGGGCGAAGAGTTGATTCAATTGGAATTGGATGAAGTAAGGCGTATGGCTAGAGAAAAAAGTCTGAGGTGTCGAGCAAGTTCCACATTAAGGTAATGATGTGTTTGCCAACACACTTGGCAACGGGTGCACTAGTTACACATTAAATTACAAAAACACACGTATTGTTTTGATCAAAATGTGAAAGAACAAAAGAACAATTCTTCTATTTAAATGTTCAAATGTTCTGGTTAAATCGGAAGTTAAATCTAGATAAAAATAAGCACGTCGCATGTGCCATGTATCTTTACCCTTATGTAAAAAATTTCCTTAATATTATCATTTCCACTTCGGAGATATTTCCATAGATTATTTATCCCAACCCTGTATTAAATAGATCTGAACTTTATTGTGTTATGAAGTTCTATTTATATTAATACATTTCATTCAAATAGTTTCATGAATATTTTCTGACAATATGAACCTAAATATTCATTGAAACCACATCATACAAAATTTTCTGTAAATTAGAACACATACAGTGATACATTACAAACCAAATTAACACAATACACAACGATTAATTATGTTAGTTGTTTATTTCGAGCAAGCATATCAATGACAGTATTCAAGTAGGGAATTAGTCATTCTTTGGTTGGTATTCGGTTTGCGAGTCACGGTGTTGGAAACCGTGCTCTTTGACGCCATCTACATGTTGCTAATGAACCACCAATACCAACCGTATACATAGATTAAATCTCATCTGTATAAAGCAGGGTTATACAATTCCAAACCACCGGAAAGATTTATTCTATTTTGGGAAACATGTTGTGGAATAACATTTTTAAATAGGTTAATTTTAGATATTACATTGAAATACATTAAATTTTAAAATAAATTGCAGTTCCTACACTAATTTACGTTAATGCAACTTAGATACAAATAAAAGGTATAACAGCGAATTGCAGGCGTCAGAAATGAAATTCCCGCGAACAGCACTGAAGGAATGTGAAAGTATGCAACTAGAAATATAAAAAGAAACTTCAAATATGACAAGAATTCGAAGAATATCCCTGCTTAACAGAATAAGAACAAAAAAAAGGAGGTGGTGTCACCATTTAAGCCAGGATGCCAAAAAATTTATGTGAAGTTTGAAATTTTACACATTTTAGAGTGATGTAGGTTTTTAGTATTGGAGAACATTTTTTGTTGCAATTCCAACAATATTAAAAAACCTTTGTAAAGGTTTCGGCCATGTGTATAAATTACTAGCTGGAGTACCCGTACTAGGAATGACAAGAATTTGAAATTTATGGAACCGGGTACCCGCAACAATTACCCGGATATTACCCACTACCCGTTAATTACCCGCCACACGTTAATTACCCGTAATCCGTTAATTACCTGGTACCCATTAATTTCCCGCTACCAGACAATAACCTGCTATCCGCTAATTACCTTCTACCCGTTAATTACCCGCTACCCGTTAATATATAAAAATGAAAAGTTGGTAAAACAAAATTTATGTGAAGTGTGAATTTTCACACATTTCAGGATTTTGCAGGTATTTAAAGAATAAGAAGCCAACAAAATGCTGGATGTCTAAAAATAATTTTTTGATAAACATTTTCTGAACATTTTTATTAGTTATTTGAGTACTAAGAGCTTCCATTTAATTTTTTTTTACTAAATTTAAATAATAAGCCATAAATTAAAAATATAATTAATTTCTCTCGTACGTTTCCGGCTCAGATAAATGTACATTACCTATAATTTTTTCAGATTTTTGATGTTAAAACAAACAAATTTAAGAAAACAACTTTTCGTTCCTTAATCTATGCCTTCCTTTGAATTCCTTCCTAAGAGCTTTATTTTGATACCACACAATAAATTTTAAAAATTAGTATATATTTGTTCATTAAATACATATTTGTTTATATTTATTTCGTGATATGGTTTTTGAACTCTTAATATTTGGATATATGTGGGTCAAAGAGTTACATAAGCATGCCAAATTTCAACTTTCTATCTTAAGCCATTTGGCTAAAATTTCTACCGTACAGACAGACACATGAGTGACTTTATAAGGGTTTTTCGGTGGTCATACCTCCAAAACCCTAAAAATAAGCACATGTGCATTATGGAATACGAATACTTAATTCCTACTATTGAAACCGAGAACAAAATAGTCACAGATAAATAAATACTCAAAATATCTCACACAATTACTCGTTAATTATTCGCTACCCGTTAGTTAACGTCGTAATTAATATTATATATATATTAATTGGATCTTGATGTGTGTGTGTATGTATATATATATATATATATATATATATATATATATATATATATATATAGGTTAATATTTATCCCGTTGCACAATAATACTAGGAGAATTGTGGAAGTTTCCTGGAAATGTGCTACATTAATAAGTATAAGGACAATTTGAACACCAACACAGACATTCAAAGACTAAGTGACATATATAAAAATCTGATAAGAATACATGACAGCAATTTTAAACCATAACAATATTTATATTTAACATAAACAAACACCAATATTTATGGGATCTCCTATACCAACATATTCTTGCAGATTAGTTCAAGTTTTCCTCACAAAGTACTTGCACCAACTTTCCTGAACTTGAAAGAAGAAATAACTTATATATTTTAGAATTTTACCGCTAAACATTTGTAACAGTTTTTTCTATTTTAATTGTGAATAATGTTTGTGATATAATATCTAGTCTTAATTATAACAACTTACATAGGAATAACTCTTTAATTTAACTTAGTAATTGTTTTATTAAATATTATGTAGTCATTGTTTCATTTATTAATCATATTTTCAGCCCCTGAAGATGATTTGAAAATTCAAATCGAAATATTGGGCATTAGTAAAAGTTGAATTTTACTTTCCTCGCCGTTCATTCCCAATAAATTCTCCTAGTATATATATATCTTATTCCAAACTGCATTGAACAGAGAGGAATAGTTTCTTTTCTCATATTCATTTTTGTTAAGTAAATGATAAATGAGATATATCACCCTTATAAGTAACATTCCCCATGCCCCCTAAATAATCTTATTAAAAACTGCATTGAAAAAAATATATATTGTTCCTTCATATACATTATTGATGTAAAGAAAATAATAACTGATATTTCAAGATTTTAGTTTTAGGGTGTACCTCCGTAACTCCTTAAATATTTATTCAATCGAAAAAGTATATGCAACAGAAAGGTTTTTTTTTCTTGTTATAAACAATTTTGTTAAATATGTTCTTGCTGTTAGGTCAATAATAAGGGAGATATTTCAGATGTTTCCATTATTATCAATTATTGCTTGGCATCTTTTCGGTACACTTTCTACCAGCTATTCGGCATACTTTGGCAGTGATCTCCATATCTGCCGTATTTAACAACTTAGCTTATCCAAATTTTAAACGTTTTTTGTTCGAAGCTTATATTTCATGTACCCCTTATGGAAAAACTAGATTCATTAGAGAAAACCACATCACTCCAATCACGGTCTAAATATTTCACCGATAACAATGGTTTTTGTTTGGTGCTCCTGAATTTAATACCATTTTCAATTAAACAACTTTATAAGACTTAACTTAATTTTCTTTTTTAACAAAATTGCCTGATATTTACGTAAAGAAAACATAGGATTATTTTTAAAAAGTTAAAAACCACTGTTTTTTAGTGGTCACTTTTTTTAATTCTCGTTTAGGTAAATCGTCAACACTTTTATTAATTTTATATCGTTTCGCCCAATACTTCACAGTCTACTGACTTGTGCAAATAAGTTGCTGCACTTGAAAAGGACATTTTTGGCCCTTTTGGGTGGGTACATAAAAATACCGTTTTATAAAAATACCGTTTATCGGGCGTATTAGATCTTGATTTTCTTAAATGTTGGAACCTGTTTATTATTTGTGCACCTGATCCTGAGTCATAAGCACGTATGTCTTATTATACAGATTGTGTATGTAGATTTCAGTTTTAGGGTGCCCCCCGTAACATCCCAAATATTCATCTACTTTTTTAATGGTACTTTGTAAAATGCTATAATGTAAAAATAAAATATGTTCAACATTTAACGTTGTATTCAGACTGTGACGAGTTAATCTCCTCTTGTTTCATGTTTCTGAGTCACACATAGGTATAAGCATCCAATATTTTGTTAGGATCTATTTTGGTGTTTATAGAAAACATATATTACGTTTTAAAATCTTAGTTATTTTTGTGTTACTGTTTCTAAAATACGTTATCAATTTAAACATTTTGTTTTGCTCGTTTTCATAATAATACCCTTTTCTTCCTTCACAACCATTAATAATTTGTCAACGACAAAACAACCTTATACAAGCAGATTAAACGATGAAATTTTTAAAGAAAAGTGAGCATATAAATCCTAAGAAGCGTGTTAAAACATTTCTGTACAATTTCATACGCAGAATGCTCTATAACCGAGAATATCGTTAGTCAGGAAACTCGTATACATCATATAACAAGTGCAGATTACGCCAGCCGTAGAACGTGGATGCCGTGTTGTATTCTTCTTCTCGGAGCTGTCTCATCGTCTTGCAAGAAGTTATTTCGAAACACAAAGCAGTTCAAATACGTTCCAAGCGGCATCTCTGAAGATAAGGCCCTGAATCGGGGAATCGACGTCAAGCATAGACGCAAGCGCGCACTTTGATTATGTTACATGTTATGTCAAAATTGCATCGGTATACGCTTTATGGCAGGGTTGAACAAAGATTAGAAGGTCGTATTTTGCCCCTAGGGAATTTTGTATTACTCGGATAGTGATTAAACTCTGCTGGAATAGAATATTAGTTCTTTACTATAGTCTGTCCGCTGAATTGTGTGGAGTACAAAGTTCAGCGGTGCATTCTGAGTTAAGGAGAAGAATTATGGTTGCTTCGGTGCCTAATTATTACAATATATTTGTTTTCTAAGAAAAAACTAAATTTTAATGTAAGTATTAAGTAGCAACTTTTGATTCAAATTATTCTACATTAACATTATTCCCTTTTAATGTACCTATGCTCGTTTATGTTAGTATTGTACTTGCTCCAAACTTAATTCCTTGAACAAGTTGCACAAGTAATTTAAAATTTTCAATAGGTAAGCAGTTTTATTACAAATTTCTTTCTTTTTTACAATTGCTGTTTAGATAACTTTTTTACTGCATTCTTAAATTGAATGACACATATAAAATGATCAATTTGGAGTTAAAATTTCGTACAATGAAAAAATCATGGAGTGTTTAAACTTTCTATCTTAACTCATTTTATTATAAAGGTATATAAAAATGAACAAATGGAAATGGAAAAAAATTAACCAAAATGGTTCTGAAATAATTTTTTGAATAATAAAGATGAATTACACAAATATATTTTTAACCATGGAAATAATTTTTAAAAATATGTTGGCAGTGTAACCTTTTTGCATCATTTTATTGGGGATTGATGTGTCACAACTTATAAGCCAAGTTTAAGGTTATGTTTAAACAAACAGATACACAGAGCACAGATTATTATTATTATTATTATTTATTTTTATGGCATTTGCTACTTCGGCAATTAGCCAATAGAGCACAGGTCTTCCGAACTAGGGATGTTCCGACTATTGATACGATACCAGTATCGATATTTTTCATTCGATAATGCGATTTTAGTATCGCGTTCGAAAGATCGGAAATCCTTTCGTAAAATGTTTATTATCTATTATCGTTTTCCAAATTTTCCTAATTCTGCTGTTCTAGATTTTTACTAACTAAACCTAAACTAATTACCTAGTTTTTAGGTATACACTACTTTATTTTCCCCCAAACATTAGCCCATTAAAAATAGTGTAATAAACTTTAGTAAGTACGATCAATTTAGGTAATTATGTTAAGTTTAGTTAGTAAAATCTAGGACACCAGAATTTGAAAAATGATAATATATAATAAATAGTTTTTTAGGAAAGGATTTCCGATATTTCACGTGCAAAACTGGTGTGTATATGAACTTTTGCTAGGCTCCATGACGTTGTTACCTCTTCTCTTCATGAACGCCTCTTATTTATTAGTTCTTCCATGAACGAATCTTCCTCGCCTACGTTGTTGTAGGTGTCCAATTTATTGTTACGCAGGTCATCTGTCACTTTTCAGTCGTGTATACTACTTAAATGCCCATACTACTTTAATCTATTTATTATTGTAAAACAATTAGATTGTTATTATAAGAATTAAATGTTTTTTTTTTACGTTTTATAGAAAATATATTCATGTTTCCTTTCGATACTTGAAAATATCGATATATTTTTTTTGATACGATACCGGTATCGATAATTTTTATTCGATATTATCGATACCCAAATATCAATAGTTTCTCAGTATCGCATATCCCTATTTTGAACGCAACATTTTTACAAATATAATTCACGGCCTGCTAGATGCCGTTTTAGGGTTAGTAGAAATGCTAAAAAAAAAAATATATTATAACGTCAATCTTATATCTGTCGGTATGTCTGTCTATCTATATATACTTCTATCTGTCTGTCCAACTATCTGTTTATCTGTAGGTTAGAAATTGTAGCCAAACGGCTGAACATAAAAACTTGAAATTTGGCATGCTTTTACTCTTTGACCCATATATAGGAAACCTATAAGGCGTTAAAAAAAACTCATCGCGGGAAAATATAAACAAATGTGTATTTAATGAAAAATCTTTTTAAAATTTGAGCCAGGTATCGCAATACGTGGATAAACAAAACAAAATATTTTTGAAAATTTTCATTTTTAAAAATTCTTTCCATTGAATTTTTTGTGTACCACCCCCCCCCCCTCCAAAACTTTTGTCTCCCACCCTATTGCTCAGAGGGGTTGATGTAAAAAACTGAAAAAAATTGTCAATAATTTACATGGATAGGAACCGGAATGATATAACAGGAATTCTTGATCACTTTAGTTTGATCAGATAATTTAGTTTCGTTGAAAAAAATAATTATTTGTTTTAAATTTAATGTGTGTCAAAAGAATTCAAGACGTAGATTAAGGAGCAAAAAGTAGTACAAAATGAATATTTGATGTGGTGATTATTTCGATAGTTATCGTATACTGTGCTTATAATATTTATCTGACTGACTGGAAGACTAGGTAGCTATAGCTGGTTCTTAATTTGACCACATCTCATGTAGGCTTGTAAATCTTTAGATAGTGTGGCGGCGTTTGGTCCAATAATTTTTATCATTGTTTGTTCGGACACAGACACAGCCACCTTATGCCTTGCCTCCGCCATAGACAGCAAGCTATGGCTTCATTGTTTTTCAAGCTGTCAAAATTTTACATGGCTCAATAAAATATTTTTTAAAAGTTTAAATCTCTAACACTGGTTTACTTCATTTTAAATAACTGCGGACAATAAAATCCCATGTCCCAAAATCCAAGTGATAACAAATTGGGAGTACAAATGTGGGTAAAAATCATAAATTTCGATAACTATTGAAATAATAAACCACGTGTTACTATTGATGTGGCGGCGTTTGGTCCAATAATTTTTATCATTGTTTGTTTGGACACAGACACAGTCACCTTATGCCTTACCTCCGCCATAGACAGCAAGCTATGGCTTCATTATTTTGAGATTGTTCAATAAAAAATATTTTTTGACACTTTGACAAATTGAAAAATTAATGTACATTTACGTGAACTGAAAAAGTAAGCTGGCGTTTTAGGGTCGACTCAGCCTCATGTATTTAATACTATGAGTATAAAATGAGTACCTGTTTATACAGGGATAATAGGACGGGCCAAAACGTCACACTGAGCACGTGGTTTCCATATTTATGACCGGAGGTCTAGAAACGGAGAACTTTTCTGTCTCTATACGCCTATCTACGTGTTGGGAACCTATTAATACTATATTATACTATCTTCCCTATACGAGGGTTGCCTTTTATATTTCGGGTTTTGAGATCAAAAACAATTATTTATCAACAAAAGTGGCTTTATAGTTTTCCAAAATATTCTCCATGATACATAAATACACTTCTGCATACGTTTGAATCAATTTTCGAAGCATTTTTTCCACTCCGATTGAGGCACTTTCAAAACATGAATTTTGAATGCATCAACCGCTTCTTCAGGTGTAAAAAAACGTTGCCCTCGCAATTTATTATTGTTATGCGGGAATAAAATGAAGTCATTAGGTGCCTAATCGACGTTTTGCGTGCTCAAAAAGTCACTAGTATGAGCCGATTTGTGAGAGCTTGCATTGTCGTGGGCGTCAAATTATGTGGGATACAACGTGAACAAATCTTTTCGACAGCCAAGTATCCATGCAATAGTGAATGTATGCTGATCCCACTAATGTCCAAGGATACCTCAATCTCACCTGACGAAATTCGTCCATAAGCGAACTACGGCCACGATTGAAGTCGGCAAACTATCGATAAACAGTAGTCCTTGGATGGTGCTTGATCGCCAAAAATCGAATTAAGTTCATCGATGCACTGTTGTTGGGTTAATCCACGTCGAAAGTTGTAAAAAGTAATCGCTCGAAAATGTTCACGATTTAATTCCATTTTTAGCCGAGATGAATTTTTTCAAGTTACTGTAAACAACACAAATAGCGCTCGAACGTCAAAACGTTCCGAGTACGTATACCGTAAAAAATGGCAAACTTTACGATAGAAGCTCTATTTAGCGCAATCCCGAAATGTAAGAGGCAACCCTCGTATTTATAAAAGAGGAAAATTGTTTGCTTGTTTGTTTGTTCGCTATACATTCCTAGGCCTTTTAACCGATTAAAATCAAATTTTGCAAAGTTACTCATTAGGACTCTGCGGAACTAACGGCGCAAAAAAATAATCGGTTTTTAATTGATGTACATGTTTTTAGGGTGTACGGCCGGAAATAGATTACGGAAATTGTTACGACAGCTAAACTGTACGAGATATATCGAAAATATATATTACAGACTTTCAAAATTTAATATTACTACAAAAAAAAGTCCAGCAGAGCATATACGAGGTCTGTTCAAAAAGTATCGCGTATTTTGAATTTCCGCGGGTTACGTATATTCGATTTTCGATTTTTTTGTGGCGTTATGTTGGTACTCATGTCTCTCACTTATGCCGACAAGTTCGGCCATTTTGAATGTTCAGTTAATTTTTGACAGTTGCTTTGCTTGCACATGTTTTGGCTCGTGTTCGATTTTTGCCTATACCAAAAAATGGATCAAAGAATCTGTATCAAATTTTGTGTGAAAAACAAGATTAAGTGCGCGAACGCCTTCCAAATGTTGACTGTGGCATATGGTGAAGCTTCCTTGGACCGAAGCAACGTTTATCGGTGGTACAAAATGTTCTCAGAGGGTCTTGGCCGTGAACGACGAAGAGCGTGCCGGACGCCCGAGCACGTCAACAACAGACGAAAACATTGATGAAGTGAAAAAATAGTATTGGCCAATCGTCGAATCACCGTTAGAGAAGTTGCTGAGGACCTAAACATATTGATTGGCTCGTGCCATTCGATTTTTACCAATGATTTGGGCATGAGACGGGTCGCCGCGAAATTCACATCGTTGCTTGTGCGCGAATTTTTGGCCAAAAACAACACACTAATAATGCAGCAGCCACCGTTTCCTCAGATCTGGCCCCCTGTGACTTTTTCTTGTTCCCGGAACTGAAGAGGCCCATGAAAGGATGACGGTACGCTACGAGTGAGGAGATAAAGACGGCATCGAAGGAGGAGCTGAACAAGATCACAAAAAATGATTTTTTCAAGTGCTTCGAGGATTGGAAAAAAACGTCGGCACAAGTGTATAATATCTGGTGGGGATTACTTTGAAGGGGACAAAATAGATACTCATGAATAAATAAATAATATTTGAAAAAACACAAAATTCGCGATACTTTTTGAACTGACCTCGTATCGCAGATCAATAGATATCTCACAATTATCATTTATAAATTTACATTTTCGGTGAAAATTAAAACGCTCAGTATGCTGTGGAATATCGTCGTTACCTTTAAAGATTTACTAAGAAATATTACTTTAATGGCAAGAGTATTTACTAACAAAAAAGCCCTTTGACCCATGGACCTATCATTTATAGATAAATATAGATAAACAATCATAGAAAGAACATCGTAGTAAATAAATTAATCTGATGCGTGTATTGGTAGATGCTACGTTGGTCAGTCTGACTGTTAGACGGTAAAGCGGGGTGCCGGTGGAATTAACATATACTGCTGGTTCCAAAATTCAAGGTTTGCTTAGTTGAAGTAAATTTTAAATTGCGTTTTGATTATTTGTTATTTGTATTGATTAAATACTAATATCGAAACTTTCCATCAATATTTTGTTTAATTACAATAGATTTTTTATTTATCAATTCTCATATTTGCTTTTGGCATGCACAATTACCACCTACGCAACAATGAAACCGTTAATAGTAAAAATATTGTTACTACAGAATGAGTTCTTTACACATTACACGTACCAATTGATGAGAAAACGTACATTGTTAAAACCCTACATACAATTATTTTGATAAATTAATCATTCTTAAATTAAATAAGTAACTAAAATGGTAAAATTAAAATGGCCAAATGCAGACCATATATATACTGACAGATCAAAATCAACCAATGGCGTAGGTTGCGCCGTTTTAGATCCCCAGCGCAGTTTTAGCCTAAAATTTAAACTCCCAGATAATACGTTTATCTACAATACGGAAATGGTGGTCTTAAAGTTGAGTTTAGAATACTTAAAGAATCACTTTCATAATGAATTTGTAATATTTTCTGATTGTAAAAGAGCCGTCCAAAAATTGATTGGCCCTGGATTTGAGAAAAAGAATTATTCATTAATTTATGATATTATTAAAGGTCTAAACGATCTCACGATCAGCGGTAAAATCATAAAAATATGCTGGATTAAAGGCCACTCAGATTTTGTGTTCAACATCGAAGTCGATCTTCTAGCCAAAGAAGCAGCTGTAAATGGCTCCCTCTTAAATATTCCTCTAATCAGTAATGAGATTATGTCTATCTTTAAATCTTCCACATACAACCAATGGCAACAAGAATACATAGATTCTCTAGAGTTTAAGGGATCATACTATGGTAAAATCCAACCTCTTCTTCCTAGAAAGCATTGGTTTACTTCTCAACAAAGCAGATCTTTTGTATCCACTTTTATCTGGCTTAAATTTAATCACACCTTCTCTCCATATCATCTGCATAGAATTAATATGGTTTCGTCTCCTTTCTGATCGTGTGATAATTTGTCTGTCAGTGATTCGAACCATTTATTGTTCGAATGCCCAATTCATTTTCGCAATCGTAACTTATTCATACAAAATTTAGTTCTCCAAACAATATCCTTACCTTCCAATATTCAGACGCTTCTTGCTTCTAACTCTCTAGATATTTATGAAATTATTTATAATTATATTAAAGCATAAAATATCAAATTATAAATGTAATGTTAAAAACCTGTAATGTATTTATTTATATCTGGCTAATAGCCAAAGCTGCTAAAGCCAACAAATAAAAGGAGAAAAAAGGGAACTAAAATCGAAGGTAACGTATTGTTACGATCAATGGACCATAGGTTGGCAGGCCGCAAAATGATTAAGTAATGAGGGTTGCCAACTTCGGGAAATTTGGAAAACCATGGAGATGAATAAAATACAGTAGCAGTTAGTAATAGTTTTTGACAGATAATATAAATAATTAATTAGATAAGTATAGTGTAAAGATTAATAAGAAATAAATAAATACTGCACTTAATTCACCACTGAGAAACGTTGCCCGTTACAGTATGTTGGTATTGAAACCATCATTGAAATAATTTGAATTTTTTGACTGTGCAGCAATCATTTATTTTTCGAATTCAAATATTTTTGATAAATTATTATTTTTCTCCCGAGCATCGCCGGGTATGTCTGCTAGTTAATTATATACTAAGTACTAAGTTTATACTTTTTAGTGAGGGGTCGGGTAATTAATTTGCTATATGACCCGGGGTTCAACTATATCCGATCAAAAGTCCATTTCAAAAAAGGGTGCCTTGAGACCGGTAGCGATGTATTAATCAAACAGTATATTCCAGAATTATTTCATTACAAACATGAGTAAGATGATTAAAGTTTAATTACGGATATGTACAAAAGACTCTTATAGATATTTTATTGGCATAATACTGTAGAGCAGTCTGTACTGTATATCCTGCTTTCCTCTGACTTTAGCGGCCATGCCTGCAGTCCATTCAACAATACGGCTGTATCATATATTTTCCATTTAGCAAATTACATGCCTGTACTCGGCATTTATACGATTCTTTATTTGCAGGATTCGTTCATGCAACATTGTGTTAGAAATATAAGTTGCATATTGATTTCCCGAACAAATTTGTATAAATAATAGATTGAAATGAATACTAAATTATTATTATTGTCATTACATAATTTTAATAACAATAATAACAAGATCCAAACGCCTATGTGTCACATAGGACAGTGAAGGTAAAACGTCTGTTTCAAGTAATTTGACACTATAAAAATCCGCATGGTCAAATAAATATGTTTCTCCACGACCACAATAGAATTTACCAATTCTAAAATCAATTTTCACTAGTGAAGGAATAACTATTCCATGCTTGTTGTCAGATATTATTGTTCATTCTAGAGAATGCATTCCTCCGCGCTGAAAAGTATTGCGGACGGTGAATTATTAACAAGTATGAAAATAGTGGCCGATGTGCGGCAAGTTAAACAAGAAATAAATAAAAAAATAAGTTTCATTAATTAATTAATTTGTTATGTAATATAAATTATTTGTTAAAATAAAAAGTTTGTTAAAATAATTATGTCTTAAACTTCTTTTTTTTTCTGAAAGTAGGGTCTGTGACTCGCTTGGAAGAGAAAATTCGATTGTTCGTGGTTCCTCACGCTCGCCTGCGGCTCACGCTCGGAATGTTCCACTCGCACAGAATTTTCTCATTCCAACCTTGTTACAGAATATACTGTTACGAGGGACAATTCAAAAGTAAGTTACTAATATTTATTTTTTTTTTAAATAAATAAAAGTAAAAAATACATATATAATATAATAAATAATATAAAAAATAAATAAAAGTATATTTCGAAAAGTGCATATTAAACTTATTTTTCTACATAATCGTCTTGTCTTTCAATACATTTTTGGTACCGTGGTAAAAGTTTTTTCAATCCAGTGTCATACCATTCTGCCACCATACTGATTAGCCATCTTTCAAATTCTTGTTTCAAATTATCCTCGTTTGTGAAGCGTCTTCCCCCATGATGTTGCTTCAGCTGCAGAAACAGGTGGAAGTCACTTGGTGTAAGGTCAGGGGAGTAAGGCGAATTAAGGACCGCTTCGTTGTTCATCGTGTAATGTTGTTCTGCCTTCAATGAATGATTGACGCAAACGAGAAACCATTGGCCTTGATATAACGTCTTCACCATAAACACTACACAACTCGCGATGAATTTCAATAGCATTTTTATTTTTTGCCGTCAAAAAACGAATAACACCATGAACTTCGCAATTGGCGGTAGGAACAAGTATAGTCTCCATAGTGGCTGGAGCCTGACTGCCGGATCGATCGACGCACGCGCATATAAATTTTACCGTGCTGCCACTACACTCCGACGCAAATTCCCTGAGACTCCCAGAATTTTCCCGCCAGCCACATGGATTAAAAAAAAAAGTGTAACTTACTTTTGAGACGACCGTCAGATCTACGACCATCAAATAATAAATTATGCATTATGCGTCCAACAGTAAATACGTAATACTGTTCATATTGCAATAAATGTAAAAAATTGACGGGCATGCTTGCTCACCCGTGAAAAAATAACGTTTTTCACAATGAAGGTATTTATTTAGTAAGTTAAAATGTTTGGCTCTCAGCAGTGATGACTATTTACACCTAACGCCCATCTTTATAACTATAATATTATTTACGAGTTATTATTTATGAGAATATACAGTGAATTTATTCTTTAATGCAACAAGTACTATGTCATTACCATGGATACAGTTTTTGACAGCAATATAAATCGTGTTCATTTTCATTTGCTACATAGACAATTAGTGTGTATATTTTTGCTCATTGCTGATTTAAAAATTATTCAACGTATACAGATGAAGAAAAAATAATGATGATAACTTGGTATAACTCCCAAATGAGTTTAAGAGAAGTTTCTGCTGTATTTAGTGCAACTTAGCCAGATCGGCTAATACCAAATCCCTCTACAATTTCAAGACTAAATAAATTTTATCGCGAAGGATGTAATGCTTTTCTAGGACATTGGCTATATTATGAATTCCCATGATTTTTCGTGGACAGAGGAGCCACGTAGGAGGTAGCTGCATATATGCTTATGGTACATATGTATATCAAAATATAGGGTAAAAACACGATTTTTCTCGAAATCGACGTGTAAGGAAAGAGAGAGAAAAATTGATACACAAAGTTTGTACATGTATTTGATTATATTTTTTAACGTATCTTAATTTCGTATAATTAACCAAAAAATATACCACCATGTCAGGTATTTTCGAAAAACAACATGACTCACTATGTAAAGAAAGGAATATTTAAAGAAAAGATGCAGAAAGGATGGTAAAGAACCAAGTTATTACAGACAAAAACATTTTTTGTTGTTGTTAAAAACCCGTAATTGTTAACGGGTTAAACAACCTAGTGTTACAATATTGAAACTAAAAAATATGTACCCACTTTGGAAGATTTAGAAGTACACGAGTCTTCTTTAAAAACCTCTGCATACTGTTTGAACACAAAACACTAAATTAACACTATTTTAATACTTACTTTTAATTATTTACACTATTTTCACTATTTCATTAATTTTTATTTTAAAAACGTTCAATTCTTGCAAAAAATTGATTCTAGCTGAGTGTTTTTAACTTGTTTATGCCGAAAAATTCGTTTATCACTGGGATTATAGGACTAACATGTGACCTTAGGAAAAAATGACGTCACAATGTTACCCAGATCACATACACACACTTGCTAATTATATATGTACGATTCCGTAAAGAAGATAAGATTTCCACCAAATAGCTTTTTGGTGCATGAGTCAGGTTCAAATATTTAAAATAATGGAATGCGTGTGGTTGTGTGTGTGTTGGTAAGAATGCGTCTGTATAGGAGACACTTCAGCTATGTCTGACACAGAATTGAAAGAGTGTGTGACTCGAAGTGGAAAGAGGAGATTGATAGAACGGGCGTATGTTTGAGGATGAATGTATTGGAAAAGGATTTGTCAAGAAACGATTGAATTTTGTAAGATACTGTTTTTCTTAAACCGTTTTTTATACTCCATTTATTTTTCTGTTTTCATGTTTTTTTACAAGCTTTACAATGATTTTGGAATTGTTTTATTTATCCCTTATTGTGTATAAATTTGTAGAACTGTATTTCGATGAATCGGAATGTAGTATATTTTGTTGGCACTTCAAAATTCTTAACGACAGAATACAAATACATACACTTGTCCGGTATTTGAACCCACTTATGGCTAGCGAATCACGATCCCTACTTATGTCTCTTATAAATTAATTATCATGAGTTTCAGTGCTCCAGAAAAGTGACAATAAATAAAAAATTGGAAAGTAGTAATATTTATAAATATATGGGTGTTTTCTTGGGTTTCGGTCGATAATTCAAAGCAAATTTAGTCAAATATTTAAAAATATTTATTTACTTGCTAACTAGTTTCGGTTCTATATGAACAATTCTCAAAGCCTAAAAATAAGTACATGTTTGTCAAAATGAATTACATAAATTAAATGTAAAATTAATAATAAATGAAATATTAGTTATACTATTAATAGATGGAGCTATTTGATTTTTTTTATAAGATTATAATAAATTTTGCTTAAATTATCTATGTCAGTTTTAGCATTAATATTACAATTGTCTTTTTTAATATAAATCATTCTAATAACAACCTTTTAGTTAAATTTTGTTCAACATTCAGTATTGTTGTATTAGGAAAGTCAAATTGATGTTTTAGATTGTTGGCATGTTCTACAATAAAGTTGTTACTTTTGTTATTGTCAATTTTATTTTTACTAATGTTGTTCTCATGTTCTTTTAGTCTTGTTTTTAAATACCGTTTACTCTGACCAACATATTTGGCTTCACAATTTTTACAGGGTATGCAGTATATAATATTAGATTTTTGTTCTAATTGTATAAAATTAAGAGCTACTAAGAACTACTATTGTATTAAATTCTGTGTATAATACGTTTAGGGAAATTATTTTTAATCAAACTATTTTTAACATTATTTTTTATTTTGTCATGGAAATCTGTATGACTTAAATTAAGGGCTCTATATTTTAGATTTAATGCTGTATTAATTTTTTGTTTTAAAGGGTGTTTGGAATTAAAATTTATATATCTGTCTGATTTACATGGTTTTCTGTACCACTCTGTAATTATTTTTCCATTCTGTGTTCTAATGAGTTTGATATCTAGAAATGGTAAAGCGTTACTTTGTTCTATTTCCATAGTAAACTGTATGTGCTGATTAAAGGAGTTGAAAATATTTAAAGTTTCGCTGATTTTATCTTTGGGTATAGCTAAGACTAAATCATCAACAAACTTCCTAATAAAACATAGCTGAAATGGTAATTTTATTGTTGTTTTATCTAATAAATTATTTAATACTATTTTTGCTAAAACTGGCAATAATGGATTACCCATGGCTAAGCCAAATATTTGTCTAAAGTGTTTGTTATCAAATGAAAAATAACTAGCTAGGAGTAATATTTACTCCTATATCTTTTGCAAAGGCTACACAATTAAATAATAAGCCTCAACTTACAAGTCCATCCTTCATCTCAATATGTGCGCCAACAGTAGTCATGTCCGAAGTCAGTAGTCTTCTATATACTGCAGGTTAGCATTCCTGACTCTCATATAAAGCGACAATCACCGAAAAGATGGTATGGCAACATATTTACCATATCATATATTAATACGTCCGTGGGCCAAACCAAATAGTGTATAGTAAATAGGATACGTAACCATGTTTAAGACTGAAAACCACAAAATGTCAACAAGAACAATATAACAACCCTAACTTTCCACCATCATAACCTTAAACACGAATTTGACTGGAACTTTGTAAAAATACTCGACAGGGAACTCATCCTCAAAAAATCTCCTCAGTGAAATGTTAATTATAAAAAATACAATACTCTTAACTACCGTACAGGTGCGGAAATCTGGGGTTGGACGGAGCAACATAAAATGGAAAGACTACATCAAAAATATCTGAGATGGATTTTAGTAGTAGACAGAAAACACACCAACATATATACTCTTGGATGAAACAAAAAGGGACAAGATGAGAATAGAGATTGGCAAAATAGCAATGAGATATGAAGATAGAGAGAAAAAGGTTTTACAAAACAAGTCCAGGTGGGAGAAAAATAGAAGAAAATATTATGAAAGAAATGGGCATTCCACGATCTACATAGCGATGATTCGAGAAAGAGGTGAAAATGTGATCAGCGAAAAGAAACTAGAGATAGAGATGTACAGAGTCAAGTACAGCATGACAGAATAAGAAACTCTACTTACTTCCCAATGTTCCATCACATTGTCACTCTTGATAAGCCAAGATATTTACTGCACTCCAAAGCAGAGTGAATCAGAATTATTGCCAGATTTAGTTGTGGTAATGAAAGCACAGAAAATAAAATATGGAAAAGAGCTAAGGGAAAAAATGCAGAATATGCTAAGAAAAAGAAGAGACAATTTGGCATTTGTTCTATGAATGCGAAAATGGAAAAGAGAGCAGAAGTATGACAGAACTATTAGATAACTTGGGATCAGGAGAAGAAATAATGAGATGTCTATTAAAAAGAATGAATTAAATGATAAAATAAAGAAGATGGAAAATATTTTTTTATAAAAAAAAGGGAAATGAAACAATGCATTTTTTTGTTAACATAACTAAATTTTTAATATATTGTAAAGTATTATGTAAGATTCGAAGCCTTAGGGCAAGAATAATAAAGTTCTATTCTGTTCTAAGCACCGTACAGACATATAAAACGTCAACAAAATATACAAAGTATTCTGCAAGCGTATGTAACATCCCAACCAAACTCCCTGCCCATGTCTCCTATCATAATATCCTAATATACAATTTTTTTCACCACACGAATATTTTTTTAAATAATCTGTGAAAAAACTCCGCGACCATCGATTCTGTTATTCATCCCCTATCAGATCTCTGCAAGTTTCCTTTACAATTTTCTGATTTCTTATGTAGAAGTATTGCAGTCTCCGTCACACCATATTCACGGCGATATTTTAATTTAACTTATTCTAATATGTTTTAATTTGTGAGTATTGTATGTTTTGAACTTATTTATTACATATATTTTTATCTACAAACCTTGGTTTAATAATTTACACCACAATTAATTTTACCTATCGAACAATGATCTTACATTACTAGATCAGGTATGTTTTTTAAACTTTTTGATCAGCTATAGTATTTCAAATTTTGATTTTTATTTGTTTAGCTCTGAGGAAAGAAATAAAATATTTGTAAACTGCTCAGTCTAGAGCTAGTTGCATTATTTATGTACGCAGCCCGTACAATTCTTTCCCCACATCATTTATTAAATGAACTTGAACTTTAAGTGAAGTGGCTTAGAAATCATACTTTTTAAATCTTAGCCGGGAAGAATTATCAAAATCTTTTGAACAGGAACCATTGCAACTTCAAATACGTCATAGAAAGTGGAACTGCACTGAACACATCTTAATACGTACAAGTAAAGGTTCCAGCAAGAAGATCTGACGGTTTTGAAAAAATTCAGTTGTTTTTATTTATATATTATTGAAAACGAAAATATCTGCCATTTATAAATTAGGTTAAAAATGATGTCCATTTTTGCGTAGGCACTCCTAGAGCATGTCCATGAAGCTCTGCATAGCTAATTGATCAATTTCTCTTGGTATCGCGTCGATTTCTGATGGATTATGATTTACCGAAATTTTTTGACCCACAAAAATATTGTGTTGTAACTGGGAACTCGGCATGTTGATCAGCATTATATGATGTCTGAACTTTGACTATGTAACCAATACAGATTCGTTTTGATAAATTCTTTACAGCAAACGCATGATACGTCAAGTTACACAGCTCCTTCTTCTTCTTCAGCTTTTCCAATTTTCATATGGGGTCGCTGTTACTGACGAGTCTCCTCTATTCTCTTCTATCCAAATACTCATCCCCTACTAAATTCCTACTATCTAAATCTTTCTTTTTGAAATCCCTTCACCTCGTTTTAGGCCTTCCACGGCTTCTCTTACCTTTGACAACCTTATTCATAGTCACCCTTCCTACGTAATCATCAGGTCTTCTCATTACGTGCCTATACCATTTCAAAAGCTTTTCTTGAGTTTTCTTCGATATTTCCGTGACTCTTGCTTTTCCTTTCAATCTCTCGTTTTGGATCTTATCTCGCCTCGATTTGCCAAACATCTACCTAACCATTCTCATTTCTGTCACTTCCATTTTCCTTTCTTGGGACTGCTTCAACGGCCAGGTTTCAGCCCCATCGAGTAGGGCAGGTCTTACTACGGTTAAATAGTAAGACCGATACTCCACAGCTACTAAAATGGCAAGGGTAGTAGTGTAGACCGTCATCATATGACGGTCCCTTCTAGCTGAAGTTATAGCCAATCTAAAAACATCAAATCTTTTTGCCGGACCCTGTACCAACATCGTTTGAAAGCAAAAATACTGATTACAAGGTCGTTGTCTTAACATCTGGCGATACTCATCATTTAAGGAAACCAAGACGTCTGGCTTGTACTGGAAGCAATATAAAAAATTCTCAATTAGCCGAACTCAATTGCAAACCTTTGTAGATAATATATGCTCCGTTTAGGAGTTAAGGCTTGTCAGGAGCGCTATTGTATTAATGGTGCAAAATTTGTTTAGATTTCCTTTATTTTGATCTTTATCTAGTTTCTTCCTATTCGTGTCGATTGGAGTCGTCGACGATGAAAAAATTAAGTAGCAAAGTAACAACTGCAGAAATTAGATTCATGAGAGAGAAAGCATGTAGAGCAAAATATAACAGAATGAAAAATATAGTTCATAGAGAGAATCGAGGAACAGTTCCTGTGGAGCATTTACTAGAACAAAACCAGTTGAGGTGGTATGGATAAGTGTATAGAATAGACCGTAAAAGAGAAGCAAAAAAGGTTTTTGAAGCCAGGACACCAAAAAGGAAGGAGTTTTTGACCAAAAAGGAAAGGAATTTTTGAAGCCAGGAAAGATGGAATTTAAAGAACGCCAGCAAGAATAGGTATTGAATGCGAGGAAACAAGGATTATGACACAACATAGAAAGAAGTGGCAAGAAATATGGAGAAGGGCAGCGCATAATTAATACTCCCAACAGCCTGATACCTGAAAATGATAAAAAGGCTTTAGGATTAGGTAAGTGAGTAAGTAAATATTTCCTTTTTCTCGCTCATCAGCTAATCTCTTTTTTGCTCTTTAGTTGGTTTACATCATATGTAAGGCATTGTGATCATACCGATTTTAACATTTCGAGATTTCGATGGATCTTCACGAATTGAGGTCCCTACATAACGTTTTGACTATTTTTAGCATGATGTCTGTCGGTCTGTCTGCTTGTCTATCTGTCTGTCTGTCTGTCTGTCTGTCTGTCTGTCTGTCTGTCTGTCTGTCGGTCTTTGTATACGTGCAAAGCTAATTCGGCTGAAAGGATTTTTATGAAACTTCATATTTAAGCTTTTGACATCAATGGCACGAGTTGATCAACTTTTGGTAAAATCGATTAACTAGAAATAAGAGTTTACAAGTGTCGGTTTTAAGATTTTTGCGAAATTTCACAACAGAGAAATATTTCGAAAAAATTTATTAAACAAAAGTTGCTATAAAAGTAATAACTAACAACTTTTATTTAAGATTTTTATTTATTTATATTTTTTATGTTATTAATTTTTTTAAATTTTATTTTATTTTATTTTATTTTTTTGTATGTATGCAGGTACTTTTCCATGGTTATCGTAAATTATAAATACACATTATGAAATTGTCAACGTAATATAATACGTTATTGTCTTTTACAATATATTTTATAACTACTCTGCTGTTAGAATTTATTTTATGCAAGTACATTTTGATGGCGGTCGGTCCTGTGGTGGCCACAGTTGATTCTTTTTGCTAATGATCTTTCGAAACAGGGTCGCAAAAATATTCGAATAGCCGCAAGGTCGACATTTGCTAATATAAATTTAGTGGGTACTTAATGGATATAATTCTAATGCATCGAATTAGGGTAACGCTGAAAATCTACGTCCGATGTCCCATAACTATTAATAAGTTATTAATGAGTTGAATTTAATTATAAATATTAGAGTAGATTAGTGTATTTGTCATTTATTCAAATGCTGAATGCTAAGCCATTTGATTGTGTTGATGTAACAGTGTGCTGAAAGGTGCATCTGATTATTGAGCACAACACACTGTTAACATCATTCTGTACAACTGCTGTTGTATTTAGCCCTGCTCTGTCCCGGACTCGTATCCAATCTACTCGCTACAACAATTCCATGAAGTAATCTCATATCTGCAGCTTCCCGCAATCTACTTGTTTTGATATACATTCAAATTTCATGACCACTGCGGGGATTCGCTACCAACATTATAAATATCAAGGTCTACAAAGGGTGTATTCTAACATTTGTAATTTGTACGGTGATTTTAATGTTTTTAGAACAGAAAGCTAAAATTGTACTTTTGTATATTATAAGATTTTACATAAGGTCTAGAAAGTCGTTTTAATTTGATTAAGGGATGCAATTTGACAAAACTGGAATACTAATATAATAATAATTGGTTCCCAGTGCCTTAGGGGGTGCAACGATTGAAGAAGATAAAGATTGCTAGTTTAATCTTTTTAGGGTTTTGTAGGTATAACCAAAAAGTCATTATAAGATCACCTTGTCTATCTGTCTTTGCGGTGAAAAATCGGCATGTATGTGTATATAGTTCGTTGACCCACATTTAAGAAAAATACTGAGACTTTGAAGAAATATAGAAAGTTTCATTCAAATACCATAACCGACTCATTGGACATGAGAATGAACTGGTGGTATATTTATTGAACAAACTTGATAACAATCAGTTAGAGAATTTTTGGCTAAGATTAATGATCTACTGCAATATGTCAATCTAAGCTGATGTTACTCGTCACGTATGTCACATTATTGAGGTACAACACGTATGTATTTCTATGCTTTGTTATGTTATTTACGCTAGTTGTGGAGTGAATGCTTGGTTTTGCTGCTTTTAGAGGTTAAATATCTATTTTGTAAGAATTTAAGGGTTATTTATGTCATTTAGTCATTTTAAATATATTTATAACAGTGTATTATTTAAACAAATAATGAATCACATAATAATAATACAAAATACATTTTATTCGGTAAGTAAAATGTTTACACAAACAATACAAACTACAAACTCTAGCATATTTCTGTTTAAGTTCATCGAAATATTCTCTTTTTATGACTTGTTATCATTTGCTACGTCTAATTTTATCATATTCTAAAGAATTATATTCAATTCACTATTAATTCAAAAGTACCAATTTTAAAACATATATATGTTTATGACAGCTTGTCAAATGGTTAATAAGTTAAACCATTAAATCTTGTTTTGATCTGTAAGCTTAATTTTTATGGATACCTGGTAAAGCAATGTATAAAGGACAAGAAGAAATGAAAAACTTAACCTATAAATTCGCCCAGTGAACTAACAAAACATTTATATAAGGCTTGTCCAGCCCGCGGCCCACGGGCCGCATGTGACCCATGATGGCTATGAATGTGGCCCAACGAAAAATCGTAAACTTACAAACTTTATAAGAGTGCGATTACAAGTACCATTAATAACACTACAAATACAATTTCAACTTGTTGTTTCAATTCATAAGCGATGTATTTTTCAATTTAATGCGTTCATTAGAGAGAATCATAAAATTATTCTCTCAAACTATATAATTTTTTCTTTTTAAGTATTATTTAATTTAGTGCTTCGGCAGCTTAGGCCATTAGCACTATATAGATACAAGGTTTACAGTGTATTACAAGTATTATTTTGTATTAACTAATAACTAATTATTTACTTTTTTTATTTAATTTGTATTTGGTACATATATGGTAATTATATAAGTTTAGATACAGGTTATGGTAGTATGTAATAATATTTTAAGGTAGGCAATTATAATGTCAATACATGGTAACATAAGATGTTTTGTATGTCTGAGAATGGTTCAAGTTAAGAAGGTCTAGATTTGGTGGTAGAGATCAAAGTCTGTCAAAAACAGAGGAGTGTTGTGTAATGTTTCTGTGTTGGTGCCTAGCGCTTCTGAGAGTGATTGTGGTATGTAGTGTTTTTGTCTGTAGCGTGCGAATTTGGTGCATTGTATTATGATGTGTTCGATTGTGAGTAGTGTATTACACGTGTTGCAAATGGGTGGTTCTGTTTTGTTGAATATGTGTTTGTGTGTGTATAGAGTGTGTCCTATCCTGGCTCTTGTAATGACGACTTGATCTCTTCTCCTGTCTATGGTCGTCCATGGAATTGTATCATCTTTTATTTTGAACATTTATTTCTTTCCACTTCTTATCCCAGCTTAATTTGATACCGTGCTCGATTTTGGATCTGCTCAGCATCAGTCTCCAGCTGGTATTGTAATGTTTTCTGGGACTGTTGGCTCTGAGATGGAATCCTTAGCTGCTTTGTCTGCTAATTCATTTCCGGCTATGCCGATATGGGAAGGAATCCAAACTATTAGGACTTTGTTATTTCTTTCAATTGGCTTGTGGAAATTTTCCTGACATATCTGAATTAGCTGTTCATCGCAAGTGATTTTTTTGGAGGTTAGATATAGCGCTTAGGGAGTCAGTTGCAATTATATAGTTCTTGCCCCAAAGGTTTTCTTCATTAACTAATTCCGATGATTTCCATAGACTGAAGACTTCGGCAGTATACACTGCAGGCTTCCTCAATTTACCAGCATATATATGCTGGTAAGTTGAGGAAGCCGGTATTTGTGTACTGTGTTGTTGAATATGATAGCAGCACCAGTTTTATCACCGATTCTGGATCCATCAGTAAATATTTCGATAGGATTTTCAAGTTCACTACGTATCTCTCTGAATAATTTTCGGTATATTTCTGGGTTAGTTGAGTTTTTCTGATACTGGGTTAGGTTTAAGTTGTATTGGGGAGATTCCATGGTCCATGGATGTATTGGGTGCTGTAGATGTTTGGTTATGTTGGGGAGGGAGAGATTAAAATTTTTCATTGACGTTTTTAGATATTTTTATAGAGGAGTTTAGGATTGATTGGGTTTTTGAGTATGTAAACTATATAATATGTTAATTAGTTTTAGTGTATTTTATGTGGGGCCCAAAACAACTCGTATTCTTATAATGTGGGCCAGGGAAGCTAAAAGGTTGGACACCCCTGATTTATATTATTTCAATGTTGGCAGAGCTGCTAAAAGTGTCTTCTGCGCATGTAACTTAAAAATATTTTCAATAAAATTTCCACCAAAGCTAGTTTTGAATAAAGTTGACTTTGACTAGAATCTGCTATCAACATCATAATTTTTACATGTTCTTCAGTGGCGTAAATAGGGGGAGCACAACCCCGCAAGGCGGGGGGGCGGAGCTTAGGAGGCCCTGCGGAGATCAAACTAATTTACTTAGCGAGTCGCTTCGCTCGGGGACTACTAAAAATATCCCAACCTCAAAATTTAATAAAATCGACGGAAGATGATATATTTGAATGAGCTAAATTATTACAACAGAATTACCCCGACGATTTGACAAAAAAAAAATCCAATCCAGTTAATAAATGCAATCACTTTTATTAAAAATGATGTCATCACAGAAACAACTATGATAAAAGATTTGGCCAATATATTTTTCATCAAATACAGTTATATGGAGTGCGATTTTTCTGATGTAAATACAGCAATATTGCTATTGATGACAATAGCAATATTGACAGTTGCTAGTGCAGAAAGATCCTTCAGAAAACTGAAGTTGATTAAAACATGTTTAAAAAATAGCATGTCTCAGGAACGTCTTAGACATTGTTCAATTTTGGTAATGGGGAACGAAAATGCTCAAAAATTAAAATTGGAGGTAATAATCTCGGAATTTGCGAATAAGAAGGCAAGAAAAATACACATTTAATGTTAAGTTGAGGAGAGTTGCGAGTTGTGTACTACTTTAAGAGTTACTGCGTTTGAAGATAGTATAACTGATATGAATTATAAAATTCTGTCATAGTCATAAGTGAGGTAAAGTTAGTTGGTGATATTTTGTTTGAATTTTAGTTTATTTTAAGTATGCCTCATCCAAACCTAATTTCAATGTTCGTTCTTTTTTTATAATTATTCGCAGCAGAGATTCTAGGATCATTGTCTTCAAAACCTTATAGACAATTACTCATCATTATCATTTTTCATCAAAAATAGTTACCTAGTTACTGAGTTGGGATATTGTTGTACATGCTTATATTATATTGTTGCTGCTGATAAGTTAATTATATTTATTAATAGATTTAAGTGTTATTTTTTTTTTTCACGTTTATCTTACGAAAGCTGTATTCTGTTCCATGTGGAAAAAAATAAATATTATTTATATATCTAATCGTGTTTTATTATTTAGATATAAAAAGAAAAAAATTTTAAACATTGCATATTTAATTTTTAAATATAATTTTAAAAAAATCAGAGGATGGGCCCATCACTTTTTGTGGGGGGGGGCAAATTTATAGTTGCGCCAATGAGGTTCTTTTTTACTAGTACAAGTTCTAGCCAAAGAAAGAAGAATGAGAACTGGACAAAAATTGTATAATGTAGAACAGGTTATAAAACAATGTTAAACATTTGTCGGACAATTGCAAAGGGTGGAAAGATTAGTTGATAGGATATCTAGCGATTAATGGTATACTGGATACCTGGAAACATCCAACTTTACAGAGAAATATGTAAGATTTGTCAAGGTCAAGAGTCAACCCAACTAACAATGCTTAGGATGAGAGAAAAATATTTCTATTCATTAAACCCAATAAAATAGAAACATGCCATACGTCACCTTAGTGAAATATCCTAAATTTCTATATTTATATTAATATATAAACATGTGAGGAGTGAAAGAAACCATTTAAATAATCTTGAAAATGTGTATTCGTGAAAATAATTCAATAAATTCGGGTTAAAATTGCCAAAGCATGGCCACGTAGCAAATTGACTTTTCGCGTGCCAATGTTAATTTATAAAATTACAGACATATTGGTTAAACACATACAAAAAATTTAGGCGTTTAGTTCCATAATTCATTATCTGAATTATTTTTTTCTTAAAAAATTGTTCTTAATTTAATAAATGTACCTATTTTTCAGACTTCTTTTATCGAAACAATAATGATATTACGTTTGTAGAAATATGGTATAAATTATTTTTATAAAATTGCTGACAATTATATGTTTACCGTGTGATTGTGGAAATTGAGCCAAAATTATATATGCATTACGAAGTGTTTGAAATATTTAAATTTTTCTCGAGTAAATGTATTGTGACATGTAATGTACGTTTTAATAGTTACAAAAACGAAAGAAAGTAATATAAAATTAAAATAAGATTGCAAACTAAATACTCTCCTGCAAGTATGTTTTATTATGACTTTAAATTAACATGTTTAATAATGACAGAAAATTTGTTTATTTTGAGAGATCCGGAATCATTTGAGTTAGTTTACCATGAAGGTTATTTCATTCTACAGCCGAGTAACTGAATATTTCGGGACGCTATGAACATAAACACGATATCTACGGGTACAGTAAAAACATGTGCTTTTCCAAAGCAGATTTTATAAACTAAGGCTTATAAATTAATCAGTTTTAGCAAAAAAATCAAACTATCTGGAGCTGAGCTGTGCTAATTCTCAGTTGAGGTATTTCAAATACCAAATACTGATCAAAGTATTTGAAACGACCAATAATATTAGTTATTATTACTAAAAAGTATTTGAAATATGAAATACTTTGAAAAATTAATTGAAATAATGTATTTCAAATAATTTACCGACCTCGGTAGTAACTTTTTGTTTGTCGTCTTAAAAGTCTTGGGTTCGAATCCCGGTCGCCCTGACCGGGAGGTTGATATTTGTGTATCACATCATAAATTTATAACCGCTCCCAACCCAACTTTGGTCACCCTGGGAGTTGTAGACCTGAAACTTTACTCTTTGGAGTGAAAGACCTATGTCCAATATAAAGTAGCAGTACGGTATTGAAAACTACGGCTTGGTAAGACTACTGTGGGATGTTTATGGGCTGAAGCAGAAGAAGAAGAAACATACTTTAAATGTATGTAAAATACTAGAAGTATTTCATTTACTTTAAATGTAATTGAAACACTAAAAGTACTTCAAATACTGAAAAATGCATGAATTGCAAGAGTATTTCAATTACGAAAAAAAAAAAATTAAATACCCTAGAATATTTGACACAACAAAAGTATTTAAAGTAACGAAAGTATATATGCACAATGTTTCTTTATCTGAGTAGGCAATGATATTTTTGTTTTTGTTGGTTATTAAGAAACTGGCATCAACAAAATGATTTTCCTTTTGAATTTCCAGCGTTGTCGAGGAAATATTTCAAAAACTGACGTTTTCAGACAACAAATATCAAATACAAATACCACAAAGAAAGTATTTGCAAATCCACATATAGCAAGAACATTTCTTGTACTATTTCGTAAGTATTTGAAATACAGTGTGTCTAAAGAATTGATAGCTATAATATTTGCAATGTGACACTTATAATTCTTATTATTATTGTAATTATTTTTTTTTCCCGTATCAAATCATAAATACTTGTTTTTATATTATTGTTCATATTCGTTTCCAACTGTGTCGAATCGAATCTTCCTTCAGTTCACTAAATATCGTTCCTGCGAGCTGGATTCAGTGCTTATATGGAACAAAAAATTTGCCAATCTTTATGTTTTTATTACTCGCCTTTTTCATTAATGTGGGGGTCAAAAAACGGCCCGTGAGACGCCTGTGGCCCACCAAGTGATTTAATTTGGCCTGTCAATAAGAAAACGTAACATTTACTTACCACATTACCACTTATCCATTACATTATCGCAGCACCACTTTAGGCTTCTTTCAAACTGATGTAAGTACACATACATTGACGTATAGAAGCTCTTCATCAAAACCAAGGATCGAAAGAAATTGCAAAAGGAATTATAGCCCACCACAACATTTTACTGCATGTGGTATGTTTTCTGCGACATAATATCAGGTCGTCAAGGATGAAATTTGTAGTTAATAATATTGCCAACTTCTACAGTTTATTATTTGACATCGGCTTAAATATTTTATCGTTCCGTTTTTTTAGGGTTTTGTAGGTATGACCAAAAAACCCTTATACCGTCATTTTGTCGTCTGTCTGTCTGTCTGTCTGTCTGTCTGTCTGTCTGTCTGTCTGTCTGTCTGTCTGTCTGTTCGGTAAAAATTGTAGCCAAACGGCTAAACCTAGATAGTTGAAATTTGGCATGCTTATACAACTCTTTGACCCGCATATAGAAAAAATACTAAAACATCTAAAAATCATATCCCCCTAAAAATATAAACAAATATGTGCTCATCGAAAAAAAAAATATTTTTTTATAATTCTGAATAGGGTATCAAATGAAAGCCCTTGGTACGTGGATTAAAGATCAAATTTTTATTTTTGCAAAATAAATTATTTTGAAGCGATTTTTGCCAAAATTGTGCAAAAAATTTTTTGTCCCACACCCTGTAGCCCAGATGGTTTAAACTAAAAATCTGAAAAAATTCTAAGTAATGTACATTGGTGTGAACCGGAATAGTTCAACAAGAATTTTTGATCAGATTATGTTTTTGGAAAAAAACGCATTTTTTGTGATTGTTTGCTAATAATGTACACAAGTTATAGCTTTGTAACACGCCACACTGTAACGTGTCTGCTGGTCTTGTGGTATTAGACGTTGATTTTTCACCGAAGTAACCCGACCCGAAAGGGATCGAACCCTTGTGAGTAGAGACTATATTTTTTTTTGTTTTTTTTTAAATTTTTATATTGTTTAAATTATTTTTTCTAAATTCTAGTTATATTTTGGCAAATGTTGCATTTAATTTTTAAAAGCGTAAATTTAATAGCCAGTGGAAATTGTTTAAATTATAATTTAATTCTGTTTCAATGTACACGAAATCAGAGGGGCGGAACTTATAACAACCAATGGAAGCCATAGGCGCAATTTTTAAAATTCTTAATGTACCTTGCTATATTAAAAAAAATACTGCACATATTTAGAAACCTAAATAATGGTATTAGGCGTTCGAATTAAAATTAACAAAAAAAATATTTTAATATAAAATTTGTTTTCGCATCCAAAATAATCATCATTCTCTTACTAAATACCTGCAAAACCCTGAAATGTGTGAAAATTCACACTTCACATCAATTTTTTTTTTTTTGTTTGAAAGTTACACATCTCGCCTGTTTAAAGAAATCATTGTATGCTCTAAAAAAAAAAACCAAAAACTTTTTTTTTAAATTAAATTTGTTGAAAATGAAACTATTATGAAGTATGAGTTCTTACGTGGAACTACGGCATCGCAGACCACGCGAAACATTAATAGTGTATTTGGCTCTATTGTTACTACGCAGCAGACAATCAGATCAATTCTGTAAAAAATTACTGTGTAGTAATTTCACTACGCCGACCGGCGTAGCGTAGTGGTAACACATGTGCTCTGCGTTGCGTCTCGGGTTCGAATCCCATTCAGGCATGGAAATTTTCTCAAATACAAAATTGTCCTTGCTAATTGCCACAGCAGCAAAGGCCATAAAATTAAAAAAAAAAAAAACGTCACTACGAGATAAAATATCATAAAATGTACAATGACTTTCATTCATGATAGTAACCGACCTTGCTCATAGTGACGAGTTTAGTTACTATGTTCATAGTAACTGAGTTAGAGAATTGGTCTGAATATCAAATTGGTTCGCCAAATTTCGTACAGGTAACTTAAAAACCAAACAAAACAAAAAAAACTGGCTCATCGATCACAACAGAAATATACTGCAACCAATTGGACGAAATGATGCAAAAACTTGAAGAAAAACAGCCTAGATTGGTCAACAGACCGATTTCTATCTTATTGCATGATAACGCTAGACCACACACTGCACAAATGACTGTAGCAAAACTACAGGAATTGGAGTTGGAACTTCTTCATCATCCTACATATTCACCAGACCTAGCCCCCGCTGACTAACACGTCTTTCGCAATTTGGACAACTTTTTAGTAGGAAAACAGTTTAATTCCGACAATGGCCTTCCAGGAATTCATTGACTCTCGTCCGCTAGGGTTTTACACCACCGGCCTGAACAACCTGCTGCTTAAATGGCAAAAGTGTATAGACAATATGGGTGCATACTTTGATGAATAAAATAATTTCTTATATTTCTAAGTTATCAACCAACTTTGCCTTTTTTCTACAAATTTCATCCGTATAAAGTTACCGACACCTGTTTTGATTTATGTATTTATTTGCACTTTTGAAATCATATGCTAAATTTAAAAAAAATAATAATAAAATTAATAGTCAACACTATCTTTTATATTTTCACGTGGGTTGTGTGATGGAAAACTACTCTTGGTTTTAACAACACAGTTTATTAAATAGTTACAAGTTATTTTTAAAATATTTGATGAAATGTGCTTGGGAGTTGGGAAAGCCTCCCGTCTACACCATGCTGTCCGGGATTGTCTTGAACCTGTCCTTTGGCGGGGCTTGCTGATCAGGGAGCCGAGAAGTCTGGTGAATTGTTCCCTCGCCTGGTCTACCCGGGAGTTGTCGTATATGGAGTCGCACTCGTTGGCGTCACCGTGGTTGTGTAGAACGTGGAAAAGGCGATGGCTAGGTTCCTCTACCTTGCGACATCCATTTACTTATGCCTCCAATTAACCTAGTACCGCTAGTCATTTGCCATGACAAATGTTGTCTATCTAATTACGACAATGCAGCGTAATAATTACGTATTTTAATTTATGCATCCTTAGACGCTGACAGATAATATTACTGAACATAACTGAATTGAACTAAATCTGGTATAATATTTAGATATTTTTATTTGTTTACACAGGTCTTGTAAACATGACGTAGTTACCCTGAAAGGCAACAATATGTAAAAACTTTTAACATTCAAGTTTGTTGCTTTAAAACATGTTGACTATCTCTGTACGAACACAGACAAAAAACATACAGGATCTTTAGAAGTTATCGAAGACTTCAGCTCGAAGCCAGTATGTTCTCTACACGTAAGCTCATCTCTCCTCTTGTCAGATATTTCTCCACATTCCAATGCCGTGCATTTTGAATAACATGTTTTCAAAACACAATATTTATATTTTTCATCCAAGATCAAAATGTAACATGTATCATTCCAGAAATCAGGAATCTGTTAGTCAGTAGTATAGAATTTAGTGGTGTGCTTCTATATTTTACGAAAACATCTTATGGTGATTCTGTTTTTTTTACGGTAGGGTATTCATAATTCTGACTTACTACTCTGACTTACTACGAATTCTTCGCTGAAAATCTTCAATATTTCGAGAAATTCGAAATGTGAATAGGAAAAATCTTCGAAATTTTGGATGTTTTTTAAAAGATGGGACGGGAAATTATATTTACCACAAAGAAAAAAAATTAACACACGATCTAGTCTAATGTCACTCAAAGTATAGTACGCGTAACGATGCCGGTACGCCAGTCACCTGCCAGTAAGCAACGAATTTTCAGAAAAGATATTAGCAATTAATTTAACAGCACGCATCCAGGGAGAAAGTGTAATGGTCTGGGCTTGCCACTTAGATCAGGTATATTTATTTATAGACGTCTTTATTCGTTGGGGTTTGAAATTAAAAAATATGTATATATATTAGGTAGTTAAGGATGAAGTTTGTAGAAAAAAAGGCAAAGTTGGTTGATAATTTACAAATATAAGGAATTATTTTATTCATCAAAGTGTGCACCCACATTGTCTATACACTTTTGCCATTTAAGTGGCAGGTTGTTCAGACCGGTGGTATAAAACCCTGGCGAACGATAGTCAATGAATTCCTGGAAGGCCAGTTTTACAGCATTGTCGGAATTAAACTGTTTTCCTATTAAAAAGTTGTCCAAATTGCGGAACAAGTGGTAGTCAGTGGGGGCGTATTGGTGAGTATTGAGGATGATGAAGAAGTTCTAACTCCAATTCCTGTAGTTTTGCCACAGTCATTTGTGCAGTGTGTGGTCTATCGTTATCATGCAAGAAAATAGGAGTCTGTTGACCAATCTAGGCTACTTTTCTTTAAGTTTTGGCATCATTTCGTCCAGTTGGTTGCAGCATATTTCAACTATGATCGATAAGCCAGTTTTTTTTGTTTTTGTTTGGTTTTTAAGTTACCTGTACGAAATTTGGCGAACCAATTTGATATTGTCTACTGTGTAGTAACACTAGAGCCAAATATACTATTAATGTTTCGCGCGGTCTGGAATGCCGTAGTTCCACGTAAGAAGTCATACTTCATAATAGTTCGAATTTCCGACCGTTCCATTTTCAACTAATTTTTTTTTTTTTCTAAGTTTTTGATATTTTTTAGAGCATACAATGATTTCTTTAAACAGGCGAGATGTGTAACTTTCCAATATATAAAAACAGAACGGTAAAATATTAAGCCAATTTCAAATAATAAGCTGTTAAATTTGGCAATATTATTAACTTCAAATTTCATCCTTGACGACCTGATATATATTTAGCTCATCCTCCAGCAGTTTCTCAACATGCTTTATCCATTGTAAACGTTTAAATTTCTGGTCTAGGTCAGCATCTTTGTCTGAAGTAGTTAGGGAGAAGCAGAGTCCTTTTGCTCAAAAACTGAAGGCATTGGTACGAAGTAAGCAACACAAAGCTATTCAGACAGCTCCCAGTCTAAAACAAAAATCATGTGGATGAACGCTAATTTGTTTGAAAAGAAAAGTCTTATTAACAATAGGTTTAACACCACAGAAGTTTCTCATACAAAACTAACAATCTGATATAAAATTTGTAATGAACTGTGCATCAAAATTTACGAATTTTTATATATCTAATAAGATATTTTTAATTGTAAAAAAAAATTGAAAATATTATTTCTGAATAACTGAATAATAGCTATAGAACAAAAAATTATGTCTAAATATATTTGTGGGTTTCAATATTTATATTTAGATATTTTTGTGTAGTAATGTTTAAATGTAAAAAAAAAAAAACGATATGGTTTTTAGAGTCCAGAACCTTGGTCGAGAAATATTATACTTGACGATAATGGAACGCCACTTGAACGCCACTACGTGAAAATGAAATCGTTTTTAACCGCAGCACCTTTTGTAAACCGTGGCTGTTTCAAAATATAGTGGCACAAATAGAACAATATAATAATAAAAAAATAAAAGTAATTTTCACAATAGAACAAAACAGCTACAAACATATTTGAAGAATGAAGTTTTAGCTACATATTGCCCCGTCATCAGGAAATTTGCGTCGACTGCCTTACAAATTATTTACAATTACATAACAATTTTTTTACAGTTCAAAATATACTACTAGATAAATAATAATTCGCTGCAAAATGTTTACTAATTTTATTTTAGATTATTTTTAAACCACATCCCTGATTAGGGAATTTGGTATGTGGATTTTTCAATCATGTTTTGTAAAATTTGCAGCTAATTGTACCAATTTTATCGATTTTATGAAATAATAAATTGTGTCATAATGAAATTTATTATAACACTAAATTAAGTTCTATAACGACTTGCCCATGTATGCAAAATAAAAAAATTATATTTTTGAGTTCTTATAAAGTGTGTGGTTTTTTTTAGAGGTTTGTTTTTCGAATTGGCAACACTGTTTTCAGCGATGGCCATTTTGATAGCTGACAGCTGATTTGTGCTCAGTTTTGTTTGCCATTTCACCATGAATTGACGTACGCCTGGTGGAATCATTGGTCCTTATTTCTTCAAAAATGATGCTGACCAGAACGTTACAGTCAATGGAGACCGCTATAGAGCCATGATTACTGACTTTTCGTTTCACAGTTGAAAGGCATTAATTTGGAAGAGCTGTGGTTTCAACAAGACATTCAAGACATCGAAACATTCGATGAGCGCATAATTTCGCGTAATGGACCTGTCAATTGGCCTCCAAGATCGTTCGGTTTAAAACCTTTGGATTATTTTTTGTGGGAATATGTGAAGTCGCTATTCTACACCAATAAACCAGAGACGATGGACGACTTGGAAGGCAACATTCGCCGCGTTATTGCCAATATACGGCGCCAGCTGCTCCAAAAATTGGTCGAAAATTGCATTTCCAGATTGCGATTTATTTGAACCAACCGCGACGCCCATATGCCCGAAATCATATATAAACAATAATGGCATAAAATTATCTTTCAAATAAAGCCAATACCATGGTCATTCAGATTTTTATGTGTTTCATTTACTCGCTAATGTTTGCCTACGGCTCAAAATACCATGTGTTCAAAAAGAAATTACATAAGGGTTGGCTATGGAAAAATAAAATAATGTGTACTGCAAGTTTTAACTGTGAATTAATTAACTGTCATCACTGTTGTTGTCATAAGTTTCTATTGAAAATTAATAGAAATCAATTAGTCAATTGTTATATAAAGCCAATAGACATTATTTTATTTTTCCACAGCCAACCCTTATGTAATTTCTTTATGTAATTTCTCATGGTACTTGTTAGAAGTTAGGACTTGTTCTCGTCTGGAAAATAGGGAGGAGGACAATTTTTTTTAAATATATTTTAGAGGAAACAACATCAAAATATTTGTATCTATATCTTTTAAATTTTGTTCGTTAATCTACGGTATCAAGAGCTCCAATCTGAACCCCACTTAAATTAAGAAATCCTTTTTCATTCCCAAGTTTGCAGCAAATTTTTATCTGTGTAATAGAATATTTTTAAACAAGTGTTATGTAATTGTATGTAAACAAATTGCATTCTAGGTAACTTTTTTACAACATGTTTTCTACATTTAAAAATATCCTATTAGATTAGATAAAAATTCAGTACAAAATTGGATGTATCGATTGTTAATAATTTTATTTCAGATTGTTAGTATGTATAAGAAACTCATATACTATAATATCGTCACCTAGACTAGCCGCTCTTTGTAAATTAGAATTAGTATATTCTCAAATTATGAATTACTTGCAGATTAATAAAGTAAATAATAGTAAATGTGTAGATAGTGGTTAGGACTATAGAAAGGTATTCTCAAGTCTATTAAAAAAATATTTTTTTTTCAAAAATGTTTCTTAATTTTTCATTTTATGTATAGAAACTTACATAAAATCCTATGTTTGAATGAATATTGAATAAACTATGTAGATATCTTCAACAAACTGATGTCTGTCCAAACATAAATATTGTTGGTGAATGTTTCATATTGCATTTTCCAAATTATTAAAGCGACTCTGTCCTTCTTGTATATTTTTCTTGTTCAAATAAATGTTTCATATAAGTAAAGTGCAGCGTCTTTTAAAGTACATACATACACCGTACGCCCCTGTATTCTCTTTCAATATCTCCACTCAAGAAGCCTTTTGAACTATACTCCAGACAACTCGCGCCATTGACTGCCAAGAGTGAAAGAGGAAAAGTGACGTTTATGACAAGAAACAAGACAGAAGGACAATGGACTTATGAATAATTTTTAAATAAGAGAACAAGAGTTTTTTGTATTAAATGATATATAATTTTCTCCATATATATTTATCTGATAGAAAAAACCTGTATATTTTAAAGGTTTCGTACATGTAACCAGGAAAACCGTAACTCGTGTGTCTGTCTGTTTTCTGTCTGTCTGTACAGTAGAAATAGTGAAACATCAAACGGCTCACCTAAATAACTAAAAATTGTCATACTTATACAGAAAAAAATACATAATTTGTTTTTTCGAAAATAAAAAGAATTTTTTAATTTAAATGAAGTTCATATTAATGCTCTTGATAACGTAGATTACGCAACAAAATTTAAAAGGTATACGAGGTCTGTTCAAAAAGTATCGCGAATTTTGTGTTTTTTCAAAAATTATTTATTTATTCATGAATATCTATTTTGTCCCCTTCAAAGTAATCCCCACCAGATATTATACACTTGTGCCAACGTTTTTTTCCAATCCGCAAAGCACTTGAAAAAAATCATTTTTTGTGATCTTGTTCAGCTCCTCCTTCGATGCCGTCTTTATCTCCTCATTCATAGCGTAGCGTCGTCCTTTCATGGGCCTCTTCAGTTTCGGGAACAAGAAAAAGTCACAGGGGGGCAGATCTGGGGAATACGGTGGCTGCGGCATTATTAGTGTGTTGTTTTTGGCCAAAAAACACGACGAATTTTGGTACGAATTTCGCGGCGACCCGTCTCATGCCCAAATCATTGGTAAAAATCGACTGGCACGAGCCAATCGATATGTTTAGGTCCACAGCAACATCTCTAACGGTGATTCGACGATTGGCTAATACTATTTTCTTCACTTCATCAATGTTTTCGTCTGTTCTTGACGTGCTCGGGCATTCGGCACGCTCTTCGTCGTTCACATCTTCTCGGCCCTCTGAGAATATTTTGTATCACCGATAAACGTTGCTTCGGTCCAACGTAGCTTCACCATACGCCACAGTTTCCGAAATGCGTCCGTGCACTTAATTTTGTTTTTTACACAAAATTTGATACAGATTCTTTCTTCAAAACACGTGCAAGTAAAGCAACTGTCAAAAATTAACTGAACATTCAAAATGGCCGAACTTGTCGGCATAAGTGAGAGACATGAGTACCAACATAACGCCACAAAAAAATCGAAAATCCAATATACGTTACCCGCGGAAATTCAAAATTCGCGATACTTTTTGAACAGACCTCGTAAACATATTTTGTTATGGTTTTCGCTAAAATATATCAAACAAATTTGGCCTCCTTCCTATTTTCCAGACAATGACAAAGCCTAAGTTCTAAGTTAAGTACTTTTGAGTCCTAGGCAAATATTTTACATGTCCTTTTTTATTTATTTATTTTCACTTTTTTTTTCGAGTATCGAAATTGGAGTAAGACGACCAAGCGGAAAAAAAAGACGTATCCCGAAAGTCTAATTAACGAAACAAGAGTTATTATTATTGTAATAAGTTGGGCTTGTGGAGGTTCGAACAACCGAAGGTTGATAACCTAGGATGACGAGTTTACTCTTGAGAGGGCAATAGGGTTAAAGTAGCTTCTTTAATAGAGCGGAACTTGTGAATGGAATGCACTCTCTATATTAAGGTGAACTTAAAGAAGTAATGCAAGGTCAGTAAAGTGATGATTAACTATTTGACAGATAAGGTTATTTGATACTTTCTATGCTGAATAAATGTAATCCCGTCTTTCAATACAAATTTATCCATCGTTAACTTTAAGCATGGGTGAACGGGACCCATAAATCGGATCCCGCGCTTTAAAGGAACAGTGGAACGGTCGCTTCTTATTTAAAAAAATTAAAATAAATAAATCTAAATTACATCCTATTGTTATTAAAATATGCTACTGTTTTTATATATCTCAATGGTTGTGGGGTGAAAATACAGATTACATATCCTGATACAGATTTTCTGAAAACTTCTTCAGAATGTTTAAAAAAATTATCGTAAATTCGTAATTTATTTCCAAATTTAACAATTGCTGCGTGTATTTATTTAACAGTTTCTATAACGGATTGAAGCAGAAAGAAGCTCTTCAAAATTAAAGTTAATAAAAAACTAACTTACGAACTGAGTCTAACGTACTCCGCCAAAACTAACGTAAATATATTGTGAGTCACACAGAGGAAAATGAGGATAACAATGATTGGCATAACAAAACGGGACAAATACAGAAATGGAAGGATGCGAACAATTACGGAAGATGCTAATTTCGGCATTTGAGCTGCTTCGTTAAAATAGACATAAGCTGGATACGTAGGGAGGGGTACTCAAATCGCGTCAAACAAATCTAGTCTGACGTCCCTATGAGCAGAAAAGAGGAAATGTAAGACCACCAATGAGTTGTTATGATGATTTGAATAGAACTACCGGGCTAGCTTGAATCCGTATAGCTGGAAATATAGCTAAATGGAAAGAGTTGAAGAAGGCCTATATTCAGAGGTTTAAGAAGAAGAACAAAAAGAAGAGGGAGGAAGAGGAGACGAAGAAGAAGAAGAGATGTATCCAGAGAAATGAAATAATTTAATGTTATTGTCGTTTAAAAACGAATTAATTATTTAATAACGATTTTGCCCAATTAAAAGCAAAAAGAAATCAATTTTGTTTAAATAACATTGTGTTACAAAAATATTGTTGTTCTGTTACGTTAAGGATTATTGGATATTAAGCTAAAACTTGAAACAACAAATTATAATTTTAATTTATTGTATGCAATAACATAAACATATTGTATTGAATTAGCCATTATAGCCCCTAAAATATCTCGGGCCGGGCCTCAGTTTTAACCCGGGCCAAACAATTTGGCCCCTGGCCTCGGATTTTTGCTCCTGGCTCCGCAATGACTAAGGACGGCCCTGCACTTTTGTATATTAAAAGTGTAATATTCATATCTAGGTTAAAGCTTTTCTTACAAAAATATGTTCTATAGTATATAACTTTTAAATATTCATTTAATCATAAAACCTTTTGAGACAATATATTGAAAGGTCACGCATGTAAACGTATTTTATTGTTCATTTCACTTACAAAATAGAACGAGTTCATTTGCCGAATATAAATTTTACTGTTTTGAAATTTATTAAGCAATTTGTTAGCATATTTGTTACATAAAAAATTCTGGTATACAACGACCTTTTTGTAGGTTCAAACATAAAATATATTTCATTTTTGGTTTAAATAAAATTTGCTTAGCATTTTATTGGAATTACAATATTATTGAAATTAAATTCGGGATCACTATCCTACGGATTATTTTATTTTATAACTTAAAGCGGAAAGCTTACAAAATATAATAATGGAAAATTACAATAAAACTATGGTGAGTGGCAACTAAATGGATAATTGTTGACGTCATAAATAAATATAGTAAATCTCATGTAGGTCCATTCTAACATCCAAATTAAGCTCTAATTGGTTTTAATATTTTTGTTTTAAATAATTTAACTTATATAGATATTTTGAATGCATATTTTGTCTGATTTTATATTTTTTGGTTTGATACTTATAAATATAAATACAAATATATATATATAAGCCTTATTCTTTGGTTTTAGTGGAAATGGATTTTCAATTCTAACTTTTACCGATTAAGTGAGGCTTTTAATAATTTTGTTTACCAAAAGTTCACTTCAATGTTTAAAAAGAGTGCTCATGACAACTCAGAAACATTAAACTTCCAGTTAGTTTCGCTTAAAGGTTTGGAATAGCCTGTATTATGCTGTTTTCACTCTTGTAAAAACAAACTAAATGGGAATTTTATTTTCAATAGTTTGTACCTTTGAAATTGCATGGTATTGTTGGTATTACAAAAATAGTTGAAAATTTTTCATTATTAATATGTCATTTCATTTGACATATGTCCTATTGAAAAATGATATCTTAATTAAAATGATCATAATCAAAAAATCTGAAGTCTGTTTTATAGTATACGAAATGTTTTAAATAACACATACATCTATACAATAGGCGCTTTCCAGGTTGCTGTAAAGAGTAGCTCGGAGTTGCTCCGAACAGTTCGCTAGTTGTTCCAAGTAAAAGTACTTCACACTCTCAACTACACCAGAATTTCCTTCCCCCGTCTCCTGAAGTACCTACCTTTATTTTAGAACTTGGAGTTCCTTTGTATTGGGGTAAACAGCTGATGCAATTCAAACTTGTTAAAGATTTATCAGGCATTTCTAACTGTGTATTTTTTTAATATAAAATAAAATCCGTTTATCTTATCATAAATATGGAAAACTTAAAATAATTTGTACATTTAGGATAGTTTTCCTTTCAAATTTGTTAATTCGTAAGATAGCAGCGCCTCTTTCCACTAAATACTCAACTAAAGTGTTCCACATGCAAAAATTTTCAGATAAGTTTGGAGTAGAACAGTTCGGAGTAGTTCAGAGTATTTCACACCTATCTGGAAAGCACCTAATAAGACATACATGCTCATGGCTCAAGATCAGGCATGTGCACAAATAATAAACAGGTTCAAACATGATAAGAACATGAAGTCCTACTACGCCCGATAGTAAAACTTGTTTAGTTAGTGTTTTGTCTCTCAGTATTGCGGTTGTGTAATAATGAGTGCTATTTATGCAAAACTTTTTGAAGAAGTATTTTTATGTACCCACCCAAAAGGATCAAAAATGTCCTCTTCAAGCGCAGCAAAATATATGCACAAGTCAGTAGACTTTGTAAAGTATTTGGTGAAACGTTATAAAATTAATAAAAATGATTAAGATTTACTTAATCGTGGATTAAAAAAGTGACCGCTAAAAAATAAGATATAGTGATTTCTAACGTTTTTAAAAATAATCCTATGTTATCTTTACATAAATAGCAGGCCATTTTGTTAAAAAAGAACTTTAAGTTAAGTCTAATGGCCCTGAGAAGTCGTTTAACTGAAAATGGTATTAAATTCAGGAGCACCAAACAAAAACCATTGTTATCGGTGAAACAAGTCGAAAGCGACTCGCTTGGGCCAAGGAAAATTTAGACCGCGATTGGAGTGATGTGGTTTTCTCTGATCAATCTAGTTTTTACATAGGGGTTACATGAAATATAAGCTTCGGACAAAAAACGTTCAAAATTTGGGGCAACTAACTCGTCAAATACAGCAAATATGGATATCACTGCCAAAGTATTCTGAAAAGCTGGTAGAAAGTGTGAAAATTGGGAGATTTGACCAATTATTAGGTAGCAGCATAATAATATTTACAGTAAATTTTAAAATTTATTTAGTTTTTCCTTTTCTCTCTCCTATAGTTCGCCAAAAATTAACAAGAACGTCTTATTATACAGACTGTAAAGTCAGTAATACAATATGAAAGTAACGAAATCTGGTTTGTCCTTACAAAAGTGAAAACAATATATAGCCTTTGCCAAAAGTTTAAAGGGAACGAATCCCCGCTGAGATGATTAAGTTGTAGCATTTGAAGTTGGATTTACACAGTTCAATTTATTGATCAATAATTGATCATTTTTTTATCAATTAATTGAGCAATTTATTGATAACCTTGAAAATAAAAGGAGCACTTTACACACATCAATTTTTTTGAAAACTTTTACATTTCCAAATGTAGAACATGTTGACATATTTTTCAAAATGAAATTATCGAATAAATCTTATAGACGTATAAAATTACGGACGTTACGAACAAAAACAAAGGAAATAACCTAGAATATAGTGAATTAGAACCTTTGAGGTTCTAAGCAGAACTATCAAATTCGAAAAAGAAACACATAACTAGTACATTTCTTGTTTATGCTACAACTAAACTGAAAAATATACATAGAATTCCCTAAAAAGATTGATCAAAAATAGAACTTGTTCTATTTTCAAATTATATTGATCATTTTTTTTTTTACACACATCAATAAATTGAAGATCAACTTTTTTAAATTATTGATCAATAAATTGAACCGTGTAAAACCCACTATCGAGTAATTTGTGATTTTGAAAAGGATTATACCTTCCATGTATAATATTTTTCTTGTTTTCTTGTTTGTACCTATATTTATTGTATATATAAGTATAAGTGTAACTTGTAATATTAAATTCATAGTACTTTGGCAATGACGAGAACCGAAACTACAGTCAGTACAAGCAATAAAATATTCTGTGCCACACAACACAATATTTTTGTTTAATAACCTTTTATCTATAAGTGAGTTTCAAAAAGTTAAACTGTCGACTATTCAATATATTAATACAGTGGTACCTTGACTTACGAGTTTAATTCGTTCCGTGACGAAGCTCGTAACTCAAATTGCTCGTATTTCAAATCAATTTTGCCAATTCCCCATTGGAATGAATTGAAAAGCCATTAATACGTTCCAGGCTCTCAAAACACACCGCAATTTTTTTGTTACATGTTTTTAGATAAGAAAATTGTGTTTGTAAATAAGGAATATTGTATAAAAGCGCAATATAATAGAATTACTGCAGTAAACTGATTAAGTATTATGTACATCAAGGTAAAGAAGTTCAGACGACTTGAAAATACTGCCAGAGGTGGAGGAGAAAGGTTGAACTGCATAACTGAATCTTATTCGCTGATGTTTGTCCTTTTTTCCACGCTTTCTTCACTTTCATCTGCAGGGTTTTCGATAAAAACCTGTCCAATGCGGTCTGTTTCATCCTCCATTTCACAATGTTTCTGAAATGACTTCGGCACGTGTCCTTATATAGCGTCGTCGAACGCCCAGTTGTAACTAATTCTGGTGTTTCTTTTGAATAAAATCTGTTAAAAATAATAACCTCCTCCGCTCGTAATCCGAATTTTAGCTCTTAACTCAAAGCAAAACATCGGCCGAGAGACGGCTCGTATCTCGAAAAACTCTTTAGTTAGGACAATCGTAAGTCAAGGTGCCATAAAATATGCTTTATCTTTAAACCTAGTTGAGATAGGTTAAGGAAAATGTTGCAAGTGAGGTAAGGAAATGAATATAGAGGCAGTGCATATGTTTGTACTATTAAAAGCTGGGTAATAAACTAAGCTAAGCTATAATCAATGGGAATATGTGAATACGTTTAAATATACACATGTAAGGATTTACATACATACATATACATACCCACGCCTTTTTCACTTTACCAGTTATATATTCTTGTGGGCAGTGGCGTCGATTAATGAAATTGTTAATTTATTATAAAATCAATATTACTGGAGAATTTCACTTGATTAGACGAAAAAAGACCGTATCGTGTCTTGACCTCTGGTTGTGTACCGGGCTAGTAGCCTTCAATACGTGTCTTATGAAATGTAGGATATTAAGATGTGGTCTGCCCTGTAGGCCTAAGGTGGGATATTGTGTTAGATTCCATAAGGAAGGCTCGTGTCCTACGATACTTTCATTGTAGTACTGGATCGTAATCAACCGCAGATGCTATGGTAGCATTTGCGTGGTCTTGATCGGTCTGGAAGAACTTCATCGCGCTAGCGCGATTTAAATCATCAACTTATTTGCGTTTCTTTAGATTAGCTCTGTGTGCAGACGGCCTCCGTGTATACTTTGAGAGGTTTATTTTAACACCCTATTAGGTGTTTTTCAAAAATATATAATTTTCAAGTATTCAAAAATTCATTATCCTCTGAAATAATAATTCGATCAAAAATTTCGTTCGTTCATTTCAGATCAACCCATGTGAACTATTCTAGTTTTATCCAATTTATGGACATGTCCCTGTAAATTATAGGATGGTAAAAATTATAATACCTGCCATATGTACGTAAACATCTAACAGAAGGACTTTTACAAAGAGAGATGAACAATGCCCCAAAGCTTTTTGAAAAACAGAATTTTACTATTTGTCCAAAAAAATATTTTTCTTTGTGTATTTTGTAATTGTAATTGCTACAATAGTATATTTAGTTTAACAAAAAATTGGTTATTTTTAGCTCTGCGTTGGGTAAATTAAAAATAATGGGCAGTTTATCTGGTCAACAATGTCCAATATTGATTTTCAAGGAGATATGTTATTTTACCAAACATCACATAGCACAAGAAAATAAAACTTAATTAAGCCACGCTACTTCCATTTAAATGTCCAAAACTCCCAAGCTCACATCACTCAAACAAAGTAAACAATATAATCCTAGCAGCTCCAAGGGTCCAAGTAAAAGTTGTCTCCGAAAACAAGTTGTTTTTATTTCCGGCGTCCCTTATTGTAACATCAGACAAATCTTCATGGAGGTAAGTCACTAGTCCACCAACCTCCGGATGTGGCATGAATGGTTGAAGATAAAGGACCGGAAGTCCCGGACCCGCTGTAACAACCATTCACAACCTAGCTAAGACACTACCACCTATCCTAAATGATCGGAGTTTCCGCATCTCATATCCGATACTACTTTTGTTATGAATTGTTGTCTGGTGACTGTTTTGCTTTACCTTTGTTATTTTACAGAACTAATATGAACTATTTACATTAAATTAAAGTTTATGAAACAATTTTTCATAAATTTTTGAAAGACTCTTAGGAAAGTTTGTACCTTCAAATATTTTTACGTTTGTTCAGGTAAATGTGATTCAAAGGAAAATTAAAAGGGTAATTTCAGCTTCTAATTTATCGTACAGTCTTTATAATAAGACATACATGCTTATAATTCAGGTTCAGGTATGTGCACAAATAATAAACAGGTTCAAACGGGATAAGAACATGAAGACCTAATACGCCCGATAGTAAAAATTGTTTAGTTAGTGTTTTGTCTTTCAGTAGTGCGGTTGTGTAATAGTGAGTGCTATTTATACAAAATGTTTTGAAGCGGTATTTTTATATACCCAACCAAAAGAGCCAAAAATTTTCTTTTCAACTGCAGCAAAATATATGCACAAGTCAGTAGACTTTGTGAAATATTGGGTGAAACGTTATAAAATTAATAAAAAGTTTGACGATTTACCTAATCATTGAATTAAAACCAGTGACCACTAAAAAACAAAAAAAATTAAAAATAATCGTATGTTATCGTTACATAAATATTAGGCAATTTTGTAAAAAAAGAACATTAAGCTAAGTCTAATAACCCTGAGAAGTCGTTTAATTTAAAATGATATTAAATTCAGGAGCACCAAACAAAAACCATTGTTATCAGTGAAACAATGTGAATACGATTCGCTTTTGCTTCACCCTAGAGGTGTTAGGATTCTCTCTGAAAGTTTTTCTACGCGACTTATCCACTAAAATGACGCTAATTTTTACACTTTCGATATTAACTTCAGATGTTATTGAAACTTTTGCCACGATTCAAGACAACATCACAGTATCCTTAAATTTAAAAACTAGCTTCCTTTCTAACTCAAGTAACATATTTGATATTTTTTCAATTTACTTAATTTTCAAGTCGCAAACATTGAATACAAACATGAAAATTTTAATGTGCAAAATTAAGTAATATCGATTATTTAGATTTGGAAAAATCACGTTTTGGTTGAACTTAATGGACAAATGATGGTTTAAATGGACAAAACAATAATAAAATAGAATAAAAAAGAAATAAACAATAATAGGTTACTAACGCTTAGATAGTCGTATATGGAGCGGAGAAGGTAAGTTCTCCATTTTTAGACCGCCGGTCATAGATATGAAAGCCACGTGGTTAGTGTGACGCTTCGGCCAGTCCTATTATCCTCGAATGAACAGGTACTCATTTATAAGTAATATATACTTTAGGCTGAGTCGACCCCAGAGCTGTCTGCACAATATCGGAAGATAAAAATCTGAAGGAGGTGGGAGGTATCGAACCAGCGTCCCTGTGCTCCGTAGGCAATCGTCTTATCACGGAGCCACGGCAATTAATAATAAAATAGGTTAACATTATTTTCTATAGTCTTTTTATAAATATTTTTATTTATTTTTTTCAAATATGCAACTCATAAATTTTCCAAATAATCACATAAAACCTCTTATTGATGAACTTCTATTGATGGAAGATCGTAATTTACAATAAAAATAATCTTGGAATAATTTTCGATTTATCGAAAGCATTCGACACATTAGATCATAGCATACTCTCTGAGAAACTCCGTTTGCTTGGTATATTTGGCATACCCAACAATTGTATTATGTCATTTGTCACTAGCAGAGATCAGTTCGTGTCAATAAAATCTGCATCGAAAGAAACTAAATCGGCTACTCGTGGTTCCCTTTCAGAGGTTACACAGGACTCGATCCTTGCTCCTGTGTTATTTCTGCTAGTTGTGAATGATTTACCTCAGCATCTATCTAGTGGAGTACTTTTCCAATATGCCGATGACACTAACCTCTTGATTAACTGTCTAAATACACAAGACTTTCATACGCGAGCTAATGATCAATGTTGAGTATTCAATCAATGGTGCATAGAAAATAAACTTCTTTTGAACAAAACCAAAACAACCTTCCTAAATTTTCTCAGTTTTCAAAATACGCAAATTACTATCCCATTAATACGAGTTCCAAACTCATATTCTCTCCAGCAATCCCAACAACTCAAATTTCTAGGACTTATAATCCATGAAAATCTTCGTTGGTCATTAAGATCAGTTTATTTTGCAAAATTTCATACATTTATAAATTATGCTATCATTTTCTGGGGAGCATTAAAAGAAGCTCATAAAATTCTCTTGCAGCAAAAAAAAAGCTATTCGAATATTAACATTTACTCCATATAGAACTTCATGTAGAAACTTAGTTAAAGAAGTGTATTATTTGTCAGAAATCATTATAGTAACTTTAATATAAATAGTGATTATCATAATCACAATACAAGGAGTAAATCTAGCTTGAATATTGAGAGGCACCATACAACTTTGTACGAGCAAAGTCCTCGTTTTATAGCTGCAAGATTGTATAATAATGTTCCTGATAGCATTAAAAGTATAACCAATGAGAAAATATTCAAAAATAAGTTTAAGAAATATCTACTAGAACATACATTCTATTCAATCTCTGAATATTTAAATTACAAAGCTGACTAGTGTTAAATTTTGCATTCTGTTAAATTGTAGAATATCTACGTATGTATATATTATACTGACTAACCTCTGTATTTCTAATGATCACTAACAGGCTCAATAAAATATTATTATTATTATTATTATTATGGGGTTTGTCAGGTCTTGACAAGCGTCCACTAATCTCAAACTAATTATTATTATTATTATTATTATTATTATTATTATTATTATTATTATTACTATTATTATTATTACAATCGTTATATGGTAATTTATAATCGTTATTTACGATCGTAATAATACAAAGAAGCCTTTGTTTTGAAGTTCATCAAATTTATAAAAAAAATTAAAATTGCACTTTTTCAATATTTTTATAATATTTGTTCGCTCTTGTTAGTGCGTTTTGGATAGTACAAAACACGTTTTAAATTAGTTTTGTGATTTAACAAAAATGAAGACGCTGATATCAATATCTCAGTTTTGAATTTTGTGTGACCAATCACGTTTTGAATGTTACCTTCTCAATTATGCCCGCTATCTCAGGCCTATCAATCTCAAGGCCGCTCATCAAAAGGTTTCAGACCAAAAGACTTGCTTTTTCTTGGTTTTCTGTGATAAGTTTCTATGTTTCAAAAACAAGATCGTAGGCAGGATGATCTAACTGGGCACTAAGTTCAGGCACCATCCAAATTTCTACTTTTAATAATTTACCTGTTATTTCAGCATTCCATTATCAAAAAGAATTTAGGTTCACCCCTAGGCAAGAATGGTTAGTAATGGTATCTTTTACCATAATTTCTTCTTCACTCTTTCCCAAATACAAGCATTTAGTTTCGTTTTTCCCACGTACAAGCATTTGGTTGTACGTTGGAGTTGTACATATTTATTTCAAACACCCACCCTGTGTATTCTTCATTTAGCTTTGTCTTTACTTATGCAAATTCTTCTCTTTATCAACTTCGGAAGAAAAATCCTCGCGCGACTAATCATAATCCAAACAAAGCAAAATACCGTTTAAATAATGTATTAAATTTAACGTGCAAATAAAAAATGAATATTTGAACGTTGTGTCATTATTTTTCTAGTTATTTTCCATTCTCATGAAATAATTTCTCGGTATTTTTTAAATTCTTCAAGTTTTCTGTCCCAGTTAAATTGTTTTCTAAATGATGTATGCATTTAAAATATTTCTCTGGTGCGCGATACTAAAAATAAACATTTTTCACTAACGATTTCAAGGAATTTTTAGCTCGTTACATGCCTTACGTCTAAATGGTAAATATGACATTCAAGCTTGAATAGTTTTAAACTTAAATGAAGTTTAAAACTTATAAATTCTAACGAACGAATATGCTAATTTGTGGGAATTAATTCAAATGGTACTTAACATGCTATTTTGAATTGGCAGTATTCTATGTGAGGATTGGGTATAACGATAATATTCAAGCAATGAACAAAGTTATCTCACAGTCAAAAGCACTAAGGGAGACGCGAGATAAAATACGAAGTGTGATCAAAAAGTTCATGCAATTTTTTAATTTGCAAAACAAAATTTATTTATTCATCAATTTTTATAATTTCCACTTATGCCACCGTTTTTTCCAGTCTTCAAAACACTTCTGATTTTGGTACAACGTTCAACTCCTCCAGCGATTTTACTTTTATTTCTTCAATGGTCGTAAAACGTTGTCCTTTCATTGTTTTCTTCATCTTTGGGAAGAGAAAAAAGTCAAATCGGGCCATATCTGGTGCATAGGTAGTAGCGATATCATTATGCTATTTTTGGACAGAGCAATATCCAAGAATTATCCCTTCATAAATCTTGCCGTTTTCTACAAATTGCTTCACGCAGCCGATGCAACAAGCTCAAATAGTATTCTTTAGTAACTGTAATACCTCGCGTGGAAAATTCATGGTACACAATACCACTATAATTGAAAAGAAAATAAAAAAAAGGGAGGAAATCTTTAACAGTTGATTGAACTTGGCGTGTTTTTTGGTTCTTGGTTCATTTGGAAGCTTCCATTAAGATGATTGAGCCGTTAATTCGATGTCATAACCATACATCCACGTCTCGTTACCCGTGATGATGGGCTGGAGCAATGTTGAGTCATTGACGAAATAATCTATCATTTCCTGAGCGACTTCTTTACAATACAGTTTTTGTTCAAAATTTAATCTTTTCGGAACAAATTTTGCTGCCACTCGCCTTAAGCCCAAATCATTACTAAAAATTTCTTCCCATGAACCATACCAACTTCGTCAGCAACCTCTCTCAATTAAAAGAAAACCATAGGTTACTAATTATATATAACCCCGTTAATCCGTTACCAAAATACGTAGAACCAAACTCAAGCATACTCTGTCCAACTAATTTAAAAAAAGTAAATAAAATAATAGATAACGACTTATGCGACACCTAATATTTTCATGTGTAAAATACACTCATAATCTTAGGGGGCATACTACTCTCTACTAGAGATGGGTCGTTCATGAACGAACCGGCTCACTGAGCCGACTCAGTACACTGACCGAAGTGACACGGTTCACCAAATTGAAATGAGCCGGCTCACGGCTCACTGTATAGTTTCAAGTTTCAAAGATACGATTGGTCGGGCGATTGTGAGCAGTGACCGGAGTGATCCGGATCTGGATCGATGTCATGTTGAACTTCGCGAGAACTCGGCTTGTAATGTATTATCATAAAGTGTATTATTTATTGTCATCAATTTGTAGGGAAGTTTATTTGAAACTAATAGGCTTAGTCTGTTTTTTCTTACAAGCATACTATATAAATATATTAAAAATATTGCCCAAATCCCAGATGTCCGATTTATAAGGGCAATAAACATCCCCATAAACTTAACACATCTGGTTTAAAATACAGTAGCTACATAAAGTGAATTGTTTGTTTCAAAAATGTTAGATAAGAACCGCGGCTAAGCGACGTTCTACCTACGAGCGAACGACCGACAACTGACCGGGTATAAGCGACGTTCTACCTACGAGCGAACGACCGACAACTGACCGGGTCTAAGCAAGAGCCAGCTCTAAGCGACGTGCTACCTACGAGCGAACGACCGACAACTGACCGGGTCTAAGCGACGTTCTACCTACGAGCGGACGACCGACAACTGACCGGGTCTAAGCGACGTTCTACCTACGAGCGAATGACCGACAACTGACCGGGTCTAAGCAAGAGCCGGCTCTAAGCGACGTGTTACCTACGAGCGAATGACCGACAACTGACCGGGTCTAAGCGACGTTCTACCTACGAGCGGACGACCGACAACTGACCTGTCTAAGCGACGTTCTACCTACGAGCGAACGACCGACAACTGACCGGGTCTAAGCAAGAGCCGGCTCTAAGCGACGTGCTACCTACGAGTGAATGACCGACAACTGACCGGGTCTAAGCAAGAGCCGGCTCTAAGTGACGTTCTACCTACGACCGAATGACTGACCAACCTGTGTCTCGGGATCATGTTTACAGTTCATATATTGCAAGAACCGGCGCTAAGCGACGTTCTACCTACGAACTAACGAACGACCTCCACTGATCCGGTTCCGCAAACTGAGCCGAAATTCCCATCTCTACTCTCTACCAATATTCGAATTATATTAAGCACCAATAAAACAGAGATCTATGAAACCATATCAACATACTTAATATCCGCCAACATCATTTTTTAATGAGTATAATTAAAACTTGTAATTTATTTATTAAATAAAATGTTATATGTACGATGTATACTAATGTAAAATTACAGTTATATTATCTTACAGTATTATTATTATACCAGAAGAAAAAGACCGAAAAATGTACTTGTTCAGAGCTTTCATTTGATACATTATTAATCACATTTTACCTATATGTGGGTCAAAAAACTAATTATGAATGCTAAATTTTAGTATAGAGACAGAGAGGCAGACACGCAGCCACACCTTCTCTGCACTATACGTCTCCTTAGACGTTGCAAACCTTTTAGTTTTTGTTATTATGTTGGATCCTTTTAATTTATCATACAAAAATCATCGTACAGCAATCAAATATTTCATTTGGAAATATTCATAAAAAAAATCGTGACTTATTTTAATTGGTCGTTCCAGCTTCCATTTTTATTCCAGTCTGGAAGAGTTTTTTCATTCAATGTTCTTCCGTTTTTTGTGCAGCGATTTTTCTGTCATGCCGAAAATTAATGAAGCTGACAGCAAATATGAGATTATCATTATAAGCTGCTGGTAACCCAATGAATTATGTTCGCTTATGTTGTTGGTAAGAAGTTCTTTAGGTACTTACCGAAAAAGAGTGGCGTCTGTTTTGTCACATTCTTTTTCTTTCTTTTGTTCGTTCTATCTCTGTTTTTCTGTTTGGGGCCAGTGGCGTATCCTGACTTATGTCGCAGGTTGTGCAGAGTCTTCAACACAATAAAAAGCAAAAATATAATGTGACTAAAATGTGACCTTTAAATTCGTTTATAGGAATAAGAATTTTTTGTTTATAAATTAATTCAATTTTTCAGTCTTGGTTTAAAAATTCTTCATGCACCTAATCATCTAATTTTTGTTTTAAGGATAATAAAAATTCTAATAATCAAATAATAAATTAATGTGGCGACGTTTGGTCCAATAATTTTTACAAAGTCGAATTACTCTTGTTATAGTCAATTTTCTTTATTAATTTTACATCTCAGTTTGTTTGGCCAACGGACACAGCCACCTTATGCCTTGCCTCCGCTATATACAGCAAGCTATGAATTCGTTGTTTTTCAGGTTGTCATTTTTGGTGTTGCTCAATAAAAAAATATTTTTGACTGTTTAAAAAATTTAACACTGGCATTCTTCATTTAAAAACCTGCAGTCATTACAATCCCACATATTGGTGACACCTGTGTATCCTAGGAAGTTTTTCCGTGGACCGCGTGAAAAGTCTGAATACGAACATTCCTCGGCGAACGGTACTGTGATCGCCACATATGGGATCGTAATCCTCACACTTAACCTAGGACTGAGACTGGAATTTACATGGCGATTTGTACTCGTGGATGTGAGTCGTCCCATCATTGGCGTTAATTTTCTGGCTCATTTTGATCTTTTGGTCGACATCAAAAACGGCCGTTTATATGTCAAACTGAAAATCCATAAAGCTGCACATATTACACGCCGGGTATAATATGATGCGAATGCGTGCTCATTAGTGAATAATGTACGTTTTATATTTTGCATTTTTTTTTAGAATGTTAGTTAAAATTTTGGTGCTCTAATCAAGTCTTTTCTGCAGCTAATTTTTGTGCTTTATAACTAGAATATAATTTATAAGCTATAGTAAATAAAACCATAATTAAATAAATATATAAGTATATTTTAAGCACTTTTGTAGGTTACAATCAGCAGAATTTCTGTATTTTTAAATTAAATTTACTATGACCCAAGGCTCGAAATGTGCCGAAGAAAACCGAAACAGTGCATATTAATAGCTGTCAATAATATTTGCATTGTATTTTTTTGAATAAATTGATTGAAATATGGTAATCGTGGGAAAGGCATAGTATTCAACACGTGCAGAATATGTATAGCATTCCGCATTACAAATTGCGGTAATATATGACATTCCACGCAGGCTGTACAATATACTATTATTAAATGGAGTACAAAATAATATTCAACCAATCAAAAAAATTATTTGCAAAAATGCAAGAAAAAAATAACAGATAAACTGTTTTTTCTAAAAAAAAAATTGTACAAAAGAAGAATAATAAAGAAATAAATATAAAATAAACACAGTTGCACTAGTATGTAATCGTCTGATCTCGAATGCCTACTATTAGCTAAAACAGAGGTCGACGAGACCAAATTTAAAAACTAAAAATTTCTTAAAATCCACATTCTTTACTTTCTCTGACTTGACCTATTTATATTTTTTTCAGCAGGCTGAAGCTTCTTTTTTATGCCTCAAAACTTTTAATTTTTATAAATAAACTAAAAATATTCAAAAGCTTTGTTGACCGTGCATGTGCGTTCTGTGCTCTGGCAGTTGCGTTGATAAGTGGGAGGTGAAGGAAGGCAAAGAAAGCTTCCTTCGTGGTGTCAATTACTAGAATCATTGAATCAATAAGACTTTATAGGTAAAGACACCAATTCGAGATGGAATACAATAATCCACGCAGATCTTTAAAGATTGACTTTGAATTTCGAAAGAATTTTAACTGATCTTTGTGAATATTCTTAGCATATTTTCATTTTAATATTACGCAAGAATAAATAATAAAGTTTAAGGAAGCTGCAATAATTAAATTTTTGTTATGTATATACTCTAATTCTGCTTTTCGTGGACCAGCAAAACGAAGAATGAAGAAGTACTCTCCAAGATGGGAACAAAACTACAATTAATGTTCAGAACAAAAGGGGAAGTAGGAATATCTGGTTCATGTATAATAATACATAATTCGTAATAATACATAACATTTATTACAGAAAATGGACGGGAAAATAAATGGCAAGAAATCAGAAGGAAGACGAATATCCTGGTTGTGAAACTTGAGAGAGTGTTTCGGAATGTCAAGCATAGATTTTTCAAGACGGTGGCGTCCAAGGTTAAAATTGCTACACTAGTGGCCAACCTTCGAAGCAGAGATGGCACTTGTAGAAGAAGAAGTATATACTCTATTGTCATTTTTAGTGTAAGGTTTTGATTTGGTGAAAAAACTCGGTGAGAGACAACGGGCTTGCCAATTAGTGAAGAGATAAATCGCATAACAATTTCAGTTATGTCACAAAAATTGAATACGTTAGAGCGTTTATCTTTGAACTTGTATCAATTGTGCAAATATTCGCTGGTCCTGCTTTATAAATAATTCTGCAATTTTCATTTATTTGGCTTGAGTATGCGAAGAACAACTTGTACATATTGCATATACGCCACTGGTCTATATCTGTTTTCTGCGTGAAGACCCTGCCCATATATTTATCACAAACACCGACGTGAATTATAACTTTTCTTTGGATGAAAAATTAATATCGCATAAACGTTAATGCAAACGACAATATCTCGAATTTGGGTCGTTTAAAGGTGATGGATCACAATGAATGGTTATATTACTCAGAGGGTTGAAACAGTTGAACAGTTCAACTGTTACTTGTTGTGATGTTAACCAGAATTAATTCTTCCCGCATTTTTGTGGTAGACCCAGGCCTGAGGTTGGTAAGGTAGAGAATTTTTTTAATTTGTAAAAACAAATAACTCGACAATTATTCTTCCTTACAATGTCCACCGTGTCATTCTTGAAATTATTTGGTTTGTGGATAAAGGGAATTTATTAGCTAGAGAGTTATTTTTTTTACGGAACTTGCATTTTTATTTAAATGAATTACATGTTCAAAAATTTAGGGAATGGCTTTAACAAGTCGGTATTGTTAAAAATATACTATATAGAATGTTTAAGAAAAGTAATTAGAAGGGGCACGCCAACCCGGGGTGCAGAGGGCGCACCGCACCCGGGCGCCATTTATTAGGGGCACGTGGATTATGTAAAATATTGTTCCAGTTCTTGAAAAAAGTGCCGATATGTTCACCGTTTTGTTACCGTAAGTACATATATTTACGAGGGTTACCTTTTATTTATTTATAGACGACCACTAGATGGCAATATTGAAATGTGTTATTACTATATTCGTAAAGTTTGATATTTTTTATTGTGAAATCAGTGGCAGCTTATAAATTGACCGAGTAGTTAGTTGACAGTGAGCGTTAATAAGAAACAAGTTTGTAAAAAAATGGATTTTACTCTTGAAGGGTTTCGTTGGATGATTTTTTACCATTTTAGTAAAGGCCTAACTCAACAACAATGCATAGATTCGCTTCGTTCAACTTTTGGTCATTACCAAAAGTGATGGTGCTTCATTAAGCACCATCAGAAAAGTCTGTTTACAATTAGTTTGCAGAATTTCGTCGCGGTCGTGCGTCCGTCAGTGATAAATCTCGTGAAGTTCAATCAAAATCAGTTGTAATTCAAAAAAACATCGATTCTGTGCGCAAAATGATTGAAGAAGATTGGCATGTGACTTACCGTGAGATAGAGGCATCCTTTGACATATCGCAGACTGCAATACATTCGATTTTGAATGAACATTTATCTGTGAAAAAGATCTGTTCCCGATGGATTCCGCATAATTTGACTGAAGCTCAAAAAAAGCTTGTGTTGATTGGTGTAAGGGAATGCTAAAAAAATTCAACCTAGGTACTGCAAAATCCGTATACATCGTTACAGGTGACGAAACTTGGATTTATTCATATGAACCGGAAACTAAGCAACAATCCACTGTTTGGGTCTTCCAAGATGAACCGTAACCCACAAAAGTTGTTCGTTCACAAAGCACTTCCAAGAAAATGATCGCTTTTTCTTCGGTTGTACTGGACATGTCGCAACAATTCCTTTAGAGGATCGGAGAAGAGTTAATGCTGAATGGTATACAACAATTTGTTTGCCAGAAGTCATCGACAAAATCAGGAAAAACAACCAAAAACGTCGCATCGTTCTTCATCATGACAATGCAAGCTCCCACACAGCACGTTAAACAATGGATTATTTGAAGAAGAAAAACATCGAATTAATGTCTCATTGCCCGTGTTTACCCGATTTATCCCCTAACGACTTTTTTTATTCCCCAATGTCAAAAAAATGAGTGGACAGCGATTTTCTTCACCTCAAGAAGCTGTTGAAGCCTTCGAAAACCATGTTATTGAGATACCAACTTCAGAATGAAAAAAATCTTTCGAGAATTGGTTTGAACGCATGCAAAAGTGTATAAATCTTAAAGTCGAATATTTTGAAAATCCATAAAACAGATAGATCCAAAAAAAAAAAAAAAAATCTTTCTTAGTTAAACTTAAAAGGTAGCCCTCGTATATGTATGTATGTACATATATGAAACGAAATTATCTTAACATTAATTAATTTTCAAGGGCGGTAAGTTATATTTGGCGCGCCTCTGCGTACAGTGAAAACCGCTTACCGTGAAGTCATGAGTAACTTAATATGAGTACCTGTGACGTACCATGAAATAAATTTACGGATATTTTTTTAAAAACGAAATTCACTACTTGTCACTCACTAAAAGAATACACATTATAAGAATTATTTTGCCCGCTGACGAGTAATCTTATTTGTTTAAAATTGTAAGGAAATTGTATTGCAAACGATCACAGTGGGATCTTGTGCGTTCAGATCGTCGGTTGACAGTCAAAATGATCAGGGAAGAGTTAAATTTGAGTCGGTACCGTTCATCAGATTTTGACCAATGAATTGGGGGTGAGAAAATGCGCCTTGTCGCACAGCAATTTCAATAAACGAGTTTTTGGCCAGTAAAATCATTCTTGTGACTCCTCAGTATCCGTATTCGCCTGACTTGAGTCTTTGTGACATTTTCCTCTTCCCAAGATGAAAAAATCACCTTAAGGGACGTCATTTTGGGTCACTCGAATACATACAAACGTCCATAACTGACCAGCAGAATGCTATTCCAGTATCCGAGTTCCAGCACTGCTATGAGCATTGGAAGAACCATCTCCAGTGCTGTGTGGCTTTCCAGGGAAATTATTTTGAGGCAGACAATATTGAATTGTAATTCTATTCGAATAAAAAAAAAAAATAATAATAATAATAAATCAGTCCGTTTACTTAATTCACACACCTCGCATTTGGTCCTCGTTCCTCTTTTCGTATACAGACGAAGAGATCCGAGTGTACACGAGACTAACAGAACGAGGCGAATATGATATAAGATTCTATGAGACATAGAGAGTTGTAATTTAGCACGCACATAGGAAAAATACTGAGCTTTCGAAAAATCGTACCTCTCGAATAGAATTTTAAAGTACAGTAATACGCCGCGTAGTGCATCATCTTTTACCGCTGAATTATTGCGCTTTTTACTTTTATATTTGTCTAATTATAGATGGAACTACCTGAAACTACATTCGTTTTATGTCTATCGCACCTGAAACGAAGTAAAATTGAAAAATTTTAGCACCTACCTCGTCTAACAAGAAATTTTGAATATTTTCAAAAAGGTACACGACCTTGATATGTAAACACTAGCCGTCAATCTTCATTAAGCACCGTAGCTGCCACAAGAATACCATGTCTTAATTAATCGACTTTTGAATAAATATTTTTGTAGTAATATATTGAAATTATGTAAAAAAGAGCTAATCCAATAACAAAAGTTTAATTTTATTTGGGAGTTTTTGTGTCCCGTTCCTTTTCTAACAGTTTCTTATTTATACCTTCTCTCTCTGAGATATCGCCTGTTACTTTTAATGAAAGCCTCAAGTAATTTATGTTTTGCGTTTCTTCTTTCTGTGATAGAGATTTATATTGACAAAAAATACAATTACAAGCAGGCAGATTCTTGCATTTTAATTTGTATTTTTTTTAATGAATGTAGATTAATATTGGACCAGATACAGAAGATATTAAAATACTTAAAAGAAGTAGAAAAGTTAAATCTGTAAATAAAAGTCTGGGGATAAGATTTAATAATTTTTGTAGTTAAAAATGAAATTGAACAAGAAATAAAAATACAGAGCGTTCTTAAATGAATGATAGGTGCTTGAATTTCCCGCCTATTAAATTAATTTTAAAGGTTGGTACTTCTACAAGCAGCACATGGGAAAAGTTAGAGAAATTAATGAGGAATAATCCCAAATTTTTTGTTCGCACGTATTAATAAATTCATTCTGCAGATGTCGAAGCTATCACTCAACTATAATCACATTGCATATATTTGCTGTTATTTATGTGGTTATTTTTCATTTTTTATTTTTGATCATTAATGTAATACAGAGTTACCTCGGTTTACGAACGTGATTTGTTCTTAACCATGGTTCGTATCTTGAAAAGTATGTATCTCGAAACCAAAATATCCATTAAATCTTATGAAAAAATAAATAATACATCTCTAGATAAAATTAAAAAAAAATAAATAAAAACTAATAAATAGAAAAAACTATCCTCAACTGAAAGAAGAAAATGCATTAAAATGGAGAAGAAGAATTTTTATATTATAAATATGTATTTTGTGTATCATTTCTTATTAATTTTTGTTTATGAAATCTTTGGTTTTACATGATTAGTTTAAAAATCATCATCCATTAAATTGTAAAAACAAATTGTCGTAGTTCAGGAGTTGCTGCCTGTAGTAGTAACAGTCTGCTTTTAGTACTAGAAAAAAAAAAAAATAAGTAAATAAAGAAAATTATAATGAAAACAGCCTTTAGCTTTTTTTTTTAATTTAGCAAAAAATACATCAGCAACTAAGGCCATTAGTATTACAGTACATTTTTATAATTTTACATTATGTAAAATTATGTAACATTACTAATAGTACATTTGGAAATATATATATATATTATATTGGGTTTAAATTATTGTTCACTTCGGTTTTTAGGATAGTTATATTTTGCTTTTTACTGATATGTCTTCTAAGAATTTTAGTAGAGTTTCTATTGTTTTGTTGTCGTTAGCCAGGGCTTGTTGTAATCTAGGGGGAATTTTGTGTGTTTTCCTTTCGTTATTATATATCTTGCAGGTCATCAAGATATGTTCAACTGTCAGTTCTGCGGCACATTCTTCGCACATGGGTGGTTGTAGTCTGTGGAATACGTATTGGTGGACTTTAGTTTATTTGAAAACAAAAGCATCGTTGTTCGCATCTCGAGTCTAGTTTCTTATTTAACAATGGACAAAATGTTAAAGAAAGAAATGTAAAAGAGTTTAAAAAAAAACTACCTCGAATATTATGCAACGATTTTATGCAACAACGCGCAAAATTGAAACGTCTTTCAATCATTTACTCTGTAATACTCTATCTGATGATTTATCTTATTTAGAACTAATGGGTCTATTCTGTATGAGTTTTCTACCGCTGTAAGCGCTATAACTTTGTAAAATACAGCGCTGTAAGGAAAGTGCTATTCTGTATTGATACGCGTTGCTCTGGAAACTCTACACCGATGTAAAATATCGCTGTAACGTTACGGCGATATTTTTCTGGCCGTAAGTCAGTTACAGTACTGTATAGAAGTCAAGTTGTATTTGTTTGTATTGTACGTGTCACCTAAAAAAAAAAATTAATGATCCAAATTTCGCCCTATTTCTAATGCAACTACTACAAGAGGATTATAACAGGTAATTATGCTTAAAATATTACGTTACAACCACACATAAACTTTTTTTATGCATACATGTTTTCATTTATATATTTTTATATACAGGTTTTAGAAACACTGTATTTTTTAATGGATCCTATCAGGCTACTACAGGGGCTCACAATTTCACTTCTTTGAGCCAGCCTATAGTTAATAGATCGATAATAGAAATTTGTTATTTGATAACAACATATCTAATGCCAATTCATATAAAATTCCCCACTACGAGGGAAGAAAACCGTGGAGTGAAGAAGGGTAAGTTTTGCATAATATAGCAACAAAAGCAAGAATACCTAACTATGCTGAGATTGATGATGATGAGCTGTATGATGTGATGAACCTGTAAATAATGAAGATCCTGAACCTGAAAATAATGAAGATCCTGAACCTGAAAATAATGAAGATCCTGTACCAAATGGTAAAATATTTGAAAAGTACCTATTTAAAATTTTCAAAAACTGATTTAAAACTTTTTTTTAACAGCTAATCAAGATATGAATTTGGGAAAGCAGATTAGTATTTTATATGTTCAGCAGTCCATTGTATAATTTGATGTAAAAAATATGTTTATATTGGAATAAAGATACATAAGATGCAAAGAGAAACTTTTATTTTTATAAACAAATTATAATAATAATTAATAAAAATTACAAACGTAAAAAACATGAGTATATGTGTATATACAAATATGATATACACTTACCGATCGATGACATTGATCAATACCTCAAATTTTGAGGTTAGAAATAAACATAGTGAAGTTAGCTACAATGCAAGCAAAGTTTAAATCGACCGAAATTACAGAATGTGTTACAGAATAGCTAATGCTCAATATTTACAGAGCGTCCGTAACTTGGCACTTTACAGTGCTAAGCTCGCTACAGCGCTATAGTGATACAGTACTGTAAACATTTTTTTTACAGAATAGACCCATTAGGCTTTCTCTTCAAAACAAGGTTTCGATAGCTTTCGTTTGATAACTCACTCAAAATATAAAAATAAATAGTTATAAAAATACCTACATTATAGACAGTGTTGTAATGTATCTAGGAATTTGTATCTAGATACAGTAACTAGATACTGTGCAAGTATCTAGTTACTGTATCTAGGTACATTTTAAAATATGTATCTGTATCTGTATCTAGATATTTAAATCAGTATCTAAGTATCTGTATTTCAGGTACTTTTTTCAGATACTTTCCTATTTTGTCTTTTTCAAGGTCTTTTTACAAAATATGTCCTTACGATTTTTCAAGTTGGTAATACATTTAGCATCATTCAGATATTTGAATTTTAGACAAAGATGTACACCACATGTTTCGCATTTGAAATGCGTATAACCCTTGCAGCCTGGCAATTTACTTTGCAAAATTATCTTTGCAAACTATAATAATAATTATAAAAAAAACACGTTTAGTAACTATATTTAAAGGTTGTTTGGGTAACCGTTGTTAATAAAATTATTTCATTTAAAAAAAAATTATTAGCTAACTAGTTTCGGCGTAAGCCATTTTCAGAGCTGGAAATATAATTACATTTTATTAAAATTTTATAGAAAAAAATAAATTAAATAAATACATTATAAGTTTCAGAATTATGATAAAATACAAGTTCTATATGTAATTAATTAAATTTTGGAAAACATTCTTTTTTTATTTATTTTTTTTAAATTTTTTATTTAAAAAAAAAGGAAAAAAATAAAAGGATGTTTTCCAAAATTTAATTAGTTATATATAGAACTTGTATTTTATCATAATTCTCAAACTTATAATTTATTTATTTATTTAATTTATTTTTATCTATAAAATTTTAATAAAGTGTAATTGTATTTCCAGCTGTGAATAAATTTAAAAAAATAATAAATAAAAAAAAATTAAATAATTTTATTAACAACGGTTAAGTAAAACAACCATTAAGTAATTATCTAATCTAAGAATAAGAATTAATTTTATAAATGTGAATTAAATAAAGGAAAATATAATAAATAAAATTGTTGTTTTATTTTTGTCATCCTAAATACTCATTTAATAATCAGTAATTTATTAGCGAACAAAAAATGTTCGAGATATCCGCTGAAATTGGAATAAAAAAGTGATTTTTTAAAGATTACATAGGTATATAGTTAGTTAATATTTCTGACACACAGCTTCAAAGGCTATTTGTGTTTATTTTAAGAGTAATAATAATGCATAACTTATTTTTTATTGTGAACAAATATATTCCTTGCTCTAGTTATTTCTTTTTTTTGTGGTGTTTTCATTTTTCCGAAAGTATCTTAAAAGTATCTTGAAGTATCTAGATACATTGTAAAAAAAAATTTATCTGTATCTAGATACTTTTTAGAATTTGTATCTGTATCTGCATCTAGATAAATTTTTCCTCAAGTATCTGTATCTGTATCTAGATGTATTTTCAAATGTATCTATTACAACACTGATTATAGAGTAGGTACATATATGTACATGTTTAAAGTGGTTCATAATTGTCGACATGGCATTATTTTTAAGGTTTTCTAGGTATGACAAAAAACTTATACCGTCACTCATGTATTGTCTGTCTTTTCATCTGTTCGATAGAAATTGTGGCGAAACAGATAGATCTTAAATTTGAATGAAACATTTAGCAATGTATTTGACCCGCATATAGGAAAAAGACTGAAATATACCATAAGTAAAAATAGCGAAATAATATGTATAAGTTTTCTTATAAATTTTGAATAGAATAGGGGAGATGTGGGGACGGTGGCACACATTTTGGTTTTCTGTACATAACATCTTCAATTTTGAATTTCTTAAATAAATATTTTCGCCACTTAATACTTATTATGTCGTTGTTTAAATAACCTATTAAAAATTAATGTCCTTATAACGTGCCATTTATAATTAATATTTTTGTTGACCTCTGCAATTGTGCCACTGTACCTATACGTGAGGGTACAGTGAAACAGCATTAGGGATACAGTGGAACAGTAAATATAATAGATATCTAAAAAATCTGTATATGTATCAATAATTTTTATTGAAACTTCAATTCAATTTCTTTAAAAATAAATCATCTGAAAGGTACTGAAAAATTAATAATATTGTAAAAAAATCAAATTTTTTGGAACAAACTACTAAGTTTAATTAATGTATATAAATATATAAATGTAAATTTATTATTAATATAAAAAAATAAACTTTGGTAAGTTCCTTGGAAGCAGTAAGTTTTGATAGTTTTTATTTTAATGTTAATTATATTTCATTAAATTTACTGTAAGAATCAAAACGTCTAAACGGTGTTTTGTGATACCAGACGGAGCAGGAGATGGTAAAACTTTTATCAGCTCTGATTTTTTAAATGTGTAATTTTCATTTGTTTTAATAAATTTTCAGAGTAGAGCAGAGTTGATTTAAGAGTAGAGTCAGTCGTCGGAGATATGTTACAACAATATTGTCAGTCGTTATTTCTATGATTTCCCCTATAGAGTGGCTCTTCATTTTATTCTTTCTGTATCCTTCAAATATTAAGGCATATTTCCTTACTTTAATATCCTTGTTTACGTAGTCTGTCGAATCTGTATCACATTCAGAGTCAACATTATCATCTGAGTTTGAATTCTCATCAATATTGACATTAGTGTCAGATGTGTCTGAACTTACAAGAATATCTTTTAATTTTCTGATCTTTATTATTTTGCGCAGCTTGGAATTGTTCTTCTAACTCGTACCCACGTACGTGGGTACAGTGGCTCACTGTACCACTGTATCCACATAGCACGTGTGCCACTGTTAGCCTAACCCTATTTTCACGAACATTTTATCAAATATAATAAATGATATAGTTTAGAGCATTAGTAATTGCTTTACACTGTAGACAAATGACCAATTTACAACATGTAATACAAAATTTCTTACTAATTTAGTTGAGTCTCGTTCAAATAAAAATTTTCTTGTTACGATAAACTTTAGTTTGTCTACTTCAAATCAACATTTTCATCATAAATAGCGGGACTTAAATTTATAGACTCAAAATGTGGATAGTATAATTTCTCAGTACCAGAGGGGCCTATATATACTGAAACAGACATGAAAATATTCTATATTTCAAAAATATTTCAAATGTTCCACTGTACCAATTGTGCCACCGTCCCCACATCTCCCCTATCTAATGAAACATCTTGATATGTAGATTAACATGCAAAAATTTAATTTTGAAAAAAAAAAAAAAACAATTTTTTACAATATTCTCACCAAAACTTTTTCCCACGCCCCATTTCCCAGAAGGATTGGTCTTAAAATCTGACAAAAATCTAAATACTATACATTGTTGGGAATATAAATAATTTTTTGTTACAGTGTTAAATTATTTAACTGGATAACTAGTTTTAAGAGAGACAAACTCGGCATTAAGTTCACCTGTTGAAAGATCAATCTATCAGAATGTAAATAGATGGAAGGAATACCGAGTTTTATGATTTTTTATATGTGCCCACTATTTCTTGTCACTAGATATCTACTAAATCCTAAAATGTGTGAAAATTCACATAATTTTTTCCTATATGCTGGTATAAAGCTATTATTATATTTTTGTTTCAATTATATCTGTTGCGATGTTCTGTGAACAAGTTGAAATAAATTTTCTTCATGGTATTTAAGCGAGTTGACACGCGAAATTGTTCCGTTAGTTGGTACAATTAGTGCCATCGAGAGCAGATTATTGCAGTTTGTACAGCACTAGAACTTTTACTTCCGGAAATGTACAAACTGGTTGTAAACCCCAAGTTTCCTGTTAACAATACTAAACTTGGACTACATGAAATTTGACAACTGTAAATTCTGTTTTACTGATCATATTCTCAAACTTTTATAACATGCTACTTTTCTTAACTTTCAAAATATGAAGACATGGAAGAACAAAAAACCGGGATTTGTCCCTTTAGTTTGTGATAAACTTTTTGAAAGTATAAAATCAAATGCTATAAATGTGATCAAATAATTTTTTATGATAAAAAAGCTAGTCAGTTTTTGGGAGTATTTAATTTAGATCCACAACAATCAGGTGCTGGAAAATGCAGTAAAAGAGATACAATTGTGATTATCTTCACATAAATTGAAATACTGATAAGAATTCAAATAATTTATAATAATAATAATAATTACTTTATTTCCATCACTGGTAATATATTATGGAATTGTCACAAGATTCTACTCGTAATACAAAGATCAAGTGTGATGCAGTAAAAGGTGAGAAAAAATCAAACATATATAATTAGCTACCGTGTGTTAGTGATCTTCGTAACACTGTGACGTCATTTTTCCTAAGGTTCTCGTGATTGGCTAACTGGGAAACAAGGTGTTCCCAGTTTGACTTGATTGACAGGTATTTTGCAGATTTATTCTCTTAGAATCTACGAATATAATTACATATAGAAATTTGTAGGATTTCGTAGACATAAACAAGAAACTCTAGATACTCCTATATCATTTGACTGATATCAACAATATTTTGCAGATATATTCTCTCAAGAAACTGCGAATAAAATAACATATAGAAATGTCTAGGGTTTCATAGGCATAAACAAGAAACTATATACACTGCTATATCCTTCGACCAATATGAATAATATTTTTGCAGATTTATTTTCTAAGAATCTACAAATATAAATATTTACAGAAATGTCTAGAGTTTCGTAGGCATAAACAAGAAACTCTAGACACTGCTATATCCTTTGACCAATATGAACAATATTTTGCAGATATATTCTCTAAGAATCTACAAATATAATTACATACATAAATGTCTAGGGCAGAGGTCGCCAAAGTGGTCTATATAGACCCCCAGGGGTCTATTTAACAAAAGCGGGGGTCGATCTGAGCCAGGGGGTCGAATGGGGGTCGATCCGAATCGGAAGGGTCGATTGGGGGTCGAAGAAAAAACAGTTCTTAATACGCAAATCACACATACCTAATTGAGTATGTAAAATTTGTGAATGTTTTTATAATTGACTTAATATCAGTTTCTTTATAGAACATAAATTAATAAACGTATATTTATTAGGGTGAAACAAGTATTTACGTACCAGCGCGCAGTGGCTCGAACTCTGCACTTCTGGTTTATAGGTCATATGCATATGTGCGCTTGTCCAAATGTCACGTGTGACGAGGGTTGACGTTACAAACGCAAATATCATAGGCAGTTTCAGCTATCTTTGCAAACTGTGAACAGTGGTAGATAAAAAAAATAAAGAACTTGAATTTTTCAAAAAACTTAAAGAAAAATTCACATGTCGACCAACTATAAAAAGTTTTATGAAACAGTCTACTAAATTTGAAACTGAAGGAGGATTAATAGCTTCGTACAAGATTTCGCTTAATATAGCAAAGAGGGGGAAACCACACACAATCGCTGAAGAAATTGTTATACCTGCAATTAAAGACGTCATTGAGGATGTAATGAAAAAAGACTCCGTTAATGTTTTAAAGTCATTGCCATTAAGTGCAAATTCTGTAAAACGGCGTATCGACGAAATGGCTGAAGAAATAGAAAATACGGTAGTTTCAGAGCTAAAAAATTGCAAGTTCTCTATTCAACTTGGTGAATCTGTTTTTGGTGTTTCTGCTATTCTTATGGTGTACGTTATATATTTCAGTAAAATTAAAGGACAAGTCATTGATGAATTTTTATTTGCTAAATATCTCGAGAAGGAGAGACAATTTTTAGATGTTTACAAGAATATTTAAATAAATATGATATTCTGCTTGAAAATATAATAGCGGTAGCCACAGATGGGGCACCTGCTATGGTAGGGCGTTACCGAGGTTTTGCTACATTTCTCAAAGAAAAAATGCCCGGTATACGTACTATTCATTGTGTGTTGCATAGAAACAACTTAGTAGCAAAATATTTGAGTCCAGAGTTACATAAAGCTTTACAGTTTTGTATTAAGTGTATCAATCAAATTAAAGCCCAACCTCTTAAATCAAGATTATTTTCCAAACTTTGTGAGGAAAACTACGAGTTATTTAACCAATTACTTCTGCACACCGAAGTTAGATGGTTGTCTAGAGGTGTATGCTTGCAAAGGCTCGTTGAGTTATTTGACTCCACGACAGAATTTCTCAGCGAAATAAACCCTGTTCTGAGTGATGAACTCCAAAACAATAAGAACCATATTTTTTATTTAGCGGACTTATTTGGAAAATTTAATGATATCCAAACAAAGCTGCAACGAAAAAATGTAACAATTATCCAAGCTCGAACAATACTGATAGGCTTCCAAGTAAAATTAAATTTATTTAGATCTTCATTGCTACGTAAGGATTATCAGTATTTTTCAAATCTGCGACAATTAGAAATAAAAGAAGAAGACTTGGTAATATATACAAGTCATCTTCAAAAATTGAGCGACGTTTTAAACTGCGCTTTGTTGATTTGGAAAACATTGTCATCCCTTATTGGATTATTGCGCCATTTTCTGCTCAAATTGAAAACGGGGACATCAACCTGCAAGATGAGCTTGCTGAATTATTATCGGATCTTGAAGCAAAGATGCTTCTTAAAAATTTAATAATAAGCAAATTTTGGACAAATATAAATATAATGCAAAAATATGTAAAACTTTACGAAATAGCTCAGCCATTTATGCTAGCATTTCCAAGTTCCTATATGGTTGAAGCCGGTTTCAGTCACGTAAATTCAATCTTAACTAAGTACAGAAATAAATTAAATGTGGAGTTTCGAGGGGATTTAAGATTAAAATTGACCAATTTTGAACCTAATATAGCGAACCTTGCAAAAAAAAAACACCAGACACACCCATCTCATTGATTAAGAAGCAATAAATCTGTAGTTACTTTACTTATTATTTCTACTTATTTATAATTACTTATTATTTAATAAATATTAAGGTATTTAAATTTCAACATTAATATATTTTTCATAAAACTATTGTTACACAATGTACTATTACTTTAATAAATGTTTAAAATCATAAAATAAATGTACAAACACAGTATCTAATAGCTTTTTATTTTAATTAACTGAAAATTACTTTTATGGGGGTCGATGGAGATTTCGAAAAATTATATAGGGGTCGATGATCAAAAAAGTTTGGCGACCCCTGGTCTAGGGTTTTGTAGTCATAAACAAGAGACTCCTATATCCTATGACCGATTGAACAATATTTTGCAGATTTATTCTCTAAGAATCTGCGGATATAATAACATACAGAAATATCTAGGGTTTCGTAGATATAAATAAGAAACTCTAGACACTCCTATATTCTTTGATCGATATGAAAAAAAAATTGCAAATTTATTCTCTAACATTTGCGGATAAAACATCGTATAGAAATATCCAGAGTTTCGTAGGCATAAATAAGAAACTGTAGACCCTTCTATATTCTCTGATCGATATGAAAAATATTTTGTAGATTTATTATTTAAAACTCTGCGGATAAAAAAACCTATAGAAATGTATAGGGTTTCGTGGGCATAAACAAGAAACCCTAGGGTACTCCTATAGCCTTTGACCGATATTAACATTATTTTTCAGATTTATTTTCTAAGAATCTAAAAATATAATTATATGCATAAATGTTTAGAGTTTCGTCGGCATAAACAAGAGACTCTAGATACTCCTGTTTCCTTTGACCGATATAAACAATATTTTGCAGATTTATTCTCTAAGAATCTACAAATATAATTACATACATAAATTCCTAGGATTTTGTAGCCATAAACAAGAGACTCTAGATAATCCTGTTTCCTTTGACCGATATGAATAATATTTTGCACATTTTTTCTCTAAGAATCTACGAAAATAATTACATAAATAAATGTCTAGGATTTCATAGGCATAAACAAGAGACTGTAGATACTCCTGTTTCCTTTGACCGATATAAACAATATTTTGCAGATTTATTCTCTAAGAAACTGCGGATAAATTTTTATATATAAATGTTTTGGGTTTCGTAGGCATAAAAAATATAAATGTAATGTACTAAGTAAAAATGAATCGTTTTCTCACCTTAAAAAGTTAATGAATAAATAATCTAACTATATAATTAGCAAGTGTCTGTATGTAGTGTCGGTAACATTATGACGTCAATTTTTCTAAAGTTCTCGTGATTGGCTAACTGGAGACACCCTGTTTCTTGATTGGCTGACAGGTGACCCTGACTGCTGACAGGTGACGCCCTCTCCCGTGATTAGCTAACTGGTGATATCCTGTCCCATGATTCGCAGACTGACGACGAAATTAGGATACGTTAAAAAATAAAACCAAATACACATACAAACAATTGAAATTTTTATATTATAAATCCGTCATTGTTGACGGGTAATAACCTAGTAATATAATAATTAAACATTCAAATTAAGAAAAAGCAATTATTAATTACATATACAAATAAATAGTAAATCCATAATTACATATACTTTGCGTTGTTAGTTTATACAACAATTACCAAAATTTTATAACAAAATAATATTTCAAAAACATTAAATTTTCCGTAAATTCCGATAATTCAAGACATCCAAAACGACATGCATAATTCGATTATTCAAGGAAAGTAGATTGTTATCCTATGGATCCTCTCCCACACTGGTATCAAAAGAAATAAAGAAGCAGACCTGGCATATGAATTAGCTACAAACAAAAATTTGACAATTGTACCCATCCCACATAAAGATTTCATAACCCATATAAAAAATAAAATAAATTAAATTCAAAATTGGTTACATACTGAAGCACAATAGCATATCATTTCAGTCAAATAGAAGACTTCATAGACCTCAGCTATTGGAAAACCCATACAAATAGAAGAGATTCAATTATTATTGCACACACTAGCTGCCCCATAAATATATTTTTGAAAAAGAAAATTCCGCAGAAAGCCAGATCTGCAAAACTAGATTAAATGTTAAACATAAAATAATCGACTGTCCTAAGTATCAAGCTGAAAGGTTAAGATTTCAGATCTCGATATCACTCAAACAAGCTCTCAGCAACAACGCAGATGTAATAAATTATCTTAAATCAATTAATTTTTTTTTATCAAAATTTAAAAATATTGTAATATTGTGTGAAAATATATATACCAGGAGCCACTAGCCAAAATGCTGACGCCTCTTAAACATCAAATGCACAAAACAAAAAAAAAAATCCCACCAAAATATACATATCTTTATATATAAAAGAGAATATTTGTGGCTATGTCCGGAAATTCTAACCCACTTCCAGATATGCTACCGAGTTGAAATTTGGCATACAGGTAGCAAATGATTTCATCATAACTAGAAAAATCGAAAATCTGAAAAAAGTCCCATCAGAAACGAGAAATTAATAATTTTGTTTTTAATTATATTGGACCATCGAAGTATGTATGATGCGTTCAGTGAGATCGCGGGAATTTCGTTTCAATGGTTATTTGGACAACTATAGTAAGTTCGTGGAACATCGGCCAATATCGTTCGGCACGATTCATCATTGTTCTGCTAAAACTAAAATACTGGAAATATCTAGCTTATTATTTACTTTATATCAACAATTTATAAAGACAATATGTTTTGACTGAAGAACGATTATTTTCTGTTTAGTGCAGCTTTTGAATATTGGGGGGCAGAGGGAGCGCTACTTATAAACTTGAAATTTCTCTCTTATTATTGACTTAATATTAAACATGTGCATAACAAAAGTTGTTATAATATCAATAATATAAATAAATAAATAAACAAATCTTTCCTCAATATATCAGACCTATAATGACATATCGACTTAGTTTTTGCTTCCAAAGGTTACCCATGCACATGTAAAAAAACGCATTTTGCTCTGATCAACCCATAACCGGCAAATTTAGATTCAAGGTTAGTTATAAAACGCCTCGGATGTTTAGAATCTGTACATGTATTAAAAATAAAAAACGGCTTAACCGATTTTAGTGCTATTTGCAACAGCGTATTGCAAATTTGTCTGGAAAGATTTTAAGCTATATATCATCGCTGTATGACACCAGGCTTCCGATCAATTAAGAAATATTTAGAAAAAAGTCGGAAAAATTTTCCGTATTATAAAAAACTATAAAGGATACACATATTCAAAATATATACTAACGAATGTTAGGGTTTAATATTGCTACAAAAATGTTCCCGAGAATATATATCACAATTTTTTTATTTTCATTTTTGACAACAATTATAACGTTAAATTCGCTGTTGAACATTATTGTAAGCCCCTAAAGCAATACGAAGAAATAAACTTCCTTGGGTGGCAAGAATATTTACTAACGAAAAAAAGTGCTCCGACCTATATAGGTACGATTTATAAATAAGGAATTATCACGGAGTAATTATAATAAATATCATAAATATTATAATAAATAATTTCGTAAGGTACAAGATAAAATGTTTCACGTGATCGGCGCTGCTTTTGGCGATGAGTGGTTCTCAAATGGGCATTTTATGTGGCATTTTCCTGGGTTAGCACAACGGGACATTTATACGTGTTGTTACTAAATATATATACTACCAATGTTTACAAAGAAGTTCGTACTTAAATTATTTGTATAAGAAGCACATATTAATACAATAGTAGGTTAAAACAAATAAATATATTTGAATATAAAACGATTCGCAGCAACCAGTCTTGAACCGATTTCGAAATGGGTCCAATCCAAGCGGGCTACGACTATTTTTTTCGGCAGCGAAGCCGCGGGTATACTGCTAGTTTAGTTATAAAATGATTATTTTTGATATTATTAGCAAGTTATTTTTGATATTGATATAAAAATCTTATGTAATAATGCATGTTGTTTTTCGTATTCCTATTATTATTATTATTATATTATTTATTTTACATCGGCCTTTATTTCTGCAACGAGGCTAATCGCCGATGCCAGGGGGCGAGCTCCTACAACTGGATGAGGGGTGAATGGTTGTGAAAATGAGAGTAATGTAAACATATTATTCTCGCCCGAATAATATCACCAACGAAGCAGGCTTGAACCACCGGCCGCCCAGTCACGCCTGTTTCCAACAGTCTAAAACCGCACGACTTAATGCGCTAGGCCACTCCGTTGGCTCGTATTCCTAATGTGTATATTCAGAGCCCTTCATATATGCCAAAGTGGGGGTAGCCAGTGACCTATGCTGATATTTTACATAAGAAAACAAATATTTTTTGTCTTATAAATTATTTTTTTTAACTAGGTGAGTGTTTAGGAGGTTAAGAAGGGATACCTTAAAACTAAAATCTTGAAACATTTCACTTACTACTTACTTAAAATATATATAAGAAAATTTGTATAAATGACAAAACGATTATTTTCTGGTCAGTAGTGCAGTTCTTAATAAGATGAATATTTTGGGAGGCTATGGTGTCGCTAACTATATTTAAGCTTGGAATACTTCACTCATTATCAATATTATATTATAAAGCAGCTCGTTTACATACAATTTTCCTAAACACAAGTTCAAAATAGTTCGGTCAGTATTTGAAATTGCGTGCCATCGCTTTTCTAACTTAAAATTCTCCTTCATTGTAAACATATTTTCTCATTCACATTTTTAAACAAAAACACATGTTTAATGTAAAGTATATAATAATCCAGCAAACATTCAACCATCGGCCGAATGCCGGCAAACTGCTTTTTCTGTTATTAAATTACTGGCACTAAAAGTTTTTGCAACACCAGTATTAATAATATACTTCACATTTGTATTTCGCATTCCTCTTATTCGAAGTACTTGACCAGCATTTTATGAGCACTCCTTATTTTTGTTAATATGTTACATTTTACTTTTGTTTCACCATAGTTGACTAAATTTATTCAATGAATAAAGTTAACAATATCGCATCATTCTATTGACAGCAACGTTAATTTCTTCATTAATAGTCCGAATTAATAAACCAATGCGATATTGTCAACTTTATTTGTTAAATACATTTATTCAACGATGGTGAAATGGCCAAATGAGTATTTATTTTGCACCTAACCATTAATTTATTTTAATACTGGGTAAGTATAAGTATACATATGTTACATTTGAAATATAGAGAGTGGGTACAATATAAGCACTGGTCCGTCAGAAATAAATCTTGTAACCAACGCGATTATTTTGAACTTTACCGCTGCTGGGCCAGCAATTGATACACCAATGGGCCAGCTAACGGCAACGGGGACACCGGGGTACTGGCCCATTACTTTCAATGCCGGGGAGTATGTGCTTCAACAGTACTGGCCCGTATAAAAATGTTTTCTGGGAAGTGTTATATTTCAAGATTTATATTTAGTTTTAGTGTGTCTCTGCGTAACTCTCCAAATATTCATACAATAGGAAAAATACATAGAACATAGAATGTGTTTATTTTAATTTTTAATTTTTATCATAAACTTTTTTGCTATGCAGTAATAAAGGAGATATTTTAAGTTTAGTTTAAAGTATGTCCCCGTTACTCTCCAAATATTCATCCAATATCAAAGCATTAGACAAAATAGACTTGTTGTCTTATTATAAAAAATTTTTATTACATAAACTTTTCTGTTAAGTCAATAATTAGGGAAATATTTTAAGTTTTTATGTAAATAGTTTTTAACCTGAAACAAGCCTTTAGAATGAGAATTTTGAGGTGAAATATATCCTGATTCGATGTTAGAGTAAATCCTGATTTTACTTTAACATCGTTTTAAATTTTATCAAAATATGTCCAGCTGTTTTTGCATGACTCCCGGACAAATAAATAGACAGACAAACAGACAAGATTATTTTGCTAATCTCATATAATCACCTGATACTTGTAGAAATCAAATACGAGGACGAAAACATAAAAAAAGAGTTATAGCCTCCATATTTATCAATATAGCTTAATATTATATCCCGCGAAACAAAATACATGGTCATATAAGATAAAAGCAAAAAATTATTTCAAATAATCTGTTAATTGCCTACACATAAATTTAAAGAAGACAAAAAGTGTGGAATAAAAGAGAAAGTATCTAAGAAGATAAATGCGGTAATAACATTAAAGCCCTATTATACGATTAGGATACTTTTTACTTCATTATTATAAATTCTGTTTCAGATAGGCGCCAGACATCCAACGTTCACAGACATCCAAATCCAAACGATCGAATCTGCATGGTGAGTACGTTTTAACTGTTTCAATTTCAGGATAATCCCACCGCCATAATGTCCAGAGATAGGAATCAGCGGCGGTCGCTCTCTCAGACAACTGCGCTTAGAACGGGCGAGTTCCCTTTGCTTCTCAGAGAATATAAGCCTCTTGGAAACTAAGCGCTGTTATCTGATCGCTCAGAAGTATTTCATATTGTATTTCACTCGAGTAAAAATACTGAAATTTACGGCTTGTTTCAACCTACTTCACAAAAACAATGTGGAAATTTAAATAATTTTAAATTACAGTCCAAAATTGTTTCTAAACTATTTAATTAATTTACTAAACAAAACAAAACATAATTTAAACACGTCATAGTCAAATTTAATTAATATTTTGTTGTTACCGATTTTTGCCATAATCTTTTATAATTTCTCGGTTTTTACCAATTTTTGCGAAGTCTTTCCATTAGTCGAAAGGTTTTTTAATATTCTTTCCCAAATTCTCTTTACTATACTGCCCTCCTTCATTCTCATAGGTGTCACACATTATTTCGAATCTGATACTTGGTTAAGTGCATTTACTGGGTAGTCTTGCAGCTTCTCCCTTTTTCATTAATTTGTATGACAAAAATTGCGTAATATTTTCTTTTCAAAAAAAGTGAGATGTTGTTGATGTGGCTTTGTTAAGGTCCATGTAACGGAGGCATACTAAAATATGTGTCAAACTGTAGTATTATCACGAAAATGCCGATGATCTGGTTGAATCACCAATTTTTAAGACTATGGTTAACGGTATTGCCTAATCCCTTATCACACCTATTTATACTTAGTTAACACCTGTTGATTTAATTTCAGTTGTTAACATTTTATTATGATCACATTCATTCTTCTGATGATGACTTAACAAACCGAAATACATCTACAGTCGGGGAGTAAATGGATTGGATAGTGATTCCTATTCAAACAAATAACTATATCTTCTAAAATTTTCTACAAAACCTGCTATAATTTTTAATTTAGATTTCGTACTTGTATGTATCTTAAAATTATCGAAAAAACATATTTTTGGAAAATATAAAATATATTTGTTAAAAAATAATTAGGTACATATCTTTTAATAATGGACAAAACTAAGTAGTAGTTCTATTATGATTTGGTTTGTTCTTCATCGCACGGAGCTATAATTTTAGTATTATTGTTAATTAAAAATGTATAGATAAAATTTCTGAAAATTTAGAAAAATCAGTGCTCCAATTAGGCTTTGAAGAAATTTTATGTTTCAGCAGGACAATGCGTCTATACACAAATCAAAGAAAGCCATGACATTTTTAGATGCCAATGATATTAATGTACTAAAATGGCCTTCACCAAGTCCGATTGAGCCTTACACCGAAAGGTAGAGAAGCTAAGGATTAAGTAAGATTAACAAAGTCCGACTGAAAATTTGTATTTAATATTAGATAATATAGTGCCTACCACCGAACGGTCAAATAAAATATTTAAGTATAAAAAGGGAATGGAATACTGTTGCATCAGAATATTTGCAAAACCTAGTGAAAAGTATGCAACGCCACATACAGGCCGATTTGAAGCTAAAAGTTGGCCAGACTAAATATTAATAATAATGTATGTATATAATATCAAATTTTAACAGAATATTCTTGTGGAAAATTACCAAGTTTGTGTTATTTTTCTATTTTATTCATCATGTTCCATCAAGAGATAATCAGCTACATCCACCCATATTAGGAAAAATCTTACATTACATCACTAAAAATTCGTATCCTACATGTTCTACTGTCTAAATTTACACTTTGGACGACCGGCTTTGGTTAACCTTTACACTTATGTATAAACAAATGACAATAACAAAAATTATATTAGCAGTCAGGTGAAAGAGTTATTGCACCCTCACCCCCCCCCCCCCCCCGTGGATGTGCGCTTGATACTTAGAAGTAAACGGCGAGATTCTGTAAGCGATGACTGCTATGTCCTCAGCAAATGTTGCGTTATAATGTTCACTATATGTAGATCGCAGGTACACACAAAGAAATTTGACTTTAAATTCAAAAAAATTGCGGGTAATATCAAAATTATTGCTTTTCAAAAGGCGTTTGAAGTAAAAAATAATAATTTGAATATGTTTTTATTTAAAAGAGGTATTAATGTTCACTTACATTAAAACAAAAGCAAATTACTTTCATTTGAGCTTATGAAAATATGCATTGAATTGAAAGTGTAAACTTTTTGTAAATATTTTCAAAAAGAAATAATCCCGCTCTCGAAATAAAATCATGCTACTTTTAAATCAAATAATATAGTACTTTCACGTTGAAAAAATATTTTCTTATTTTACAAGTACTGTACTATTATTTTAAATTAATATATAGAAATAAAAATTCTTCTTTAATTCGTCATATAATTTATTAAAATCTTAAGTGAATTCTAGTGAATGTTTCGGCTGAATTTGATGAGCCATCATAAGTCCTACGTTGTCAAATAACAGTACAAATAATAATACAAATAGTTAAAAAGAAATAATGAAAACACATTAAAAGTTCTCAGTGGTGTGAAAATATACGAATTATAATGTTCACCTCATTAATATTTTTTTACTATCTATACATATATATATATAGTAAAATTAATAAATAACCACATAATTACAAAATTAGCAATATTTATTTAAATAATACATAGAAAAAAAATATATACATTCACAATATATACATGTTAAGATCAAAACTAGTTCTTGGACCTCCTTTGTAATATGTTACGTTAGCAACCATAACATAATGACATATGTGTGACAGATTGTAAATAGACGTAGTAATAAATGCTTATATGTGCTTGGATTTGTGTGTTTATGATTAAAGTGGTAAGAGACATATTATTGCTTGTGTGCTTGCTATAAATGTTGTGTGTGGGATAATAAGGCACTGTGTATGAAGCAGCGACAGTCACTGAGCTTGTTGGGTACTGTAGACAACCTGTAATGAAATAAACTGATAGATAGTCGAGTTGAGAATTGATAGCTTGTTTAGTACCGCAAGACACGCTGTACAATGCTGATATGGCACGTGTTAGCCATAATTAGTTGTTTGACTCTGGATGGTCAGGGACCTCAAGGAGTTGTGGTGGTTTTGTTTGACTCTGGATGGTCAGGGACCTCAAGGAGTTCAAAGGAAATCTGGATGGTCAGGGACCTCAAGGAGTTGTTGGACCTAAAATGGTCGTGTTTGTCTTGTTGACTCTGAATGGTCAGGGACCTCAAGGAGTTCAAGGGAACTCTGGATGGTCAGGTACCTCAAGGAGTTGCGTTAGTTTTGCTTGACTCTGGATGGCCAGGGACCTCAAGGAGTTCAGAGGAGCTCTGGATGGTCAGGGACCTCAAGGTGTTATGTTTGTTTTATTCGACGCTGAATGTTCAGGGACCTCAAAAAGTTCAGTGAAACTCTGGATGGTCGGGAACCTCAGGGAGACGGGCAAAATTAATATTATGTTTTTGTTTTCCTCTGTTTTATTTTGCAGCTATTAAATTCTGAAGATGCCGCGAGGACGTTGCAGGAGCAGGACGGCCGTGTTACAATAGCAAGTTGTTTTATTTTTCAGTTAAATTTAGATGATGCCGCGAGGACGTGACAAGATCAGGACGGCCGTGTTCAGATCAAAACTAGTTCTTGGACCTCCTTGGTAATATGTTACGATAGTAATCATAACATAATGACATATATGTGACAGATTGTAAATAGACGTAGTAATAAATGCTTATATGTGCTTGGATTTGTGTGTTTTAATTGATATTATTACAAGCGCTATAAAGCTTATATCATACATAATATCTACAAAAATACACATAAAAATTCAAACTGTAAGTTTATATTTTTAATTAACATTTTCTTATTAATATTATATATGTGTACAGGTGGGCTAGTAAAGAAAGATATTGGTTTAAGTAAAACATTTTAAATATATTTTCCAATTTCGTATGACAGGAAATGTTCATTAAATCTAATAATTTTAATTTCATTACAAACACGAATAGCAGATTGTTTCTTCTAGTTATTGAATATATGATTTTTAAATAACTCAAACTCGTCATTTTGGTATCTGCACAAACAGTTAATAAAAATTCACACTTTATATATTTTTCTTTTCTTCGCTGTAAACCTTACCTTAGATAAACCTTAGGTATGCATATGCAACTTCGCATTCGGCGGACTTTAAAAAATGCTTTAGTTCTGGTTCCTCTATTTCCCTTGCACTATTGCCGACACAAGGAAAATCTACATTAGATTGTAATGATGATGTTTTTTTATTTGTTTCAATAACCGTATCCGTAACCGTTGGAACAATTCTCGAAGCTAGCCAGACCTGATAATCAGAAAAAGACATTTCATAAATTAATATTGTTATATTTTCACCAAATTTCACTATGTATAACAATGTTAATCAATAGAAAATGTACTTACTGTTAAATACAAACACATAAATGTGTTCAGAATCCATAGGTTTTAATAAAATGATAACGAACTTAAACGTGCTCACTACGTGCGAAAAAAACTTACCTCTTCAAAACTAGTACTTATTTAAATCAAACATTTTTACTTTTATTCCAATAGGAAATGGCTTTCAATTTAAAAATAAGTATTTTATTAAAATGTTCGGTTACTTTTGAAATAATATATTTTGTTTTCAATAATAAAGATTACTTAGTAAATCTTGCAGTTTCGATGTGATATCGAATTGATTTTACATCGAAATATGACAACATTAGAATAAAAGCACTACTATCATATTAAAAGTACAAGATTTTAAATCAAAAGATTGTGTATGTGTATATAAAAGCAAAAGCCAATTTTTTAATTCAAAAGTAAATGAACTAAAAGTAATATACATTTACAATGAAAGTATTTGTATTTTATTCATACATAAATTTGCTTATAAATTAATAGTATAACAGTCAAACTAAAAATTCTTAATTTTGATTCCGATTTGAAAAAAAATAATGTTTTTAATTTAAACCGTATTGCATTTGAATCAAAAAAATTGTTTTCGATTTGTGTTGAAAAGTAGAAATTTTCGAAATTAAAAGTATTTATTTCTATGTGTGTAGAGATACGTATAGTATAGTTCCGAGGTCCGAGTATAGTTCCTTTCGTACACTAGATAATATTGCAAATAAATTTGTATTCATTGTCCATTTTGTCTCGGACTTGAAGTATGTATCGCGAAGTAAGAAATCAGGATAATGTAATAAGAATCCGACAAGAGTCCTTTATAGTATAGTATTGCTATATGTCAGACTTTATTAGACTCTTGAACCATGTTCAAAAATGCAGACGACGTGTGTATTTTATAGCTTTGTTAGTAGAATGACGTCGTGGACGTCACAATGATGTATATTTTTCTTATTGCTGCAATATCCGACAATTTTTTTAATAAAGATTTAGTCTCATACTATTCTAAAATACTGTTTGAAATCAAATTATCATTTATTTTGTGATGAAATATTTTCTATTAAAAAAAAAACATTCAAACTATATGTAAATATTTAAAAATCACTGTTGAAAAATCAGAGTAATTGAAAATAATATTCATGTAATAATTCAGACATGCCACATGTTAACAAGAACAGTCGTGAATTTCCCAAAGTTACTCTGAAACAAGTGTAAACTATAACCAAAGCGACAAATTTTCGTCATTTAGTTGAAACAGCGTACAGCACAAATGTTACAATACAGAATTCCAGCCATAACAATAAAACCGCTAACCCCTGCTTTCAATATTTATCTGCGAGCCCGGGCCACGACTTTTATTAATTTTTCAGACGGCAGACGGTTTCTAGAATCGACTCGGTCGTAAAGAGGGCGCTACATGGGACGACAGAAAAAATACAGTACCTGTTTTACCGGCAGGGAAAGAAGTGTCGCGCTACACAACTTCCTTTTTTAAAATGCACAAGATCGTAAGACTGTGAGATAGGATTTGGTGAACAGTGTGCCATGTAAAACAACAAAATAAACGCATAAGAATTTATGTACTTTTAAGTTTTAGTATTAGGACAACGTTTAAAGAGTGAATTTTTTATAAACACTGAATTTTAAATATTCAGGTAGTTTCGTAATTAATAATACATGACTTCCGTGTGCTCAGCTATCCGTTGTGACATATTTAAAAATATTTTGCGTTCATGCAAAATGCAGAATATACAAAAAAATAAAATAGAACGTAGTTTGTTCATTTTATGGTTTATCTCTTGATCTATTTATTCGATTTTGTGGCTGTTATTTATTTTATTTATGCAAAAATAAATAATACACATTCGGCAGAAATGAACAGTTTTTTCTTTTTTTTTTGTAATGCCGCTAAATAACGGAATGTTAGTATTGTTGTTTCTTTTTTTAACGATAAATTATGAATCGTAAATTGGTTAACAAGATAATATCACTCACTACGATATAACAATGTTGTTTAGTGTCGAAACTGTAATCAGTAAAGTAAATAAAACTGTGAATCAAAACAAAATGTTGTCATTCAACAACCTTTCATCCATAACATGACAAATATGAAATATTAGTTTTAAATGACCCAGGTGGACGTAGCCATTTCCCATTTTATGTCATTCCTTTTTTTTGTATAGTTCTTAGCAATGAACCTGATTTTATATGACCTGATTTTAACATTACCCTCGAAACGTTTTTGCCAGTGTCCTTGTCGTTTTCTTGTTCTTGGGAACCATGCCGTCGATTCTTCACTCGAGTTTCATAGCATATCCTGCACAGATCTACTCAATATATGCCATGCAGAACCGGCGTAGGTATGAACAACCGGGGCAATCCCTCGTACGCACAATGCATAATATAAAATGGTTAATGAAGTACACTCCGCGATACCATGGTGCTTATTACTTTTGCTATTCATATATTCCTTCTTATAGCGAGATTCCTTATTCTTGTTCTTACAAAGATGCCAATATTTTTTTCCCGGTTACATGATAAAATTACACAGGAAAAAATTACATGTGATAAAATTACACTGCTAAAATTACACATGGGCAGAATTACACCCGGAGTAAATTACAGAAGGAAGAAATTACACATGCAAAAATTACACTAAGAAATATTTACACATTTCAATTTTTATTTAAATCTTATTAAATTATTTGGTTGTCATATCAAATGCTTTCTTATAATTACAAACATTTTCGTTTAAAAAACTACATAAAAAAATTCAAGGGTGTTCGAAATAAAGTAAAATACATTCTTAATAAAGCCAACAAACAATATTGATATAATTTATTATTTTTATAATGGTTGCATAGATTAAATTGATAATTAAATTTAATTATAAAGCAACAAACAAAAAACACTAAGGCCCGGTTTTTCCACCCTCAGATAAAGTTCCAGGTAACTATCTGACAGATAAGGTTATTTGTAACTTCATCTGCTGAGTAAATGTCATCCCTTCTTTCTATACAAATATATCTATCGGATAGTTATCTAACGGATAATGAGACTGACGTATCGGATTCACTGACTGGTATTGACATTTATTCAGCAGATGATGTTACAAATAACCTTATCTGTCAGATAGTTACCTGGAACTTTATCTGAAGGTGGAAAGACCGGGCCTAAGTCATATGAGCTATACAGCGCAAGAAATCTATTCGTCTATTAGAGTCATAATTCTGTACAATATTTGAAATACGTTGTTTCAAAGAAATGTACCTATCCGGGGTTTCGTTGGCCAGTTAAATGCTACAAATAGTTTGTATGTTATAAGGATAATTCTCTGACGATATTTTTTCCAAAACTTTCCAAACAATTGGATGGGAATACTGAAAAAGTGATTCCGTAGTGCCATCCTTCGATACAATTTGTAGTCCTCTCTATACAGTTGCCTGTAGATTGCCTATGGTTCCAAATAGAAATATTAAATAATGGTTGTTTGTAAGTGTCGTTCGAGTTATGACCCCGAACATATGTACGTTCGAAGTAAAGAAGAATTTTCTACATTAGTTCATTATATTCGTTTAAATCAGAGAACAGATCAGCAACTTCACTACATACCCTGGAATCTTTCGATTACCTGAATAGTTACAAAATAATGAATTTGCCAACGCAGGCTGCAAATTTTGTACAATCCGTTGTAACATTTATTCTATGTGTAATTTGGGCCTTTTGTAATTTTTACACGTATAATTTCTTCTTCATGTAATTTTTTCTAAGTGTAATTTATTCCTTGTGTAATTTTTTCTGTGTAATTTTATACCGTGTAATTTTTTCCAGTGTAATTCTGTCTTGACACCTTTTCTTCCCTGCTCGTTGGTAGACTTGAATTTTCTTTTTTGCTTTCATGTCAAGGACCATGTATGACAACTATACTTAAGACAATAATGAAGCTATCAAATCTTTTCTTTTTATTTATGTTGCTTAATGCGCAATATTTTTCTTCCAAGCATGAGCCAAAAGCACATAGCTCTTTTGCCATACGGTTTTTAAACGATATTTATTGCCCAAGATTGATTGCTTCTTTGGCGAAATGAAATAATTCAATGAAATTTAATTTATATTTATTGTGAATCAAAGATTATTGTTATCGTTGAAACAACTGTTCAAGGCGCCAGCATGTGATTTCAGTAAAATTCTATGTACGCAAATGGCGCAAAAAGGTGAACTAGCTGGTGCAAACTGGTTTACTACCATTTATTTAAATTAATTGTAAACATAAATTCATAAAATGTAATAACATTTTAATGTACCTTCTCATATATTCTGATTTAAAAACCTTTATAAAAATTTAATTCAATTTTTCCAATCCAATTATCCTGCTTATTAAATTATACACTATATGCAAATATCCTTTTATCAAAAACCAATATTTTTACTTTAAATTTTAAAATAAGTTCTACTTTGGGAGCCGCAACTACTTTGTGAGGGAAACCGTTCAATTTCGCGCAGACTTTGAGTTTTCATTATGCAGTCAGATGCTGTGCAAAAAGTATATTTGTTCATGATATCCGTGTTAGCGTTTAGAGAAAGAAGATAGGTCCGGCTTCTGGTGCACAGCGGTTATTGGATATAGTTTCTACCACCACCAACCACTTAAATCCAGGGGCGTACATATTATAATAAAAATACTAATGAAACTTTGAAGAAGAACTTTATTTAAAATAAATGTAGAACGTAATATGCATTTATGAACTTATTAAAAACGAAGCTCAACATATTGGACAAAATATCAATAATATAAAAACTAAATATACATATAAATAATTGATGTGGTTCCATGGTAATATGGTTTACCAGAGGAGCACGAGAGGGGTTAAATCTTCTCTACATTTCATGATGCTCTGTGGTCAGCAGCTGAATCAGCATCAAGTATTGACCTATCAAGAAAACTTTTGCATCTAACTTGTTCATTTGCCATTGATTCCAAGTCAATGATGGTACTGTAGAGTCTTTTATCTTGGTTTTGGGGCCTCCATGCATTTGTCTCTGACAGTGTTGATCAACGCAAGTTGTTCTTGGGTCCTCCTACTGCTTTGTGGGTTGTATGCTGATACCTGGCAGTACACTACGCTAGTTTCTTTTCAAAAACTGTACCCTGAAGGTGTTGATTCTCACGTTAAGGCCGGCACAGGCTCTAACCATTGCAGTCTTTCATACACGCCGTCATCTCTCCAGGTTATTGCATCATAAAAGGAAGTACTGAAGAGGCCAAAATACTGGCAACACTGGGTACATCCCTTTTTCATTGTCAGATACTTGGAAGACAGTTTTATCATGAATTTTAAACTTAGAAAGGATCAGTCTAAATTCTTCAACTACTTTCGTACATGTTATAATACATTTTAACTCCTCGTACAATTATTAAAAAATGTGCATTTACTATATCTCTGATTATTTTACACTGAAATCGTTGTATTGTTTTGAATCTAGTTGACTTGGAATATCTCAGTCCATAGGATCAGATTGATTTAGATATGATCTTACATAGAAATATTTATGAAGGAGTATGTGTTTATACAGGAGTAATAGCGTATTGGTTTTTTCATTATGACCATTTGCAATGTAATCTCACAGCTGACGATAAATGAAAGGGTATTGTTCAAGATATGTAATGTCATGGAAATAAACATCTAAGCCAGCGTTTTTGATGAAAACTGTCTTGTTGAAACAAAGTAAATAAAATTACTGTTGTCTCGTATACTTAGTTTGTATACTTCTACGCCACTGTGTTCATTGTGTTTATATAGTTTTTACTTATACGTTCCAGACATTCTGTGAATATCAGCGTATTCTTTTAAAACCCACAATGTTGGGAACCTGGAAATTTTTAATTAAAATATTCCAGAATATTAGCAAATTTAAAGGATAACGTTAAAAAGATTGGGCTGTTGTATGAGAATATAGGATGCAGCGTTAATAAAGATTTTTGCATTTATTACTTTTAAAAATTACTCTTATTTTCGTATTAATGCAAAATAAAAAAATATTATATAGAGTCTGTCTCTTTAGTTTAAGCAGGCCTAGATTTTAAAATGTAGTAACTTTTAACGGTTGATTAAATTTTATTTAAGTCCATTTTATTTAACAAAAGCCTCATTCAATCGTAAAAAAGTGAGCCCGTGACAACTTCAGAAAGTTAAAATCCCTTTTAGTTCAACTTAAACCTTTGTAATAGCCTTTATGTCATTTGCATGAACTAAGTGACGTTTCAATCTCATAAGTTGGTAGAAATCAGCACGTCATATGGTTCACATTTTCTAAATCTGAAGTACAAGAATAGGATGGGAGTAAGAAAATGTGAAATATAATTCAATATTTCAACTCACGGGTGTCAAACTTCTTTGGGCCACAGACCACCTTCCATGCAAATTTAACTCACGTGGGCTGTTCACTACTTATATATCCTACCAATGCTTGTTTTTAAGTGGTGACAGAACTTCACATTTTTCGAAAGCTCTCTGAAAATTATTGACAAACAAAGAAGTAATAAATACGCACATCCTAACAAGCGAAAATCCTAAATAATTTCGATATGGTGAAAGAAACGCAGTTCGGATTTAGAAACGAATTTGAAACAAGAGAGGCTCTTTTTTCTATCAATGTGTTAAGCCAGTGGTGCAGAGATATTAATCAAGATGTACATCTATGTTTTATTGATTATCAAGACGCGTTTGATCGCGTAAGACAAGATAAACTACTTGGGATAATTAAAAATATTGGATTGGATCATTGTAAAATAATTATAATTGATAATTTGTGCTGGAATCAAAATATATCGTTGAACATAGAAGATAGCTGCACAAGACACATTAACATCCGTCGAAGTGTATGACAGGGATACATTTTATCAATCATACTATTTAATTTGTACTCTGGAACAATATACAATACTGCATTAGGAGAACATACTGAGGGATTAATTATCAATGGTGGAATAATCAATAACCTCCATTATGCTGATGACTCAGTACTATTGGCAGCCACTGTCGAGGACCTTCAAATACTCCTCCAATCCATATATGATGCTAGTCAAGAGTATATGTTAGATATTAAGAAGAAAAGAAAACCAAATACATGGTCATCAGTAAATGTAACTATGATCCATACCATATGAAAATTAAAAACATCCGTATAGAACAAGTTATTATATACAGATATCTTCACACTTTTTTAAACGAAAATTGAGAGCAACATAATAAAAAAAACGAAATAAAAAGTCTCAGAGAACAAGCTCGCAATGCATTTGGAAAAATGAAACCGCTTCTAAGTATGTAATACAAATTTAAGCTTAGATTTACGTAAACGTCTGGCTTAATGTTTATGTTTGGAAGCATGAAATATGACTGAAGATGGATTAAAAACGATAAACACGTTTGAAAAGTAGGTATATCGAAGAATTCTAAAAAACAAGAAAATTGACGAAGTATTGCGTAGAATGAATACATCTCTAGAAATTATGTATTCAGTTAAAAAACGTAAATTAAAAAATATAGGGTACGTGATGCGTAATAAAAAATACGTTTTTTTACAACTAGTACTTCAGGGGAAAGTTGTCGGAAAAAGAGGATCAGGTCGCAGAAGAACTTCCTGGTTGAAAAGTCTGTGACAAAGGTATGGCAAAAACATCACATGGTTTTTACGCACTGCCGCATCAAATATAAAAATCGCCGCGTTAATCGTCTCCGCTAGGAGATGGAACTAGAAGAAGAAATTATTTGAATTCATGAGCCATCTTACATTCGCTAGCTGCCAGTTTGTGACCCATTTTGGGTGACATCATCCAATCATCCGAGTGATGTATAACCATTATCTGCGAGTGAAATAAAATATTAATCTATAACTATATAGTTTTATCTTTAAAATATTAATCTATAACTATATAGTTTTATCTTTAAAATATTAATCTATAACTATATAGTTTTATCTTTAAAAAATTAGTAAATTTAATTTAAAGACACAGAAATACTAAGCGTTAATTATTTAACTTCAGAATTTACATCATCAAGATTGTTGTCGAACTATCAGCCGATTGTATTATACTGCAATGATTAAAATACTACTAGTATTATTTACTGTTTTATTTATCCTAACTTATAAATAATATCTTAGTTATAAAGATATAAAGCCGGGGCGAGGGCGGCGAAGTATGAGGAGAAAATCAGAAGAGACGAAAGAAGGAAAATATTAAGAGAATGCCTGGAAGAAAGACTGAGGGAAGAACAAAAGGGTAAACTGTCGGAATAGGGAGAAACAAGGAAAGAGTACTATTGGAGATGTGGAATGGACATAAGGGAAGCTGAGCGAAAGAGAAATGGAGGAAGAAACATAGTAGAAGAATTGAGGAGGAGAGACAAGGAGGTACAGGAGCAGGAAAGAACAGTAAGAATAGAAAATTCCAGGAATGTGAAAAGGTAAAGAGAGATAAGGACGGTAGGAATACCTAAATATTTGAAAGGGAAGAGAGGAAAGGCAGGGGGCAGAGTTAGAAGGATTGCCAGATTAAGATGCGGAAATGAAGAACGAAGTAATAGGTATTGGGCAAAAACAGAGGATAGGCTGTGCAGAATGTGTAGGGAGGAGGAAGAATCCTTGGAACACCTAACAAGAAGATGTGGAAAGCTGACAAAATGGGAGGGAGATATAAAGGAGCTGTTGAGTGAAGAAGGAAAAGGAGAAAGGTGGGTGAGAGTACTCGAGGAAAGAAGGAAGGAATGCGGAGAGGTAAGACAGAACTGAGAACAGGAAGGAAGAGAGAGGTAAAGGAAGAGAAAAGAAAAGAGGGAAGAGAAGCGAAGAAAGAGCGGAAGAACAACTGGAGTCAAGAAGGAAGGAGACCGGAGACGGAAGCCGAAAAGAGAATAGGAAGAAAGAGAGGAACACCGGAGGAAGAATGTAGAAGAAGAAGAAGAAAGAAGTCATAAAATGTAAAAAAATGTACTATAATATTATTATTTTATTTTATTTTATTATGATTTTTTTTAAAATGTATTGGTTAAAACCCTAAACGCCGAAAGGCCTAGGGTAAATAAAGAATTTATATATATTATATAAATAAAGAATTTATATATAGTTATAAAGATGGGATATGTAAGGCGCAAATAGACATCATTGCTGAGCACAAAACATTTTAATTAACAAACTTACTTACTAATTACTAAATAAAACTTGCAGTGTGAAAAAAACGTTCATTTTTCACGAGTGCGCATCTCTTTTTTACACTTGTTGCAATATGAATAACTTTTGTATTTACAGTTGGACACATAATAGATAAAATATTACAACAGTTTATAGGAACAATCATAAATATTTTTAATATTAGCTATTAGAAAAGTGTTTATCAAAATCTTTTGCATGCTCTTTAAGGCATATTAACTTACACGACAAAATTAGGGTTATATGAAATTTTCGAAGACTTTACAGAAGTCGGTGTCAATTATACAACTATAATTTTTACGTAAATAAGCTATGGCATGACTGGGAAAAGAATTATTTGATTTTATTTTAGATATCTCGATCTAAAATATCAAGATTTAGATGGCACCGGTGGAATTAATATTGGCTATTCTGAAATTAACTGAAGTTCTAGCAGATCGAAGAGCTGGACGCTAAAGGGTTAATATTAATACTATGCTACGTCATCGCGAGGCGACCCTCCTGTTCATGCGGATAGCTCCACTGGCAAAAATCGTGCCGTTCTGATAAATATATATGTAAACTGAATAATTAAAACTATTTGGGCGCCAGGCAATTTGTAAAATAAAATGGAGCCAATAGTATGGATCGGCCTGTCCTGCTGTTATGGAAAGCCGTCCATTCCCGTTTGCAGTTAACGCGCCCGTGATTTTCTTAGGGGTCGTTCCAGTGCCTGTCGATAAAAATCTAAAGCATTGCCAATAATCCCTACTGCGAATGCCCAGCCACCTATAAACCAATCACACCTATTTGGGTCTTCTCCAGTCTCTACATATTAAAAATGGGTACCACGTTTCCATTAATCTCTGGAGCAGACGCCAACTAGATCGGATCGCAAAATCGGAGCAATGATCCTCCAGATTCAGCAAAAGTCAAAAATACTAAGCTATGTGTCCTTACAAATTTTCCATCCACCACGACACGACACTGAAAAATATGTTTTACAAAATCATTAGCTGAATCATCTAACGATTGCCCATTCCAATATCACCATGCGGTCAGCTTTTAGCTAAGAACTCGGCAGGCTCGCTAATAAAAATTAAAAAAAAAAAAATGCAACCTTGAAATACACCGTAACAATTAATAAGGTTTTATGGCGCTATTCTAGGAATTTTTTTATCAAATATTGATAGTCTTATGGTCTTGTCCTAACCCATAAAGTTATGTACTTCATGGAATGAACCTTTCAGTGTAATGAACCTTAAAATAAAATAAAATATTATTATTAAATTATTGCTAAATTGAAAGAAAATAATATTTCATATTGGATTTCTCCGGGGCTTATATATAATTAATACAAAACATTTTTCCGATATTAAAACACGTTTTTCTCATTATATTAAAATGTTTAATATTTACAGGACTCCATAATCATTATCGCCTACATGATATCATTAAATATTTAATAGTATTGGTCGGGTGTCCCTAGTAGCAACTGCACGACATGGAAATTACAGAGGAGGCAGTGTAGCCAACTTACAATCGTTTCATTTATCCTAATCCTGTATGAAAATTGCTTGGCTCGCAAGCTGCTGAACATGTTTCCATGTTGGCAGCAGCATTCATGCGACGTAAGCACTTCTCTCTCAAGAGCGGATAGAATTACAGTTTCGTTGTTTTCAAATTTCATTTCAATTTGAATTAATTCGCAAATTTAGTTATACAATAATCTCTGTATTAAACTCCTCTTATGTCTTCAAATTTCATCTATGATTTCGACTACTAATAACTGTTAATGATGTATATATACGTTAAAATTTTTGTTTTCATTAAAACAAATTTATAAGCGTGTACCGCATTGAGTATGATCTCCGATCTCTGTTCGTGAAATTAAGAGTTCCAGGTACGCCGGTCAGGGTATAGATGTACAGGTACCAAGCTAATAATCAATAATAGTCCATCTTAAAAAAAAAATACAATTGACTATAAAATTCGGACATTTTCTGCATGTGCTTTATTACACCAAATAAATAATTATAAATATTACTCTATAAATAATACTCGAGGGAAGTATGTGGGCAGCGACGTATCGCTTAACAATGTATTTTTACGATAAAGTCAAGAAGGGATAAGCAAAACTGAAGCTATTAAATTATCATCAAAAGGGGTTGATCAACCAAAAAGTTGTTACTACAAATAGTTAAAGATATGAAGAATAAGGGATCTCTCTTCCACCAAAGGAACGAACACGCAAAGTTACATATTGGAAGAATAACATAAAAATTCTCTAAGCAAAAAAAAGAATCTTTAGTAAATATTTGTACAAAAAACTTTAACTCTGAATATATGTTGTTTGTGTTATTGTTTTATTCAAACCCTTTTGAACTAAATCTCTCTTTTTATTTATAATACATAATTATCAAAAAACTTAACTGGTTTTATTTTAACACCTTATCAACTAATTCCGTTTCTAAATTAAAAGTTGCAACTTTTTTTAAATTAACCACTATAATGTACTTATATTTGTCCTGTGTAAATCGTACTCGATTCGCAGCGTTATCTACTCACTTTTTATTTGAAACAGACTATAAATAATATTTTATATTTTGTAAATAACTGATTTTTTTATTAACAATTCAGCGTGCATTTTTTGTGCGGCAGCACTTACGGTTAAGAGTGTATTACTGTAACAAAAACAAAAAATTATACATTAAATTTCCTGTACATTAAATAAATCCATATAAATTGCATGTAGCTATTGCACGATTAAAATTTATAACACATCACTACATTTTCAGGTTACATCTAACATTATAGATATCGTAGCTAGGTTAAAAGAAATTTTATGCTAAAATATTTAAAATATTTAATATTATTATTTGATTCTAGCATACTGTTCAAAATTCAATTACAGTCGATCTTTGACATGTGTGGATCAGCCCTTAAAAAAAAACTTTATTTGAAGAGGAATGTGGGAGACAATTTTATTGTAAATTGTATTTTTGTGATATGTTCGGACCATCATAGTTTTTCTGGAGTGGTTGTTACTTTGCTTTATTCCGCAGATATATTTATTCCAAATTCGATCCCACCGCGTAATACCTTTTGCCCATCTGAGCATTTTCATTTCTGCCGTATGCAATTTATTTTCTCCCTTGTTCTTTAATGGCCAGCATTCTGACTTCATGGACGTCATGGACATACATTTGATACCTTTCGAATCGTTGTTAAGCATATTGCGTACATGTTGAGTGTACTTAAAGGACTGGACACCGTGTAGCAACTACAGTAAATCAATATGGAAGTCATAATGTCATCTGGCCGGCGCCTCCACCATTTGTCACATAGTTGGTTGTAAAGCAAATTCCTAGATAAAAAATATAATATCTGTTTTGCAGTCGATATGAAATATACATATTAAATGACTTTTAAGACTAAGAGCAAAGCTTTTGATTGTGTTGATCACCTTATCATCGAAAGCAATTTAGAGTTATGCGGAAACAGAGGAATCGCGAGGAATCTCATTACCTTCTATCTCTACAACCGTAGTCAGTGTGTGTCCTACAACAACGAAGTATCTGATCTCAAAGTCCTGAAATACGGTGTTCCACAGGGAAGCATCTTAGGACGTTACTTTTTTTCATTTATAGCAACGATCTTCCTAGTAATATATCACATGCTAACTATGTATTTTCGCGGACGGTACCACTCTGATTTGCCGCAATGCCAATATCAACAACCTTCAAACAGAAATTTCAACTGCACTTACTGAAGCGGAGGTTTGGTTTAACGTTAACCAATTATGTTTAAATAAGGACAAAACTCATAAAATTATATTCGGTACCAGGCCCGAACGCCTACCCTTTTTCGTCAACAGTCCAGTGAAATTGTTGGGAGTATTTTTAGATCCACATTTGAATTGGAAGTTTCATATTGAATCCAGTGCAAAAAAATTAAACTCGGCCTTGTTTCTATTAAGACAGTTAGCAAATTCTGTCAGTTATAACATCTTTAGAATTACATATTTTGCTTTTTTTCATTCCATCCTTCAATTTGCTATATTATTCTGGGGCAGCTCTCCCGATGTTTTACCTATTTTTAGACTTCAATAAAAAAGCCATTCAAATTTTAGCCTCAGCCAAATACAGGGACCAGGGTAAACCGCTTTTCTTTAAATTAAGGATTCTTACCTTACCAGCTGTATACACACTAGAATGTCTTCTCTATATTAAATCCAACATAAGGAGATTCTACTCTCACCAAGAACTTCATGAACATTTAACCCGACATAGGAACATTTTAGTTCTCCCTAAGTGCCGTGTACATCGAACACAATCTAACCATATTTATGTGGGTCTTAAAATGTTTAATTCCCTGAAGGAAGAAGTACGTGGCCTACCCACTCTTCGTTTCAAGGGATTGATTAAAAGTCATTTTTGTCTGTTCCTCCTTATACCATCAATGAGGCTATATCAAATTTGTATAATATAAGAGTTCCTTGAGACAATAGGAGATATATGCAATATTTAGGTATCACTGTATATTTTGTTGTTTATTTGATCACTGTATTTTTTACACATCATAGTACTTTTTTTTGACCTGGTTTTACAATTTTTATGTTGTAAATACCATGGAATAAATTATTATTATTATTATTAAGTGGAAGTTCCAGTCCAATCTGTGTTAGTCGATCCAATCACTTGCATTTGCTTCTATACCAGGAATTATCCATCAAGGAGCATTGGAGCATCTTTTTTTAATCACATAACCACTAATTACTTAGTTTCTCCGGAAGCATGCGAGATTCAGATTCCTGTTAACTATTAATTCGCGCTTCTTCTGAATGGAGTGGAACGTTAAAGAGAAGATTAATTTAGTGCACACTACTGGATACTCTGTGTCGGTATTTTTTGACTGACTGCCTTGCGACTTATTTATACTTCTGCGGTAGCCTACATCACTGTTGAATTATTTTCTTATCAAGGAGCTGACCAACATCCTAATACCGCCGGTAATACAATCCCAGACCTACTTAATCCGTCATGTTGCCACTTATAACTTCGAAACTCTGAAATCGTTTTAATAACTTCTAAAAATATATAAATAAAATATTTCCAACATCTCGATGGTTTTTACGCAAAGAAGTTTCTATACCACCATCACTAAATATAGGAAAACCACTGGGTCATTATGATCAGTCCTATTATCTATAATATAATAGCCCAACGTGTATCCCTGAGTGGCTGGGTGCGTGCGTGCCTGTCGTCCAATTAGGTAGTATAATTATATGACGTCAATGCTGTCATCTAATACAAATTTGAAGCGATATTCCGAAATGTAACGAAATATTCAGAAGCTTACCGAAGTGTAAGACATATAACGCGCCATGTTTTTTTTTTTTTTTGTAAGAAACCGGAAAATAATAATAGTTGTTAATTGATATTTTTACACAAAAATAACTTAGTAACTCGAGGAAATGAATTAGGTAATGTGAAAATTAATCGCAACACAAGAGTTTAAAAAAATACAAGAATGGATTTTTAAAATACTATTTCTTTTCTGGTACAGTTTTAAGGAAAAAATAACTACTGACACTGCTAGAAATTTTTTTTAGCTACCTATCAGATATTCATATTATTTTATGCAATTTTTCCAAGACGGCAACTATTATAGAATAAGCTTTTTGAAACATTAGCTTTTCTTGGAAATGCATTTGTTGCGATTCATATTTATAGTATATTGTACAATACTATTTGTTGCCAACACTTTTGGCAAAGGGCTAATCTAGTTTCCTGAATAAATAAGTACTCACTTAGTATAAAATACTTGTGGCTGAGTCGACCTTTGCATAGTATCGGAAGAAGTATATTCCGGTTAGTACAGGATTTCAACACACGTGTTTTGATCCATTACTGCTCAAAGTGCATGGTTTATTATGAAATAAAAAATCTAAATACGTTTATTCAACGAATTTGTAATGATCAGTTTATTCATGCATTGGAAATTATAATAACATGCATGTATTCGAGCAGCAACTGAATTTGTTGTCGCTAATCGCAATTAGTTAATGTAAATCGACTGTTTCATCCATAGATTTGCTTTATCCCTTTATATATAGGTTTTGTGTGTTGTGGATATATCGGTATGCTTATGGTGACTACAGCTGATTACAGTAGCTGATTTATAGAGCTTACTCTGAAATAACATAGTATGTATTATAGTTGCGCACATTTAGTTCCCAAATTATGATGCATATTTTTGAATTCTACGGAGATTATTGAATAAGTAATAAAGAATAAATTAAACACTTTATGAATAACAATGCCATGTTTTATGGCACATGACCGAGTATTTTCTATTTTATCAAATATATAGTAGTGCCTAAAACTTTTAAGAGAAGCAAAGGTTGTACGATTTTGGGGTAAGGTCTTAATACCGCTCCAGGATTTTCCCATTGTTATCATTTTCTCCACTGTTCGTTATGTGTTTTGGGTCAACCGACCTTCTCCTTTTCTGAGGATTCCACTGAAGTGCTTGCCTCATCTCACCTATATATATGTCTAATTTACTTCTATTTTCACATTTTTACTGCGCGGTTGATATCTATTTGGCCTACTATTTTCCACAATTTGTTCTTGGTAACACACATTATTCATCTTAGACATTTATTGATAATTGTTTGCAACCTACTGAATGACATTTAATTTGCTAGCCATGTCTTGCAGGCGTATAATAGAACATGGCAATTTAGTTAAATACTGGGAGATTTGTTCGCTTTCTGATATGAGTGGAACACCAGAATGTGTTCAGTGTAGCAAAGGCCAACTTTGCTTTCGAAATCCTCGCAGAGATATCTTCGCTGATGCCTCCGTTAGTTTTAATTGTAATGTCCAGGTAGCAGAATTTGGAAGCTCTTTATTTGCTTCCTGAAGCTGAAGGCTCCAAGTATTTAAGATGTTAATGAGCATTTCTTTTGTCTTTCTGCCATTTATTTTAAGTCCGGATTTCTGCGCCAGTCTGTTGAGCTCATTCAATTTGTTACATATTTTGGAATATTTGAGCAAGTAGGCAAAGATCGTCGGCATGGTCCAGTTCTTTTGAGCGAGTGGTTAGATCTCACTTTTTTCTCCTCTTTGTGAGGATTTTGTTCTACGCATAACACTATTGGTTATAACAAAGTATGGCAACGGTGATAAAACACAACCTATTTTACTTCACGCTTGTGTATCACTCTGCATTCTCTTGAGCTGGAATACTGGCTTTTTGTTTTGTTTATTATTTTAGTCAAGATATCAGTTATTTTTAATAACTACCAAATTACAATATGTTACAATACTTTTCGAAGTCTACAAAAAAACAAAACAAAAATGTAAGTGATTTCCATTCAATTGTCTAATTGTCTAGAATAGGTCTAATTCCTTTAGCTTGTCTAGCATAATAAGTGAGGGGACTTTTTTCTTTCAAATAATCTACAATAATTCGCATTCAATAATGCTAATTTTTCTCCGTTAAGGGAATTTTGTAGAAAGCGGAACAAATGGTAGTCGGATGGTGCGATATCTGGACCACATACTCGTTATTTATGAGTACTATTTTTCACAAAAAAAAGCTAATAATTGCAATATAATAAAATAGGTGTGGTAAAAAGTCTTTATCCATCTATGAATTGACAGCCGGTGGATGCTTTTGTTTTATAATATACTGTAGTGGTTAATACAAAATCGATGGGAGCAATTATGTTATTATACTGTTTCAGTTTAGCTCCTTGTGTAGCACACGTTGCTATCTTTTATTATTTATTATATGACACAATTACGTAGTATCTACACAACGTAGTATAATATGGATCATTTATTAAACTGTATAATTGAATAAATTGATACGATAATTTAATTATGTCTTTATTATTGTTTCAATAATTCAATCAATAAATTTGATAAAATATGGATTCATTTCCACTTCACCCATTAAAGTCTGTAATAAAGTATGCACGTTGATATTAATTTAATATTATAAATAAATAAGTAAATAAATAAATATAGTCTAAATATAGTAGACAGAGAAAATAATATTAGATTTCTTTCAGAGCATCAAACGTCTATCAACGATCTGTTGCTTTATAATGAGTCAAGCTCATCAATTTCTTATACAAGTTAATATTAATACAATTCTGGAATTATATCATAACTGGCTCTTACAGACTAAATAGGATTTTAAAGAGATTTCATGGTACACTAAAAAATGTACACAAATTTTATGTTAAAATATTTTTTTTATGTTAATTTTAATTCGAATGCCTAATACCATTATGTAAGTTTCTAAATATGTGAAGTATTTTTTTTTATATAGCAAGGTTCAATAAAATTTTGAAAAAAATCCTCTTAGATAGATATATAATCTAAAAATATTAACTGTAAAATGAACAATATTTTAAAAATAATTTATCATCTCTTAATCTAAGAGCTTTAAAAACAAATTTTATGTTAAAATATTTTTATGTTAATTTTAATTCGAGTGCCTAATACCATTATTTAGGTTTCTTAATATGTGCAGTATTTTTTTTATATAGAAAGGTTCATTAAGATTTTGAAAATTGCGCCTATGGCTTCATAGCTCCTCCCTTTGATTTCGTGTACATTCAAATAGAATTAAATTATAATTTCAACAATTTCCACTGGTTATTAAATTTACGCTTTTAAAAATTAAATGCAACATTTGCCAAAATATAACTAGAATTTTGAAAACATAATTTAAACAAAATAAAAATGCAAAAAAAATAAATAAAAAATAATATTGTCTCTTCCCGTGGGATTCGAACTCATTTTCTTGGGCAGAACGCTAGTACCGTAACCATTGCACCAAGACACACGTTACAGTTTAGTGTGTTATATAGCTATAAGTTTTCAACATTATTAGCAAAAAAACACAAAAAATGCTTTTTTTTCCAAAAACATAATCTGATCAAAAATTCCTGTTGTACTATTCCGGTTCACACCAATGTACATTACTTTGAATTTTTTCAGATTTTTAGTTCAAACCATCTGGGCTACAGGGTGTGGGACAAAATTTTTTTGCACAATTTTGGCAAAAATCGTTTCAAAATAATTTATTTTGCAAAAATAAAAATTTGGTCGTTAATCCACTTACCAAGGGCTTTCATTTGATACCGTACTCAGAATTAAAAAAAAATATATTTTTTTTCGATGAGCACATATTTGTTATATTTTTAGGGGGATATATTTTTTAGATGTTTTAGTATTTTTCCTATGTGCGGGTCAAAGAGTTGTATAAGCATGCCAAATTTCAACTCTCTAGCTTTAGCCGTTTGGCTACAATTTTTACCGAACAGACAGACAGACAGACAGACAGACAGACAGACGACAAAATGACGGTATAAGGGTTTTTTGGTCATACCTACAAAACCCTAAAAATGAACTTTTAGTGTACCATGAAGTCCCGCGCTTTTCATGTTAATTATTTACACTTCTTTTTTGGTTAAATTTGATGTAAGTTTACACTTACATACTAGTTAAATTATAGTGTTAGAAAATAAATAGTGTTAATTTTAACACTGAAGTAATATTTCATAAAAATAGCACTATCTGAATAAATGAAGATTTGCACAGTGATTTGGCTAAAAATAGTGAACTTTTTAATTTTTTTTTTAATGAAAATTTTAACACTAAAATTTTAACCAAACTGAGAATGAACTTTTACACTTAAATAACTGGACGCATTTCGTATATCAGCAAATACACTTCTAAGCAGAGAGTCACCAAAAAAATAGACGACTTCCGACTTTCAATTTCCGACTCGGTATTTTTGAAAACCTACTCCAACTCCAAACTCTGACTCCCGACTCCTTTAACTCGTAAATCGTAAAGTCTATTCCAAACGTTTAAGCGGAACTAAATGGAATTGATATAATTTTAAGTTATCACGAGCTCACTTTTTAAAGACCGAATTGGGTTATTATTAAACGAAATGATAAAATTCTCAATCAATCGTTAAAAGTTACTAAATTTCAATATCTAGTTCCACTTAAAACAGAGAAGTATAGTCTGTATACTTACATTAAATATTTTAGGTTGGGGTAAGCTGCTTTTATAATTTTGTCTATTTTAGTGTAATTTTGAATAAAAATTGCGAATAAGTATATAGTTAAAAAAAAAATCATTCTATTTTATATATTTTATTGTCTTTTTCTTTTTGACATTTAAATTTTGGATGCCAAAATAAAACATGAAATAATCACGGAGCTAGTTACAACTGTCATAAAAATCCAGTTTAGTTCCGCTTAAACATAATAAACAGTAAACAGAAGAAGATAAAATGGATATGATTAAAAACAAACATCTTAACTGCCTCATCGTATTAGTTTGTTAATACGAGTAGTATTAATCTAATTTTAAACTGGAAAACATGAAGAAAAACTGTTTAAACTGGTACTGAATATTTTTAATTCCATTTTCGTTCTCAAACAAAAAACTAAATGTCGTACCCGTTATCGTCCTTTAAAAATCTTGTAACATCGTTATTTTGTTTTAGTTTTCGGTTTATTCTCATGTTCGATAAAGATTGACTCAATGAGTTGGGAGTCGATAGTTTTTCCGAATCTCGACTGATTCCTGACTCCTCTCAAGTTATCCGACTCCTCAACTTCTGATTTAACGTTCCGACTTCCGATCCCTGCTTCTAAGTGCAGCTGTTTCTGTTTATATGGATGGGACCATTGTTTGTTATTTGTACTAAAACAAGGTCCCCAGCAATTTTGTAGTATAATTGCAGTGACGTATATTTATTTCAACAAGACATAAACCCTACTATAAAGTTGAAATTATTATAGACACGATCGAGAAAATAGAAGTAAAAAATGTAGACTGGCGTGTCCAAAAACTCTATTTAAACTCAATGGAACACTATGGAATCAATTAGAATGCCAAGTGAAAACTAGGAAAGTTGAGTTTGGGAAAACGCAGTAGAATACTTTACGATACTTTACGATATTAAGTACAACAGAATAAGATAGAGGTGTCTTATTTTGTTAGTATAGTTTTGTTTTGCTCGCTAAATTTTTTTTAATGACATTTTTTGTCGCTAGGTATTTTGGAATACCTTTCTTTATATCTAGATCTTTAGGAATGCCTTTTATTTTGCCTACTGGGTCTTTCTGAATGACTTTTTTCTTCGCTAGGTCTCTTGAAACACTATTTTTTTAGTAGCTCACTGTGAAGAGATGAAGCTAAAAATATATCCTGCAACTTCGAATCGTTGTAGTACAACTTCTAAGTTGTAATACAACTCTTGACTGGGTTTAGAGAAGCGCAAACAGAAAGGAGCACATGAAAAATCAAGACAATCTGGTAGGCTACCAAAAACGTTGAAACTTATTCTAGATATTCAAGATACTTCCGGGCAAGTTCTTCTTCAATATATTATCTTTATTCCTCCTTAGTATTGACCAAAGGCATAGTCCATCATAGTGAAAGAAAACAACATAGTATTTTGTAACCGATCACTAGAACCAACCAGATTTGAAAGTCGATTTCCTCATCCTAATGGTCGGTATTTTGGTTGGCCTCAGGGACACATTTAAAAACGACACCATACCAACCTGCAAACCGAGTTATATCTATCTAACTTGCAAAATACAGAAAGTACTACTACTCGGATCGCTCCAAATTGTACGTGCGCTGGATTTGGCATAATTTATCCGACTGAATATCGACAGGATTTTGAATGCAGACATGTGTGACATGACTCATATCCACCTGCGGCTGATTATGATGATTCTCTTAGCGTCTGAAGTTGGTAGACTTGTCAACTTACAAACTCCACGTAATAAATATTCATTCCCGCCTACAAATCTTCTGCCAACTCTTTCATCTGTAGCATTCGGAAGGCAGTAGTACGAGAATCATTCCGCATTTACTTCTGGATAAATAAACCTTATAATCTTCATGATTACATATGTTCAGAGTTTGGGAAATAGTCCTGTATGTTCAGCTTAATTTATCCCTTGGATGGTGTGTTCTTTACGAGCCTGAAGTGAAAAATCGGTGGATAATTTACAACACCTTTACAAACCCATATAATATAATATTAATTTATAGGAGTATCAAATTATGATGTTTAAATAGCCAGCGTAATCTCGAATTTCCTAGAATTAATATAATCTAATCAAAAATTTACTACCAATTTTCCAACCCTACTACAATATTACCACCAGATAAAAAGTATTTTTAAAATCAATGTCGGATATTATTTATTTACGTTTTGAAAGTCACTTATCTCTCCTCAAAGAAAATCTTCTTTTTCGGCTACTTTTAAAGGTTTTTATATAACCCCACGTTATAAATCTTTGTGCGAGTTTCAAGAATTGAAACTGGCCACGGATCCCTCGAGACCACGTGTCTTGTTGAGATTTCTGTCAACGTAAAACAAACTGAAGAGGTCTTTCTACCTTATAATAAGCAGTTCGTATATCCACCAATGATACGGCCGAATGGGAAGGGAATGGAGACGGAAAGCATAAGAAAGCTGAAATGTGTGGTAGACGACATCCTTAGGGAGTATCACTTCTTTTACGGTTCAATTCCTAACGAGATGGACTGTTTTTCTCGTAATATTTGGTGTAATCAGAGCATAATATTGATGGTTATAGCCAGGCTTGTTATATACTTAAGATATATGAGGGTAATTCGAAAAGACTGCGACGTAGAGCAAATTCATGGGTGATATGCTTGAAATTTTTCCACGCTTTATTTCCGCAACTGGCTTTTGAACAGGTATAAATAACTAAATAGATCTGTCGATTAATTTCTGTAAAAAGGCAGGAGAAAAAATCATTTTAGTGTATTTTCGATAATATTGAAATACGTGAACCGATATTTAATTAAAAAAAATTTATGTGAAGTCTGAATTTTCACACAATGCAAGGTTTCGCAGGTATGTATATAATAAGTGAAGGCGACATGCTGAGTGTGTAGGACAATTTTGCTTTGTTTACTACAAAGCAAAATTGCCGGCAAAATGAACGATATTTTTAAAATATTTATCGTCTGTTAATCTAAGAACATTAAAAACAAATTTTTGTGTTAAAAATTTTTTTTGTTAATTTTAATTCGAATACTTAATACCATTATTTAGGTTTCTAAATATGTGCGGTTTTTTCTTTTTATATAAAGCAAGGTTCATTAAGATTTTGAAAATTGTGCCTATGGCTTCCATTGGTTGTTTTAAGTCATATGCGCCGCCCTTCTGGTTTCGTATACATGACAACTGGTTATTAAATTTACGCTCTTAAAAATTAAATGTAACATTTTCCAAAATATAACTAGAATTTTGACAAAATATTTTTCTTATTTAAACAAAATAATAATGGAATAAAAAACAAAAAATAATATTGTCTCCTCTGCCCGGGAGCAAACTTTAGGATACGCCTTGTAGTGTAGTGTGTTACATAACTATAACTTTTGTACATCGTCAACAAAAAAATACAAACAAGGCGTTATTTTCCGAAAACATAATGTGATAAAAAATTCCTGTTGTACTATTCCGGTTCACACCAATTTACATTACTTAGAATTTTTTTTAGATTTTTAGTTTAAACCATCTGGGCTACAGGGTGTGGGACAAAATTTTTTTTTCACAATTTTGGCAAAAATCGAATCAAAATAATTTATTTTGCAAAAATAAAATTTTGGTCGTTAATCCACGTACTAAGGGCTTTTGATACCCTATTCATAATTTTTTTATTTTTATTTTTTCGATTAGCACATATTTGTTTATATTTTTAGGGTGATATGTTTTTTAGCTGTTTTGGTATTTTTCCTATGTGCGGGTTCCTATGTGCGGGACAGACAGACAGACAGACGACAAAATGACGGTATAAGGGTTTTTTGGTCATACCTACAAAACCATAAAAAGGATAGTGGAATGTAAAAATTATTTCACACATTTAAGGATTTTGTTTGTTTTAACAGAAAGCTAGTTGTCATGAACAAAGTTTTTTTGCCACAATCGCATTATAATTTTTATTTATTTTTTTTGAAGTTATTTTTTTTTTCCTTAATACTTGCTTTCAATTAATGCCCTGCATTAAGTTTATTTACAAAAATACAGTTAACGGGATATGTTGGCGAAAATATAATCTAAAATACTGAGGGTAAAACTATTTTAATTCACGTCGTGAATATTGTTTTCTTCAGATTTTTATACATTTTTGGTGACTAGGTTGGAGTATAAGAGTTCTCAGACACAACTTGGTCAAAAATCGCGTCAAAAGAAAAATAGATAATTTCTGTTCAGTAATCTAGGTTGGAAGACCTTTTTTTATGCCCCCCACACAAAATTTTAAAAAAATAAATATTTTGTGAATGACATGAAAGTCTATATTTTCCAATTCCGGTTCATATCAATGTGAATTACTCTAAATTTTTCCATGAGTTATAAATCAGCTCTTCTGGTGAAAATGAGAAGAATTTTTTTTTTTTTTTATTGTTTCATAATCTATGCTCGAATTTTAATTTGACGCCTCATATTAAATTTAAAAAATAGTATTAATTATTAATTTTACACTACAAAAAAATTGAAAGAATCAGATGATGTTAGAGTGTACTTTTCTGGTTCACATCAATGCGCATTCGATATATATGCTCAATTATTACGTTTAGCTTAGTGAAAAGTTTATGTTCAATATTTAACCAGATAAATTTATTAAAGATTGTAAATAAATTTATAATGTCACTCGAGTTAAAATATATAAATGATGATTTAATGTGCATTTACATTATATGAAATTTCAGAACAATGCACATTGTTCTGATATTTTAAGACTTTTTAAACAGTTCCTCTTTGTTTTTCGATATTTTAGGCAAAAACTGCATGCTAAAAATAGAACCAAGCACCTTCATATTATAACCCACTTAAAATTTAATAAATTTTCGACTTTTTTTTATTTCTGACTCAGTATTTTTCCTACATGCGGGTTAAAGATCTATACATGTATAGAAGATTCCAAATCTCGAAGAATATTGTCGTTCGATAAGAATATCTACCATACAGACAGACCGAGAGATATCATAGATAGCAGTTTGAATTTTGGATTCAGCTACGAAACCCTAAAAATTGGTGTCTTCAAATCTTATTAAAATATCAAGATCTAATCTTCAAAATTGATTGGCTGCCTTCGAAAAATCCTTTTTATAAATACATATCTTTCAGCATCCAAAAATGTATCTGAATCGACGAAATTACGAAATACAAATGTACGAATACGAAATTAAAATTCATTTACTCATATTTTGAATATCTGCGACAAAAACATCTAGCATATACTCCTAAATCAGTTTACGATTTTTCAATCTATCCATCAGTCTAATTAAAATTGCAATTAGTATAAATTTTTTGGAACGTAGTACTTACTTCTTTTAATTTTTTTATACGCCAATGTTTCCCCAGAATTATTATGACAAAAAAATGCAAAACGAAACTCGCAATGATAGTTTTAATCAGTTTTGCAAACGCTTATTAACAACAGTTTTGTGAAAGTATGTATTCCGCAAAGGCAAATACAGTACAAAAGGCTACAGGCTGCAACAGCTGCTCTCGTGAATCTCGCTATTACCATCCAATGCATTCACTACTCACTTAATTAGAACTGTATTTTAATTTCTAGCACGTGTGTCCACTGACTTAACCAATAAAAGTTTACAAAAGCTGCATAACTGATTATGAGCTGCAAATGTGGCAGCGCCACTAGACGGCGTTTGTTTTAACTACTGGGACTATGGAACGGTCTGAGAGGAAATAAAATATTTAAATAGGAAATAGTCAGATTCATTATTTTCTGGAATAAAATAAAGAGAAGCAGTTAAACATTTCTCTTCTTGATCATTTTTGTCGTATATTCCTTACCTCATCTAATACTTCCGCCAATTACCATTGACTGTACTACCCACACTAGTGTAAGAAGGGTTACCAACCGTACCATAATTATAATATTTGTACCATAATCACACTCTATGTACAACAGTACCATATTGTCACTAAAAATACCATAATTACTACCTTTTGGTCAAAATCACATGTTTACTTATACAAATGTATTTGTTTCCCGACAATCGAACTTCTGAACTCGTGACGCGATTATATATTTCAGAGGCAACATTTTAGCATGATGTCTGTCTGTCTGTCTGTCGGTCTGTGTACACGTGCAGAGTAAATTTGGCTAAAAGGATTTTTACGAAACTTCATATTTAAGCTAGTGACAACAATGGCACGAGTTGATCAACTTTTGGTAAAAATCGGTCGACTAAAAATGGGGGGTTACTCATGTCGATTTTAAGATTTTTGTGAATATTTTACAACAGAGATATATTTCGAAAAAATTTATATAACAAAAATTGCTATAAAAGCAATAACTAACAACTTTTATTTAAAACATTTTTTGATAAAACAGTATAAATTAAACAAGTACTTTGTGATGGTGGTCGGTCCTGTGATGGCCACAGCTGATTTTTTTTTATTGTGTATTAACAGACGATCCTGGCTTTTTATAATGCGGCTGCTCAAACTCGGCCAAAAAAGTACGATTATAAAAGCGAACATCCATGCTACGTTCTTGTTTGATATTGTTAGACCTCGTTCAGTATTAGAACAGTACAGACCATAAATACGTTTTCTATGCTGCGCGAGAAAACAGCTGAACACACTGACGTACATAAAGGTTTTAAGTAAATGTTGTGCATACCAAACTAACAAAATTATGTATTTCAAATAAATTTTTACTCGTTTTAGTACACGGAATACCTGAAAACGAACAAGATATAAATAATAATAACGAAACTAAATCACAAAATACGCGTAAAAACAAAGCAAGGTAAGTTACGCCACTAAAATGTGTTAAACTAACTGTTGAGAATGTAATGGAAGAAGTTTGGTTTCTGCGCAAGGATACCAGTAACTTCTGCCTGTATTTTTCTTATACCGAACGAGCTTTATAATTGTACAAAGTAAAGTCTTTTCCTAATGGCCCGGTTACACGATGCCAGTAACTTGTGAAAGTACTGGCACAAGTAATTGTGCCAGTACGAAAAAAAAACGAATCTCGGCCAAAAACTTCATTTATTCAAAAAAATCTGTTTCAAAATGATTTTAGAAGAATTGATTGATAACTCAAAAGATATTGTGGCGCACCTACCAAATAAAAGAATTACCTGACACTCCCATACCCGAGTAAACTGTTTTTTTTTTTAATTTATTTATTTTCGCCACTTCTTGGTGGTAGGTTGTGCGGAAGGATTTAATTTTATTTATAACTTCCACGGCATCAAAACCCTCGATATTCATGTCACTTGCTAACTTGATTACTGCAGCATCCCGATTGCTTATTTCTATAATTTTTTTAACGTTAAGTCCCACAAGCACCCATGCTCCCTATAAAAATCACTTTGTTATGGATATTTTAAGTATATTTAACGTTTTTGTATCAGTGAGAACAAATCAGCTGTTCATGGCGGCCATTTTTAACAGTCACTTGCACGGCTACTTGTGCCAGTAAATAGGATGGGCTTCTTTTCACTTGACTGGCATGAGATACTGGTGCCAGTACTTGCACCAGTACTGGCGTGTACGTCTACACTATGCCAGTGACTGGTGCAAGTTCTTCCTTATGCAAGTTACTGGCATCGTGTAACCGGGTCATTATGTTTAAACGGAATTAAACAGGATTTTTATTTTCTTAAGTAGTCACGAGCTCACATTTTAACGACTGAATTATGTTTTTGTTTAACAAAATGATCAAAAACCGCATTAAATCGTTAAAGGTTACTAGATTTCAAAATTCAGTTACGCTTAAACCAAAGAAATACACTCTTTTTATAATGTGCAATAAAATGTTCCTAGTTTATCACAATATAACACTTTTGATCCAAAAATCTATTTTGTAAGTACCATATTTGTACCATAATTTTGGATATTTGTTTACCATAAATTTTCCCAAAATACCTTCTCGAGTACCATAATGCAAAAAGTTAGGGAAGTTAACACTGAATGTGGGGCTTCACTAACAAGTATTGATAATGCAGACGATATTTGCTTACTTTTGCAAATACATATTGATTTAAAAAAAATGCACGTTTTTCCAGGACTTTTTCGATGTTGCAGCCAAAAATTTTAGTCGCAAAATGTGATCTCAAAAACAGCACTTCTAGACTTATTAATCTAGATTTTCAAGTGCACAATGGACAAACAAAAACTGTCTCCACTAGTCTCTAGTATGTCGCGGCTCAAAAGGTTGCTGAAGTTTGAGATTCGTGGACGCTTGTCAAGACCTGACAAAGCCCATAATAATAATAATAATAATAATAATACTTACCAGATCTTGAAATGTGTAAATATGCACACTTCACATCAATTTTTGACTTTATTTCTCAAACTTGCGCAATGTCTTACGTCTAGTATACCTGCAGGCCTAACAACCCCAGGTTGCTTACTTTAGCAATCGGCTTTAGACAGGCTATGGCGGATTTCTTATTATATACAATCATATAAAAAAAAATCACTCAGTATATCAACAAGTCCTGAAATCATATCAATCTATTCTAGTTATTTCGATATAATAAATAAACCTAATTATTATCCTTGAAATATTGATGCATTAAATATTACAGTTATATAAGGTAAATTTACCTTTATCATCAGTTATATTTTAAAAATGTTTGCAAAGCCATTTTGTATAAAATTTATTGTATACATTGAGGTATTGATTTCCTTTCAAAATGAAAGTGGAAGCTTATCAAACTCAATCATTTTTAAAAGTACTGAATTAGATCAGCAAAGACATTCTGTATTGATCTAAGTGGAGCATTTTTATATACCAAATATAAATGTCAATAAAATTTATGAGGAAATAAGTCGAGCAACATAAAGGCGGACGATTTGGGAAAAATAGACGAGTGTGTGTCAGATGAATAGATCTTCGGAAACTGTGTCAGGAAAGATATAAAAAAATGTTAATATGTTACATTTGTGTCTGGCGCAGTTACGGACACTTTATGTGTCGAAACCTATATATTTTTCCCTTAAGATGGAAAATAACTTTATTTTTAGTAGGGCGTGAATCTATATAAAAGTACATTGGAATTCTGACAGGTTACTACGAATGTTGGGATGGGATATTGTGTTTTAATGCATTGTGCGTTCGCTGACCTACATTTTGTTTTCGGCGGCAGTAAATTTATCTAACAGATAAACTACGAACTGTATATGGTTGACGTTTGATGTTAATATAACACTATTGTATTTTATTTTAATTATATTTAAAAAAAAAACTAGAGTTCAACAGTAAATGGAAAATTACTCTACTAATATTTTGACGAGAATTACTAACGGAGAAAATGTAATAATCGACAGCACCCCAAAATATTTACATCGAACGGAAAATATTACACGATACAATATGTACTCAGCACAACAAATGACTCCATGATATATTAGGTGGTTTGCATGGCAAAAGAAGAAATTTGAACTACAAATGTTCTCGTTAGCATGTTCTCGTATTCTGCGGGACATTACAGTTTCTACAACATTTCTACAAGATAATGTTAATACAAAACAATATGTGCTATAGTTTTCGGACTCCAGTTTTGACAATTTGTAACTAGACTCCGGTTTTACTTTTAAATCTCCGGTTTTCTTAATATTCAATAATAATATTTAATGTTGAGGATTTGAAGATCGGTTGATAACTGATAACTGTTAGTGCAGAAAGGACATTTATGAATGGTAGAGATAGTTTGATGACATCAAACGAGGTTTCCAGGCGAATCCGAACCGAAAACCCGAGAAAATCTATATTTTTCGCGAACAAGAACCTGAACCGAACCTTATATTTAAAGCCCATGGAACCAAAATCTGAACCCGAATCTTTTATTATTAACCGGTAACTATGTATTTTTAACAGGTTCAGGAAATTATTTTATACATTTGGGTTTTTCATAAAGACAATGACATCACCGAGCAATTAAAGACATACGCATAAACGTAGTATTCATCCAAATGTATGGATGTTGTGTGAGTACCTAAGTACGCCGTACGTCACACTACCATCCATACATTGAAATTTGACTATAATGTTTGCATTAGTGACCCATAGGCCGCAATTCTGCGGCCCGCTAAAGAGAAGATACAAAAAAATGATTATTTTCATAATAAAATAAAAATTTATATTCGAATTGATTATTCGGTAAGTAGAACATCTGCCACTGAATAATTTTTCAAATTTGTTCATTAAATTGCTTTTGTGATACACCAGAGGGTTTCTTCAGTTAAGTAACACTGATATAGTCTGTAACATTCAGAAACGTCAAGCTTCAAACCACCCAAAGAATTTTTCAAATTGGTTCGATAGTTTATTAGTTTACCCCGAAAATACAAACAAATTAGCTGTTTATATTATAAAAAGTAAATAAGAAATAATAAGATAAAATAATAAGTGAGATATTTAAATATAGGTAGCGACACTATAGCCCCCCAAATATTCATTATATTAAGAACTGCAATGCTCAACAGAAAATAATCGTTTTTTCCATTTTTACACATTTTATTAAGTATGTACTTTTTTTAAATAAATAAATTATCAATAAATATAATAAGCAGTTAAGAAGAAACTAAAAATATTAGATACTTAACTTAAAAAATAAATAAATTTAAGTTTATTAGTAAATTTAAAATAATAACATTAATCAAAGGCAGTAAGTGAGTCTTAAAACAATACTAGACCACAAAATAAGTTTGAAAAATAACTGAAAAATCACGTAATGCAAAATTGTTCAAAAACAATACAATAACAAACGCAGATCTGCTTTACATATCTTGCAGATGATCTAAATTTGAATATGCTAAAAAAATTATTTAAAATACAAAATTTAAAAATAAAATTAAAGACTACGAACACTCAAATTTGTTTCAAATATGTAAAACTAATAAAAGTTACATAAAATAAATTAAAACTGATATTTATCTGGTAGCTTATGACTATAAACAGTTTATAGACAAAAAACAAATGATTTTTTTAATAATTTAACTGTCAGAATTAATTTTACAATCACAATGTATATATAGAATAATAGAATATGCAAGAATTACCCGAATATATGCCCAAAAAGCAACAAAAAGTTTGTTACCACTTAAATCTAAACAGGAATATGAAAAAGAATATGAAACCTTTAGACTATGGCAATCAAAAAATAAGGTACCGGCACTGTCATACGTCACTGGCATACGTCACTGACATCAGAGTAATGGCACTTGCTCATTGGTAGAAAACAACAAAAATAGACCATGCTGATTGGTTAAAAGCAACACGATTATATTATAGTTACGTATGTTACTATACACAACCTCACAAATTTTGAAACGCTGGTAGAAACATTTTAAAATGAGTGATTCTCGGTTCTCTAAGAGAGAAAAAAAAGTTTTTAGTCGCCTTAGTATACATTCAAGAAATTGCAAGTCATTGAAAACAAAAATCCGATAATACCCCTATTTTACTGTATAATACGTATTTATGTTAAGGATGTATACATATTTTGTAAAAGTAATAGGCAATTACATGTGACTTCATTGTCTTTATAAAAAATTTGACATCTCTTAACCTTTAACAAGACATTTATTTTTCAGGATATTTTTTTTAAAATTGGTTATTTCTGTTTTATAATTTTATAATATGCATGTTAGGAATGAACAGATATTTGTGTATTTGTATAGCTTTCTTTATTCATAATTAACTGTACTTTATTGACTATTGTCAATAAATAATAAATAATAACTTATAACTTATAAGTTATAATAAATTATAACTTTTTAACTGGTTTTTATGAAAAATATGAATTGTCCTGGCTAATTGTCTTATTAACAAAGACCATAAACGTGAAATGATAGAAAAATGTTTTTTTTTGTGACCATTAAATAAATTAATATTGAGGTAGGTATTAATTTATTTACAATTTTCAGTGAACCCGAATCTAAAAAAAAATAGGTCCTTGAACCTGAACTAAAATTAACATACTGAACCTGAATACAAACCGGAACCTAAATAAATTCAGTTTGAGGTTCTTGGTCCATTGAATTTAAATTTTGAAACGCACTAGACTGTAAATTAGAATTTTCTATTTCATGATCGTGTTAAAAATTATGACTAAAAGCGCCATGAAACCTTCAATTAAATTTAATTTTTTTTATAACGGTTTATTTTCCTCCTCGTATTATGAGAAGTAAACATTAGATGATCTTTTCCTGACATTTTTTGTACTGTCTAATTTGTTACATGTTCAACATTGTTTAATCTTTTTTATTATAATATTTGTAAAATAATTCAACATTTATTAAATAATTAGCATAATGACAACTATTCTCATTAACTTTTATGCGAGAATTACCATCGTATTCTTATTTAGCTTTTGCATACAGATTTGTTTTATTATTTCAATGAGATTTCATAATAGTACAATGACATTTAAAATTTAAATAAGAACGACTAAAGAAACAGAGTTAGTATAAATGTAATTATTTCCTTATGCACAAAGAACATAAACACACATATCAGCTTTTCTTAGAAACTAGAGAATTAAAATATATGCATAAGACGTAATCTAGTTCCCTACGTAATTAGATTTAACAGATTAGTTTCTTTTTAGCAGTTTTCATCAATACCAGTTTGGTAAAAAATTCACTAGTAATTGTGACAGTCAACGTCGTGGTTACTTAACTTATATATTAGGTGGTATATGTTTATGTCTTTCAGGAACTTTATCACATTTGTTTTTAGGTCTTTATTGTGGGTAAAGACTCGGCCGGAAGGTTCGAGCATCTTGTTGAAGCACTGTGTTGTATATTTGCTGCATTCGATTCGAATATGACTTACAGTGATACGTGAGTTGCAAGTGTCACAAGCGGAGGGATCAAAATGTGCAAATATATGTTTGTGGGTGGTATTTCTAAGCCCAATCCTTAATTTCTTAAGCACTTGTCCACGCCTTGACCTAGGTGCTCGTGGTTTGGTGTCTTTTTATAGTTCGTAGATGGTTGTTTGTGAAGCAGTTCCAATATTTCTACCATTTGTTTCTTACGTTGGCTTATATGTACGGTGACCATTCGTCCTTTATTTAAGAGGACAGTCCTTTATTTCACTGCTCCGTCCTCTAATTTTATTTATTTTCTAAAATAGGCGTTTTGTCCATTATTTTGTAAAGCCATCGCAAAGTTAAAAAAAATTAACTTTGATAAATAATCTTCCTGGAGAAACTTTAGATATATTAACAAATTGCATCAAAGAATCACTGTCAAAATTTGAAATTACTAATAAATTATTCGCTTTGTGGGCTGACAATACCAACAGCAAATTTGGTGGTTCCCAGAGATAAGGAAAGAATAATGTTTTATTTAAAATGCAACAATCAAATAAACATAAATTGATAGTGAGTTAATTGTGCTGCCCACATATTGAACAATTGCATAAGCACTGCTGCAGATTGTCTTCTGATAGATATTGAAGTGATATTAGTAAAAATTTATTCACATTTCTATATTTACACAATACGAGTAGAAGGGTTCAAAGAATTTTGTGATGACGCGGAGGTTCATATAAAAGACTTCTTAGTTACAGACACGCTGGCTAGAGGCAGCTCTCCCCATAGCTCCCCAAAATATAATTTATTAAAAACTGCATTAAACCTAGAGGAATAGTTTTTTCTCATATTAAGTTTTGCCTTCCGAGGGTAAAAACTTGTATTCACGAATTTTGCTATTGAAATTAATACTTAAAAAACACAAGAAAACAGCGATTTTCTGTGCAACTTCCTAATAAATTAAAGTAAAAAGAGAAAACGCACAGAATTGCTAACAACCTTTTTTTTAAAATAAAATTCAAGGGCTACTAGACACGTTTTTTTAGATCATATTGTACTATCTATGATATTGATTGGTAGGCATCAGTGACTCGCAATTTGTTATGATAACTCGTTAAAAGACTCATTTCTCATGATATGAAAAAAGAAAATAGGAAAATGGTACCTATCCTCATAATATTTTAATACACGTCTTCGCGCCGCCTCATTGTAGCCTTAAGTATGATAATTTTGAATGCTGTGTATAATAATTCTTAACTCTCAGGTTGGCAACACTGATGTGCATTATACTTGGACAGGTTTGAATATCTTCAATAATCTGTTAATTAAGAAGAAATCAATAATCCAATATGAAATGACTTAGTTCAAACAATAATAGTTTATAGGTACTTTGGTGTTGTAATTATAACATTAATCAGGTATTGGCAAACGGTTTGGAAGCTTGTAACATTTAGTTATTGGTAGGTCGTCAGAGATGCAAGGGTATTTCGATGGATTATTATGATCAATAATACCTTTGGGGTACATTCGACCGCAAGTCAAGACTCTAAACTAATTGCAGAGACGAACTGTGAATATTCCTGATAAATAAGGGGTAACTCTGATGTTTAATAGCCCAGAGTCAAAAGTTATAAAATAATAAAAAAAAATAAATACAATAACAATTAAAAAGTTGTTAAATAAGCATATTATATTCAATTAAGAAATAAAAAAAAAAGAAAGAAAAAAAAAGGAAGACGAGAAAAAAGTTAAGGCATTCTTCTGGAATGTGGCAGTTTTGAAGAAATTTGAGATAATAGGGTAGACGGAGACATGGATGAAGGATAACGAACGGGAATTATGGGAAGGAAAACTAACGAAAGGATGGGTATGCAAAAGTCAAGGGGCGAAGAAGGAAATAAAAGAAAGGAAGGGCGATGGGGGGTATCATCACGAGGGGTAAGATGTAAGTTGTGTATGGATGAAGAGGAGGCACAGAAATCGGAGTAGATAGTTGAGAGAGGAGTGAAGATAGGTAAGGAGGGGTGGCGAGTAGTCACAATGTACAACAGAGGAGGAAGTAAAGAGAAACTGGATGTATGGAATGTAATGTAATGTATGGTTAATATAACGTTAGGATGTTGATATGAGATATGTCTTGTAGGTGTAATAAATACCCTAAACACCGAAAAGTCGAGGGGAAATAAAGGATTATATATATAATACAATTTTCCCATTTAATTTTTTTTGTGTTCAAAAAATGATAAAATATATAATATTTTATGTTTTTTATAATAAATATCACTCGCTTCCATCGTTTCTCTGTTAGAATTTTGAATTTTCACTTGCCAAAATGAAACATGAAATAAACAAAGCATGTTCCTTTTTCGTGGCAACCTAAAGGAACGAAATTCCAAGTTATTCCGCTTAATCCAAAGAAAATGCCTGTAAAGACAAATACATAAGAAAATGCAATGCTAAATTTTATTTAAGGTCCATTTTTAGACATCAAAATTAAGCTCAATTTTTTTAATATTTAAATATTTTTAAAACATACAGCAGCGTTCAGATATGTCCGATTTGCCAGTTAAATTCGTGTAAATTAAGGTTATATTAAAATGTATAATCTCACTTTCTGCATGAGACTATTCAAACCGTGGTTTTAAAAAATAGTTTTTCCACGAATATATAGATATACGTTCATTACAGGCATGTCAGTGATTAGTAAATGTAGCATGTTACCCACTCCTTTTTATTACACACCGCTTACCTGTTACTTAATGAGCTCATTACGTAACAGGTTGAGATCATATAACAGGTTCAAGCAGCCGTGGCTGACCTAGGCAACGTTGTAAATGGGTTGAATATGTCAGATTATTGTTAGTTTGTGAAGGAAACCGGATTAAAATTAAATAATACAGTTAAAGTTGTCGAATGTTGCAAATATATATTTTTAATAGGGTTATTCTTGGTCAGTCAGTTAGTCAGATGACGCAATTAGGGCATGTTTCTAAATTCAGCTAACAATTTAGTGCTAACTTCTAGCGCTAGATGTTCGCTGTGATGCTAGATTAATGCGTTAAATACAAAGTTTCGAAAATAAAGAAACGACTTGCTATATTGTTACTAGATTTCATGGAGGCTATATAGTTGTTAGTAAAGATGACATTTTATGTAATGAACATGAGTTCTTCAATCATCATCAAGTTCAGAAGAAGAAAATGATGAATAACACTGTACTAAAAATTTAGAAGAATTAGAATTTTTATATAATCTGTCTAAAAAGACAAAGCGAAAAATCAACTGTGGCCACCACAGGACCGACCGCCATCACAAAGTACTTGTATAAAATACATTCTAGCAGCAGAGTTGAAATAACTTGGCATAATATTTTCTAACAGAGATATTATTTATCATGACCATGGAAACGTTACATGTAAGTATGAAAAAATTGAGACTTGGAAAAATTTTACAAAAATTTTTCAAAATGTTTTGTTTTATCAAAAAACGTCTCAAATAAAAGTTGTTAGTTATTGCATTTATAGCAACTTTTGTTAAATTATTTTTTTTCGAAATATTTTTCTGTTGCTAAATATTCGCAAAAATTTTAAAATCGATACGAGTAAACTCCCATTTCTAGTCAACCGATTTTTACCAAAAGTTGATAAACTCGTGCCATTGATATCAAAAGATTAAATATGCAGTTTCCTAAAAATCCTTTTAGCCGAATTTTGCTCTGCACGTGTACACAGACAGACAGACAGACGGACGGACAGACAGACTGACAGAAATCATGCTAAAAATAGTCAAAACGTTATGTAGGGACCTTAATTCGTGGAGATCCATCGAAATCGAAATGTCAAAATCGGTATAATCACAATACCTCCCTTATATATGTTGGCGGTCGGTAAAAATGTAGTACAAATTATTGTTAGGAATTGCCATATATACAAATTTGAGATAAACAGGGCGTAATAGCAGAAAACTATTACGTCAAATGCCAAATTGTGATGTTAACCTCTCTAGCTCTAGCAGCTAGCAGCCTTATTAACCGCTATATTCGTTGTCTAGCACTAGTACCTAGCGGACATTTAGTGCTGTAATAAGAAACAGCCTGCTAGAATTTTACGCTGAATTAAGAAACGGATTGCTAGATTTGTGCTTTATGCGCTAGATCTAGCGCTGAATTAAGAAACATACCCTTATTGTTATTTTAACAAAATTTAGATTCCATACGACACGAATATTACCATTGCTGGGCAACGTATTAAATAGGATAAAAGCAACTGTCAAATTATTGTTAGTTTTCAAAGGGAACTGAATAAAATTTAAATAATAGTATTGTTAAATCTAAACTTAAAATGTATGTACAATTCAATTATTCGTTCTAAAACATAACGTTCTAGAATATTTTCTTCAAATATAAAGTTTTCCTCTTCTAAATTTATTATTTAGATTATCAATTTATTTAGGTGAAATATATTCGTTTTCATATGTAACCAGAGTCTAGGATGTTCAATGACCATATGACTTAACCTCCATACAAATAATGTCATTCCATGCTTACTTCACGATCGAAATTGTCGTTTTCTTGCCCATGAATTCTAGTACTTCTAACCAACCACCAACAAACCGCACCCAGTATCTACTGTATAAACAGAAAATCCACACGATCTGGCGAAAAAATAAAAGGAAATCCAAGTTTCTCTCTTTTAAAGTTTACAATCCTAAGATTAGTTGGCAGCAGCTCTCCATTCCTCCCTGACTTCTACCTTTCTCTTTAGATCAACATATTTCTGACAGTTAAGCTGCTCCTTCAACTGACTCATGTAGTTTAATAGTGGCCATACCTGTCACGATTATTTTCAGCAAACCGTCATGACGCAAAATATGACCCATCAGGTTAGGTCGTCTTTTATTTATATTTTGAAGCAGAAATCTTCTGGCTTCAGCTCTTTGAAACACCTCTTTGTTCGAGACTTTGTCAACCAATTTCACTGTTAACATGTGTCGGTAACACAAGATCTCGAACGCTTCCAATCTTCTTTTTCCTGTAGTTGCTATGGTCCACGTTTCACACCCATACAGTGCTTTGCTCCATACATAAGTTCTTAGAACCTTCTCCCTCAGTGTTATTGCGATGTTATTTGAGGTGAATAGATTTCGTTTCTGGTTAAAAGCGAGCTAAGTCCGAGCAGTTCTACTTGTGATGTCCCTCTTTGATCTGTTATGGTTCGTGATAACAGATCCAAGGTATATGTATTCTCTGACTTGTGATATCGTCTGGGCGTGTATTTTAATTGAAGTTGTTACATCACCGGTATTTCTGCCACACACCATTATTTTGGTTTTGGATGTATTCAGTCTCACAAAAAATTAATCCTTTAGGGTTGACGACATTATTTTCAAAAAAGATTGTAGTTCTTCACTATTTACCAGCATAGCGAAATCTTCAGCATATATCAACATGTTGATGTCCATGTATTTTTAAGCCGACGTTTATTTTTTCTCTTACGTTTATTTATGGCTTCCTGAATGTAGACGTTAAATATAATTGGCGATAAAGCGCAGCCCTGTCTTACGCCTTTCCGGGTCCCGGCTTCTTCTGTTGCATTGCCGATCTTAACAATACCAGTTTCGTTTTTCTACAGACTACAGATCAAATGCCTATCTTTATGAACAATTCCAGCTTTTTTGAGGATCTTGAACATAATGTTCCAGTTGACATTATCAAATGCTTTTTGTAAGTCTATAAAGGCGATACAAGTATTATGATTTTCCTTGATCCTCTTATGTAGCAACAATCTAATAGTTAGAATTGCTTCTCTTGTTCCGAAGCCTTTCCTGAATCCGAATTGATCTTCCGATAATAAAGTCTCTAGTTTTGGCTCAATTCTTTTATGCAAAATATTTATAAGAATTTTTGATGCGTGTGAAACGAAACTTATCGTGCAGAAATATTAGCACTTTTCCACACCTGATTTTTTCGGAATTGTAACAATCTGGCATTTATAGAAGTCTGATGGCATTTTTCCCTTTTCATATGCATTCAGTAGTTTATAACTGGTTTCTTGCATTTTTTGCCTGGCATTTTTCATTAATTCTGCTGGGATTTCATCTACACCTGGTATTTTATTCTTGTTCAATTTTTTCACAGCGCGATCATACTGGTCTCTGAGTATATTGCTGCCTAAGTCGTCTTGATCTGTTTATATATATATATATATATATATATATATATATTATAATTAGCTCCTGTGCCCATCATGCCTGAAGTGCCTGAAGCAGCTGTTTCTTATCATGGCACAGCCTGGATTTATTATTTTCTTTATGCTATTTAAGAAAAATAAATATAATTGAGTTATGTTATTTGTCTTATTTCTCATAGCAATCTGTTTCTTAGTAGCCACAAATTGTCAGTTTCATTTTACGTATATTTTGTAAAATAAACCGAATAACAAATTATAGATCGTTAAATGCAATTTCTAATTCTGAAAGTTTTTATGCGCAAACTTTTTGCTCTTCAATTAGTATTATAATAGTTTTTTTTTTTTTACAATTTAAAAAAATAAGACACCCTGCATAACAAAACAACGTCAAAGTATAGGAATTTCAACTAGTATATAATAACATAATTAACACTGTTAAAAAGGCCAATACTCTAATTTATTTAATCAAGAGGAGCTTCCAACATCTTACACCCAAGCATTTTTCTAAAATATACAAAACTTACGTGCGACCCATATTAGAGTTTGCCTTTATAATTTGGTCTCCCTATCTCTTAAAAGACATTGAAATCCTAGAGAATGTCCAACGCAGATTCACAAAAACTGTCCAAGATCTTAAATATAAGACTTATGATGAACGACTGCGAGTTCTAAATCTGCCTCGTTTATCAGAAAGAAGAATCAGAGGAGATTTGATCGAGACTTACAAAACACTAAGTGGACATTATAACTGCGAAGCTACTCCCAGCATCTTTATCAGAAATACTAACTCTCGATTGAGAGGTCACAGCGCCAAACTGAAGATAGATAAATTTCGTCTGCTAATCAAGCAAAACTTTTTCTCAAATCGAGTAGTTGACAGGTGGAATAACCTTTCCGTGTCAGCTATTGAATCAAGAAATATAAACTTATTTAAGAACAAAATTGACACAGAGCTTATATTTATAAGATAAGTGTTGTTCGCGTTGTCTATGTGGAGTGAATTACGAGATGGACTTTTTAAGGACTGTCGCAGATGGACTGTTTCGGTGAAAGTGTTTTAAATTGTTAAGAACTGTTATTTCTGCTTTAAATTTCATATCTCTGCAAGTTAACTTAGATATTTATAATATTTATAGTTTTTCTAATATTAGTTTATTTTCTTTCTTCTTACTATTGGAATCTATAATTATCACTCGTGTGTACATTTATATATTCGGGAGTATAACCAGGTATGTTAGCTGCCTTCTCCCAAAACTGTAAATAATAATAATACATAACGTACATATACGTACATTTATCCGAATATAAGTCTTATTAATTCGATTTTTCCAATAAATTACCGCGTCACACTTCGTCAATAGAAACATAATTCATGGAAACGAATTGTTCGTTTTAGAATTGGTGCCCGTTTGTAATGGTTAATTCGGAACATTTTCTCCCTGTTTGGATTCACAGGTGCAGCGCTGATGTGTTAAATGTTCTTCGTTATAAACGAACGTCATCGTGGAAAATGAATTGATTTTATCAGCGCCATTGTTAGAAAACTCCATTCAATATAGCAAATATGTGGCAATTATTGTTTCTTACTGAATAAAGGTTATAAATTGTTAATAAGTTACACAATGTACCTAAAAAGGTACAAAAGAAATCTTTTCGATAATGTGGAATATATACTTAACTAAAGGTCATATCTTTGCTTTAAGCGGAACTAAATGGGATTTTCGTTCCTTTAGGTTGTCAAGAGAAGGGACCTTGCTTGGGTTATTTCATGTTTCAGGTTGGTATGGGAAAATTAAAAATTCCAATTAGAAACGAATCACAATTGTTATAAATTATAATACATTTTTACATATTTTGAAGACAAAAAAAATGGGACATATTTTTTAAGAATGACACACAAAATCAAAATGTAATGAAACTGACATTTTATAATAACAATCAATTTAATTTAAAATTTGCAATGTGAGTAAGATTTACAAAGCCTAAACAAAATGACCAAAAGTCCGATTTAATAGATGAAAATTACTAGATTTTAAAATTTATGTCGCCTAAAGGTTTGAAATAGCCTATAGTAAAGTAACCCTCCTTTGCACGGGATAAGTTCATTTAACCCTCTCATGCGCCACGTACACGTACGTGGACACTTACAATTTTCAGTATTATTCTAATATCTATACTTGAAATGAGTATCTAAGTGAGCACAGTCCACGTTTGTGTACTAAATAAATGATCAGAGATGGTGATAGCTATATCGTATTTCCCAAAAAAAAAAAAAAATGGTTTGAAAAATGCTGCACGATGTGAAAGTTCGAGTTGTTCGAAGCGAACGAGATATATTTGCAAAAGATGCGAAATATATCTGTGCCCTGAATGTTTTGAGTCATATCACACCTAAAAAAAGTAAAACGTGTTATATTTCAGTAATTACTTTGTAAAATAAATTTTGTTCCAATGTAATGTGATTGTTTTTTTTTTTTTAAATTATGCACTTTGTCCACTTATGTGTTTGTCTTTTATTATTAAAAAAAAAAGAATATTTCAATGTACTTTTTTCAAAATTTATGTTCTTTTGCCTAATTTATACCAAATTTCTTATAATATATTTTTTTCATACGATAAAACTAAAATCTAAAAAGTTGCGCAGGGTTAAGTTCAATATAAAGTAAATAATCAATTTTTTTATAATTGTTAGGATATCTAATAGACCGGGAGCTCATGACAGTTTTTGGTCTCCGATTTCATACAGCATGCCTTTTGGAGGAGAAAATATTTACCCTGTGACAACAAAAAAGGGATGGTACTAAACCCCTGCACGCTTTCCGGTCGTAGGGAAAATTGCATTTCCACTTAAACACAAAATGTTTGTGCTTTTCTCTGATTTAATATTGCTTGCCCTTTTGTCAAAAGAAAGTTATAACAAATTTAAAGTCTGCAATTGATGCTGCTGACATTGATAAGAAGTGGAGACATCTGGCTGAGATACATCACAAAGACATAGAATATTTTGATTTGCTAAATGAATATAACTATCTCAAACTTATAGTTGTAGAAAACTGTGCAATGGCATGAACATTATATAAAAAAATTATAGTAGAAAATTTAAAATAAATTTTCCCAAATGTGGAAATTGCACTAAGAATCTATTTGTGTATGATGGTCACGAATTGTAGAGGAAAACGATATTTTTTCAAATTAAAACTATTAAAAAACGAACTACGATGCACGATGACAGTGTCTGAATTGTTTATCTCCTAAATGCATGAAGTATGAATTTTAAGAAACATAGATTTCGAACAAGTAATAGAAGAATTTTGTAAGTAATTTTAACTAAGTAAATATCGATTGCATTTTTAGGGTTTTGTAGGTATGACCAAAAAACCCTTATACCGTCATTTTGTCGTCTGTCTGTCTGTCTGTCTGTCTGTCTGTTCGGTAAAAATTGTAGCCAAACGGCTAAATCTAGAGAGTTGAAATTTGGCATGCTTATACAACTCTTTGACCCGCACATAGGAAAAATACTAAAACATCTAAAAAACATACCCCCCTAAAAATATAAACAAATATGTGCTCATCGAAAACAAAAATATTTTTTTAAAATTCTGAGTAGGGTATCAAATGAAAGCCCTTAGTACGTGGATTAACGATCAAATTTTTATTTTTGCAAAATAAATTATTTTGACGCGATTTTTGCCAAAATTGTGCAAAAAAAACTTTGTCCCACACCCTGTAGTCCAGATGGTTTAAACTAAAAATCTAAAAAAATTCTAAGTAATGTATATTGGTGTGAACCGAAATAGTACAACAGGAATTTTTGATCAGATTATGTTTTCGGAAAATAACGCATTTTTTGTGGTTTTTGGTTCACAAAGTACAAAAGTTATACCAATGTAAGACACTTACATGCAAGGCGTGCGATAGCTTAATGGGTTAGAGCACTGGTCTCGTAAGCTGGAAAACGAAGGGTTTCAAGTTCGAGTACGGAGCGAATTTAATTTTTTCTGTTTTTTTTTGCATTTTTATTATGTTGAAATTATTTTGTCAAAATTCTAGTTATATTTTGACAAATGTTGCATTTAATTTTTAAGAGCGTAAATTTAATAACCAGTCTTATTATATGATTAACAGACGATAAATTATTTTAAAAATATCGTTCATTTTGCCGTGATTACTACAAAGTAAAATTTGTCCTACACACTCAGCATACCGCCTTCACTTATTATATACCTGCGAAACCCTGAAATGTGTGAATATTCACACTTCACAACAATTTTTTTATTTGTACTAACATATTGGCTCTAAAACAAGCATGTATTTGTATTTCGTTTAAAGTATAAATTGCGTAATATAAAAGAGTAAAAATAAATAAGTCCTTAATTTATGTAAGGGACCTTGCGTATTACATTGCCCAGGGCCTAATTGTGTTGTTAGTGGAAGTTCACAAACGTTGTTGGTCACCAACATAAAATTTCCTGGATTTAAAACATCGGAACGGGTATAACTGGGACTGTGACAAATAATCGAAGATTCTAATAGATCTTGTCTTTAACATTTAAAGTGTTAAAGTTATGATATTATAAACGTCATGTGCTAGGTTAAAACTTCTGTAAAACAAAATTCCAAAAATTTTACAACACCATTATTATTTGCAACATACTTAAGAGCAAATAAAATTGAAAAATACGAAGTAAATTTCTTATAAGAGCAGTATATATACTCTAGACTCTAGAGCAGTGGTTCTTAACCTTTTTAAGAGTCAGCACCCCCTTGAATCTGAAAATAAACTCTCGCGCCCCCTTGAAAATGTGTTTTTATTTTTACAACTATTGCAAGATAATTTGTTTATTACATAAACAAATTAATACATTTACAATACATACTATGTTATTACATACTACTATAAAACAATACCTACATTTTTAATGACTACGTTGTTGTTGTTTGTTCGTGAATATCCTTTTAAAACGATGCTCTTCTTTGAAAGAGCCACGCGTAAGGCATCAGATGCATTTAAGCGATTTCTGGCTTTTGTTTTGATGTGCTAAAGTGATGAAAACTCACAAAGTTAAGTGGTGGCAAATGGTAAAAGTTTCTCTAATGCTGCTTTTGCCAATTCTGGATAAAGTTCTAACTGCATACACCAGAACTGTTCTAAGTCTAGTTTTTCAAATTCTATTTCAATTCGTGCATTAGCTCGTATTGCGATTAGATCGTCTTTTAATAAAACGTTGTCGTCCATTGAATTTAGGTCAAACAAGAATGGATTGAGTATCCATCTATTAATTTTGCCTATATATCCCGTGGAAAAGTATCCATTAAATGATTCACTCATAGCAGGTTTCTGAAAGCTTAGTTAACTATAACCAAATCAGAACATGGTTGCTATGATTAGGTATAAGATTGTTACACTGAAATCGAGTTTAACCAAATGGTTAAACTCGGCTAAGCTTTCAGAAACTGGCCCTCAATTGGTGGAGGTGTAATTTTATGTCGGGTATAATTGTTGTTTTTCATTTTCCAAAACAAATGAATCCAGAAAAGGAAAATTTGCTAAATTTCCATTTTCAACTCGACATCTCCAAAGTTTTAATTTTTCATTAAATGAGGCTAATGCTTCAATAGCTGTTATTATGATCTTACCAAATCCTTGTATTGATGTACTTATTTCATTTTCGTGGTTAAATATATCTGCTATGTAGGCTACCCAAAGTATTGCGTCTCTATTTTTGAAAGCTTCCACTAAATCACTATTTTGGTTAATAAGAAATTGTAAATTTCTTCGCACAAGTCAAAAACCCTGGTCTGGTTTCAACCATAGGAGTGAGGAAGAAGACAATAAGGCATGTTTCTCATAAGTGGTTAGGCTGTAATTTTCATTAAAAATTTAGAAACTTCTCTCGCACTCCTAGAAATGCTTTCTCGCACCCCCGGTTAAGAACTACTGCTCTAGAGTAAAGGACGCTTAAAAACTTGTGTTATAATTATTTAGGGATAAAAGGGTCGACCGAAATGATTTTAAGGACGTGAAGGTTTTGGACATCGTAAAGGTGTTCAAATATTAAAATCAAAAATTTTAAATGCAATATTTATTAACTATAAACCATACATAAAGACAATATATTAATAATTATAATTTTATCAGTATTATTAATATCCACCAATTACGGGAACTGACGATGAGGTAACATTCATAATCCAAGGAATAGCTTTGGCAACACTTGAGTAAATTCCTGGTTTGTTAGGATACGCACATCCTATACCCCATGATACAACACCAACTTGAACGAACTCATTGTTATTATTAATGACCAATGGGCCACCTGAATCTCCTTGGCAGGAATCCTTTCCACCTTTATCGTAACCAGCGCAAACCATACTAAAATTGAAAATAAGAAATCAGAAATACAAAAGAAAATTGATTCATTCGAAATGTATTGTTAGTGAAGAAAGTTCAGAATTGCCTGGACAGTGAGCCACATTTGCTATGTTCTTTAGATTATATCAGCATTTTACAGGTTTTAAGTCATATGTAGATTTTATGATTTAGAAAATATCGTATTTCAGGGAACTACTGTAGAGTAATTGATCATCTACTAGTGTCAATAAGCATTAAAAATAGTTTCCTAGTATTGATCTCTCAGAAATCGGTTCACTACACAAGTATTTACCCATACCCCAAAACAAATAGAAGTGATTCGGAACTCACGTTAAACTGTAGGCCCCATTCATTTGAAGAACATATAATATAGTTCGAAGAAAAGTTTACGGGAAGAGAAAACAAGAAAGTTTCGATGTTGATTTGATATCACGGGGCTTTTGAAGCTGCACAAGACTTGGGAAAATGTACCCTTAGTCAAAGAAAGAATGTTTCCAAATATTTCACCCGGTGGACCCCAAATGCATTTTTTTGATGCTATGTTCATTACAAGGAGTTGAGGTGTAAAAATATGTGAGAATACTGTTCAATAAAACAATACTTAGCGTAAAGCAATGGCAACTACTTAATTTCTGGAATAATATGAAAAGTTAAAAAAGTCAGTGGTTTTCAAAATTTGGGGCATCTTTTTGTTCGTTTATTTTTTGATGAAATTCACATTTTAGAGAAAATTGACAAAGGAAAAATCGATTGCATTCTACGTCACCATGCTGTCTTTTAAATTGTGCCGGACATTTACCTATCACCCTGTATAATCGAAAATATGTTCTTTACGAAAATTATATAGGTTATTAAACAAGAATTTTTATTTAAAAACCTATATATGTATATACATTAAATTTTCGTTTGTGTAATATACCTGCTGACCCAAACCACTTAACAAACTACTACAATCATGTAAAAAATACGAAGTTGAACAAAATGAACTAATAAAAACTTAATTTCTTAACAAATACCTCTACCTACCAACATAAAAATTAAATTGAGTTTTCATAAAAAAGTTGTGAAACTGTAGCCACATATTTAGAGTCTACAACTATTAACCCTTTGGGTACATTTGACGACTGAGACTCGTCATCCCTATGTATAGCCAAAGTTACAGTTGACGAGTCTGACTCGTCATTCGAACTTAACAATTTATACGAGGTTATTATCATGTACAGTAGTCGCTCGCACTGTGTCGCATAGTGTCGCTCCTCACCACTCCCTTCCACTCCCCTCCTCATCCCACCTCTCATTTCAAATAAATCCGCACTCAAAGGGTTAAACTATGAAGGACTCTTATTAATAAACCATATTTGATTATTACATAAATTTGTTAAATTAGCTAAATTAAGATATGTCGAACTAGGATATCATATTCATTAAATAACATACAAACTCTCTTGTTAAACCTTCCATGGCCCCCTTTCAAATAGTGCTATTAAAGTCCTGCCATGACGGGCCTCACTGGCGAACCCCCTTTCCCCCCTTGTTTAATTCCCAGACAAATATATAAATAATCGTAGTTGGCAATGAGGAAATTGGGAAAATGGGGAAAGCCAATTACATGGTTTGTCCAAATAATATTAAAAAACATGTTCACTCAGTTGACAGATACATTCAGTTGACAAAAATATTTAAAAATTAAAAAAAAAACATATGCACTTTAGTTGACAATATGTTAAATCTTATCTCTTATAAAAATTTAATGAGCTACAGTTACCTAGTTATCTAATGTAATTGATACGTATAACACTTCAAATTGAATGTAGGTTTTAATTTCAATAAACTACTAAACGGAGTATCAGTTCAATTTGTTTGAATTGCGGATAATTAAATCTAACACAAGAAAAGTCAATAAAAAATATAACATTTTTTTGCAGGCTTCTAAAAATGAAAAATTAAAAACGAAGATTGTCCCATTACCTATCAACCATAATTAAAAACGAACTAATTTCCTAGAAAAACTTATTTTACCCGGGCTCTAATAATTATCCAGATAGAGTTAAATATTAAATATGGTAAACGATAAAAAATAATTTATTTATTAGAAAGAGGCACTTATGTGCAGACATGTTTATTATTGTAACTTGAGACTTATGTAAAAGCTATGTAAACATGAAAAGGGCATTGTAAATTCTATAACAGATCACAAAACTGCCAATTAATAGATGTATTTGGACCATACGGGAAAAACTATTAATCTCTGTCTTGTAATATAAACATTAGATTTGGGTATTTATCTAGGGAGATGTTGTCTGGATGACCAAGGTGTGATATGATATTTTACATTTTAGCAATGTAGGTCTATCAGGGTAGCTCAGTTTAAAGAGTGATGAGGTTAACACGACCTTAAATTGAAGGATGTATAGAGTAAGTACAAATTTAGTAGGTCAATGTTGTTTTCAAATAAGTGAAAATTCAACCAAACGTGACGTTAGTTCATATTATACGGAGGTTTCCCAAAGTGCTTTATTTAAATAAATAGAAAAATAAAACCTGGTTTAACTAAAATCTTAACTTACTTTTCAGTAATTGCTCCAGAGTAATGATTTGCATCGTTGCATACACTTCGAGCAACAATTGGCACAGTTACAGACATTAATTGAGTTGGACTGCCTCCACCTGCCTATTAAACATAATTAATAAAAATACATAATTTCAAATAATATAATTATACTCACTGAAAGTGCTCCCCATCCGCTAACCATAGCAGGTGTATTTGGTTGTGGGTCATTTCTCGCTAAGGTGATTTTCTTGGCTTTTGGATTATTTACAATTGGAATTGGGTCCGAAACCTTTATACAAACAAACAATTCATTGATATGGTATCAGTTCTTACAGATTTCGAGATTTTGTAGATACATATTAGATAATGATCCCAAATGTCGGTTGCCAGGAATAAAATTGTAGGATAATGTCACGACAAAATCAGATTTTCTGAAAATTTATTTTTGTTTCTTAAAAAGGCATTATTTATTTCGAGCAAAATTAGCAACAAAAAAAGAAACGTCTAGTCGGGTGTGAACAGAAATAAGAACTTTTATTGTCTCTATGCTATAAGTGCAATATCATATGTATGACGAAAAAAGTCGTTTATAGTTCAAATAAGAAAATATTGTGTTAGGAGATAGGAGCTGTTTAACCTGGCTTTTAGTTTGTTTACCTTACTCTCTGCCAATTTAACAAATAAATAAATATGCTTTGCGTCAACATAAATGATAGTTCGACATTTTCGTGAATAAATTAATATTGTATTGAAATATTTCTGTTTCTAGGGTCTATTTTGTTATCATTTATTTCTGTGAGCATTAAGACGTGATAACATTATTAATTAAAATTTCTCACAACACAAAAGGTCTGCTCTTTTCGCTACCTTGCGTCTTACTGCAAGACGCGGCTTTATTGACACGGTGTTAAATTTATTACTGCGGCTGTAAGAATTTAAGGTAAACTGCCAATTCAAACGAACAGAAAATTTTGACGCCGCCGTAAACCATAGACGCAAGGCATCGAAAAGAACAGACCTAATATTTTGAATGTGTAAATCGGTACTTCGTTTGCAACGCTAACTTCTATTTTCTTATTCGATATGGATCATAGTAAGCCTTGAATTTTATTTTTTTAAATGCAAAGTTGGCAATTCAGTGCTGTTTATTGTTTTATGCGAATATTTAATAATATTGATGGATGTAGCTGTAACTTTTTGATGGGACATTTTGAATAATACAGAAAAAACACAAAACACACTTAGTTCCACAAAAATGAATTTATTAAATACTTAATATATGTTAGCATCAGGGCTAGTTCTTGGACGTCCTTTGTAATATGTTACGTTAGCAACCATAACATAATGATATATGTGTCAGATTGCAAATAGACGTAGTAATAAATGCTTATTTGTGCTTGGATTTGTGTGTTTTAATTGATATTATTATAAACGCTAGAATGCTTTTGTCATCAGAAGTGGGATCCCTACACCTACAACTAATTTTGGCCAGATTGTTGTTACATACATAAAATATTTTGAAAGTGATTGAAAAAAAAAGTAAATGACAGAAAGATTGACAGTTGCAAAAATAAATTGAAATGTCAAAATTGGGTGACAAGAGTTTTTAAAATGGAAAACACAAAGTGCTATATTATAATTATACTGTAAAAAAATAATTAATCCAAAAACGTTGTGTACCCATATTATGGTGAGCCACAGTGATGCGTAGAAGTTGAAATGTTCTAGAATGAATTTGGATAAAGTACGTTAAAACTAATAGCAAGGGTTGGAAAACACTACAAGATGCAAATAAATTTGCCGATAACATGGCAAAGATTAAATAAAGAATAAGCTAAAGATGGTATGGAAATTTGACACCAAGCAATAAGAGAATAATGAGGTACGGTATTTCTAATTTGTTCTTGGTAATTTAGAAATTTTGGATAAAGACTTAACAAGGTAATTCAAAGAGTTTTTTTATTATTGCAAGTATGCTAAAAAGAAAAAATTTTGAAATTTCAGAGAACTAGGTATTACAGGGTTGCAAATAAAAAAAAAAAATGTCAGAATGGACGAGCATTTGTCTATTGACAGATAAATAGTAAGAAGGTAACTGATTAAATTGAGGGTGACTAAATTGTAAGAGACATTTTATTGCTTTGACTAAATGATATCGCACGTGTTAATTATAATAATTTGTTTGACTCTGGATGGTCAGGGACCTCAAAGAGTTGTTGGACCTAAAATGGTCGTGTTTGTCTTGTTGACTCTGGATGGTCAGGGACCTCAAGGAGATGGGCCAAACTAACATTATCTTTTCGTTTACTTTGTTTTATTTTGCAGTTTTTAAATTCTGAAGATGCTGCGAGAATGTGGCAGGAGCAGGACGGCTGTATTAGAATAGCAAGTTGTTTTATTTTCCAGTTAAATTTGTAGATGCCGCGAGGATGCGGCAAGATCAGGACGGCCGTGTAAGGATCAGATCTAGTTCTTGGACGTCATTTGTAATATGTTAAGTTAGCAACCATAACATAATGACATATATGTGACAGATAGTATATAGAAGTTGTAATAAATGCTTATATGCGCTCGGATATCTGTGGTTTAATTTATATTATTACAAACGTTATAAAGCGTATATCATATATATATATATATATATATATATATATATATATATATATATATATATATATATATATATCGGCTTGTTAGGCAATCGTCAGAAGAATAAAATGATACAAATAATGTTGCAAAGTTTTAAACTAAATGCTCAGATATAAATTATATACAGACAAAAGTGAAAGGGATTAGGGAATACCACTGACCAATCTCTTGAGTATGGGCGATTCTAACAGATCTCTAGTTGTTCGTTAATGAGTTTATACCTTTTCTTTTGTGCATATTTAATCTCAAATTAATGCTTCTAGGAAATACATCGATTTGTTTTTCAGATGTAGGATGTGTAAAATTTCTTCTTTATAATAGTGATTGTGAACTATTAAATGTTTAGCTAAATTTGACGACTCAGGTTTATTTAATTTCCATGCTCTCATGTTCTTGATATCTGATCTTAAAATAACGTTTCGTGTGACCAATTAGTAAGCCTCGCATTCGCTATATTTGATTTTATAAATAGATAAATGGGAGGCATTAGTGTTTTGACTTAATTTATTATTCACTTATTTATTATGAAGGATATTTTTGTTGTTTAATGTCTAGATTTTGGATACTTAATGTATGACAGTTTGAGCTTATAATCTAATTTGGGTAAAATCTTTGATCGAAAAACAAAGTATTAATTATAAGTTACTTTCGGAACAGAAAAACATTTTGAGTGTTTACTTTAGTTACTTGTGATCATGATATGTAGTTTTCAATTATTAATACAAATATTTTATTGAAAATATAACCAAAAACTCATAGGTGGAATGCCAGTTGACAATAAAATGATAGTGGACTGTGGTGCTGCCAACATAATAAAATAAATTCTAGGGATTTCTAGACAACCCTTTTTTTTTCGATAATATTTAATAAGAAATACATATAGCTTGTTTTATTGGTTTAAGTGGAACTAGATTTTGAAAACTAGTAATTTTATCTGTTAAATGAGGCTTTTGGTCATTTTGTTTTGCAAAAGGCCTCTTCGATCATTAAAAAGTGAACTCGTGGCACTTACAAAAATAAAAATTACATCTGATTCCGATAAACGTTTGGAAAAACCTATAAAAAATTATACATAACTATATAAACAATTGCAAACTTCAATATTTAAGGCACAATAAAACACATGCCCAAATTTTCTACGGCTAACTATGAGTTTTTATTTTTAATTGTTCACATGCTAGATTGTTCATTTTAGGGTTTTGTAGGTATGATCAAAACACCCTTATAGTCATTTTGTCGTTTGTCTGTCCATCTGTCTGTCTGTTCGGTAAAAATTGTAGCCAAACGGTTAAACCTAGAAAATTGAAATTTGGCATGCTTATACAATTCTTTGACCCGCACATAGAAAAAGTACTAAAACATCTAATAAACATATCCCCCTAAAAATATAAACAAATATTTGCTCATCGAAAAAAATATATTTTTTTTAAATTCTGAGTAGGATATCAAATGAAAGCCCTTAGTAAGTGGATTAACGATCAAAATTTTATTTTTGCAAAGTAAATTATTTTGAGGCGATTATTGCCGAAATTGTGCAAAGAAAAATTATTTTCCCACACCTGTAGCACAGATGGTTTAAATTAAAAATCTGAAAAAAATCTAAGTAATTTACATTTGTGTGAACCGGAATAATACAACAGGATTTTTTGAACAGATTATATTTTGGGAAAATAACTATTTTTTGTGTTTTTTGCTTGACCACGTAAAATATTTAATAACTTATCTAACACACTGAACCAGTATGCTTTGATTGTGTAATGGCTAGCATGTTTGCGTACTAATTTGCAAAGTAAAGTTCGCTCCGCTATCCAAGCAATTTTATTTTTTCTGCTTTTTATACATTTTTATTTTGTTTAAATTGTTTTTTCAAAATTCTAGTTATATTTACGCTAATGTTGCATTTAATTTTTAAAAGCGTAAATGTAATAACCAGTGGAAATTGTTGAAACTGAATACACGAAATCAGAGGGGCGGGGTTATGACTTAAAACAACCAATGGAAGCCATAGGCGCAATTTTCAAAATTTTAATGAACCTTGCTATATATATATATATATAAAAATACTGCACATATTTAGAAACCTAAATAATGGTATTAGGCATTCGAATTAAAATTAACAAAAAAAATATTTTAACATAAAATTTGTTTTGGCATCCCAAATAATCATCATTCACTTACTAAATACCTGCGAAACCTTGAAATGTGTGAAAATTCACACTTCACATCAATTTTTAATTAATAACGTAAAAGTTATAAGAATAGTTTTACTTACTTTAATGAGACACCAATCTTTATCTATAGCCTGAGAGTTGTATTGAGGATGTTCGGTAATACTGTGAATGGTATGCTTCTTACCCCCTACACAGTCTGTTTGGTCGGTTTGAGAACATATGGAAAATTGATCGTAAGGGTATCCACTGTAATAATATAATAATAATAATAATAAATTCCCATCGCCAAGATGTAAATACACTTACTGGACGCAGTGTGCTGCAGTTAGTACCCAGGTGTCACTTATTATAGAAGCACCACACCATGCTTGGCTATTTCTTAACAACGCCAACTGAAATGAAATAAGTGATTAAATAAATTGGTATGCCCAGACTTCATTTTATGTCATGAATGCGTTCCTGAAAATCGCATATTCAAACAACGCGCACCGATATGTAACTTGCCGTAATAATACATTGAAATATAAATGTAATATCAAATAATGAAAAAGAAAGTGACAAAACAATTAAATACCTAAGGCCCGGCATTTCCGCTTTCCAGTTAATTTCAGGTAATTTAGTAACTATTAACGGGATAGTATTATCCTCTTGATATTTACTAGGATAAATTGCTTTATGTAATTCCAAATCTAGTTATCACGTAACTAACTATACTGATTAATAATAATATTTTACGATGTTTTTACTTGCCCGACCTTAATATATGGTGTGTGTGTGTGTGTGTGTGTGTGTGTTTTTATTTTTTTTTTAAAAATTCAATTTTTTTTTGTTTTTTTTTTTTTAAATTTTTTTTATGGTGGGGCAAGTCTAGCGGAGGTCTCCCTTCGCTACTGGTTTTATTTTTGTATTAGTAGCGTTGTGTTAAACAAAGAGACCCATATAGGCGACTTGCACGAATAAAAGAAAGATAGGTACAGCTGTCAAAATAAGTAGATATAACCTAAAAAACTTTTGCTGAATTTTGTTCAGAAAAATGTGCGACAAACACCCAAGAAGCGCAAATTTTAATATTTTTGAAACAAGGCAACTTGTAAATAAAGCAACTGACGCTGTAAATCTAAAAGAAAAACAAGCGGCCTGGAAAAAAATTTAATTAGGTTCAATGCATCCTGCGGACAAAATAGAAATGCAAAAACACTGAAAATGAAATACGACGGTTTAATTTTTTTTAAAAATATTGTTGAATATTTGGTGAAATATTTGGTGGAGCAGGATATTAGATGCTTTTTTCGCTAAGCGAAATCGATTAATAAATTATTGCTCATCACACTGGTCCATATGATTTGGTCTAACACGAACTATGTATGGACGTTCTAAATAGTCTACAATTTCTTCATCATCGTCTGCTAGCAAATCTTCAAAATCAGAATCCATGATTTCCTTCTTTGACAATAAATGTAAATTATCTAAATCTAATCGAAAACGTTTTTATTATTTCAGTATAAATTAAAGTAGATTACTAAATTATTTTGAATTTATTTTGATATAGGTAATTATATAATAAATGTGTATGTGTATGTAAGGTGTATGTAATATGTATATAAAGTGTAGGTATGCCTAATATGTACAAAATACCTGTTATATTATATATTTAGGTATATCTGTTAATATTACCATATGTACATATATTTATCAGTAAAATGTTTTCTTTTTACACTTTTCTGTCAAAATCTGCCATTTTTAATCAATGGATAACATTTATCAGTACCTACACGGTGGGGATAATTTATCCTGTGGATAATCTAGTTACTCTATAGATAAATAATTGGAAATATGCAACAAATTGTTTATTCCTTTGATAACTACTTATCCCATTGATAGTTAATTTTATGAATGGTTGGAAATACCGGGCCAAAAAGTAATAAATCTATAAAGTAAAGCATAAGATTTTGAATTATTAAATGTATATTAACATTTATGATTGCATATATAAGTTATGTAAATAATAAGGAACCCTGACACTACTGACATGTCGCAAAATTATCTGTAAAACTAACATAATAAAAATTTTAAAAAAGTTTCCTTTAAAAATGTTGCCTAATTTTTCTTGAAGCACTAGAACATAAGGCATGGCTGTCTTCAGTGGCGGGTAATAGAAACTTCTAATAGAGATGCTGCAACCAGAATTATAACTGAGATTTTGTTTTTGCAGGAAAGTAAATCTTTATTAAGGAAATAAAAATTTAACTACATGTACGTAAAACTGAAATCGTAAAAAATATAAGAATATTACATATTATGTTAATATGTATTAATCAATTAGAAGAAAATTAACGTTTAATGTTAACCGAGATTAACATCTGTAATCAAACGTGCACTTTGCTAGCTTTTAACTGCAAACGAATGCAGCTCCGAAAGTGTATAAGCAGCTGTTACTTCCAGTCAATGCCAATCGCCGCGTTACCATGACAATTCAAGCTGCCAATGATTACAGCACATAGTATAATATTTTCAAAATGAAATGGCCACTCTCCCTTTCTGATTCCAATAATGACTGATAGTATAGCCATTTTACCTGCTGAGTTTACGGTTCTGATAAAAAAAGTTGCCAGGACCGCAATAATTATTTAAAATAAACGTGTCTTTTGATATGCTATTGAGAATAAACTATAATATACTCACATGACATTCCTTCACATTTTTATCAGGCTTAGGCTGGCTATATTTGAATTATAAATACAGGCATGTTTAAAAATCGTTTTGTTTTAAAGTCTTTAGTCTATATTAAATACTTCAAATTTGCACAAACAAAAATCATTATTTTTTTGCAACAAAAATAAATCCTAGCAACTTTAAATAATTATACATATGGCTAACTTTGTATGGATATTCTATTCCGTCTTCTTCCAACTTTTTTATTATAAGATACTCAGTCGGCACTATATTTTTCGAATAAAAGTCGTATATTTTATTTATTATTGTTTTAGACATAAAACTATCTATTTTCTTGAAAACATGTAAATCGGGTCGTTTCGTTGCTGATTTTTGCCACGAATATAATACGTTGAATTGTTCTGTATGGAACACCAGTTAATTCCGCAGTTCTAAGTATAGGTTTGTCATTACCTTCCAAAACTAACTCTATATAAACGTTCAGTATCAGAACTTTGCAATCTTCTGACAAATGACATTTTTGTTTAGTAGCCACGTCCATATTTTCGCATTCCACGCCAACGTCGACATTTTCATCTTGCACAAATCATCTTGCACAGATTCACTATTTTCACTACAGAAATTAGGAATTTCTTCAAAATCAAATGGTCACCAAAGAGCCTTGTTGTTAATGTATACACGCTATGAACGTTGTAAATTATCTAACAAACAAGTATAACAACCACTAAAATTTAGAAACAATAGGATTATAAATTTGGAAAATACCCTTAATGGTTTTGAAGAAACTTCTATTAAACTAGTGTTACATCTATTCGATTTAACTTTAAAATTCCCTTAATAACTCTTATTCTTTTATATTCTTTTTACAGCTACGAGTCTTGGGATTACTGCCATAAACCCATTACGCTTTATTGAGTTTCTTAACAAGAGTGGCCATTGCATTTTGGAAATACTATACATCATAGCAGTTAAGGACGAAATTCTTATTTTCCGTCACGCGTAAAACAAATAATTAGTAGCACGGCAGTTCTGTGGGTTTTTAATAAAAAAAAAGTAATTAGAGAAATTGAGAGAGAGAGAGAGAGAGAGAGAGAGAGAGAGAGAGAGAGAGAGAGAGAGAGAGAGAGAGAGAGAGAGAGAGAGAGAGAGAGAGAGAGAGAGAGAAAGAGCAAGAGAGAGTGAGAAATATCATAAACATTAAATTAATTTAATATTTGGGGTGCTGCAGATCCGCAGCTATTATGTACCTTTCGCCACTGGTAGTATTGCAATTAAGTTCAACCTACACAGCACGAAACTCACAAAATATAAATGGATAACAACAAGCCAGATAGCAAAATGAAAATAAGTACTTGCTCTTATTCTTCACATGATATACCGAAGGGTTTTATGTGAAGCTTATCTGTGGTATAAATGTAGCTACTAGTGATATTGATTATTTAAGTGTCATTGTTGTAAAATATTTTTGCATTAAAAAATAAATTACCTGATATGGTATACTTTCAATCTTGATTGGTTGACCACCAACGATTCTAGATGGCCAGCGTTGGGCACCTAAAAGAAGAAGAAAAAAAAAATGATGATAAATATGAATTGTTATATATGAGAGATACCTTTTAAGTTTTTACAAAAACTAAGAAAGAAAAATATTTTGGAACAAACTGTTTTATTGCTTTTCAAAATATTCGCCTTTATGTAATAGTTAAAACCCTATACGCCGCAAGGCCTAGGGGAAATAAAGAATTATATATATATATATATAATGTAATGGTTTTAAACAATTTATGTTAACAGAATGACCGCTGGATATATGTTTATAATCTTTAAAATGGTCACTAAATGTTGAGTGGTATATGTCCAAATCAGAATAAAAGGCTCTATTGTGTTCTTTTAATCTAATATTGAAATTTCTTTCTGTTTGACCAATATAAATGCTATTGCACTCACAAGTCAGCTTATAGACTCCGGACTTAAAAATGGTGTCGATCGGATCTTTAGCGTTAAAAAGACAATTAGATATTTTTTTCGTGGGTTTAAAAGCAATCTTTAAGTTATGTTTTTTAAGTAAATTGGCAATTTTATCTGATATGGTCCCGTAATACGTTAGCGAAATATGCTTATTTTCTTCTAGAAATAGATACATGGGTAAATGTTATATACATTTCTCGTTTTCCCATTTGTAACAAATATTGTCTATAACTGAAGAATTATATCCGTTATTAATGGCTATAGTTTTAATAGTGTCGATTTCTTGTTTCGACCTAATATTTGAGAGGGGTAATAAGGGGCTCTGTCTATCATAGAGTTAATCGCTGGTAATTTATGATGAATTGGGTGAACTGAATTTTGGGAGATATTGGAATCTGTAAAAGTAGGTTTACGGTAGACATCTATTTCAATTTTATTATTAATATGGTGTAATTTAAGGTCTAGAAAGTTGATAGTTACATAATCGAGGACCGAGTTTTGAACACCAGACCAACACATTGTTAATAGAATAAATATTCGTAGACATCCAGTATTATGTTGGGTTCTTAAACTTATTAAATACTTACAAAACTCTATAATGTGTTAAAATTCACACTTCACATAAATTTTTTTCATTGCCCATTTATAGCAAAATTCTTATAACAAATAGGAAATTAGTTTGTCCGTTACTTTGTGATATTACATTTTAAAATAAATAAAAACACTAATTTCTATGCAAAATATCACTTTATTATTTAACTAATAACACGACTAGTTAAACTAACATTCTATTTATCAACTCCACAGAATTCAAATCCACACATTCAGTTAAAAATTCGGTTGAGTTGGCTAAATTTCTTACTAATTTAAACTAGCCTAGCAAGTCAAAATTAGTATCATTTGATGTTTCAAATATGTTTTCCAACATACATCCACGTGAATGAGCTAAAAAAGTACTCGCTTCATCTCAGATCTCAACCAAGTATCGGGAAGATACATTACTACTTTTAGAATATTGTTTATCTAAAAATTACCTCCAATTTAATAATGAATATTACCAACAAGAATTAAGATTAGCTATGGGCTCGCCACCGAGTCCCCTAATATCTGATATATTTATGTTAAATTTAGAAAATATAATCTTAAATAGTAAACTAGCCAAAAAACACAATTTTTTTTTGTAAAATATATGTAGATGACATTCTAGCTTGTTTAACCGGCTCCATCAGACAATTAAATATTTTTCTTAAATTTATTAATTCCATTCACCCATATATTCAATTCATTCTTGAAACAGAAAATAATAATTCTATCAACTTTCTAGATCTTACATTACACCATATTAATAATAAAATTGAAATAGATGTCTACCGTAAATCTACTTTTACAGATTCCACTATCTCCCAAAATTCAGTTCTAATAAATTATCATTTTTCGAAAAACTAATGTGATCAAAAATTCCTGTTGTACTATTCCAGTTCCCATCAATATTCATTATGGAGATTTTTTCAGGTTTTCAGATCAATCCCTCCGAGAGACAGGGTGGGGTACAAAAGATTTTGATATATATTTGGAAAAAATACCATAAAAATAATTGATATTCAAAAATAAAAATTTGCCTGTTGATCCACGCATTAAAAGGTACGCCACTCAAAATTAAAAAAATATATATTTTTTTATTAAATACATAATTGTTTATATTTATCTGGGGACGTATTTTTTTGAACTCTCAGTATTTTTCCTATATGTGGGTCAAAGAGTTATATAAGCATACCAAATATCAACTTTCTATGTTAAGCTGTTTGGCTACAATTTCTACCGTACAGACAGACAGACAGACAGATAGACAGACAGACATATAAGTGACGTTATAAGGGTTTTTTGGTGGTCATACCTACAAAACCCTAAAAATGTAAAAAATGTGTAAAGAATTAAATTATGCACGACGTCGTTTTAAAAATAATCTTTCTTATTAATTATATTGGAATATCCTATAACATGTCATATTATTTGGAAAAGTTATTAAGTTTTGTGGAAAAGTGATATTTTACTATTCTGAAAAAATGACCTTAAATCAAATAAAAACATAACAAAAATATATTCCATCCGTTTTACAGTGTATTGGATTTTTAAATGACGTTATATAAGCATGCCAGGCGTATAAAGTAAGTAATAAATAATAAATAAAAAATTTAAAAAATTTACACAAATTAAAAAAATATAATTAATTAGTCTAAAATAAGTTTAAAAACTAAAATAAAACATTTAAAAAAAAACTACTCACTAACGCAGACGCAAGCTGCTAATGCTAATAAGACGAACTTGATCATTTTGATACTAATGCTTACTGCAATACTTACTTAATTATCTCTAATATTTATACTAAAATATTTCGTTATCACCAAAATCAAAAAAATAATATAAGTACCCACTTGAAGTATTTCCAATCTTTAAGTAAAAACCCATATTTAAATATACATATATATATACAGAGTGTATTAAAATAAAGGGAATACGACTTTTCTTGATGAGTGAGCAAATTGGAGGTGCAGGATATCCAGGACAACTTTAATTTTTTAAATAGGAACCTATGTCACATTGGGTATCTTTGGATAAAGCTTTTGAATAGAAACAATTTTTACTCAAACACTTTTTTAATATCTTTTACGATTTGGGATAATTGGTATTTCCTATAACGACTTGAACGTAAAGTATTTTCATTTACAAGTTTACAAGTGTTCAAAGTGATTTCCATTTTAATATAAATACTTCCGCATCCTTACTCTTGAGCTATATGTTATTCGGAGCATAATAAAAATAAAAATATTTTACTTCCAAGCCGTACCTGTTTGAAACGGATCTATTTTTATTTTTAATATGTACCGAGCTACACACAGTTCAAGAGTAACGATGCGAAAGTGTTTTAAACCAAAATGTAAGGCACTTTGAACACTTGCAAATAAAAATACTTTAATTTCAAGTCGTTATAGAGAATAAAAATTTTCGTTATTTGTAAAAGATATTAAAAAAATCATCTGTGGCCATCACAGGATCGACCGACATTACAAAGTACTTGTATAAAAATACATTCTAGCAGCAGAGTAGTTATTATTGTAAAAGACAATAACGTATTATATTACGTTGATAATTTCATGTGTATTTATAATTTACGATAACCATGGAGACGTACCTGCATACATACAAAAAAAAAGTCTCAAATAAAAGTTTTTAGTTATGGTTTTTATAGCAACTATTGTTGTGAAATATTCGCAAAAATCTTTAAACAAACACGAGTAAACTCCCATTTCTAGTTATCCGATTTTTACCAAAAGTTGATCAACTCGTACCATTGATGTCAAAATGAAGTTTCATAAGAATCCTTTTAGCCGAATTTGCTCTGCACATGTACACAGACAGACGGACATCATGCTAAAAATAGTCAAAACGTTCTGTACGGACCACATTTCGTGGAGATCCATCGAAATCTGGAAATGTCAAAATCGGTATGATCACAATACCTTATATAATATATATATAAAATGAATTTATTTAACAATGCATTTACAGTAAAATTTTTAAAAACAAAGGCCAATTTCTTATTTACATATACCTGTAAAACAATATGCATACTTAAAATTGTAATTTAATATTGTATTAACATCTGTATAATTTAGTTAATACTAACAAATTTTGGTTGCTAGGGCAAAAAGGCAAAAACCTAGCACTTGTATGATCACAATACCTTCCTTATATATGTTGGCAGTCGGTAAAAATATTTAAGGAAAAATTGATTATTTTCTGAAAAGTTCTGACCAAACATACCCAATACGACATACGTTCCTATTTAAAAAGATGTGGCTAGCACAGGACCGACCGCCATCATAAAGTACTTGTATAACATACACTCTAGCAGCAGAGTAGAAATAACTTGACCTAATATTTTATAACAGAGGACCATGGAAACGTTACATATTAGTATGAAAAAACAGACAGATGAACGGACGGACGGACGGACAGACAGACCGACACACCTCAAACCGTGGAGATCCATCGAAATCTGGAAATTTCAAAATCTTTTTTTTCAAAACCTAGCACTTGTATGATCACAATAGCTCCCTTATATATGTTGGCGGTCAATAATAAAATTAGTCCTTGATATCCCTTACTTTCGGTTTCTTCCGGAAAATTTCAGTACTACCATTCGATTCTTTGCCTAAACTTTAGTCACCAAATTTTTTTCCAACTAAATAACACGTCACGTTTTCTATAAAAATCGTATTTCCTCCTTTTTGATACATCCTGTATATATAAAAGAAGTATATACGCGGTAAATTAGTATTATCTTGAGATCGGAAATTTTGGTTAGGATATGATATGATAATCTTGAATTATATTTATTTAAATAAAGATAAATATATTAAAAAAATAAATTTTTATTAGCTATATACATTTTTATCTTAACTTCAAGATTATCTTATTTAACAATCAACAAAATAACAAAAAAACAAAAAAAAAAAACAAAAAACAAAAATGACATCAATGTAATCAATTTTTATATGATCTTTGACTAATCTTATCGATACATCAAGAATTAATTAAACAACATAAGCTTAAGACAGTGTTGTGTGACTATAACTGGTTTTTTTCGTGATGTCTGGTTTTTGCTGATATGGATCATTGAATAAAAATTCTAAAGGAAGGAGTATTACATGTTGGGATGAACAAGAAGGGTTTTGTAGATATGACCACCAGAAAACCCTTATAACGTCACTAATGTGTCTGTCTATCTGTTTGTCTGCTAGTTTATTTGTATGTCTGTCTGTGCGGTAGAAATTGCCAACTTTTTGACCCACATATAGGAAAGATATTGAGGGTTCAAAAACCAGATCCAGATATAAATATAAACAAATATGTAATTAATGAAAAATTAAATATTTTTGTAAATATTTGCGTGAGGTATCAAATAAAACCTCTTAACACGTGGATAAAGGTATAAGCCAATTTTTATTTTTGAAAAATCTTTTTTTTATGGGATTCCCGCCAACAATATGTAAAAAAATGTTGTCTCCCACCTTATTTTCCAAGGGGGTTGATCTAAAAATCTGAAAAAATCTCCGTAATGTACATTGATACGAATCGGAATAGTTCAATAAGAATTTTTTACCAGATTAATTTTTCGAAAAAATATTGATTTTTACTGTGTTATGCACAATGATTATTTACACATTGTACATAATTAACATGGCATGGTCATAATAGCAAGGAACGAGGACGAACTACAAAACAACCTGAACCCATACAATAAAGAATTAAAGAAAATAAATATGAAAATTAACACAAAAAACAAAAACAATGGTAATAAGCAGGACAAAAATGCAACACAAGATAAAAATAGATGACAAAATAATAGAACAGGTAGGAAAATTCAAATACCTAGGTACAGTTTTCGCCGAAGATGGAAAAATGGATGAAGAAATTATGGAAAGAGTAGGCGCAGCAGGAAGAATGTTCAACAGCTTCAAAGCACCGTTCTTAACTAAAAAAAAAAAAATACCAACTAACATCAAGGTAGAGATCTTCAAAAAAGTGACAGTACCAATTTTGACATATGCCTCAGAATCCTGGACCACTACAGAGACGCACAGGTCTAAAATAAGAAGCTCCGAAATGAGATTTTTAAGGAAAATCGAAGGTAATACAAAACTGGACAGAATAAGAAATGAAGTATTTAGGGAAAAACTAGGCACAAAACCAGTAGAGACTATAATAGAAGAAGGACAGCTAAGATGGCTGGGACATATACACAGAATGAGTGAAGACAAAATAGTAAAAAGAGTTTATGAAGCAAGAACAGTGAAGAAAGTTAGACCAGGAAGACCGAGAAAAACCTGGCAACAAGAAACAAATGAAGCTGCAACGAAGAGAGGAGTAAAGTGGGAGGAGATAAGAAAATATACAAAGGACAGAACACGATGGAAAGAAGTATGGAGAACAACACCAGAAAATAAGTAACTCGACTATAGCCTTACACCGCAAGGTAGAAAGGCTTCAGGATTAAGTAAGTAAGTAACATAATTTAAAAAAAAATCAGATTTTTAGACCAACCTCTTTGGGAAATAAGGTGGGGGATAAAAGTTATTTCACACAATTATTGCGAAAATCCTATAAAAACTGATTTTAAAAAATTATAATTTGTTGTTTTTTCCACGTATTAACAGATTTCATATGATAGAAAACATGATCGTTAGAAACATACTTTCCCCGCAATGTTTTTTTGTTTTTTTTGATCTCAACTCTTTTGATCTCAATAGTTTTCCTTTATGTGGGTGAAAGAGTTGTACAAGTACGCCAAATTTCTCCTTTCTAGGACTAGCCGCACAGACAGACAGGTAAATGTGTGACTTTATGAGAGATTTTGGTCATACTATCGAAACCCTAAAAATACCGTGTTTTGAATATTGTACTTCGGTTAACGACTAGGTATTTTAATATCGGAATCCCAAGATCCCGAATACCGGTATTCTCGATATTCAAATACTGATGTTCGATATCAAATATACGAATAATTCAGTATAAACATTTTATTTGTACTAGCTGCTATGCCCATTGTGAGTAAACCATCCCTCCTCCTGTCCTTTTGTTCCCCTTGTCTATCAACACACTATCTATAGAGCACCTAAATGTTTATTTAGTTTGTTTATAAAAATTATGTAGTGTAAACCAGACTTTCGTACGATAATTAGGCACAGAGTCCTTAACATTTACTGTTTTAGAGAAATTGAAAAAAATAATCCATTTATCAATATATTTCTTATTTTTTTAAGACTTAGATACGAAGAAAATGCAGGAAAAATATGTGGGATTTTTATTGTGACGAAATTTTCGCAAATTATATGAATTTAGTTTAAACAAATAAAATGACAGCTCTTACAACTCAAATATGATAGATTGTGATGTTATTATAGAAAAATATTGTCCTAGACTAGGGTGACCATTCGTCCCGCATTTTAACATTTTGTCCCGCAAAAGTCCCGCATTTTGTCCCGCATGGTCCCGCATTTTGGATTTGGGAGGTGAGGACCTTTTTTTTGCTCTTCGCTTGGATTTGGGAGGTGAGGACCATTTTTTGCTCTTCACTTGGATTTTGGGAGATGAGAACCTCTTTTTTTTGCACTTCACTTGGATTTGGGAGATGCAGACCTTTTTTTTGCTCTTCACTTGGATTTGGGAGGTAAAGACCTTTTGTTTTTTTGCTCCGTCCCGCAGTGCCTTCTTAAGAAAATGGTCACCCTATCCTAGACATTCATCATTACATTTGGATCTTACGCTTAATATATACCGACAAAATTCTGAAATGTGTGAAAATTCATACTTCATCAATTTTTTAGTTTCGAGGTTACATAAATACAACCAAATGAACTAATTTATATATTTGTATAGATAAGTATGTATGGCATACCGTTTTAACGTTTATTATTAAAATTTAAATAGCATAATGAAAAATCAATTAAAATCGTTTTATTAAAATTTTAACTATTTCTCTTATGCCCATTTTAATTTGAATCGCAAATTTTGCTTTTTAAAACTGAAACACAATTTTGTTTTTTTTTAACAATTTATTCAAAAAAAGCTTACAATTAGCAGTGCTGTAATAGATACATTTAAAAAAATATCTAGGTACAGATACAGATACTTAAGAAAAATTGTATTTAGATGCAGATACAGATACAGAATTATAAAAAATATCTAGATACAGATACATGCCAAAAATGTGTGGATCTAGATACAACTAAATAATTTTGAAAAAACACTGAAAAATTAAAATAACATATTTTTTACCAAACAAACAGTGCATGTTAATCAGTATTATACAGCTGTTCAAAAATGACCCTTACGTCACAAAAAGCCCACTAAATTCAAGGTAAAACACTATTCTATGGAATAAATTTATACTAAATAATGTAGGTATTATGTTAGCCATATGTGCTAACGTATAATCTGCGTAATTATAAGACTAATTTTAGTCTTATAGATACGCAACTATGTTCTTCTTAAGAGGATTTTCTTTTCAATAAAATTTTAGTCCTAATTGAATTCGTGTAATGTCACGATCATTTTTGACCACTAATAAAAAATGACTGATAAGAAATATGTGATTATTATTTTTTTTTCTCATTCCATACAAATTTAATTTATAAACAAAATTTCGGTTGACATTCTTACAAATTAAATTTATATGAACGTTGAATAATTTACTCAAATTTAACGTCCTTTAGGAGTTAACTAAATATGCATGGCCTGCCCTTAGGTGAGGCGGACAAGATCCAGGCCTCAAGTGAAGAAATGCCTAAAAAAAATTATCAAAGTGTATTTTCAATCACTGGATACTTTTGAAGGGCGTTAATTTGTCTTGCCCAAGGCTTCACTAAATCACGGTCCATTCGGTCACCATTTTCCTTCTTCAAGTGTTGTACTACTATTGTAATTCCTAAATACTTACTCTTTTTACGGCCGTTCAAAAGCTACGAAAAACGAGTAAGATTTTATTTGACATTTCATTTATACGTAATTTCTAAACGTCAGAATTTCAATTGTTTTCTGAATTTTATTTATAGTAAAAATACAATATTCTAAATGACAATTTATAATGGTATCGTGGTGTATCGCGGTATCATGTTATAAAAGTAAAGTAACGATCAAAGTATCTAATACAGATACAAGATACTTAAGTTTAAACATCTAGATACAGATACAGATACATATTTCAAAAGGTATCTAATTTGTATCTAGATACTTGAAAAAGTATCTAGTTACTGTATCTAGCAACTTGTAACTAGATACATTACAACAATGACAATTAGTTAACAATATTTGTCAATATTAAATATCGAAACAATATTATTTCATTAAATTATACCTTTTTACATGTTACAGACTTTCATTAAAACTTTTCATTATTATTATTATTTTTTAATTACTATTACATGACAGTACCAAGCATAGGAAAAACACAGTTTAAAATCCTACATAACATATACAAAATTAAATGTTAATGTTTCTCATTAAGTTTACAGCAGTATGTGTTTAACCAATTTGTATTTGTAATTCCTGATTGGCAATTTGCTTTTTCATAATTTTCTATTTTTTGATTTAACGGGTTATAATCGGCAAGACACTTCGTAAAGTTCTCTGTCATCCTGAGAGTTCTCGATATAGTAATAGCGGAAAAATTAAAATGAACATCCTGTCTATATTTAAATAATTTATGTTCTTTAGTCCAAGCATCAAAAGCTTTCTTTTAATATGTCATTAGTATGTTAAAAGAAATAACTTCACAAAAATGTACTTTTATTTTTGCACGTATGTGTATTTTAGAAGTCTCATGGCCAAATGAGACTTGGTTGCTAGTAAGTATTAGAAGCTGCAGGGAAGCTCGTAGTTTATACAGCTGAAGGGAAGAGTGGAGAATTGCTGAAGTACTAGGGCAAAATAATAATAATAATTAACTCTTAACAAATAAAAAATTATTTAATGGGAGTATAAATAGGTATATAAATGGAACGATACGGAATGAAATTCAAGCCAAGCAAAAATTCCTGTCGAACAGATCCCAGTATACAAGTATCCGAATTAATAATAGAACATATCGCTCCAAAAATCAAACCTTAGATATAGGGGTGCCACAAGGCAGTGTAATTGGTCCGACTTTATTTATACTCTACTCCAACGATCTTCCCATTTATTTCAACAAAATAAAAGATTTAACTATAACCTCTTTCGCAGATGACAATAGCTTCCTTATAAAGTGCGAAATCGATAACGAATTAGCTTCACACTTTCAATCAATATTAAGTAACATTCGCAGTTGGATCAGATTAACTTTAAATATAAATAAAACAAATTGTGTTTTATTTAAATCAGTTCAGAATAAAATAAATTCTGACAACCACTTAACTTACAATGGTCCATAAATTGAAACTTCAGAAAATGTAAAACTGCTAGGTCTCACTATGACTCTCAAATAAATTGGACCGCTCATATTAACTATCTTGATCAAAGATTAAGCTCGTGTCTCTATGCGTTAAGATAATTAAGATATCATTGTAATGAGAACACGATGAGAACATTATATTTTTCTTGATTCCGTTCACTTTTAAAATTTAATAAAATACACTTCAATCAACTGAATATAACGCATATTTTGACTACAAAAATCAGCAAAACGAATAATAGCCTCTATCAAATATATTTCTTGTAGAGAGTCTTTTAAAAAATTAGAGATATTAACGCTCCCGTCCGAATACATTATATCCCTGTGTATGTTTTGTTACAAAAATAAGAATCTTTTCTCCACAAATAATCATGTATTCTCAACAAGAAAAAAAAAATCTACTTATTCTTAAGTCTCACAATTCGTCTCGTGAACAAAAAGGAGCATATTTTAATTGCTGCTATTACTTTAATTTATTGCCTAAACATTTTAAAAACGTTAAATCTATCAGCAAATTCAAATACAGTGTTAAACGTCTCCTAATTCAATGTTTCTCAACCTTTTCTGGCATGGGACCCCAAAATAACGTGAATATTGTTTGCGGCCCCGTTCTATATATATATATATAGAGAGAGAGAGAGAGAGAGAGAGAGAGAGAGAGAGAGAGAAAGAGAGGGAGGAATCACAAGGTGTATCAAGATAGAGGAAACACGATGTTTCTCGAAAAGACGATGTGTGAGCAAGCTGGGAAAAAAATTGGGTGACCAGAGTTTACCCAAATAATTGGATGGTAGTATTTAAATTTTCCGAAATAATCCAGAAGTAAAGGATATCAAGGACGACTTCGATTTTTTATATAGGAACGTATGGCGTGTTGGGTTTATTTGAATAAAGCTTTTTAAAAGAAACAACTTTTTCATAAACATGTTTTTAATCAAATCAATTCTGTAAAAATTTACTGTGTAGTAACGTTACTACAAGATAAAATATTATAAAAAGTATAATGACTTTCATTCATGATAGTAACTGACCTTGCTCATAGTGACAAATTTAGTTACAATGATCATAATAACTGAGTTACAGAATTGGTCTGATTATCTGTTATGGTTACCTATAATGGCTTGCAAGTATTTTTATTTACAAGTTTTCAAAGTTGCTTTCCATTTTGAACACTTTCGCATCCTTACATTTTAGTTAACAGTAGCTCGGAGCATAACAAAAAATATTGCACGTTCAAGTCGTACTTACTTGAAAGTACTTGAAGTACCTCCAACGCGAACCGTTTAAATTAGTTGTCAAAATAAGTATAATTTATTTTATTTCTGTTTAAAAGGTATGTTTTAATAAATATAAATGTCATATATTTATGAATATATCTTGCAATATTGAGAATTTTTCCATTATAATGTCATGTTTCGATCTTGTATGACTTCGCGGCCCCCCGACGAAGCTTTCACGGCCCCCCGGTTGAGAAACGCTGCCCTAATTGATAAATGATTTAGATGAATACTGTATAAATTAAACTAGTTATGTACAAACATTTTTATTATATTTTTGTCATATTTGTATCAAATTCTTTCTTTTGACTTGCTCTACATGTATAACATTGTATTTTTATTTATTTGTATTATATATAATGCACGTACATATTAGCAAAATAAATTATTATTATTATTATTATAAAGTTACGCCCATTTGTGGACAAAGGCCTCCCCAAATCGTTTCCAATTTATTCTGTTGTAGCATTCTTTTCGCCAGAGTGTGCCGCCTTCCCTTGTAACCTCGTCTCTTCATCATATTGGTTTTTTCCCTCGGTTTCTCTTGCTATCGTAAGGAGTCCACTCCGTAACACAGTTTCGCTCAACGTTTACTGTCCATTCGGTACAAGTGTCCCGCCTACTTTAACCTTTGTAACCCCTGTAACCTTTTAATTTTAGTGTTATAATTTTGAAGTAATAAAATTTTGTTGAGTCACAACAATTTGTGCGACTGGAAAGTGCTTCGTGAAGAAAAAAGTTTAAAGTTCACTGACCTATACCTTTCAAGAAGATATTTCATGTATCAAATGTAACCTAAATAAAAACCTACTAAAAATATAATGAAAAATTCCACTTTTATGAAAACAGTTTTTTTTTACAAAATAAACCATCCTTTACTTCTTGATAATGAGAAAATAGACTACATAATATCATTAGAAAATTCATTATAAATTTTGTAGAGAATAAGTTCTGATATAACCTTGTTCACTGGTTTGGAACTTATATTCGCAAAAAAATGTTGGAAAATTAATTACATAGCATTACGCTTCCCAGAATGACAATCAACTTGATCTGCATTCATGCCTGTGGAGTTGGAACAAAACATACATGCGTTCGTTTCAGATCATTCGGACGGGCTTCATTTGAAAAATTAATATCAGAACACACAGATTTTTTTGGATGAATACTTGCTATATGTCTAGATTAATAACTGGTAACTGGAATTACTGATAAATATTTTTGGAATATATTTATTAAAAAAATATCTGTTATTGCTTTCCTATGTAAGATCACTACTAAATAACAAATTCTCTTTGAAAATATTTGTGACAGTTTTATTTAATTAACTAGATTATTACCCGTCAACAATGCCGGATTTGTAATATAAAAATTTCAATTGTTTGTATGTGTATTTGGTTTTATTTTTTAACGAATCTTAATTTCGAATAATTAACCAAATGATATCACCAGTTAGCCAATCACGGGAGTGGGTGTCACCTGTCAGCTAATCAAGAGACAGAGTGTCCCCAGTTAGCCAATCACGAGCACCTAAGGAAAAATTGACGTCACAATGTTACCGACACTAAATACAGACTCCAATTTAGCAAAGTGAGTGTAATGTTAAATGTTATGTTATGTTAAATTGAACACACTTGTTATTGTTATTATTATTATTATAATTATTATTATTATTATTATTATTATTATTATTATTATTATTATTATTATTATTATTATTAATATAAATGTAAATGAAAATGTAGATTTTAAAGCCGTCAGGCAAAAAATAAATAAATAATATACTACTATACCACACTAAATACAGACACTTGCTAATTATTTTTGTACGATTCTTGGAGAATAAATCTGTAAAATATTGTTTATATCGTTCAAAGGATATAGCAGTGTTTAAATATTCTCATTTATGCCTACGAAACCCTAGACATTTCTATATGTTATTTTATCCCCAGGTTCTTAGAGAATAAATCTGCAAAATATTGTTCATATCAGTTAAAGGATATAGGATTGTCTAAAGTTTCTTGTACATGTCTATAAAACCCTAGACAAATCTATATGATATTTTATCCGCAGATTCTTAGAAAATAAATCTGCACAATATTGTTCATATCAGTCAAAGGATATAGGAGTGTCCAGAGTTTCTTGTTTATGCCTACGAAATCTTAGATATTATATATATTATTCTATTTGCAATTTCTTAGAGAATAAATCTGCAAAATATTGTTCATATCGGTTGAAGCATATAGGAGTATCTAGAGTTTTTTATTTATGCCTACGAAACTCTAGACATTTATATATGTTATTTTATCCGCAATTTTTTAGAGAATAAACCTGCAAATAATGATCATATCGGTCAAAGCATATAGGAGTATCTAGTGTTTCTTGTTTATGCCTACGAAACCCTAGACTTGTCTATATGTTATTATATTCGTAGAATCTTAGATATACCTATTAGCCAATCACGAGAACCTTACCAAACCTTATACTGTAAATTATTGAAAACACGATGCCGGTAAAAAGGATTCCAAAGATTCCAAAAAGAACATGTAGAGAATTTGTACCTGCAATATTGTTTATATTGGTCAAAGAATATAGGAGTGTCTAGAGTTAATTGTTTATGCCTACGAAATCCTAGACATTTCTATATGTATATCATATTCGTAGATTCTTAGATATACCTGTTAGCCAATCACGAGAACCTTACTTAAAATAGGACCGACACTACATACAGACACTTGCTAATTTTATATGTACGATTGAGATTCGCTGTAAATTATGCCGGTAAAAAGGATTCCAAAGATTCCAAAAAGAGATGTAGAGAATTTGTAACTGTAAGGTGCATGGATAAAGATAAATGTAAATGCGTGGGGTAACACTGAATAAGACTACTGATGATAGAGAAATTAGTACTAGATAAAATAAAAGTAAAACTATACATACATTATTTTCTCTTTTTTAAGGACAAAATAGTTCTGGTTATTTTGATTACCGTTTATATTGTATTACCGACTTTACAGATAATTTAAAAATCCCCTTACACTGTAATAAAGACTTTTTACAGATTTTTTGAGTATGATCAATAAATTAAGATATTATTTTTCAATATGACATATGACAAATTTTGTGACATATTATAATATTTGTAATGCGACATTTTATGATATTTGTATAATACCCACATGACCGTACTAACGTTCTTTCCGTATTTCTGAATGAATGCGAAACATGGAACGTGACCGATCAGATAACCTCCCGATAACATGTTTTCACAAAGAAGCGTCTGCGCAAAATCTTATATTTTGACCAAATACAATCTTAAATATAGATATATGGAGTCTAACAAGCCAAAACCCAACTGCGATAGAAATAATGGCCCAGAAATGGAAATGGATAGGACACACACTGAGAAATCCTGATAATACCATCTTCAAACAGGCATTAGAATGAAATCGTCAGAGAGCGAGCAAAAGAAGTTGACCTGCGATTACCTGGCACAGGTCCATTTCTCAAGAAATTGGATGTATAAGAAAATCTTGGCTGGAAATTAAGGCTCTTGCAAAGTATAGAACCAGATGGCGATTTTTTGGAGAGGCCGAAGAAAGCAAAATTTCGTAGTTTTACTTCGCCATCAGATTGTCTTCTTCTACGCCTTCTTCTATCGAAGTTTGGTAATCATCATTTTGATATAGCAGCTTGGATTAGATCTATAGTTGTGTATCCGAACTACTAGGAGATTTTTAGCCATAAATATCAACAACTGGTGCTTCTGTTGTCTAATATCTATCCCTGCGTCATACATTGTTGCAGCGTACACATCTTTCCGTTCATTAAACAATGCAAGGCCACTTCCCATCTCGGAGATTCGTAACGAAGCTACACATTACCACCCTTTCCATTTCATTTAAGTACGAAAATTGTAAAAGGAGAAAATAAATGGTAATTTACCAAATTACCATTTAAATTATTTATCGGACATCTTATTTAAATTATTTGTGTATGTTGTTAAACGTATAGTATATATCAAGCATCTGCGGTGGCTTAGAAGCCTATATAATATGTATATATAACAAATGAGAGGAAAAGACAATGAAAATTCCTTTGGTTTAATGAAATTTTTATGTATTTGTTTTTTGCGTGAAATAAATTGAATATTGGGTTGCAGTGCAGTAATTCGAAACTTGATTCGGTCCTCCTCGAACATATTTTCTTGGTCAATAAATTTGTGTGAGATATAACAATATAGATTCTCAAGTAGTTTCAGAGCAAGGGTTAAAGAGCATACTGACGCTGACAGTAAACATTCATGCTATTTCAAACGTTTAGGCGGAATTAATGGGAATTTCGTTCTTTTAGGTTGTTACGAGAAGGGACCTTGCTTGGGTTATTTCATTTTTCAGGTTGGTATTTGAAAATTTAAAATTCCAACCATGGAAACGAATGACATATGTCAAAAATTTGAATACATTTTTAGATATTGTGAAGACAAAAAAAGAAGAAATAAATAGCAAATTTTTATTAAGAGAGACAAAAAATTAAAATGCAATTAAAGGGACATTTTATAATGACAATCAATTTAATCTAGAATTTGAAATGTGAGTATGATTTACAAAGCTTAAACAAAATGACCAAAAGTTCGAATTAAACGATAATATTTACTAGATTTCAAAATCTAGTTCCGCCTGAACGTTTGGAATAGCCTATATTCAATTATATTTTATATATTTCATTTTAACTATGTAATTTAAGAAGTTTAAGAAGTAACTAAGAATTTAAATACAAAAAAGAGGGAGAAGATTCAAAGGAATTAGGTATGTACGTTTTTGTTCAGTCGACGTAAGTGTGAATGTATTCTTTGCATATCAAGTTTAGTATCTTAATTAATCAGTGACGATGTCTACAAAACTCTACACCAATTCAGGGAAAGCTTAAAAGTAGAATGATTAAACAAACTCATTGTACTTAATGTCAGCATTCACAGAATTAGTATATTAAAAGATTTCTCACAATAGTTTTTCAGAAGAAATAATCCATCAATCCTTCTAGTCATATAAAGTTCATACTACCAAGAAAAGGATCTTACGACCAACATCCGGATACATTGCTTTTCTTAGACAGTTAAAACATAGTTTTAGTTCTGTTCATGGAGCTAGTCTTAGCCGGACCGGCGTCTTCTACCAGTCCTTCTGTCGCCGGAACGGTATTTGACTATAAGCGTGTTGTAATTGCATGTCGATACTATTATAAATGGCGTCGGTTTGCCGTCCCGACAATACAAAAACTTTCCTTGTAACAGATTTAATCTTATCGCGAATGCCATGAAATATTTTGGTATTTTGTGACTAACAATAACACAGCGAATATACAATTGAAGACTTTTTGCAAATAGATTAAGGACACTAAAAATAACTCAATAGAAAAATTACGTTTCCTTCTTGTATATTATTGTAATAAATAAATTTTATGTAACTTTTACGTTAATAAAATTTAACTTTCGCGTTTCTATTATTTGTGAATAAAATTAAAATGGCGTTGGCGATAAAAAAATATCTTGATTAGCAGTTCGTGAGTATTTAATCCTGAAGCTCGTTGTTAACCATTTGGTGTTGATTCCATAATTGCAATCACACGGTGCATAATTTGGTAGAGGTCTGATAATAAAGACATGTGTACAATTCATAATTTACATGTTTAAACATGGACATCACTATTGCCGCTAATACATCGATATATCGCTAAGTAAATCTTATGTCACAAAATACGTTTCTACCAATCCGGTTTTAATTGGATAGTAACTGTTGCGACCGAAGGGCTTATTGGGTGGAAAAATTCGAAGAACAGTGTCTTTTGGTTTCGCCAGACGCAGAGCGATAGTGGACTGTATGTTTAACTCGGGTTGGTAGTAGATGATGGGGGGAACAGCAACTATCACGGGAAGGTGAGGTATTCTAGACTCTTCACTGACGCGGCATGTACGTCAGTCTTGATACAAAGGGATACGTTAGCCTTGGGAGAATTAGGTTGCCATTGAGGCCCACATAACACATTGTAAGGATGATCCCTATGCGAAAGACGTCGTCTTGAGTCCCTAACTAGAGAGGTGGGAGGCATAACGTGCAGTTACCAGCGCGCAGTGAAAGTGCTTCAGGAGAGTCCCCGTCAGTAGGATTGACTGGACGGCAGTGTGCAAGGGAAGATGGCTAAGTGGCTAAAAAAGTGTGCTATCTTACCAGACTTGCAGCTGAACGTCTATTTACATTGATGTTGTATGTGTCAATCCTAATCAATGTGGGGCAACTGTTATATGAAGCAGATACAATGCAAGCGTATTTTAGGTTCCAAGCCAATCAGGTGCAACAGAATGTGAAATTAGCCCAAGCGGAAGCAAGGCGTCAAAATGCAGTAGCAGTTCCTTGATCCGTTGTACTTGGAGTAGGTACCTAAAAATGTTGCAAAACACAGTATTGCCCTAATACAGCTGATGATGAAGATGAATATTGTAGTACTCAGCTACCAAAGAGCGTGCTGAGGTGCTACAATAAATATCACGGCTACTTGTGGTAGCGCTACGTAATAGCACGTGGACCGTGGATGTAAAATAGCAAACTAAAGGATAAGTAATTAGAATATAACTAAATACTTATCTTTTAGTGCTGGATCGATGTAAGAACCAAGTAGAGAAGTGGTGCTGGAGACCTGATGTACACTGTCCTTGAGGGGTGTGTGCACAATTTTTTAGAGAAATCTGTAGCATAAACTGTACGGTTTGTAGGAAGACGTGTTGGTTTTACAAAATATGAATTATTGCTGTTGTAATGTATTTGCTAGTGACGAGCCGACAAGATTCAAAACGAATTCCAACCGGTCGCCTAGCAAATGCAGTGGCGTAAGGCTATGAAGGGTTTTGCCGTGAAGCGGCTATTTGTGTTGTCCAAACAGTAATAATAAACGATTTTAAATAAGAAACGCATTGCCCCATCATGTTGCAGCGAAACGAGATAACCAGATAGGATTAAATTGCTGATAGTGTAATACTTTATTTAATCTTTTTGTACATACCGTTAATCCGTTACCCTTAAACTTTCTCTGCATTAAAACAATGAACCTAATATTCACGACGCACCGGCTTTCGCCTGCGTTTTAAATACATAAACAATCTTTAATTTAGCCGCAGCGCTCATAGATATAACGCTGATAGTGATAAATAAATGGCTTGACAATGATTTAACGCAGATATGACTTGAGCAACGTGATTTGAATACAGCATGATAAAGTTTTGTAACAATCATAATCTCTGACGGAGCTGACGCCTGATTTAAAATTTTAGATATATAGTAATTAATATTCTATAAATGTTATTAGTTATTATTGGGAAAAAAGGCAATTTAGGAAGATCATATAACACTAACATAACCTACATTTCTTTTAACATTATTCTAACTCATTTTGTAAATATAAGTAGAGGTATATACGATGGCTCATATATTGTATAATAAGGAGATTTTTAATCACCTTCACTTTTATAGTTTCTGAATAAATACTCTATAGAATTATTGCAAAAATTATTCTGAAAAAATAACAAGTATAATTAAGCTGCAAAACTTATATGTTTCTGAAACTTCTTTAGCAACACTTTCCTAAGCTCGATCTTGATTCATTTTTATTACTGTGTTCTGCACAAGTATAATAATATAAATATCTTTATTTCTCAACTAGCGAAACAAAATCGTGGTCGTCTCCCACATGCTAACACCTAAATGGTACGAATAAATAAAGCATGCGTTTTTTTGTACACATGACAAAACTACGTGTCAGCAGATGGTTTATAAGCCATATAATACAAATTCCCAAATTATTTTCTTAGTAATTTCCTTTGGGTTTCAAGTGTTTTTACAATTCCACTTATTTTACAACTTTAGTTGCCATTATTAGATTTTACAAATAGTCACGTACTTTTTCTTCACTTTATAAATTATTATCACGCAAAAAGATGTCATAAACTATCTGGCCACTATGGGAAACCATCCCTTTAGTTAGCAACATTAGTCAGTTACACACAGATCTTAGAAGCTTCAACATCTTATCATTGCAAATACAAAATCATTAAAATCATTAAATACCTTCACATTGGCATTTTATTTAAAATCCTACACACAATATCATATGTAATATTTGTTTGATGAGCGCCTTAGACTACATGATAACACCGAGTTCAAATCACCATGAATCACTGTTCAAGAAAAACTGTCAAGTTCTTATCCAGCTATCCGTTTTGTCGGGAATAGTGTAACAAGTAAAGGTCATCCGGTCAAACCGCATCCCTAATGGCCGAATGGTAGAAATGCATTGTGGTAACAGCCTAATTTCTAGTTCTAGTTGACACTTAACGCAGTCTGTTCACACACCTATTGTTGGCTGTAATTCAGGCAAAAATGTACGCTCATTAACTCATTCACTCGTTGCTTGTTGGTAACTACAATTGAATCATTTATGTCAAAAACTAATCTCCTGTTTACCAACTTTTTAGACCGTTAAGAAAAACTATCCTACTTCATTAAGATTTTATTTTATTTTTTGATATAAAAAAATTATCATTTTATCTCAGTTTTGGTGTTGTCAAAGCTAATATATTTATCAACATCTAAAAAAAAGGTTTCTAACTTGCACATAGGTGGTGTTGGAGAGAAGATCTCTACTAACCTAATATCCATGGCAATGTTCGTCACCAGGGATATGAAAAAAACAATAAATGTTTGACAGTTAATTACTTGTATTTTGAGATTGTTTGAATATATTTGATATACCAAGTTGTGTTATATTTATTATACATACATTATAACATTTGGCGACGAGGATTTGAATTTATTTCTACTTATTCTTCATTTAAAATGGATTCAACTCAAATTCTGCAGATAATCCAGCAACAGCAAGCAATGATGTTGCAATTAACAAAGAACATTGAAGCTCTTACCGCAGGTGCAGCTCCAGCGTCATCATCAATTATGGATTCTCTGTCCAGAAAAATGGTTGAGTTCAGCTTTGATCCAGATTCTGGAGTAACATTTGCTTCGTGGTTCAAGCGCTACGAAGATATTTTTACTGAAGATGGAAAAAAATTTAGAAGACGCAGCCAAAGTACGTGTACTTGTAGGAAGATTAGACTCTAACGCACACGAACGCTATTCCAATTATATATTACCTAAATTATCTCATGATTTTAGTTTTTCCGAGACTATCAAAATTCTGTCAGACATTTTTGGTAAAAGGGTATCACTCTTCAGTACAAGGTACAATTGCTTGAAGATTTGTAAAAAACCTCAAGATGACATTATAACCTATGCTGGTACTGTCAACAGAGAATGTGAAAATTTCAAATTTTCGACTCTAACTGAAAATCAATTTAAATGTCTCATATTCGTGTGCGGTCTTCAATCTTCAGAAGAAACCGATATTCGTACTCGTTTACTTAATAAAATAGAAACAGATACGAATATAAATTTACACAGTCTAGTTCAAGAATGTATCCGTTTACAAAATTTGAAGCATGATACATGCATGGTTGAACAAAATTTAAAGGAAGTTAATAGTGTGAAGAAGGAAAGTAAAGAAAACCTTGAAAATAAAAAGTCTGATGATTCTTCAAACAAGAATTCTTCACACAATTCCAAAAACAAATATTCTATTTCCAAGGCCAAACACACACCACCATCACCGTGTTGGCTTTGTGGTGCCATGCATTTCGTCCGTGATTGTTATTTCAAAAAGCACAAATGTTCCAAATGTAAGAAAATTGGTCATAAAGATGGATACTGTTATTCAACAAACCCCTTCAAAAATAACAAAAAAACACAAGCAAGGTCATCTGGAATATTTTCAGTCACAAAAGAATTTGCTTCCAAAAGAAAATTTATCACTCTGTCCATTAATGAACATCCGGTTAAACTTCAACTAGATACAGCATCTGATGTTACGATAATTTCAGTAAACATTTGGAGAAAAATCGGTAAACCTGATTTACAAACCACTTCCGAATCACCAAAAAGTGCTTCTGGTGATCGTATGCGTTTCTCTGGCAAATTTAACTGTACGTTTTCTTTCAGAGATCAAGAATCTGTTGGTACTTGTTACTTAACGGGACAACCAAATCTTAATATTATAGGTATAGATTGGATAGGTAAACTGAATCTTTGGGATGTTCCATTTAGTCAAGTATGTAATTCGATTCAGCATTCAAACAAACTTATGGCAGCAACTAAAGCTGTCACTGACATGTCTTCACATGATATTTTTTTAAAATTGTTACAACAACAATTTCCTAAATGTTTTTCATCTGGTTTAGGTCACTGTTTAAAAACACAGGCTTCTTTAGTTTTAGATCCTGCAGCTAAACCGATATTCTGTAAGAAACGCCCAGTTCCATATGCAGCTGTCGCGGATGTCGACAAAGAACTGGACCGTTTAGAAAAGTCTGGAGTTATACACCCGGTGGACTACTCACCATGGGCTGCTCCTATTGTGGTTGTCAAGAAAGCCAATGGTTCTCTACGAATCTGTGCTGACTTTTCCACAGGACTCAACGATGCCTTGTTATCACACAAGCATCCATTGCCTCTTACAGAAGACATTTTCAACACCATGAACGGAAGTAAAATATTCTCAACTCTTGATTTATCAGATGCGTATCTACAAATCGAAGTTGATGAAAAATCAAGGCAATTGCTCACTATTAATACTCATCGTGGTCTTTTTCAGTATCACAGACTTCCTTTTGGTGTAAAAACAGCGCCTGCGATTTTTCAGCAAGTAATGGACGCCATGTTATCTGATTTACCAGGCTCTATAGCTTATTTGGATGACATAATTGTGGTAGGACGTAATGAACACGAACATAAAGAGAACCTCAAGTTAGTTTTCAATCGCATCGAAAATTTTGGTTTCCGTATTCGTTTAGAAAAATGTAAGTTTTTCATGTCCTCTATTAAATATCTTGGTTTCATTTTCGATGAACACGGGCGCCGCCCCGACCCGGCTAAAATAGCCGCAATTCAAGATATGCCACGTCCACATAACCTAACTAATTTACGTTCTTTTCTCGGAATGCTAAATTATTATTCTTCATTTGTTCGAGATTTCCATAATATACGAGCCCCACTTGATGCTTTATTAAAGAAAAATGTTACTTGGTCCTGGACAAATACTTGTCAATCAGCCTTCGAAAAGGCCAAATCAATTCTTAGTTCAGGTTTATTACTTACACATTATAATCCTAAATTAGAAATTATAGTAGCTGCTGATGCATCAAATTATGGAATAGGAGCTGTCATTTTACATCGTTTTCCAGATGGATCAGAAAAAGCAGTTTTCCATGCATCTAGAACGTTGACATCAGCTGAGAAGAACTATTCTCAAATTGAAAAAGAAGGTCTTGCCCTAATTTTTGCTTGTAAAAAGTTCCATCGTATGATCCATGGCAGAAAATTCATTCTGCAAACTGATCATAAACCACTACTTTCTATATTCGGCTCTAAGAAAGGTATACCTGTCTATACGGCAAATCGTTTGCAACGATGGGCTACTACCTTGTTGGGCTATAATTTCAAAATTGAGTATATAAGTACAACTTCTTTTGGTCAAGCAGATGCTTTATCAAGACTTATTTCTTCTTGCAAAACGTCCAATGAAGAAATTGTTATTGCATCTACTCATGTTGATGAAGATGTACGTTGCGTGTTTAATCACTCAATTCGACTCTTGCCTGTTACCGCAGATATGGTACAGGCTGAGACTAAGAAAGATTCTCTACTACAACAAGTGCTTATTTGTTTAAAAAAGGGCTGGCCTCAGAAAATTCAAGACCAAAATTTGCTTCAATATTATCAACGTCGAAATTCATTGTCTATAATAGACAACTGCATTCTTTTTTCAGATAGAATTTGCATTCCTAATATATTTCATAAACGTATCCTTCAGCAACTACATTCGGGTCACCCTGGAATTTCCAGAATGAAGGCAATAGCACGAAGTATTGTATATTGGCCAGGTTTAGATTCGGAAATTGAAACTTTAGTACATAACTGCTCAAATTGCGCCTCTGTAGCAAAAATGCCTGTAAAAACGAAATTATCTTCATGGCCTACTCCCACCAAACCATGGTCACGAGTACATGTTGACTATGCTGGACCTTTCCACGGTTATTATTTTTTGGTTATTGTCGATGCTTTCTCTAAGTGGCCTGAAATTATCATAACGGAAAATATTACATCTTCCAGTACCATTCTGCATTTGACACGTGTTTGTGCACAATTTGGAATACCAGAAGTTATTGTATCCGACAATGGAACTCAATTTACTTCAACAAAATTTTCGGAATTTTGCAAAATGAATGGTATCAAACATTATCGAACTGCCATTTTTCATCCTATGTCAAATGGCCAAGCAGAACGATTTGTAGACACTTTTAAACGTGCATTATGCAAGTTAAAAGGGGAGGAAACTATTAGGGAAGCTTTACAAACGTTTCTTACTACATATCGTTCGACTCCAAACCCAACATTGAATAATGTCTCCCCCGCAGAGGTATTTCTGGGAAGAAAATTTCTAGATTTATTACGACCAGATCAAAATAAAGAAGGCAACAGGAAATCGAACATGGAAGATCAATTCAATAGGAAACATGGCGCTAGGAAACGCTTTTACTCCATACATGATAAAGTCTATGCTAGAGATTTCTATAAAAATGTATGGCGTGAAGGAATAATAACAAGTCGGCGCGGTCACGTCATGTACGACGTTTCTGTTGGAAACAAATCATGGATTCGTCATGCTAATCAAATACGAAGTCGTTCTGATAATGACAAAGTCAAAACTACAAATAATTTGTTAACACTTTTAGAAATATTTGAAATTCCAAATTCTTCCACAGAAACAGAAAATAGGAATTATATGAATGTTCAAGACGTTCAGCCAGAACACGAACAAGATGTTCAGTCAGAACAAGATATTCAACCCGAACAAGAGCAAGATGTTCCCCAACTATTACGCCGTAGTAACAGACCCTCCATGCCACCTGCACGACTTATTTACAACTCAAAAGGGGAGGTGTTGGAGAGAAGATCTCTACTAACCTAATATCCATGGCAATGTTCGTCACCAGGGATATGAAAAAAACAATAAATGTTTGACAGTTAATTACTTGTATTTTGAGATTGTTTGAATATATTTGATATACCAAGTTGTGTTATATTTATTATACATACATTATAACAGGTGGTTTCTGCAATAACTTCTTTTTTGTTGTTCTTGTCTGTTTCTGTTTTTCCTCATCACTTTTTTAATATTTGTTACTAAGGATACTAATAAAATTTTTAATGATATAACTAGAAAATAATAGCTATTCAACTAATTAACCAATCTTCTTTATTAATTAAATTGAAAGCTATAACTGTTACGTAACTAAACGGTACGTCAGCATACGAATGCCCACCAGCAACCACAGAACTGCAAATAGAATCCGTAACACGCTTAAATAACTCCGAAGCACCGTGAACAGCAATAGCAACATCACGGAAGAAATAACTTTAAGAATCCTTTCTGCGAAGAAAGCCTACTATGTCCTTAACAGTCTGCTCAGATCACGATTTCTAACCCGGCACACAAAAATAGGATTGTCTTGTCAACCCTTCTTCGACCCATACTCACATATGGAAGTGAATCTTGGACAGTTGCACAAAAACAAGAACGCTGGCTGAATTTTACGGAAAATTTTGGGTCCTGTCCAAGAGGATAGAATATGGAGAATCCGAGGAAATGATGAGCTGCGCGACCTTTATAATGAACCGAATGTAATTGGCTTAATAAAAAGTTCTAGAATACGTTGAATCGGACACATCATCAGACTGCCAAACAACATGCCAGTGAAAAGAGTATTCGATAGCGTTCCACGTACAAACAGACCAGGAGGAAGACCTCGAGTAAAATGGGTGGACAATGTGCACAAAGACCTGCAAAGAATCGATCAGCTAGTTGAAAATAAAATAATATTAGACAAAAAAACAAACACACACTCACAAAAAATACGTGAAACAAAAATTCAGCATTCATCTTTAATTATTTTCAGTAACTTAATTATTATTAAGAGCACTTACCTGTCAAATATGTACAAATATGTACAAATAATGTACTTGAACGCTAATGTACTATAATGTATTTGAACGCTCAGTCCATACGCCCTATTACGAACGAAATTGAAGCTTTCACCTTTGATAAATCTTTCGATATACTGTGCTTTACTGAACACTAGCTACGAGAAGAGGAATGCCAAGTATATTATATAGAAAATTTCCATATGGCATCATATATGGCACGTAAATGTATGCAACATGGTGGGGCTATGATTCTAGTAAGGAATACGTATAATTACATACCTATAGATAAAATCAACAGACTCAGTGTTGAATTTCACTGTGAGATTACTGCTACACTGCTTACTAAATTAAATACAATAGTTTTATCTTTATATCGATCCCCTGATGCGAATTTTCAAATATTTATTAATTCTTTGGAAGAAATCTTCAATCATCTTGATTTCTCCAAAAATGTAATAATATGCGGCGATTTTAATGTAAAATTTAATTTAGATGAACATAATACAATTGAATTACTGAACTTTATGAAAACCTATAATCTAGTACCTTCTGTAAATTTTCCTACTAGAGGGAAAAATCAGTTGGATAATATTTTTCATAATCTCGATATTAACAATGTGTCTACTTGTCAACTTATTTGTGCCCTATCAGACCAGTCTGGCGTTAATTTATCAATTTCTCTTCCTAAGTTAATAGACAAGAACTTATTATTAAATAAAACGTCTGGACTGGAATTTTTTATACAATTCTAGTGACGGAAATCTTTCATTTGATATGTTTTTCCAATCTTTTCATACGGCTTTTGTTTCAAGTTTTCCTCTAAAAAAGGACAATACATCTCCTACGTCAAGAAATAAAAATTTAGTGTCGTGGTTCAACAAGGACATAAAAATTATACGTGATAAACTTCTCATCCTCCAAAAACAATACTTAAAAAATCCCAATCAACAATCCTACAATGGCAAATTATAAATAATAACCGGTTAAAAAATACACGGACCAATTGCGCTTCAACACTTACTGCAAATAAAATTAATTCTTTTTTTGTAGATATTGCAAGCAATATAATTAATTCTTTACCCACTACTGAAGGTTGAACGGTTCAATTTTAGGTCCATTACTATTTTTAATTTATTTCAATGACTTCTCTTCTGCTATTGCGACGAAATCTATTTTATATGCCGATGATACGACCCTTATAACAAGATCATTATCCCTGGAACACATGCAACATGTTTCTAGTGATAATTTATCTAAAGCAAAAGACTGCTTTCTATCAAATAAATTATCATTAAATGAGGAGAAAACAGAAAATTTACTCATAACAACAAAAAATCATAGCTATCATAACCCGTATTTCATTAAATTTTTAGGAGTCCATATTGATCCTCATTTAATATGGGACCATCACGTTGCCCATATATGTGGGAAATTGTGCAAAACTATCTATCTTCTAAGAAACCTACAAAAATCAGTTACAAGAGATGTTTTATTCATTACATATTTTGCGTTATTTCAGTCGCACATAGCATACGCTCTTTTAGCATGGGGACACTCTGCCTCTGCTGAAAGAGTTTTTAGACTACAGAGGCGTGCAATAAGAGTGATGGGGAGTGCATCTTATAGAACCGATTGTAGGTTACTCTTTAAAGAATTTAGAATCATGACACTACCATCACTTTTTATCTATCACTGTTTAGTATATGCCCATCAAAACCTAAATTCTTTTGTCTCTTATGAAGACGTTCACAACTACAACACACGTAATAAATCAAATATTTACCCCAATTTTACACGAATAAATAAATCAAGATATAGTATTAACTATTATTCCATAAAGTTTATTAATTTGTTACCAGTTTCTACCAAAGAATTAAGTTCAGTACAATTTAAAAAAACAATTAAAAACTTATTGACTGAAAACCCAATGTATAGTTTTAAAGAATTTTTTGAACTTAATTTATAACTTCTGTGTATCAATTATCATTTGTCATGTTATTGTCATTTATCTGATGGACTGTCCATTAATGATTATGTATTGTATGTGGACAATAAATAAATATTATTATTATTATTATTATTAAATATACGAATGCCGAATTTTAACAAATAATATAAATTCAAAATAAACTCACTTTGCCGATTCTGGTCTATGGGTGATTTTTGATATAACTTATTCAACAACTAATTGACACCTATCTCATTTAGTGCTCTTTACGCTGTTTTGCGCTTTGGTATCCTCTAAATACTGTAATGTTGGGTTCACAAATAGCAAACGGCAGCGAGCAAATGCGAAATAGTACATCCGCGCGAATGTTCAGGTGTACTTTGACTAGATTTCGTAAAATGTTCACAATAAACTAATATTTTCATTCACCTTTGTTGCACGAATCTCCGCATACGATTCGTTAAAATATCGTTCAGTGAAGAAATAATTATTGCAACTTTGTCATCTGAAACAATATTCATTACTGTATTAGACTAACGAATTAATCATCAATGGTAGAATAATCAATAATCTCCGTTATGCTGATGACTCGGTACTATTGGCTGCAACTGCCGAAAACCTTCAAATCCTCCAACAATTCCTATATGATGCTAGTTAAGAGTGTGGCTTCAATATTAACATGAAAAAATCAAATACATGGTCGTCAGTAAATCTAACTATGATTCATACCATATGAAAATTAATAACATCCGTATCGAGTTGTTGTTTCATATAAATATCTCAACACTAAAGTAAACGAAAATTGGGAATAACATCTCTGAATAAAGAGACACATAGTATAAGCTCACAATGCATTTGAAAATATGAGAATGCTTCTAAGAAAAACTTAAGCTTAGATTTACGTAAAAATCTGGCTAATTGTTAGGTTTTTCGAATCCTATTATATGGAATGGAAGTATATACATTGACTGAGGATGTGTTAAATAGGATAAAAATGTGCGTACATCGAAAAATTCAAATCAGTATTAATATCAGTAGATCATATAACTAATCATAAAGTATTGCGCAGTATGAATACGTCTCTAGATATTTTAATGTCAATTAAAAACAGTAAATTAAAATATCTTGGACACGTGATGCGTAATAAAAAATACGATTTATTACAACTAATAATCCAGAGAAAAATTGTGGGAAAAAGAAAACGAGGTCGAAGAAGAACTTTCTAATATAAAAATCTGAGGCAATGGTATGTCAAAAGCATCAAATCGCTGTTCCGCACTGTCGAAACTAAAATAAAAATCGATGTGTTAACCAACCCCTGTTTAGAGATGGCACTAGAAGGTGAAGCAGATTTTCCTATCCAGTTTTTGAATGTTTTCTTACTGTCTAATTTCTAGCTGCTTAATAAGTTCTAACATTTAAAAGCAGAATATAAATTTCAGGGTAACAATTGCTTCAAATCTAAGATTTTTCTTTCGGGACATGATATATCATGGTCTATACTATTTTTTATCATCCATACAATGGCTTCACTTACATTAAAAAGCAGCTTCAACGAAGAAATAAATTATTTCGAAACTGTTTGGCTGAATTTATTTGTTTTACTTCTCTCCGAAATCCATACAACTTCTACCACGTTATATATAATGTAAAAAGATAATATATTTCAGATCAAAGATATAAAATTTTATATTTCCTTGTTACAGAGTTATAAAAAATATTTTATTATCTTTTTAAGAGACGAAAAAAAAAACATGCAAATTAGAACGAAAATAAAAATGTAAAATATAAATTATTTCAAATAATTGCGGAAAAACTGCATTTAAGAATATAATATACAATCGTCCAATATTAATTTATATCGGAGAAACAAGATAGACACAACAGTCAAGTAGAATTGACATCTATATTTTTTAAGACAGGAGTGGAGCAACTGTTAACAAAAATGGAGATGATACAGATTAATATTCGAAAATTACTTAGTACTGGTCATTAATTCAAGGACTCGTTTTTAGCAAGATGGACCTACAGATCACACTGCCTATAAAACTTTGCAAATTCTAAGTGATTTTTAAAGCATTATTTTAGGAAACAAACATTTTTAAAAAATGGTGGATTTCTCGTACACTCTACTTGACGACCCCAGAATTTTTCTTATGGGGATTACTTAACACGTGAATATTCATAAAGAACCTATCAGATCATAAAAAATAACGCTCAAAGAAAACTTGAAACGACAGCAATTTTGCAGTATTCCATGGAAAATTCACTTGAAGGAGCACGCGAAAACATTCGCTTGTAGGGAATCTGCAACTTTTTTTAAAGATTTGAATTTGGAGATACCCGTTTAGCAAGCTTCGAGGTTTTCTTTATGGCTTCTTAATTTTAAAAAGGATGAGGTGATACGGAATAGGATAAGGATTCACGAGTTCTATCGGCGGGAAGACAAATATCCATGCCCTGACCAATATTTGAACCCGAGACCTTTAGTGCGTAAAGCAGGGTCGCTATTTCTGTGCTTCCATGGTCGGCATCTATAACCAAATATTTGCAAATACTGAGACGTAATCTTTACCCAGTGCAGAGGTAATTGATTCACTTGCTTAGCGGTGTTTTTTTTTTTTTTTTTTGGTTTTGTTTGTTTTGTGAATTTATATTCACCCGCGAAAAACGCAAATGCTGCATCTTAATTAACTGTAACAGATCGTTCAGAAAAATAAATAAAAACAATCTTTTATCCTCTCCTGTTATTTCCTATATATTCTAGTTTTGAATTTTTCCGTAGTATTCTTGTTTTTCTTTATATTATTTTTCAAATTTCCTGGAAATAATTGCCGGTTTGTTCTCTTGTGTTTTCATATCGTTGGTTAGATCTCCTTGACATTTGTGCTTCAAATAGATCAAGGACATGCTCTAGGATGCGATTGTCAAGAGCTAATTTGCAACGAAGCGGTTCTTTTGACATGACCATACGTTGAGTTTTAGTTGGATATTCATATTGTGATTATCAGCTTCTTATATGAACGTGTGTAATAAACTCCATAGTTCATCTTCCGTTTCAATAATAAGTGTTGCATTATCAGCATAACAAAAGAATATTTGTATTTTGGTTAATTATTCGGGGATCAATATTCCTTATCGTTACAATCCTACCTTTGATGATTCATACGCCTGGCTGATCGGTTTTTCAATCTTGCCTATGATTGTGGCAGTAGAATAGCAGACAGATATCGTTGGCGTTTTCTAGACCTGTAAAAAGTAAATTCTGATCCGCCTGCGGAAAAGGATTCACCATCGCCTAGATCTTGTATGCGGTTCCGAGGGTCTATGTTTGCTGTTGTCTTATCCATCACCTATCCATGAGCATGAATAAAAGTAGTAGCTAAAATTAAAAGTACTAAATAAAAGTAGTAGCTAAAAAGTAACAGCTAGTGAATTTTACAAATATTTGAAAAACCACCCTGTGTTTAATGCAAAATAACTTTATTGTTTAATGCAAATTGCCTACTATTAAATTAAAACAAAACCCAGCAATTAGTAACAACTTTAAAAACATTTTCGATAACCCCTTTCAGTTAAATTTTTGAACATACATATTGTTTCCAATCTCAAATGGGATCAGCATGTAACCCATCAATCAATTAAACAATGCAGTATAATATTCATTTTTAGGGATTTAGCGAATTCGATGGGTTAGTATGTTATGCGAGTAGCTTATTTCTCACTTTTCCAGTCTTAAATCACTTATGCACTATTGATATAACATAACTTACCTTATTTTGTAAATATAAGTAGAGGTTCTTACGATGGTTCATATATTGTATAATAATAACAAGACTTTAAAATCTCCTTGTACTGTTCTAATTACTGAAAAAATACTATGTACTATTATTACAAAACTTATTCTGTAAAACTAACTGCTATAATTAAATAACTACAAAACTTATTTTATTCTGAAACTTCTTTAGCAATATTTTTCCAAGCTCGATCTTGGTTCAATTTTATTACTGTATTATGCACAAGTATAATCATTTAAATATCTTCATATCTCAACTGAAGAAACAAAATCGTGGTCGCCTGTCATAATGTTTCAAACTAACACCTATAGATAAAAATAAAGCAAGCGTTGTTTTGCAGACATGACAACCTTGTAAGTAACACAGATTTGACGATGGAAGTGATTTGCAAGTTCAGTGAGTGCTGTATAATTTCCTTGCATTGGTCATAGTATTCAACATTTAATTTGTATATTAGTTTGATAAGCTTTTAAACATAACTTATTATGTTTTATGTTTTTAGTCAAGAAACGTTTATTATCATTATTTGGGGTTTGTCAGGTTTTGACAAGCGTCCACTAATCACTAACTTCAACAACCTTTTGACCCGCGTCCTACTAGAGACTAGTGAAGCTAAATACACACAGCTTCATCTCAAACCCTGGCGATATGCAGACGCACAATGCGGAGTGACCAGAGTAACATTGCTTTCTGCAACCTGCAGATCAAAGCGGTGGCAAAAGATCTGCAGCCGGGAATGGACTTGATTTCCCTTCGATAAGAGTCTTTCATACCACACAAACACGAACTATCAAGACCACAAGCTTAACGTTATACCCTGGATACAGATTTCTAAGCTTGGGCAAGAGATCCCTATACTTATATATCAATCTAATAATAATAAGAAGATATATTATATATATATCTTCTTATTATTATTATTGTTATTCATTTTTATTAAGCATTATTTTCTTACAAGGATGTCTACAGAGTCTCTGAACCAATCTCTTGTGTAATACTTTCCAATCGTTCTATTTATCATAAGAGAAATCAACAAAGTTTTCATAAGTTTACAATTACCCTACATGCTTATCAAGCGTGGGTGTATATTTATCAAGCTTATTTAAAACGCATCGAATGCGAATTCCAAAAATATCGAATACTTGAGTAAAGTTTGTTTTAGTAGGTTAGACGCGGCTTCGCCTCTAACCTCATATTCAAAGAGTTTCACTCATTTGAGTTAATGCAATGGCATAACTGACCGCCTATAAATGCACTCTATAACTACTAATAAAGTTACTTTTTTGAAATCAATTTAATAGGCAGGGATGCGATATTTATTTGTAGAACCGGGTAAAATACGGAATCACATATTTGACAATAAAATGAGGAATATTTTTCTTCATAGCATGAACTCCAAATTATAAACAATAGTAATGATATTGTCACAAAGGTCAGAATTTCGATACCTAGACATTGTGACTTACATCTGTTAAATTAAAAACTATTTTTCAGTGTATAGCATGCATACACTGCATTTTCGCAATAAGGTAATATTTGTCATGACGAATGAATAGCTGAACTAGATAAATCAGAGGTATAACTCCTTTTCTGCGTTCTACTCAACCACGGTGACGACCACAAATCCGATTCCACATACATGTACTTCTGCAGTCCCCATGTGAGCTGGGGAACACTTCGTCAGGCTCCACCACTATCCCTGGCAAACTCCGCCAGGAGGAAGTTTCATGACAATTCTGGTCAGCACGGGTCTCCTAGAGCAATTCTCATTTTGTAATTCATGTTGTAATTGATAAATATTTAAAAAATTCTAATTTTAAAACCAGGAATTGCTTTCCCATCAAACTACCCCTGTCGTGATATCTCCATCACTTCTACGCGGAGCATAGGATACACCACCAATCTTAGTTACTAACTAGGAAGAATAGACGTGTGATTCTTACTTTTGTCTAGCTGTTATTATTTGCTGCGACTTCAAATGAATATGAGTGTAACTTTGCACCAAAAGCTCTACTCTTGCGTAAAAGACAAATTATAAATATTATTCAATTCAAATTCGTCACTAATTTCAATTGGGCCTTTTTCTATATCGCCCATACAGTCCTGACCTTGCACCAAATGATTATTATTTATTCGCCCATTTCAAAGACTTGGAGGTAGACTTCTGTAAAATGATAGTAACACATTTGCTGCACTTACAAGTGCTTTACTTACAAGTGCTTACATAATACTTTCAAAATAAGTATTATGGATAATATTAGTATGTAACGTAAACACTAGATTTCAAACAAGAATGCGAATTTTCCTTCCGAAAATATGAAAAGAATGAAAAAATGTTATTTACGAAGCGCGGTTGCTGAAGTTTGATTGATTGATTACTAACCAAAACAACCAAGATCGTATCCTGGTTTCTCTCGGTTTCTTACTCACCTCCACATTTTATGGCGTTAAACTGTCCTCTGTTCAAATAACCCACGATAAATTTACCAACATTGTTTTCAGTCGAAGATGAATCAATTAAAAGTATCTAATTTAATAACTGCAGTGTGCAAAACATGACAGAATATCGAGGTTATGGTTTATAACAGAATTGTCATTGGAAGAAAGTGTCTCTTAACTAATCAACTATCAAAAAAATCATTACTAATTGCAACCAGCTATCTGATTACTCTATTATATTTACGGTATATACCAGCGTTTCCCAACTTTTTTTCATGACAGACCGGCTAGCGACCTAGAAAAAATTTCAGGAAAAAAGTTTAGAAAGTAATGTGTATCGCAAAATTATTACAAGTGATTCACCTCCAAAAAAAGTCTTCACCTCCATAATGTAAGTGCTGAACAAAAAAAAAGGTTTCCACCTCCAAAATGTAAGTGATGAGCAAATAAAAAAAAAAGTCCTCCCTCCAAATTCTACAATCCCAGAGATTTTGTAACAAAATCTCGCGGACCGGCAAAAAAATCTCACGGACCGGCGGTTTAGAAACGCTGGTATATACTATATGAGGTGCGTTCGACATAACTGTGCAGTGTTAACTCTGTGTCGTTCAAGTTTTTTGTCACGTGACCGTTGTGCACACTGTGCAATAAAGTCAAAGACGAACGTTTTGTTCAGATTGTGCAGTTATTCCTGTTATTCTAACCTTTTTTTGTAAACAAATAAATTATGTGTGTTTGATTACATGAATTCGGTCTCCTGTTACTTATTTTGTACGATAAATAGATGCATCTAGGTTTTGAGATGCTTTTTAAGTAATATAAATACATTTTATTTGATGAGGAAGACAATGCAGAAGAATTTTCCATACAAGAAAATATTTTAGAAAATGTGGTTGAATATGCAGAGAGTACTTACTGTTCCAAGCATGAGTGCAAATCAATTTAAAGTACATTTCCGTTTGTATCCAGAAAAATTTGAGTCTTTTTGAATGTATTTACATGTTCCATAATGAGGTTCATGTCTGTACAATTAGTTTGCAAATGCTGCAGGCATAAACAATGATATCTTGATTGTTTTCCTCATATTGTTTTGTAGAAATAATAACTTATATTTTTGCCGCGAAAAACACTATTGCACAGATTTCCGCACAATTTGCTCTTGGGCGACTGTGAAACACAAACTGCACTGTACGATATTTGCCGAACGATCTTCGTGCAGCACAGAGCACACAGAAACTTTATGCCGAACGTTTCTTGTGTAAATTATGCAGAATGTGTAAATTATTACCTTAGGCCGAACACATCTATGGTAATCTACACAATGGTTTTAAAATATGATCTAATTTTGCGTCATCGTATGTGCCGCTATAAAATATTCTGAACCGAATGACCATCACTTGTCATTTTGAATTGTAACATATGTTTATAAATATGATAGGTTATGTTAGTCCTATAATCTTTCTATTGCTTGAATTTGTATCAAAAAAATAAAAATTATAATTGTCAACTATCTCACTTTTAATGATTTTGTAAAATATAAATGTCAAATAAGTTTGACATTTCTTTTTGTTCAATAATTATGCGTACAAATGACTCCAGTTTACGTTTAGCGTCGTGTTATTTATACCACAAATTCTCTAAGGTGACACACAATTTAAATACATTTCCTGTTATGTGATATCATTCATTTAAAATTACCTTGTAAACGGTTACTATGTATAAAGTATATTAAGTACAAGAGTTGTAAATGCAAAATAAGATTTGCAAAAGTAATTGCTTTACAACTAGAGTTGTCCGATACTTTTCTAAGACCACACTGCTTCCCGTTAATTAAAAAATAAATGTTTTATTAATATCAGTTCACGGTAGTAAACACAGTTGCTACCAACATAATTTAAATAAATCATAAAATCCCTAATTGAGCAATTGCCCATTTTACACGATTGTGCGGAACAACTAGAAATGCACCGATGAATCGGCAGATTATCGGTAACAGGCCAATCTTATTTTTATAATATTATTGTTAGACATGTACGCAAGGACAAGAAAACCATGGTTAATAGAGAAATTTGAGAATCATTGTATTCAACATGTAATAATTTTATAATAAAAAACTTTTTTAGCCACCGAATTTCATTTAGCGTTCACTAAAAAGTAAAAAGTATTTTATATTTCGGTTATCACATTTTGGTCATGTCAAGAATAAAATTGTGGGGCCTCCATAAAAAAGGACCTTACATTTCCACAATCCTCCCAAATTTCTTTTACATGCATTTCCATCTAATCATTTAAAATATAAGTGTCTCTCATGATAACAAATCGTTCTATGGTTTAAAAATTTCAGGTAATTTTTTAGTTTTGTTCTAGTTGATTGAAATTTGTAAATACAGAAATATTTACCACTAACGAAAAAAAGAGAAAAAAAATCTTTTAAATGTATTTCGAAATGAATTCGTGTAGTGTGAAAAGCTTTCTTTTATATATTTTATGTAGGTTAAGTTAGGTAGCAACCTTTAATGTTAATATATATATATATATATATATATATATATATATATATATATATATATATATATATATATATATATATATTAACCTATTAATCGGCGTTCGATTAATCGATAATAGGTAATCGTTCAATTTGCTTATTGTTGCAATACTAGTAACAACATGCTTATACAGTTTGTGCGTTGTACAATACAATATATACCATTTACCGTAGTCATTTTAGAAAAAATATGTTTTGTTATTTAATAACCATAAACAACGTTTTCATTGAAATGTGTTAGCTTTAATGTGGCTAATAACCAACCGTTTTTTACTTTCTGAACGACCCATGCATTTCATTATTCCTTACAAGACCAATGACATTGTTTTAAATATAATGAAAACTATTCTTTTCGATTCCTTCGATTAAGTGAAAGAATAAGGTGCAAGTTGCCGGATATTTCTAGCGGGGTGGAGATAGGATGGTATTGTGTATCCTGGATATTGAGTGAAGTAGTGACGATGTGTCCGAGCTGATCCAGTGTTGAACCCAACACTTCGCCCGCTGACGTAGTGTTTGATCCGATATCATGCTAAATAAACAAGTACCTACCCAGATTTATTCAAACCGACCACCGGCCGAGGATTTCCTGTTAAAAACCGATTTTCTCAAACCATTGGTGGCGCTCAATATTTTTAAAATTATAAAATTTTCAAGTTAGCCCAGAACTGCATATATAGTTGTTAAAGTAGTAATAGACACACAGGTGTAAGTAATGGTAAGTAAGTGAGTCCCAAATGAATAAGGCTATGATGAGTAAGACTGAGAAGAATTATACAGATGTTTCTTGAATGACAATGGGGTTACGTTTCGAAATACCCATCTTAAGCAGAAAATGTCGTATCTCTAATGTTAATATTTTCGTTAACTTTAGGGAAATAATAGTTAACTTCAGCTTAAAATAATAACAAACATAATTTAGACTTGCAAGTATTATTAAATTATAATATACCATCGATGCACTGAAAATACAGAAAGTCATCATAATACTCGGCACCGTAGAGCAAAGTCTTTTTGGTTCTGATATACAATAGAATCTCGTTAGTCCGGACCCCGATGAAAGGGACTTCCCTTAATCAGTAAACAAAAGGAAAATAAAACATGAGTAAAATATGGACTGTGAGAAGGAGTTGTTGGAAATTGATGAAAATGATCCAGGTTATCATATTTTAACAGAAAAAGAGGTTTTTGTACAACATAACGACAGTTGGGAGCCAAGAAAAAAAAAGAGGCCAGAAATTGGCCAAAAATAAAGCTGAGTGACGTAAAACCACATTTAAAGTACATAATCCAGTTTGTTGAAGGAAGCGACAAGGAAAACATATCTGAGTACTGCAACCATTCGAAACACCTTCACGAATTATAATTGATGTAAATACCTTCCAAAATGTCCCAACAGAATACATAAAAGTATTTTTGATCAGTTTCTGCAGCAAGAGGGTCGAGCGGGGCCGAACCAAGTCCGTCGGGCATATCATCACAATTATCACGTATACTGAATATATATTGTGTTGCTTTACATTTTACATTAGGTCTATGTTTTTAAATGTATAATATACGAGATCTGTATTTTATATAATAGGGTAAACATACCACCACTTTTCTGTTGTTGCCCAAGTTGAAAAAAATTATTTTGATTGTTTCATTGATTGATATTAAACACTGCTATAAAGTAATATTCATATAACACTGTTATAAAATAATATTCATTCTTCTCAGCTGTCTGAGAGTAATATTGTGGGTATTTTTTACCTCTTTCGCAACGGCAGGGTTGAAGAACAAATCAAATGAAATATGGCAAGAAATTAAACTAGGTAAAACAGAATTCCTGAAATGTTAACATTGGCTAAGGAGACTCTCCAGAAGACATCTCAGAGTTACAAACTGAACCAATAGATGATTTCTAATGTCTCTTTTATCTGTAGGCTACCGTCATCAATGACGTATTACCACCCGAGCTAATCAGGCATATCCCGGAATGAAGGCGTTAAGAGGGCTCAACTGTGTTAATTTTTTTTAGTATATACGTTGTAATATAATATATTTCCAACATTTTGCAATGCAAACGTTTAAATTACTAAGTTCATAGTAAGTTCTTAACACATGAAAACTATAATTATTTGAACCAATAAATCCTGTTATTTTCATATTGACACATCAAGCATTTCATTTAATGAAGAGTAAATATACAAGCAAGCCTGTAGCTGCAAACGTTAAATCATCTGTACCTGCTATTTGAGGACAAATTTTTGAACATCTTGTAAGCAGACAGCTCCCGAGAGTACTCTCAGGAATTCGAACACAGTTCGTATTTGACGAGCTACTCTCGGAGAGTGTAGGGAGCACGTGTCCACTTGCGAGTACGTTGAGAGTAGTTAGCTCTCGGAGAGTAGCTCGCCACTTTCTGCGAGTTACTCTCAGATGCCTGTCCACTTGAGAGTAACTGCTATCGAGAGCTTCTCGCCACTATTTACTCTCAAGTGGACAGGCACCATAAATTTTTTAAGATTATGTCCATAATTATGTTGAATATGTATATGATGCGCCTACGGACACTAATCGTAATTCAAAACAAACGAACAAAATAATTAAAAAAACGAAAATAATAAAAAATTTCATACTGTGCTTCGAAAATGTTTAAAACTGATTTTTAATACCTTTGTTATTCGCAGATTAAAAAATCAAACAGAATTTATTAAATTTTAAAGATGCCGGAAATATGTGTGTTTTTGAGGACTAACTTTTTGGTCACTTGTGATCCTGCTTCAACAAAAAAGCATGTTTCTTTTGTCCTTGTCAAGTTTTTGTTTTGTTCTACGTCTATGTAGCATCCTTGTGAACATCGAAAACATGTTGATCCCAGCTTCTGTGGAGAAGCTGAACTTATGGACGCGAAGGAAATTTTGTCTCGATCGCTGTATTCCTTTTATATTTTTCAAGCGTCCAAATATTTTTATGGAATTTATCCAAGCAACGTAATTTAAATTCCTGAAATGTATGCATCCGTAATCTCATGACGAAACATATTGAGATGAATTCGTTATGATCGTGAGGAAAGAATGTTTAAGTGGCTTGAATTACTACTTATGAATAAAGCAGTAAATCGGGTTAATTCAGAGACGAACTGGTCACATTATTGTATCTCGCCAACAAATATCAGTAATCAGGTTGATAAAGAGATTTTATAATTTTACATATTTTTATATTATGCTCTTCGTATTCTGTATTTTTACATCAGACAATGTCTATGGTATTAACGCAACTCCGGTCATAATATACGTCCATAGGAGTATCCAGATTTGTTTTAGGACACGGAGTGTTGAGAGTCTCTCGGTTTACATACACTTTTTCTTTTAAACTGGACTTTTTAAATTTGTATTTGAATGAATAACAGTTTTAGTGAAAAAAGTAAATGTGTGCCCATATTTACTTTTTTATGGTTTTGCGGGAGTGTTTCCATTGAACTAATTTTATACCTATTCACTACACTTATACTATACTTATATTCTATTAATGTCAGTGTCATTACTGCCATTATTATCACAAATTGTTGCCCGGCGCTGAATTTGTCTTAAGTCTTACGTGTATGTTTTTTTCATCGAGTATATGGGATACTGCGCCAGGGCACTGTTCTATTTATTTAAAATTTTCAATTAAATATTTTTGCAGCTAATTTATATTTGACAGATGCAATTTCTAAAAAAGATGTTTGTTTCTAGAACTGGCCAGTACAAATTACAGGCATTCATAAAAAAAATACGGGAGCGGATAGTAAAAGTTCTTATACAGTATACACGTAACACAAAAGTTGAAATTCTAATAGTCGTAACTGTAAATACAACCACATAGCTGTTTAAAATTTTTACAGCCCTTCAATACTCGTTAACGCCTGTAACACCCGTTGTTGGATAGGTGTTATCTTGATGCATGCCATACCCTAACGCTAGATCGTCACTCAGCGGTGGAGGGCGAACTGGGATTCTTATATCGGCACGATTATTTGAATTTTTTAGATGGAGAGAGACCGCAAGCGCTCCTTTGCACCCGCTTCCATCTTTCACAATTTGCATGGAGTGCAAGAGTCACGGACGTCTCAGATAAGTAGGCGGCCGGCGATTGAACCGGACATATATGACCAATCCGCCCCTGCCGTCACTAATAATTTAAACCAACCATCATTCAATCGATAAAATAGAGGAACCACGTCGCGGAATTTGATGCAGAACTTCAACTCGCAACATTCTTGATACCGTAGACCGTTTTTTAAGAACAATCAACCAAATAGGTGTTGCCAATGACATGCTACGGATTCCAAATCGCTAGCAATGAGCGTTACACAACACTGGTGACTAAATTGAAAGACTATGAAAATTTGAAGGAAGTAGATATGTGTTTTGTTTTTATAGTTATTATACATTTGCTACTATTAAAATTTCAACTCTCGTAAATTACAAAAAATAAAAAATGGAAATATTACTTTTGTAAAATGGGCACTGCGTCCGCGGCATTCGCCAGGTATCTAGATACGCTCTGACATCTACTCTTAGAGAATTCTTAGTATAAGTCGACTGTAATTATCATATTTCCAGCACCAGGCCCCACGCGGCCACGAAATCAGACATTACCCTTCGGTATTTCAATGCTCAACAAATATTTGTCATTTCGTTATCTTGTCCAGCTGAGAAAAACCTCTCTCTCTTCAGGAAGGGGCCAAAAGATTAAAATACATCTTTTGTCTGAGTTTATAAAGCTGAATGTTCATCATATTACTGCCAAAACTTTGGCCGGTCCTTAGGCTAGGGTTACACTGTATCCGTGCGTGCAGGAACGAGCGTTTACACTGAACGTTCTTGTCCTGATCCGCGGATGGGTGGTTTCAGTACATACGTGTGACTTGCGTGCAGTTTCATTAAAATTTAACTATTTTATTTTAAATATCTGTTACTGAACAGCAAAAACAACATTATTTATAGTAATAAAACAAATTATTTTTCTCATATGCATTTTTAGATGAATATTTGGGGAATGACGGGGTTATCTTGAAACATCTCCATTATTGTTAACAGCAAAAACGTGTATGACACAAATTGTTTAGAATAAAAAAAACAAAAATTATTGTCCAAAGTACTTTTTCATCTAGATGAATAATAATTCTTATGTGAATCTCGTAAAAAACACACAGAAATGAATGTTTTGTTGATTTTTTCGGACAGAAACAAACCTATTTGTTACTGTAGAACTTCAAAGTAATGAAGAAAACAAAATAAATAAATAAACAGATAAATAACGAAATAAAAAATCCCCATTGTTATGCAGCAGCATATTAACAATTCTATTCTTCTTCTAATTCTGTAAAAGAAAAGTCTTTGGATCAAAACTCATATTTTTGGCCTGCTGGACGCATAAAAAAACATACATGTTTGTGCGTCGACGCTAGTTACCGCACGCAAGTATGCATGGACTGTAACCATGCTCATTTAACTTCGTGTGTTTGTTTTCTTGTCAATTCTCGTGCGTTCATAAAATCGCACGTTTCCGCATCCAATGTAACTGCACACTTAGCCTTCGCTTTGGTAAGATCCTTAACTTTCTTTGGAAAGATAATAAAAATCATCTTTGCCTGCTAATCCTTTCTTACTAGATAAGAAGTAGTAGCACATACTACTGGTTTGTTAGCCGTGTGGTTTATTCAATCTAGAACAACTCGCCACGGCAGTTTCTTTTGACCGGCCAAACTCGCTGGATGTTCAAGTGATTGCATTGTTTGTTATTACTATTTTGCAAACATTCAAGAAAGACCAAAACCATTTTCTCTGTGTTTATTAAAAATTACAAATTTTTAAGAAAAATAGAATGAAGTCCAATATATTTTATTACTAACTCACTAATTTACTATTTCTAGATAATTTCGTGACAGTATTTCATGATAATAATGATTCCTAAAATATGTTCTAATTTGCTTACATAATTATTGAAGTGAAAATGACATATTTCTACATGTTAGGATTAAGGTAACAATAATAATTAAAATTACCTATGAATCAACCAACTGAAACAAATTTATAATCCGTTAGAAACAAATACCAGTAGTTGGAATAAATAACCATTATGTTCACCTGAACAAGCGAAGAGTTGGTTCGCAGCAAAACGGCCACGGCGAGTTGTCCCATCCGTGGTTTATTCGCCGCAAAAATAATTCGTTTATTCAATGCATCTATAAACAGAACCGTGTGCCGAATAAAAATCGATCATGAGTGATAGATCTAATACGCTAGATAGAAAAGCAGTATTGGTCGGGTTACACCAAATTTTATATGCTCTGGATTTGGCATAATGAATTCATATCGCAAGTGTTTGTGATACAGTCGTTTATTCAGCTTTATTGGCCTCTCTGTGTGACAGTTCTTGTCAAGCCCGGCGTAGTCAGTGAACACTTGTTTATATATAATATACCTTGATAATAGACTCCTTATTCCAAGACAGCGTATAAGTAATGTCTTCGTATCCAGATCTCCAGCACAATATTAAATACATCAGCGTGAGGTTTCGACCGTTAAATTATGTAGGTATGGAATACTTGAAGCTGAATAATTCCTGCAGTACCTGTATAATTGGACCTACATAATGGTAACCATCTTTCCACGGAGTCACAGATTGGCAAATTGGATATTTAAAGATTTCAATATATATTGGACAGATTTAATATATACAGTTTTATGTCACGGTATTATGTTAATGGTATATTACATGACATCCATTTTCGTTTCACTGATGTTCAAAATTTTACAGCGTCATAAGAGATCGTATGCCGTCGTACAGGAATACGAGAATACACGAAGCAATTGACTTTACGTACATAGTTTTATGTTCCAGGTGACCAGGTCTCAGGGTTTGACCCGGGGTCTTGGGGTGTCGGCCAGAGTCTCAGGGCTCCAGGTTTTGTTCTAAAATCTCCGGGTTTGTAGTTTGGAGATGACAACCTTTTATTTTTGCACATCACTTATATTATTTTGGAGGTGAAGACCTTTTTTTTCTTATCACTTGGAGTTTGAAGGTGAGGACCCTTTTTTTTGCTCATCGAGGTAAAGACCTTTTTTGTTTTGCTCATCACTTGTATTTTTTGGAGGTTAGCAAAATTGAATAAAATATTCCGTATTTCCAATTTCTTTTTTTTTTTTATGGTTTATGGTTTACCTCAACTGAAATCTGGTCACCCAGTATATGTTACGTGTAGGTACTGAAATATAATTTTAAGCATAAAAGAGTGCCAAGTAACACTCACCAAAAATCGGACACTCTGAATACGATGAACCGATTTCGTGGATTGAACAACACGGAATATAGTTTTTTTTTGTTTTTGGTGGTTTTTTATAGTACTTCCAATTTTAAAACATATGTGGCAACTTTTTCTCTAGTTAAAGCGGCGCACAACCCTATACTTCTGAATAGTTTTTTATGCAAAACTAATAATCGGAAATAAAATTAATAACAATCTATATATCGAAATTTGCAGCCAATTTTTATCTATCTAATAGGATATTTTTAACTTTAGAAAAAAACTGTTAGGTAGTTGTAAATAAGTAAATTGCATTATAGACGCCATCTTGTAAACCAATTGATGTATATTTGCGTACGATGCGGCAAATTGTACCTAAAGCTTCATTCTACAAATATGATTCTAGCTATTATGTTGTATTGTGAAAATTACTTATAGTTATTGTACTTGGTAATCTATTTTTGCCGCCCTCTTGAATCTGCCGTGGTTTTCAAAATTGGTGTCACAGGTAAAAATTATTTATTTTTCGTGAAGAATACGTGTACTAAGTGGCATTTTATTATCTTTAAGTATAATATTTTTTGACGTAGGCTCTAAACTATAAGTAATCAAGTCGAAAAAAAAAAAAATTGACGTATTATTTGAACATTTCTAAACAAAACTATATAAATATAAAAGTTATTCGAAACCCATAAATAGATTTAAAAAATTACAGAACAATATCGCAGATGTCTATTTTTAAGTTATTTAGCGATAAAATTTTTACAATAAATGTTTCTACAATTAAAACTATCAAATTAGATAGATACAAATTCGGTGTAAAATTTGATGTATAGGTTGATACTAATTTTATTTCAAATTGTTAGTTTTGTATAAGAAACTAGTAACCTCCGAGGGTTATACGCAGCCTTAATCGAAATTCAGCAGCTCATAAACTGCCGTCATAAAATGCACTCATAATACATAAGTTTACACATATGTTTATGTGTATGTGGATACCATAAGTGTTGTGGAAAGTAATGTATTTTATAGCTGGAAGCTAATATTAGTATTGGACGTGTCACTAATAATAACCTGCTATAATTTTCCCAATTTATTAACAGTTGACTGCCCTAACAAGGCAACTCACTGAACTTCGCGATCGAAAATCAAATCTATTAACTAATGGATTTACGCGAACTACTGGTCACCTCACCAATCAAGATATATAGAACTTTGATATTTAAACGCTGTTTTTCTATGAAAATAATCGAGTTTATATTTTTAGTAGTCTTATACGAAGTCTTCGCGTGGCCAAACCTGCGAACAAGTGCGGGATCGTTCAGTACACAGGTCCGTCTCTTAGGTTTCGCAACTCAGAAAAACAATAAAATATTGACACGGGGTGGAAGATAAAGATAGATTCTATGTTTTATGTTTTGTTTATGTTTATTACCAAAATAATTGTACATATACATACAGTGACATAAATATATAATGCCACGATATGCACATTAAAAAATTAATTTAAAAAAAATACAATAATAATACAAAACAAACAGTCGCGAGGAATCACAAAAAGCTAAGACAGACAATCTTGTTGCTCCTTGTGAAACCTTGAGAAAAAAATAAAATAATAATATAGACCAAAAAAAAAGTTTTAATAAATATAGGAACATAAATATTTGTTTTTATTTAAATTACAAAACTATTAGGTAAAAAGACATTATTGCGTTTACTATTTATTGCTCTGAATATTCATCTCTCAGTACTTTTCTCCAGAGCTTACATACTCGTATTAAGATATTTCACATGTAATAACCGTTTCCTTGTAGCATTTCTTTGAGGCAGTCTTCCGAAACACTATGCAGAAATTTCTTGACTTTAACAATATATCGATTATGATTACTATAGCAGTTTATTTCATGCCTGTCTTTACAACGTAAATATATTCAGTTGACTGATGTTGCAACGTTGAGACTTTGCAACGATGTTGCTGGTATGTCCTTCCCCGCGACATTTTCGAGACCGGTCGAACCATAACATCCCAACCGGTCATCCGCATTCACATCTCGTCTTGGTAATTTGCGCAATTGAGCCGCTACTCGTATAGTGCAAGCCACTCTGGTAGCATGGTTACTGCCTACCTTACTTGACTAGCTCTTGACCACCTCTTGACTACCCCTTGACTATCACTCTAAACCATTTTATATCTGTAAACCAGGAACCGTTGTACTTCCATCTTTTGGAAACATTACTCGTTTAGGCAATTGTTTGGTACCAATAAAATATAAACGAATAATATTTATCAAAACGGTTAGTAGTAGTTCAACATACAACAGTTGACATACAATAATGAAATTGCGCATTTTTAATATCACAATTTGTACTATCAGGAACCTTGATGGACTTGACCTTTAACAATGGCCTTGTGGCAATATGTCGGCCAGTTGCTACATACATCACCCAATTGATTACTGTTTATGACTTTATGACGCAACTTTCTATAGAATAGGTTTACATCTGACAATAAACATTAAATACAACGATATCTCTTATGGTATTATATACTATCCGTACTATTTAAAGAAATAGGATTACCCGTTGGCGGGCAAAACATTTGGGGAGCAAATTAAGGGAAAGCACAACGGTGTAAACTCCAAAATTTCTTATATAATACATAAAATATAACAATTTGAAATTAAATTAGTACCGATCTAAACATCAAAATTTCAAGCAAATTTATATCTAATAGGATATTTTTAATTGTATATGAAATTGTTTTGGAATTGTAAATAAACAAGTCTCAATTATGGTTGCCTTCACTCACTAAATACCTACGAAACCCTGAAATGTGTGAAAATTCATACTTTAAATTAGGAATGACGATAGGTACCCTAGTACCGGTTACCCGACTCATTTATATTGTACCCGGTTCCGATTTTGATTACTCGCTACCCGTTATCTACGATTCACGGTAAGTTCATCGAAAATCAATTCATCGAATATCAATTCATCGAAAATCAATTCATCGAAAATCAATTCATCGAATATCAATTCATCGAAAATCAATTCATCGAAAATCAATTCATCGAAAATCAATTCATCGAAAATCAATTCATCGAATGATCAATTCATCGAATGATCAATTCATCGAAAAAAAAATATTTTGTAAATATTTGAGAGGAATGCCGAGGGGATCGGAAAGCCAAAAAAGCAGTGGTCAATAAAAGTTGACACACTACACTTATTAAATAACTATCATACTTGGTCTATTAATAATTTATAAATTTTACATTCAGAAAATACGCCAGGTAAAAGATACCTGTTGGATTATTTTGAAATCGAACAGGGCTCCTTAGGTCAGAAAAACCTGGTTAATGGGATCATAAATGTACTTAATACACCCATTCTTAAAGGATTATAAAAATGGTATTTCCCCATCTGTTAAGTCTTAAGGGTTTTGTGTTATGTACATAGTTTTACTATTCATATTTACTATGCCACACATGATTTGTTCAATGTACGGTGATTCTAAACAGGTGGCAGTGTGAGTTTGTTTTGTCATTAAACTAGAAGATGGGTAGCTCGCTTCGCTCGGCTTCTTCTAACCAAACCCTTACTAACCTAACCTAACCTAAGATAGTGTTTTGACATTAAACTAGAAGATGGGTAGCTCGCTACGCTCGGCTTCTTCTAACAAAACCCTTACTAACCTAACCTAACCTAAAATAGTGCTTTGTCCTTAAACTAGAAGATGGGTAACTCGCTCCGCTCGGTTTTAGACTTTTACTAACTAAACCTAACCTAATTACCTTGTTTTTAGGCGCATAGTACTTTATTTTCCCCCATATTAGCCCAATTAAAATGCGTATCATTGTGTATGAATTTATAAAAATTAGTTGCGTGCAATTGCCCATAACCTGTCTTATTAAACCTTAAAAACAAAAAATTTATTTGTTTTATTACATAAGTTTTCTTATTATATTTCTTTATTTATATTCAAACACTATGTCACTTTAGTTACCTTTTCTTAAACCATATAAAAAAATTTACGCAATTATTTCTTAGTCTGTCTACTTTTAGTGACCACTGCTCTTTTGACTTCCCGATCCCCTCGGCATTCCTCTCAAATATTTACAAAATATTTTTTTTCGATGAATTGATCATTCGATGATTGATCATTCGATGAATTGATTTTCGATGAATTGATTTTCGATGAATTGATTTTCGATGAATTGATTTTCGATGAATTGATTTTCGATGAACTCGTCGGTTACCGTTATCTACCCATGACCCGTTAACTATTAACGGGTATCGGTTACTAAACATGTAATTGTGAGTTCTTTTGAGAATTTCAGTTTATGAGTATTTTGTTTGTATAAAAAAAAATCTCGTTATTTTTCCTGATTGTCAAAAATGAGAAAATTTAAGCAGGCCGCAGGTGACTCTTTGGCCATTTTCTATCTTTTATTAACAGGTAGCGGGTATTTACTAGAATAGCAGGTAATTAACGGGTAGCGGGTAATTAACGGGTAACGTGTAATTATTCGATAGCCTGTGATAACATCCGCCGCTTTGGGTTATCACTATCGCTGTTATTGTAACACCCGGACCTACCTTTTGGGTTTAGGGCGGTGTTATTAATATCGATGTGAAATTATTAGCTGCGTCAGAATAACACTTCAAACCGTTGTACCGAACCACTAATACGTAATAAATAGGGGATACGCATAAAATTTATATTTCCTTAAAACTACATTTTTTTGATATGAGTTATGTCACCTAACAAAACAAAAATCACATTTTAATTAATATTATAGCCAAATTTTTTAATTAAAATATTGTAAATTTGAAGTAAGCCGACCACGGCGCGAAGGTTGCCGAGTAAATACGACTGAGACTGCTGGGGTTTTACGTCACAGATACAGACTAAACATTATCTTTATGTATGTATATTGTATTGTTCGAGAGTTTTGTATTTGTTTTTAAACAATTTTTCACGTATTTATTATTAAAATAATTTATAAAATATATGTCCTCACATTAAAATGGTCTTCATGAACATAAAGTTTACTTTTTTCTGAAATATCGGTTTTATTTCGCCTCATAGCTTTCAGCCACAAATTTCGCCTTTTCTGTTGTTTTTCTCATCAGGAAATGATATTAATTGTTTTCTTGGATTTCTAATTGAACTATTTGTGCACATCGGTACTGAACAATATTTTCGACTATGTTTCGAAGTACTGGGGCCTGAATCTTCCATATTTTATATATTTTAATATAAAATTTAATTTGGTAAACATGTATAAATGGTTTTTATAGAATTAAACTTCGTTTTAACTAAAATCACTCTAACTTTACATAACCTAGAAAAGTTATACAAGCAAATAAGTTCACGACATACTGGGTAGGCTGTACGCAGTACACTGAAGGCTGTACGCAGTACACTTAGTTGGAGTATGACGTCACACAAGATGCAAAACTGTTTTTTATGTTTATATGCAACAAGAGGGATATAATAAAAAAAAATTAAAAAATCATGCCTATCCCCTATTACCTAACGTAATACGTAATACATAACTTCAACCTAATCTGTGTTTACACAGACCACTTCTATTTTATTTTTTCACTTTTCTTGACCATTACAATGTCCCTTATTTGCTTCCAAGTCAGAACTTTCATTATCGTCGCACACTATGTTTTCTTGATATATCCTTATTTCTCCGTTTTAATTAGATATTTACTACTTCTTCATTGGACCTTGTCAACCATATATTAAATCCATCTCCATTTTTGCTTCTTGTTGGATGTAATACTGCATCCTTTTTAAGAGAGCATTAAGGTTTTCTTAGGTAATAGGCATTCTAGTATTTGAATCCTCGATTTGTTCCAACCTTCCCTTGAACAGACAGATATAACTCCAAAAACTATGCATTACAGTTTTTGGTAACGCAAATATAAAATATCTTAAATTTGTAATACTGTATTTCTTTCCAATTTCTATAAAAAATAAATAAAATGTTAACTCTATATTCATAGTTCCATAAGTTCGTAGGCCTTAGGCACAAGCCTAAAGTGCCTAATACATAAAGCGGCCCTCATAATATTCCATAGATACATACACTGAAATTTATGTTACTAAAGTTAATCTCTTTGCTTTTCAAATGTATCTTAAATATTAATCCCTTCTTGAATGATAATCAAAAGTAGACAATTGTGCTTGGTGTTAATTTGTCTGATGAGGAATTATCACGTCTAATTTCCCAATTATCCTCAATATGTTCTGCCTTAAACTCAAGAAAATATATCACATGCTCCCTGAACACGAGGCATTCAACATCCCAAACAATCATTTCAATGCATGAATTAATCACTATTTGTCAAGCAGCCACGAACGTGTAGCACTCAGTCACCGCACCTGTAAGCCTGTAGCGTTCCGTGGCGTACCGGAGTCTCTGTTCCGGGCTCTGCGCTGGCGACCATTGTGAACTGACAATGAGGTTGGTATTGTTGCCCGGAAACCCGCTTCATTGTTCTCACACCCAGTTCTCGCACACTACGCGAGTATTAACTAACTCATTCGACAAAGTTTGTCTTTGCCGACTTGTTTACACCACTGTTTGAAAAGGTTCGTTCATGTTAGTGTGTTAACTTGGTGGAAGATGGGGGTAGTATGTTCTTTACTTCAAACATAGGTACATTGATCTGTCTAATAACTGCGTGTTTAATAATCCGATCGCTTTTATTCTTATATGGTATAATTAAAATCTTGTATGATGAATTGTGAAATATATGTCTCCCAGACTTGCTTCACTTTTCTTGTTTCTTGTAGTCTGTGGATATGTCCCCACCAGCTTAGTTGCGTATTTTCTATGAATTTATATATTGCCTCTATGTTAAGTTCTTTCCTTATCTCCGTACTTTTAATTCTATCCATTTTCGTCACTCCTTTCACCCTTCTTAAATACTTCATTTCTGCAGCTTGTATTTTATTCTTTTCCCTTCTTGAAAGTGTCCACGTTTTGCATCCGAAAGTCAATACCGGTCTGTATATTATTTTAAATATATTTATCTTTGTCTCTTTTATTATTTCTTTTTTGTTAATAAGAGTACTATTTATATAATAGTAGAGTTTCATTGTTTTCTCAATTCTTGTGTATATCTCCATTTTCTGTTTTCCATCATCTCGTATGTCTACTCCTAAATATCTGACATTCTTGACTTGTTCAATGTTCGTCTCCTCTATTCTTCTATTTAAATCTTCATCTGCTCCAATAGTCATAACTTTAGTCTTACTTTTGTTCATTGTCATATTATATTCTTTGGGTGTTTTATTGATTTCCTTGCAATTCGTTTCTTCCTTTTGCCATTATTACTACGTCATCTGCAAATACTCCTGCCGATATTTCTGTTATTCGCATGTTCCTGTATTTAATTCTGAATTAAGACGTTTCTTTTGTACTATTTTTTATAATGTCGTCCATTAAAGTTATAAAGAGTGTAGGACTCAATCCTCCTCCCTGTCTTAATCCTTCTGCAGTTACGAAAGTGCTCGACTCTCGGTTGTTATATATTACGGCATTGCGGTTGTTTTCGTATATCTTTTTTAGTAATCTGATTATTTTATTACTTATTCCTCGATTTTCTAGTATTTGTTGAGTAGTTAAAGCAATATACGGCCTTATGTTGTCATGCATCAAAATAACCTTCCAGTTTTCTTATCGTCTAAATGTACAAATTTTCTCCATCTCATCGGCAAAATGATTTAATTGATAAGCAGTAAGTATTTCCGTAGGAAATTTGTAAAACAGCACAATTTTTTAGCTTGGATGTAAGTTTTGATACTAATGTAAATACCTCTTAGGTTGCCTAGCAGGTAACGAAATTCTTGTGTTGAGACAGTTTTCGTTGAATATCAGAACGTAGTTGGCCCTTATCATTAAAATTATTGTCTTTAAAATATCAAAACCAATATTTGCAACTATATATCAGAACAGACTCATTGATTTTATTTTCCTTATTGCCTAACTATACTTCGATCAATATTCACGTACGGTAATGAGTGATGGAATCTCCAGCAGGCGCAAGAAGTACAGCTCAGAATTATCAAAAGGAAAGAATTGCGTCGGCTTTATATTCCAGTACAAGAAGATGCAATGTGGAGCACCCAACTGAATGAAGAAATAAGAATCAATGAGGATTATAATGTTGTCAGGATTATAAAGCGATTACCAGACAATGACAATATACAAAGTGAATATCAGGCCAAGGGGACGACTGCAAATAAGGTGGATGAACAACATATATATATATATATATGTATATAGTTTATATATTAAAGTTTCTCTTCCAGACTGCACGGTTTAAGGTCATTATGCGCTTAGTTCTGAGTTTTCATTTTCTGGAGGTTTATATATACAGTTACGGTCAAAATAATAAATACACCTAATACACCAACCTTATTATTTGTAGTTGGAACACTAAATAAATTTATATTTTTATTCTAACTGGCATAACCAATAAAGCACTTATGATAAAACCATAATATTTATCAAGAAATATTATGTGGTGATAGAAATATTTTGATTTTTGTGAAAACACTGCCTGAAATGGTTGGTCAAAATAATAAATACAATTGCGAAAATTTAGTCCAATATAAAATTTATTATTCATTTCACTATTACTAATTACATAACACTAATTTTTATAATCTTAGTAATCAATAGCATGCCTTTTATTTGCCAAAACGGCCCGACATCGTTTGGGTATCGACTCAATGAGCCGTTGACAGTTCTCTACAGGAATGCTGTACCAAGCTTCTTGAACAGCACTCCATAATGCATTTTTGTTCCTTGGTTTTTCTTGCTCAACCCCATCCTTTACTAGTTTCCAAGGACTTTCTGTTGGATTCAAATTGGGTAATTGAGCAGGCCAAGGTAAAATTTGAAAATTGTTTTTCTGGAACCATGTTTTTGTTGCACGAGCCGTGTGTTTAGAGTCGTTATCTTGCTGGTAGATCCATATTAGTGACATATTCCATTCCGCATAGGGTAGCATAATAGTTTCCAAAATTAGGATGTAAATTTCATTCGTCATTATCTCATCTATGCGAAATAAGGGACCTATACCATGCCAAGAAAAACAACTCCAAACTAAAATCTTACCTCCTCCATGTTAAATGGTTTTTTTTTCGCGTACTTCGGGTTAAACGCCTGGTTTGGAGGACGCCTAACAAATTTATTCCCATCATTTCCAAACAACATAAATTTACTTTCGTCACTAAACGAAATATTTCTCCACTTTTTAATACCTTCTGCACCATACCAGTAAATGTGTTCTTAAGCATATTCTTTACGGGCTTGTAAGTGTCTGGGTTTTAATAATGGTACTTTTCTAGGCGAACATGATCTTAAGTTATGCTCTACCAACATCCTTCTAATGGTTCCTGCAGAAATATTCGGTTAGTAAATTAGTTGATTACATGAAATGATTTTTTTCACTTCCTTTACCAAGCGTCTATCTTCGTTCTTTAAAGTTTTGTGTGGTCTACCCCGGGTTTCTTCTTTAAATGAGTGACTGATGACATTTTGTACCATTCCCAAAGAGCAACCCATAATATTAGCAAATCTTCTAAAAGAATTGCCATCATTTTTAATTTTTTAATTAAGTTGCTCATTTCACTACAATGCTTATTCTTACCCATCTTTGCAATAGTTTGAACAAAACCAAAATATTTTTTTTTTGTAAAACATATATTTATAAATACATTATGCACTTGTATGAACCTGTCTTAACTCCGTTATCAAATTATTTTTATGAGTTTTAGGAAATGTATTTATTATTTTGACCAACCATGTCAGGCAGTGTTTTCACAAAAATCAAAATATTTCTATGACCAAATAATATTTCTTGATAAATATTATGGATTTAATAGCTCATAAAGTGCTTTATTGGTTATGCCAGTTAAAATAAAAATATGAATTTATTTAGTGATCGAACTACAAATAATAAGGTTACTATATTAGGTGTATTTATTATTTTGACCGTAACTGTATATATATATAAACCTCCAGAAAATGAAAACTCAGAATTAAGCGCATAATGACATTGAACCGTGCAATCTGGAAGAGAAACTTTGAGGCAAAAGTCCTCTAAGTTTTGTAAAATTCTGTTGAAACTTTATGTTGAACCAAGTTGGCTAACCACGCCCTGCTTATGGATTCACAACATAGTACGCCCAGAATAAATGCAACCACAGGTACCACTTCATGTTTTTTACCAGGATTTGAAAAACTAGAGGGAATGTCCAATTACAATAACTGGAAGTTTATAATGAAAATATACCTTAAACATGAAAATGTGTGGGATTGTGTAACTGGAGATAATGTTGATTCGGATAGAAATGATAAAGCATTAGCTAAAATATGTCACAGTGTAAAACCGAATGCGTATGCTCATGTTAGAAAAGCAGCCTCATCTAAAGACGCTTGGATTAACTTGCAAAAAGCATACGAAGATAAAGGTCTCTCGCGGAGGCTTAATTTATTAAGAAATTTGTTTAGTAGCAAACTTGATAAATTTAGTTCAATGGAACATCATGTCACAGAAACCATGTCAGTTGCACAGCAATTGGCTGATATAAATGCTCCCGTAGAAGATGAGTTCATTGGTGAAATTATGTCAAGCGGTTTACCTATCGAATAGGATCCCATGATAATGGCCTTAAAAAGTTCAGGTATAAATAACGAGTGAACTGCTAAAGTGCAAATTGTTGCAAGATGATACGATACGGAGGAACGAAGAAAACTTTGATGGAGGACAGTCTGTACTAGTTTCAGGTTTCAAAGGAAAACAGAGTCTCAAGAACTCGTATAATAAAAAGCCAATCATCTGTTTTAATTGTCACGAACCGAATCACACAAAATGAAATTGTCCTTGTTGAAGCAGTATATAAAAAAACAACAAGTCTGATGATGAAAATTTTTTCTGTGAAGACTAAGATATGCATTTTATTTGAATGTGATATTTTATCTGTGATATTAGACGGTAATAGTCCTTTCTGACGGCTTGTACCACATCAATCCTACAAATGTTCCGTATTCGCACAGATTTTGATTTTTTATTAAATAATAAATTTTAAATAATTTAAAACAACATTTTTTTACGGTATAAGTTCCTGTACCAAAAATTACTTTAATCTCTAACAAGTATCTTGAAATTCAAGAAAAAAATATTATCCAACAACTGTATAACAATACTAAATGTTGCTTCATTCTTCTCAGTTTCTATGAAAATCTTAACGGAACAAGAGTTTAAATACAGAGAAGTGCATAGTTTCAGCTGTAATACCCAGCGGAAGAGATGTTTGCAAATGCGCTTGTTAATTATACATAATTCACTGAAGTAATAATTGGAACTGTTGCTCCAGTTTCTTCTGTCTACTTTACCTCGAGACCTTAACTGCTTTCAAAGTTTATTATTCAATTTTCCAATGAAATAGAAAGGAACTGTAAGAATTGTCCCAGTTGAATATAGTTTAAAGATATTTTGAAAATTTGATAATTTGAAAAACTTGATATCCTAAGTTGAAACAAAATACGAAGGCAATTAAAACAGATCGCGACTTGATAATGAATGAGTATATTTTTCATTTTGGTATTACTTTCAATTTTCAATATAATTCCTCCCGAATTTTTTGAACACAGAATACATTTTGCCCAGAGATGTTCAAATGGCCTTATCCCATCCCGGAAATCCAATTCTTTAAGGCCCTCAACATACCCGTTTACAACCGCTTCCAGCTAATGAAGATAATGTTAAGACCAATGCTAAGCATTTTTTTGAGGTTCTGAAAGAGACAAGTCAAATGGAGATAAATCAGGTGATAATGTGGATGAAGAAGTTTCATCCCCTTTTTTCATCATACGATTTTTTTCCATTTTTGTAAACGTGCATTTTTTTTGAAATTTTTTTCCCTTTGGTAGAACCATTTTTTCACAACATTCTTCTGTTATACTGTGGCCGTTTGTAAATTGATAATTAATCAGCATTATCTGTTTTTATTATCTGCTGTTTTGTTACTTAAAAGTAGTAAAGGCCCCAAGATCTCTGGCTACAAATCAACAAACAATATCAGTCGTATGCTTCAATCTTGAGAAATTCGCATTCGATTGCGTTTTTTGTTAATTATTATCAAATGCGGCTTCTATTTTGCCGACAGCATTTTCATACATACTAAGTCTGATAAAGAAAAGTATGGTAAAATCAATTCGCAAAACCTTCCCTACAATACTTAACAAGTTTCAATTCATTGCTTTCAGTTAGTCAGTGTTGAGTCAAAGTTTTCTAGAGACTAATTTTTCAAAGTTGTTGCAATAATGGAGTGTATCGGCTTGAAGATTTCGTGGTGGTTGTGGGTCAGATGATGATGGAAAGCAAGATGTACTTCGACAAAAAAAAATTTGAAAATGTAGGTGACATAATTTGATTAAATATGTCCTGAATTCTATTCGAGCATATTATATACATCATGCAATAATGTGCAGTAAACATTACCGGAAAATAGACCTATGATTTCATACTAAACATATTAATTTCATAGGTTATACAGTTATTTACAACGGTTCATTATCATCATCCGCAAGCACAGAGTAATTTTAACACAATTCTGCGAGTTTAGTGATACTGACAGTAGCGTGCGGTTGACAGTAACTAACCGTTCAAAACAACTATATGAACAGGTCTCACGAAAACCCCGTTCTGTCACACATCACGGTTAATGTGGTAGTTTTTAGAGGATTAAAATATTACAATGAGTCCGCCTCCAGCATATTCACAAGATCACGCAAATAGCGACTTCTGGCTATTCCTTAAGGTAAAGATTACCATGAAGGGGAAATGCTTTGATTCGATTCGAGACATTAAAGCAGTCACGACAACGATGCAAAAATCACTCAATAAAAAGGCTTCGCATAACAATGGGAAGTGACAAAATGGTGGATTAAGTTTGTGGGGACCGTAAGACTATTTTGAACATGATCATTGCAATATGCAAACTACTTTAATACATTTATTGTCGTTTAAAATTTCACCATACTGTTATCGCTGATAGCTCGGGACCGGTGCGTCCCACCGCGAACTATCACCTGTCTTTGTGATCTCCAAGACATTTACTATCGATCGGGAACCGCGAATCAAATCCATCCGCGCTATTATCGCGAACCCGCGATAATAGGCGGAGCCTAAATTTCCTATTGGTTGAAGCCTTTCCCTCACCCTAAAATTCTGCTTATTGCGCAGTTAGAGTGGTATAAATATAGGACGGATTCCAAGGAACGCTACCAGATGCTTCCTGGCTGCATGGTCTAAATCTTCTCTCCACTCACAGGCAGAAGAAGACATCCAACGCTACAAACGACTCTCGCTCATCGGCGAGACTAGTTACGACGCTCGCTTCTCGGCTGAACGTTGCGCCGCCTACACGCTCGCACTCATGCCGTGCGTTCCGCCGTCTCCACGCTCTTTCTCAGGCCGAGTACCCTACCACCTCCAGGCTCGCTCTCGGCCGAGCATGGATTCCACCTCCACGTGGTTTTCCTACCTCCATCGTCGACGTACTGCCACGGCTCAACACTGGCCGTCGCCAAGGAAAAGCATCACGGCAGCGCTACATAGACAGCCTAGCCTACCACTACCGCCTGGTGCTGATAGAGGTGGCCAACCCATACGCCGCCGTTCCAAGGGTTGTGCAGTGCCGGCTTCTACAAAAGGGGGACCCTAGAGCCCGTCTTTTTGCACCATTGACGCCGCCATCGCCGAAATCACTGCCGTCAACGACCACCGCCCTCGCTCCCAAACGCCGTGATTAGGCATTTATTCATCAGCTCGCCGGCCCCGTAATAGCAGCGGCAACAACATCAGCGTCGCCGCCCCCAGGCCCAACTTCCACCGCTCCCGCTGCCAAACGCCGTGTGCGGACTTAAACTAAACAGCCTGCCAGCCCCGCAACAGCAGCGGCATCGACAACTGCACCGCCACCCCAGGCCCGACTTCCGCCGCCTCCGCTGCCAAACGCCGTATGAGGGTTCGATCTCGTCAGCCTGCCGGCCCCAATACAGCACCAGGAATGAATATTACATCGCCGCCTCCAGATCCGACTTCAGTCGCCCCCGAGGCGTGTACAGGCTCATTGTTTAGAGCTCTTTGGCCCCAACACACCGACATCAACACCAACCACATCACGCCACCGGTCTATATTTTCTCCACCTCCATCACCGTCTTCAACAACTGCATTAGCCCAAATATCATCACCCGCAAATACACCGCCATATTCACCGCTGTTATTTGGTTGCAAACCATACGTTCCTAAGACGCCGGAGATCCGAATAGACGCCGAACTCCGTCTTCAGGAACGTATCCTGGAGTTATTTGGATCTGAGACGCCATCTCCGCCAACTACGCCGTACAGCTCTCCCACTCACGACGCTTTGACGCCTACGACTTCCTGGACGCTGTCCTCAATTGTTACGCCATCATATTCTATCACTCCTATTACCCATCCTATCAAAATTCCGCCCCCAAAGGCACTTTCTCGCATCACGAGAAAACGCCTGGACTTTTGATTCACTTATCATATGTTTTTGTTTGTTTGTTGATTCTATTGTTTTCTTATTATCTCCATATTCTTGCAAATTATTTACTTGTTTCATTTTTGTATTTTTAAATTATCGTAAAATTGTTTGATAAACTTCATATTAACAGGTTGACTGCCAAGAGGTCATATACGACCGCCGGCTAGTATTTCCCCGTACGCCCGAGCGGTCGTATGCGACCGCTAAAATACAATGAATTGTTTTCGTGAATATTATGCCAGCGGTCGTAAAATTGGTTTAAGGACTTTGAGCGACCGCTGTGCCATACAAAAGTTCTAAGCAAGTGCGAATTTTCAAATATTTTAAATCAAAAGTTGAAATTCAAATTGTTTTATTACTTAGTGTTAAGAATACATTAAATATAAAGACGAATGCGAATTTTGCAAAAATATTGGTTAATTAAACAAAAATATAAAAACAAACCTTTGAACCATGTTTCGAGACCAACACAACATTTATATTCAACTTGGCACCTTGAACATTTTTAAGTAATATTCTATGGCAGTCAACCTGTTAACAATACCATAAATGTCTAATCTTATATGTGTGTATCTCTTATAAATCCTTGGGGCATCACGATCTCTTTTCAGGACTTAGTTCGACGTAGCTTAGATGGTATATAAGTGACCCAACTCTGGAGCTAGTCTGGGAACATTGTTCAGGGTAATGACCTAAGGACCTCTTCCGAGGGTACTACCTCCTGCAAAAATACTTTTAGATCACTCTGCGTAATTCTTCTGTAGGATATGGAATACTCATTCAATGGGAATTCCCATAACCTTAGCAATCTTCGACATTTGGATAAGAATCAACTAAAACAATATCGTGTACTTTATTGATATTTTTTTGGCATACACTACTCATATATATGATGCAACGTGCATATACGACGGTAATCTTTCAAGATAAGAAAATCATGATTAAATTCTTTTTAATTGTAGGTGCAGGTGCACTGTCACAAAATACAGTTCAATGATCAATTTTATTAATAAAAAAATAATTAAAATAATTTGAATTCAGAGCTTTAAATTAATGATCTGTGCTTAAAGAGCTGTTCACTGTAGATTGCCTCTAACCAGTTTGTCATATGGTAATCATATGGTAAGTTTAAATTTATCGGTATTTTTAAGGAAATGAAAAGCATTTTAATGATTAATTTGTGATGGTATTGCCATAATTTTGCAATGGTAGGCCTTGGCTCCTTGGCTCTTCATAAGGAGCCGCTACTGATAGTACCTACATTTATACCCTAGGTCGCGAAAATTTCTAATTGTCCAAATATTATTTTTATTATTGAAATTTAAACGAAATTGATTGCGACAATTATTGCTAGATTGTTAGTTAAGGTAGTAATTCACTAAATAATGTCTGCACTTGACGGTTATTGTTGGTTATTAGTACAATTCCAAATTCAATTTACGTTGTTATTATGTTTCCTATATACAATATAGCTTTGAGTTAAATTAGTTAGGTTTATATAGATAAATAGCAAGAAAATGTTATATTGTACCTATTTATTTTTTTATTATATTTATAAAAATAGTCAATTAATTTATTGTGTACTTTTTCATATTATTCCCCGACGTATTTCAATTAAATTGTTGTATAATGTACATGACAATATGAAAATCAAATAGAGGGTAACAAATAATATGTTTGGGTAGGTCAATAGTATTTATTAAAATATTTTATTTGTTTTATTATTACACACATTTTTACATTAAAAGACAAAATTGCTATGGGTAATTTTATATCAAATCATTGCACAGTTATATTCAAAATTAATTTAGTTAAAATTTGGAATTAATAGTTTATTCTTAGGATATCGTGCGTGTAACCAAGAAATTTTTATGCCGTCACCCTTTCCTGTCTGAATGGTAGAAATTGGGCCAAACGGCTGGACCTAAAGAGTTGGAATTTGGTATGCGTTCACAGTTTCTCAGCATGAAATATACGTACATATCTTTACAGTGTTGTAACAGATACATTTAAAAAAATATCTAGATACAGATACATACCAAAAATGTTTGTATCTAGATACTTCTGAAAAAAAAAAACTGAAAAATGAAAATACCATATTTTTTACCAAACAAATGTGGCGCCCGCTCCCATCTTAAGTAAGGTAGGGTGGCCAGACAGTCATACAAATGGTCTTCGCGGTGGCGACTACTAAGGACCACCAGCAGAAGGCTTGAATATATAATTCAAAAACGAGATGTGATACGGAGACGCACCGAGTTGAGCACCTTGGGAAGACACGGACGACCTAGAGGAAAAGGAAGGGAATATAAACTGTTCTGCTCCTAGAGGCTGCTCTAGGAGTCTAAAACAAGGGAAATGGTAGCCCTAGCTGGGGTGTAGACGGGTAAAATCCTAGGCCCACAAGTAATGGCTATGGAGGAACCAAACCTAGAAAATCCCACGATGTCTCTGAAAACCCAAGCCAAGCGACAAACACGTAGACGTTGCTGAACACGATGAGTGTATCACATAAATATAATACAGTACCACAAAAATAATATTATAAAAAACGATAATATGACAAAAATATTAATAGTAAACAAAATACAGAATCACTAAAATGTAAATTCAAAATAAACAGCAGACGTGATCAAGAGACCAGCGTGTGCGTACCAAACATAACAAGTTACAGCGCTGATGCGATAACTTACGGAATAGAAATATGTGATACAAAAATATTAAATAAACAATGAAATCGAATGCATGTAAAATTGGAACCGACTTAGAATAGGTTTTTCGTCATAAATACATAGAATATTTATTCCCAACTTTACAATTGTGGCACTGGTGTCCCAAAAAACAGGTCCCTGGGTCCTCGGATGGTTTCTTGGCAGGTGTTGATGCACAAAAAATTAAATGATGACACCAAGAGGGTGTAAGATCACTTAAACCGCGATAGAGGCACGTAATTTAACTTTGAAACTATTAACAATAATTCGGTAAGCGACGTATTTGCTGAGCAGGTCAGTATAAGAATGATTAGGCGAAAATATAATGTTGAATCCGGCAGGAAGCGGCACCCAATATTTTGTAAAACACCAAAAGCTTTTGGGTTTTTAAATTAAATAAAATAAAAATAATTTAATAATGATACGCGTCTTACTGGCGCGACACAGTGCATGTTAATCTATTCTACGGAATAATTTTGTAGTACATAACGTATGTATTATATAAGTCATATATGCTAACCGTTAGCAGCGTTAGTCTTATACGTTAACAGCTAACGTATAAGACTAATGTAAGTTTTATAGATACGCAGCTATGTTCTTGTTAAAGGGATGTTCCTTTCAATCAAATTTTAGTCCTAATTGTAGTGAAATTAGTGTAATGTCACGATCATTTTCGATCACTTATAAAAAATTACTGATAAGGAAAATGTGATTACTATTATTATTTTTTTTCTCATTCCATACAAATTTAATTTATAATCAAAATTACAGTTGACATTCCGACTCTTACAAATTAAATTTAGATGGAATATCAAAAAAGTAATGTTTTTCTACGTTCTTTAGGAAACACACCTACTTACCTTACTAATTTCAGTTAGGAAATTAACTTAATATCCACACTAAAATGGCCGGCCCTTGGGTGAGGCGGACTAGAGTCAGGCCTCAAGTGATATAATGCCTTAAAAAAATTATCAAAGTGTACTTTAAATCACTGAATACTTTTGAAGGGCCTTAATTTGTGTTGCCCAAGACCTCACAAAACCACGGTCCACTCCCAAACCAGTTGTGTGGATATAATTTTTCATATGTTTGAGTCATCAAATTAGGAACAGTATTTATTCAAAAAATTTAGTTTCATTAATAATGACCCATTTGCCTTAAGTGTTGCAAATAAAACCTACTATTTTTACGGCCGTTCGAAAAAAATAGCTTCGAAAAAGAGTGAGAATAATCTTTTTTTATATATAAATTGCAAACGTTAGAATTTCAATTGTTTTCTAAATTTTGTCTATAGCAAAAATAAAATATTCAAAATGACAATTTATAATTAAACTATATCAGCTCGGTATCACGGTATAAAAATATAGTAACGAGTAAAGTATCTGAAATACAGATACAAGATACATAAATTCAAATATCTAGATACTTGAAAATGTATCTAGTTACTGTATCTATATACTTGTAACTAGATATATTACAACATTGTATACTTACCGCAAACAATATATATTCCTTCCAAATTTGGAATGAGGTATCCAATGAAAGTTTTTGGCATAACGCTTGGATTTTCTGAATACATTATATTTTATTAACAGAAGGTTATAAACCCCTACTCTATAATATAGGTGGCTAATATACAAGAGCAACATATATAAATATCAATAAACCATAGTTTGAGTTGGACACACAAAAGGAAGTAACTATCAGTAGTTTCTGGATATAAACCTGACAATTAATAATGTAAATTAATTTTAATATTTCCAGACGATTAATTAAAATGAAAATACGTCTAGATCCGAATTATGGCTAGAGATAATATCTAAAATGAATAGACGCAATTTGAATTCAAAATTAATCATTCTGATTGAATCAACTGGTTATTATTCAAAATTATCTCCATCACAAAAGCTTTGATTAACGAATCAATTGTTTGAAAAATTATTATTCATAGTAATTACAATATTGTTCCCTTTGCAGATAACGACACTGTCAAATTTTTAATAACTTCTGTTGTAAAAACACGAGGAAATTACTCGAAAGGTATTGAAAGTAAGTTTGAGGTGCTGCAAGTGACTCGCGAGTGGGTAAGATCAGGGGCGAAACGATTGAGTGAAAAGTTGAAGTACGAGAGTTGGTAATATTGACCATTTTAATCATGTGACATAATTTAAAGCATGTGAAATACTACCATAAGAAACAATATATCTACCTATCACTATATGTTTCAAAATTTAAATAACCCCACCTATAACAATATGTTTCAAAATTTAAATAACCAAGTAGTCCTTAAAAATATAATACATTTCCATCAACAAGTTCAAGAACAATTAAACAATATGAGTATGAAATTTCCACAGCTAGGTCCAAACCAATTCAACAATATACCCCTCTGGATCGTAAACGCACCCAATTATAACCTCCTTCTAACTCGCCATAATAAAAAAGAAACCAGTCCAACCATCATTTTAAAATATTACTATGATATCATAACTATATCATATCCAAATACAAGAACCACACTGCCATTTACTTAGATGGTGCTAAATACAAAATAAAACCGGGGCCGCAATGGTAGTTGAGAAGAATGAAACAAGAAATACCATCTTCCAAATATGACGAGGGTCTTCACTGCCGAAGCTTATGCATTACTCCAAGCAACAGAATATACAAAAAGCATTCCAAATAAAAAAGACTTCATAATATATATTGACTAGCTGAAAACCCGTGCTTCGCTACGGTATATTGATGGTCTCATGAAGCACAAGAGATACGAAGGGTTTCTCCCGAATTTCATATCTCTTTGTCAAGGGACGCTCTATCAAATAAAAAATACCAATTTACTCCGTAAGGGATGAAATTTAAAAAACTTTCAAACGCTTTCTAAATAGAAACCTATGTACCAAAATGAAGTGTTATAACTCAGGAAATACAAAGCTTTTCATAATTCACCCCGAATGCATATTCATCAATTTAGGGGTTGATTAGGGCAAACACGTGAATTTCTGTTTTAAACATTTATATGGGTATAATTTGTAAGCAAAAACAAAGTCGATATCTTATTGAGCCTAAGGGATATTGAAGCAACCGTAAATCAAATTTAACCTCATTTCACCACTTAAAAATGGAATTAAGAAAAATTCTCTTCTTATTGGTATTTTGCGTCATGGAGGGAATGTAAGCTCCGAATTTCATGTCTTAATATCCATTGGATTTTCTATCGAATAAAAAATACCAATTTACCCCTTTAGGGATGAAACTTAAAAAAACTGTCAAAACACTTTTTTCAACAAACAGGAAAACTACGGGTACTATAATTCATCCCGTTTGGAGTTTGGAGTGTTTGAAGTGAATCACAACATAATTTTTTTAAATTATGTTATTGTATGATGTTTAAATTTTTTAGCCCCTTAGAAGTCGACTTTCGAAGAATCTCTTCTTAGTGGGTACCTGCGTCATGGAAGGAATCAACTTTGCGTATTTCATATATCTATGTCAAAGGAACGTTCTATCGAATAAAAATATCCATTAAGGGTGCATTTTAAAAAAACTGTCAAAACCATTTCGGGACATTTTAAAAAAACATCTATTTGCCAAAAAGGAATGTTATAACTCAACAAATACATAAAATACGACGGGATATATAATTCAACCCCGAATATAGATTCACCCTTTTAAGGATTGATTATGATAAAATCTTGAAATAAGTTTTTCGATATTTGCATGGGTAAGCAAAAACTAAGTCGATATCTTATTGATCCTAAGAGATCCTTATTAAGGAATCCTTGAAATCACACCTCCTCTTTTCACCTTTTAGGGGTGAAATTAAAAAAAAAAAACTGACAAAACCATTTCGAAATATTTTAAAAAGACACCTATGTGCCAAAAAGTAATGTTGCTACTAAACGAACGCTGGAAAAACGACGGGATGTATAATTCACCCCGATTGTAGATTCATCCCTTTAGGGGTTGATAAGGACAAAATCCTGAAATTAGTTTTTTGGTATTTGTATGGGTAATCTTTGTAAGCAAAACGCGAGTCAATATATTATTGGCCCTAAGAGATTTAAGGAATCTTTGAAATCTGAAATCACAATTCACCCCTTTTCACCCTTTAGGGGTGAAATTTTAAAAAAATACCAAAACCTTTTCGAGATATCTTATAAAGACACCTATGTGCCAAAAATTAATGTTAAAACTTGACAAACACAAGAAATACGACGGAATGTATAATTCACCCCAATTGTAGGTTGACCCCTTTAGGGGTTGATTTAGATAAAATTCTGAAATAAGATTTTCGGAATTTGCATGGATAGTCTTTGTAAACAAAAAGCAAGTCGATATCTTGGTCCTAAGAGGTATTAAGGAATCATTGAAATCACAATTCACCCCTTTTCACCCTTTAGGGGTGAAATTTTAAAAAACTGTCAAAACCATTTCGAGATATTTTAAAAAGACACCTATGTGCTAAAAAGTAATGTTGCAACTGAACGAACACAGGAAGTACGACGGAATGTATAACTCACCCCGATTGTAGATCCACCCCTTTAGGGGTTGATTAGGACAAATTCCTGAAATAAGTTTTTCGGTAATTGTATGGATAATCTTTGCAAGCAAACAGTAAGTCGATATCTTATTGATCCTAAGAGATATTAAGGAATCCTTGAAATCACAGTTCACCCTTTTTCACCCTTTAGGGGTGAAATTTTAAAAAACTGTTAAAACCATTTCGAGATATTTTAAAAAGACACCTATGTATGTGCTAAAAAGTAATGTTGCAACTGAACGAACACAGGAAATACGACGGAATGTATAACTCACCCCGATTGTTGATCCACCCCTTTAGGTGTTGATTAGGACAAAATCGTGAAATCAGTTTTTCGGTATTTGTATGGGTAATCTTTGTAACCAAAAAGCAAGTCAATATTTTATTGGGCCTAAGAGATATTAAAGAATCCTTGAAATCACAATTCACCCCTTTTCACCTTTTAGGGGTGAAATTTAAAAAGACTGTCAATACCATTTCAAGATATTTTAAAAAGACACCTATGTGCCAAAAAGTAATCTTGCAACTAATACAGGAAATACAACGGGATGTATAATCCACCCCGATTGTAGTTTCACCTCTTTAGGGGTTGATTAGGGCAAAATCCCGAAATTGTTTTTTCGGCATTTGTATGGGTAATACTTGTAAGCAAAAACTAAGTCGATATCCCTAAGAGATGCTAAGGAATTCGTGAAATCACATTTCACCCCTTTTCATCTCTTAGGAGATGAATTTCGAAAAATCCTTTCTTAGTGCGTGCTTACGTTATGAAGGGAATATACTCTCCGAATTTCAAGTTTCTTGCCCCAGGGGTTCGGGCTTGGCGGTGATGAGTGAATCAGTCAAGCAGTCAGTCAGGACACTGCCTTATATATATATAGATTCTCTCAGCACCATTGCAGCCATGAAACAAAGCTATTCAAAAGTCACCATCATCCAAAAAATTCAAGATAAAATCCACTACTGTATTGAGCAGCGGAAGAAAATCACAGTATTATGGGTTCCATCACATCGCAACATCCCAGGAAATGAAAAAGCAGATGAAGCTGCCAAGGAGTCCTTACACCAAGAAATAACTCAAATGGCCACCTCAACATATGGCGCGAAGAGTTTTTTCAAAAGAAAACTGCAAGAAGAATGGAACAACATCCGCCACAAAATTCGCAAAGGTATACAACAAGACATGAACAAATAATTCTAACAAGAATCAAAATTGCCCCACCTGCAACACACAAACTTCCAACAGATGCACTACAAATTTCAACCAATACGTATGAAAAAAAAAAAAACATTTTAATATTTCTAGAAGATCCAAACCTACTCGACAACATATAAAATTTCACATAGTTTCTAATAGTCTAAATTTATTATAATACATATTTATATATTATATTGATTATGTAATTCTACTAAATTTGTAAAACAGATATTCCGGGGTGCTAATAACCAAGCAGTTGAAGCACCCGTAAATAAAAATATTAAAAAAAAAAAAACAATATACAGGTTGCCCTACAACGTTCATGTTTAAATATCCATTTGACGTTTGTGACTAAAATGCTCTATTCCAGGGTTTTCAAAGTCATTTCAGCCCCGGGCCATTTTTCTAACAAGTAAAATTCACGCGGGCAGCATGATATGTATTTATATTATTACTCATTCAGTTTTTCATTTTCAACTATTTTTCTGAGTATGTTTTTGAAAGAAGTAAAGAAATAACATTTAAATAATAATTAAATTTTGCCAGAATATTTTCCTTATCGAACTACAAAACAAAAATTGGTCGCAATCAGCATACTGGTACTATACAGCAGTTGCACCTATTGGGCTCAGTAATGACCGATGGCCTCGCTGCGATCGCTGTAAATCAGCTGATCGAAAGGAGTAATGTGAAAGTTTTCCTTATTTGTTTACATGTTAAATCATCGATTTACAATTTGTAATAATAGCTATACACCTTTTTCTATGTGTGTAGTTGAAGGAGAATAGTTGTTAAACGCCGGTCATTAATATTATGCGGAATTTCGAAAAAAAAAAAAATGATTCGCATGTCGACATATATGGGTTATGTTTACAAACTAGCAGTCTAAAATCACCACCTCATAAAGCCACTGGAAAATTAAGATTAATTCAAGATAGCCTGCATTAGTAAAGCAGGAACTTCATGCATTATTTAATTTGTTTAATAAATACTAATTTGTTAAATGTTAATAAGCATACAATATTTCTTCATACTTTTTGTCACTTTTTTTCCGTATTTATAAATTTTTTTCATGTTTTTTCCTATTTATCTCTTCCACAACTCCAAATTTACCCAAATTTAATTTTTTTTTTTTTTTCACAAATTGTTTTCCATTTGGAAAATAATGGAATGTTTCTATCATTTCCTTTTCTAGAGTAACAACCAAATACACAGCAATTAGTGTCATGACAACTCATTCTTAGACATAATAATATAAAAAATAGAAAAAATAGTAATAATTGCTATCAAAAATTAATATTACAAACAAACTGCAACACTTAAGTTTAAACGCGATAACCACATGTAAACAATAAACAGTTACTCGTTTCATGAGTTCAGATTTGGTCCGCTTGGCCTCACTTCATAGCGCTGTTGAGCACAATAGAGAAATGCTATCTAAAAGCTCTGTTAACGAGTATATTATTTGGAATCCCGGGGAATCACCGATTTACCGACTATCGCACAGCTTTGGCTATCTGCAACAGTTACTGCCTGACTATTGGTTTTCCGTCCTTTGCCGAAGTCGCGGCCCGAACGGATTCTGTCACGAGGTATTTTTGTTCAAACAAATTTTTATAATATATAAGACATATATTATAAAAATTTATTATAGTATAAATCGTTGCAGGCTGCCAAAATACAAGAATTGGGCTGCATGCGGCCCGCGAGACGCCAGTTTGACACCCCTAATCTTTTCCATAAAACATGTACATGGAACAGGTAGTTTAAATTTTGTGACCATTTCAAAGATGCTACAAAAACGGACATTCCGGATAACCAAATATCAATGGCAAAAATAAAAAAATGTACACTTCCATGTTGAAAAATATGTACATGAAAGACATGAGTATATATGTAATGAAAATACTTTTGTAAAATAATTCAGTTTAACTGACTTAAATCTAAATAACAATATTAATCGATTTAAATACTTATAGGCTATTCCACGCGTTTAAGCGGAACTAACTGGAATTTTTATTTTTCTAATTTGCCATGAATTCTCTTTTTAAGATTTGAAGTGGGCTTTTGCTAAACAAAATTATCAAAAGCCTCACTTAATCGGTAAAAGTTACTAGAATTCGAAATATAGTTCCGCTTAAAACAAATAAACAGATATAATAGCAATTACTGTACTGATTGGCCATCTTATATTGTCATGGTAATCAGTAATCGGTAGTGATTCTTCTCGAGAATTAAGTTAATATAAGTTATATAATACAAGTTTTAATTCTCATTTTTCATTATCGAGAAATGTAAAATTTGCTCGACGCCTTTACTTTAGTACTTTAAAGGTGATTATAATTTTAACATGTTTTTATCCTCTACAATATTTTTAACATTAAAAATTATGTATATTCTTATAATTATATAATTATTTTTCTCCAGATTTCTCTAGAATTCTCGAGAAAATAATGTCGAGAAATCAGAAACACTAGTAATCGGCTGTTAAATTCTAAAAAATCATACATACTAGACAAATATTAGTTTTTGAGTTTACGTGAAATTCAAGATGAAGTAAAATTAATAATAATTTCTTACTTCACAAATTAAAGATAATAGTTTGTGAAGTAAAGAACTTTTTATTAATTTTACCTCATACATTATGGACTTTAGTCTGCGATCTTGTGCGGAAGTTTTGTACTAAATACCAAATTTAAAAAAAAAAAAAAAAATACTGATAATTATTACTCAATTCTTTTGATTTTTTATTAATATTTTCGTTGTTAGAAAAAATGTTATATACAATATGTGTATAAAGAACTCTCATGCTACCATTTTCGGCACTCTGCTAACGTTCCATGAAAAAATTCGCACTCAATTCAAAAGACCTTTTTAGGGTTTTGTAGGTATGACCAAAAAACCCTTATACCGTCATTTTGTCGTCTGTCTGTCTGTCTGTCTGTCTGTCTGTCTGTCTGTCTGTCTGTCTGTTCGGTAAAAATTGTAGCCAAACGGCTAAACCTAGAGAGTTGAAATTTGGCATGCTTATACAACTCTTTGACCCGCACATAGGAAAAATACTAAAACATCTAAAAAACATATCCCTCTAAAAATATAAACAAATATGTGCTCATCGAAAAAAATTTTTTTTTTTTTAAATTCTGAGTAGGGTATCAAATGAAAGCCCTTAATACGTGGATTAACGATCAAAATTTTGTTTTTGCAAAATAAATTATTTTGATGCGATTTTTACCAAAATTGTGCAAAAAAAATTTTGTCCCACACCCTGTAGCCCAGATGGTTTAAACTAAAAATCTGAAAAAAACTAAGTATTGAACATTGGTGTGAACCGGAATAGTACAACAGGAATTTTTGATCAGATTATGTTTTCGGAAAATAACGCATTTTTTGTGTTTTTAACTAAAATATGTTAACTATTTAATACGTTGTGTAACATACCAGATCCGTAGCTCTCGTGGCGTGGTTGGATTTGTCGTGCGCTTAATAATATAAGTTAACTTGCAAACTAGGGTTCGAATCCTGTTGATTTTATTTTTTGTTTTTTTTTTGCATTTTTATTTTGTTAAAATTCTAGTTATATTTGGTAAATGTTGCATTTAATTTTTAAAAGCGTAAATTTAATAACCAGTGGAAAGTGTTGAAATTATAATTTAATTCTATGTTTGACGAAATCAAAGGGCGGGACTTATGATGTAAGCAACCAATGGAAGCCATAGGTGCAATTTTCAAAATCTTAATGAACTTTGCTATATAAAAAAAATACTGCATATATTTAGAAACTCAAATAATGGTATTAGGCATTCGAATTAAAATAATATTTTGACATAAAATTTGTTTTGGCATCCCAAATAATCATCGTTCAGTTACTAAATACCTGCAAACCCCAGAAATGTGTGAAAATTCACACTTCGCATCAATTTTTTATATAATAATTTCATTAATAATAATTATTATTGTAAAACAAATGTTCATATAATTAAAATTGCAAATTAGATTTACGTATGCTACATATTTACCGGAGGAAAAGGCAAAACCCAGTACGCCGTAATTTAATGTTGGTCATTAAATGAGAGGCCTTGAACGCTACAGAAAACACTACACTACAGAAAGATATTAATTTTTAAAAATCTTTTAATTTTGGTACGATTTCTGCCAAATGGTACCATCCTATCTCCTTTTGAAAGTTAATACTTTCTCTCTTTCTCTCTCTCTCTCTCTCTCTCTCTCTCTCAACCTCCCTCCCACCCTTCCTCTCCCCTCTCCACCTAACTCTTCTTAATGCCCACCTCTCGCTCTTTCAGTGCATCTAAATATTAACAATTTAGTTGAAATTCTCTATTAGTGATTATGTCTACATTAAATAACTAATTTAGTAATAATTCACTAATTAATGCAATTCCATGTTCAATTTTTAATCCGGAAATTCATATGAAACATGTCGGAAATAATTCAATTATTATAAAGATAATTCTATTGCGGGTTTGTTATTATTGCATACTAATATTTTATATTTCAATACATTAATTAATTTAATAACTAACAAACAAACATAAATTATTTTAATTATTATAAACTAGTAATGAAAAGATGATTATATTGTACAGAACACGTTATGTGGACGAAAGTGGATAGAATGGTCAAGAATAGTTAGTTACATAAAGGCGTGTAATGACTAGAGCATTTGTGCGCGCACGAACGCTTGCGCGTAAAATTGCTCAGGTGAGTACGAGGTACTATTTGTGTGCGCGTTCAGTTGTACGCGTATCCATAGCTTGTCGATCCCACCAATAAGATCAAATAACTTTTGCACTCAGTGTGTACGGGTTTATGCAATCATATAATTGTGCGCGTTAATTTAAGTAAACACCAATGAACATTCAACATGGAATGGAGTAATGAGTCGGCCCTGCAACTCATAGATGAAAAATATCGTGTATTATGGGATCCTAAACTTCAACCACTATATATTTCCCTGCTTCTATATAGTTGTGTCATCCAACTCCATTTGTATTATTTTTCTTTTTTACTAAGTATATTTACTATGTATGCTGCGCTTGTTAAGACAACAACGTTTTGCCTTTTTTTCGATACTACTTAATAATTGTCAATAAATATGTGCGTAGATATAATTGAAATACGTGGACCGCGATTTTACGCGCGCAAACAAGAAAGTTGCAATATTTTTTTAACCCGCTAATGCCGTGCGCGCATAAATGCTCAAGTCAATACTCACCTTAATACTTTATACGAGGTTTATGCGTTAATTCTATGCAACCCGTAACTCTTTCTGTAAGCAATCTATATAAGAGATACGGCTACCCATAGGCAATTGATTGATTTTTTGCGCACCCGTAACGTTGCATGTAAATATTATGGGTGCACATATAATTAACCAATTGCCTATATGTACCCGTAACGAATGTAGATTGTTTACGGACCGCGTTATAAGTTGCACAGGATTGATCCTTTAATAACTTGGGAATGTTGTGTTTCGCAATAGTTGCAAATATTGGTTTTGTCGTCAAACAGGAGTTATATTGATGTTCAATACTGGCTACGACCTAGAACACCATGCAGATTAAAGATTAATTGTATGCAAGTATTATTGGACGAAAATCATTGCAGATGCAGAAGAAACTTGTAGAACAGCTGGGAGTTGATAACAAGTTTTGAGGTTATAGCATGAAATGGGAAAAAAACAGAAACTCAAAAAATAGGTGGCGACTGAACACACCATTGAAAGATGCATAGTGTTTCTAGAAATGAGAAAACAAATTGAATTTTGAAATTTCTCAAACTTTTGACTTTTGATAAAGCTCAAACTTTTTTGACATTTTTTACTAAATGTTTGAAGGCTTTCTCTATTGCTAACTCTAAATGTATTTTAACGTGTTCTAGTTTTTAAACAAAAACGCAGAATTTTTCCAGAAGGTAAAATTTACTTACACTTACATTTTTGTAGTATACGGAATACTAACAACACTTTTCGCCCGGAGGCAAAAACTGTCAGTTTACTTACCGGAATAAGATCTGATAACCAACTGACTACATAAAAACATCTCGTTACAAAGTAAAGTCAGTTCAATTGTTACAATGTTCCATGCTTTACTAGAGACTTCTAGATTGTACCATGGTTTTCATAGATATGACTTACAAAAACTTTCCACGAAATTCCACCATTGGCGGCCTCCATGAGAGAAATCAAAACATTTTCGTTTTTCATTTTGTAGATTTGAAAGTATTTTATTTTCTTTCAGAGAATAATAATCACTGAACACTTAAAATGTTTCATTAAGATTTTTTTTTGCCATTTTGGTAATTTTTTAATTTTCTTGGAGATATTCAGAGATCTCAATGATCATAGGTAAAAACAGATAATGGACCTATATGAAGAAGAGGAAGAAAAATAATAGAACCATAAATTTTCAAGTTTCTACTGTCGTTTTTTTTCTTTTCTTTTATAAAGAGAATGGCGTCAGAAACCTGCCTACTTAGAAAAAAAATTCTGTGTGCGCTATAAAATGGACGTTATCTGACCATATAACTCCTGAATGTACATAGATTGAAAACATGGTCATGAAACTAGGAAACAGGAGGCCTTGGCTCACCTCCGGCTGTTGCGCCAATGATGATGATTGATTTGTGCTTACAGAAATTATTTTAAATTAAAAATGTTGAAAGTTAATATTTGACCAACTTGTAGTAAGATACAAGAATTTTAGTTTAGAAAATCATCGATATAATTCAATTGACGGTATTTTCTCCTCTATTTTATGAGCGGCAAAAAAGCAAATATAACAGAAAATTAGTTCAGTGCTTGACTCTACAATTTAAACTATAAATTGAAGTTTGAATTTCAATTTGAACATCAGTTCAGACAAGTTTGTGCAAGTTCTTTAAAATCCTTGAAAACTAACCATTTAGATTGTAGGTAACATAAAATGCATGATTGTTTGTCAAAGAAAAGTTCTTAACTGGCACACCGTCCACATCTATCTCCAAGCTGTCGTTATGTTTGTTTGAAGCTGTAGGTGTGTTTTTGTGTGTGTGTTTATATCGCTAGAATTCGGGCAGATACAAATCACTAGTAGGAAAAAGTTTAGCGACTTTGCGGCGACTGGAGGCAATAAACGCAGAGAAGAGTAATGCCATTAGCTCGTATTGAGGATGTAGAACAATGTTAGTGAAGGCAGTATTTCAATTACTATTCGCTTTGCAATCAGTAAACGGGACACATATAAATTGATTTTGTATTGGGGAAGTTTCTAATGCTGTATGAATAGCAGTTAGAGACGACAGTTATATATTTGTTGTTTGTTGTTATTGTAAGAGTTAATAATCGATGTTAACTGTGAATTTTCACACATTGACGGGTTTCGCAGGTATACACAAAGTGAATATATTAGCCCCCACAGGTAGGTAGTTTTAAAGTCTTGTTATTAGTTGATTATATACACTGCAACAAATGGAAATGTATAGACAACAGATCCTGTCAATGGTGACTTCACTTCCGTAGCAGGTCTTTTGCAGGGGTATTATAAAAGTGTCATGGGTCCTTGTTGAATGAATAGGTACCCTTATTTCTATCTTTTCTAAAAGTTCCGGTGAAGGAATTACTCCATTAATGAGCTTATGAAGTAGGCCGCTTTTGGGTGTAAATATGTGTGTGGAATTCCCTGTTAATCTCGTTAACTCTACCTGAGCTACCGGCTTTGAGTTTGACGTGTATAATAACAGGTAATAGTTGAATTCCATCTCGTTATTATTATATTTGTCAATTTTCCTGCCCTGTTTCGTGAATGTGCTCTCTAAGGTTCAACCTTAGTTATCTTACTAGGGGCAGTTGGAAAGTAATCTGTCTAGCCAAGAAAACACAACTTTTTCGGTATAACTCAATTTAGTTCTCAACATAGTCTCCTTTTAGAACTTCACTTCGTCCAACGATTCTCCAATTTTCCGATGCCCTCCGATTAATACGATATCTCGAAGCTGTCAAAATAGGCCCCGGTTTCAGCGATGACCTCCTCATTCGACCCAAATCTCACATCACTGAGCCATATTTTCAAGTTTGGAAATAAAGAAACTGTGGCCATGACTTTGTTGGCCGACAGACCCACCTTGGCTTTCTTCGGCTTTGATTCGCCAGGAGCAGTCCACTGTTTCGACTGTTCCTTGGTCTCTGGTGTGTCGTGATGGATCCATGTTTCATCCACGAATACGAAACGGATAAATAAATCCTTCATATCGCGGTTGAACATCGCCAAACATTCCTTCCAAATGGTCAGACGACCGCGTTTGCGGTCAGCACCAGCAAATGCGCCTCCCACCTGCGAGAGAGCTTCCTCATTCCCAAATATTCATGAAAAATGTTGAGCACCTGTTCGGTTGAGATACCCACAGCCTCAGATATCTCGCGCTTAGTCACTCGTCGATCGTCGATTATCGTTCTATGGATTCTATTGACCATTTCTGGCGTGGTGACTTCTTTTGGACGGCCTGGATCTTCAAAAATGCTCTTACGACCGCGTCTAAATTCAGCTGTCCAATATCTAATTGTTTAGATCGAAGGTGTAGAGTCCCTATAAACATCGTTCAATTCGGTGTTAGTCTCATCGTTCGTTTTCTTTTTCAAAAACAAATATCAAATCACTGCATGATATTCAATTTAATTATTTTTTGTAATATTGCAAAAGTTGTTCGCTTTCAATGACTGTCAAATATAAACTAAATGACGCAGCGGTTTGAAAATTTTACAGTAGGTATTTAAAGGTTAGGATTTAAGAAAAACAACATTGATTTGATACTGTAGTCATATGGTCATATTTGAAACGAATGACCCGCGAGTCATTCGTTTCCTATCACTGTCTTCGATTATTTCGTAGAACGACAAAAATACCACATTTTTATAAATTTTTGAAGCAACAAACATTGAGCATGTTCTAATATGAAAGTACAATAGTTTGTGGATCATTTTCATTTGTGTTATTAACCATTATGCAGTTCTATAGAATTCAATATGAGATAATTACAATGCAAAGGACCACTTTATCTTGGCATTGCGCAGTCTCTTTATAGTGCTGGAACTTACCCTATATAATATACATCTAGTTCATTGCGTTATCATCCAGGAACTTTCGCAACAGTTATAAAAGTAGATCGTACTTATGACCTTGTTTCATTCTCTTCTCTCATTTCAATATTGTAATTTTAAACTACATGCAGGATACCGGAAATATGCATTAGAAGTTGGAGCATCGAATTACTGAAGTAATAAGTAGGCTAGTTTTAAACAGTTAAATTGGAGTTATAGATTAGAGGGTTTGTTAAACTTGAGGGACTTGAGGTTCTTGGTGAAAGGCGCCTACAGACGGTGTGCCAGCGTTCGCCATCGCTAGTTTTGACGCTGGCCGTAACATGTAGCACTGGCGGATACTTTTACTTATGTACCATACAGACTGGCCAAATACAAATATAACAAACATGAACCAGCGCTTCTTAAATGGCGTCTGACAGTGAAAGTGAGGTTATGGTCGCAACTTCGATCTTGTTTTTGATAATTAAATTAGATTAAAAGTACAAGATATCAATTTTTTCTTAAAGTAGACTTCATAATTACGCAAAAATGGTTATATCCTTGCTTTTGAGCACAATACTCTCGCCTGATATGATGACAAGTGTGTGCGCGTCGTGTGTACGGTGCTAACATGCATGGACAAGTCTGCACCGATGTTGGTCAAACTCCTTTGACTTGTGATAGAAGACCGCCTCGAAAATGAACGTTGACTTGTGAATTTTTGACCCTACACACAATCCGTGGAGCTAGACAAGTATGAACATTGGCCGTGACTTGCCAAGCCGTCTGTAGGTGCCTTAAGGAAAAAAAATACTGGAAGAAATCGAAAACTTAATATAAATAAAATTGAACAAATAATTGCTATAAAATTTCGTTATCTCAGCAGCATCTCAATACCCATTAGGCCCGGACCTACGGTAATAGAATTATGAGACGACAAATTTTTTCAAGAAAATGTTTACCGTATTTGATGTGTACCAATTACTATTGAATACAAGTTAGTTTCACACTGTACAATTTCAGATTTGTTCTTGATCGTTTGATAGGCAATAATTTTGTCAACTTGCTAAGGATCGCATCCACGAACGATGCTATTAACTGCGTACGCAGATGAAATACCTTATAGTTTGGTGTACGACGCGATTATGTATTATTCTTTCCAAACAACAAGTATCCAAGCAGAATGACAATCAAAAAAGGAATTAAGAAATAAATCACGTGCGTTGTTGTCAAAAATATCCTGATTGCATCCGCGAACGATGCTATTGTTACTATTGAAAAAAATAATTGTTTCTAAAAATTTTGCTGGACTAAAAGACAAGGGTCAATCGTGTTTGATGAGTTGAGGACTCTCATCAAATTTTTATAATATTTTAAATTTAAAAAATAATACTCACTTTTTTGTAATGCCATTGATTTCCAATGGAATAAGCACTTCATAATTCAAAAAAATACAAAACCTACAAAACTCTACCTATATTTTAAACACAATTCAATAAACATTGATATAACAGATTTTTCATAAACATTCCTTTATCAAGATACAAAAACAAATATACGTCGACCTAGAAATGATACGTGTATTATGAGTTAGGAAGAAACAAAGTTTTTGACAAACGACTGCTCGCTCTGGGATCAGCTTTAGCAAGGTTTCGAACCCTGAACAAAGTGACAGATTTATTGGAAATGCGTTGGGAAGCGTCGACGTCCAAAGTCTGTTATGAAAAGAAAGAAAAAAGTTTATGAAAATCTAGTTTAGTGTAAAGTTAGTTTCCGAAAGTTAAACAAATAACATGTATAATGTTTGTACGATAAGCAACCTGTTTTTTAAAGTCACTACATAACTACATGCAGTGGTGTCACCCAGTTGCTTTCCGGAAAACAGTTGTTAAAATTTAAGATCATTTCCGGAAACTATGTATATGTTTAAATATGTGGTAGTGTTTAGATTCTATATATATTTATTTTTGTATATATTATGTTGCTTTTTTTTATATTTATTTGGTTCCTCGTTTCATTTCATAAACATAAAGAGATTCACTATGGAAACCAGTTGTTCATGAATTGGGGTGACACCACTGCCTACATACCTTTAAAATATACCCTGAACCTGCGCGTATCCGATATTAAGCGAATATTATAAAATTATAGTTTTTTATGAGTATGTTATGAGTAATGAGCCAAATTATTCAATAAAAAAACTATTAAATAATAAATAATTTAAACTATTAAATAATTTAACATTAGTTAATTAATTTTTAAATTAAATTTATTAATACTTATTTTAATTTTAATAAAAGCCACCTTTCTGTAATAAACAATATCACACTCTGTTATAAAAATATTTACGTATATTGGCTAGTTGCCTATCTACTATAGAGCCGCATATTTCAAAGCAGCTGTCCGCAAAAAAATAATATTTTGGTGACGGGTTTTATAAATTTTACTTTTAAGGTGACCCCATAAAAAGAAATCACACGGAGTTAATACAGAAGACCTGGTGGATCAATTTATTGCGCCACCTCGATCAATTCATGGTTTTAGAAACGATTGATCTAAATGCGCTGGACTTTCGTCATGTTGGAACCAGTCCTCCTAAATTTCACGTGCTATTTTCCTCTATTACAGAGCCAAATTTAGTGAAGAAAAGTACATCTCAGAATTTAAATTTACATTTATTTCAAAAGGACCCTACGGTTGCCGGTTGGAAAAAGTCATATTTAATAGTTCGTAATATTATCAAAATTGCTACCAAATTTTTACATTGTATGTATTCATATTTATTAAAAATACTTTCTAATCATATCATTAATAAAGGATTAAAATGTTAACCAATATTCAATGTCATATTTTATCATCATTGGTATAATTATAAGCAGGTATTTCTATATAAACTTCTATAAAGATTACTATCGTTTACCACTCTTATATACGGAATTAAACACTATTGTCATTTTTCTAAATATTTTATTTTCTAAAATACTAATTAAGTAGTTATTTTGTTTTATGTTAAACTTTTGTGTTTTTTACTGTGTGAATCTTTATGTGAACAAAACGTAAATGTTTCAAAATGATAATGAATATTACGGATAACAAAGAATCATGAAATTCAAACAGGTAATTTAACAATAATTTGATTTTTAATAATTTAGGCATATCGGTGCGCTGACTGTTGGGTGGAGTCATTTTTATGATTTTATAAGTATTAATTTTATATTTCAATAAAAATGAATATGATAATAGTATCATAATGTGAATATTTTATCATAATGTGTGATTAAAAAAAAAAAAAAAAATCAGATTAAGCTGTGGACGGGAAAGACATATATGTTATTTTTCTCTCTCTCTTCCAAAGTTTACTCTAACGATTTTTTTTTTTGCATGATGCAGCTATTCGAGCATTATAACCTGATTCTTTAGTTTAAATGGAACTAGATTTTGAATTCCAGTAACATTTACCTATTAAGTGAGGTTTTTGATCATTAAAAATAAAGCTTAATAGTTCCGCATAAACGTTTGAAATAGCCTATACAAGAATAAAAAATTATTATTACAGTCCAGGGTTGCCAGATTTTTATTTTACCAAATCGGGATATTCACCAAATAAATATATAAAAAAACGGGATTAAGGCGCAAAAAGCGGGACAACCTAATAAAATGTACAGATCAAAATATTTAAAAATATTTATAAAAAGACTCTCTCCCAAAATAGTAGTAACGAGCAAAAAAAAGGTCTCCTCACTCCCAAGTGATGAGCAAGACAAAAAAAATTGATTAAGTCGTGATTTTAGCTGTCCCGCGCGGGACAATCTATTTTTGTTTAAAAAGCGAGACGTCCCGGAAATTTCGGGACGTCTGGCAACCCTGTTACAGTCATTTTTGAGAGTTCTTGCTTACTTAAATGTTTGTATCCATTTTTACTTGCTTATTTATAACAAATTTAAGTGGACAGTCCTAACTTTTCAAACAAGTAACGATATCTTCTAAAGTTTCCTTCAAAATCTTCAATTTTTTAATTTAGATTTGTTACATATATGTAACTTAAAATAAATTAATAAAACATTTTAATAATATTTATCAAAAAAATAAAAAAGTACACATCCCTTAAGATTGGACTCGATACCATTTGCGTTAATAATGGCCTGTAAGCGTGGAGTCATAATTTCCGCAAGGTTTTGGAAATATTTGGATGCAACAGTATGCCATTTTTACTAATGGATTTTTCTGTTCTTTGTTAGATACTGACCACAAATTTTCAATCGGAATTTAATCTGGACTTTATGCAGGTCATTTCAGTACAATAATATCATCGAAAAATTTCATGGTTTTCATTGATTTATGTCCCGCACTGTCCAGCTGGAAAACAACATTTTAAAAAAACCAATGGTGCAGGGAAACCTCCGCTAGACTTGCCCTCCCATAAAAAAAATATAAAATAGAAAAATTTAAAATAAAAAAAAAATAAATAAATAAAAATATCTTTAGCTAAATCTTCAAAAATACATCAAATTATGTTCTATACAAATTTTTGTCCAAAGCTTGGTTTACTAGTTACGAATTAATTATCATGACCATGGAAACGTTACATATAAGTATGAAAAAATTGAGACTTTTTTTTATATAATCTTTTATATATAATAAAAATTTTATAATTTTTTTAAAATAATTTTACAAAATTTTTTCGAAATTTTTCGTTTTATCAAAAAACGTCTCAAATAAAAGTTATTATTAATTGCATTTATAGTAACTTTTGTTCAATAAATTTTTTCGAAATATTTTTCTGTTGCTAAATATTCGCAAAAATCTTAAAATCGACACGAGTAAACTCCCACTTCTAGTCAACCGATCTTCATAAAAAACAATTTGGTTCTTCCCATTTAATAGGAGAATTTTTTAGTACCAGAACGAATTCTCAAAGTTGAACCGTTCTTGAGTTATCGTGTATACACACACACAGACACACACACATACGGACGGCACTTCGAAAATAGGTTTTTTGGATTCCCTGGACCATGAAACGTGGTCATCAGTCAAAATCTCGGGCGATTACAATACATGCTCCTTATATATTAAGGTCGGGCAAGTAAAAAGACAACTAAAAGTGACTTTAAATTTAAAAACAATTATTTACTAAAAACTGACTATAATAATCAAGTTATAAAATTTAATTCGCTTTGGCAAAATTCTGAAGACTTGAAAACTGAGTTTGTTGTTGATTTAGAAGTTAATTATCTTTCTCATCTGAAGATATAAAGTTGTTAGTTTAATTCCCAAAGTCTCTTGATGAAAACTTTAAGTAGTGGCAGTGCCTAAGGAATATTTCACTTTTTATTTATGCATGTGTGAAGTTTATTTATAGCCACAGAGGACGCATCGCTGTATTTCCGCCGCGTACATTTGTCATGCATATTATTTCAAACAGAAACTTAAATTTTGCTAAATTTAAACTCGGGTATATAACTTCCAGGCAAATTCTTATTTCTGCTCTGGATTTTCCAATACATATATCATCACAGAAATTATTTTAGAAAGGCTTGCTTTACACTATTCGTCAAATACGTTCCCAAGATGGACAAAAGATGATTTGACGCATAGTATGGAAAATAAAAGGGTCGCAAACGCCAAGTTCCCAGCCTGCAACATTGGGACGGAAGACATTTGGGCTGTTATCAGTATTTTTGCTCCCCGTCAAAGGAAACTTCCAACGTCGATACATACCCCACCACATTTTGGACATATCCAGAATGTGGTTCAATTAGGGATGAATTGATACTCTCTATACTCCTAAGGTATCGGTACTTTTCTTTCGATTCTAGTATTTTAGTACTCGATAATTTTAAATAGATATTTTACTGGTATCGGTTATAATTATTATCAGTAATATTGGTATAAAAATGTGGATCAGCGATTCTGGTGCATAATCCTGGTATTTTAAATTATGTAACGTTTTAATAGTTTTGACTTTAACCAGAAACTCTAAATCAACTACTACAGATACGAGCACCAAATTAAACATGTCACGCGCGAATTTAAATAATTAGGCACCAATTTCAAGTCTGTAAATTTTGATTCTTTACTGCAATTTACAATCTACATACGAGGGCTATCTTTTAAGTTTTTACAAAAATTAAAAAAGAAATTTTTTTTTTGGTACAAACTGTTTAATTGCTTTTCAAAATATTCACCTTTAAGATTTATACACTTTTGCCTGCTTTCAAACCAATTCTCGAAACATTTTTTCCACTCTTTAGTTAAGTTAATATCTTAAAAACATGGTTTTAGAAGGCTTCTACAGCTTCTTGAGGTGATGAAAAATCGCTGTCCACGCATTTTGTTTGACATTGGGAACAAAAAAAAAAGTCGTTAGGAGATAAATCAGGTGATTACGGGAAAAGAGACATTAATTCGATGTTTTTATCCTGCAAATAATCAACAGTTTGACGTGCTGTGTGGGAGCTTGCATTGTCATGATGAAGAATGATTCTAAGTTTTTCGTTGTTTTTCCTGATTTTGTCGATGAGTTCTGGCAAACAAATTGTTGTATACCATTCAGCATTAACTAATCTCCGATCCTCAAAGGAATGGTTACGATATGTCCAGTACAACCGAAAAAATTATCGATCATTTTCTTGGAAGTGCTTCGTGAACAAACAACTTTTGCGGGTTTCGGTTCATCTTGGAAGACCCAAATAATGGATTGTTCTTAGTTTCCGGTTTATATGAATAAATTTAAGTTTCGTCACCTGTAATGATGTTGTAAACGAATTTTGCAGTGCCTAGGTGGATTTTTTTATCATTCTCTTACACCAATCAACACGAGCCTTTTTTTGAGCTTCGGTCAAATTATGCGGAATCCATCGGGAACAGATCTTTTCACAGCTAAATGTTGATGCAAAACCGAACGAAACCCGTCACGAGTAATATCCATTTTTTCCCAAACTTGGTTTTTTAAACGCTCACTGTCAACAAACTATTAGATCAATTTATAAGCTGCCACTGATTTCACAATAACTAATGTCAAATTTTACGGATATAGTAATGACACATTTCAATATTACCATCTAGTTGTCGTTTGTAAAAACATGAAAGGAAATTTGTTGTAATTTGTACGACAGTATTTTTTAGGTTATATAAAGTGAGATAGCTAATGTGTGTTTATATGTCTCACTCATTAAATCAGCGCACTAACTATAAAGTTTGGAAAATTGTCTATAGTGGACAAAACACATTCTATTAAATATAGAGCTGTGAACGGTCGCTTGCGATACCATATGAAAAACTTGTAGTTACAATCTACAGTGAACAAGTCATACCGTATAGTCTATTATTTTAAGAGCTGTGAATATCACTTAATTATTAGATTTTTTCATGTATCCTGTATACCAATATTTGTTAGATCTTCTTCAATCATTTGGTAAAATAATTTTTGAACTCTTCTAGAAAATAATTATTTATTTAACCAGTTACTATGCAGATTTGTTCAGTAGTGCACGTCCAGATATAGAGTACTGCGGAAAAAAATACAATACAATTATCATAACAATAATATAGAAATACTAATAATAAGTAAAATAAAGAATAAAACAATAAGATTCAATATAACTAGTCCAATTTATTTTTATATTAACAAACTCTCTGTGGTTGTCGTAAAAGATATCTACATCTCTATCAGAGACTTGCTTGTTTTCTAGACTGAGCATTTTGTTCAGTGGTGACATAGATTCTGAAATTTTGAAAAAGTGATCATTTTTAATTCTCAGTCTTATGTCAGGGACTCGAATATTTAAATTTTGAAGAAGTTCTGGGGCATCTAGTTTATTATTAAATAATTTAAACGCGAAATTCAAAGTGTGGATGTCGTGACATTTGTGGGACATTGTTTTTGGGCTCCAGACTGTATTTTCGTACTCTAATTTAGGTCGAACTAGTGCACAGTACAGTAACCAAGTTCTAGATATCTTAAAACTTCCACTGTTTCTTAGTATAAATCCTGAATTTTTGAGAACACTATTCACTATATTGTCTATGTGGTCACTAAAATTAAAATCGTTTCTAAATAGTTTTTTATTATCTTATTTTTTGTGTCAAAATATTTATTTGCATAATAATAATTGTGATTTTTTTGTTTCAGGTAAGGGAACATCCATTTTATCTGAATAAGTAGGCACTTAATTAAGGTATAGTAACTTTTTTTTTTCTTTCTATTTTTTCACATAAATAATGCTAAGTACTAATTATAACTTAATTTATTTATTTTTTTATGAGAGAAAAAAATAAGTTGTAGATAAACAATTATGATCTTAGAAACACACCTTTTCCAATTTCCCCGAGTTTAGCCGGCAATCGAATTGACCTCTTGTTGTTGTTTTGGAAAAGAGTAAGGCAGCCAGTTGTTCTGGTAGTCCGCTCTCGCAGTTCGGCTGTTAACAAAACACGTGCCAGTGTGTTTTACGTTCGGGCACCATTACGCGACCGAACTCCGGAACGACTCCATGTAATTGCTCGTAAGTTCGGCACTTCCTGCATATTTATAACGTACACACCAGTGCTGCCACCTTAGAAATACAGCCAGACACTGCCTTTTGTTTTATTTTAACACAAATAACTAACTCAATCGTGTCGGATGAAATTTATTGGTATATTGACTGGAGCGATTATTGAAGAAAGAAAAATACGATGTTGCAGTACTACAGCGTTCTTCAAAATTATGTTAACACATTGCCTGCCACGTCATGAATAACAGTAACATTTTCACCGAGGCTGCGTAATTCATAAGTGTATGAAGAACTTTTTTACAATAAAGCCAGGTCAAGAGTGAATGATAATGCTGTGGAAATCAAATAGAGACTTACCTAATTGATAAGTTTGTTGTAATTGGACTGACATAAATAATGAAATTCAAAACGATACCATAAAAAAAGAAAAAAAATATTTGGATTTGGAAAAAATCAGCTGTGGCCACCACAGGACCGACCGCCATCACAAAGTACTTGTTCGATTTATGCTGCTTTATCAAAAAATTGTTCAAATAAAACTTGTTAGTTATTGCTTTTATAGCAACTTTTGTTATTTTTTTTTTTTTTTCGAAATATGTATATCTATGTTGTGAAATGTTGTGAAATGCAAAAATCGTAAAAGCGACACGAGTAAACTTTTTTTTTTTCATAAATTTTATTTAATGACGCTTCAACTGCTAGGTTTTTAGCGTCAGTTTGAAATTAAATTATTTACTTTACATTAATATATACATACATATATATATATATATATATACACATATACCCATATACATACATACATACATTTGTGTGTTACAATAATTTTAATATTATATATAATAGTATGGTTTGGTTGTTATATTTGACCGATTAGTTGGGCATCCTTAAGAAATTTTATGATGTTTGTGTTTACAGTTGTGGTGTTTTGTAGTGTGTGTTTGATTGGTTGTTGAATGTTATATCTGGCCCTGATGTCTGCATATGTTTTGCATTTCGTCAAGAGGTGTTCCACTGTTAGGATTACGCTGCAGTCGTTGCAGATCTTGGCGTTCTCTCTTTGAAGCAGATGCTCGTGGGTTAGCTTCGTGTGGCCTATACGAAGCCTGGTGAGTTTATGTTTTCCAGTCGGTGTTCAAGTCCCAAATTTTTGTGTCTTCTTTGACGGTCCTCAGTTTGTTCTTGGTTGTTGCCGACTAGTTTTCTTGTTGTTTTGAATATGATTGTTGTGTGACAATCCTTTGGATGTCCTGAATTGGTGTGTGTAGGTTAAGAGATTGTGTAAGTTTGTGTTGTGTATAAAGTTGTTTATGTTTTCCATTTCTAGTTAACCGATTTTTACCAAATGTTGACCAACTCGTGCCATTGATGTCAAAAGCTTAAATATGAAGTTTCATAAAAATCCTTTTAACTGAATTTGCTCTGCACGTCAGACAGACAGACAAACAGACAGACCGCCAGACAGACAGACAGACAGACAGACATCATGCTAAAAATAGTCAAAACGTTATGTACGGACCTCAATTCGTGGAGATCCATCGATATCTCGAAATGTCAAAATTTGTAGGATCAGGATACCTCCCTTATACATGTTGGTGGTCGGCAAAAATGCAAAATAAAATATTTCCACCTTTGTCTGAGGTCTTCACGAAGAATAATGGAATAATAGAAACTAAATATGTCATTTATATGTCATATATATCTAATAACTTAGATTCAATATACACTCAGGGACAAAAAAAAGAAAAGAAAAAAAAACAGACACTTCAATATTTTCTACTTTATTAGTTTTTAGTGAGATATATAAACGTATTTCCCTATCAATTTATGGTAAAACACAGATAGTATAATATATTTTAAACAAATTAAACCATGCAATCTTGTCTTAAAAGGAATAAGCAAGTCTTTAAAGAAATATTTGAAATAAATGTGGTAAAACTGAAAATCTAATAAGTTTATTAAATCATATTTAATCAATGCAAATTCTAAAAAATGTTGTTTTATTTAGTCTTTTGAGAACATTTGTTGATTTGAGAAGTAAATTTAAACTTAAAAATAATAGCGCGTCCAGATGATGTTGCGCGAGCCGTAGTTCTTTATGAAGAGACATACTGCATACGGTATATCGCAACTGTAGTGAATATTCCTTGATGATCGAAGACTGGACTTTATCTCAGAAAGTCCGGATTGGATGGGCCACGAGCCACCAGCTACCGTGAAAATCGTTTTATTATAATATCTGTACTCCATGACAAAGCATTACCAGCAACTACCGTCCCTCAAGATTTGGAAAATGCTGCAGGAACAGCAGTTTCTGCGAAAACAGTACGTAGAAGAATAACAGAGCAGGACTTATGTCACATAGACCTGCACATGGCCCATTGTTGCTCGCAACTCAGCGGACTGCAAGGCTATAGTTAATTCGTAGATATATGAATTGGATTAATGAGGATTGGAGCAACGTTTTGTTTTCAGATGTGTCCAGATATTGCCTCAAATCACCTGAAAGACGCGAGCGAGTGTGGAGAAGGCCAAATAAACGATTTACATCCTGCGATTTTGTTGTACCATTTGTTCCATTTGTAGATCAAGATTTCATATACATGCAAAATAACGCTCCGCCACACGTTGCGAGAATTGTCATGGAGTATCAAGATGAAATCAACATTCCATACTTGTTGGTTAGCTCAGCTTGTATATTAAATAGCTATTAACTTAAACTATGAATGTATTCTCTAATGTTTGGGTTCACAATTGTTAAACTTAAACTCCAAATTTGTCTTGCTTTTTTGCTCTTTTATGCCTTTTCTATTTTTATTTTTGAAATTATTATTATTTGGTCTTCAGGCTGTTTCTCAAATTAATAATATTGATAATATATATTATTTCTGCTCGAGAAAAAGAAACATAGCATATGTATTTCAAATTAATTATTAGGTCCGCGGTCATATGCTAAGTTGCACATACCTGGTTTAAAAATTCGTTATCATAAGAGACAAGAAAATTGATTTTACTTAAAATACTTTAATGCGAGCACCATAAGTGTTTACCTACGACTTTTATCCACAAAAAATCAAATCAAACAAACTTTAATGTTTAGAACCTCGCACTTTGAGTACAGACCCAAAAGTTATGGTCGTACATTTCAAAGACAATTCCCAATATCAAGCTTCAGTAAAAAACGGTCTGGCCAATCCGCTAAGAATATTTCATTTACTGGCGGACTCTAACGGTCGACGAGAGAACTTTTGCCTCAAACCTGATAAAAAATCCGGGGGATTGCAAGGTATTCAAGTAGAAGAGGGTGTTGTTTGTTGTTATGTATGGATTACTTGTGAAATTTACTGCTGCGGTAATAGTAGGCAGATCGTACAGTCTGAGACTTCGGACAAATCACTATCTAATGAAATATGTGTCTGTGGGTTAAATTCCAGGAGATAAAACGTAAAATATTTTATCATCGGGCTTTCCATAGTTTTTATATCTATTTATTTTTTACAGACGTAACCGGTTTTATCAGTTTGTATAATGTTATTGTCAATATGCCAATTGTAAACAAAACATGTTTTCTCTTAAAAATCGAATATAGAAACACAAAATACTTATTTATTTTACAAGTCTCGCAATATTAGTCATTAGGGTTTTGCCTCCGAGATCAGGCCAGTGACATCAGATGCGCAGAAACAGAATTCGTACAGTTGTTTTGTTGCAAAGCAACGGACGTAGAACAGGCTGCAAACTGTATTGTGATTGGTTTGACGTCATTGTTTGGCGCATATACGATGACGTCACTGGCCTGATCTCATAGGAAGGACAGTCTACGAAAGAACGACGAAAATTAAACATTTCTGGCATCGTAGCGACCGCTAGTTGCCCACTACTCGTTCCCCGAAACTGATCGTCACCAGTGGCGGCTGATGCAGGGAGGGCAACGAGGCAATACCCTTCAAATTATTCACTTTTAAAAAGAAGAAAATCTTTAATAAAAAATACTAATAACAACATGTATTATTTTCATTTTACCCATTTTAAATTAATATTTAGCTATATTGAAATGTTTATAACTTAAATTCGCATCGCGCCGCGGTTTGCTTCCTAAAACAAATGTTTTTAGAATGAACATACGCCAGGCAGGGCAAAAGAGCGAATGTCTTCAATATTTGTAGGTGTGTCGATGCGGGGTACAAGCGGGGTTGAAGGACGAGCAATAGTATATAACCTGTAGCAGCCATTGCAAGTGGGTCAAAACATATTTTGTCCGTAGTTTTAATTATCAGTCGGAGTGCATTATTTTGACATTTGTTTGTAGTTATGTGTTATTAAAAGGTTATGTATGTTCGATTTTATAATAATTGCATTATTAAAATAGTATTTTATTAGTATATTTGATAATAATTTACTCGCTACATTTTCTTAAGTTTATGTGATTGTGTTTTATGTAAGTGTCGAATTTTAGGAAAAAAATAATAAATAAATAAATAAATAATTAAATTTTAAAAATGAATGAAAATGAAAATAGCGTGATTTCAATTTCAGAACTGGTTTCCAAAAATAAATCATGCTTTGAATTATAAAAATTAGACTTAAAGCTTTAGGACCATCAGAAAATAATGTTTCGAGCCGCCACTGAGATATAGAAACAAGAAAAGCTAGTATAGAAATATAAGCGCACGTGTGTTATAGAATACGCATATTTAATCCCTTTAAGGCACACACCCTGGAACTCACGGGGTTGAGCCCTTCAAACACTGAAAAAACAAGCTTTTACGAGAAATTTTTTTCTTCTAATTGAATGAGAACCCTACCAAGAAAAAATTTGGATTTTGAGGCCTTTAAACAAAAAAAAAAAAAACAGAGTACGCGCCTGTTCTTTACTATTGTAACAGTTGACAAACAAAATACTTAAAATACCTAATACATTTATCCATTAATTATCCTCTATACTTTAATTAAACGCCACCCGTTTAATACCTGATATAAACCCTACCCGTTAACTAACAGGTAATGGGTAGATACAATGGCAGTGCTGGTAGAGGAGGTCGAGCCCCCCTAAAATTTTTATAGATCCTAGATGCCCCCCCCAGATATGCTTGAAGAAAATTTTAAATTTAAATAAGTACCGAAGTTCGTGTGGGAATATTTCGAATTGTGAAAGATGGAAGCAGGTGAAAGGACTGCTTACGATCCACTTTTATATTTTCAAAATTCAAATCACCATATTTGCATTAATATTTATAACGATTAAAAAAATGTATGTGAAGTGTGAATCTTCACACATTTCTGGGTTTTGCAGGTATTTAGTAACTGAATGATGATTATTTGGGATGCCAAAACAAATTTTATGTCAAAATATTTTTTTATGAATTTTAATTCGAATGCCTAATACCATTATTTAAGTTTCTAAATGTGCAGGGGATGTGCAGTATTTTATTTATATAACTAGGTTCAGTAAGATTTTTACAATTGCGCCTATGGCTTCCATTGGTTGCTTATATCATAAGTCCCGCCCTCTGATTTCGTCAAACAGAATTAAATTATAATTTCAACACTTCCCACTGGTTATTAAATTTACGCTTTTAAAAAATAAATGCAACATTTACCAAAATAATGGGTGTTTTTTTTTAGAGGTATAGAACTTTAAATTGCAATAAAACAACGATGGATTATTCGATTGACATGAATTTTTTTTTATTCGAAAGATAATCTTGTTGCATTACATTTTAAATATGATTTCTGGCATATGACCGCCACGGCTGGCTCGGATGTAGTCCAATCTGGACGTCCAATTTTCGATGACTTTTTCCAACATTTGTGGCCGTATATCGGCAATAACACGGCGAATGTTGTCTTCCAAATGGTCAAGCGTTTGTGGCTTATCCGCATAGACCAATGACTTTACATAGCCCCACAGAAAGTAGTCCAGCGGTGTTAAATCACAAGATCTTGGAGGCCAATTCACAGATCCAAAACGTGAAATTAGGCGGTCACCAAACGTGTCTTTCAATAAATCGATTGTGGCACGAGCTGTGTGACATGTTGCGCCGTCTTGTTGGTATGATTTAATGTAATGCCACAAGATTATCTTTCGAATAAAAAAAAATTCATGTCAATCGAATAATCCATCGTTGTTTTATTGCAATTTAAAGTTCTATACCTCTAAAAAAAACACCCGTTATAACTAGAATTTTGACAAAATAATTTAAACAAAATAAAAATGCAAAAAAAAAAACAGAAAAAAATAAAATTAACAGGATTCGAACTCTGCAATGTTCGCACTGCAAATTACAAAGTGCATCACAAAACCAACTGAGCTACTAGAGTTACTGATCCGGAGTGTTACATAGCGAATTAAATATTTAACATATTTTAGTTAAAAACACAAAAAATGCATTATTTTCCGAAAACATAATCTGATCAAAAATTCCTGTTGTACTATTCTGGTTCACACCAATGTACATTACTTAGAATTTTTTCAGATTTTTAGTTTAAACCATCAGGGCTACAGGTGTGGGACAAAAATTTTTTTGCACAATTTTAGCAAAAATCGCGTCAAAATAATTTATTTTGCAAAAATAAAATTTTGATTGTTAATCCACGTACTAAGGGCTTTCATTTGATATCCTACTCAGAATTAAAAAAAAATATTTTTATTTATGAGAACATATTTGTTTATATTTTTAGGGGGATATGTTTTTTAGAATTTTGACAAAATAATTTACTCAAAATAAAAATGAAAAAAAAAACAAAATATAAAATTGTCTACTCTGCCCGGGAGCGAACACTAGTTTGATGCGTAGCAAGCAAGCAAGCTAACCATTAGACCAGGATACGCCTTCTAGTATAGTGTGTTACATAACTATAGCTTTTGTACATCGTCAAACAAAAAACAAAAAATTTGTTATTTTCCGAAAACATAATCTGATCAAAAATTGTTGTACTATTCCGGTTCACACCAATATACATTACTTAGATTTGTTTTTTCAGATGTTTAGTTTAAACCATCTGGGCTACAGGGTGTAGGGCAATTTTTTTTTGCACAGTTTTGGCAAAAATCACTATAAAATAATCTATTTTGCAAAAATAAAATTTTGATTGTTAATCCGCGTACTAAGGGTTTTCATTTAATATCCTACTCAGAATTATTTATTTATTTTTTTTTCGATGGCACATATTTGTTTATATTTTTAGGAGGATATGTTTTTTAGATGTTTTAGTATTTTTCCTATGTGCGGGTCAAAGAGTTGTATAAGCATGCCAAATTTCAACTCTCTAGATTTAGCCGTTTGGCTACAATTTTTACCGAACCGACAGACAGACAGACAGACAGACAGACGACAAAATGACGGTATAAGGGTTTTTTGGTCATACCTACAAAACCCTAAAAATGGTGCTCCCTCAAATATTTCCTGGTCCATTCAAATTTAGAAAGCTAGCGCCGCCACAGTGTAGATAACAGGTGCCGCCTATTCAAAACTAGAACAGAGTACATTCTTAAAGAGTCGAGTAGCGAGTATCCGGTTACCCAACGTCATTCCTTGTATATACTCGTGAAAATTGCCCGACGAGTCGCAACCGTGTTGAACAATTCGAATTAATTTTCAAAATTAGTGTTAGCGATTTTTAATGAAGGTTTTAAATTTCATTAATGTTACGAAAGATTAGACGAAATTATATCGCCGAATTCCTCAAAGTTGGTATTAGTGATCCTTAAGACCGGTTGAAGTAATACTAGTAACTGGTTTGACAATATATAAAGGCGCGTACTGACTAGAGCATTTGTGCACGCACGAACGCTGTGCGCGTAAAATTGTTCAGGTGAGTGCGAGATACAATTTGTTTGCGCGTACACGTTTACGCGCACGAATGCTATCCGTAGCTTGTCGGTCCCGTCAATAAGATCAAAGAACTTGTGCGCTCAGTGTGTACGGGTTTATACAGTTTATATAAATGAGCGCGTAAATTTAAGTAAACACCAGTAAACATTCAACGTGGCATAGAGTAATGGGTGCGTTTTGTTGTGTCAATTCTGGTTTCGGTTTAATCAGAATACGCGTTTTGTTGCAACTATATTCTCATTCTATTCATTCGATGACTCGAGGTCGAACGACTGGAATGAATAAGTGTGGTGGGGATGAAAAGTAATATTTGAATGCAGTTGTTTTCATTTGGTTTTTAAATGTACATATTTGAATTGAATCTTGGTATTAATGCTTGAAAATAATTTGTACTTTTAGGTATTTTCTCATTTTTTGTCCTAAAATAAATATATACCTATATGATTTTAATATAGCATTGATAAATTAAACTTAAAATGTATGTACAATTCAATTACAGGTTTTTTTATTCTGCATTTATTATTTAAATTATCCATTTAGGTGAAATATGTTCGTTATTTGTTCTAAGTATAACCATATGAATTAACGTCCAAGCAAATGTCATTCCATGTTTACTTCACGATCAAAATTGTCGTTTTCTTGCGCATCAATTCTAGTACTTCCAACCAGCCACCAACAAAACGCACCCAATGAGTCGGCCCTGCAACCCATTGATGAGTATGAAAAATATCCCGTATTATGGGAAATACGTGGAGCTAGATTTTACGCGCACAAACTAGAAATTTGTGTACGCAATTTTTTTTTTTTTACCTCATGAAAATCCATTCTCGTACATAATCCATGTGCGCACAAATGCTCAAGCCAGTACGTACCTTAAACTGTTGTTTTGTCATTTAGTAACCATTTTTAAAACCGGACTTAGTAATACTTTAGATCGGTTTTAATGATCCCTAAGTCAGATATACGGTATCTAAAACTGGTTTCAGTGTTGTTTGAAATTGGTTGTAGACACTTTTAAATCCGAAATATTAAAAATTTATTAAACTTATTTTGAATGATTTCTAAAATCAGCTTTAGTGATTGCTTAAGCCTGCGATTTCTGAAACCAGGCATTACTAAAGCCAGATATTGTTATAAACATTTTATAATTAAACAACACGAGCTAAAATTTATATGCAGCTGAAACCTTTTTCAAAATTGAGCGCTTGATTTGTCTCGTTTTACACGCAAATTAATGTTAATTTAAATTTGCGTAATTGAAATAATTATATGATGTTAAATTTGCTTAAATAGCCATTAACATCATTTAGTGAACACATGGTTTCGAATTGCGACCTGAAACAAATAATTACTGACTGTAGAAACCTAGGCAACATTTCACATGAAATGATCCACACAGTTCTTATAAGTCTATCGCACAAAACTAATAATGTAGGCATGTAGATATGGTAACATCCAATAAATTAGATGGTTAAATTCATTCGGCTGTTTGGACTGAGTATTTATTTTATAACCCTAGTATTTTGCTAAGAATTGACGTTTTAATTAACTAAATGTAATTTCAATAGACTTCATACTTCTATGTATGCAAAGTATAAATAAAAAGATAAATTTAACTACATGTTTTCATTAAACCTCTACTCAAAAATTACGGGTAAGGGAAGTGTGGGTACTGTGTTACACAGGGTACTTTGTGACATCCAACGTTGCCACGTTTTGGTGCATGTACATATATTTGTTGTGTTTAATAATAAGAGATGATGCAGTAAGTTGTTTTATAAAGATTATTGAGGCTAAATTTTGCGAAAGTATTTGGTAAGTTATTATTATTATACAACAGGTGGGCGGTATGAAAATTTTTCTACCAATACAGATGCTAAAGTGGGCGGTAGGTATGAAAAGGTTGAGTACCCCTGATCTATATTAATATAACTAGCTGGAGTGCCCGTACTTCGTACAGTTTTTATAATGAATATTTTTGCTATAACTTAAATGAAAAGTGAGGTATTTCAGTTTCAAGTAGAACACAAAATACGAGGGCTTCCTTTTAAGTTTTTACAAAAACTAAGAAAGAATTTTTTTTTGAACAATCTGTTTTATAGAATTTCAAAATATTCGTTTTTAAGAGTTATACACTTTTGCTTGCGTTCAAATCAATTCTCGAAACATTTTTTCCACTCTGAAATTGGTATCTCAAAAACATGGTTTCCGAAGGCTTCAACATCTTCCTGAGGTGACGAAAATCACTGTCCACCGAATTTTTGTTTGACATTGGGGAACAAAACAGAAAGTCGTTAGGGGATAAATCAGGTGAATGCGGGCAATGATACATTAACTCGATATTTTTCTTCTTCAAATAATCAATTGTTTAACGTGCTGTATGGTAGCTTGCATTGTCTTGATGAAGAATGATGTGAGGTTTTTGGTTGTTTTACCTGATGTGCTCGATGACTTCTGGCAAACAAACTGTTGTATACTATTCAGCACTAACTGTTCTCCGATCCTCTAAAGGAATGGTTGCGACATGTCCAATACAACCGAAAAAACAAGCGTTAATTTTCTTGGAAGTGCTTCGTAAACTAACAACTTTTTTGCGTTTCGGTTCATCTTGGAAGACCCAAACAATGGATTGTTGCTTAGTTTCCGGTTCATATGAACAAATCCAAGTTTCGTCACCTGTAACGATGTTGTATACGGATTTTGCAGTACCTAGGTTGAATTTTTTTAGCATTCCCTTACGCCGATAAACACGAGCCTTTTTTGAGCTTCAGTCAAAATATGCGGAACCCATCGGGAACAGATTTTTTTCACAGCTAAATGTTCATGTCAAATCGACTGTATTGCAGTCTGCGATATGCCAAAGGATGCATCTATCTCACGGTAAGTCACATGCCGATCTTCTACAATCATTTTGCGCACAGCATCGATGTTTTTTTTTTTTTTAATCACAACCGATTTTGGTCAACCTTCTTGAGATTCATTGCTGACGGACGCACGACCACGACGAAATTCTGCAAACCAATTGTAAACAGTCTTTTTTGATGGTGCTTCATTACCAAAAGTTTAACGAAGGGAATCTATGCATTTTTGTTGAGTTAGGCCTTTCTAAAATCGTAAAAAATCATCCAACGAGAACCTTCACGAGTAATTTTCATTTTTTCCTAAACTTGTATTTTTAACGCTCACTGTCAACAAACTACTCGGTCAATTTATAAGCTGCCATTGGTTTCCCAATAACAATAAAAAAAGAGATGTTTCAGTATTTTTGTTTAAAGGTGTACCATCGTAACTCGCCAAATATTCATCTAAATGAAAAAACGCATATAAATAAAAGATTATTTTTTTTATTGCAAACTGTTTTTGTCGTATATGATTTTACTCTTGTAGTAAACCACTGGTACGTTACTTTAAAATCGTACCATTTATTATCAACTAGGTAGCGAGCCTGTGATATAATATAAAGTCTGATCTCAAACTGATATGAGATTCCTTCCTGCAGGAGTTCAGGTAATAGGCGTGAGTGTTATCCAAGGTTCATTATTAAGATATGTAAATTAAATGATATGTATTAGTACTTACCAACTAACGGATCAGGCATCTTGTAATTAGTCTGTATCTTAGCTGTCCACTTAAGTCTTTAAAGGTAAAGATTTACACACGTTAAGCAAGATAATGCGGTTTTTTAATATCAAGTATAAAAATTTATATTAAATGCAATATTTACAATTAGTTTAGAATATTATAATTTAGGTATTAAAATAATTAAAGGATTAAAACAAGCAGAATCGGATAGATCACCAGAATGCCGACACAGTGTCTCTAAGAATTCAACAACTTAGATGTTTACGTTAACCAGACCGAATACTTCTGCTGCTCGTCTTCACAAAGACGGGTGTATTTATAAGGCATTTCTAGGCTTTTCTACGAATAAGGGTAAAAAATTGTTCAAGGAAATGTCCAAGTTATTAGGTAATAACTTTGAACAAATGTCTCCTTAAACAATGAGCCATAAGAAAAATATTTTAAAATTACGTGTTGTAAGCGTAAGGTTTCTAATTTTCTATTATCTGAATTCTCTCAAATATTAACTGTAATGTACCCTTTAAATTTCCTAAAATATGCTAGAAGTCCCTTTCAAAGAAATTCTCGCGACGGGTGGTTTGTGAAAGTTTTAGTCATTGTCCGGACGTACTGACCGATTCGTAAGTCAAAAATAAGGGAGATATGTATATGCAGATTTTAGTTTTAGGTTGCCCCTCCGTAACTCTCCAAATATTAGTCTAACTGAAATAATACGTTCAATAAAAAATGGTTAATGTTCCATATTAATCCACTACAACTAGGCTGTATGCTTAGAATGAATTATATTATAACGTTAGAAACGAGAAGGTATGGTCGTAAGAGTGGGGAGCCAATAGTAATCATTCATGCATCTGTAATTAGCAGAGAAATACGCGTTTATAACATGACGATACGTCGGAATAGAAGTGATATTTTTGGAACTCTTTATGAAGCTAATTTTTTTCAAAATATATATACTATAAATCTCATTGAAAACAGGTGAAAATTCCTTATGAGTACCTGTTTATATATCTCTATCAAGTTTCAGTTTTTTTGTCCAAAATTTTTGCTAACTAAACCGGACCTTATTAATTTTATCATTGATTGTTTGCATATAGTGAAGATATATAAATGCTTTATACAGTTTTAATACATTGACATAATTCAACAACTATGAATCCAACAAAAAAACGGAACGTTCTATTTCAGACATAAAATTGGTAGGTCGGAATATATTGATATTTTGGAGGATTCTCTCTTTTAATAAAGTTAATGTTTTTCAAAATTTGTATACTATAAATCTCATTTAAACCATTTAAATGTGACTTTAAGCATACAAAGACTAAAATTCCATTATTGAGGTTTTTCTTTAAAAACGTTAATACGTGCTAAATGTTAACAAACACTTATTAAATAATTGCTTGGATTTCAGAACGGATAACTATCAAGTACTTATTTAGATTTCAGTTTTGAATAGAAATATTGGAAATGATAAAATGATTTGTAAATGTTATGTTTTGAAAGAAAGGGGCGCCGCTTCACCAGGGCAAAATTTCTTTATAACTAGCATACGCGTTTTCTCTGACGAGTTAGTGCACTTATACGGAACATTAACCTAAAAAATATCTTACTTAAAATTATTTTTCTTTTATATATTTTTCTATTCATTCAATAACAAGGGAGGTTTTTTAAAGGGGAAATTTTTAACCAGTTTTAACGCCAAAAAACCCCTCAAGAATAAATTTTTTTAAATGCTTTATAGCCTATGTTCGAATCAAGGTTTTACTCTATCATCATACCAAATTACGTGACAATAGGTTGAGACGTTTTTCGTGAATCTCGGACAGACAGGCAGGCAAAGAATTATTATTTAGCGGATATTGTGTTATGATCTTCTGAAATGAAAACCAAAATGAGACCGAAAAAAAAAAAGATAAAGCCTCCAATTTTATTAATATAGTTTGAAGGCTGGATCTCGTACGAAAATAGGTATTTTTTTAAGAAGTAATTTCAACAAAAATTCCCGTTGACCTTTTCAGGTTACCATTAATGTACATTATTGAGATTTATTTCAGATTTTTAAAACAACTCCTTTGTGAAATAAAGTGGAGGCAAAACTTTTTTTTTATATGTTAGCGAAAATCCCATAATAAACGGTATTTTCAAAAATAAAAATTGTTTATATTTGTCTCCCGATGTGTTTTTTTTTTTTTTTTTTGTAACTCACGTTTTTATTATTATTATTATTATTATTTGTATGTGGATCAAAGATTTGCATAAATAGACCAAATTTCAACTTCTATGGTCAGCCGTTAAAATTTCTACAGTACAGACAGTCAAACACATAAGTGACATCATAAGTATTTTTTGGTCATCCCTACAAAACCCTAAAAAAGAGAATAAGAACCAAGTAGAAATTATAAAAAGATATATATGTAGGTATTACTCATTTCATTTGTATTTATTTATTTTTGGGTTCCGACGAACAGTTTTCATGATTAACACGAAACTACATCACCGAATTCCTCAAAACTGGTAGCGTTGATTCTAATAACCAGTTGGAGTAATACTAATAACTGGTTTTAATGATTCATAAACAGGTTTAGTTAATAATGAAACCAGGTTTAAAAATATAATCATTCAGATTAACTGTGCGTTTCAACCGATTCTAACGATGGTTAAAAAGGTTTAAATAAATCTTACAACTGAATTTCAGAATCACTTAAACCTGTTTAAGCTCGAGCTTTAAACCCGGGGCTTGGGGCGCGGAACCCCTGCGCCTAATTGATAATCCACTGCTGAAGAGGAGGAAAACTGATATTTATCTATCAACTCAAACACAAATAACTATACCTTTTATTTTCTTTTCCAAGCGTTTCAATTCAAAATTACCTATTCACCAGAATTAAAACATGCATAGGAAAACAGTAGATAATTGAAACGTCCCTTTGATAGGAATTACATTAAAATACCTAAAGTAACATCAAAAGTAACGAAAAGGACAAACAGACTACCATTTACACACTAAAACACCGTTTCTGGTACTTGGATGGCTTTAGTAAAAGACCTAAATAAACATTGCTACAAATTAAATGTGCCCGAACAAGCAAAGTGGATTTTCTTTTACGCGACTGCAAAATTTATTTAGTGTTACAAGTGTGACAGTTATCGATTATTAGTTCGGTCTCTACAATAGTGTGTAGCTTCTAATGGACTCATGGTTCGGGGTTCATATATATTGTATCTAAGCCTGTCTCATTTCAATCGAATTCGTTTCCTGAAAGTGGTTGATATTGATGATAAAATATAGATGCTTTCTAATCAAATCTGATATTGCCGTTATTATTTCCCAAACTTGTTGTGCACTCTAGAAAGTTCTTTAACTCTTGATGTCGTATTTTTATATATTTGTCTTTCATTTCGAAAAATAAATGTTTGAAGAAAACAATCAACTCTGGAAAAATATAAATCAATTTTTTATGTATTAGTTTCACCACAAAGCTATTTTGCACTATTCCTTAAAAATATTGTTTGAACTTCATAAGAAAGCAACCTTTAATTGAAATCTGTCTAAGAGCTACGATTGGTTCTTTGACAGGGTGGTTATTTGGCCACTGCAAAACAATTGGTCAGTGGTGCATACTCATTGTAGACAATGTAATTTATTTAATGCGGGAAACGGGTGTATTGCTGCAATAGTTTTTGATCAGATTAGTGTATTAAAAAATACAAGGCCAATCTCATAATCATTTACTGAATTCTACTATTGAGTTTCACTTAGAAATAGGCTAGTATAATATTATTATTTTTGTTCCTATAATGTCACTATTAGCTTATTTTAGTTAGTTATAGAATAGTATTTGACAACACTGTTTTACTAAACTTGAAGTATATGAAAAGAGTGCGACATTTCGTTTAGTTACTGTGTTAAAGCGAGACACATGATTTGTTGTGTAATTCAAAATAAATACTGCCACCTTTTGCAAATACAGGTTGTGAATCATATCTTAACGATTCAGTTATATATTTTCTACTCTGTTTTTAGAAAACCTATACATATATGTGTTTTACCAACCGCCAACATATATAAGGGAGGTATTGTGATCATACCGATTTTGACATTTCGAGATTTCGATGGATCTCCACGTATTGAGGTCCCTACATAACGTTTTGACTATTTTTAGCATGATGTCTGTCGGTCTGTCTGTCCGTCTGTCTGTCTGTCTGTCTGTCCGTCTGTCTGTCCGTCTGTCTGTCTGTTCGTCTGTGTACACGTGCAGAGCAAATTCGGCTGAAAGGATTTTTATGAAACTTCATACTTAAGCTTCTGCCATCAATGGCACGAGTTGATCAACTTTTGGTAAAAATCGGTTGACTAAAAATGGGAGTTTACTCGTGTCCATTTTAAGATTTTTATGAATATTTCACAACAGAAAAATATTTCGAAAAAATTTATTCAACAAAAGTTGCTATAAAAGCAATAATTAATAACTTTTATTTGAGACGTTTTTTGACAAAACGAAAAATTTCTAATAATTTTTGTAAAATTTTTGTCAATTTTTTCATACTTATATATAATACATATATAATACATATATAATACATACCTATATGTAACGTTTCCATGGGTCATGATAAATAATATCTCTGTTAGAAAATATTAGGCCAAGTTATTTCTACTCTGCTGCTAGAATGTATTTTATGCAAGTACTTTATAATGGCGGTCGGTCCTGTGGTGGCCACAGCTGATTTTTTAATTCTGTCGTTCAATATAACCAATGGATTTTTTCTAGTTTAATAAACTTTTCGAGGCCAGTTACGGTCCTTTAATCCGCGCATTTCATGAATATTGCCATGTTGTTTTAGGCCCATATTATACTACTTAATATTGGTTTAAATTTTGAGATTAACTAATTTTTTTTTTCTCGACCTTATTAATAATACAATAGTTAATTATTTTTGGGAATTAGATCATTAAATAATTATAAAATGTTTGAAAAAAGACCGGTTTCGACAATTTGTATTATCTTTTTCAGTTTATTAATTCCATAATTAGTTTTGAACTCTTCACACCATGCAAGAAGAAGATAATACACATGATCGAAACCGGTCTTTTCTCAAACATTTTATAATTATTTAATGACCTAATTGACGAAAATAATTAACTATTGTATTTTGAAATTAAATTGCTTAATATCAGTGATAATACAACCCCCAAGTGCTACTAAATACTCACTACTAACTTTAATTTCACTAATAAATATCAGGCTCTATTAACAATAATCTCGTTTCAGGAGCAGCAGATATTAAGTAGTGTCTAGTTGAATTCGCTAGTTGTGCTACAAACATTTAGTAAAAGATTATGAGCTTGGCTCATAGTATTTTTTTGGTCGTTGAAATAAATATTTTTAAAAAACTATTGTGCGGTATTAAAAAAAAAAACTCCTAAGGCGTAAAATTTCTTTATTTAAATACGATTTTTGCCAAAAATGTGCTAAAAAAATCCTAAACACCCTAAAAACCAGGGGAAATTATCTTAAATTCTAAAAAAAAATCTGAATAATGGACATTTATATAAACTAAAATAGTACAACAGGAATTTATTATATTTTCGGAAGATATCGCATTTTTTGTGTTTTTAAAACATTTTATTTTTAATGGCTAAATTATGACTAATAATGTTATATTTTCTTGTATTTAGGGTTAAGGTAGTGTACATCTTCAATAATAATGTAATAATAAAAAAAGTGACAACTGACAATCGACTTTGTACGCGAGTTAAAATACGTTGTGTAATGCAAGCTACGTAGCGTTCATGTATGAACGTATACATCTGGTATATTTTAACCTATTGTTTGAATTATTTTAGTTTGTAGTTTTTAAGATATCAAATAGAAATAAATCATTTATAGTAGTGAAATACGTATAAATCAAATAACATATTGTTTATAGTAAGAAATACGTTACTGAAATGGAAATAAAGTGAAGCCATTTATCAGTCTATTTCTTATTAATTTTATGAAGACTTAGATACAAAGCAAATCGCTGAAAAAAGCTCTTAGTAAACAAATTACCGAATTACATTATCGATTATCACAAAACTGCTGACTTTAATGTTCTGTTGGCTTTTTACACATATTATAAATACTTATAAAACCCTGAAATGTGTGAAAATTCACACTGCACATACATTTTTTTTATTATTGTTTTCCTTATCATTTCAAATATTATATGTTTTATCCAAATTCTCTGTCCTTTATTGTATGATGATAAATTACATATGCTGAGCAATGTTTCTAACAAAAAATTCAAGCCATAAAATCTGTTACATAAATATTTAAATTTAATAAAACAGATAGACTATGAAAAAACTACAAAATTTCATACACGCCTCCAAAATTACTTTACTACCAAAGCCAAGATTTAATCCAAAGTCTGCGATATAAAAAGAAACTTATGGTCTCTGCTGAAAAAAATTCCCGCATCGTGTGACTGAGACACATATATCTGTCTGGCTTACTCCCTGTTTCTTATAGGTGATAATATACTTGGAAGATGTTCTCTATATATATATATATTTTTTTTTGTGAAGTCCATTTCATTTCAAACATGTCAATATGAAGATATATATCTTTGCTGTCAATGAAGACTGACGTTACAGACACTGACCGATCCATTGGCGTACAGTGAAAACTCAAAGAATGGATGTAAAAACTAGGTAGTAGTAAAGTATTAGAAAGGAAAAAAAATGGATGATAACCTTAATATGATAGATTAGATAACTATTTGATTTTGTGGAAATTTCTGTAAAAGTTTTGGTTTAATCTTATTAACTGTAAATACGTTTACACCAGACCGACATGGTCCTGCCAAATGTCGAAAAATTATGACCTTATTAGCTTAAACACGTCTGATGGGACATAAGCAATGTTTATCGCTTCCAGAAATTTTTGGTAAATTTTAAAGAGTCGTTCAATTTCAGTCTAGCGACGAATGTAGCAGCCCGTTATAAAGCCAACACCATGTCGTCTGACAATTTTATTCGAAATGACGGTTATTGTGACAGTGAAAAGTCGCGTTTCTAAAACCACGGTGGAGATAGGTGCTAGTTCCAGATCATTGTCTTAAGACGTGGATTCGCGACAGTGTTGTAAGACTATGTCGCTCCAGTGTAAATACGTTATTATACCCTATGCCCATTAGCGCCCATCGCGCGACTATTCTACGAAAAAAAAAAATCACAATTGAGGAGCTTGAGGGAAAAGGGTATCAAGCCACATTTTGTTACTTAATAAGTCGTATGTAAAATTGGACAACATATATATGACATTCTAAACTAAGAATTTATATATTAATTTACAAGGCAATTTTAAGAAAGAAAATTATTTTTTTGTTAAATAAACTGTGATTCCAGAAATACATTTGATATTTCAAAATTATATTCTTGCAAGTTTTCAACATATGGCTTGATACCCTTTCCCCAAGCTCTTCAACTGAAACTCTTATTTCTTCTTACTTCGCATTCGGGTCTCTTTAGCCGTATAACATCGAACGCCTCTTTTTTGTACTTTATAATGAAAGTAATACTAAGGTGACTATATTTTTGGGTTCGAAATCTACGACGGAAAGTCAAAGAATCGGGATCAAAAATATGTATATTTGTTATAAATAAAACAATTCAAATATAAGTGTGAAAATTTCTTTATTAAAATGAATAAGAAGGTAACCATTTATATTTTTTAAAATTATGAATTATGTCTTTTCTGCTCTGAAGCATTTTATAGAAATCTTAATTTTGCGTCGCTTCATTTGTATTACCTTGTTGATACGAACATTTTTATAAGTTGCAATACACTCATACCTCGCTTTACGGCCTAGATAAGTTTCGGAAAAGTTGGACGTTAAGCGAAAAGCCTTATAACGAATTAATTATTTTGATATAAACCCATATAAATTCAATAGGATCGGTTCCAATTTTTTATAAAATAACGTAATTTTTAGTTTAAAATGCATTTTTTTCTTTATATGTATTTCATTTGAAAATGCTTAGATATAAAATAAAAATACATAACAAGCACAAATAGTAATAAACTGAAACTAAAAAACTATACTGTCATCATCACTTTCCGCTGTTGTGGATTGACCCGGTTTAAAAAATGTATCCAACGTTGTTTGTCTTGCCTTGCTTTCTGCTTCTTTTTGTAGTTCTTTATAACAGCTAATGGTTCAGTTAATATTCCTCGAGAAATTTTAGCGCTGCGTTCTACGTCGGGATCATTTTGAAGACGAATGTTTATTCCTTGTTCGAAATAAGAAAGCGCATTCGACAAGTTCTTTGATGCTAGCTGTTTGCATACAGCAGGCTCTGGCTCCTCAGCAAAAGCTCGTTCTGCTTCTAATTGGATCAGTTCCTCGTGTGAAAGGGGCCCACAACCAGCCTATCGATTTTAAAAAATTTCAAACCAACTACCGCTTGCTTGGAATGTTACATCTTCCATAGATTTATCGGTACTTTTCTTGGATAGTCATTTGCCTCATATAAACAAGATTTTTTTAATTTTTTCCATAATACTGCTTCTTTGGCGAGTTAATTTTAAGACACTTAAAGGCGCAGCAGATTGCGAATGAGGTTTAATTTTTTCTTTTTTATCGCGAATAGTTTGAACGGTAGACTCCGCCAGTCCTACTGACTTACAAATTTAGATAATTTTCTCACCAGCTTCAACACATTTTGTTTTTGCCGTTCAACGAAACATTTTGGGCCGTATATCGAAAAAGTACCATAATTAAATAAGGCCGTTATAGCGAAAAGCCGTATAAAGAGCGGCCGTATAGCGAGGTATGAGTGTATAGTTAAAGTAAATGCAGTAAGTGATAATTTTTATTTTCATCAATTATTGTTCTGAAATTTGGGACAAATCGGGATGAAATAATGGGATTCGGGACAACTGATTGCGAAGAAATTCGGGACTGTCCCGAAAAATTTGGGAGCTATGGTCACCTTATTAATAAAGAAAATAAGAAGTTTATGGAACCGCCGTTGATATCGACGAAATCGTCACTACTACAATGTCAACCAATACGCGCACATTTTGGCTACATGCGTTTCAGATCATTTGGTCGTTTGGAGAGTTGTTGTTTAGAGCTTAGTATTTTATACGATAAATATTAATCGAGGGAAATTGTAGAGTCTCCAATGTGGTTTTAGTAACGCGATTTTTCACTATCGCGATATCCGTCATATTGAATGAAGTTATCAGACGACATTGTGTTGGCTACTAACAGAACTATCTAATTTGGAAAATACATTTAAAACAAATTAAGGAATGTAAAATGAATGATGACGCTATCATGGTGGGAAATCTGATAGCGTTTGTTAGCAAGTTAATTCTTGTATGTCGTTAGTTTTAAATTTATTGTTAATAAATTTAATACATATATTTTCATAGGTAGTTTTTTGAAAATTTGTTAATTTTTTAATTCATTTTTATCACTGATTTGCAAGAAAATAAATTCATTTAATTCATCCGTCAATGGAAGTTGTTTAATTAATGTTTCGAAATTAATTAACTCATCTCATTAAAAAATTATCTCTGCAGAGTTTCAACCAGATTGTAAAATTTTGTAGGCACATTTCAAGACATTTACTTGTTTGGTCAATTAAACCACAATCATATTCACAATTTTAAGGAAGTGCTGTACAAATAATATTTAATTAGAATATATTTGTCACTTGATTTGAACATTTTTAACAGAAGATTTATTTTGTCCGTTCACTATTAATAAAAAAACACTAACCAAATACCACAGCAACAATTAAGAAGATTCGTCCTCAACAAAACAAAAGTTTAAGAAGTTTTAGCAAAGTGGACAAGAACAAATGACCCAAGGACTATAGAGTTAGTTTGGATCGGTTCCAAACATATTTCGTAACATCATCCGGCCATGAATCAAAGTTCCTTTAAGCCTCTTCTGTGACACTAGCGTATAATTGTGCGTACCCTGTCACTAGATGAGCGAATAGAGAGAAAGGGAGCCGGAGGTTAGAAGTGCTGAGGAGGTTGATATCACCCCTAAACGCGGGGACAAGGGATACTAAAAGAGCTCCAGTTATTGAACACTTTGTGCTATCGGATGATTGATGCCGGGATCTTACTTCAATAAATTCTGTGGTACACAATTTGATGTATAGTGATTGATCGAAGGAGGCTAAATTAATATCTCCGAATTTATTCAGATGGTGCTTTTTGCGAAATTGATATCTCACACCTTTTTGCGACTTTAAATTTTTTCTTAATGTGTATATCACGGATATCTGGATTTCTTAAGTGCTAGCGCGGATGTCTGACATCTTAAAAATAATCTCAAGTTCTACAGATGTTGGAATTTATTCTAGAGAATATTTAAAGGAAGATGGTTAGAACTATTTGTCAAACATTCTTGGTATTTATTTTTTAATAGGTTTATCATTTATCATAAAAAAATTACTAGTTATTTCAATTATTTTTAGAACGTAACTTAGCAATTATTTATAATTAGTCAAAAATGCGTTAACAAATATGACATAAGGATAATATTTAATCTCTACTGGAATAAAAGACATTCTCAGTGAAGTAAGAAAAGGCTATATCTAAGGCAGTACAGAGCTTAGAACTTCTGTACAATTTTATTATATATTTGATCACATGATATCTTTGCAAGTTGGTTCTGATCTACGTCTCTTAATTTTCCAATTAACTAATTTCCCAGCGAAACGAATATATACTTCTGGCGCTATACCCTGTTCGAAATGCAGAAATAGTAATAAAATCACATGAAAGAATGAAGTGAATCGAATTAAGTGTTTAACAGCCAATGAACGACAAGAGTACGACAAAATTATCTCGTGAACATTGCATGATACTACTTCTTGATTTCGAAAAGAGTTAATTATATTGTTTGTGCGAGAAATAATAATAAAAAGTTAAATTTTTTGGCGCACAGCAATGATGGCTCTTTGCGCGAGAAATAGTACAATGATAACGTTTCGTTAATTAAAATTAACGTGAGAATCCCCGCCTACTAACTTGCGGAGCACAGTTTCGATAATGCTAATGTTGAGTTAAAAGATAAAAATATTTATTTTATTTATTTATTTATAAATTTCAAACTTACAGGCAATATGCTTAAATAGCTCAGTATCATATAATAATAATAATAATAATAATAATAATAATATGTTTATTGACAAAAATTACACGTACAGAGCATGTTTTTCGTCAGTCAGGTACAATATATAAATAGTAACCTATAGCTAGTGAAATTAGAGCAATGTCAAATATTATAAAATAAGAATAAAATAGAAAAAATACATAAAATAAAAAATATAAAATATTTGGAGTCAACAGTTCCAATTCACAGTATTTGTATCAAAATTTAAAAACTCTTCAAATGTATAAAATGGATTAGATTCCAAGAAATCCTTGACTTTAACCTGAAAATTATTTAAGGTTAGAGATTTAACATTATCGGGCAATATATTTAAAAATTTAATTGTAAAGAAATTACAATTTCTGGTTTTCATTAATCTTGTAAAACCTAAATAGAAATTAGTTTTATTACGAGTGTCATACGTATGTACTTCTTCCACAGTTTTGTAATGTTCCTTATTTTTGTGTCCGAAAATTAAACACTGGAAAATATAAAGCGATGGCAAAGTCATAATTTTTAAATCTCGGAAAGCATGCTTACAATCCGCTCTGTAAGTTGTTCCAGAAATGATTCTAATAACTCGTCTTTGTAAGGCAAAAATTCGTTTTGCTGAGGCACTATGTCCCCAAGCAAGCAGGGCGTAAGAAATGTGCGATTGGAAAAGAGCATAGTACGACATTTTTAAAACATTGAGAGCTACACAGTCAACGAGGTTTCGAATTAAATATATTGTTCTACATAGTTTATTTGCCAGATTTTGTACATGATGGTTCCAGGTCAACGTGGGGTCTATATGAACGCCTAGAAATTTTACTGACTCCGGATTAGTAAATTCAGAATTCTTTAAAGTAATTAATAATTTATTTGTTTTATCCATGTTTAAGCATAGCTTGTTTGATAAAAACCAGATATGTGAATCATGAATTAACTTGTCATTTTTTAAAAAAAGATCATTTTGAGATTTTGATCTGATTAACAACGTGGTGTCATCCGCGTACATAAAATGGGAGCAGTCTTTAACACATGAAGGAAAGTCATTAACAAAAATTAAAAATAAAAGAGGTCCTAAAATAGATCCTTGTGGAACTCCACAGGTAATAGGTAAGGGTGTTGAATCTGTGTCTTTAAACTTAACATACTGCAATCTATTAGTTAGATATGATTTCAAAAGTGTACAACTGTTTTGGTCAAAGCCATATTTGGTTAGTTTAGTCAGTAAAATTTCATGTGACACGCAGTCGAACGCCTTACTTAAATCTAAAAACGTGGACAGACAGTATTCACGGGCTTCTAAACCTTGTAATACTTCATTAGTAAATGACAGAATGGCATCAGTTGTAGACTTATTTTTTCTGAAACCGAATTGCTGCTTATTAAACAGATTATGTTTTTCAAAATAAGTTACAATTTGGTTGTATAATATTCTTTCAAAAATTTTTGATATTATTGGTAGTAGAGAAATTGGACGAAAATTGTTGGGATCTTCTAAATCACCCTTTTTAAATAACGGCAATACACATGCCAGTTTCATAGAATCTGGGAAAGTATTGGAGGATAGACATAAGTTGAATATTTTTGTTAAGGGGCTAATGATTAAATTTTTAACTGTTTTTATAATATCGGTATTAAGACCGTACGCGTCTTTTGCTTTACTATTATTTAAATTATTTATTGCATTTCTGACATCATTTAGACTAATAGTTTGGAAGGAAAAATTTTGTTCAATATTTATATTATTCATGAAATCTAAGAAGTTAAAATTTGCGTCTGTTAATGAATTTAGGACTGTTTTATACACGTTTATAAAATGGGAATTAAAACTAATAGAAGTTAAGGAGGTTTCAGGTGGTTGTTGAGTCTTATTCTGTCTGTTTTGATTTATAATTTGCCATGACGATTTGGGAATATTGTGAGAAGTTATAATGTAACGAGAATTTGCCTCTACTTTACTTTTTTTGATTTCCGCACGATATTTAGCTCTAAAGACGTTTCTTTCTTTTAATGTCCTTGGGTTGGGGTTATTAATATAGGCTAGGTCTAAATCTTTAAGAGTCTGTCTCATACTTTTAATTGTAATATTGAACCATGGAACTTGATTATTATTTTTTTTGGAGAATTTTACTAGCTTAGTAGGAAAGCAAGCATCAAAAATAGAGAGAAAAGGTTTGAAAAAAGATTCGAAAGCGATATTTCCATTGTTTGTAAAGGTACTGGAAGGCCATTTAACTGCTTCCAATGTGTTATAAAATAAGTATTTCTGATTGCAGGTAATTGGTCTAATTAGTTTAGATTTTTTAACGTTATAATAGGGCTTGAAGTGATAGTTACAAAAAAAATTTATACCAGAGTGATCGGATAGACCAGATACAAACTTTGTAACTATGGTATTGTTAAAACTGGAATCTAATTTCTGAAAAATATTATCTATACGATTTTGACCTCTCGTATTAAAATCTACCAGGGATATCATATTGTGGGAAAGTGTAAAGTCAAGCATTTCTGTGGCATCTTTCTCATTGGAGTTAAACTTTACATTGAAATCTCCACATAAAATAATGTTTTTTTTTAAATCTATAAGCGTAAATATCTTTCTAGTTTGTCTATACATATTTCAACGTTTGAATCTGGATTTCTGTACAGATTAATGATAATTAAATTTAATTCTCTTATTGAGATAGCACTTATTTCGCAATGACACTTTATGGATAGATTATTTATTTTGGCTAAAGGAATGACAGTGAAGTGAGTTTTTGTTAAAATTAGTGAGCCGCCATAACCATTTGCATCTCTACAGAAATAGGATGCTATCTCATAATTTAATATTTTAAACACAGATATTTCATCCTGGGTAAGCCAATGTTCAGTTATACATATAATGTCGTAGTTTTCATCTATTATTAAAGCCTCCAAAGTATTTATTTTACGTCTTACAGATTGGACATTTAGGCACAAAAGTTGAAAATCAATTTTACTATCTTTAATAATACTACTATGGTTTTTGTTGGGTGCGAAAAAGTACTTTTTTATTCATAGTTGCATTGGATTTAAAACTAGCATTATTGACATTAGGTATATTATTGTTAATATTATTTCTAATCGCTGGCTGAGAATTGTTAACATCGTTTATGTTACTTAGATTTAAACTATTTATTTTGTTGCATAATTTTTGAGCAATAAAATGTTTCGTACTTGCTTTTAAGTGTATGCCGTCTGGTAAGTAGTTGTTTACATCAATATAAAAATTGGTATCAAACAAGGATACATGATGATTAGATTCTGTAAAATCGTACAGACAGCAATTATTTCTAAAAATGGTTTCATTATAATTGTAAAATCTATCGTAACGATAAGGTACCGCTAATATAATTACATTTGTGTGTTCCAACTTAGTGAGAGCCTCTTTGTATTCTCTTCTGAGTGTTACGTAGTCATTCGGGTAGTTACAGGTTCCACCGATAATTACAACAAAATCTTTTTTTGTATAATTTTTGGTTAGTGCTTCTAAGTTTGAAATTACATTTTTTAAAAGTGCACCAGGTTTAACAAATGCTGAAAATTCGAAGTCTTTTTGCCTCTCTTGTATCATAGAGCTAAGAGATCGACCATGACTGTCTGTTAGTAATAATATTTTATTTTTCGTAATTTTTGGTACTGGTGCTTTACTATTTCCAGCGGATATAGTTACTGGGTTATTTGTCTTAGACTTTTTATTGTGCTGAGTTACTTGCTGATTGCTCGTTTTCTTTTGCTTTCGTTTAGTATTGCTACCAGTTTCTTTTCCGTTGTTGTCAGTCTGTGTAGAATTACAGGAATAGGAAATTACAGTCTGGGTCTCTTTATTGCTTACTGTTACTGCCTGATTTTTTATATCTTGTAGATCTCTAATTACTGTATCTTTTATTGCATCTTTTTTTCTTAACAACTCAACTTCTCTTTTTAATTGTTCAACTTTACATTCAAGTTCAGAATTTGTAGAGTTAGCAGCCGCTAGTTTGTTTTGCAGATTTATGATAATATCTTTAAATTCTAGTTTATTACTGTCATCACAGTCGGAATCTAAGTCACTATTATGTACTACATTTATGATACTAGTGTTTGGACTGCTAAAAATTTCATTTTCAAAATTGTATTTTTTACTGACTTTACTCCGAGTATACATCGTTAAAATGAGGATATATAATAATTTTTTTTTTTAAATAGAATAAAATTTGATAAAATAAGATGTAATAAAAATTTTCCAATCAAGTTTGTGCCTAAAAGTTAATAGGATCAGGTAATAAAGTAATATTTTACAAACTAAGATCGTGTCACAATGTTAAAATAAAAATGAATAAATAATACAATAAAATATAAAATGCAATAAAACAAGATAAAATAAAATATTAATAAATAAAAATTGTCAGAGATGTATAAGATGTCGTATTTAAGTCATATAGGATAGAAATAAAATTAAGAAGTTACAAACACGTCATAAAAATATAAAAAATTCTAAACATAAAATTTAAAAATACATGTTTCGTCTTTGTGTACACTTGTCACTTAGAGTTTAGTAGAAGTATTTTTAATTTAAAAAATAAAAAATAAAAAATACTTTCAGTGCGGGATTCGAATAATATACAGAATGTACTAAATTAAATTTTACAAAGTATTAATTAACTGGATGGATACTATATTTTTTTAAATATTAAAATTTTAACAATTTGAATTGAATAATTTTGAAAACCTATTTGTGGAAGAATTTCATCTGTTATTAGTTAAATGAAGTCGTTCTTGTAATAAGTCTAGGTTCCTCGCAGTCCTACTAGAAGCTCTCAGCTGGAAGCTTACAGGGATGTCAGGCGCATATATTCCATTAAGTAAACACAAATCACATATATTACGTCGGTATTTTACTGACATGATATTCAAAATGGAATATCTCTCCATCCGACTCGTATCACCATAAGGAATGCCCAGTTTGAAAATAGCATAAAACTTAGTGCTTACTACTTCTGTTTTCATTTTTGGAAAAAAAATATTTTCAGTAAAAATCACAAAACATCGTCCCTAAGACATATCAAGGCAGGAGTCTCACAAGGAAGTATTTTAGGCCCAGTTCTATTTAATATATTTGTTAGTGATATACCGCCCAGTACAGCCGCTAAATTCGTCAATGATACGGCCCTACTAACGCAGCTTTCTGAACTAGAAATAGGTATAGAAGATCTTCGGATAGCTACAGACACAGTATCTAAATTGCTCAACACGTGGAACATTCGGAAAATTTAGAACAAAGATATTTAGCCTCAGAAGAGTGAGAAATCCGCAGAATATAATAATTCATAACCAACAACTCGAATGGAATCAAAAAAACTGAGACGGTTCAATATGAATCCCCCTAGATACTCGTCTAACCTGGAGCCAACACATCAATAACAAACTGCAATTATCCTACGCGAAATTACAGCAATTATTCCCCTTAATCAACAAAAAATCTAAATTCAGAATCAAAGTTAAATGCGACACATTGCTCTACAAATCCCTGCCTAGACCTCTTCTGATGTACGCATGTGAAGTATGGGGAAACGCGTCGCCAACCAACTTTAAAAAAAATCCAAACTTTCCAAAATAAAGTTCTTAGAATACCCTCAACGCTCCCTGGTTCATTCGAAACGAACAGATACACAACGAACTATTAGTGCCGAACATAAACAATTTTATTAAAAAAGTTAACCAAAAATTCATAAGAAACATAAACAGTTGTGAAAGTTGAGCTATTTACAGAATAGGAAAAAAAGACATCCATAACAGACTCGAAAGACGATTACCCCAAGACATTTACGTATCGGATGAAAATAGCGATTAACATTGTTAGTGCAAGCAAAAATAAAAATATATGTATATATAAATAGACAATTTTGTTAATCTAGTGTAGTTAGGTTAACCTGTAATTAGTAACTGATATTTTTTTGTAAGTAGATCACAGCTGTGAATAACAAATGTAATTTGCTTAACCAGCCATAAACAATTAAAAAAACTTACTCTGTACTCGTTTTAACCTTTCACATAAAGTTACTTGCTGAGGAGCCCATATAGTGATATTCAAGATGACTTCTTGGGAATGAAAAGTATAACAACTTGAAAATGGATATTGGTAAAGTCTTTGGTTTGACGAATAATAAAACCAAGCATCTTTAGCGACTTGATAGATATGATGTTTATATACATTTCGAGCGACAGATGGTCAGTGAATATGACACCGAGACCACGAATTTCTGATTCATTATCAAGATTAACGTCATTAAAATAGTATGTACCACCTGTCTTAATTCCATTTCGTGAGAAAATAATTGTCTTGCACTTGGTACAAATATATGGCTTTAAATAGTTTTCCTTACATCTACTTTCAATTATGCATAGATTTGATTGCAGCACAACTGTGTTGACAGCGTCATTAACTTTAAAAAGAACTTGATGTCGTCGGCGAAGAGCAGATATGAAGCATATGCCAACCTGTAGCCGATATCGTTAACAAAAATTGAGAATAAGATCGGCCTTAGGTGAGAATCTTGTGGCATACTTGAGGTAACAGATATTGCTTCAGAAGTTTAGTTGAATATCTTGACAAATTGTTTTCAACCATAATGATCAGATTCGAGGCATTGGAGAAGATTACCGCTCACACCGTAATCTTATAATTTTGCTAACAAAATTCGGTGGTCTACTTGATCTATCTTTTAAAAAATAGAATATTCTTCTTCTATAAAATATGACAGAATCTACCAACATAAATACAAAATATCCTTAATATAAAATTCTCTTTAATAAATCATATCCATAGTGTACTTAAAGATTTCTTTTGAACATTTTTCGTAACTATCTCGGAAGTCGGCAATAAGGAATGTTAATGTAACAGTAACTCTAGGAGCAGTTTGCTTTATGCGTTTCAATTTGGATTAAAGTTTTTCTTTTGAGAAACTTTCGTGAAAACTCGTGAAAATTTAATGCTGTTAGGTTACGTTCGGTATTTTTAGCAGCGGTAAAGAAACATCGATGCAATGTGAATGTGAGAAGTTTCAAAGTTTCTGTTGCATACACGCGCATTTCTAGAGCTTTCTATGTTAACTTAAAAATCTATTAATAATATATCTCGTATATTTCTCAGAAGTACTCGATTTATTCATAATTCAGATTTGAATAAAAATATTCCATACAAGGAATATTATTCTCATAGGCGGACATAATATTTCGTAGAATGTATGTAATATATCATAAACCATGTTAAGGAAATATTTCTAGGACTGAAAACTGAAACAATGAAAATAAGACAAAGTAAATATTGTTAAACCTTGGATAGCGAGCATAATTCGTTTTGAAAACGTGCTTGTAGTTTAAAACGCTCGTATACCAAGGCAAATTTTCTCAAAAGAAATAATGGAAATTCAGATGATTTGTTCCACAACTGAAAATCTTTATACATAAAAATCATTTTCTGTTTGTTTGTCGGTTTTTTATGCAAAGCCAAACGGATGGACCGATTTTCACCAAATTTAGTACAGGGGAGATAAAATAATCCGAAGAAGGTTTTAGTGAGGGCTAAAACTTCGTCTTTGTCCCCCTAGAGGGCGTAATGGGGAAGGGCCATCAATTTTCACGCTCCGTGCAGTTTGAATTGATTTAGTATGCTAAACCTTAAGAGATATATTGATATAATGTAGACAAAAATGTAGATCTTAACTAGATCTAAAAAAAAAGTCCAGGTGAGCATGTACCTATAATGAACCGATATAGTGTATTGGGCAATTTTCTGTTTTTAAACGTAATATTTTATGTATTATAAAGTTTATGGGTGCATAACATCGGAGTTTTATAGTGATGTATCAATTATTTTCGAATAATAAATTAGACTAATATATAAATAAATAGTAATAATAAATTTATCTAACACTATATATCAAAAATTAATAATAACGCAGTTATTACAGCGTGAACAGAAGTCGGAAATGCAAATATGTTGAGAGTTGTGGAATTTGTCAAAAGGTGGCAGTGCTAAGTAGTTTTTATTACAGTGACTGTATAAAGACAGTGTGGCCATATGAACTGTAGCCGCCATGTTTATTCCAGATTTGTATTGGGTTATATGGAATAAATGTTAATATATCCTAATATATTATAATATTGCTATAATTTTTAATAGTTTTACGTATTTATGTTTATATATATGTGAATATCAATTTATTGTTAAGAAAAAACATGTATATGATTCAACATTTATTAAGATAAATATTAAAATTGCCTACCGATGAAGGTATTTTTTTGAAATGTTTGCAACATAAAAAGAAAACAAATGAAAAAAATTCTTAAAAAAGGACATGAAAGGAAATAAAAGAGATATGTTTTTATTATTTTATAATTTTATTTGAGGACCTATAAAAACTAAAACATTTTTTTTATAAAAACGGGAGTTACATTTTAATTTGAATATTTTAAATTTAAGAAAACAAGTTCAAACAGGACATTAGAATTAGAATAAAAAGATAGGGAAAAAATGATGATAAGGTTCTATAAAAATTAGAGAATCCTACATCTCTCTAATATTTGGGAAAACGCATGTTTATATAAAAAAATAGGATATTTTCATATTAAAAAAGAATAAGCAGAACATGTTATATACACTGAGTTCAAAAAGAAATTACATAAGAGTTGACTATGGAAAAATAAAATAAAGTATACTACAAGCTTTATGTAACAATAAATAACTTATGACAACAAGAGTGATTTAATTAATTCAGACAGTAAATTAATTCTAAAGCTTTCTGTTGACATTACTTTTATTTTTCATAGCCAACCCTTATGCAATTTCTTTTTGAACTCATGGTATAAATGATATATTAATAAAGAAAACTGATTTATATATTATCAATTATGCATTTATTCAACTAAAATTATGGTCAGGTGAAAAATAAAATGAAATCAGCATGGAATAACATTAAAATTAATGAAAGTAAATACTTCTTATAATTGTGAAGCCATCCATTGATTTACTGGCATAATGTTTTTTTATGTTCATTTAGTCTTTTTTTCCCAGCAATTTTAAACCTAAACATAACAAAACGTTTCAATATTTTTAATTTTAATTTGTGACAATTTAAAATATGTGCACAGTTTACATTATCTACATTACTCATTACTCATCACAAGCACAACAATATTCACTATTAAACGTCTAAATATACGTATATTATTTGAAAATATCAGTTAAATCTGTTGAAACACAAGCTAAACACATGTAAACCATATATAATCTGTAACAAAGTTGGAAGAAATATGGCGGACTTCAGCTCGACCAATAGAAAATGAGAGCATCGTATGGCCACACTGTCTTTATACAGTCACTGTTGTTTTTATACTCTACTGCCTAACGGTAGTCCAAATTACTATACCTACCGTTTTATATATTTAACTTTATAATCGTTATGTTCCACATTTTTGGAATTAATCACTACATTAATTCCAAAAATGTGGAACAAAATGTTGATTTCACTAAATGCTGTAGCGAAGCACGGTTACACCCACTAGTATTCATATTAAAATGATTAATTCAAAATATAAAGTAAAAATACATGAGAAAAATTAACCTCCAGTTTATCTTTGAAAAGAATCGTTGCAAATGTGAGGGACACGAGAGAGTGGGGATGAGGAGGAGGGTTATTGTGTAGGACGAATTTTACTAAACTAATGGAATCAGTGCTATCTGCTAGCCCACTGTGCTCTTTTTCTTTTTATGCGACTGTAACAAGGAACCTATCTGAAGGAACTTAATGAATGTTTGAAGCAAGCCGACTGAGACTGAGCATGGGAGATGATTACGCTCAATCCTAAGTGTATACGTACTGCTCGTATTGCAAGATTCTCATTTATCAAGTTTATATAAAAAATATGCTTGTCTTGCAAAACATTCGCAGACCAAGTTACTTGCAATCCAAGGTTTTACTATATTTGTATCTAAGTCGGAACATGCATATTTACGTCTAGACCAGATTTTCTTTTCTTTTTCAACAAAATGCTTCTGAGCCAACTTGACCTAGCCCGCGGTAACCAAATCTTAAATTTTTGTAAAATTTGCAAGTCGATTGATAAACTTATTATTAGTGTACGGTCAAACTAGGTCTTATCTTTTAATTGGAAAAAATCATTGTTCTTTCTAATTTAGAAGGACTGAAGTCTACTAACTCCTAGATTGGCCGCTCTGTATTAGAAATTAAATTACATATTACTTTTTAAAAAATTATTACGTAATATTTTACATTGAACCGTTACTGTAATATTGTAGTAAATGTTATTGTAATAAATAGCTATGTATAAATGAAATAGAATATTTACTTGGCCGACAATGGTTCAAAAAGCATATGGTTCCAGAAAGTCATCAAAATATCATACGCTTGGATGTTGAGAAAGAAATACTGCTCTATTTCAGTCGCTCTTCCCACCACTATGCTAGAACTGTTGCATGTACAAAAACATATTGAATATATTCAAATATAACAGATCAACATAAAAATTACAAACGTACATTAGTACGAGTAGTGCAAATCCGTGATTGATAGGTTACACATAATTGTGTGACATAGATGTATATTTGTTTATCGTTTCTCCATTGGTCAATCGGCATGTAAATTTTCGTGAAGTTTACAACCTGTATTTCATTTTTTGCTTTTGCGATTACTATTGAGATTCTGAATGAATATTGGTCGTTCGGGACGAAAAATGCGCTCCGGTGTCGTACTTTTAACTACCTAGCTAACCCGTCTAATTTTTTTATTTGTTTTTATCGAGCCGGTTTTAAGTATTTACCAACACCCCACTGCATATACCCACTTTTTGGATTTCTAAATCTTTTCTATCTCATTCAGTCACCTCAAAACTGTTACTCGCTCAGCTCCTAGTTGTTCTATGTGTTTGTTTTGCGTATGCGTTGGATTGTAATTCAGTAATGCTTGGAAATCGTTACTCGGTTGGCTACCGACATCAAAATAACTTGTTTTAAAATACCGTAACCAAAATTTGATTTGAAATTGATTCGGAGGCTTCAGCGTCATTTTTGTCTTCTTGCAGCTCATACAGAGGATCTATTCTGTAACTTCTAGACAGTTACATGCACAGTATCATGTCACCTATGCACACTGAACTGTTTCCGTAGACTTTTTGTGATGTTGTTTTGTATTCGACATTACTGAAAATAAGTGGCGCCATTATGAAATTTTGACATATTGTGATAGTCAGAATAGATATCTAACAGGGGTTTATTTTGAATAGAAATGCCAAAAGTCTTACAAAATATCAATAATAATTCCGGAAATATATCGAATTCCTTCAAGAATATTGACTGTAATATAACATCGTCACTGGGATCAATGGAGAGGTTTGCAGATACCATTGGAGCAATTGTGCAAAACAGCTTATTTAGATTAACTAAATTTTATTAGAAGTATCTGATATGTTGAATATAAATAAGTTAAATAACACTGAAACAATTATAAAAATAAATGATTTTCTTCTCATTAAATTACCTTCTCTTTTCCACATCAAGTACATCTTAAAATACATAAAATATATATCCCTGCGCCATAATTAAAACTAACCTACAAATATATTCAAACGTATGTAACCAAGGACAAATGTAAAAAAATAATAACACTTTTCAAAGAGGAAACGTTTCTAGATCAAGAGCGACACAACACTTTTAAAAGTGCATTATCGATGAGTTACAGAATACCAGCACAAGGTGTTGAAAATCGGAACTTTCAACAAGATACCGTGGAAACGATTGTCAAAAAGCTTACAGAATAGACCTCCAGAATGCAGTGTCGAGTATACAGTTGTTTGTCGCTTATCGTACTTAAAACTGTTTTATGAGATTATGTTTATTATTAAATCGGTTTTTTAAAAACTTTATGCCAAAAGTATGTCAAGTCTTCAAAAAGAAGAAAGGGAATATATGCTCATCAAAATGGTCTAGAAATATTAGATGAGGCTGGAAAAGGAATTTTTGTTTGATATTTTATAAATATTCTGTTAATGGTGTGTGGCAGGTCCGCCGCATGTGTGCTGCCTATGTGCGTGCATTCATGGGAATGCTTTTTATTAGAGTCAAGCCCAAATGACGTAGGTGGGGATATAAGTTTGCACAACTGCGCGATTTGACTAGTGTGGGGCGATTTTGTGTATGTTTGCACACGGACAGTTTACGCACGCGCGGTCGCTCTTTTTATTTGCTTGTTGAGGCTTTTTAGGATAATAAATGAAAATTCCTTTCTTGATTTCATTGAATATCCTAGTACCATTTTAATGAGTATATTTGAATTATAAACAACTGTACCATTGTGCTGAAAAAATAACATACTAAAACTTTTGCACACGCTTAATGTAATTCGTGTAATTGCGAATATGAGAGAAATCGAATAAAATATAATAGAATAAATCCAATTCTGCTTCATTGAATTATATATTCATGGTTCTATGTCCAATACATGCAAATTGTTAAATACATCTCCTAGCTGTGCATAGAATTACATCTGACTAGATGGTTGGATTATTTCATGAAATATTTCCAGTTTATCAACTGGAAACAATGATTTATTTTTAACTCCTTAAAGTTGCACTTATTGTCTTCAGAGAATATTTTTCAGATGTTCATTTCTTTTTCTAATATTATTTATTTTACATCGGCCTATTTCTGCAACGAGGTTAATCGTTGATGCTAGAGGGCGAGCTCCTACACCTGAATGAGGGGCGGAGGAGTGAATGATTGTGAAAATGGGAGTAATGTAAACAGCAATGTAAACACCAATGGGGACTTAAACCAATAACCTCACAATTCAGATTTGAATTAATGTACAATTAATCTGACACAAAAAAAAAAAATTAAAAATTATGTTTTTTTTTTGTTGTTTTATTTTATATTTCACGTTTATGGCATTTGCTACTTAGGCAATTAGCCAAGACAATTCTTATTTTTGGAAATTCCATGCCTGAACGGGTTTCGAAGCCGAGACGTTAGCAACGCAGAGCCACATGTGTTACCACTACGCTACGCCGGTCAGGAAAATTAATTTAAAATTGAAAGAAATTATTCGAAATACATTACAACATGATTTCCTACATTCACTTCAGCATAAAGCATCATACTATGGAGAAATACAGACAACATTACCAAAAAACACACTTGTTCTCGTCAGGCTAAAGCAGGGCTTTCATCTGTACGATTATACGATTAAGATTAAATCATAATCTCTCACCTTCTCATTTACATAGAATAAACCCTTTACTGTCAATGTGATGACCAGTCTATTGGTGATGTTAACCTCATAAGGCCGGTTTCTGAAAGCTTAGTTAATTATAACCAAATAGTTAGAAAATGGTTGCTATGGTTACTTATGGGATTGTTATATGGTGACCGTAGTAGACAATTTGCTTAAAGTTTATTTAGTTTTCAAAAACCGGCCCTTTTTAAATTTCCGTTACATTTCGGCAATCGCACATAATTTAAAAAAAACAAAAATCGGAAAATATTCCACTTCCACAACACTCAAAACTTCTGGCCACAAACTCAATCAAAATAATATAATCTTTGACTACATCAAAGTAGAAAAAATTAAAGTGTAATAAAACCGTATGTATACTAACTTAACATTAATACTAATATATTCTGGCTAGTAGTTTCTGCAATGAAGGACGAAAATTTAGGTTAAAATAAAAATAAAGAAAGGTAAATAATTTTTATATTTGTATATTAATGTTTGTTCTAACTTACTGTAATTTTATTGAAACTTGTATTATTACATTATGTAGTATATATTTGTATTCTTCACTAGTTAATAGTCAGTGTTCTGGCCTGTGCATCCATCAGAGAAAATTGCTAATTTCTCTCGCAGTTTATGTATATACTTTTCTTCATAATTATTAAAAATAGAAAACACCTCGTTTTATGCAATACCTTCATGGTAGGTATTTTTTTTCCTCGTTTTTGTTTGTACCTGTTCTTGATATGACCCCTTTCAAAAACAAACGATTATTTCAATCACTCATCAAATCCTACAGAGTTGAGTGAGGAATAAGTTGTTCAATGCGTAATAGACCTATGATTCAAGAACGATAAATTTTTAAAATCTTATTTTCGTCAAAAAGTGGACATGTGCTTTTTCAATAATAATCGATTCAATTAAAGAAACTGCAGTATACCTATGTATTTAATGAATTTAATATGGTGGCCGCCTTTTACTATATTCATGAAATTCAAAACCACATTGATATTAATTATAACAAGTTGACAATAACTCAAAAATTCAAACAATTTTCATTAATTTACGCTGCTAAAGTAAGTTAATTATTGAATGCCTCTTAAACAGAATAATTTAACATGGCCTGTAATAATTACAAAGAGATTCCAATTTAATCATTTTGGATTCGCCAACACAAACAGGTCGAAAAACAAATAATTACTGCACAATTCACGCACACACACACAGAACAACGTGATCGTTAATTAGAAACAAGAGTTGAAGCCCACTAAATACAATTATACGCTGCGTTTCCAGCGTAGCAAGGAGGGGGAGGCAGGTCGTACCCCTGGCCCTCCAAGTCAAATAATATTGCGAGAGGTATTAACTGCATGCTCGGATACACAATGTGAATGTTGACTTTATATTCCATATTATGGATTGGGGGTTTGGAAAAACGAGGCATTCGAGCTATAGAACGCCAATTTATATTGATTTATAAACATTTTGAAATAGGATTTTTTTTACACTTTCTGACCTTGGGGAAGCCGGTGCATAACGGGCATTATCTTTAATAAAATGCACAAAAGGTTATTAAATGAAGAACTGTTGTTTTGTTTCACAGATTTCACAGATCTGTGAAACAAAACAACAGTTCTTCATTTAATAACCTTTTGTGCATTAGCGAGTTTCACGAAGTCAAATGGCCGACAATTAAATATATTTAATAAAATCTTAAGGAATATCGTAAAAAATTTCGAAATACTTCTTTTAGTCGTAAGATGATTTATTGTTTATCTATTACAAACAGTAAAAAAACTTTAATATATAAATACAAAAATAAAAGTTATGACGATATAAAAAAAGCTTCCTTGTGCTCATTTTGCCCTGGTGTCGGGGCAGAATGAGCACGCGCGGGGTATAATGGGCAATCAGCTAAAATCTGGCACAGAATGAACACACGTGAGTGCATTCTTCATCCTTATCATCTTCTCCAGCGCAAGAACAATGTGCCCACTTACCACATGCTCTGAATTGGAGCAATCAACGTCTGTATATGTGTGAAAAATATAGAAACACCGCAAAAAACACATTTTACCAGTTTACAAACTGTAAACGCTAGTTTCAGTCATACAACCACACTCTACAAGACACTAGCGAAGTACTGAACGTGATTGGAATGCACCCAAACATGGCGGCATGCTTTAACAGCCAAAAAAGATGAGAGCCCGTTATACCCCGGGAGCCTGTTATGCCCCGGCTTCCCCTACTGCCCATAAGTTGCCAAATAAACATTTATTTTGTTTCTATCTCGTACATATTTTACAGATCTGTAAACTTAGCCGGGTTGCCAAACAAAATATTTTCGTGCGTATAATTTAGTGCTTATTTGGTGCTATTTGGTGCTGTATAGTATGAATTTAGTGTCCCAATTTTTTATAAGATATTAACAAAAATCGAATGTCCTGGGCAGGTACCGAGTTCAACTCCTGGTACTGACAAACATTTCTCAAATAGTTTCCCTGTCATTCTCCTTCGGAAAGCGGGGGCCTAGCTACAGAGGAAAATTTGCCCACGAAATTTTCCCCAAAAAAAATAAAATTGGTTCACAATCCAAATTAAAACAGGTTTCCCGGTTAACCCGGTTTCATAAAGGAATTCTAAATCCTGTGTTAGCTAACACGTTGGTAAAATAACACACTTTTAAAATTTAACTGCGTTTCTTAAAGAAGTAGCATCGGTTTTAACTTTGTGTTAAGTAATTTCAGTGCTGCGTTCAGTTTAGGGTTTTTATTAGGTAGATTGGTAGGAATATCAACTTCACAGTTGTTTTAAACGTCAAACAGGCTTAACCTTAGAAACTATTCGAATTATTTACTGCCATGTATTATTTTTCAATAAAAGATCAATTATTTATATTTTTTCATAACATTTTTTAATAAATAAAAAAGATGTAACATATGTTTTTATAAGGATAATAATTTAAAACATTCTTTATTTCTTTATATATTGCATGTAATTAAAAATAGTTATTAGAAATAACAGAACAAAATTATTTTTCTCTTACAACTTAGTAAAAACGGTGTTGATAATTGCAGTTCTTGCAGCAATATTGTTTAGTAAATTTCTGTTTGGTCCAAGCGGAACTGCATCAGACGCGTCTCCAAGTATTTGAATTTCTTCATCAATAGGTGGAGTTTCGTCTTTAAATATCATTGTTATATTATGTAAAACACAACATACAATTATTACTGCACGATTTGTGTCAATTTTTAATCCTAATCCCATAGACATAAATGGAAATCGTCTTTTTAAGACTTGGAATGATCTTTTTGTGGTATTTCTTGTCAATATTTGTGCTGTGTTGTGGTTCTGTTTAGGGTTAGTGAATGGATTGAGTAAAAAAATTAATAAACAACTACAAAGATATCCGTAATTGCCCAACAAATTAAAGGAGAGCCATTTAATACACGTGAACGAGGAATCAAGTGCACAGCAATGTCCAAAAATTCATCTGATGTATCGGAAAGCAATTTGCTGGATAAGAAAAACAATTTAAAGAGGTTATATTCTACGATATTATTAAATATTAATAAAACATATACACACGTCTTCCAATATATGAAATTTTGGTTACAAAAATATTTATTATAGCTTACCTTTTCTACCATGTGTTTAAAAATAAAATATGATGAGGAAGTTATGGGATTCGGACAGGGCAGAAATTAAAATTAAAACAATATTTTAACTTCGCTAACGTTTCGATTTAATATGAAATCTTCATCAGAGCTAAAATAGAAATGTAGCTATAATTTATGATACAGTTTGTTTTACTTCGCTAACGTTTCGATTTAATATGAAATCTTCATCAGAGCTAAAATAGAAATAAAAATTATAGCTACGTTTCTATTTAAGCTCTGATGAAGATTTCATATTAAATCGAAACGTTAGCGAAGTTAAAATATTGTTTTAATTTTAATTTCTGACCGGTCCGAATCCCATTACTTCCTCATCATATTATATTTTACGGACGTAACCATCTAATTCTAGACTTTAAAAATAAATTACATAAAGGTTGCCAATGAAAAATAAAATAATGTGTACTGCAAGCTTTAACTGTCAATTAATTCACTGTCATCACTGTTGTTGTCATAAGTTTCTATTGAAAATTAGCTAGCCAATTGTTATACCATAAGTTCAAAAAGTAATTACATAAGGATTGGCTATGGGAAAATGAAATAATGTCTACTGCAAGCTTTAGAATTAATTAACTGTCATCACTGTTGTATTATGTCATAAGTTTATATTGCTATATAAAGATTGCAGTAGACATTATTTTATTTTTCCATAGCCAACCCTTACGTAATTACTGTTTGAACTCATTTTATTATTTATTAAACTTAAATATATGATATAAAAATTAATAAAACTATGGTAACCATGTTAAATATTTAACGCAGACCTATGTTAAAATAGCAGAGGGTTTAATTCTTTGCTAAATTTAACATTGTTTTATGGAACACAAAACTGTACCCAACAACGAAATTAAAATTTAACAGCGCTGCTAAAATTTAGCATTGCTTTATGAAACCGGGCTTAGATCTTATATATCTGCGTTACATGCAACCCGCACCACACAAGTGTATACTGGGAAGTCATGCTCAATACTAAGTAGAAGGACTTCTGGCGCGTTTATATATTAGACTAGTAAACGAGCTAATGGCTAGCTTGCTAGTGACAAAGATAGTTACTATCGTAACATAAACGGTTGAGATTCAACTAGCGCCAGTATTTGCGCTAGTAGGAGGGATAGGATAGTGGTTTTGTGGTTCTGATTAGATAGTTATTATCTCACTAATCTACCACCACTACTAAATTTTTAATTGTTCGCACTGTTCGCATTGTTGTGCACATGTGTTCTTTCAACACCAATGTAAACAACAGATGCAGAGGTTGCTCCAGTTATTTATATTTAAAAAAAGCAAGAAGGGCTTTTTTCTCTTTGTAGAAATCACTTTTATGTGTGACGCTGGTTTTTATTAATTTTATACATAAATATAATGATAGATATTTTTGAAACCGTGAGATAATAATAACAACAACATTATAAATGAACCACTGTACTACATATCGAAAAACCAGTCCAAAAGAGCTCGTCTGCATTCGGTGAACTTGCTCCTAACCCTTATAGTACATTATGTTTGATTCAACCCCCAAAAATATTGCGAAAATATATTTAAAATCTTAGAAAATTCTTAGAAAATTAAAAGTTACCTGGAAGCCGTAATCGCAGCAAAGGGTGGCATTACAAAATATTAAGATTTTACTTAATTTGTCAAGTTAACACTTTTTATAAAAAAATAAATATTTATGAATAAGTAATTATGTCGTTTTATATTCTAAATAAAGCACTCTAATGAAAAAACAACGAGGCCCAAAGCCAATTATTTGCTCATTAAATTCATTTAAACTTGAAAATTGCAGAAAATTTGCACTGTTCCTAATAATTTGGGCTCCTACTTTATATTACAATAAAACTCATTTCGATTTCAAATTCTTTGCGTGCCAATAATTTGTTTTTTTCACGTGCCGCTACTGGTGTGTGCGGCATAGGTTCGCTACCCCTATTCTAATACAATGCAAGAAGAACTATCCATTTAAATAAATAATAATATTTACTGGTAATATTTCTAGATATTGAAAATCGATGTTGCAAGATGATGGGAAGACGAAGGCCGTGGTAGTACATAAACATTCCTTTGATGTTTTGAATTCGTAATCGAATCAATCCTTACGGTTTGGTTATAAGCGAAGCTTGGTGTTTACAAATTACCTGGATCGGTAAAGTCGTAGCGGGATTCAGCTACAAGATTAGCTTTTGATGTGAACGTAATTGCTTGCCGTGATGAGAAAAACAAAACTCAAACATTATTTTTGCCAAATTGCATCAAGTTCTACTAAATTTATCTGTAAACAACTTAACGATCAATGCTTTTTATATTTCACTTTTTTTATTCGAGAAATTAGGTTTATAAAATTTGTACCTTCTTAGAGATGCGATTTAAAAATCGATATTTTTTACTATAATCGCATCAATTCAACAATTTTTCATGAAAAAATATTGTAAACAAATTTTAAATAACGACTTATGTCCTCTCTCGAGTTTCGTCACTCCTATTACTCTTCCTAGATACTTCATTTCTGCACCTTGTATTTTATTCTTTTCTCTTCTTGAAAGCGTCCACGTTTCTCATCCGAAAGGCAGTACCGGTCTGTATATTGCTTCAAATATGTTTCTTTTTTTTTAATTATATTTATTTTGGGGTGCGTCAACTGCTTTTTTACACCCCGTGACAATATTTACATGGTACTAAATTAATTACATTACTGGATTATATTAAATAGTGGTACTAAACTGTTAAACTATTAATATTTTGTTAAGCAAATTTGTGTCGTTTAGGAACTGAATTATTTTAGCACTTATTTCCAGGTTATCTGACAGAGCTTCCATTATTGTATCTGTAATGGAAGTGGAAGTATCTTTGTGGCACTTTGTTACCCGGTCTTTCTACGTCGTATTTTTCACAGTATATTAAGATATGTTTGACTGTAATAAATGTATTGCGTACATCGCATATGTCGGGATTAGTCCTTTTAAGTAGATGATGGTGAGTCAGTAGCATGTGTCCGATTCGTAGTCTAGTTACAGCGGTTTGTTCTTTTCTTCTTCCTAGAGTACTCCAGCGACCGATTTTTTGTTTGACTTCTCTCAATTTTTGCCAGACCGAATTCCATTCTTCGAACGGTTTTTTTTCTTTAAGTGCTGTTGTGGGATTGGCATTTGTAGTTCTTCAGCTGTTACTACTTCCTTGGCCGCTTGATCAACTTTTTCGTTGCCAGTAATTCCTGTACGCGAAGGAATCCACAGTATTACAATTTTATTTTCCACTTGTTATCGCACTGTGTAGATTATCCTGTATTTCTTGCATAATGTGGTTTTTGCTGTATAGTTGTTGCATACTTTGAACAGTGCTTAAGGAATCAGTCTGGATAGTGTAATTTTTCGTCTCTCGGTTATCTTGCTTTATAAAGCCTTGCTTCGAGTATAATGTATGCTTCAGCTGTGTAGACACTTATTAAATTGGGCAGATGGAATATTTCGTCTCTAATGAGTAAGGCAGCTTCAGTTTTATTGTCCATCTTGGATCCGTCAGTATAGATGTGCACAAATCCATTGTACTTGTTTGCTATTTCACTATACAAACTTTTGTATAACTCCGGGTTAGTGTCGCGTTTTTAAAGACTAGTTAATGTTAGATTATAAATGGGCTGTTTAATAATCTAGCGAGAAGTAAATTTTGTCTCTTTTGTTATTTCTTTTTTTGTTAATAAGAGTTCTATTTATATCATATAAAGCATCATTGTCTTCTTAATTCTTGTTTATCTCCAGTTTCTGTTTTCCATTATCTCATATATCTACTCCTAAGTATCTGAAATTCTTGACCTGTTTTATGTTTATATCCTCTATTTGTTTGTTTTTATTTATAATTATTAAAATCATCACGTTAACATACCTTACAGTATGATTCTAAAAACTAATTTTTTATTTTGTCTAAACAAGTGTCAACGCCCTTTTTTCTCATAGTAACCATCCATGACTTACTTCTTTCTACGTTTTTCTTTTTCTTTCATATCTTCTGGCGCAAGGTATTCCACTACGGGCTCTGAAGCTCTATATCTTTGAAGGCCCTCTCTGACACTCTTCTTCTCTTCTGATGCACTTGTGGCTTGTTTTACCAGTATTTCAGCTTCAGATAAATCATTTGCTCATTTATCATTGGCCTTTTGTAATGTTTCATTTGTATTATTCGCCTCTGTAGGTGTTGCCAAACTAAATCTCGGTCTGATTATGACCTTATTCAGCGCTCGGAAGTCAACACATAGTTGTATTGCACCACACTTCTTTGGCACGATAACTATTGTATGCACTCATTCAGTAGGCGCACTAACCGTTGGGATAATGCCCTTTTCTTTCCATGGTAACCATCTTTGGCTTAATTCATTCCAAATAACAATGATATTCTTTCATTTCAATGTTAAAATCACCGATCGGCGTAGTGTAGTAGTAACACACGTGCCCTGCGTTGCTTAGATTTCGGGTTCAAATCCTGTTCAGGCATGGAATTTTCATAATGAAAAATGAATAATGAAACTCGTTGTTAAATTTTTTTTTGCCATTAGTTACCCATCTTGTTTCTATACTGCTATAAGTCTTTTTTGTGCATTAAATTAAAATATGGCCGAAAGACATTGTACGAGCTGCGCCATTATACGAAGATGGCGCAGTATTGGAATATTGCAGCTGTTTTGGATGTAGCTAAAAACTCTATTTATTACGCTATAAAGTGTCATCAGCGAACTGGCATCTATATAAAAAGCCTGGTTCATATCATCCACCAACCAAAAGCACTCGAAACGACTGATTTCTTACCCACATTTTTCTGCGTGATCGTGGATGGGCCTTAACTTTTCTCGCACGTCATTATGAAGAAGATAGAAATTTGGCAATTTCATCACAAACTGTCCAAAGACGATTAAGGAAACAAGGGCTTGTAACCAGAAGACCTGTAATTTGCCAGGCTTTTCTCGCAAATTACAAAGTTGGAAAATTGTGTTTCACTAGTGAGCATTTGAACTGACTGGACGCAAAGTATAGCAGTATATTGTGCAGAAATGAGTAGCGGTTGAGTTTAATTTTCCAGATGGGCGAAAACGAGTGTTCTGAAAAGCTAAGGCCAAAGTCATCTACCGACCAGTGTTGCAACAATACAACTAAGTAATTTCTTGAAAATAAAATAAAGTTATCGATTAATTATAAATTATTGGAAACCCAAAATATCATGTGATTAATAAATTAACTGAAACAAAATAATCGGTTATTTTAATCATTCGATTTATCTTTGCTATCTCTACGCAGAAATACCGTTCCCAAGGACCGTATTTGCCACGAGGCATGTATTATATAAAGCTCGCATATCGCGGATTCCAGTGAATTGTGATCATTAAAAAATGTCTTTATCATAATTTTCAGTAACTATATTATTAGATTTTATTGAATTATTATTACATGAAATATATTAAATATTCAGATTTAGGCTTAATCAAAAATTCACCTTAGATCCCCAGGTATCAGCAAGACAAGTTTGTGCAGTTCTAAAATTTCCTTAATATAATCCCTGGCAGAAAATGTTAACTGGATTTCACAACTAACGACTGGGGCTTTGCAAAAATAATTTAGGAATTGATTAAAATACATTTTATATCCTATTTTAATTATATATTTTAATTTGGGAATCTGGGCTGTTTTCAGAATAAATTCGGGACAAAATCTGAATTTCTATTACGAATAACGTTAATTTAGTTGTTTAATTAAAAACCAAAATCAGCACAAAGTTGTTTCTTATGTGATATTCATAAGTTAAAACTATACAAACTACCAAGTAAGGATACATGTTTTTATTCAAGTAAACCTGCGTTAAATTAGTAGACTGTAGACTATATCTTGTGTACTGTTGATTGTAACTAACAAGTTTGGCAAATGGTAAGGCAAGCAACCGTTCAGACCTCTAAATTTAATATGTTGTACGTTGTCGATTGTGGAGAGTTTTCTAAACTTTGTAGTTAGTAGCGTATACTAGTATAATAAAATAACTGAACACTACTGAATGCCTAACTGAACTGAAGTGTTGAGTGTAGTGTGGTGTGGTGTGTAACTCAGTTCGAAACTATTTAAAAAATTATTATGTTTTTAATATTTTTAATTTCAAACAAATACACGCACTATCTTATAGTTATAAATACAAAAAATCCATAAAATTATTAGCCATAATTCAGCCATGAATTAAAAAATTGATGTGAAGTGTGAATTTTTGCACATTTTAGGGTTTCGCAGGTATTTAGTAAGTGAATGATGATTATTTGTGATGCCAAAACAAATTTTATGTTAATTTTTTTTTTTGTTTGTTAATTTTATTTCGAATGCCTAATACTATTATTTGGGTTTCTAAATATGTGAAGTATTTTTTTTTTTTATATATATATATGGCAAGGTGCATTAAGATTTTGAAAATTGCGCCTATGGCTTCCATTGGTTGTTTTAAATCATAACTCCGCCCCTCCGATTTCATGTATTCATTTTCAAGAATTTCCACTGGTTATTAAATTTACGCTTTTAAAAATTAAATGCAACATTTGCCGATATATTTTTTTTTCGATGATCAGATATTTGTTTATATTTTTAGGGGTATATGTTTTTTAGATGTTTTAGAATTTTTCCTATGTGTGGGTCAAAGAGTTTTATAAGCATGCCAAATTTCAACTCTCTAGGTTTAGCCGTTTGGCTACAATATTTACCGAACAGACAGACAGACAGGCAGACAGACAGACAGACAGACGACAAAATGACGGTATAAGGGTTTTTTGGTCATTCCTACATAACCCTAAAAACAATTAATTTTGTCAAAAACACAAAAACTGCAATATTTTTCAAAAACACAATCTGATCAAAAATTCTTCTCGTACGTTTCCGGCCCAAATCGAGGTACATTTCCTGTAATTTTTTCCCATTTTTAGTTTAACCTTTTTGAGTAAAAGGGGCGGAACAAGAATTTTTTTAGCACATTTTTGGTTAAAATCGTGTTAAAATAAACGAATTTCAAAAAAATATTAATCATCTCTTCATCTAAGTCTTGAGAGATTTTTCTGATACCACACAATAATTTTTTTTTTTAATATTTATTTTTTTATTAAATACTCGAGATGTGTTTTTTTGAACTCTCAGTATTTTTGCTACATGTGGGTCAAAAAGTTGTATAAGCATGCCAAATTTCAACTTTCTTCGTTAAGCCGTTTGGCCACAATTTCTACCGTACATACAGACAGACAGACACATGAGTGCGGTTATAAGGGTTTTATGGTGGTCATACCTACAAAACCCTAAAAAGGTGTATCATTTTCATTGTGAGGTTTAATTTAATATCAATTTTAACGTTGTTAAATATTTTTAATAATAAGTAATAAAAACAATTATTAATAGTAAAATATGTTAGACGAAAGCCTAATTTGTAAAATATATTTATATGATATTAAAATATAATTTTCAATTAATCTTATTCCTTTAATATTTCACTTAACTGCATCATTTTGACTGTAAGCCACCGTAGATAATTTTTCTAAAAATGCCACATTGTTTGTTTGTGATATATTTGTTAACTACAATTAACAGTTTGTTTGTTAAACTAATTGTTCAATGAATAAGTAATCGAAATTTTGTTAATTTTCCATACTGATGACACAATTCAGTTTATTTAGTGTAGAGAAACTCGTGTGTTTGTTGAATGTGTGAAAGTACACGCTTGTGATGTGTTTGCGCACAAATGTGTGCGTTCGTGCGTACTTGTATGTGACAGGACGTTGTTCATGACATACACACACAAAGTGTTACCCTGTGTGTTAGGCTATTTAAAATTCACATCACATAAAATATAAAACTCCAGTTTATGTTTAAAGATTTCTTTTACATACGGCTTAATTGTAGTTTTTAGTTTAAAACTATTGCAAAATTTAAAAAATTATTATTTAATTTAAATTTGCAACGTAGTTCCTTTATTTGGAATTTCGTTATTTGTGTACCAATTACACGCATACGATACGGGACATGGTCATAAAATGTTGATGTTTCCCAAGCTACCATCTAAAATTCAACAAAAATATAGCAATAATATTTTAAAATGTTTAAAACAATATTTAATAGAACGATCATTATATACATATATATATATATATATATATATATATATATATATATATATATTATTTAGGATAGTTACGGATACATCCACTGCATGGTGATCAGAATCCCGGTACAATATTATATTGTGTAACAAGGGCAGAAAGTATACAATTGCCGATTGAGAAAGATATTCGTTCTCGCTACACTCGTGCGGCAATCTTTCGAAATCGGCAAGTGTACTTTCTGCGCGTGTCACACTTACTATTTTTGCTACGAACACCTATTTTAAAATATTAAAAAAATAAGAAATAGAAATCAGTATGTATATTAGATTTATATACATAATAGATGGCTTGTCGTTCCTACGATGTTTATAAACAATAAAAGGAATGTTAAAATAATTATTTTAAAATACATTGGTATATTGTAAAATACATTTGGTGTTTGTTAAATAATAATGTATGAAGTTGAAGTTAGCAGCGAAGCTGACGAGGAGATAGAGGAAGCAGCAAAGAAAATAGTGTTAGAACTCTGGCCGCAAAATTCAAGAGAAAGGTAATAATTTATATAAAATGTTATTACGTATTAGTCATTTATATATGAAAACGTTTATCAACAATTTAAACACTGGTGTTCAAGAAAACACATAAAAAAAAATCCGAAGACACTTTATTAGTATATATGAGTAACCTTGCAACATTAATTACAAAAAATAAACTTAAATGTGTAGTATTATTTACTTTATATTGACCAAGCGGAAAAATACTTTCCGTTCTAGCGCAGAAAGTATTTTCCGATTGGGTTGCCTTGGATACAAAACACTCCTCAGTAAACACCAATTTTCCACTTTGCTATGGTAACAGAAAACGATAGCTTTCTGATAGGCGAGTAGAAAAAAGAACTGGCCTGTGGGTCGCAATTTTTTGAACACATTGCGGCACTCAATGTATTAAGAACCACTGCATTAAGCAATTTCAAGCCAACTGAACTGAAATAAAAAATTAAAAGGTAATTACTCAGATATCAAAAGTACACTACAAAATGAAAACAATAAAAGTAAACATAAACTTGTTTACAAATCATAAATTAAGGAATTTTTCAATGAACACAGTTTTCGAATAAAACCTTGAATGTACAAGAGTATAAGTATCTTACATTTCGCTGGAGTATTCCAAAAAAAGAAACAATTACAAGTCTTAGGATATTTGCATGTAGCGCAGTTTCTATTACACGTAACTACACATGCAGATAAGAGCTGAAGTACTCTGGCAAACTCGGGAGATATGCACAGTACTCCCGAGATCCGAGCCTTTCTCCAATGAAATCTGAACTTTGACTATAAAAGCTTAACTTTCTCAACTGCATCAAAACCCAATATACTTACCCTCAGAGATGTGTATCCACTCTTTCCAAAGACTGTTTTCAACTTTTAGAATTGTCAATTCTATTGCTTGTATTTTATTTTTATTTTCGTAGGATATTCTTAAAAGTTTTCTTCTTTTTAAGACGTGGACATATATTTTGGTATTTTATAGTACAACAGAATATTTCTGAAGGTAGTTTTTTTTTATAGTTATTACTTAATTTCTTGAAGAAAATATATTTGTATATCTAGCTTTAGAATAAGAATAATAAAAAATTGATAACTTAAAATTACTTGAAGATAACTTTTCAGAAATCTAGATGAATGACATTCTGCTAGCTCAAGAATTAGGCTTTGGTATGTAGAACCAGGATACCCTCATGCTGGGAGAGTAGCATTTTTTTTAGGGCTTTGTAGGTATGACCAGAAAACCGTTCTAACGTCAATCATGTGTCTGTCATTATTTCTTAGTAGCTACACTGATGACAATAACTGTATATTTTGAAAAAACTATATTTATCATTTTAAGCATTACTTTAATTATTTAATTATCATCAATTATATTAAATATAAAATTTGCATTGTGCCAATAACTATGAATAAGGTGTACCAATTACTAGAACTTGAGGTGTTAATAACTATAAACAAAGTACCTACTTATTAATTTCCACTCATAATTTTTAAAGGCGGAAAAATAATTTAATGATGTAAATATCAGGTTTTCGATTTTAAATACGTTCTTTACTGTAAGAAAACGTAAAAGAGCAACAATTGAGCTGCTTAATTGAAAATAATGTATATAGTTAATAACTACATTTTAAGTACAGGTAGCCCAAAAGTCTACCATTTAAAAACTGAATGACTTTTTTATTTATCTATGAAATAAAATAAGGTTTCTGTGTATGATAGTATAACATTTGGAAACATTTTTGGTCTAATTATGGAAGACGATGTCTTTCCAGTACATTTTCGTCCATTGTTCGTATTTCTGTTCGAATGTTTTCCTTCAACTCCTGGGTATTTTGGGGTATAGTTCTGTAAATACAATTTTTTAAGAAGCCCGAACGAAAAAAATCTGGAGCGGTTAGATCGGGAGAATAAGCTGGCCAGTTAAAATCTGCATTTCTTGAAATTAATCGTGCTCCAAACATGTCCCTCAAGAGCTGTATAGTCTGTCTCGCGTATGGGCAGTCGCTCCATCTTGTTGCCACTAAACCTCAGGGTTATCCTGAACATAGACCAAATTCTCTAACATTTCGTGTTATCGGGCCTCAGTCACCATTACTGCATTACTTCTCTCGTCCTCGAAGAAGTTCACTCAACACAAGACCTATTTTCCGGGGTTCGCACGAAACTCCCGAGTCGTGGCAAGTTGACCATAGATCCCTGTTGTTGGAAACAATGAATTAGACGGACTGTCGCCGATTTAGAGGGCGGATTCTTCACTTTATAATGACGCATGAATGCTCTCTGTGAGAGTCCAATGGACCGCCGATTTTCAAAATAAAATTCTTCGATTTTGGTTCTTTGGGGTGTTCTTAATTTCTCCATAACAAATTTCCAAGAAGTGAAATGTTTATCTGAAAGGAAAAACAAATGTTTTGAAGGAAGATTGTTATGAATTTTTCCTATGGTATCGCGACTTTTGGACCAGCCTGTACATTTTTAAACTTGAACCCAAAGATAAATAACTTTTAAGTAAAAATTACAAAAATCAGGGACGACAAGAGTAATATAAGACCATAAAGTCAATCATGTGTCTGTCTGTCTGTACGGTAGAAATTGTGGCCAAACGGTTGGACCTAGGCAGTTAAAATTTTGCATGTTTGTACAACTCTTTGAGCCATATATAGGAAAAGTATTGAGAGTTCAAAAAAGCACATCGCGGGAAAAATATAAACAATATGTAATCAACGAAAATATTAATATTTTTTTGAAATTCTGAGTGGGGTGTTAAATGAAACCTCTCAATCCGTGGATAAATTAAAAATTTTGCTAAATTTATTTAGTTTATGAGATTATCACCAAAACTATGCCAAAAAACTTCCGTCCTTCGTCCTATTTCTCAGAGGGGTTAACCTAAAATTATGAAATTTAGATTAAGTAGATAATAGAAAATCTGGTAGATTATTTAACTTGTCCGAAAACCTTTTTCTGTTATCATTTACTATTAATCTAAAAATCGTTTTAAAAAAAATATGAGTAATGCACCTTAACAAGAACCGGAATAGTACAAAAGGGATTTTACATTTGATAATTATTTAATTAAATTATTTATCATATTTATTATTTATCGAAAATTTTTTATAGCACCGTTCTTACAATATTTATCTGACTAAATGAAGAACGGAGTAGCCTGGATCTTGTTGCGAGAACATCTCAGGTCTAGAGATGGAAGAACGTGGATTTTTATTTCAGAAGTTATGGAAATTTATTATTTTAAATATGTACCCACAATTTATTATAACTTACTAAATACCTGCAAAACCCTGAAATGTGTGGAAATTCTTGCTTCAGATTAATTTTACTGTAAGTGCAGTAGCGAACGTGTTCAAGGCATTTAGCGATCTACGACATAAAAGTTGCTTTCCCATTTAATCCTAAAAATGTTAATCCAAGATAATATTTTCGAAAAATATCGAGTTTTAAATAATTAGCTTTTCAACATTCATTCAAATTTGTTTATATTTCATTTGAATATTACTTATCCTTTGATATGTTCAGGAGATAGTTGTTGAGTAATAATTTAATACTGTAATAACTTTCGAGGAAAGAACTTCTAATTACTATTATTGTTCTCAGAGGGACGGAAGTACGGTAAAGATACGAGTCTCTTGATTCTCAATTATTATTATTAAAATATATTAAAGCTACTGCTTCTATTATCCTTAAATACTCCGCTAGTACAATTAACTGCAAGTATTACATACAAATTAAACCTTAAGACCATTTATTCTTTAAAGGTTAATTGAATTATGTTTTGAAATTTTACTAGTACGTCCGAAACTATACCTGACCAGAGTTGCCAACTTAGTAGATTTTCTACTAAATCTGGTAGAATGAGATGTTGATCTAATGACTGAAATTTTAATTTAGTAGATAGTAGAAAATCTGGTATATTCTATTATAACCTGTCCAAAAATCTTTTTTTGTCATCACTTGGGTTCGTCTTCCTTTTTACCCACTGCTGCATATATAAGGGAGGCATTGTAATCATACCGATTTTGACCTTTATTGATATCCACGAACTTAGGTCTGTACATAACATTTTGACTATTTTTAGCGGTCATGACGGTTTATCTGTTGGTCTGTCTGTTTGTCTGTCTGTCTGTCGCTTCTTACAAGTGTAGTGCGAATCTGGCTAAACGGATTTTTATAAAACTCTTATTTAAGCTTTTGACATCAATGCTATCATTTGTTCAACTTTTGGTAAAAATCAGTCAATCTTAAGTAGAATTTTTCTCGTATCATTAAAAGTTTTTTTTTTTTTTGTAAATATTTCAGAACAGAAATGTATTGAAAAAAATATTTAATTACTTAAGGAAAGTTGTTGAACAGCATGAGGGCAACAAAAAACTGTTATTTGAATTTTACCATAAGGATGAGCGCTTGGCGTGTGGAACCGCCAAGTGAAATCCTTGATTTAGTTTCAAAATTTTAAGACGCGGTAAAAGGTACCTTTGTTTGATTACGTATTCTGTAGTGGTGGACGATTCTGTGGTGGCCACAACTGATTATTTTTGTTATAACTTCGATTCATCTTCCTTTGTTTTTTATCACTTCCGCTCCACCTTCTTTCTTTTTGTCATTATTTTAATACGCCTTCCTTTTTTTTTTCATAACTTCAGTCCGTTTTTGGTAGAATTCTGGTAGTTTTTGTTGGCATTTTTATTGATAAAAAACAGTATGGACTTGGGTATCAAAGCAGCGAGGAAGATGACAGGGGCAAACTTGTAGCTGCCTACAGCTGCCTAGCGGCCTAGGGTCAACTCGGACTGTCGCGCCAATGATGATGATGGTGTTCTAGGCAGCGAAGAAGACGACACGGGAAATCGTGGAATAGTGAAGTAGATAAAACTATGCCTAGAAGAAATTCGCAATTAGGCTTGTGGATGAACAGAGATTACCTTTTTTATAAACCAAATACATATATTAAGTTTACTGGCGGTGTTAAAATTCAAGATTTTTTATGGCTACATTTTTAACATAACATCGCTATTTAGATACACATTTTGGTTTAGAATAATTTGGTTTGGAGTATTAGATGCAAAAAAGGCTACAGGTGTACTATAACGAGCAAATAATGATAATAAATATTCATTATATCCAAACTACCAATAATGCAGACAATAAATGTCGCCGGCTACAAATATCATAGGTGAATAAAAGCGCCAATTACAAACATCGCTGGCGATAATTGTAAACAGGCACAAATGTCTCAGGTGATAAGTGTCTATAATGGTATAAGCTACAAATATCGCAAACGATTAATATCGCTAACTATAAATATCTCAAATAATAAAGTGTAGTAGGCTACATATACTGAAGGCGATATATATCGCCAGCTTTGAATATCCCAGGCAATACATTTTCCAAACTTCAAATACTGAAGGCAATTATTATCGCCAGCGGCAAATATTCAGTCGCGAGCTCAATAAACAATTGATATCGATGAATTTGAAAAGCACTGATTTATTGTGTACGCCTATAGAATATTACAAGTTATAGAAATAACATCGGTGTCAGAAACAATATTAAGTTTTAGTACGTTAAATTCAAACAGTAAATTTAAAACATATTTCTGAAGTAGATGGTTGTGTAAACTTATTTGAATGACAATATGTGTTTATGAATATAAGAAAATTTAAAGCAGGCATTTTAATATATCTTAGACATATGTCTGGTTCTAAAGGAAAAATCTAAATTATTCATACGTGTGTATTTATATCTAAATGCAGCTACTTTATTTTAAACTGTCAGTATTATTTGTCAGGTAACGTCATTCTTTATAACATGCCCTATAACTATATACACAAACGTTTTCTAAGACATATGCATTGTTTATGAACCAGAAAACATGGGCTGTCAATGTAATGTTAATAGACTGATTAAACTGAGACAATATAAAATGGGAGTATAGTTCAATCCACGCTCATCCAGAAAGACTCTTACTTTTATAAATTGCTAACCATTAAACTCAGCTGGTGGTCGGTGGATAGGATAATCAGAACAAATGGATGGACTGTACTGAGTAAAAATAGAAATGAAAATTGAAGAAATTAGAAAATACATTTAAATTTTAAATTAGTAATTTCCGTTAACTCGAAAAAAAAGGGTAAGTAAGCTTAAGGAAAAGGTGGAGGATTTTAAAATGTTATAAAAAGTTATTACTATAGATCGGATTATTACGCGTTAAAAATGGTGAAATAGTCAGTGAAAAAGGCACTAAAAAGTATTAATATAGGCGGAAAAAAGGAAGGAGAAATAGGCAGAACAAAAAAAAAAAATAACAAATATATAAAATTATACATTATTTATTTATATATTTGTATATAGAATTCATTATTTAAAGAAAATAATCAAAACAATTCATATCTATATTTGATTTTTTAAAGAAGATTTTTCAAGATCTTTGAGGACATACATATGTATGCCCGACTCGTAGGCTGCTTTACCAATAACGATCATTTTTGAGTCTAGCATATGTCCTTCAAGATCCTTCTTTTAAGATTTGAAGTATATACATACATACATACATACATACATACATACATACATACATACATACATACATACATACATACATACATACATACATACATACATACATACATACATACATACATATATATATATATATATATATATATATATATATATATACCATAATATAGAGCATTAATAAACGATTCACAAATACAAAATTAAGTCAGTCATATTTCTTTGGATTTGATATTTGTTTCAGATATTCTTAAATTTATTTTTACATTTTAAACCTAGTATCTTACTTAAAGCTAGTTTTACATTTATCATTTTATTAATCAATTTATTGGTAAAGTTGGCTGTCAATTTATTGTTGAGCGTAATATGTAAATTATGAAATTGATCAATTTATTGTTGAGAGAGAAATGTTCTAATTTGCGTCAATATACTGATTTATTTGTTTCATTTCCTGTTTTAAAAATTGTTAGATTCGGTGAAGATTTGTTGACAGTTTACAGTTTGATTGTATGTTGATAGGATTTTATAAATACATGCACCTAATTAACTATACTTTACATGTTAATATGTTAATATAGTTTTGGTGCTATTGAAATTGACCAATAGTTTGATGAGGCATACCTACTCTTCAGTTAAATTAGACCCAATTATCACGATAACTACAGTATGTGAATGGCACTTTATTTCTTTTGAAAAAAATGCATAGTACATTAGAAATACGCATAAAAAATATAATACGCTAAATTGTATTTGCTATTTTATTAAAATCGTAAAAGAACCGAAAGTTTCTTCAAAAAAAAATAAATAAATAAATAAATGTTTTCACTGACCAGATTTAATTTATAAGATTAGTATTCACTTAAATTTTTCTTGCGGTAACATTTTACTATTCAAATGAACAGAATTTATTTTCTGAATTCAATGTTGAATATAACTTTTTTGAGTATAAGTATTTTTGTTTGTACATATTTATTTTATTTTTTATTTTTTTTTATTTTAATTTAATTTACGGCACGAAGCTACTGAGATTTGTACATATAACACATATATCTAGAAATATACAATAAACAGTACATATATACAGTTGACAAAACATGGAATATTGGATATATTGGATATACAATTGGATATACAATTGGATATACAATTTAACAACGCATAAATAAAAGAAAAATCATTGTAAATAGGTTTTACACCTATTTTTGCACTTATTTTTAATTTCACTGCAATTCTATAAAAATATTGGCAAATGCCTATTTATCTCGGTCTCTAGTTATTACTGATAATTGTATTTATTAAAAAGAGTTGCATACATTTATTATATTCTCAGATAATACGTACAATATAAATTACATTTGTCTTATGTGAGAAATTATACACATTTCATTAAATAACAAAAAAAAAAAAGAGGAAAAAAATTATTTCTTCACATGGTACATTTTCTTCTTTCTTTTTTTTTTTGTTCGAAAGGGAAATATCTTCTTGTCGTTATAGCAAACATAATATAACAAATAATAACCAACAATATGATTTTTACCTTTAAAAATATGTGTATTTTTATTCCCAAATTTTATTTCTTGTGTAAAGAAAAATCCTTTCTTAAAAAATAAAACAAAAGAAAAATATATATATAGTACATTTACTCTAAAAAAAAAAAAATTAGTGTTAAAATGACTTCATGGTACAATAAAAAGTGTACCTATTTTATATAGATAGTGGTTAGATAGTGGTTAATAACATAGATAGCGGTTAAAATATAGTGTAAGAAAATAAATAGTGTTAAAGTAGTGTTAATTTTAACACTGAAAAAGTAATATTTCATAAAAATAACACTATCTGAATAAATGAAAATTTACACGGTGATTTGGTTAAAAATAGTGAACTTTTTACTTTCTTTAAATGAAAATTTTAACCAAACTGAGAATGAACTTTTATACTTATGCATTTTTTTCTGTGTAGAGTTCTGATCATCCGAATTTGTATACTAGACTCTCCTGAAATCGTTTTTGTTGAATAATTGGGACTGTTGTAATAAAATAGTTTACTGCTTTAACTATTACTAATAAATATATAGGTATTTTCTTGGGTTTCGGTCGATAAGTAAAAGCAAATTTAGTCAAATATTTAAAATGTTTTTAATATTTGCTAACCAGTTTAGGTTCTATCTGAACCATTCTCAAAGCCTAGAAATAAGTACATGTTTGATATAATGAATTGCATAAAATAAATATAAATATAAAATTAAACATGATTACACTTACTTGCAAAAAACATTTATAAAAATTCAGAATTAAAATTATTATAATAAAATTTGAAACATATTAAAATTTTTTATTTAACGGATAAAATTTTTCTTATCTTCTGCAGGTTGCGACATCGTTAAGTTACACGTCAACTAAGTTAAAAAGATTTAAAAAAAAGTAGAAGTACCGTAATTTCTAATTGAAGTTAGTTATACTTGTAATAGATGGAGCTATTTTTTTTTTATAAGATTATAATAAATTTTGCTGAAATTATCTATGTCAGTTTTAGCATTAATATTACGATTGTCTTTTTTAATATAAATCATTTCTAATAACAATCATTTAGTTAGATTTTGTTCAACATTCAGTATTATTGTATTAGGAAAGTCAAATTGATGTTTTAGATTGTTGGCATGTTCTACAAGAGTTATTACTTTTGTTATTGTCAATTTTATTTTACTAATATTGTTATCATATTCTTTTAATCTTGTTTTTAAATAACGTTTACTTTGACTAACATATTTGGCTTCACAATTTTTACAGGGTATGCAGTATATAATATTAGATTTTAGTTCTTTAACTATTATTTTGACTTTTTTGTTATAAAATGAAAACTACAACCGATTTTTAAAAATCATAAGTCATGCCCTCTACAAATAAGAAAAAGTTTTTAAGGAAATCTCTGCGGTGGCTCAAAGCGGTAGCTAATTTTCCATTGTAAAAAGCGGGTAAGAGTAAGACGGCAATTTTCAATAATTACTTTGTATATTATTTCATAATAATGGCCTGATAGAATCATATTGAGAATATTAAAAAATCCTTTGTCTAGCAAAAATTGTATAGCAAAAAAGCTATGTAACTAAGTTCATAAGATTACTAGCCAAATCCGCGGAAATCCGGCAGATTTGACTCCGTGAGATTTATTCATGTTTTATAAACTCAAAACGTTACTGAAAGATACTATTATTTTGACAGTGTAAATACTTGTAGAAGAACCGTGACCCGTACTATAAAAGCTACACCACTAGAACAGCTCGCTCGTTCTTTCCAATCAATTTTGGATTGATGATAATGCTATATAGATTCGGAGGGGATTTACTTGCATAAATAAAAATTAATGTTTGAAAAGATTTGACTTATTTTTCTTATATCGCAGCATTACCAGTCATAACTTGCCACACTGTGTATTTAACAATTTTCAGAATTCATTATTCTGCTGTCAAACATTTAGTTTGTTTTATTTGATATTTAAAAAACCTGTTAAAATAAAAATGTTGAAATAGATGAATATTTAACTATCCCAGTGGTTCATTAACACACTTTCATGAGCATATGGCTGTAAACGAATTAAAAGGAAAATGCACTTCATTATCTCCTCATCAAGCCATCCGCGTTCCACATGTAACAATAAATAAAACAGAGGTGTCAAATCACAAAATTACGTATTCCATTACATTCGCATGGAACGAATAAAAAATCAAACAATATGGAAATTGCAGCAATATCATTACTAGCGAACGATGACAGGTAGGGTCATGCATTACTCGCGTTCGCTCCGAAACAGGACATAAATTTATACATTTCAGACCGTAAAAATATATGCGAAAGAATAGCCCGTATTATCATAAATTCTAGGAAATATAGACGGATGATAGTCAGTCGACGCTATCAGGCGATTTAGAGCTGGTATTATAGTAGTGAATTTCAATTTTAAAAATTTTACTTGAAAGATATAGTTTACTGGCTACCGTAAAATGTTACTGCACAATTTTTACTAACAAATTGGACATAAATTATTTATTAGTATGACATTGTATGCAATTGCACTCGCATTATTTCAGATAGATATTTATCTAACCATTATTAACCGTATACATACCACATGAGCAAAATAGTTTTACGCGGAAGAGGTCAGTAACTGTTAACTTATTACCAAACACTAAATGAAATTTTGTAGGTATAATTTGGGGTTCGTCAATACTAATTGTAGAATGAGCTTTGCGAAAACGATAAAAAAATCATCAAAATAATTTAATTAAAATGTATACAAAATCGTAAACATTTTATAACTACATTACTAAATCCGATAAAGAACAATCAGAAGTACTGGTTCTTTTTATTTTCTTATCGCCCGGACTGTTGAGAGTTTCCGAGTTTTTTTTTTCCAAGTGGATGTCCTGGATTATCCAGACATGCGGGGTGTTTCAAATGAAAGGGGGGAAACAGCTGTTAGCGCATATAACGGTGATGAAGTTCGCGCCTCACTTATTCCTTTCTTTCCGGAGTTGATTCCTTCGGGATACTCACAGAGATAATTAGAATTAGTTTTTTTTTCTTGAAGGGTAGATTAGAAATTAGTTTTGTATTTTTAACTCAAAGTTAATTGAAAGCGATGGTTGAAATTATGAATAATTTTTAGGACGAGATTTTTTTAATCAGGACGAGGATCAAATTTTACATTTTCATGGAAGATTTAACGTAGAATTATATTAAAATTTGTAAACAATTTGCGTTTACACGGCCTAAATATAACCACGGGGTTAAATTTAAAAACATACAGTATGTTGTGGGTATAAACATACAGTATACTCATAGTATATATACCCCCACTAAGCCACCGTTCATTCACAAAACAATCGGCAAGTTTTATTCACTGTAATAATTAGAAGCCACTATAACCCTGCGAACACTGGCGTGACCACTAAAGTGATTTAGAAGCAATCATTCTTGTGAGACCGCTTTACAAAGTATGATATACGAATGGAAATACCAGTTGGATAATAATTATTTCATTATTGCAGTATTTCTAGACATACATAGAACATTTGAAACTTATGATAGACTTGGATTCTCTTGATTTCTGGAGTACCGAACAAATGTTCTTACCTCCTTAATCGCAATTATATATCTCTATTTATTTTTGATGGTGCCAATGTGGCCGCACTTGAGTGCGTCTTCTTTTCAGAGTTTTACCTCATTCTCTATGACATGTTGTTATTGATCATCTTTATGATAGAGGAATACTGATAGAAAAATTATTTAACTATGGGATCCGTGGCACAGCATTAGCGTGGATTAAAAATTATTTGTCAGACAAATACCAAATAACTAAAATAGGCAATAATTATTCATCTAGATTACGTAACAATTGGGGTGTTCCACAGGGAAGTTGTTTTGGGCCGATATTATTTCTCACATATATTAATGATATTGGCAATAATGTAAATTTTGATTATATTAATTAATTTTCCGTCTTTGATAAAGATCTTAATAAAGCTATGAATAGAGTAAATGTAGAACTAAATAAATTACACAATTATTTTTGTTTGAATAAATTAAAAATTAATGTAGAAAAAACCAAATGTGTGATCCTCACGTCAAAATATAAATATTCTAAAATTTATTTAAATAGAATAGATAATAACGTAGATAATGAAAAACATGAATTTGTGTCAGAAATAAAGTATCTTGGTTTTGTTGTGGATAGTTTTTTAAATTTTGATAAACATTTACATTACATAATAAATAAAATATATCAATAAATTAATTTCTTAAGCAGATTATCGAAGAAACTTTCCAATTCCACTCTTATTACCTTATTTAAATCTCTAGTACAACCACACATTGATTACTGGGGTACTATTCTATATTTAATGAATAAAACTTTCATAGATCATCTGCAAACGCTTCAGAATCGTGGCATGAGGGTTATTTTAAAAGTCTCAAGGTATACACCTGTTAAAAGTATGCGTAATATGTTAAATTGGCTTTCTGTAGAAGACAAATTATTTTATGGAGCAATGTTGTTTATCTACAAACTTTTAACAGGTGTATTGCCAGAATATTTGCAAAAAAATATAATTTTCAATAAAAATGTGCTCAACTACCCAACCTGAAGTGCTAACGATCTGAGGGTGTTAAAAAATAAAAGAAGTGCAAATGATAACCAGATTGGTTTTATATGATGCACTCCCCATCATTATTATTGCACGTCGTTGTAGTCTACAAAGTCTTTCAACTGATTATGACTGTCCCTATGCTAATAGAACGTATGCTATGTGGGACAGAAATAGCGAAAAATAGGTATTTAATAACACATCCCTTGTAACAGATTTGTGCAAGTTTCCTAGAAGATAAATAGATTTGCACAATTTTACACTTACGTATACTGACAACGTGATGGTCCTACAACATTTAGGGTTCAGTGTAGGCTCCTAAAAATGAAATACTATCCGGATTATTATAGTTTTTTCGTTTTTCGTTTTTTCCTCATTTAGTGACTATTTATTTAATAGAAACCAAGTGTTTGTTTAAAATAAATGATCAAATTAAACACGATGCATGTGTTTTAGTTAATATGATCTGTCGTTGACATATGTTGTGTCGTTGGCATATAAAATTGATTTAGTCTTAATAGCAAAAGATAAATCATTAAGTAAATTAAAAATAGAAATGTACCTAAAGTTGAACCGTACGGTACTCTATAGCTAAGTTGCAGCGAATCTTACTAAGAATTATTTATACAAACAAACTGGTTTTTGTTAGTTAGGTCGGTTTCTACACGTAAACAGCTACTATGATTCAAACCATACATGGCAGGATTTTTTTTTTAAATTTTATTTAATGTCTTGTACCTTAACAGCAAGGGTTATTGTATCCCGGTACAAGATTAATTTACAATAGTTACGTATCTACAATACTATGTATACAGGATGCTAGGTAAATGTCCGTCATAATTTTAAAGGCAGCATGGTGACGTAGAATGCAATAGATTTTTCCCTTGCCAATTTTCTCTAAAATGTGAATTTCGTCCAAAAATAAACAAACAAAAAGGTGCCCTAAATTTTGAAAACCACTGACTTTTTATTTTTTATATAAATCCAGTTGTTGTGTAGTTGCCATGGAGAAAATTTGATATTCTATTATTGAACTACAATTAAAATATTGTTTTCTCTATGGCAACTACACAACTTCTGGATTAATATGAAAAATAAAAAGTCAGTGGTTTTCAAAATTTGGGTCATCTTTTTGTTTGTTAATTTTTGGACGAAAATCACATTTTAGAGAAAATTGGCAAAGGAAAAATCGATTGCATTCTACGTCACCATGCTGTATTTTAAATTGTGCCGGACATTTATTTAACACCCTGTATAGAGACTATTCCAATATATTGCTTACATTAATTTAAGGATCTTCATTTTGATTTGACTTGTTTATATGGCATTTTTTGCGGCTTCTTCTGCTCGTTCATTGCCAGGAAACCACAGTGTGCGGGATCCAGAAAATTACTATGATTTTACATGCTTGGGTGATATTGTGTATTTTGTCTTGTGTGTTTTGCACAATGATATTTTTGTATACATTTGCTGCAGGCTTTTCATTGCAGTTAGAGAGTCTGTGATTAGAATTTTTTCCTTTCTTGATCTTTGATTATTTATTCAGTGTCCTGCAAAACACTATACATTACAGCGGTAAAAACAGTCGTGACTGGAGGTAAGTGGTATTGACATGTTCTTCTCCCGTAACTTTTGCTACCACAGTTTCGGAACCGATTTTTGAACCATGCGTGTAAATTGCCACGTAGTTCTGAAAGTATGCATGACAAGTTTAGCAAGTAATATATCATCAGATACACATTCAAAAGCTTTGTTTAAATCCAAGAAATAAATAAGTCAAACTATTTAACTTCAAAATATTCTAATATTTCGAGAATTAATTCTAAAATAGCATCTGTGCTAGATTTATTTTTCCTAAAACTAAACTGTCTATTTACTAAAGAGATGCTAAAAAAAATTGATCAAAAGGAATATTTTAAAATATTTTAGAAAAGACAGGAAGTAATGATATAGGATGGTAATTATTGGGATCATTGAGTTTTCCTCTTTTGTGTAATGGAATAACAGATGATAGTTTTAGTGAGTCGGAAAAAGAATTTGATAATATGCATGTTAATTACTTTTGTTAAGGGATATATAATGATATTTTTAACTGTGTTTATAATGTTCATATTTAAACAATTGCTATTTTAAAAAATTTAATTATATACGGTATTTTACGGTTTTAAAAGAATCAATTCCGAAAGTGAAAGGACTGCTTGGAAGATTAAGACTTGGTTTAAAAAAAAAAGATACAGGAGAAATTTAGTTCAAATATAACCAATCCGTAAGGATTTAAAATAAAAAGGTTCATTTATTGTAAACACAGCCTAAATACGGAAATCCCAATCCTCGTTTTTTTTTCGAGTAAGTCTTCTGTTTTGTAAGAGTGTTGGGCAGTTCAGTGCAAACGAGTATTTTTCCAACCGGCTGACTAGGATTACAGCAAGCAGAGCTTAGAGGTAAAGGAAGATCACATCCCGTAATGGCACTGGATTTGTCTGTAAATAAGTAGAGGGTTGCTAACAAATTTTATTTAATTATTTTTCTGTTTTATTTAACATTATTCTATTAATTTATTTTTTATATCTTAACATCGTACTATTAAACGGCTCATCAATTACTAAGGCTATTTGTACCAATACATTTTAGAATATGGATCATTCCGTATCAAATGATCTGGGGATCCATGCTCGACCAACTTCGATTTGGCTAAAATTTGTAACTGGGTGTACAGATAAATATTAGAAATGAACTTGTGCATATTATTTGGACAAAATATTAAATATTCAGAGAGATATGGTCTACTGTTTATAGATCTATCTCGTAACTCAGTTGCACGGCCGCAGAACTCAACAACCAAAGCGGCTGTTGATCTGAAAATGGGTATTCAAGTTAACCTTTTTGCTGTGAATCAAAAATAAACCAGTGGCGAAGGGAAACCTCCGCTAGACTTGAATAAAAAGACTCCAATAAAAAAAAAATATTTTTTTTTTTTTAGTATTTAGATAAATTTTTAAAAATACATCAAATTATGTTCTATACAAATTTTTGTCCAAGGCTTGGTTTACTAGTTACGAATTAATTATCATAAGCATGGAAACGTTACATATAAGTATGAAAAAATTGAGACTTGGAAAAATTTTAAATAATTTTAGAAAAAAAATTCAAATTTTTTCGTTTTATCAAAAAACGTCTCAAATATAAGTTATTTGTAATTGCATTTATAGTATCTTTTGTTCAATAAATTTTTTCGCAATATTTTTCTGTTGCTAAATATTCGCAAAAATCTTAAAATCAACACGAGTAAACTCCCATTTCTAGTCAACCGATCTTCATAAAAAACAATAGGGTTCTTCCCATTTAATAGGAGAATTTTTTAGGACCAGAAAGAATTCTCTAAGTTGAACCGTTCTTGAGTTATCGTGTATACACACAGACACACACATACACGCACACACATACAGACACACACACATACGGACGGCACTTAGAAAATAGGTTTTTTGGATTTCCTGGACTATGAAACGTGGTCATCAGTCAAAATCTCGAAATTTTCGCGATTACAATACTTGCCCCTTATGATTCACGGTAAGTTCATCGAAAATCAATTCATCGAAAATCAATTCATCGAATATCAATTCATCGAAAATCAATTCATCGAAAATCAATTCATCGAAAATCAATTCATCGAAAATCAATTCATCGAATGATCAATTCCTCGAATGATCAATTCATCGAAAAAAAATATTTTGTAAATATTTGAGAGGAATGCCGAGGGCATCGGAAAGCCAAAAAAGCAGTGGTCAATAAAAGTTGACAGACTACACTCATTAAATAACTATCATAATAGGTCTATTAATAATTTTTAAATTTTCCATTCAGAAAATACGCCAGGTAAAAGATACCTGTTGGATTATTTTGAAATCGAACAGGGCTCCTTAGATCAGAAAAACCCGGTTAATGGGATCATAAATGTACTTAATACACCCATTCTTAAAGGATTATAAAAATGGTATTTCCCCATCTGTTAAGTCTTAAGGGTTTTGTGTTATGTACATAGTTTTACTATTCATATTTACTATACCACACATGATTTGTTCAATGTACGGTGATTCTAAACAGGTGGCATTGTTATGTTAGTGTGAGTTTGTTTTGTCATTAAACTAGATGATGGGTAGCTCGCTTCGCTCGGCTTCTTCTAACCAAACCCTTACTAACCTAACCTAACCTAAGATAGTGTTTTGACATTAAACTAGAAGATGGGTAGCTCGCTTCGCTCGGCTTCTTCTAACAAAACCCTTACTAACCTAACCTAACCTAAAATAGTGCTTTGTCCTTAAACTAGAAGATGGGTAACTCGCTCCGCTCGGTTTTAGACTTTACTAACTAAACCTAACCTAATTACCTTGTTTTTAGGCGTATAGTACTTTATTTTCCCCCATATTAGCCCAATTAAAATGCGCATCATTGTGTATGAATTTATAAAAATTATTTGCGTGCAATTGCCCATAACCTGTCTTATTAAACCTTAAAAACAAAACATTTATTTCTTTTTTTATATAAGTTTTCTTATTATATTTCTTTATTTATATTCAAACCCTATGTCACTTTATTTACCTTTTTTTAAACCATATAAAAAAATTTACGCAATTATTTCTTAGTCTGTCTACTTTCATTGACCACTGCTCTTTTGACTTTCCGATCCCCTCGGCATTCCTCTCAAATATTTACAAAATATTTTTTTTCGATGAATTGGTCATTCGATGAATTGATCATTCGATGAATTGATTTTCGATGAATTGATTTTCGATGAATTGATTTTCGATGAATTGATTTTCGATGAATTGATTTTCGATGAATTGATTTTCGATGAATTGATATTCGATGAATTGATTTTCGATGAACTCGTCGGTTACCGCCCCTTATATATTAAGGTCGGGCAAGTAAAAATGGATGTGAAGTGTGAATTTTCACTCATTGCAGGGTTTCGCAGGTATATAATAAGTGAAGTCGGCATGCTGTGAAAAAGAACGATATTTTTAAAATAATTTATCGTCTGTTAATCTAAGAGCTTTAAAAACAAATTTTATGTTAAAATATTTTTTTATTAATTTTATTTCGAATACCTAATATCATTATTTAGGTTTCTAAATATGTGCAGTATTTTTTTTTTTATATAGCAAGGTTCATTAAGAATTTGAAAATTACGCCTATGGCTTCCATTGATTGTTTTAAGTTATATGCTCCACCCCTCTGTTTTCGTATACATGACACAGAATGAAAATAGAATTCCAACAATTCCAATTGGTTATTAAATTTACGCTCTTAAAAATCAAACGCAACATTTGCCAAAATATAACTTGAATTTTGAGAAAATAATTTGAACAAAATAAAAATGAAAAAAAAAACAAAAAATAAAATTGTCTCTTCTGCCCGGCAGCGAATCCTAGTATGCTGGGTAGCAAGCGAGCAAGCTAACCATTAGACCAGGATATGCCTTCTAATATAGTGTGTTACATAACTATAACTTTCGTGCATCGTCAACTAAAAAACACAAAAAATTAATTATTTTCCGCAAATATAATATGATCAAAAATTGCTGTTGTACTATTCCGGCTCACACCAATGTACATTAATTAGATTTTTTCAGATTTTTATTTCAAACCATCTGGGCTACAAGGTGTGGGACAATATTTTTTTGCACAATTTTGGCAAAAATCGTTAATCCACGTACTAAGAGCTTTCATTTGATACCCTACTCAGAATTTAAAAAAAATGTTTTATTTTTCGTTGAGTGCATATTTGTTTATATTTTTAGGGGGATATGTTTTTTTAGATGTTTTAGTACTTTTCCTATGTTCATGCCAAATTTCAACTCTCTAGGTTATCCGTTTGGCTACAATTTTTACCAAATAGGCAGACAGACACACAGACAGACAGATAGACAGACAGACGACAAAATGTCGGTATAAGGGTTTTTTGGTCATACCTACAAAACCCTAAAAACATGCCAAACATCTAAGATATGTTGCACTTTGCAGAATAAGGGATTAAAGTGGATAAAAAAGTACTTCATTTTCAATTTTAAGCTCTACTTTGGCATCTATTATTTTCAGAACGAACAAGCAGAGAAGTCTGCTGTTTTTACTAAAATTTACTAAAAATGAATTTAATAGAGTTTAAAATTAATTTAAAAGATTTTTCAATTTAATTCTACATGAAAAAATAATAAACACTGTGAACGCCGTTGATAAAATTCATCGTATAATTTGACAGCAGATCGAAATTGTTAATATTAGAAGACAATAATATTTCGAACAAATAAAACTAGTTGGTAACCTGATTTCGAACGGTTCAGTCAGAGTATACAGACTCAACAAAGTTCGAAATTACAAAATCTGGTAAATGATAACAACTGACACAAATAGCCGTAAACAATAAAAACCACTTATCTGTGATTCCTCATGAGTAATCAACGTTAAAATACCAAAGTAAGTTCTACAGTATTCTTATTTATAAACTTTTATTGGGGATTAGAGTTGTCCTTATTTCAGATAATAAGTGAAAGCCAGTTAGGAGACCAAGGAGCGGTGAGCTATAGCTTTTAAAATCTGGGGGGTGGACAGGAAATAACTGAGGGGGGGTCCCATATTTTTGCCATAAATATTAATAAAAATTTGAGTTTTGAAATGATAAAAGCAGTCTGTAAATGACCTTTGACCCGCCATCTGTGAAAGATGAAATCCGTAATATTCCTAAAAGGAACCGGGCACTTAATTTTATCTAAAATTTTAAATGTTGTCCAAGCATATCCGGCATCTGGGAGCCAGACCTATTTTTACGAATAAATGCTAACATTCTATAAGATTTTTTAATAATTCCGTCCATATGAATATCAAATATTAATTTGTTGTAAATAACTAATACTCCAAGATTCTTAACAAAAGAAACAGAGGCAATCTACTGATGATGTAATTATAATCTCTAAAAACTCTGTTTCTTGCAAAAGATAGAAGCACAGTTTGACACATTTATTTAATTTTAAATATATGATTTAATCTATTAATATCTTACTGTTAATGGATACAGTTTTGTGGGGTAGCAATTTTTTTATATATATTTATATCGCCAGCATATAAAAGAATATTGGGGGATTTACAACAACTATTTTTACCATTAATAATGATATTAAATAAAAGAGGACCAAAGTGACGACCGTGTGGTACTCTAGAAGTGCTATTTTTGATTTGAGATTTGTGACCATTTAAAAATGCACTCGTTCTATCAGTTAAATATGATTGTAGCCACCGTAGTATATTACCATCTCCAATTTTACTCAATTTCGTCAGTAATATTTTATGGTCAATGATGTCGAATGCCTTACTAAAGTTTGTATATACAGCATCACTTGCACTTGAAGATCGAGAGATTTCAAAATAAAATTACAATATAAAGTTAAGTTTGTCTCTACAGATCATCCCGAAGTTGTTGAACGTGCCAGTTCTCCAGACTAGATGTTGTGAAAAGATATATTTTATTCTATGGATATATAATTCTAAATGTTAGTAGTTCGCTACATCATTTTTTTTTATAATATACAGAATGTTCATTCTAAGTGTTCCATCATTGCTATCTCGAGAACTATAAGAGCTACGAGGTTGGTTAAAATATAAAAGAAATACTATTTAGCAAGTCTATTACAAAACTATTTCAAAATAATATATATGATCAGTGGTTCTCCAAACATGGAACCCAACTTTGTTATTTTAAATGAGAACATATTTTTTTATATTTTAATTCGGAAGGGAATTTTGTCCCGCAATCAACGAATACACAGTTAAGTACCCTTATATCACAACATTTTTGATAAAAATGCATATTAAATTGACATTAATTTAAATCAAATCGCACAGGAATCAGCGTGCTATGAATGAAACAAATGAACAAATCAATTAATCTTGCCTTTAGCAGTAGTAAGAAATGTATACTTTCAACAAGATGGTGCACCAGCTCACAACTTTGGCCTAGTAGCTGAATATTTAAATGAACAATTTCCAAATAAGTAGATAGGCACCAATGGCCCCATTGCATGGCCCGCAAGGTCTCCAGATTTCAATCCCCTAGATTATTTATTATGGGGTTATGTACAAGATATTGTATATAGCATGCAAACGTACAACATTTGAAAGATAATATTGAACATAATATATCTAATATTGATGGGAGAAAATTAAAAAAGGGCCGAAATAGTTTTCTTTTAAGAATTGAATTATGTGTTAATAAGAATGGAGACAATTTTGAGCAATATTTATAATTAAAATTGTACTATGTCATAGAATTAATCTGTTCAATACATTCTGATATTTATTTGTTTCATTCATAGTACGCTGATTCCTGTGCGATTTGATTTAAATTAATGTCAATTTAATATGCATTTTTCTCGAAATTTTTGTGATTTAAGGGTACTAAACTCTGTATTCGTTGAATTTAGAATAAAATTCCCTTCCGAACACAAATACAGAAAAAAAATATGTTCTCATTTAAAATAATAAAGTTGGGTTCCATATTTGGAGAACCACTGATCATAAAGGATTGTGTTAATAGACTTGCAAAATAGTATTTCTATGCTAATTTTACCAATCTCGTAACTCTTATAGTTCTCGAGATAGCAATGGTGGGACACTTAGATTGAACACGCTGTATATGGATTATAAGTGGTTCGATGCAAATTAAATTAAATAAAACAACAATATATATATATATATATATATATATATATATATATATATATATATATATATATATATATATATATATATATATATATATATATATAATAAAAGTACTGTGCTTCTTGTAATCTGGTAAATAATGTTTCAACGATTACTGCAGACTTATCGGCTCCACCGACAAGCGTTCTACATATTTGGGTACATTTAAAAGTATTGGGATATATATTCTAACCGGTGGGCGATGGATAACCAGTATCTATAGTTGCCGGAAATAAATTTTCTACGTATTCATATTTTAAATGATCATCAAAAAGTCGTGACTTGAAACGGAAGATCGTGAAAAACGTTGTAAAACTGGCATAATAATAAAAAATATGATTGTAGTGCAACATATTAAAATTTATATAAAATAATTAGGTACTTATAAAATATCTTATTTTTACTTTATGCTCGATAGGTTTCTGTGAGTACTTTTCTAGAAACACTGGTGTAAACCATTACTTTATATTTAATGTTTATGTTTCCCATTATAAACCACTTACATTGGAATATTTGATGACATAAGTCGACATTTAACACAAATGGAGAAAGGAGTTGTACAGGTCGGGAGAAAACAGCTTAAATGGCGGTTGCTAGGATAAACGAGATTGTGTACGATCGTACCTACAGCAATTTGTCTTCAAGAAAATAAAAATGTTGCATTAAAGTTGTTCTGTAAGAATCTGCTCTGACGTAGAAAAATACAACCGCATTTATTTCTTTTTATTTTCTTTTTGAATAATATTACAATGGAACGTCAGTTTCTTTCACTAAGACTTAAACATTTTATATCAATAACTGAGTAGATGTTTGATGACTTCAAGAAACCTGTTATTCCTAACAGAGAGAAAAAAAAAAAAAAAAAACAGAATTTTTACACAGGATTAGGAGGATCGTAAAGGATGTGTCTATCAACATCAACCGATCTCACACTTGAGGCTCGAAGGCAGCACGGAATAGGTACTAAACATCAGTGAAGCTGAATATATACTGCTGTATCCCAAACCTTGATGATACGTATTTCTGGGAATCCCAAATTTCAAATATAAAACTTTAAAAATAGTTTCAAAACAGCATTAACGTATGTGAAATGTGAATTTTCAACAATTTTTGACACTTTTGTTTGTAATTGAATCAAAATTACAATATTTTTGTAATCAATTTTCGTCGTACAGTTCGTCATAATTTCAATGACACTTTTAGTAAAGAAATAATATATTAACAGAAATGTGGTTTTAGAGTCCCGTAGGAACCTTCGAGTTTTATTTCTGCATCGAGATGCTTAAAATGTGACTTCCCCCATCCTTCTACGACAATTTTGATATTTCGTCGATTTTAGGCAACAGTCTCATATATTAAGCGGAAGAAATCGGAAAAATGTTTATCTAGCCAGTAATATCAGAAGTCCTGTAAGGTAATTTTGTAAAATTTAGTTAACATCGTAGGAATGGGTTTTAATGGCAGGTATGGGGAGTCTGAGTTGGAGTCGTGAGTCGGGAGTCGTAACTTTTTGGAGGAGATGGAGTCGAAAGTCTGTTAAACTATCAATCTGCGACTATTTTATTTGAGACAATTCTATGGAATTGACACAACTCGTATCGTTTCATATGCTCCAGGGCATATAGAGGAGGTGGTGGAAAATTCCAAATGCCGCATATACTGGAATTATTCCATTCCCACTCCTCGGTCGCTTCAAGCAATAAAGCCAGACATAGTCCTGCTGGACCACGAAACACGAGAGATGTTTTTCATCGAATTCTAGTGTCCGGCAGAGAAAAGCATGTCTCACAAGGAGGTCGAAAAACGAGATAAATACTCCGACCTTCTGTCTGAGCTTCGGCAAATGTACTGGAACACAAAATTTAGCTTTTGATGCTCATCATTGGTGTTCTAGGCGGAACGAAGGCGTCCTTGAAGCAGGAACTTGACATTATTCCTGCCTATAGATCAGTTTCGACCTCTTTGGTCTGCAGAGTGCAAAAACCATGTTTACTTGGTTCTCTACGCACTTAGAAGACGCACGGCGTAGTGCACTAGCCGCTGTCGTACATTTCCAGGGTCTGGGATGCGACAGTAGGTAATTTTCCCCGTCAGGTATGTGTTACGGTATAAAAAGGCGGACTCGAATCACTACGTAAAAAACATTACGAACTAACTTATAACAAATACCCACCAACCAATATATTGAAGGATATATGGTCTTCAGTTATGAAGAGCAGTTGCGTTGAAATAAAACAATTTCCCATTGCAATAAGGATATTTACTTTGTAAACAAATTTTGTTCCGGTTACATAACCTCCAAAATGACAGCTCATTTTAAGACTCCGGTTTGATTATTCTCGTGAATATTTTTATCAGGAAGACCTAGAAACACAACAGTTATTGTGTGGAATATGGTAGAATGGAAAACTAACCTTGTTTAAAAAAAAATAAATAAATAAATCCAGTAGGGATATTTGGCTAACACCACCAAGCGGAAAACAGTATAGGCCACTGCAACGTTCACAGTGATGCACGGGCCACATATACTCAAGGGGAGAGAAAACTCCAGGTTTGTTGAAAAGTTCCGGGCGAAGAGAGTTCCGGCCTTCTTAAGTTCCGAACAGTAAGAAAGAGGGTATAATTTGATCACAGAAGAAAAATCCAGCACCCACGTGCAGTATTATATCCATGAACAGCCTTATGAAGGATTGAAGGCATTGACGGATTCGCTTAGGTGGAAAATTGCTGGGAGTTGATTGTTTTCAAGTAAAACACGGAGATGTCCGGATACTATTTTTTCTTCTTCTCATCAATTACCGGAACTTAAGGCCTTCTAAGCCACCGAACACTAGTGGCGGTATTGTACGGGCTGGAAGTCAGGAGAAACTACCCATTAGGAGCCCTACATCGTCTTAGAGAGGAGTTTACTCCAAGGGTAATCGAATGGGATGACCCAGGCGTTAACCGATCGCGGAGCGCTCAGAAATCCTGAAGCGGAAACAGGACTAATCGCGTGAACGTCTCTTCGGAGACCCGTACATCCTACTTATTGTGACCTAGTGGACCTGCGGACACAGGGCGAATTGTAAATTGTTCGCAACTCAGACGTATAGAGCTTCCGGTTTATGGGCCGAAGTACGTCCGTCGCACAGATATTCTCGAGTACACTATTATAATTGTAGTCATTTTTATAAATGTGTGTGAACTTGTACAGAAAAATTTGAGTTGTGTGGACACGTGGTGTTAGTTGGTTTCACCCCGCTTTATTTTTGCAAGGGTGTGATATTTTCTACGTCCTGTGGGGAGCCAAGCTACAATAAGTCGTTGTACTGAGTCGTGTTGGGGCGTGTAATTAGCCAGATTAGCTTTGTTCAGGGGTTTGAATAAATTCTGTCTGTCTGTAACGTTAAAATTTTCCCTTGATAAGTAGAGGTTGTGAATCGGCACTCGAAGCACACGGGTTAAGCCCTTATTTTGAGTACTTACTGGCCGATTATTCGTGCTAATACCATTTCATCTTGTCAAGGGATCGGAATTGCATTTGTATTGGGAGGGAAGATTAAAATCACTCGGGCAAAACCTCCGTTAAAAAGCATCTTTTTTTATTTACCTTTGGCCAGCCATCGCTTTTGTTTTTTTTTTTTTAATTTTTTTTTACTTACATTTTTGGTAGAGTCAAGTGGGTGGGGGGGGACGAAAATATTACTTAAATCACTTTTGGTTTGGTCCGCTTATATGCAGATTGCGTGAAATGCTTTCCTGGTAGTATTCCTTTAGTAATTTTTCAGATGTTTTTCAATGCTATTAGCCATCTATTAACAGTTTCTAGAACTACACTACTCTATAACATATTAATTTTTAATCTAAGCGTTACTCGAAGACTTTATCAATATTGACTTAGGTATTTCTAGTACGAAACTGTGTAATATCACTAGAACTAATAGCCTAGGAGGTTGGTCTGAGATTGTGCGTACGTTTCCATCAATTTCAACTTGGTGTACATATCCTCAGGTTATACACCGCTAACTTAACTACCCAAAGAATAGGGCAGAGGTTATTGATTTTACCCCCTAACCAACTGAAACACTCTGATTATATCTACTCAGGGAATGTACCTTTTAAATATTCGAATGATTATTAGATTTGTTCAACTTTACATTTTTTTAAATGTCCATTGTGATTGCATGAAGTGGTACGTTTTATATGGTATACGAAGTGTGTTCAAAAAGTTCGTGCAATTTTTTTAATTTACAAAATAATATTTATTTATTCATCAATATTCATATTGTCTCTTTCAAAATAGTCCCCAACGGATATAATGCACTTATGCCACCGTTTTTTACAGTCATCAAAACACTTCTGACACGGATATTTTGGTATAGCATTCAGCTCTTCGTAAAAAATGGTTCTTTCATAAGCCGACGCAATAAGCTTAAATAGTATTCTTTAGTAAATGTAACACCTTGCGGTAAAAATTCATGGTACACAACACCGCGATAATCTAAAAAAAAAAACAGTGAGAAGAACTTTAACATTTTATCGAACTTTGCGCGCGTTTTTGGGCCTTGGTTCATTTGGAAGCTTCCATTGTGATGATTGAGTCTTTGTTTGGATGTCATAACCGTACACCCAAGTCTCGTCAACCGTTATGCTGCGCTGGAGCAATGTAGAGTCATTGACGACATTATCTATCATTTGCTGAGCGACTTCTTAACGACACATTTTTTGTTCTAAATTTAACAATTTCGAAACAAATTTTGCTGCCACTCGCCTCATGCGCAAAACATTAGTGAAATTTTATTCGCATAAACCATACGATTAACCAACTTCTTCAGCAACTTCTCTAATTGTAATTCGACGGTTATCAAGAATTTTTTTCTTAACTTCTTCCATGTTTTTCTATCATCTTCAATTAATTCAAGCGTTTATACCATGTGTATATCGCTCGTTCATTCTTACTTGACTCACCAAATGACTTCAGCAACATTTCTACTACTTCACAGCACTTGATTTAATTTTTCACGCGAAATTTAATGCATATTCTTGGATCCCTCATGGTGAAAAATAAAAAAGCGCTGATATACAGAAACTTCTTTAATTAGCTGTTAAATCTAAAATACATATCCAATATAGCCTCCAATTGAGGCAGTCGTCAAAAACAACATGACAACAAAAAAGTTTAACAATCCGACAAGTGTAGCGAGGGTATTTCCAAAAGTGCACAAACTTTTTGGTCACACCTCGTATAACAACCTAACAACCCCAAGCAGGCACAAGAACATTAATTCTAAAACAGGCTATTTATCGAATCACTTGAAAATCAATGCAAATTGAAGTTAAGGGTGCGCACAACCATTTAGTTTCTTATACAAGACTAACAATCTGAAATAAAATTAGTAACAATCTATACATCAAAATTTTCAGCGAATTTTTATCTATCTAATAAGATATTTTTAATTGTAAAAAGAACTGTCATATAATTGTAAATAAACCAATCGCGTTATAGACGCCATCTTGTAAACCATTCGACACATATTTGTGTACCATACGGCAAACTGTAGGTAAAGCTTCATTCTCCAAATGTGTTTGGAGATATTTTGTTCTATTGTGAAAATTACTTATAGTTATTATACTTAGTAATCTACTTTTGCCGCCATCTTGAATCTGCCAAGGTTCACAATATAGGTGCTGCGGGTAAAAATGATTTTATTTTGCAAAGAATACTTGTACCAAGATGCATTTCATTATCGACAAGTATAATATTTTTCGACGAAGGTTCTAAACTATAAACAATCATGTCGAAAAAAATGTTGACGTATTATTTAAACATTTCTACATAAATCTATATAAATATAAAAATTATTTGAAACCCACAACTATATTTAAAAAATTACAGATCATTGTTGTTCAATACCTATTATTAAGTTATTGAGCAATAACATTTGTACAATATTTTTTTCTACAATAAAGGATATCCTATTAGATAGATAAAAATGCTGTGCATAATTTGATGTATAGATTGTCACTTATTTTATTTCAGATTGTTAGTTTTGTATAAGAAACTAATAATCTCTGGGGGTTGTACGTAGCGTTAAGCGCTATACAGCGTGTAGTCTAATAGTGTTTTATTCATTTATTTACACAACAGTTTACAATATTTAAAATATTGTAAAAAAAAGCTAAGTGAAAAATTTAGGAAAATGGGGTTTAGAAAAAAACTCGCAGAAGACTGAGTATCTTGCTATCTGTGAGCAGGGAAATAAATTCTCTGTATTAAAGTACATATCAAATCTGTTTGAAATTCTTATAAATTTATTTCTAGGAGCTGTGATGACTTGCAGCACCTTTGCATTTAAAAGATTTGTATTTTTAGTTTGTGCTACCAAATGTAGGCCTCGAACGTCTTATACAAGGTGTCTCAAAAGAAATTTTATATTTAGTGGATCGATTAAAAAAAAAGTAAGCCGTATATAGAAAAAATGTTTATTAATTATTAAAATACACTTTTTGGGGATTTATTTCTTAAAAACAATATCGTTTAAATGTAGACCTTCGCGTTCTCGGCCCTTATTTAATCGAATAGTAAAATTAGTTATGACGTCTCGGCAGGTGGACTCAGGGATGGCTGCCATTTCGTGACGGATATTTTCTTTCAAATGCGCCAGTGAAGTCGGTTTATTGGCGTAAACTTTAGATTTAAGATAACCCCATAGGAAAAAGTCCATAGGGGTTAAATCTGGACTGCGTGGAGGCCAATTTATGTCACCTCTCCGGGAGATCAATTTGCCTGAGAAAATTGCCTCTGACTGGCATCTTGGGGCTTTAATTCTTGCACCAATTGAATTTTGTAGGGGTGCAGCTTTAGGTCTTTGTGCATAATGCGATGTAATGATGATCTATGCACATTTAAAGCACTTGCGCGCTTCCGAATTGAAAGGTTCGGGTCGTCACGAACAGACTGATTAACATTCTCCACGATTTCTACCGTTCTTGATGACCTAGGTCGCCCGGATTTTGATTTATCCAGAGTTGTACCAGTCTCTTCAAACTTTTTAACCCAATGTCGAATGAGAGGAATGCTTGGCGCATCATCTAAGTGGCGAAAACCTCGAATACTGCAGAATTTTCTACGCGCTACAGTCGCCGAATCACCGTTTTTGTAAAACTCTCGCACGCATAACACGCGGTCTGCTCCCGAGAAACGCTCCATAGCGATTGAATTCCCATAAGCCAGGCTACCGATTGACATAACCCCCGCGCCCCTCGGATACGTTGCGTTCACGCAGTAAGCTAAATAAATATAAAATTTCTTTTGAGACACCTTGTAGTTTGAATAGTTGGCAGACTCTTCTATAGATAAATGATTCTACATATTACTGTTATTACTATTATTATTATTATTGATTAGAAGATGTTAGTAAAATATTTATTTATTTATTAAAAATACTCGTTAAAAGTGTCACAGTTCAGTTATGTAAATTTTTTGATAGCATTCTTGAGACAAGCCGCAACTTTAGTCATAACTATCCCCGGAGCGAGTCGGGGTAGGGCTTATTGATTTTACCCCGTAACCAACTGACACAGGCTACCCACCACATTAACATAGACATAGCTTTTTAGGGGCAGCCAATTTCATCCTCCCATCCCTCAAAAACACGGCCTATATGCCTCATAAAAACAATATCGGCAAGCGATATGAAACCGTCTACTGAACGAAAGTTCCCTTGAATTTGTTATCGGTAATGGCTTCCCCCACACCCACTTTATTTAAATCTCTTCCTCTATACGTCAGAGCCGGACTAAGTAATAATAAGTTTTGATATTGAATTGTAAAGATGGCTGAGCATTAGGGATCAGGCAAGGCGGGTCCCATCTAACTTATATGAAGTGTATAAATATTTTAATTTCTCTCTTGCTCTCTCTCCCTCTCTTGTTCTTCCTCTGTCTTACTCTCCTTCTCTCTTGCTCCCTCTCATATATCGATTATTTCTTTCCAGATTGTCTTTATCATACTCTTTATAACGTGTCCTATCCACTATGATCTACTTCTTATTTCTTGTACGATACTTGAATTTGAGTACAGTTTATGATAACCTTTAGTCTCACGGTTTCAATTTACCATTCATCGTAATGGATTATAAAAGATGCGAAGCGAAATACTCTATGTACGGATTGGGATCACTCGCCGCGGCTAACTCGTCACGAGCTATCCCGCCGCGCACTCTAGCGTTCGCTGTATTTGTTTGTTCCTATTATTGGCAATTGTTTCGAATGGAGTACAAATCTGTTCCAGTCGGATGATACATATGTTAAAATAGGTTAGGATATTATTATTAAATTAGGTAATTTGTTGTTATAGCTTTTAGTCATAATAAAATATGTTGGACTTCATTGAATTTTACTTTAAAATGTGAAATTTTTAATAAATGTAACATTACAGAAAAAACTGTTTCTCTCTTAGTAGAATGTTTGCAAAATATTACGAACAAATAACCATCGCTATCACAAGAACGCCGGCAAGATAATCCGGCGGCGAGATAATCCGGTAGCGAGATAATCCGGTGGCGAGATAATCTGACGACGAGAAAGCCCAGCGGCTAGATGGTCCAGCAGTGAGTCGACTGTGGCGAGTTGCCCTAGACCATTGCTTCTCAACCTTAATCTTACCACGGATTGGCAAAAAGATTTTTTTTTACGCGGACCGGTAAAATACCTTTTTTTTACGCCGACCGTTGAAAATATTTTTGAAAATTTAATTTACTTACTTTTTTGTAAATCTTCAAATTTTCATCAAAAAGTAAATATTTTTTAATTACTACTACACGTAAAAATTTATAATTTTATGTACAAGTTCTACTAGCCGTAAATAATTTAATAAAAAACATCACTCTATTAGACACATTTTTAAAATTTTCGCGGACCGGAGAGATTGAACAGTGGACGAGAAATTGAGAAACACTGCGCTAGATCGTTCCTTCTAATATTTTGTTTTTAAAAACTGCTTAGTTTTATCGATTTCATAAGTATGGGGTGTTCAGTAACTTCAGTATGGGAGGTTCATCTTGGTGAAGACAATATAGCAACGGTTAAGACCAGCACCGGAGTCTACAAGCGATCTATTACTCCGTCCACTTCCAGTCAGTTTTTTTTTAATAGGTTAAATTCAAATCAATTTAATTTTGAAAGGTGACGCTTGGGGGGGGGGCTTGTTATTTTTAAAATTTATCATGTATGTATAAAAACAATGATAAGTGAAATTTTTAATAAAAAATATATGTGTATATATCTTCTGCAATAAAAACTATTTAAATACAGTCCACTTAATATCATTTTACCAGCGACATCACCATTAATGGGGAGTGCTATAGTTTAGCAGAGTTCGTTTAAAGAGGAGACAGAGTACAAAATAAGACGAGTTTGCAGATCGAATTTATAGTGTTTATGGTGCATGGATCTCTGGATATTTAAAGATATACATTATCTTAAAGGTGTTACCATTAATTTGTAGGTTGGTTTCTTTTCACGACTATTTCTTCTGATAATGAGATACTTCATTTTGACGTAGAATACGTATTTGTCCGAATCTGGTTCCAGAAATTCGAAGGGAACGAAATTAGGATATATTTCAAACACTAGATGGTTCGAGTACAATAGTCGGAGGCATATGACAGTAGTATCATGCGATAGACTTACTGCTACTTACTGCATAATACTTACTGCTAATTATCTTTACATTGAGTTTGAGACAACACCAACATATGCAAGAACGCGAGGCAAAAATTACGCTATTCCTCGCCACTTCAGTTGTCATAACTTAGCAATCAGTGAGACTGTACACCTGTTTAACTGCTCAAACAATCCATATTAATGTGTTGTGCAATACTAGAGTAGCAAATCAGCGAAATAACATCCGTAACATAGTGCAAAATTGGATAAAGTTATAAAAATTTCGACTTAATAACAAAATATGTAAAATGATATAAGGTGTGAATGGTGCAAGAAAGAAGACAAAAGGTTGGACAAAATTAGGGGCTATTGAGCTGTGCCGAGGAAGCACGCCGCTGGAGAGAGCGTTATAAAGCTGCAGCATGAAGCGTCTACATTTACGCTAGAACCACGGAGTCGGCAATTCATATGTAAAAATGAATGAAATTTATTAAAATAAATTAAATTCATTGCTAACCACTACTTCTAATGATCATACGCGCACTCAGGAGTTACCCATTTTCCAAGATTTTGAAGGATGACTCACTCAGATCCCATCACCTAATCTGGTAGACCACAGTGAAACTGAGTTAGATCCCATAGCCGTATAGGCAAAGTCCTGGCAAGAAAATATTCCTAAAGGAGGCCGCTATATAAAAAACTCAGAAACAGCCCTGCCAGTATTTGATTTCCCAAGGAAAACTTGGTGCAATCTAAACCGTCTGAGAAAGGGCCGTACTAGGACCAATCATATGCTCAACAAATTGGGTCTCTATAGGATGACTGCGACTGCAACAAAACTGTGTAAACCACTGAACACATCATACAAAAAGGTCTTTTTCGCGCTTTTTAAGACGAACCAGAAAAACTCTTTTTCACAACTCATGCTACACTTGAATATATCGACCATATGGTCTCCGATCCTATGTCGTATCTGACTATAAAAGCTTTCTTTTTCTACTGCTTGCCTGCTACCCTAAGAAATGTACCGCTTAAATAAAATTAATTTGATGATTTTTTTTATTATTATTGTACTAACCAGGTAGTTTTAAGATATAAATAAGTTACTCCATAGAAACGACGACGAGTGACGTATTTTTTGTGGCGTATATGTCCTCGACACTGCCTTGCTCGAATTTTTTATTACTTACGTTGAGTTCTAATTTTTAAACATTAAGATTAAGTTTCTTAATCATTGGCTCAAATTGTAAGGATTCTTCCTAAAAATAATGATCTTATTTATTGTTTTAAATTATATGTTTGCATAATATTAATTGTGATTTTTTGGTTTCAGGTAAGGAAGTATCCAGTTTATCACAGCAAACATGCACTTAAATAAGGTATTCTTGTAAACAAATTTTTTTCAAACCTGATCTTTAACATTAAGTAAAAATGTTTTTCTGTAAGTATTTAACTTCTTTAGATGTCAGATGTTCGATTACTCCAATCAGCATAAATTTGTTCAATGCTGTTCGAAAAAAGGCAATTGACTTTATTCGTGTCCCCTGTCAAGGTTCCGAAATTCTTGTTTATTTAAACTCTTTCATTTAAGAGTGCGTAGCATACAGTATACGTCGATAACAAGCCTTTGTAAACAGAGCATTGCCTCAGCTACGAATCACTAAGTTTTATCGTCGCTTACAACAGCATTGGAACCCGAAAGGACCGGGCTAAACGGAGCTGAAGCACATATCTTGCCGTGTGCGAAGTGTGTGTTGTTACGAGAAAATTTTCTACAGTTTATAAGCAAAATGATATCGCCGCCCTTACAAAAGTGCGCCGACCTTAACGCTTAGGTATAAAAGTGAAATAAAATCAACCGATTAAAACGCGTCAACATAAGCGCAGAGACAAAAGCCTACCGACATAAACTTGAAATAGAAACAGCCCCGACAAAAACGCGTAATTACAAACGCGCAACACATGACTGCAATAAACCATTTACATGGTTTTATTCTATGCGGCGTGTTATAGTTTGTAGCTGGAAGTTGATTATTATTGTTAATTTATATGGACGATGAATATGTACGCTTTTGTTGGAATCTTAATTATATATTATAGATAGTTAAAGACATGATATCATCGTTGTAAATATTCGCGGATAGGTTCAAGCGTTTTCAAGATGATTCAAGTAGTCCTTCGCCTCTATACCCAGTTCTAGATCATCAATTTGCAAATCAGAATTGTTACGGATCTTCATCAGGACTCCGTCTGACTGATCCTGATCAGGCTAGTTCATCATCCTTTGAGTCCCAATATGTACGCTCATGGTACGCCTTGTCATCAGTGTAATAATAATAAATTTATATATCTAAGGCTGTAATAATAATAATAATATTATTATTATTTATCTAAAGCTTTATTCTACTTTTGCGGAAACTGGGAAGCTATGCAATTTTTGTGAAACCGTCTCTGTCCAATATGAGTAAAACCTATACGTACCTAAGCCGATTCTGGATTTTACTTTGCACAGTTTCCTCCTTCACTCTTACTTTATTTTTCGTGACCAAAGCCAGAGGGATTCACCGTTATTTGAATGAGAATGGAATGTTTGAATGCAAACGAGGAAATTAAGAAATGTGTGGTAAATTATTTTCATGGGAATTAAAACATGTCTGCCAACCGTTTCCTCTCAGGACTCATTCAATATGATTCAGGAAATTGTATTTCGTTTACTTGCGGCGTTATGTTTAAATATATTCTTTAAAATACGTTCAAATCTAACTCTCTCATGAGATCTAGCGATTTTTCCTTACAGATAAAGTATATGAAGATTGTTAAATTGCTCTCAAAAGTAATTTTGATTTTCTAAAGATTTATTCGACATTTCAAATTTCAAATTGGAAAATATTATTTTATCAAGAACTAAACTTACGAATGTTGTTAAAATAGTTACCACTACGTCAGTTGAACGTAAATTGTTATGAAAAAGCAGAATTCCACAAATCAATACATCAATGCTTTTTCTTACTATCTTGTTATAAGTAATTTTTCAAGTTTTTGTAATAGGCCTACCCGTAAGACTATTCTATAAGGTGGAAAATGCCAGTAATTAACTATACAGATATTAGATAAATTGTTACCTGACAATTAATGAATATAAATAGGCAATATTTTAGGCAGTCTCATAATTATCGCTGGCTCACCCATCCTTGATGGACAAACATATTCTTAATCGCAGGCATTCAAGATCTTCTGTCATTCTTTAAATCTAATCGTCTTTTGATAATTATCGCTAGATGTGAATTTTAAATACCAATGATTTTTATATGTGACTCAAGACCATCCTTCCGTTCGAGATTTTCTTTCTTCGTCCATTTTACTGACCCGTTAAAACTATTGACCGAATAAGTGTTAAGGTAGTCAAATTTTTTAGCGCACAGCAACAATGGTTATTTAAGCAACGAATAAGTTTGTTATATAGACTAATTTTTGTTTTCTGTTATATTTTTGTAGGTCTTTTTGTAGGAGTTTTTATGTGTTATGATAGCTACAGTTTCGCAATAATATACGCCTTCTAATTTCTACAGATTTATTATTTTTTGGGTTTGTTAATTTAGAGCTAAATGAAATTAGTAGCTTCCTGATATTTGTGTCTTGCTATTTCCAATTCAGTGTCAACCATTGGTCTTCTAGGAACATGATTTTGGCTTCACTGCTGTTTATTCCTTTTTTTAGTCTTGAATTTCAATTATTTGTTAATGGCTGCAATTTTCTATTTCATTAAAATACATGTGTTTTGGAAAAAAATGACACTGATGATTTGTTTCTAGAAAATAGCGAAAAATACTGTAAGTACCGAAATATTTAGGAGTGTTAATGGACAACACAGGTACAAGTAACCAAGAAATCAACTTTAGAATGAATAGAACACGACAAGTAGTAAGGTCCTTAAATTCGATGCTATGGGATAAGAACATCACAATGCTGACAAAAAGAACAGTTTTTAAGGCCAAAGTACATAAAATAATTTTTGGCGTAGGAAATCAAAACAGGATAGAATAAGAAATGACACAATTAGAAAAACAGCAAAAATACAAAAAATATAATTGAAGCTATCGAAACCAAACAGCTAATCTGGTTCGGTCACGCACACGCCGGGAGATAGATGGCCGAAAAGCATACTAACCTGGATACCAGAGAGAAGAAGAAAACGAGTAAGACCTAGAAGAAGTTTGAGAGTTGGAATAAAGGAAACGATATTGACAAGAGGACTAACAAAAGACTTATGTTATGAATGTTCCAAGAAAATCAGAATGGAGAAGCGGCGCAAGTCGCATTGAATCCGAGATTTATATTTATATGTTCTACTAGCAGTATACCCGCTGCTTCGCTACCGAAAAAAAGTAGTCGTAGCCCGCTTAGATCAGGCCCATTTAGAAATCGGTTCAAGACTGGTTGCTACAAATCGTTTTTCATTCAAATATAATTATTTGTTTTAATCTACCATTATATTAATATGTGCTTCTTATACAAATAATTTAAGTACGAACTTCTTTGTAAACATTGTTAGTACAGACATTATAAGTGACAGACAACACGTATAAGTATCCCGTTGTCCTAACCCAGGAAAATACCACATAAAATGCCCATGTGAGAATCACTCATTTTCAAAGGCAACGCCGGTCACGTGAAGCATTTTATCTTCCACCTTACGAAATTATTTATTATAATTTTTATGATATTTATTACAATTACTCCATGATTATTCCTGATTTATAAATCGTACCTATATAGATCAGAGCACTTTTTTTCGTTAGTAAATATTCTTGCCACCGAAGTAAGTTTTCTTCGTATTGATTTAAGGGGTTACAATAATGTTCAATAGCGAATTTAACGTTATAATTGTCGTCAAAAATTAAAATAAAGAAAATTGTGATATATAACTTTGGGAACATTTTTGTAGCAATATTAAACCCAAAATTCGTTAATATATATTTTGAATATGTGTATCTTTTATAGTGTTTTATAATATGGAAGATTTTTCCGACTTTTTTCTAAATATTTCTAAATTGATCGGAAACCTGGTGTCATACCGCGATGAGATATAGCTTAAACTCTTTCCAGACAAATTTGCAATAGGCTGTTACAAAAAGCACTAAAATTGGTTTAGCCGTTTTTGGGTTTTAATACATATACCGATTCTAAACAGACGCCTATGTGCCATAAAGAAATGAAACAGGCAACTTGAAGGGTTTTATAAATAACCTTGACTCTAGATTTGTTTTTTATGGGTTGATCAGAGCAAAATACTGAACTTCGTTTTTGTACATGTGTATGGGTAACCTTTGTAACCAAAAACAAAGTCGATATCTCATTATAGGTCTGAGATATTGAGGAATCCGTGAAAGAAACATTTCACCACATTAGGGGTCGAATTTTGAAAAATTCATCATGGAAGGAACATTCCTTCCTCCACGAATTTCATGTTTCTGTATCCACGGGACGATCTATTGAATAAAAAATACCAATTTACCCTTGTAGGGGTAAAAATTTAAAAAATGTAAAACTGTCAAAAAGTTTCTAAAGATTTTAAAAAGACACCTATATGCCAAAACACAATGTTATAACTCAACATACATAGGAAATACGAAGGGTTCTATAATTCACTTCGAATGCATAATAAATTTATCCCTTTAAAGGTTGATTAGAATAAAATCCTGAATTTAGTTCTTAACATGTGTATGTGTAACCTTTGTAAGCAAAAACTAAGTCAATATCTCATTGGTCCTAAGAGATATTGAGGAATCCGTGAAATCACTTTACAGCCCCTTAGGGGTCGTATTTCGAAAATTCCCTTCTTAGTGATCGTTTACGACATGGAGGAAATATACTTCTCGAATCTCATGTTTCTAGGCCTAGTGATTTGGGCTGGACGTTGATGAGTCAGTCAGGTCATGTGTTTATGTACATATATATGTATATATGAAAAATATAAATTATATACCTATATACAGAAGAGGATTAAACAGAAAAGATTTGTTTATTTATTTATTTATTTATTTATATTATTGATATTGTAACAACTTCTGTTATACACATGTTTATTGTTAAGTCAATATTAAGAGATATTTCAAGTTTATAAGTAGCGCTCCCTCTGTCCCCCTAAATATTCAAAAGCTACACTAAACAGAAAATAATCGTTCTTCAATAAAAAAAAAATATCTTTATAAATTGTTGATGTAAAGTAAATACTAAGCGAGATATTTCCAGTATTTTAATTTTAGCACCTCCCCCATCTCCTTTCCCAAGCTTCTCAACCAATTTATAGAATAACATATATTTGTATTTTTATTTTAAACAGCTTTTCTCATGTGCGTTTTTGCACATGAGAAAATAAATAGTAAATGAGATATTTCAAAAGTTTAGTTTTAGGTTGTCCCGTCGTAACTCCCGTAAATCAATCCAATAAAAAAAAAATCATTAAAAAAAATATTTGTTTTCTTATTATAAGCAATTTTTCTGTTAAGTCTACGTCTTAAGTGATACAATTATTTTTCTTCTGATTTTCCATTTGCCTCCTTATATTTACTGCATTTTCTACCTATATACAAAATTTCAACTCGGTACACACAGATTTTCTGTTTTATGTATATAAAAGATTTTACTATTATATTTAAAAATTTAAATAAAATAATAGAAAAAAAAATAAAAATAAAAATAAACAGGTGCTCCACTTATCTTGCTCTGTATACACTAATCAAAAATTTTACTAAATAACTGAATAATTAAATCTTATCAGCTATAGCAGAGCAACGATGAATCGCGCCGAACGACATTGAACGATGTTTCACGAACTTACTATAGTTGTCCAAACAACCATTGAAACAAAATTCCCGCGATCTCGCTGAACGCATCATACATACTTCGATGGTCCAATATAATTAATAACAAAATTATTAATTTCTCGTTTCTGATGGGACTTTTTTGAGATTTTTCTAGTTATGATGAAAGCATTCCCTACCTGTATGCAAAATTTCAACTCGGTAGCATATCTGGAAGTGGGTTAGAATTTCCGGACATAGCCACAAATATTCTCTTTTATATATAAAGATTAATGATAATGCAACTTTATAAGCCAGAATAATGTATAACTTAATGAAACTAAATCCTGTTGTATTCATGCCGTGAGAACTGAATGCCAGTATTCCATAAATCTTCTGTTAACTCATCCTTCTCTTTTGCCATTTTGACTTCTTTCATCCCAATCAAATTTTTTATCCACATAACATAATACTTGTGTAAATTTCGTAATACTCAACTTCGAGTACAATGTTCGGATATTTTCATTCTAGCATTTCCATATTTTATTGACATGATTGTGACTAAGATTCAGCATAGTGCCCTGTTTATAAAAATAAAAAGTGATATTAATGTCATTCATGTTTCATGCTTCGGGTAGAGCCTGATTTTTATGTTGCTAGAGAAGAGTCTTATCTTGAATACAAGTCTGAATGAATTAACCATTTAAATTTTTTAACGATTTTTTCAAAACTCTAAGAGGCACTATAGTTTGGTAAAGTATGATTTTGGATTTTAAAAGAGATATTGTAAATATGACCAATACAGTAATGCTCGATTTTCCTAATTTTCCGCGATTTCTCTTTCCTCTACTGATCTAAATGAAACCAATAATTAAGCACATTATAAGGTAAAATGTTTATGAACAGTTAATGGAACATGTGTAGAAGCTTTTCTAATATACTACTTAATATATAAAATGCATCTCTATTTACGTCGCTATAAAGTAGATTCCCATAGTGAGATCTAAATATAGGTCTTATAAAGTTAATGGAGGCTCAAAGGGAGGGGACACTCTTTATAAGAAACGGGTGATAAATCAGAAAAGCCATGCATTCTTGAGGGAGCTAGGCTCCTGGTACTCGTAACGGCTTTACTTATCCAATAAAAAAATCACATGGGAATATCTGCGATGCGTAGAATGTTTGAACCAGCCTTTAGAGGTTATTTCAGAGGAAATTGGAACAGAAAAACTTGAGTGATTCGTTACTTAGATTTAACAATGTGTAAGCACTTTTGCAATATTAAAACGTAGAGTAGAGAAATATGTTAAAGGAAAAGGTTGTCAAGAATTTATGATTAAAATGATAATTTTGGTGATTTGAATAGATAGTTTCATCTAAAATCTTGTGTGGATTTTACATTTTTCTAGATTTTTTCGATACATCTCCCTAAATTGAGTCTAATTTTGCCAATTGTCAAGTCCTAGCATCTTTAAATCCTGCTCAGAAACGTCGACAACACGTGACAGTTTTTTAAATTATATATTTATTTTATTATTTATTTTTATTTTTTATTACGCGTAATATTTGGTCCCTTTCAAATTAGCGGTAAATGGGGTAACATAGAGGCTACAGAAATGAAGGTCCGAGAACTGTGACCAAATCCTAACGCACAAGAAACGGCATAATACGAAAAATAGATACACATATGTATATATAACTAAACCAGCTCAGGAAAATAGCGACATCGACCCAAGAGTAAAGTAGAAAGTTATATTAATAATAATAATACATTTTCTCCCCAAAATATGCATGTGAATAATTTTTTCTTCTGCGTCGCTAAAAAGTTTGTAATTTTGTATCATTTGATACCAACAAAGAATGCAATTTTTATAGCTCAAAGTGACACACTTGAATGCCTAATTCATTTTCTCTATGGTATATGGTAACTTTTCATACAAAATTTAGTTGCCCAAAAAATATCCTTACCTACTAATATTCAGACGCTTCTTGCAACTAACTCTTTAGATATTTATGAAATTATTTATAACTATATTAAATCAGAAAATATTAAATTATAATTTTAAAACCCCTTAATCTCTTGCTTTATTACCTGGCTAATAGCCAAAGCTGCTAAAGCCAACAAACGAAAGGGGAAATAAAAAACAAAGTGACTCACTGTTTTTGTTATTAATTTTTATCTCTTCTTTCTCACTTTGTACTATTTTTTCATTTTCCTCTTCATATTGTTCGTCGTTGTCGTCTTTTGTTTTGTCTACATGGTAAGAAGAAAAAATATTTAGAGATTTTTTAAAATATTCGTAGTTTGATGCCATGCCACATTCTTCACAAAATTGATCTTTGCCGGCATTTTCCCTTAGATAGCTTTGTTAACCAATTTGAAAGTATTCTGTTTCTTATCTTGTCAAATTTACAGGAGATGGAAGTGCAATGTCAGCATAAAGCAGTCCATTCTTTCGAAATCTTTGTTCTAAACTGGAAACCAATACATCGAATATTCAAATTAAAATTTCTTTTTTTAATTTTGAATAGGATTAGCAATTACTTTTACTAACCATTTTTCACTAAAATTAGTATTTATTTTTATGACAATCTCTTCGTGTATGTTAAGCAAATTTGTCATTTTGTTCATAGATATGTATTTCTCGAAAAAAGAAAAATAATTAAATGTACATTTTTTTTAAAATATGTATGGGGTTTCATTTAAAAGCACTGATTAAGTGATTCAATTGATTAAGGAAAGACAATTCATTTAAAAAAATATATTTTGGCACGATTTTAGTTAAAAATTAACAAGTTTGTTAAAAAACCATAGAAGGTGGTGTAAAATTTTGAAAAAGTTTAGAGTAATAAAAATTGATGCGGAAAAATATTTTTTATCGGAATATTTTTTTGGAAAAATATTAAATTTAATATCGATATTTTTAACTTTATCTTATATTTTGTTTGAAAAATGTCTTGATATAGGGGAAGCCGAGGCATAACGGGTTCCCGGGGTATAACAGGCTCCCCTCTTTTTGGCTGTTAAAGCATGCCGCCTTGTTTGGGTGCAATCCAATCACGTTCAGTACTTCGTTAGTGTCTTTTGAGAGTGGTTCTATGACTGAAAGCTGTAAATTGGTGAAACGTGTTTTTTGCTGTGTTGATATATTATTCACACATATCCAGAGGTTGATTGCTCTAGTGCAGAGCATATGGCAAGTGGGCACATTGTTCTTGCGCTGGAGAAGATGATAACGATGAGGAATGCACTCACGTGTGTTCATTCTGCGCCAGATTTTAGCTGATTCCCCATTATACCACGTCCGTGCTCATTCTGCCCCAATACTGGGAAATAATAGATATTTGGCACATTATATGAACCGAAAAAATATAATCGAAATTTTGATCAGATTATTTTTTGAAGATATCTTATACTTAAGATTTTTATGATTTTAAAAAACTTATATTTTTCTAAATACGTCTAAATAATAAAATTAAATTGAATAATGCTTAAATCAGGGGTCCTCAAACTACGGCCAGTGTGAGGTATTCGGTTTACAAGAAGATAAAACCAGGCCCGCGGATATACGAATTCTTTATGCACGTTTTGCTTATATAAAGAATATAATTTAAGGACAGCCTGAATTTAAAAACTACCAAATAATCCCAAAATAAAATAATATCTTCACTCTTCACATTCATTTTTTATGAGAGTTCATGTTTTGGACCCATTTACAGCCTTTACTGGTTTTCTGACTTTATTATCAGGTTTGGATCACCCCTTGAATATCTTCGTACACTATCGAAGACTATAGCAGCTCCAGAGGTGGATTTAGCCTGCTGGAGGCTCCTGCCAGTAAAAGTTTATAAGGTCCCACAAAAACGTGAGAACGGGATGGTAGAAATTCCAATATTTCAAGTGAGGGGTGTAGAAATTCATGTGGAGGCTCCTGGTAGAAGTCAAGTGGAAATCCCATTAAATCAGCCTCTGAATAACTTTAATACTATTATCATTTATCTACAAATAACTAAATTTTTTTCTGTTCTCACTCTATATTTTATTCTTATCATCCAATAAATACGAGTACAATTTAATAAAAACTTAATGTAATAATTTGAATATATTTCTAGACATTATGCTATCTAGATTGTTCCTTCTTAAATTTTTAATAAGACGTCCGTGTCATCAAGACCTTATTCATAATTAACAACGATTTTCAAAACAATTTCCCCTGAAAATGTAGGTCACTGCTTAATCTCCAAAATGACCACCACTTTACACATAAAATTTAGCGAAGCAACCGTAATGACGTTTATTTATAAAGGTAAATGCTGCACTAATACCCAACGCACATAATTATAATTTAAACAGTTGTGAAGAGAACACCCTTTTATTAATTCACTTGGCACATGGCAGGAGGATTTTATTAGGATATGAGTATTTTAATAAAAAAAAAAAAAATCTAGACAGATTAAAACGATTATTTTTTAGTTCCTTTATCTTTGGGGTTTGTCATATCTTGACAAGCGTCCACTAATCGCAAACTTCAGTAACCTTTTGAGCCATGTCATACTAGAGACTAGTGGACCTAAATACACACGGCTGAATCCCAAACCTTGACGATATGCAGATGCGAAAATTACGCCAGATCTAGTGCTCACACAATGCGGAGTCAATGCAGATCAAAGAGGTGGCAGAAGGTCTACAGGTGGGAATGGACTGAATTTTCTTTCGGTAGGAGGCCATACCACCCAAAACACCAACTATCAGGACAAAAAGCTTAACATTATACCCTGGATACAGCTTTCTAAGCTCGAACAAGAGACCTATACATTTGGACCTCTTTCTTTGAGAGATATATATATTTCTAAGCTGGCCTTGAAATTTCGATCACAAACATCTGTTTGGTCTCTATATCCAGGAGGGTTATGTCCGGCTTAGTGGCTGTCAGTAACCTCAAGGTGGGGAAAGAGTAATTTCTATAAATGCGGTACTTGGAATTTGCCACCACTAATTCTATGTCAGAAGGGACGTACGGTTTAACCGGTATTTGGTCAATAACATAGGCATGTCGGTAGTAGCACGGAGAGCAGCATTATGTCGAGACACACAGTTCGACTCTGCAAAAGATGGACAAGCAGACAGAATGTGCATAATGGTTTCAAGATGGTGGTGGCACAACTTACAGTGTTGGACTATACATTTAGAATATGCAAGCCCTGTACGCCAAAATATTTATTACACCATACTGTCACGCAAACCCAAATTTGTTCCTTTATAATTATTTTTATTTATTTTGGAAAGTTTCTATGTTTCTCTGTCACAACTCTGGATAAATAAAGTAATAATATTATATTATTGTTGGTGTTCATTAATAAAGACGCATAATAATAACAAAAACAAGCAAATTCCTGTATTAATTCCATGAAAATGTTTTAGTTTTAGTATTATTTCATTTTGAATGTTTTTCTACTAGCTTCATCACGTAAATCCTCTTATAATGTGAAACACCTCTAACCAGATTTTAGCATACATTATTTTTGAACAATTCCTTTGTCAGTATGAAATATGATTCTACGTTTTTTTTTCCTTTTATTTTCGATGCAGTAACAAGGCATGTATAAAACAGAGTTGAATGAGCTGCCAAAAGATGACACTGATTGCTAAAATACGCGATATCGCCGACAGACGTCAGCAGCAGACAAAAATTAAACATGATTAGCTCCATTTTAAAAGAACGTGTTCTGCGCATTCTCTATTTTACGATTCCACTCGTCCGAAGCAATGACAACAAGCGTTATCTCTTCAGTTTAACATGACGTCCTCTTTATTAAAGAGACTCAAATGTCATTCAGTATGTCACCTTTTAATATTTTAGACAATAGAAATCTCTTTAATTTAGCTTTTTGTTAAATAATTCAATAAACTGCATTGGTTTCTGCATTGCTAGTCAAAGACCGTAGTTGATAAAATCTGAAAAATACCTTTAAACTTGATTTAATACTTAAAAGTAAAACCTATTTAAGTTGCGATATTTTGCGAAGTTTTGGAATCAAACTATATATTCAACGCTTTCTTGATAAGTACCATCCTATCTAAAACACCAAGATCAAGTTCTACTAAATTATCATATGCTGCATTTTTATTTATGCTGGGTAATAAGGCTCTTTATATTAACACGTTATAGACTGTTCGTTGTCACGTTGTGCGTTATGTTTTTATACATTGTTTTAACGTTCTACGTATTGTTTACAGCAGTTAGAAGTTAGTGGGTTACGAATAGTCCGAAATATGTGTGTCTTTAAACCAACTACATGGCATCGTAAAATATTTTCTATCTATTATCGTTTTTATAATTCTGCTCTGCTTCTGTCTTAGATTTTAACTAACTAAATCTAACATAATTACCAAAATGATCATATTAACTATCCGTCTTTGTAATTTTGAGCAAGATTAGTTAATGATGAAATTTTGTTAGGTAATGTAAAGGCATACGATATCTACTGTGTCTCTGAAAATTATCCACAATCTACAAGGAACAACCTATTAAATTTAGAGATCTGGATGGTTTATCGCGTTACCATATGACAATTTGGTAACAGGGCCGGCGCTAGGTATGTGCAGCATGTGCAGTGGCACATGGCCTCGCGGCCCAACAGGTCTCGCGCATAGTGCGAATTTTCTGAACCGTGCGTACTCGCGTACACCAAACTCCGATCTAAATTGTATATGTAGTCAGTGTTGCCACTCGATATTTAAGAAAGAAGTTAAAGCATTGATGAAAAGTCACTATTTACATGAAAAAGTCGCCAATTTTTTTATTACATAAATAAAAACACTAACTACAAATAATTGTATTTATAGTGTTTAGGACTTCATATATTCAGCATTATATTAATAATAATAATCTTTATTAAACTACTTGATAATAATAAATTATAAAATTATATAATGCAGTATGCAGTTACAAAATTAAATAACAAATTTATAGATGATAAGTAAAAATAATTAGATACAAAAATACAGAAAAAAACCCTCTTCTCTAACAAAGTTATAAATATTATATGGTAAATTATTAAATTCATTGTCATTTTTAAATTACCATGTGTGGGACGAAACAGGAAACATGGGACTTTAAATAAGTGCGGAAATTGGCTCTTCTGTACATTTTGTATATAAAATACAAGAATAAAAAGTCTAAATTTTGTGCCATAGAATGTCTGTACACTATTTGGAAAATAAAATATGATGTTTTCGGCAAAATTCAGATAGCCGTGGAAATAAAACATGAAACACAAAAATTGGAATGGAAAAGTACAATTTAGATAGATATTTTATTAAAAATAATTGTATTTTTGACCTAAGTGCTTTTACACTAAATAATAAGCTCTAATCTCTGGATCTAGCGCTAAATTATAATTATTATTTTTTTTTTAGAAGATTATTAAAAACTAAAATTTACAGTGACAAGAAATATCCAGATTTAGAACCATTAAAAGACAGAATATCTTCAGAATGTTCTAAGATATTATGTTATCAACTAGTCAATGTTTGGCGTTCTTTTTATGATAGATTAGGTTATTTTTTTGATTTAATATAAATATCATTTTAAATCCTCTATTTCTCCGGTATCATTATAATGAAATTTTAGTTTTGTTTCAATTTGGGTGATATATTATTATTACCTTAAAAAAGGCGACTTATACTTTTATGTGCGCAGTTAATATTTGGTCTAGAACTACACGTAAAGAAAAACAGAAAAAGTGAACTCCTAAAATTCTCCAGATCTAATTTGAAATACTCTAAAAATGTCGCTAATCCCAAATGCAGCTATGCGCTAAACGTTCGCTCAAATAACCTAGCTTTGGAGACTTTTGCCCGTCGTTGGCAACACTGTATGTAGTTTTCGAGCGCGCTGAAATTAGAAAGAAGAAAACGGGTGAGGTGCTTTGCATCAGCTGTGAAGTGCTGTGATTCCCCGAATACGAGAGAACATCACACAGCCGAAAGTTGTTATTGATAGATGCCACAGAAAAAAAATAGTTACATTCACTAAATGTATCCCTCATTAAAATACATACATTTGAAACATTAAAGGAGTATCTAATATGTAAACATAGCGTGGTAGCGGACAGCACCAGGTTATGAAAATTACATTTTAACTGATGCATCTCGTTCATTCCGTCATTTTGCGTGGTCCATCATTACTGAACCAGCCCTTTTTGGCCACCTCGTCAATATAAATTTTACTTGTTAATCTCGCATATGGCCTCGCAAATCCTAGCGCCGGCCCTGCTTGGTAGTGACAACCAACAGAGTACAAGCCGTAATCTACAGTCTATTGATTTAAGAGAACAGTTTATTGATTCGAAACGCGGCTTAACTTGTATAGCTACTGACTTTCTGTGAAATTTTTATTAGTTAAAGATTAAAAATTGGAAAACGGTCGTTACGAACAGAAACGACTGGAAAAGAATTATTCAGTAGGCCGAGATCCAGAAAAAGTGAGTGGGCCAAAATTGATGATGATGACCGCTGAAGGCCTAAGTTTAGCCCATGGTCTCAGATGATGTATCAATTAATTTTTGCAGGGAAAGAGATAAATCATCCATCAATATTCGTCGCAATGACGATCTTGATATCATGTGAGTCAAAGCAAGATTCATTAAAATTGGCCAAGGAAGAGAGAGTCAGACATGTATAGAACATTCCAAACGTTTAAGTGGAACTAAATGGAATTTTTGTTTTGTACTTTCTCACGAGATGAGTTTTTATGGACTGAATTGAGCTTCTCCTAAACAAAATGATCAAAAAGCTTATTAAAAAATTAAAAGTTACTATTTTTCAAAATCTAGTTCCGCTTAAGTTAAAGAAGCAAACAATTGCAACTACCACTTTAGTAAATTTTTTCGGTTATGTCGGTACAAATATTCAGCCAGAGACAAAGCGATGTTTTCTTGACAGTTTTGATGAAATTTGTTTTGAACCACATGATATATTTTGAATTGTTTACTTGAGCTTCCAGGGCCAACAACGCATCGCTCGAAGTAAGATGACTATTTGCAAACTTCATTGCCTACTTACAACATAAGCGGAACAATAAGATTTTAACGTGGGGTAACTGTGTTACGTAATGCGTGTTGCAGAGATTCAAATTATGATTGTTTATGGTTTTTGTGTATAACAGGTTTAATAAAAATGACAATAATTGACAACGAGAAGCTATGACAATTAACATATTATGACAATCAATGGCAATTAACAAATTTATTAAAAATATGTAACCAACGAAACGATAAAAAAAAATATACGTGCAGTGGTTTTATTTACCATAGTTATGACATACAGCAACTAACCGCCATTTTCTGGCAAAGTTTAAAACACGCGGCTTATGAATATATATGCATTACTATTAAATTTAAGTTAAATCTATGCTTAAAACAGAAAATATTATTAACATTTTCATAATAAATTTTAGAGTGACTTTATCATTTGTTTAAATGTTATTTAAAGTGACTTTATTTATTATGAAAACGGTCGTAAGATATCTATATATATATAAAAGCAAGTGTCCTGACTCATCACCGCCCAGCCCGAACCCTTGGGCCTAGAAACTTGAAATTTGGAGAGTATATTTCCTCCATGACGTAAGCACCCACTAAGAAGGGATTTTTCGAAATTCAACCCCTAAGGGGCGAAAAGGGGTGAAATGTGATTTCACGGATTCTTTAATATCTCTTCGGGTCGATGGGATATCGACTTAGTTTTTGCTTACAAAGATTACACATACATATGCCGAAAAACTTATTTCAGGATTTTGTCCTAATCAACCCCTAAAGGGGTGAATCTACAATCGGGGTGAATTTTACATCCCGTCGTATTTCCTGTGTTTGTTGAGTTATAAGGTTTCTTTTTAGCACATAGGTGTCTTTTTATAATATATCGAAATGGTTTTGACAGTCTTTTTAAATTTCAACCCTAAAGGGTGAAAAGGGATGATACGTGATTTCAAGGATTCTTTAATATCTTTAATATTAGGACCAATAAGATATCAACTTGCTTTTTGCTTACAAAGATTATTCATACAAATACCAAAAAACTTATTTCAGTTTTTTATCCTAATCAACCCCTAAAGGGGTGAGTATACAATTGGGGTGAATTATACATCCCGTTGTATTTCCTGTGATTGTTGAGATGTAACATTACTTTTTGGCACATAGGTGTCTTTTTAAAATATTTCGAAATGGTTTTGACAGTTTTTTTAAATTTCAGCCTCAAAGGGTGAAAAGGGGTGACATGTTATTTCAAGGATTCCTTAATATTTCTTAGGACCAATAAGATATCGGCTTGCTTTTTGCTTACAAAGATAATTCATACAAATACCGAAAAACTTATTTCAGGTTTTTATCCTAATCAACCCCTAAAGCGGTGAGTATAAAATTGGTGTGAATTATACATGCCGTCGTATTTCCTGAGATTGTTGAGTTGAAAAATATCTTTTTGGCACGTAAGTGTCTTTTTAAAATATCTCGAAATAATATTGATAGTGTTTTAAAATTGCAGCCCTTAGAGGTGAAAAGGGATGAAATGTGAATTCAAGGATTTCTTAATATTTCTTAGGACCAATAAGATATCGACTTGGTTTTTTCTTACAATAATTACTCAACAAATGCCGAAAAACTTATTTCAGGATTTTGCCTAATAAACCCCTAAAGGGGCGAACCTACAAACGGGGTGAATTATACATCCCGTCGTATTTCCTGTGTTTGTTGAGTTATACAATTTCTTTTTGGCACAAAAGTGTCTTTTTAAAATAACTTGAAATAATATTGATAGTTTTTTAAAAATTACGTCCCTAAAGGGTGAAAAGGGATGAAATGTGAATTCAAGGATATCTTAATATCTCTTAGGACCAATAAAATATCGACTTGGATTTTTCTTACACAGATTACTTACTAATACAAATGCCGAAAAACCTATTTCAGGATTTTGTCCTAATCAACCCCTAAAGGGGTGAATCTACAATCGGGGTGAATTATACATGCGGTCGTATTTTCTGTGTTTGTTGACTTATAACATACCTTTTTGGCACATAGGTTTCTTTTTTAAATATCTCGAAATATTTTTGATAGTTCTTTTAATTTCCCCTTAAAGGGTTAAAAGGGGTGAAATGTGATTTCAATGATACTCTTATATCTCTGAGGACCAAGAAAATATCGATTTGGTTTTCGCTTATAAAGATAACCAATACAAAGGCCAAAAAATCTATTTCAGGATTTTGCCTAATCAACCCCTAAAAGGGTGAATCTACATTTTGACTTAGCTATACATCCCGTCGTATTCCTGTATTTGTTGAGTCATAAGATATATTTTCGGCTGATGGTTCTCTTTTTAAAAAATCTCGAAATGGTTTTATTCGACTGAATAAAACCATTTCAATGAATATATTCCACTAAGAAGAGATTTTTCGAAAGTCGACTTCTAAGGGGGTAAAAACGGGGTGAAATATGATTTCAGGAATTCCTCAATATCTCCTAGAACCAATCAGATATCGACTTGGTTTTTGCTTACAAAGGTTACCCATACAAATGTTTGCAAAAGAAATTCAGGATTTTGCCCTAATCAACCCCTAAAGGGATGAATCTATATTCGGGGTGAATTATAGAAAACTTACATAGGTTTCTATTGAATAGAAACCTACATAGCTTTCTATTTAAAATGTTTAGTAAGCGTTTTGACAGTTTTTTAAAATTTCATCTCTAACGGGGTTAATTGGTATTTTTTATTCGATAGAACGTCCCTTGACATAGAGACATGAAATTCTGGAAATATATTCCCTCCATGACGTAAGCATCCACTAATACGGAACTTTTCAAAATTTGATCCCTAAGGGGGTGGAAAGGGCTGAAATGTGATTTCGCGGATTCCTCAATATCTCTTAGGAAACATGAGATATCGACTAGGTTTTGGCTTACAAAGGTTACCCATACACATTTTTAAAAACAAACTGAGTATTTTACACTAAAATGAGATCGTCAATCAGGGTTGCGCGGGACAGCTAAAATCTCGAATTAATCAAAAAAAATTATTTGTCTCCTCACTTTCTATTTTGGGGTTGAGGACTGAGGACCTTTTTTTGCTCATCAGTTCTATTTTGAGAGTGAAGACCTTTTTTTTTGCTCATCACTTCTATTTTGGAAGTGAGGACCTTTTTTTTGCTCCTCACTACTATTTTGGGAGAGAGTTTGTTTATAAACATTTTGAAAAATTTTGATATACATTTTATTAGGTTCTCCCGCTTTTTGAGTCTTAATCCCAAATTTTTTATATTTATTTGGTAAAAATCCCGATTTGGTAAAATAATAATCTGGCAACCCGGTCGTCAATATACCGTAGCGAAGCACGGGTGCTCAGCTAGTATTAAATAAAATCTTACCTTTGAGATCTTATAATAACTTATTTTCTTCGTACGTTCATAATAATTACAAATAAAAATATGAAATAAAACTCGACAGTTTTAAATTTAAGAAATTTTGTGCATATTTATATGAAAACATGCAAAATGTAATATCTTTTTCTGATCATACTTTTGACACTGATGAAATTTGAGTTTTTACGTATAATTTATTATAACGTATGACATGAAAACGTTATTATAAATTATACGTAAAAAGAAATAATTAAAGTTTAGCAACACAGAAAAAATACACTTAGAAAGAATAATCTGATCAAAAATTCCGAGTGAATTATTTCGATTCATATTAATGTTTATTATTCGGATTTTTTAAGTTTTTTAATCAGCTTGCTTAAAAATTAGGATAGATAAATTGGTACATTTCTTGCAAAAATCTTAAATTAATTTGCATTTAAGGAACTTTATGGACAATAAGCTAACGGGCAAACAGTGGGCAGTAAGCTGAAATCAAAAAACAAGAATTTTGGTGTGCCACGGGCCCATTTTTGATAATTGCAATTTTTTTTTTGATCATCATGTTTCCCGAAATCTTTTTTTTTTGCTCATCAAGTTTTCCAAATCCTTTTTTCGCTCTTCAGGTTTCCCAAAACTTTTTTTATGCTCAATAAGTTTACCGAAATCGATTTTTCTGTTACTAGCCGGGGTTCCCGAAATTTTTTTGTTCATTTTTCTTTTTTGTTCATCATCAAGTTTCGTGAAACTCTAGTTATTGCTCATCAGCATTGCCCAAATCCTTTATTTTGCTCTTCAGGTTTCCGAAAACCTTTTTTGGGCGACTATATCAAAAACAGTTCTTTTTTATCATCCAGTACAGGCCAAAATGTAAATCTTTTTGGGTCTAGGCCAGGGGTCAGCAAACCGCGGCTCGCGAGCTGCTTTCGGATCTTTGAGGGTATTTCTGTGGCTTTTCAAATTAAGTTGATAGGGAATAAAATTTAGAAATTTTTTACGCAATAGTTTATTTTATTTGCATGCATTTTTATGCACCGTATCAGTGACTAAAATAAAACATCTATGCAGTACTCATTAAATTATGCTAAAAAAGTCATGTATAAAAACAAAATTATGGCTATTTAAAATGTTTCCAGATGCCGTAAAGGCTGAATTTGGCTCTTTAGTCTCTAAATTTGGCTGACCCCTGGTCTAGGCCGATTCGCTTATTTTTTTACCGCTGGATGCTAGAGCCATCTATGTGTCATTTCCTAAATTACAAGATCTCCATGGTTACACTGAAACAACTGACAGTCAAACATTTATAATTATAATAATTATTCAGTAAATATAAATTACACTGGTCAACAAGGTTTTTGGTGTTTAGAAAATAAACATCAGTCCTATACGAAATCGGTCTCCTGAATTAAAAATTAAACTTCATTTTGACCTATCAGGTCAAGTTTTTAAGTTATTGAACATACTTAATATATTAGGTTTGTGTCCAAGCGCAGCTGTACTGGCGCAGCTATACACGTGAGTTAGTTTGTTAAAAATTTTGGCGCACAGCAACAAAGGCTATTTGCGCCTAGGTCTATACGTGAGTTAAAGTCCAAATGTATGTCATGGGTGTATATGCGAGTCCATATGTTATGTTATAAATTTTAGTCACTATGTATGTGTGTACGTCAACTACAACAATTGTTTCTTGATCGTATTACAATTTCGTTTCATTCTTCTTAGATTTTGTAAATGTGGTGAACAAAGCAATATAAAATGAGTAAAACACATTTGGAGAATTAACGCAACGAAGGTGTTGCGTTAATTTTCCAAATGTGTTTTGTTATGTTTGTGGAGAATACACATTACTTGAAAATCGAAAGAACATCACTGGTTTTGTTGAAAGAGCATATTTGGCATATTTTGGGGTCAAGCTGGGAGACCAAGATAAATGTTGGGTGCCGCATAGTGTCTGCAAACAATGTACAGAACATTTGAGACAGTGGACTAAAGGGACTAGAAAAAGTATGAGGTTTGCTATACCAATGGTATGGCGGGAGCCCAATAATCACGTGGATGACTGCAATTTTTGTGCTCTAAATTTGAAGGGTATTAAGCGAAAAAAACCGACAAACGCTTATCTATCCTAACCTTGACTATGCTATGAGACCGGTTCCACACAGTGAAGAGCTTCTTGTTCCTAACTTCAGTGTCTTGCCTCAGATAAGTTTACCCTCAACCGACGAAGATGCATCACCCGAAGATGAGACAAAAGATCAAGACTTTTCAGTTGAAGCCATACCTCAGCTATCCTCCCAGGTAGAGCTGAATGATCTAGTTCGTAACTTGAACCTCTCAATAAATTCTGCAGAACGGCTTGCCGACTAAAAGAGAAGAATCTTTTATAGCAGGACTTCTTAAACTGTGGGTCCCGACTCCCCGGGGGGTCGCGATGCTACTGAAGGGGGGTCGCAGAGATCTGCTACTTTTGGGTGATAATAAATAAATTTTTAGAATCTGCAAGGTAGATTCTACAATGTCGCGATATGACACCTACATCTACGGTCAATATTAATTTCATTACATGGTGGGTCGTTTAAAATTTCCTAGGCTTGAAGGGGGTCGCTATATGAAAAAGTTTAAGAAGCCCTGTTCTAGAGAATGGTGCCCGTATAACCTTTTATCGGAGCCGGCATGAAGAGTTTGTTTCTTTTTTTACCAAGGAGGAAGAGCTGGTTTATCGCAGAGATGTCAGTGAACTTCTTAATAAACTTGGCATTGAGGAATACAAACCAGAGGATATGCATCTTTTCATAAACAGTTCTAAGCGTAGTTTAAAATGTGTATTGTTACTCGGCCACTCAACAACACTGAAGAAAAAATATGGAGATATTAAGTTGGTTTTAGAGAAGATACTGTATTATAATCATAAATGGGTCCTTTGCGTTGACTTAAAGATGGTGAATTTTCTCTTGGGACAGCAGTCTGGTTACACCAAATACCCATGTTTTCTCTGCATGTGGGATAGTAGAGACCGAGTAAACGACTATGTTATGGAAGACTGGCCGCCACGAACAAGTATAGCACTCCATGTAGAGCTGCCAATATATTGGAAGAACCTTTAATTCAGCGAGAGAATATCATTTTCCCCCTTTGCACATCAAACTGGGATTGATCAAGCAATTCAAGTATATAAAAGTGCTTCAAGCATAAAAACACTAATATCAACATATTACACTGTTGAAAATATTTTTATGAGCATTTATTAGCATCTACTAGAGCTGAAATTTGAGATAAAGAGAGTAAGAAAACTAGAACTGATAGAGAAAAACTGAAGTCATTTTCGAATTTAGCAGTAAAAATTACTTAAGAATTCTTTGAAATATTCCAAGCACCAGACAAAAAATATTTTTTTGTTGCCCAGTGTTATCCAATGTAAATAAATAAATTTAATGCTTTTGGTCGCCCAAAAAATATCATGTGCACCTTGGCCAAAAAGATCTTTTTCGTCCTTAACTGTTTGAAGTCTACGGTTGCGCCTCGGTCTTCAAATTCAGATGCGGAGATCTAGTTTTTGGCCATGGTACCCCAATAACTATTTAATGCTCATCAGGTTACCGGAAATCCGTTTTTTTTATTGCTAATCGAGTTTCCCGAAATCCTTTTTTGTTGCTCAACTGGTTTTCCGAATTCCGTTATTTTTGCACATCGGGTTTCCTGAAATCCTTTTTTTTTTTTTTGCTCATCAGGTTTCCCGAAATGTTTCTTGTTGGCATGCCAGTTTAAGCAATGGGTTGCAAAGACAATATGTTTTAAATGTTCGAGTCGTGAGCAGAAATGTTTGGAAACTGCTCTCCTCGAGTAATGCATGAACAGAAATAAACAAACAACCCAATGAAAAGAAGAAGAAATAATTTGTAAAAATATTTGCTATTAAATACTACTAATGAAAAAGGAATATAAAATATTTATGATAGCTAAAGGTGCACAATGTATCTAACAGTTATTTTTTAAAACATGTCGCTATATTGAGTGTCATCTTGTAGGATGTTATGACACCATTACGCTATAGCACGGTGCAGTTCGCCTTCAAAGGACCTCGATATATCTTATTACCGGCAACAAGCGAACAAACGACATTCTGCCCCACGATCTTTGGCACTAACAATGTGACGTAATTGATAGCAATATATGAAAGACAGTTCGCCCTTAACAAGCAAGTAACACTATACAATGTTCAATTTTGTTGTTTTGTTACTCGAACGTTTTGACTTTGAAACGTATTTTTAACTAAATAAAATTCTTCGCGTACTTTAACTAACGTTTTGTTAAAGGGGACAAGAACTCTTAACTTGTACTCTTTAGAATATGTTACCCTGCAATTCATGCTAATAGTTTTATTTTAGAATAAGTAAAATTGAATAATAAATTAATATGCAATGTAAGTAAGGGAGGATGGCCAAAGCTATAGAAAGACCGAATTCTAAACATCTAAGACATTTATAGGGTTTTCAGGCAGAGACGTTTCTGACGGGGGTTCAAAAGATGCGCCCGTACCTGGGCGGCCGGTACATATCTTTTGTGCAAATAACCTAAACTGAATTGAATTATTTAACGAAATATTGAGTTTTAGGGAAATATTTTCCATTTCCACAAAAACCTTAATTTCCTAAATTTTCTGTAGCTTCAAGAATTTTTTAACTATGTCTGCAACTGGTGCATGAGGGGAAAAGATGTTTTCTAAATTAAAATTAATTAAAAATTACATCAGGTCTTCGAAGTGTAGACAGAAAAAATATTTAATTATTAATTTTTTATTAATTATTTGAAAATAATTTAATTCAATATATTTAATAATAATAATAATCGTTGTCATGTAATAGTTTTGTATTTATATGTGGAATAAAATATTCATCTTAAATAAAACCACATATTTTTAAGGATCTTTATTTTATTTTATATTTTTTGATTTGATTTTTAATGAGCGTCAATAACTTAACTATTTGGCCATACATTTATTTTACACAATATTATTTTTAAATAATATAAACACATAATATTTTTAAATTTTGGGGATAAAATTAATAGATTTTAGATAATTTATTAAATTAGAGGCAGTTATTTTATTTTATGAAAACAAAAATATGAAAATTTATTTGGCATAATAAATGTTTAAAAATTGTAAGTAAAGATATTTTTATATAATGTAATGTAATTTGATACGTAATGTTTTACATTTAAACATCACATATCAATTATTAATTAAACAATATTTAACTAATAAGGGCGGCGATATCATTTTTTCACCTGAGCGGCCGACAACCCAAAAATAACCCTGTTTGTAGGTATGACCAAAAAACCCTTATAACGCAATCCATGTGTCTGTCCATCTGTCTGTTTATATGTCTCACTGTCTGTCTGTCTTCATTCTTTCAAACTTCACTCTTCGAAGTGGTCCGTGCCCAATATATAGTAGCAGTACGGTAGTGAAAACTATGGCTCGGTGAGACTACTGTAGTGCGCTCAAGGGTTGAAGAAGGAAGAAGGTACAACTCTTTGATAAACTTTGATATTTGTAGGAAAATATTGACAGTTAAAAAAAACACATCACGGGGAAAACAGCAAATGCATATTATAAAAAAAAAATGGTATTATAAATGTGGTGTGACCTTTCATATGAATGGATAAACCACCAAATATTTATTTTTACAAAATCAATTTTCGTCAAAAATGTGTCAAAAAAACTTTTGTCACTCATCTTATTCCCAGAGGGGTTCATCTAAAAATCTGAAGAAAATGTAAATTGATGTGAACAGGAGTAGTTCAACAGGGATTTTTAATCAGATTAGTTTTTCAAAAAATAACGATTTTTTTGTTTCGTCGCCAAAATTATTGTATCAAAAGCTCTTTAGACGTAAATTAAGGAACGAAAAGTAGTTTTTTAAAATTCCTTTATTTTAATATTATTTTTATCAAAAATGTGCAAAAAAACTTTTTTTCTAAAAAAGAGGTTAGTTTAAAAATCTTAAAATAATCTGAGTAATGCACATTAATGTTAATGCTGACTGGAGAAGTTTATAGATGAGAGACATGAATTATTGTTTCAAATGCAGTCAGTGTAATTAAATGTAATGTAATGTAAATTTATGACTTTTAATATGTACCTATAATTTGTTATCACTTAATACCTACAAAATCCTGAAATATGTGAAAATTAGCACTTCAAATACTTTATTTTTACGCAATCTCGTATTTTTATGCAATATATGAAAAATATTTTGAAATTTTGCATATAAATGGAAAGAAATGTATATTTTCGGTAAAAATTGCATTGATATAAATATATTTATTTTTTAACCCAACAAAACACTTATGAAATAAAAACAAAGTCTACGCGATTTAGTAGAGTCCTGATTATTTGCGATAACAGAGTCAATTAGAGAGTTGTGAAGAAATCTGAGAGTGAGTTGCAGAGCGTTTTTCTTTTTTAGTAAGAAATATTTTGCGTAAACAGTATTTTTAATTAAGCATTTAATGACTTTTATAACACATTTATCATTTTCAACAACCAAACTCCATACTTCTGAGGACCACAACTCCTCAGAAGACGAAGACTCTGCCTTCGTGAATGCCACGAGACACGTGAACTCCATCAACTACCTACAGTTCTACTACTGAGTCTGTTATTGATGGCATTCATCAAACTGATGGTAAAGCTCCGCATCGGTGATGTTACATCACATTAGTGCATTACACAATATTGGTGTATTCCATATTATCGACAGTAGAGTTTGCATTCCATTACACCGAGTCTCTTGAAAGTTCTTACGTGGTAATTTTTATTGTCACATCGGTGTAAGGTTCGGGGATAGCTTCTCATTACAATCGTGTTTAATTCCTAATAAAAATATTTAGCATTTTAATTAAAAATATAATTAAATAATTCTTTTTATCCAGCTTAATTTTGAACATGAAAATCAACTGTTAGATTAAATAACTGAATTTTAATTTTGATGTCAAACTAAAACATCATTTATTATATTATTCGAAAATGTTTATTTTATAAAATATTGTTATAAATTGTCAATCAATACAAAATGAATATTTATTTTTATAATTTAAACACAAATATAAAAAAATGTAAACATTAATAAATGTTTCAAATATGTAAATTCACACATTTATATCCAGAACTAAACTGGAAAATTTTTATTTTATTTTTTCGCTTATTTAACGCATTTGCAGTATGGTGTTTCTCAAATTATAGACACTACGGCGTCCAACAAAAGAATCGATTTTGGAGCTTGATTTGTCTGTTCTAACTCACCATTCATAGTCACTTGACCTGTTTCCGATTATCATCTTTTTAAATCACTGCAAAATCAAAGAAAAGGTGTGAGAATTTTCATGTCAAAACTGGCAGAATTCTCTACCAAAATAATCTAAAACTCCCAGATAAATGACAACAATATAAGGGTAACATTGACATTTATTCGACTCATTTATTGATTCGATTTTACGCAAAACAAGTACTTTTAACTGTTTATGAATCTGGATATGAATAATACGATTAATTTCATATGTAGTTCAATTCAGCTAAAACCTTCAAAATAGTATTAATGTCCCCTATAGAGTCCTTCCATGTATTTGCGGACTGTGCAGGCACACTTTATCCAAACTTATGTCGAATGTTTATCAAAAAGTTATTTTTTTTAGTATCTTCATCTACAATCATTAACATTTGAAGAAATTGTCGAAAAATCATCAGAACTTCAGTAGAGTGAGGGGAATTTTTTAACGGGTATGCGCTATCTTTTTATATATCATACCTACATTTTGTTAAATTGAAATTTTATAAGTGTTTTTTTTTAAGATTTTCCTATTTACCTTTTATAAAACATTTTTGTAAACTATTTTTGCCAATTTTGATACTTCTAGTAACAAAATAATTGTTTTTTTTAATGAAATTAATTCCATATTTGACACCATTAAATTGACCAATGAAATTGAAAAAAAAAAAAAACAAAAACATGTCACTAACGTTTAATGGGACCCTGCTCCTTCATTTCCAATATTAATAAAATGGTCTGCTGAATTTAAACTAAGTCATTACCAGACTTGAATATGAACAACGTTCAGGGCATTCAAAAAGTGCAATTGCACGATACGGTTTTGGGTGACGAATAAAAAAGCGTAAAATAGTAGAGGCTATAGACATATCAAAAGAGCCGGTACATTACATTTTAACTGAAGTTTTAGATACAACGTTGCATGACAGATATAGCTAACTTTGACCGGATTTTACACAAATTCTTTTAAGCTTACTTCCAGCCTTTTACTCTGGATTTTTACTAACTGTACATAACCTAATTACTTAGTTTTTAAGTACACAGTACTTTATTTATGTCTGTTATTGTCCGGAAAATGTTACATTGGCCGCCAAAAATGACTGGACGATGTCGAGATTGGCCATTCATTTCTGGAAACAGTTTTGGCTGGTCACTGTCCTCTCTTTCGATTACCGTCATTGACCGTAACATATATATTATCCGAAAAGGCTATTTTATAGCTATTTTTGTAAATTTTTTATTGGTAGTAAAAAATAACCAAATAACAATAGTAAAAGTATGCAATGCGGTTTTAAGTTAGTTACCCATAACATTTTAAATTAATAAAGACACGCATAATCAGGTTATCACTCACATTATTAAAGTTGATGTTATTTTTAACTAATCTCTAAAAATACGATCAATTTCATCTGTAGTTCAATCAAGCTAAAACCTTGAAAATAGTATTAATGTCCCTTATAGAGGACAGCAGCATTAATCATTATTAGCGAAGAACACCAAATGACGATTTTCCGTGAGAGCAGATTTATACAATATGTGCAAAGGCGCACGCACTTTCTAACTGCTTACAGCGCAAAGAATTATGGTAGGCAGTTGTCATGGCAGGCACTTTGGGAAATAAATTTGCCCAATTAAATTCGCAACGCACTCTTCGTACTACTTGGAAAACAATTATTTTTGGAATATTTCTACGACCGTGAGCGAGCTTATAACGTTGTATTTTTAGAGGTGTAGTTATTATAACGATACACCCTCCTCGTGTTGCCAATTATAAAGGATTTATTTTTACAGATTTTTGTATTTAGAAGATAAATTGTTTTTTCCATAACAATTTTTGTCATTTTATGTATGATTTGATTTTTTATATGACTAATAAAACATATGTTTTTAGAAAATTGAATATTATCATTACTTATTATATAAAAAGTGTTTGAGTGTTATAAAACATTTCATAAATGTTATTATTTTGTAGTTATTTAATAATTAAAGATCAAAACAGATCGTTCAAATGCTGGATAGTTGGGACAACACACGAGAGCGGAGCGAAGTAGTGCGAATGAAAATGAAAGATCTTTTATGACTCTACATATGACTCTCTTATTTCTATACACTTACCATAGTCTAACGATTCTGAAGCACCTGTTCACTTTAAAGTATTTTTTTCGGGGCTCATACAAAATCATCTTAATGATTTTCTTCGGATTCACAGTTCGAGATAAGTTCAGTGTTTTATTTAATTTATTTTCGTACAAATCATGGAAAAATTAATAACAAAGTTGTTTTTTAAGTAATCACGCATCGCCATGAATTTGACAGGTAAAACAAAATATTATGTTTTTATTTGTGAAACTTATACGTAATCACGGTATTTTGCAGCAAGAAGTTTGGAATATTTTAAAGACGTATGAGTATCATTCGATGAAGATGGTAGACAAATATTCGGTGATAATAAGTGAAATGTGAAATAAGACATACAAGAACGAGCTAATCGCGACAGAATATTGTTGTCGTCAATTTGTTTCACAGATGAATTTTCTTTAAATAATGAATCAAACATTCAAAATGACAGATATTGGGTTCTAGAAAATTCTCGCAATAGTTTAAACACTAGCACGTAATAAATTCAAAAATTAATATTTGTGGTGACATTTTTGGTAACCTTATTTTGGTCCTCTTTAAAATAAAAGCAAAAAAGAGAAGAAGTTGGTCCGTCAGGTCTCCTGATTTGACACAGTGTCATTATTTTTGTGATTATTTTCTGTGGGGATATGTGAAGTCGCTAATCTACGCCGATAAACTAGAGACGATGGACGACTTGGAAGCCGACATTCACCGTGTTATTGCCGATATACGGCCCCAGCTTCTCCAAAACGTGGTCGAAAATTGGACTTCCAGATTGCGCTTTAATCGAGCCAGCCGCGGCCCATATACCTAAATTAAATTTAAGCAATAATATTATCTTTCCAATAAAGCCAATAGTATGGCCATTACCACGATTTGTGTGTGTTTTATTTAATTTTAAAGTTCTATACCTGTAAAGAAAAAACACCCGTTATAAATAAAATATGTTTAAAAAATTATTTTTCAAAAATGGTGTAGCAGTTCTGCTGACCGGAATTCAACCAACAATCTAGTCGTTGAACTTGTTATAAAATATCTGTTTCTTGAAAACCATATGTTCTATAACTTTCAGAACAACTTCTACGAGTGTATATATATTTTTCTTATAACATCTTTTCTCCGCAAAAATAAATCTGTCATAAAAAGATATAGAAAGAACAGTTTCTTAAAAATAGTTTCCTTTCAACTCTTAAAAAGATGAGTTAGTTGAAATGCGTGATAAAAGTTGCTATATTCAATAATCCTTTAAGTTCTGCAGTGTCCCCATTTTTAAATCTTTGTGTATTTTATTTTTCAAACACGGAATTCTTGGTTAGTTACGAATTCAATTTAGCTCTTTTATATGTTTAATTGTTTTGCAGCAGTCTCTCCAAAGGGTTTTCCCGCCATTTGTAATCTTGTAGAATCAACGCGAGCGTAAGTGGATTTACTTGAAAGTTACACCTGTAAATATTTGTAAACAGTTATTACTCAAATTAATAGATTAGGCTTGCATATCCACATCTCGAACTAAGAAATAAATAATCGAGAATTAACCTAGATTTGTCAGCAAAGTTTGGTCTAGATAGGGAACTGCATCGCCAGCGAAATGGTGCCAAGCAGTTTGGTTAAAAGCTATTGGTTGGCATTATATTAAGCAATATTTATTTTTGTAATAACCACGATATTACACGATGAATCTATAAAGGATGCCTTAAGGATGGCACTCAGGGGTACAGGCATAAAACATCATGCAGAGTTTATTAAGAAAATCTTCTCTCAGTGTTCCGCTTTTGTCAAAAGGATAGTAATGTTCGGACTAGTTCGACATCCGCAAACTTCCGAGTACTCCAAGCAGCAGTGACCATCTGAGTGGAAGAAGACGCTCCATTCCAAAAATCCTTACACCGTCACTCATGCGTTTGTCTGTCTGTCTGTCGGTATAATAAATCTTGCAATCGAAGGTCTAAACTTATAGATTTCCAATTTGCCATGAATAATTCAGTATTTTGAAAAAGTCTGTTCAATAACAAATAAATGAAGCAACAACCAACTTATTTATATATTTCTATCTCGCGCATGCCTTGCTAGCATGAGTGAGAAAAATATATATATAATTAAGTTGCTTGTTGGTTCGTTCATTTGTCATTGATCAGATTTCTTTGAAAATCTGAAATTTATAGTTCTTTGACCCTCATATAAGAAAAATACTTTTATCATTAGCGCGACAGCCCGAGGTGAGCCTAGGCCTCCTGTTACCAGGTTACCTGCCCATATTTTCAATCTGTGTTTCTTCAGAAGTAATATTATCAGTATTGCGTCCATTTTTTAGCATACACGGAAAGACACCCACAAGTCAATGCCGGTTGCGAACGGTTAAGCAGAACCTCTATTTGTGTAAATATTTTTCATACAAACTATTTGACGTAAGCAGGAGTCGACTCACGTCGAAGAAAAATACTGGCACTTCGAGAGAAAAATTTTTATACGGTATTTTCATAATTTTTTTAATTTGAACTTGATATCAAGTGCTATCTCTTAAAGCGTAAATTAGGAAAGAAAAGATAATTATTAAAAAACTCTTTACTTAATGCGATTTTTATCAAAAATGGGTTAAAATTGCCCTATACCCTGTCACCTATCATCAGATTATATTTTTCACTATGATAAAAAAAAAAATGTCATAATGTTAAGAGAACGGATAAATAAACGTAATGACGAATTAAAAAACTACTTATTCAGTATCAATGAGCGTATCTTTTAAACTTAAAAGAGGCATTTGTTTGATTAATATATAGCATATATTTTATTTTAAAAACTACGCTCATTGATACTGAATATTTATATTTTTAATTCAAATTAAAAAAAAATCCATACAATACATATTGATTTGAACCGGAATACCACAATAGGAATTATTGATCGGATTATCTTTTCGAAGAATAATACGTACAAAATTTTCTAACTAGATTAAATCAATTTCACATAGGACATTAAATCTCTTAATATTTAGATAGACAGACAATACATGAATGCCAAAATATAATTTATTTTGGTGCAATTACAGAAAAAAAAATGTTTTCCAAACCTTCAACATTTGGGCCCTCTGTTGTTCACTTACTTAATACCTACGAAATCCTAAATATGCCGCAATTCATACGACACATTTTTTTAAAATTAACAATTTTTATTAAAAACGTCAGACAATAAAATTCTAATAAATGGTTAAAATTCAATTAGTAAACAATAGTTATATCTGCCAACATGAGGCTAATGCCAATAATGCCAAGTGGTAAATATGAACAATAAATTAAATAAAGAATATCGCCGAACCAGGCTATAATACAATTAACTGAAAATTTGTTTGCAGAAGCTTGCAGAGCATAACATTGTTTTGCCGACAATTTGTAAACACATAAAATACAATTAACATTATTTAATGAAGTAATGATATTTGCTGATAAAATGTATTTGATATCACTCCCTCACTCACCAATCATGGCAAATTAGTTCAAATTACGTATATTACCACAATATATATGACACGATACTGATCATAAATTTCACTGTTCAAACAACGGCCTGTTAGTTCAGTTAGTAGGTTGTGGTGGCGCTGCCTTTACTACTATGCATTGCGATCATTGCATTGTATTATTCTCATTACTGTTGTACTTTCTAAACAAAATAAAATGAAATTAATATATTTACTGACAACAAATAGTTACACATAAATTAATATCAGTCTAATCATTATTGAGAGTATAAACCCGGAACAAATGAATCAATTCCAGTACTTAGGAACAGGCGCGGATTTACCATGACGCTAATGACGCTACCAGTGTCGGGCCTCGGTAAGCTATACGGCCCTCAAAAGTGCCCGTCAATTCGTCTCTCGAACTTATCCATACATTGGCCTCGAAAAGCTATAGGGCCTCCAAAAGTGCCCGTCAATTCGTCTCTCGAACTTATACATACCTTGGTAATATGGATAGTATGGTTGTGGATAATTGAAATGTGGTCGTTGGTGCTAAAGAAGGTATATTTAGGTGCTGATACTTGATGTTGAGTTTTGAAGGTTTGTTGCTGGTAATAGGCTTGTTGTGTCTGATAGGATTGTTGCTAGTGGTGAATTTGTTGTTCCTGGTTGATTTCAAATGATCAAACTAATGTTGAATTAGAAGACAGACTATTTGGAGTTATGGCGGATGTCGATATGTTGTCACCTATTTCAATATTAAATATACATACATACATACATATGCATGTATGTAGCGCGTGCGTGCGTGTGTGCGTGCGTGCGTGGGTGCGTGCGTGTGTGTGTGTATATATAAAATTACTTTATTCAGTAGTTAAAATATAATACAATTACAACATAGATATTCAGAGTTCCGGCTAAACCTCTGGACTTAATTTACAACAACATGTTCAAGACAGTAATATTTGATCAATTTACAGTAATTTTAAACTTAAAGAGAAAAATAAAAAACCTAAAAATTAAAAAATTAAAAAAAAAATTAAAAAGATTCCTGTGAAATATAAAAAGCAATGCAAGAATGGATAGAAACAGAAACGAAATCTGACAAAAAATATCGAAGATAGAAAAAGGCAGTATGACGTCGCAAGAAATCCACGTTTCAGACGGCCCGGAACAAAATGAAAATTCCCTAGTACGAACCCCGCAGGGACCCCGCTGAAGATTTTAACACGCCTTATTTTGTCTAGTTACGTCACTAGAAGAAGGGCCGTTTAGAAAACAGTCTAAACTGTGAGGTTGCTGGTTCAATTCTCCGTAGGTGATAATATTCAAGCGAGAATAATATGTTTATACATTACTCCCATTTTCACAATCATTCACTCCTCATCCAGGTGTTAGAACTTGCCCCCTGGCATCGGCGATTAGCCTCGTTCCAGAAATATGGCGATGTAAAATAAATAAAATAATAAAATAATAAAAAAGGCCGTTTAGGTGGAAACGTCACGTGAATATGATGAAAGCAAGTAGCTATTAAGCCTGGTTTATAATAGATTTATAACTTAACCTCTCCATAACATAATGAATGATTTTAGTTGTTTTGATTATTATAAACAGATATTTGTATTATAAACAGAACAACGAAAAGGCATTCATTATATTATGGAGCCATGCAATTCACCTGTGCTATGGACCTATTATAAACAAAGCTTAAGAGTCAGTAAAGCTGAAAAAAAAAAACAGAAGAGGACGACATGGATGGATATGGAAAAATAAAGTCAAATAGGCCTTAAGCCTCTTTGATCCATAGCACAAGGTATGACATTAGCATAAAGATGTATCAATGAAGTAAATTGTCTGTTTATTATAAAAACAAAACAAAAAGGTTCGTACTATAAGCTGAACAGCGATACTCGCTTTATTCGTATGTGATGCTTTATGTTATGGACCAAATATAAACGAAGCTTTAAACGAAGAAACATAACTTGGAAAGACTTAAGAAAACATGTGGTGTATAGAAAACATTTAAGAGAAATGTGGAAATCAATAACAAGCTACACTTCCGACTCAGTCTGGTTTCGGAAACTAAGAACTAAGTAGTTAAGGAGGCTAACAAATTTCTTCGGACTCAGTAGCGCAGAGGTAGCGACCCTACTTTTATCTTTTATTTTTTACTTTTATCTCTTCCTCTCCCTCTATAGTTCCAATTGCCCCTGAAGGTGTAAGTAGAATAACAGCATAAACAGTGTGGCATACAGAAAAAGATCCTAGGCAACAGAATCATCGGTCGTAGAAGAAATAATTAAAATATCACTGAGATTGTTTTGGGTATATATCTGCAGTATCAAAACAAATAATATACCATAATGATTCCCAATGATAGAAGAAGGTGTTGTAAAATATATTATAACTAGGTTATTACCCGTCACAATGACGAATTTATAATAAAAAATTTCAATTGTTTGTAGGTGTATTTGTTTTTATTTTTTAACGTATCACGTATCTTAATTTCATCGCCGGTCAGTGAATCACGGGACAGGATATCCCTCGTTAGCCAATCACAGGCGAGGGTGTCACCTGTCAGCCAATTAAGAGACAGGGTGTCCCTAGTTAGCCAATCACGAGAACCTTAATAAAATTTGACGTCATAATGTTACCGACACAACATACAGACACTTGCTAATTATATATTTCAGATTCTTAGAAAATAAATCTGCAAAATATTGTTAATATCCATTAAACGATATAGAATTGTCTGCCAATCACAAGAACCTTAAAAAAAATTGACGTCGTAATGTTACCAACACTACATACAGACACTTGATAATTATATATGTCAAATTCTTAGAAAATAAATCTGCAAAATATAGATGTAGAAATTGACTGTGTCTAGAGTTTCTTGTTTATACCTACGAAACCCTGGACATTTCTGCAAATAATTATATTTGTAGATTCTTAGAAAATGAATTTGTAAAATATTGTTCCTATCGGTCAAAGGATATAGCAGTGTCTAAAGTTTCTTGTTTATGCCTACGAAACCCTAGACATTTCTGTAAATAATTATATTTGTAGATTCTTAGAAAATAAATCTGCAAAATATTGTTGATATCAGTCAAAGAATATAGGAGTGTCTAGAGTTTCTTGTTTATGCCTACGAATCCCTAGACATTTCTTTTTATTATTTTTCCGCAGATTCTTAGAAAATAAATCTACAAAATATTTTTCACATCGATCATAGGATATAGGAGTGTCTAGAGTGTCTTGTTTATGCCTACGAAACCCTAGACATTTCTATATGTTATTTTATCCGCAAATTCTTAGAAAATAAATCTGAAAAATATTTTTCATATCGATCATTGGATATAGCTGTGTCTAGATTTTTTTATTTATGTCTACGGAATCCTAGACATTTTTATACGTTATTTTATCCGCAGATTTTTAGAAAATAAATCTACAAAATATTTTTCATATCGATAATAAGATATAGGAGTGTCAAGTGTTTCTTGTTTATGTCTACGAAACCCTAGACATTTTTATAGGTTATTTTATCCGCAGATTTTTATAAAATAAATCTGCAAAATATATTTCCTATCGATCATAGGATATAGGAGTGTCTAGAGTTTATTTGTTATGCCTACGAAACCCTAGACATTTCTATATGTTATTTTATCCGCAGATTTTTATAAAATAAATCTGCAAAATATTTTTCCTATCGATCATAGGATATAGGAGTGTCTAGAGTTTCTTGTTTATGCCTACGAAACCCTAGACATTTCTATGTTATTTTATTCGCAGTTTCTTAGAGAATAAATCTGCAAAATATTGTTCATATCGGTCCAATCATATAGGATTATCTAGAGTTTCCTATTTATGCCTACGAAATCCTACACATTTCTATATGTAATTATATTCGTAGATTCTTAGAGAATTAATCTGCAAAATACCTGTCAATCCAGAGACCTCAAGAGTCCCCAGTTAGCCAATCACGAGAACTTTAGGAAAAATGACGTCACGGTGTTACCCAGATCACAAAAACACACTAGCTAATTATATATGTACGATCAGTTCTCTACGTGTACACTGCAACCATCCTCAACATCTGACAGATTACTGAACATGTCTATTATCTCCCATTCGTCCTTTTTTATATCTAATTTTTAAAGGTTTCTTAAAATCTGTGATAAAATAAAATTTGTACAATACAAGTTTCGACATATTTATGTGTATCCCTTCTAAAATTTTCGTAACACTGAATACCTCTGCCTCCTATTACTATACTTTAAAAGTTTTGGCACATGCATTTTAATGTTTCCAGAACAAGTATAAATAAACAATTATAATGGTAATAATTAATGATAAATAACAAATTATATTATAAATAATATTAATTATATTTACATTAGTTATTGAAAAGGATGATATAATTTATATTGAGACGACAGGACGATGCGTTGGTTATCAATGTAAAATGTAAATCACTTGCTTGCAAATTCTTGCGTTCAAACTCGTACCCACATGGGTACGCGTACCATACTTTGGGCAACACTGGTCATCTGGTGTTCAACTCAAAACAGTAAACATAATATACAGAAAGAACAAAGACATAATTAACAAATTGATTAGACTTCCTAATATAAGACTTAAATCTCTCCATTGTGGCTGAAAACATTATGCGAAGTACGATGTAGATATGCATAAAATGACCTTCCCCCAAATGCGATAGCATAAGCATAAGCCGACAAACAGCTATTTGCATACGTGTAATGTAATTCTGAACCAAATGTTCAGTGTAACATTCTCTTAATGGACAAACCGAACCTGGTTAAAACGAATCAACGAATGGAAACACATAATATGTCGGAGTAAATTGTCGGTCACGCTCGCCACTAATACCTATACGATTCGACATTAAACATTCAAACACTGTACAATATTTACTGTCGTCCATGTTCAGATATCCCACTTAGAATTACTTGTAGAGACAGGCAGAGCCATCTCTTAATGGCCGTAGAGAAACCGCGAACGAAGCACGAGGACACATTCAATTACAAGAGATGCTAAAATCCTTTTAATCGAAAATTCAATATTCGGCCCACAATTACAGCACGTTACGGCATTTCGCAAAACCCGCAAGATACATTAATGGATTCAGAAACTGAAGTGGACGACGGAACATCGGAATGGAACCCCACCACTCCTACAACGCGAAGTAATAACATCAAAACAGAGGCGCCCGCATTTCTCGAATAAATGTGTATTTCTAAGGAATCATTACTCAATTATGAAAATATCTTACAGTCATTAAGATGAATTTATTTCCATTGGGAATTGATGGAAATGTTTTTAACGGTCGTTCAGGAGGGAATTTGACGATAAATTATTTATCTTTGTTGCACTTGCGCTGTTGCGCTGCGAATAAAAATCAGATATTGAAGTTTCGCTAAATTATCGAATTATATTATTGTCTATTAAACGTAAAAGGAAACATTCTTCCCTAAATTAAAATCTGTAGAAAATATGATATGGTCAGATTTTTTAAATAGATGAATGTGCTTCACAGTGATTTCCGTCTTCTGCTAGGAAAATCAAACAATATCACTATTAGCAGTTCCTTCAACTCCATAGTCAAGAGAATAATGATGTATGCCGCTGAAATATGGGGGTGGGAAAACCAGGAAAAATTAAAAGTGCAAAATAAATACATTAAATGGATGTTGGGCAAATGCACACCAGAGTATATTTTATTAGAGGATGCGAAATTAGACAACATCAGAATAGAAGCTACAAAAAGAGCAATTAAATTCGAAGAGAGGATAAGACATCCCGAAAAATATTGCTGCATCAGTGCTGGACAGAAATTGAAAGAAAATAGATACAAGGAAATATGCAATCAAAATGGGAAGTAAAACGAAGAAAACGATTTGAGCATAATGGTTACTCAACTAAGGAAATATCAAGAAAGAGGTCGGAAGGACAAGATGTGACACTAGAAATAACATATAGACTGAAGGACATCCAAGGGCAAGAAAGAAGTAAGAGGTTAAAAGATTCGAGGTATAACAGCAAATATAAAAAAACTTGGACGACGCAAATACCCGAGTACCTCAAAATGCAAAGTTATGAATTAAAAAAGAAGGTAATAGCTAGATTTAGGTGCGGAAATGAGGAAAGAGAAAATGGGTACTGGAAAATGGATGAACAAAGAATGTGCAGGATGTGTGGAGAGGAAAGAGAGACTAATGAAGAATTGTGGAGAAATGAAATTTAAAGAAGGAACAAGAGAAGTCGGGTTGTGTGAATCAGGGCAAGGATGGAAATGGATGGAGGACGTCTTAAAGAGAAGAGAAGATTTGAGTGGCCGGCTCAACAACAATTAGAATAAGAATTTGAAAATAAATTAAATTAAGCTATATGTTAATAATATGTAGATTTTAACCGAAAGGTATAAATAAAATAACTATCTAGCTCTCTATTAGCAGTTAAAAAATCAAAGCTATTGTAATTTTAGGGTATTAGAAGTTGTGGCATCAAATGTCCCCGAACCGAATGATATCCTCTTGCCGGCCATAATTTATGGAGCCCTGTGTTATATAATTAATAATAAAAGTCAGGACTGGAAATTTAGCCAAGATATATACAAGCAAGAAGTGTTTTAGTGTCAACCTTTTATGTCAAGGTAAGACACATGGAAAAATTCTACCTTGCTGTACGAAACAAAATAATGGACACATCAAATCTACGTGTAAAAATTTGGAAGATATAATCAGAAACAAGGAAATCCATTTCCGTGCAATTGTATCCGAGTCTGTCCCAGTAAACGGCGTATCACACTAGAACGCTATCCAAGTTTTATTTATCTAAGTTTTTTTCAGGATTGAAGTCTTCAGGTCTTGACATATCACACGGTATTTGAATATTAGTTAAGACTTGGAAATTATTTGTTTACACATGCGCACATCGTGATATTATGACAGTTGACCGTTTTATTTTGAAAGGTTATTTTAAATTAAGTTTTTTTTATTATAAATAAGGAAGAAATAGTAACTTTGTCGGCGTCAATTGTAATATTGTCAGCAACTAATAAAATAATAATACGTAGGAAAAAAAGAAAATGTTGGACAAGATCATGGTTGAAAAGAAGAGTTGAAAGGGGCTGTTTTAACAATTTATTAGAAGAATTAAAATTGGAAGATCCAAACAGCTACAGAAGATTTCTTCGGATGAGTACAAATACATTTGAAGAACTTCTGCAGCCAAATCTTTTGAAATGTTTCCAAATAAAACCTTTTTTTCTGTTTTTAATTCGTACATTGGATCTTGTGGATTCCATAATGGTGGGTTTTCTTTAACTAAATTAATTAATTCTTCTTCTAATATCATTTTGTTTTAAATACCTATTACTCTTCGAAATTACAAACTAAAAACAAACTCAAGAGCGAGATAACACCAGTTGGCGCACGCGCATTTTGTAAAACCTGGGTAAAAAGACAGAGGAATTGACGCGTATTTCATTTGCCTAGTCTTTAAAACCCAGGTTTTTTCTTCATACTATCACACACAAATGACTTCCATGCGAACACAAAAACTTTAATTTTCCAGGTCTAGACGTTAATAAAATTCTAATATGATAAGGCCTTAATAATGTCATTGCTAAACAACGTCCAGTAGGTTTGTAACAAAAATAGGAAAATATATAATCTTGCCATTTGAGTCTTTATATGGTCTCGAGACATCTTTGTGTGGAGGTTTGAGACAGTTTATACATTTATTCACTCAGTGAAATTCACTGTTCTTAAAGAGTTCAGGGAGTCGAAATATGGCAATTTCACTGCCATGTACAACGTTATTTTGGATTTTAGCTTTTAATCTCGGAAAATCCATACTTATGTTCCTGGGGCACTAAAATCGTGTGAAGATGGTATTTTTTCAGAGAATTTAATTTTGTTAACATAGCATACAGTTTTATGAAATACGATATTTTCTCCTTCTTTTAATAGAAAGATTCAACGAAGACTTAATATTTTCAGTTTCATAGTTGTGTTGGTTATCATAATATCGTATAGATATTCTTATATTTAATTTATACAACTAAAAAAATAAAACTATTAAGTTACTACAGTCTTCCAGTGTTGCCAGATTCAAAAACAAACATTTCCCTAAAAGTTTATTAAAATTTCCCTGTGTCACAGACTAATGCAAGAATGCAAATCGACATAAGTTGTGCAAGCACAAGCGCAGAGTATTTTTATAATGCCGAGTGTTTTTGGCATTAAATTAGATACCGGCTACATAAACACTATCTTCAGGCTAAGGTAAGATAGTTAAGTGTCAGGTTAGTAGCATCCGAGTGGAGTGAGCTAAAATGCTCGCGGAATAAAATGGGACTCCACGTGATCTGCGCGAAATACTAGCCTGCCTGCGTCAAGTAAAAAATGGGGCACATATGAGAGCAGGTTGAAAAACACATGGAGCCAACGGTGTATTTATTTTTGTGGTTGTTCGGTGACCATTGTACTTCCCCTTTGCGCCTAACTGTCGAAAATGTATATTCAAATCATAAATAGCACAACGAACAAATATTGAATTTAAAATTTATTTTCATTGTCTTAGATTCACATCAATTTAGTTTAGAATACAAATAAATCTAATTTTTAAATTACCAAATACGAGGGTGATTCAAATATAAACGGTATTTTAAGTGAAACCAGTTTTTCTCTACATAGCCTCCTTCACGCTCTACATACTTTTGTCAACGTTTTGGAAGCTTGAATATTCCTTGCTCTAAAAAGTTTTAGGGCGCCTCGTCAACTAATTGCGCACACGCTCCTCGACATCTTCATTATTTTCGAATCGTTCCCCTCCAAGCGATTCTTTCATGAGCACCTCAAAAAATCCTCCCCTTCTTGCCGGGATCGATTCAGAAGTCTCTCACAGATCTCCAACCTGACCTGTTTTTGAGCTTCGGTTAACAATTTCGGAACCCATCGAGCACTAATTTTTCTAAAGCCAAGATGTTCACTGATAATTGTATGAGCACTCCCAATACTGATACCCACTTCTGACACGATTTCGTCAACAGTTAACCGGCGATCACCTTCAACAAGCTCTCGAACGGCACGGATGTTGTCATCTGTGGGACTTGACTTTGGACGTCGATCATGACTTTCGTTTTCTACAATTCTTCGGTGGCACTTAAATTGTCTGACCCAAGTAAACACTCGGTCCGGGGCACTGTAACGTCCTTAAACTGTGCCTGAAGGGGTTTAACCCCTTCATTGGTTAAAAACTTTATAATAATACGTTGTGCATCAGACGAAGTAACCTCTTGTTCACTCATGGCTGTACTGAGGACAGAACAGAGTGGAGCAGCAAACCAGGCTGGTTCCTCCTCCCTAACATTCCGACCATTAACCACCCACTCCACCATCCAGCTCGGAACTGCTTGCTGAGTACACTAGCAAAATTACCGTTTATATTTTGGTCACCCTCGTATAAAAATTTCCGCATTTTAAAAAGATTTTTCCCATTTGGTCCAAAATATCCCTGCGGCGAAGGAAATTTCCCTCCATCTGGCAACACTGCAGTCTTCGTTGGATGAGTCGATATGTAAATACCATAATTTGTTCGTCGATTCAGTACTATTCAGATATTATTATTATTATTTAAATTCGTTACTTTATATTAGTTCCGTCAGAATTTTATCATGCCCGAACCTGAACCGATTCCAAAAAACAAATAGGGTATCAGAAACCAGGTGTCCGGAAACGGGTATCCAGAACCGGATGTCGAAAACTTGGTATCCGGAACCGAGTGTCCGATTCGTGGTATCCGGAACCAGGTATCTGAAATCAGGTATCCGAAACCGGATAATCGGAATCAGGTATCCGGAAAAGGGTATTCAAAATCGAGGTGATCAGCAAGTATATAGGACTGATCGAAATCAAATAAAATATCCGGAACCGAATATCTCAAACAAGGTATCTAAAACCGGGTATCCAAAACCGGGTATTCGAAATAGGGTGTCCTGAACCGGGTATCCGAAACCAAGGGTCCGGATCGAGCATTTGAAACCGAGTATCTGGGAACCAGGTATGCGAAACCGGGTATCCTGATGCGAGTATCCATACTCGGGTATTCGGAACCAGGTATCGAAAACTGGGTATCGGAAACTGGGGTTTTACCCAAAAACCGAAACCAGATACCTTGTAAACCTGTACCGGATACAGGTAAAAAACTGGATTAGATTATTGGCACTACTTTTTATGAATTATTTACAAATGCAGTGATTTTCTTGCGCAAAAAGTGCAGGATTCTTTTATCTCACTTCATTATAAAAGGAGAAGTTGCTGTTATTAATAAATATCTTATTAATAAGAAACAAATTAAACTGTAAACTGTAGCACCACTTCGTTAAATATTCTAGATAGCATATTTTTAAATTTGGTTAACACGTTGATTGGTGTACATTGTCACAATTTCCGGAAAATGTAATGAAAATAAAAACAAAAGTTTAGCGTTCATCTAAATACGCCGCAATTATTCGTATCATATATCACTTTACTCCCAGTAACTGACCTATTAAAATTTGAATAAAACAACAAAATAAAACACCTGAAATCCGCACTGTAAAATTGTAGTCCCGCCAGGCCACTCCAACTCTGCTAACATTTTAAACTGTAAACCAGTTTTAAAACATACTCAACTGTATATAAAACATTTTCTACTCCATTGTCCATTTTTCTTATATTATTTTCTTTTTTATTGTTGGAGCATTTTATAAATAAACTTTTTTGTTGACTCTAAACTAAGAGCGTAGATTTTAAAACAGTAATTGGAACAAAAGTTTGCCAGTGACAAGTAGGAAATCTGCAGGAAAAATGAGAAAAACTTCCATAAAACTCAAGCAAAATATTGTTAAGTGTTTGTATTTAATCGCAATCTGCAATTGACGTTCGTCAAAATCTCAGTGAGTTCTTTTATATTTAATTGATTTAATAATGTATATTTGAAAAGAAAATGACAACTCATCTATACCATGTTGCAATAGACACTTTGATTGCCTGGAAAGAATGTGTATAAGTCTTCCATGATATGAGAGAACTTACGTCAAAAAAAAAATTACTGAAACACCCTTTAGTACGGATACATGTGATAGTTTATCATTTATTCAGTTTTTTATTAAGTCCAATATTTAAATAATTTAATAAAAATATACCGATACACAAATATACAGATATAAATAGAAATCAATAAAACATTCCGCACCCTACACACAGTTGTGCCCGGCCTAGCTTCAGCCTCAGCTTCAGATACGTATGTATCATAAAAAAAAACTGATTTTTTGTTTATTGTTATTTTGTTAAAAGTATCTTATTTTTTAAACTCTCATCTGTCCGGTTTCATAAATTAATGCTAAATTTTAGCAATTCTGTTAAATTTTAACTTCATTGTTAGGTACAGTTTTTCGTGCAATAAAGCAATAATAATAATAATAATACTATTTATTAGTGTTGAATACATTACAAAAAATGTTTACACAAGTTAAAATATTTAAAAAGTACAAATTTATAATAATAATAATAATATTTATTAGTGTTTTCAAATTTACATTTTTACACACGTCTTTACAAAATGGTTACATAAATACTTATTTCTAAAAACTTATATTATTGAAATCGTTTGTAAGGAACTCATCATAATTGTACAACGCATTTTCCTTAAAAATTGACTTTAAAATATTTCTAAATGAGTGGAGAGGCAAACCTTTAATATTCTCAGGTAAGATATTATAAAATTTAGTGCAATAATAATTAATTGAGTATCTTGCACAACCTACTCTAATGTATGCTGGTCTTATCAAGTGTTTCCCTCTCGTCTCATATTTATGAATTTTTTTCTGCGTTTTGAAATTATCTTTGGTTTGATGCATATAAATAAGGCATTAGAATATATATAAGGACGGTAGTGTCATCAGACCTAGTTCAACAAAATGTTGTCTACAGTCTTGTCTGTAACTCAGACCACAAATCACTCTAACAACTCGCCGTTGTAATCGAAAAATTCTTTGGGTATGTGTGGAGTGTCCCCAAGCTAGCAAAGCATATGTGATGTGTGACTCAACCAGGGCATGATATGCAGTCACCAGGACATTTCTGTGTACCTTAGATTTTATATTTCTTATACAGTAGATTGCCTTGCATAATTTTTCCGATGTTCTTTCCGCGTGTTTTTCCCAACTGAGATTTATACTAATGGTTACTCCTAGGAACTTAACAGGATCTTGACTAATATTCTCTGTTATTGGTCTTAGGGAAAACAATAGGTGTTGGGTCTTAGATTCGTTTCTGCTTAATCTGTTCGCCACAAACCAATCTTGCGCAGCATTTTTTATTAAGGCGTTATTGGATTTCATTTCTTGGTAGGTTTCGGACTGATTAAGCAGCGTGGTATCGTCTGCATATAAAACAGACTTTGCATCCTCTATAAAAGTTGGTAAATCATTAATGTAAATCAGAAACAACAGCGGAGCCAATATTGAACCTTGCGGTACTCCAAAATGTATTTTTTGCTCATCAGATTGAGTATAATTTGCCCAAACATATTGTTTCCCGTTTGTTACAAAGGAATTTAGAAGTTGGCAACTCTCTGGACTAATGTTGTAGCACGACATTTTCTTTATTAACAAATCATGTGGTACACAGTCAAAAGCCTTTGTTAAGTCATAGAAAGTATGGCCACTTTCTATGTACCAGTTTCAAATCCTGTTGTCACAAAATCTATGAAATCCAAGATAGCTGTTGTTGTAGATTTGCCACTTCTAAAACCAAACTGACTCTTGCTTAATAAATCATTATTTTCAAAATGTTCTGCTAAATGCTTCAGCAAAATTTTCTCAAAATTTTTTGAGAATATTGGGTTGAGGGATACAGGCCTATAATTATTTAACTCCTCCTTGCTTCCTTTTCCCATATAAATTGGGATAACTTTATTTAATTTTAATGCTGATGGGAAAATATTAGATCTTATTGCACTATTGTATAAAACGCTATTGTATAATACCTATTCGTTTCTCCGGGATAACGCTATTCCGTATAGTAACTAATTGATTTAAAAAGTATTCAAAATCTTTCTCACAATCATATATTCCATTATTTCCAAACTTCCACTCAATCAAAGATAATTCCTGGTAAAAATTTATGAGACCTTCCTGTGTTATAGGGCGATGATATTTTGGAGTGTCATCTAAAGGGACATGAACTGTTTGACTAACCCTCCTGTATATTCCAGCACCGCTATGATCTGAGAAGGAGTTCTGTACTTTAAAAATGGTGTCATTATCATTATCTGTGTTGGAGAATATGTTATCCAAACAGTTTTTGCCCCTTGTACTAATTTTTGCAAGTTAAAAGCCCGTAAGGTGTCATATACTAGTAGTGTATCTGATTCATTTTTATTGAATTTAACATTGAAATCCCCTCCTACGATAATATCATAACAGGGGTTTATAGTGCGTAAAGCACAGTCCATGATTTCTAAAAACACACATATTGACAAGAAATACCATTGAAAGATCTTAAATCGTCTTTTTAAGACTTGGATTTCCATGTTTGTCTATGGGATTAGGATTAAAAATTGACACAAGTCGTGCAGTAATAATTGCATGTTATGTTTTACATAATATGACAATATTATTTAGAGACGAAACTCCACCTATTGTACAAGAAATTCATATACTTGATCACTCTTCTGATGCAGTTCCGGTTGGACCAAACAGAAATTTACAATACAAGAACTGCAATTATTAACACGGTTTTGATTAGATTATAAGAGAAAAATTATTTTGTTTTCTTTTTTGTAATATCTATTTTTTATTACAAGCAATATATAAAGAAATAAAGAATGTTTTAAATTATTTTCCTTATAAAATCATATGTTACATCATTTTCCTACATTAAAAAATGTTATGTGAAATAATATAGAAGTTGATTTTCTATTGAAAAATGATACATGACAGTGAATAATTCTACGAATTACTAAGATTATAAGAAACCTGTTTGACGTTTAAGACAACTGTGTTGTCTCAACAAAGTTGTTATTCATACCAATCTACCTAATAAAAACCCTAAATTGAACACAGCACTGAAATTACTTAACACGAAGTTAAAACCGATGCTATTTCTTTATGAAACGCAGTAAAATTTTAACAGGATTTATCATTCCTTTATGAAACCGGCCATCAGATTTTTCAATTTTGTACAATTTTACATTAAATTTTATGATGGATCACAAAGAACTGCCCACTTCTCACTTATGGTCACTCCTTGAAATGGCAAAGATGCACTGGGCATATATCTGAAAAAATACTTAAGAGAGCCAACTAGAAGGTTTGTGAAGCAGGTTAAAGGTAAACCTGATTGATAGTTTTGAAAACCAAACATCGGAGAAACAGAATACAGTCACATTGAGGAAGGAAGATGACAGTGACAGACGGAAGAAAGGGGATCCATATATACTTGATCTGAAAATGTGAATCTTAAGAGAAGCAACAATAAAAAGCAGCAAGTGCATAAGCTAAGCCTTGAGTGCGCTTTGTTTAAATATATTTAAATATGATTTATCTCTGATCTGTGACGTATGCTGGCGTTGCCACACACAAAGCTGCCAGACTACAGTAGGCCCATACGTTACGCCCTCATTTAAACTAGATTATTTAATTTGTCAAACGTGCTTTATATGTGTTCTGTCATCCAAATGGTATACATTTTAATACATGATGTCAACCCCTATCCTTTAAACTCATCAATTATTTTCAATGATACGATTGACTTTTTAGTAGGTTACTGCACGATGATACTAACTGATATTCACAGCGGCGTAGATAAAATTAAATTGTTGATTGTTTATTTGAGGAATTATATTTAAAATCATATTTAGAAGTAAACTTGTACTACGTTAATATTGTTCGTCAGTCTGTTAGATGATCTACCTCTGTTCCTAATATATTAAAGTCACGTGGAGTCCTTTCGAAATTTTTTCTTGTTCACTTACAACCAATTATAAAGTAATTATGGCATCCATCCAATCTTCTCTAACTAACCTGGTTTCCAGCTAGGGTTTTGACATATATCCCGGAAATACTGACTTTTTCCACCTGTTAAACGTAAATTCTTAAAATTTTGGACAGTTTGCTTTTAAAAGGACTGCCCTACAGGTTTCAATCTAGCGTTGTTTTATAATTTTAAAGAATGCCTTAATTTAAGCAGTTTTTTTTCTCTCGGCAATGTATCTTGTGTAGATTTTTGCCAAAAATTCCTAACATTAAGCTGGATGATATGGAAGATTTGACGTACTCTTTGGCAAATTCTCGGGAAAGGGCAATTTTTATGCTGCGCATAGAGGAAGCACTATGATAGACAGTAACAGTTGCAAAAAACAAAGAAACAAGTATCTATTCACATTCAACACTTGTACATGTATTAGTAAGGCCTTCTTCTTCTTAGATTGCCATGCTCGATGCTCTGAACTGATCCGTTCGTATTGAGCATATTCCAAGCGTTGGCCATTTACCCGCATACAGTTGTGTTGTGTGTGTTGTGTGTGTTGCCTGTGTAACACAATCGTATGCAACCCACAATTTACTATCGTGCAATCTCAACCACTAATTATTTTGGGGAAATTTTACCTCAGTTTTTTCCCGATGCCTTCTGAGGGAGAAACGGTCGGAAATATGTAAGGTGTTTTTGCTGGTACCGGAGAATGATCCCTGGTCCGCCGCTCAGTAGTCCAAAAAACACTAACTAAACCACGCCCGTCCTGTAGTAAGGCCTACAAACTTAAATTCCACTCATCACAGTTGGACATTGAAATCGTCGAAACGTTGCTGCTAGCCTTATCTGAGGATTCCACTTGACTATCATGATGTCTACTTGTCTATTAGCCAAAACTCCCCTGTTTCGTGATTTTGCGTCTTTTTCTAAACTCATGCTGTTTCAAATAGTACTTACATTATATACATTTTGTAGAACATTTTGTAATTATGCTACCATATGTAATAAGCCTGATACCACATTCTTTCTTGAATGCCTGAATTTTATTGATATAGCATCAATTTAGATTTTTAGGTGTCGGTTTTTTACCCAACTAGATCTGCTTCAAGTTTTAGGCAGTTAATTTGGCGCAAATATCATTTAGCTGTCAATCTTGGAGCTATAAGAGAAATAGCATCTGCATAATTGTATTCATAATGGTATTCCACAAGCACAAGACATGGAATACCATGCCTTGTGCTCACTTTGCTTATAGGTCGAGAACAATATTTGAAAGAGCTGGTAATGGTTTTTTTTCCTTGACAGAGATTTAATGACAGGCATTTAATGACTTAAATTATCTTATCTGGTCTTCCATATCTTGTAAAAAGTGGAGTCTCCAGCCCATCACACTTTCGGCGACATCATATATTATAACTTGTGTGCTACGTAATTAGCAAGTTTGTAAACCTCTTTATTTTATTCATTTACTACTAATTTATTTATTTATTTCTTATCTATTTATTTATATTTTAACTACTGACTAATTTTTATTTATATTTTAATATTTGACATTGACGTTCGACTAATGTTTAATTTCTATATTTTACTATCTCACAATGACCGTACATTTTAGATCAGCTCTAATGAAGAAATAAAATATTTCGAAACTGGTCAGCTAGGTCTAGCTGTATCATTTATGTCCGAAACCCATACAACCTTCTCCACATATATTCACTTACGGACACGACCAACTCCACACACATTGCAGAGTACGGCAAACATATTTGAAGAAGCAATGTAGAGCCCTATGTTCAACAGTATTTCACTTTTGTTTGTTATGGATAACAATGGATTTATTTATAATTTTGGACACTAGAGGTAGCCATTACTTTCAAGTTTCTTCACAGCAATACATATACTAATGGTCGGTTGCTGAAGAATTAGTTAAATGTTTTAACTCGCGTTATCTGTAACTCAATGATATGTTTTTATATGTTGTTTTTATTCGAGTTAGGCTTAATTCGTGTTAAAACACGTCTCTTACATTCGCAACCGGTCGTAATTCATGTATAGCTGCACTTAGGGCTCCGCATGCATTACAAGCGCGCTTATAGTAATAGATCCTGCGAACTAAATATTTTAACTTGCGCCCATTTTAATCGCCACCAATGCTCTGACAATTATTTGGAACATCAATTATTCTTGTAACTCTAAACAATGGTTATTAATTTTAGAGCCCACATACTGTTAAATAATGTTCTGTTTATAATGAACATATGTCATTACTGGAATAAAATTACTGGAGCATGTATCGCTTACACGCTTGTTTACATTATTTGAAACCAGTGCTGAGTCCCCTCACAAAACTACATACTGTATGCAATCATTATGAGTAGCTATTATCATTTGGTTTATTTGATCCCGTTAAAAATAGTGTTATTTTGTGAAATTACATAGTATGTCACAATTTGTTCCGATATTCGAACTTTTTATTTACTGTTATTCGTTGGACGGAATTAAAAATTTCACCAAGGGGTGAGTCTATTTGCAAATTTTTATTTAGGGTTGAAATTAATATTTGACCCGGGTACCACATTTCACTTTCTGTTGCTATGCAGTTATCTCAGGTTCCTGATTATGCCACGATAATGGAGTCGGTAGAAACATTACTCTGACCATATGGTTTTTATTAATATAGGGCCGGAAATCGAGAATAGTACTTACCTTTTCAAGGTTTTTTACTAACTTTGTGACGTAATTGCTCTGATATCGTGGATCACCTATATAGACTATATAATACTTTAACTGAGTACCTATTTATAGAGATATACTATTACCGGCGCGTGCGGTGAGATGGTGGCTTCAGGTGACGCTTTCAGAAGGGTGCATTATCGGATCACATATTAAAAAACATTTTTTTTTATTACACTGCAGAATAACTAAGCAAATAGTAGGAAAAATAAACTGTTTAAAGTATTTAATTTCTGCTTAAAGATGCCCGACTTTACGTTTAAGTTGCAGCTCTGCCTAGCGATGAACCAAACATGAAAGGTGTCCAAGGATGAATTTTAAATGAACATTTCAGAGCCTTTTTTTTCCTTCCCGTGCCATTCTTCGAAATATTTCGTCAATGATATAGCAGCAAATTCTGGATAAATTATTTTTATAATTATTTTATAATTACTATTTTCGTTTGTACAAGTAAGGGGTCGGTTTCTAAAAGCTTAGATAACTGTAACCAAATGGTTAGTAAATGGTAGCTATGGTTACTTATGGGATTGTTGTATTATAACCGAATTAAACCAAATGGTTAACCTCGGCTAAGCTCTCAGAAACCGAACCTAAGTGCTTAAGAAACAAACATATAATACCCCCAACTTAAAAAGGCGTTATTGCGACGAGATGGGAAAGTTCAAATGATGTTCTTTCCTTTTATTTTGCTCATCACTTTGATTTTTCATTTGTATTTTCCTTTTGTTCTCTCTGAATCCGGCCCCGCAAAATTACACTCTGAGTATAACAATCGTAACAGCAAAAGAAATAAATGAAATACAGGCTGTATTTCATTTAAAATTCTTACAATAACAGGTTAGTATAATTAATTGTGTAACAAAAATGTTTTTAATATGTTTATAAACCGGCTCGAAAATTTCATGAAAATAAAAAACCGACTCGCGCGAACAGTGGCAAGCCAGCTCCATCACACCACTGCATATACTAAATTTTGCGTAGTATTGTATTTGTGGCGCCCGCTTCCAGCCTATGTAAGGTAGGGTTGCCAGACAGTCACACAAATGGTCTTCGCGGCGGCGACTACGAAGGACCACCAGCAGAAGGCTGGAATATAGAATTGAAAAACGAGTTGTGACACGGAGACGCACCGAGTTGAGCACCTAGGGAAGACACGGACGACCTAGAGGAAAGGGAAGGGAATATAAACTCTTCTGCTCCTAGGGGCTGCTCTAGGAGACTAACACAAGGGGAATGGTAGCCCTACCTGGGGTATAGACAGGTAAAATCCTAGGCCCACAAGTAATGTTTATGGAGGATCCTAACCTAGAAAATCCCACGCTGTCCCTGAAAAGCCAAGCGACAAACAATGCGTAGACGTTGCTCAACACGATGGGTGTATCACATAGATAAAATACAGTACCAAAAAATAAAATATTATAAAACTGATATTATAACAAAAATTATTAATATTAAACAAAATACAGAATTACTAAAATTTAAATTCAAATGAAACAGCACACGTGATCAAGAGACCAGCGTGTGCGAACCAAAATCTACAAGTTACGCGCTGATGCGATAACTTACAGAATAGAATTATATTGATTAGATGAGTAACGCCCGTAAGTTAGTAATTATAGTTGAAGGTAATGGGATTCGGACCAGACAGAAAATAAAACCAATTTATTAACTTCGCTTATGTTTCGATTTAATTTAAATCTTCATCAGAGCTACAAAGATATATAGAAATATAGAATTAGTAACTTTCCACACATCAAAAATATTTCATTTAAAATTGCTTAACTTTTTAACGCCTATAATATAAAATTAGCTTTCTATAATCTTAAAACTATTAATCAATTACACTCAAAAATTAAACAATCTACTGAATTTAATAAAATGTCGTCAGTTGTCTATCACATTCCTTGTAGAGGATGTGATTTAGGCTATATTGGACAGACTAAACAATATCTTAAAAACCGAGTTTATCAACATAAAAATAGCTGTCAGTATAAATTTAAAAATAAAAAAGAAAACACGGCACTCAGTACCCATTTCTTCACAACTAATCACAATTTTAATTTTGAACAAACTAAAATCTTAGATAAAGTAGACAATCTCAGTAAAAGGTTGATCATCGAGAGCATACACATAATTCAGAACCCTAAATTAGTTAACTTTAAAACCGACTGTGATAATATAAGCGCCATCTATTGTAATATATTAAAAAAATTCTAAATTTAACATATTTCACCCAATAACGGCATTCTAATTTACTAATAGATAGCGTCACTTACCTGTTGCAACCATCTCAAACCTTTTTTCAAATTCATACGTGGCTAATCATTAGCTTATCTCTGAGTTCAATGACCGGACAATATGATGTGTTTTTTATTAATTTTAAATTGTTATTTTATATCGTGACTATTAACCAAGGTATTGTAAATTTAACATTGTTTTTTAATCTTTAACTTATATTTGATATGTTTTTACTCTTTAATAATTATTATGTGTTATATTTTAAATTCCAACAATTTTGTAATGCTTGTTTTAACTACTTGACATGTTAAATTTAAATATTATTATATTTTTATACATGTAAACTTACTAGTTATTAATTCTATATTTCTATATATTTTTGTAGCTCCGATGAAGATTTAAATTAAAACGAAACGTAAGCGAAGTTTATTAATTTGTTTTATTTTCTGACTGGTCCGAATCCTATTACCTTCAACTATAATAGAATTATATGTTACAAAAATATTAAATAAACAATGAAATCGAATATATATAAAATTGGAACAGACTTACATAGAATATTTATTGCCAGCTTTACATTTGTGGCACTGGTGTCCCAAAAAACAGGTTCCTGGATCCTCAAATGATTTCTTGGCCGGTTTTGATGTACAAAAAATTAAATGACAAACCAAGCGGGTGAAATATAACTTAACTCGCGATAGAGACGCGTGAATTTATAAGAAACTGTAAATAATTGTATCGACAGGCATCGACAGGTATGTGAGTTATTAGGTGAAATAATAATGTTGGAATCGGCAGGAGGCGGCTCTCAACATTTTATGAAAATACAAAAAGTATTCGATTTTAAATTAAATTAAATGGGCCGTGTACATAATCTTTTACTAAATTCTACAACTAAATTTGACGTTTACGAAAAGAGTGCGACATACCTCCCAGATATTGTGTCAAAGCGAGAAGCATGATTAGTAGTGCCTAGTTTCATTCCCTTGTAGTGCTATTAACATTTAGTAAAAGATTATACACATGGTCCTATAATTTTAATTTCATAATAATAAGGGCCCTACGGGCGCGACAGTATTTATATTTTGTTGCCACTTATCTATAAAAAAGGTGTTGCTTTTCCTTTGTCTCTACCCTCTCTGCAACTGATTAAAAGGGCTGCATAAACTTGGCTCACCTAATGCGACAATTTTTGGTGCGCCCCTCTACTCTCTCCGCAACTGCTTATAAAGGCGGCATAAATTTGCCTAAAGTTGCAATTTTTCGCACGCCGTTCATACTATACAGAAGGTCTTTAAATGTAGGATATCCTTTTCCATCTTATGTGCCACCAATGCTATAGAAACTTATTGTTTTTATTATTACTGTTACGATTCAAAAATCTGTATATGCATACCAAATATCAATTCGTTGACTCTTGCCACTTCGCCACAATTTCTACCGTTCCTACACATAAACAAACAGACACATGTGACGGTATATGAGTTTAGGGTTTTTTATGTGGTTTTATTTTATATAAGAAACTTTTTCTATAAAAATATTGTGGGGAAAATTATATAAATTATTTTTTATATAACCTAATCAAATTCAATGAAATATTTCGTATTTCTATTAAATGACAGTAATAAAATAACAAAACTTATGTATATTCACTTCAATAAAGAAAATATTATTTCATCTAAGAAATTTTACTGAAAGTTTGTAAAAACACATCTAAAAATATTTACACTACTTTCCACCAATCAATGAAGAATAAATACTTTATGGACAGAAAAATAACAATATGGGAAGAAAATAAACTTTTTTAAAAGTTTCATACGTTCCGATATAAAAGCTGTGTCCACAACAGTGAACTTATTAATAATTTCAGACCTCAATTATTCTAACTCTCTTTCCATCTCATTCTTTCTTGTTGGGCCGATGTTGCTCGTAAAAGTGTCTTGTTATATAATATCGTGGGTTAGAAGGGTCCACTACGGGATTAAGATATTCTGTAAGCAAGCCACTATACCTAGACAATATTACAATAGAGCAGTATTGGACAATAACGGTAGGACATTGTTATTTATGTTATTATCTTTGATATGGGTTACGAAATGAAACAATATTTGGGACTGTAATTTAGGAGATAGTTTGTTTTGTTGTTCCGGCTTTATTATATAAAGAAAAGTTTTTATTGTTGTTTGATGATAATATTGAATTATTTATGTATAGTGATTCGTTTTGATATTGGAATTTCATTACGTATATTTTTTTATTGTATTTGTTTGATGATCGTTTTAATTCCGGGGTTCGACGTTAGATGGTGACAGAGGTAGTAAATTTATTCGAGTTACCAGTGGCGGACTCAGAGTGTAATAATGGGTATAAATCCCCGTAACATTCGTTTTGATAAATAAAATGTTATAGATAATAATTTTATATATATATATATATATATTAAATAGTACTCCCTCCGTTCCAAAATAAGTGTCCGATTTTAGTTTTTTTAATGGAGTATTGAAATAATTAGATTAAATATATAGTAGTTATTTATTATTTATTAGTTATTTAAATTATTCCTGGATTTGGGTTTCTTTAACGCCATTCAATCATAACAACACAACGAGTCCCCGTCCAGTATTGATGAACTTGTTGCGGCCGTTCATAACAAATGGGCTGAAATAACCGCGAAAAAACTAGACAATTGTTTCATTACACTGCAGAAGTGTATGGAATTGACCATGCTTCATAGAGGGCAACGATTACAAGCTTCCTCACATTTAGTTTAGATGTGAAAATATACGTTATATATCCTTTGCATTTTTTTTTTTTTTTATAAAATTAGACACTTATCTTGGAACAAATAAAATTCCTAAATCGGACACTTATTTTGGAACGGAGGGAGTATATGTTATGTCCTAATAAATTAGAATTGAGTCCTTTTTTTAATATTAGAAATATATAATTTCTTCATTTTATAAGCCAATTATCCCCAAGATCGGAGAATGGATGCGTTTTACTCCTACTTATTCTTATTCTTCTTCTTCTTCTTAGTGTTTTCCCTCTGATACAGGGTTTTCCCACTTTTTGGCTATTCGAATGCCACTTTGCCGATCAAACGCTTCATTCTGCTGTAGCCAGGCAACCCTCATGGTATTCTCGTCTGTATCTTGCCATAATTGTTTTGGTATACTGCCAGGGCGCTTGCTATTTGTTGCATAATTGTGAGCAATGTAGGGAACGGTACTAGGCCCTGTTCGTCTGACGTCCAAACAACTGCAGGCGTGTTTCCCCTTTTTTTCTGATTTGGTGCCATAACAATCTGCTGACTAATTACATCATCCAATATGTGTTTCATGAGATAAATGCGCATCTCCATGGAATGTAATGGAGGTTCAGCATTTTTTTTGTGGTCGGCTAGCATTCAAATCCATACATTACGATCGGACGGATTATCGTCTTGTATAATTTTAAGGTGGATGGGCATACGATTGTCAAATAGAATACCAGCGACTTCTTCCATCTTAACCAAGCTGAGTTTATTCGTGCTCGCACCTCATCGACGATATCATCTACGCTTTTTATGCTACTTACTATTTAAATAGAAACACAAAACCACCAAATGTAAAAAGATTCAACTTTATTTAACACGAAAAAATTAATGAAAAGAGTATCTGATAACAATGCAAAATATGACCAAGTAACTGCTTATGGGTGCGCACAACCGTATAGTTTCTTCTACAAGACTAACAATCTGAAATAAAATTAATAACAATCTATACATCAAAATTTACAGCAAATCTATCATTTTTACTTGCCCGACCTTAATATATAAGGGGCAAGTATTGTAATCGCGAAAATTTTCGATGTCGAGATTTTGACTGATGACCACGTCTCATGGTCCAAGGAATGCAAAAAACCTATTTTAGAAGTGCCGTCCGTATGTGTGTGTGTCTGTGTGTGTGTGTATACACGATAACTCAAGAACGGTTTAACTTAGAGGGTTCGTTCTGGTACTAAAAAATTCTCCTATTAATTGGGAAGAACCCTATTGTTGTTTACGAAAATCCTAAACCGGAAACGGAAGTTATTAAACTTTAAAATTGTAAAAAAAATCGTAACTAGTAAACCAAGCCTTGGACAAAAATTTGTATAGAACATAATTTGATGTAGTTTTGAAGATTTAGCTAAATATTTTCTTAAATTAAAAAATATATATATATATATATATGTATTTTTACTTGCCTAACCTTAATATATAAGGGTCAAGTATTGTAATCGCGAGATTTTGACTGATGACCACGTTTCATGGTACAGGGAATCCAAAAAACCTATTTTCGAAGTGCCGTCCGTATGTGTGTGTGTCTGTGTGTGTGTGTGTGTCTGTGTGTGTGTGTGTGTCTGTGTGTGTGTGTGTCTGTGTGTGTGTGTGTCTGTGTGTGTGTGTTTCTGTGTGTGTTTCTGTGTGTGTGTCTGTGTTTATACACGATAACTCGAGAACGGTTCAACTTAGAGAATTCGTTCTGGTACTAAAAAATTCTCCTATTAAATGGGAAGAACCCTGTTGTTTTTTATGAAGATCGGTTGACTAGAAGTGGGAGTTTACTCCTGTCGATTTTAAGATTTTTACGAATATTTAGCAACATAAAAATATTTCGAAAAAATTTATTGAACAAAAGTTACTATAAATGCAACTAGTAATAACTTTTATTTGAGACCTTTTTTGATAAAAAGAAAAATTTCGAAAAATTGTTGTAAAATTATTTAAAATTTTTCCAAGTCTCAATTTTTTCGTAAGTAGTAAACCAAGCCTTGGACAAAAATTTGTATAGAACATAATTTGATGTATTTTTTAAGATTTAGCTAAATATTTTAAAATTTTCTTTTTTTTTAATTTAAATTGTTTTTTTATATATATTTTTTTTTATGGGAGGGCAAGTCTAGCGGAGGTTTCTCTTCGCCACTGGTTTTTATTATTATTATTTTTTTATGGGAGGGCAAGTCTAGCTAAGGTCTCCCGTCGCCACTGGTTTATCTATCTAATAGGATATTTTTAATTGTAAAAAGAACTGTTATTTAATTGTAAATAAACTAATTGTATTATACACGCCATATTGTAAACCATTTGTCGCATATTTGTGTACCATGCGGCAAATTGTAGCTTAAGCTTCATTCTACAAATATATTTCATGATATTTTGTTCTATTGTGAAAACTAATTTTTGTACTTGGTAATCTACTGCTGCCGCCACCTCGAAACTGCCGCGGTTCTCAATATAGATGCTGGGAATAAAAATGATTTATTAGGGGTAAAGAATATTTGTACCAAGTGACATTTCATTATCTTCAAGTATAATATTTTTTCGACGAAGGTTCTAAATTATAAACAATCATGTCGAAAAAAGTGTTGACGTATTATTTGAACATTTCTACACAAATCTATATAAATATAAAACATATTTGAAACCTACAAATATATTTAAAAAATTATAGAACATAGTTGTGTGATACGTGATACCTATTGTTACATTATTGAGCAACATCATTTTTACAATAAAATTTTCTGCAATCAAAATATACTATTAGATAAATAAAAATTTTGTGCAAAATTTGATGTATTGATTGTCACTAATTTTATTTCAGATTGTTAGTTTTGTATAAGAAACTAATAACCTCTGGGGGTTGTACTTAGCATTAAGCATGGGGATCTCGGAAACTATAAGAAATACAACTTTAGTTCAATTATGCAGCAATTGAAGTATCAGTAGAAACAGGCATATATTTTTCCGGAATAAAAAAAAAAAAAAAAAAAAACTAGGTACTACGATATAAAAGTAAGAGTTTAGTCGACTATGCCCTTAATGGCGATATATATTTCGGGTCCGAATCCCGTACAAGCATGATATTTTCATGAACATTAAAATTATTCTGGCTAATTTCGTTAATAGGAAAGGTCATTAAACATGAACTACAAATATGTCAGTTGTTTGTTGGTTTCTGTCTATTTTGATATTTAAAATATTTATTTTCAAAATGATATTATGTATAAGCTACTCCAAACGTTTAATTGGACCTAGATTTTGAAATCTAATATCTTTTATCTATTGAACCGGGTTTTTGGTATTTGTTTTAAGCTCTGTAAATTATACTTACATTAAACATTTTAAGGTTAGAGCGAACTGATCTTATAAAATATAATTTTCATTACAATTTCATTTGTTATGTCATTCTGAATACAAATATCTTGCTTCTTACATTTTTATGTCTTCCAAAAATTCAAAATTGTATTATTTATTTTATTTTTATAATAAATCCTACTTAATAATAAATACCAACATGAAACATAAAATAACCAACACGAGCTCTTTTCTCGTGGCAAATTAATAACCTATAATGGCCTATATTAGACAATAAAATAATTTACATAACTCTTATTAAGTTTTATTAATGTTTAATTTGCTAAAAATTATCAGCAGTCAAAAATATTTATGAGGATACCCAAAATTATATTAAAAATTAAAATTTTAATATTTTATGTAACGAGCATGAAACAGATGTTATTTCACATTTATTATATTATTTTATATTTTTAGGATTAATACACATAAAACAGAAAAATCGAAAGTAATAAATTACAGATTAATATCGAAAAAAATAAAAAAGCTACGACGTACTTAATTTTATTTAAATGTTGTAACTGAAAAATCATGTACTAACCAGTTTTTATATTTTTTTGAGTACATATTTTAAACTCCCATTGGTTCAAGTAATTTGGTCGGAACTGATTGGTAATCAGTGATTCGGACGGACCAGAGTTGTATACTAAGAAACTATGTTGGTAACATAGAAACTATGTTGGTAACATAGAAACTACCTACACCTAATTATTATATTATTATAATTATCACTTGATATTAATTTAGGACAAATTAAGTAGTTTCAGAATTGAAATATGTATATACAAATTTCCTTAAGTTGGTCATGTAAGTCTACAAAATAGGAATTTTATTTATTTGCATAACATTAATTATTTTTTTTGTTTCAGGTAAGGGTGTATCCAGTTTAGCAGAATATTATAGGCACTTAAATAAGGTACAGTGAAAATAGTTTTATTTAAACATGATCTTCAAATACTAATATGTAAAGCGCGACATCAGCTGTATATCTAAGGTTAACTATCAATTGATAAGAACATGACAATATACAGCAATAAAGTTTACCGATTGAAAATATATCCAAAAAAATCTTCAATGTAACAGAATCGAACTGGAAAACAGCAGCAGTCATGCCAAGAAAAAAATCAGCTGTGGCCACAACAGGACCGACCGCCATCACAAAGTACTTGTATAAAATACATTCTAGAAGTAGAGTAGAAATAACTTAGCCCAATATTTTCTAACAAAGATATTATTTATCATTACCATAAAATTCTGACATATAAGTATGAAAAAATAGATACTTGGAAATAAAATTCAAATTTTTCAAATTTTTTTCGTTTTATCAAAAAATGTCTCAAATAAAAGTTGTTAGTTATTGCTTTTATAGCAACTTTTGTTAAATAATTTTTTTCGAAATAGTTCTCTGTTGTGAAATATTCGCAAAAATCTTAAGATCTACACGAAACTCCCATTTTTAGTTAACCGATTTTTACCAAAAGTTGATCAATAATGCCATTGATGTCAAAAGCTTAAATATGCAGTTTTATAAAAATCCTTTTAGCCGAATTTGCTCTGCACGCGTACACAGACAGACGGACGGACGGACAGACAGACCGACAGACATCATGCTAAAAATAGTCAAAACGTTATGTAGGGAACTCAATTCGTGGAGATCCATCGAAATCTCGAAATGTCAAAATCGGTATGATCACAATACCTCCCTTATATATGTTAGCGGTCGATAAAAAGCGAAGAATGAAATAATTCGGGAATTTATTAATGTTGGTCTGACTGTAATTCAATCGGTCATTTTGAAAAGGTGTCATCAATTTTTTTTTTTTCATAAAACAACGTTTTAGCAGATTCTGCCCATTAACATGTCTATTCATGTATTCCGTATGAAAACAGGTCTTTTTTCACTAACGGAAGCAGCTTTGACAAAGCCAGGCTTCTGTCAGTCAGTTTGAAAAAGAGTCATCTCCGAGAGATAGCCCGTTTTCAAACTGAACCGGTGAAGAGAATATATTGCCCTGGTGAATATAAAAATTTTATTGAATCCTCTACAAACACACAGAAATTCCAAGGGAAATATTTAAGGGTCAAGACATAGCTGCTTTTAAAATTTGGTGGCCAAATTTTTTTAAAAAGAATGTTCTGTCACAGGAAAGTTACGGAAAGAAAATTAGTCAAAAACAAAAGATTCAATTTGCTGTCAATAGGTTCTTTGAATTCGTTTTCATGAGTGAAGAGCCAAGAGTGGTTGTTGCCAAACTTTGCATCGATAGTCTTATGCAACACCGTTTCCTTCTAAAGAAAGCATACATCTAGAGCTCTCAGCTATTCATTCCATCACCTGAAACCTGCTTATCAAGGAAAACTTCCTATTACTATAAAAAAAGCAAGACATCAGAAAATCTGTATCAGTACATTCCTAGTGACAAGAAAGTTTTCTGGGATGAAATCTACGAATGACCGACAATAACAGGCTAAGAACAGCCAGAAGAGTTTTAACTACCTATTTTACTATTTTTACTTTTATAATTACATTTTTTAATTTTAATTATCTTTACTTTTTACTCTTTTACTATTTCAAAATTGTTAAAATAAAGTTTAAAAAAATAAAAAATGAACGTTGTCTTTGAAAAACTTAGTTCATTTTGAAAAAGGGTCATCTCTGCTAAAGAAAAAAAAAAATCTGGGGGTCCCTCAGTTTCCAAAAAGATTAGCAAATATATTTTCGCACCAGAGTTGATGCCTTATAAACATAAAAAAATACTATGTTACCCTAACTAATAATGCATGGAAGGTAAACAGTTTTTTATTTCTCCTGAAAATTAAAAAAAAATGGACATGACCCATTTTCAAAATAACCGATTCACTTAAAGACATAGAAACAAATCAGCTTAGACCGTAAAGTAATAAACAACGAAACGTAGATTAAAGCTTATGGAAACAATTTTATAATGAACTCCAAGAGAGAGGAGAAAAAAAGGAAGATGTAGAAGAGCTAGATGGAAGAAAATCAAAAAGAAATGATCAAAAGAGGACTAAGCGAAGAGCAATGTGACGATAAACAATACTGGTGATTGGAAATAGTTCATTTTATTTTTGTCCACTATTGCAACTCGAAAACTAGATAAGCTATGAGGTTGTTTAAATTACACAACAAATATTATTTCGTAAGAGATTATGAATGAGTACAGAATTTTTTTGTTTCAACTAGTGGTTCTCGAAATATGTTATGCATCTCTTTTATTTTAAATGGGAATAGACTTTTTTTTACTTATTCTAAAAAGCATATTATTCTGAACTAGCTGAAATGCCCGTTTTCTTTCCCAACCGTCTGTTCTCCCTTTTCGTCTCTACGTCCTGTGGCTATCAACACACTGTTTGCGCTCCGTGAACAGAGCACTAGATATACATATATCAATTTTTACTGTACGGACTGGCAGACAGACAAACAGACATATAACTGATGTTATGAGGGTTATTTGATTATACCTACAAAATCCTAAAACTCACGTCATAGAAAATTCTGGTGATTCAGCTGTGGAATCAGGGTGATTGAATATTAATTTTAAAATTCCGCCCTTTGTCATATTAAATCTAGTTTTAAATTTATTAATTAACAGTATTTAATTTTGAAACAATGTCGGTGTCGGTTGTGATTTTTACGTGACGTTATGTCAGGCAGTATTTTAATTGAAACCCTCTGTAATATGTTGAAAGTGGCTGCAATAATAACACTCGTCAAGGTGAGCATTTAATTTGTTAATGGCCACAGACTGATAAAATCAAGTTAAAATTCAACCAAGTCAACCGTGATTAAATTGTTAACTTTTGACAGCTTCGCTTGTATCATAATATGATGGAAAGGCGTGTACAAAACTGAGTTATTGGCCATCAAATTGTTGAAATAAAATAGATCTATGTCACCGTTGGACATTTGTGTAGTACATTTTGACGCTATGGTACAGGAAGTTCAAGTAAGTAGCATCTATTTCGTATTGTTGGAAATAATCATTAAATATATAATTTATCTTGATAAATATAGTAAAATAAAAACATTAAAACGAATTTTCCTCCGATTGGTTTTATCTCAGCTATGACCAGCCGTAGCAGTAAAACTTAATTTGTGCCATGTTAAACAAATTTTTTATCGGTTATTTAAAATTTACATTAATTTTGTAATTATTTTTATTATAATATAATCGCAGAGTCAGAGTCGGGAGTCGGAATCGAGAGTCGGAAAAACTATTGACTTCGGTTTGTTTTTGTTGTAAGGCCTACCATGTTGCGTAGCAACGGCCACGCATGAATATTATACAGGTGATCAATTATATTCTGACAGATAATTGTATGTATCGATATTGGCAAATAAATTAATTTCTAGTGATCTGATTATCTTAATCCACGCGACATAAGTAAAGCCTACCATGTTGCGTAGCAACGGCCACGCATGCATATTAGAAAGAGATACTTCAACTCTTTTGAAGAACACAACGTTAAAACACTCGGTAAGTTTCACAAATATCAGTTTAATATACTCTATACGTATTTCGGCAGTGACGCCATATACAAGAGTTCAAATTACAAACTAATCTTATTTTTTAAACAAATACATTCAGTGGGAACAAATATTATGGTAGGGAATACAAGTGTAAACCATATTAGCAGATAAGGGAAAAAAGGGAAAAAAGTTATTTACCGATTTATTAGGGGTGAGTTGTAAACGTCAATCTGGTCATTCATTAAGGGAATTCCAGAGTTAATATTTTTGTGAATTTCTCGGTATTCTAAAAGATTCAGTTTAAGGCTTTTATTGTGATGTGAAGTCATTAACGGAAAGGTTATGATTATTGGAGATCATATGTTCTAATCTAATGCCTAACCTAACCTAACCTAACTTTTAAATACCTTTTATATCGCCCAGGAGCCCAAAACCAGTAATTTTGAACTATATACAGAAGAACTTCCAGTTGCTGAAATTCCAGATTTGGAAGCTGATCAAAATATATTGGAACCAGATAACGACAACCATCTACCAGAGACAGCTGTTAGAAAATCCAGCCGAAACCGTTCACTAACAAAAACATTAATTGTAGATTCTAAGAAAAATTTTTACACTAGTACTTCTGCCAACCAATAGTCAACCTAGTTCCTGACAGGCAGCCAACTGTCTTCAGAGGGAAGGTGTTGTACGCAACTCCTTCCCTTAGCCTACCAAGCAACGGCCTTAGCCTACCATGTTGCGTAGCAATGGCCATGCTTGAATATTAGACGATCAATTATATTCTGACAGATAATTCTATGCATCAATATTGGCAAATAAAGTAATTTCTAGTGATCTGATTATCTTAATCCACGCGACATAACTGTTTTCTAAAACCGAAAAGGAAAACAAAATATCGATATCTAGTATCGATATCGATATCTAGTATCGATATCGATATCTAGTATCGATAAGTTTTTAAAGAACAACATTTTGTTATTTTGTTCAAGAATAGTAACGAATTGAACATAGTCAATACCGATTTTAACCGATTTTTCTTAATGTCCTCCAGTTTATAAATTGATTAATACTACTTCTATTAACAGATTAATACAATAAGGAAGTAAAGATTTTTGTGTACACACATATCTATTTTATCTTTTTCTCTAAACTCTATTTATTACGTTTAATAAGAACTAAACGGGATTTTTGTTTCCTCAAGTTGTAACGAGTTTTATGATTATTATTTATAATTCATGTTGGCTGTCAAAATCTAAGCGTCAAAAAGAAAAGTGACATGAGAAACTACATAACATATTGAAACATTTGTATTAAGAATTGCCTATTTCAAGAGACGGACTCGGCGGTGGAAGTCTGATTCGATTTTCAAAAATACCGTCTTGAGAGTCGAGAATTGGGAGTCTTCCTTTTGCCGACTCCTCATCACTAATTGTAAAACTGCAATATTGTAATACTCAGTAATACTAGTGGTTAATGGACTTTTAGTCTATCCCCAACGTTTAAGCGGAACTAAATGGAATTTTTATTTTCTCAAGTTGACAAAAGTTCACTTTTTAACGATTGATGTGTGTTTTTTTAAACAAAATGTTCAAAAGTCTCATTCAAAAGTTAAAAGTTACTAGATTTCAGCATTTAATACCGCTTAAACAATAGATGCCGACTTTAGCGCCGTATGGTGTATATTTGGTCATTAAAAGTATTGACAGAAAACCTTTTTTTTTTGCTCATCACTTGTATTTGGGGAATGAGGACCTTTTCTTTGCTCATTATTTGTATTTGAGAAGTGAGGACCTTTTTTTGCTCATCATTTGGATTTAGGGAGGTAACTTTTATCAATTTACTTAATTTGTCAAGGGCGTCAAAAACATTGCTACGGCTCTGCGTGCGGAACTAGATTTTTAAATCTAGCAACTTTATGACTAAAACTTAAAAATGTTAATTTTATTAGAGATTGATTTATAAATGATAAATTAAATATTAGGTTGACAACTGTATAAGATAACAATATGACATGACAATTCAAATAAAAGTTTGTTTTAGTACATTTGAAACAATCTGAGATATTTTGGGCAGATAAGCCATAATTAAGAAAATCGCTATTTCGGTTTATATAATTGTACGTAACTTTGATTATTGTTAAAATTCTTGATCTAGCACATCTAAAAAATAAGGAAAGCAGTTTTCTGATGGGATTTTGGCATAAATTGAATAAAAATAAAAATATTTCAAACAATTAATTTTTGTTTCTTAATACAGGCTTGAGGACCTTTCATTTGGTGTCCTATATAAAATTTAAAAATAATAATAATATTTTTTAGAACCAAACAAATTTCCATAATTTTTTAAAAATTATTCAATCATTCCAGATGAGAAACTAAAATGAAGCATCATTCAAAAATAGAGGGACGAGCAAAAAAAAAAAACAATGTAATATTCCAAACTGTCACCCTTCGATTAGCGTTGCGTTCTTATTAAACCGGCGCCGTGAGGCAGATTGCCTCTGTGCTACATTCTGTCGACAGTATCACATTCTTTTAGTATTTCCCTTTCCTTGTGAACTTGCCACGTGGTCCAATTCACATTTTCCATCTAATATGTTATGCAGTTAAAATATGCGAGCGATGTAAATTACTGCCATCTATCCACAGCCAATGTAACAACGAAGAATTTCCTTCTCAGCCTCATAAAATTATGCAAATTCTCCAAGAAAATTTAGTCATTAAACTGTTTTTATTGTAGTAGAACAAGATATAGAGATATTCGATATTTTCAACAATGTTGAATATATTGGCAATCTTGTCTGGCGTTAGTTTGCTTTTATGGTCGCTGTCCTGCGCATAGATATGATGGGCATTAAACTAGGGAAGATTGATTACACAGCTCTTTGTGTTACAGAGATCAAAAGTTCACGTGACTCGAATATACCAAGTTCTTATAGCTATAAAATATTCTAATATTGGTCAGGCTTGTTCCTTATTTTACAATAATGTTTCCAACCAATCAAGTTTCTTTTTCCAATCATAGCTTCTTTTGTTTTTGAGTTCTTTTGTCTTGAGTTACTGTAGCGAGCCCTGATACGTTACTTTCATATCGTATTATTTATTACTACGTAGCGAGCCTTTATTTTTTATCCAGGAGAAATCTTTTATAGACACCATATTCAGGTAGTGTCGGACTCTCCACAAAGTGCATACCGACTAAAAACCCTGCCACGAAACTGTCGTAGATGACTATTCTTCATGGCAGGTTGGCTAGATCTTCTTGCCTTCTCTCTTCGATCTTCCTGTACTTCCTCTTGTTCTTCCTGTGCTGTTCTGCCGGTATGTTCTCAACTGAGCACAAGGTCTGTCGAGCCCTCCCCCCCCCCTCCAAAACTCCCTTAGGGCCCGCCAACTTCAGGTGTCCAGCTATAGGCGTCCGTCTCGGGTTTTCGGACTTTGATCTGTTTACTAGATTATCCGGTCCGAATACAAAGCGTACCCGTCGAGAACTCGCGTGATTTTACGCACGGATCCTCGAGGCTTCGCTAGGTGACTAAATGGCGTACCCACACTCTCCGAATGTAGGTGTCTATAATCCGACCTTTGAGCTGCCGTGGCCCTCCACAGGCAGCCCCGCGGGTGAAACGGCGGCTTGAAATTCCGACCTGTGTCTCAGCTCCTGTTTCTTCCTACTCTGCATCTATCTGACCAGAATCATGTTCTTTCATCTTGAGTCTGGACTCCCAGGTTTGAAGGGCCAGATTCCGCTGCCATCTCCCCTCGAAAACGCCCGAGAAAGCATCGGGCTTAGGGCTTCTGTCTGGCGTTTTTGACCTTGACCAGTTTATGAGGTAAGCCGGTCCGAATACAGGGCGTCCTTTTCAGTAGCTCCCATGGTTTAAATCACGGGCCGCTGAGGCCTCGTCAGGTGACTGGAGGTTCGCCCTAACTCTCCGGATGCGAGTGTTTGTAACCCGACGTTTAAGTTGCCACAACGCCCAATCAGGCGGTCCATCTGGAGAGTAGGCCACGGGCTTAGGTAACGAGCCTGTGATTTAATAAATAGTCTGATCTCAGTTTGAAATGAGACTCCTGACTAAAGGAGTTCGGGTACTAGGCTAGTGTTATCCAGGGTTCATCATTACGATATGTGAATTAAATGATGTGTATTAGTACTTACCAACCGACTGACCAGGCATCTTGTAATTAGTCTGGATCTTAGCTGTTCACTTAAGTTCTTAAAGGTAAAGGTTTACACCCGTTGAGTAAGACGGTTTAAAATTAACGAATTTGATTTATTATAATATACTATTTACAAGAGTAAGTTTGAAAGATTGAAATATAGGTATTAAAATAATGAAAAGAATAAAACAAATTAAATCGAATAGACCACCAGAAAGCCAACAAAGGGCCTCTAATAATTCAACAACTTCGATGTTTACGCTAATCGAACCGATTACTTTCCGACCCTTCTTCAGCGAGATGGGGGTTTATATAAGAGGGCTAGTAGCGCTCTAGCAAAAAAGGTTTAAACATTGTTCAAAGAGATGCTAGTGTTCAAAGTTATTAAGCAATAACTCTGAACAAATATCTCCTTGAACAAGGAACCATAAAAATATATATTTCTTAAGTTACGTGCTGAAACGTAAGGTTTCTAATTCTATTTTATTACCTGAATTCTCACAAATGTTGACTGCAACGTACTCTTTAAAATTCCTAAAAAACGGTTGCAGCCCATTTCAAAGAAATGCTCGCGATGGGTGGTTTATAAAGGCTTGTTATTTGTCCGGGCGGACTAACCGATTCGTTACATTACTATCAGTGCCGGATTTACCGGATTTTAGTTTCATTAGTTTCAGCTTAGAGTCTCGGTTTTATTATGAGCCCCCCTTGAAATACAGAGGTGTCAAAAAGCGTGCGCACCTATACAACTATAAAAGCGTGCGCACCTATACAACTATAAAAGCGTCCATTATCAGTTTCATGAAAGCATTAATGAACGATTAAGTTATATACTCTAGTCTAGGGATCGGCAAACTTTTTTACGTTGCGGGCCGCATTTAGAAACATTTTTTTATTTATTTTTTCATCTGGAGCCGCATTCAGTAGCAAGTACTTTTGGTGGGCCATACTTGCTTGTAAAATTTCTATTTTCTACGATCTTAAGTTCTTGTTTACGTTGGTTTACACATATTTATAATAATAATAATAATAATATTTATTGGTCCAAATCATCACATACAAGGATATAGGACATAATACAAATAAAATAATTACAGATTCACACAATACACAATAAAAATAATGTTACAACATGATGTCTTGTTCTAAAAACTCAGTTACAGTATAAAACGATTTTTCTATTAAGTATTTTATCATAACATTTTTGAATTTTGTAAAACTAAAATCATTTGTTATATTTGGTAATTTATTTAATAATTTAGCACCTATAAAACCAGGTACATTCTTACTTACCTTATATTTGATCCGTGGGAGACAGATGTCATTTTTGTTTCTTGTATTATATTTATGTACAGAACAATTGGTATTTAATGAGTTTTGATTCTCTTTCATATAAACTAATAAATTATATATATATATATATGTTGCGACCACTTGAGTCGCAAAACTATTCAAAATTACCGCTTTTGGTAATTTTTATGAATTCTTATTTTTCATATACAATTCTAGCGTTCATTGTATGAACCGCTAGAATCTTGTATAATTCTGTCTGAGACGGTGACTACTCGATTGTCTTTCATCGAGAACAGACGTCTTTTGAGTTTTTTGCATAATATCAATATACTGTGTTTCGAGTTTACCAAGACGAGGCTGCGAGCTATTTGGTAAACTAGAATTTGTGCTTGACCACCTTCGGGATCTACGTTTTTTACAAGGAAAAAAACCCCCGTTTTGGATCGCGTCAAGAAGAGTTATTTTGATATTAGACCACTCCAGAAGTTGGGCCAGTAATCAACCGACATCGGCGATTCCACCAGGATATTGTAGAGTCCGATTGTGGATAACTGAAGCCAACTCCTGTATCTGTACTCCACGCTAAGTATTTTTCCGTATTTTCATACGGAACGCGTGAGTACACCTTTCAATTCATATTTTTTCATTGTATTTTGACGCGCCGCACAGTTCAGTACCTGTGCGTGCGCACATTGTTATTTGTGCCACTTGTTAATTTAGATTCTGAAAATTGTAAATTGAATATTAATTTGTGTATAGTTTCTCACCCCAATGTATCTGGTTGTGTCGGGGAGAAACATATATTTGTAAAACTTTATTTATACTAATTTCCGCTACATTTTCCCCAATTAATTTTTGTTTGTTGAATAAAAATTATTCAAATAATTTTTCGTGTTACTCAGAGCAGTTCTACGATTTCAACGGCTGAGTAGGGATTCAAGAGGACAGAATTGTGTTATTACTCCTCCAGAACCACTGTGTGGGCCCCTTCGAATACCTCTACTCCCAGGGAAAACCAAACCATATGTAATAAGTCTCCAAGCATAACCCCTTGGAGTGAAATACGTCTGAACCCTGCCTGTCCTTTTTTTTGTTTGTGAGTATAACTCTGCTCTGAAGTAACGCGCCCCCTTTTTTCAACGATTTACCTGCAATTCTGCTGCAGGTTAAATCCGCACATCACAAATTTCTCAGCAGAACCGTTTATTGGTCACCACGTGTGGCGGGTCCTACGATCTTAGTCGTAGACCTATGTGACGCCGCGACGCCTGCGTCTCTCCTACGAAACCAGCGCAACGGGCGCCACAATATATATATAAAGAAGGGAATGTGATTATATTTAATTTTACAAATAAACTTTTGCAGTGATGTCTATAGCCAACTCCGCAAATTATGCGTACAGCTGCTTTTTGTAATTTAAAACATCTATTCCAATCAGAGCTATTACCCCACAAGATAATGCCGTAGTTTAGAATATATTGAAAGTGAGAATAGTACACCAATTTTAAAGTATCTTTAGTTACATAGTTTTTCAATTTTCTAAACATATAAATACAACTATTTAATTTACGTTTACGTCGGCATAAATACGCCTAGTGTGTAAGAAGCCTAAAACAGCGCAGCAGTAATGTGTTTGCTACACTGGATAAGAAAAGTAAATATTATGACATATTTTCTTATTGGTGGACCGCATAAAATTGTTCAGCGAGCCGCATTCGTCCCACGGCCCACCGGTTGCCGACCCATGCTGTGAACGAAGTAAGGACTCTTGCGCGTGTATTAATGACAATGGAAAAAGAATATAAAATTAAATTACTTGTCAACTAACAATATCGAAAAGAGACAATTCCATAGCAGTCGTTGGAAACTATATGTTAGCTACTCGTCGTATACAAATATTACCCTTGTCGTAGTCCGACGGCTACCTTTTAAGTTTTTACAAAAACTAAGAAAGACATTATTTTATATAATTTTTTTAATAAAATATTCGCCTTTAAGATTTATACACTTTTGCATGCGTTCAAACTAATTCTCGAAACATTTTTTTCACTCTGAAGTTGGTATCTCAAAAACATGGTTTTCTAAGGCTTCAACAACTTCTTGAGATGATGAAAATCGCTGTCCACGCACTTTTTGTTTGACATTGGGGAACAAGAAAAAAGTCGTAAAAGGATAAATCACGCGAATACGGGCAATGAGACATTAATTCGATGTTTTTCTCCTTCAAATAATCAATTGTTTGTGTGGGACCTTGCACTGTCATGATAAAAAATGATGCGACGTGTTTGGTTGTTTTTCCTGATTTTGTCGATGACTTCTTGCAAACAAATTGTTGTATACCATTCAGCATTAACTGTTCTCCGATCCTCTAAAGGAATGGTTGCGACATGTCCAGTACAACCGAAGAAACAATAGATCATTTTCTTGGAAGTGCTTCGTGAACGAACAATTTTTGTGGGTTGCGGTTCATCTTGGAAGACCCAAACAATGGATTATTGCTTAGTTTCCGATTCATATAAATAAATCCAAGTTTCGTCACCTGTAACGATGTTGTATACGGATTTTGCTTTTTTTAGCTTTGGTCAAATTATGCGGCGTCCATCAAGAACAGATCTCTTTTACAGCTAAATCTTCATGCAAAATAGAATGTATTGCAGATATATGCCAAGGATACCTCTATCTCACGCTAAGTCACATGCCGATCTTCTTCAATCATTTTGCGCGCAGCATCGATGTTTTGTTGAGTCACAACCGATTTTAGTCGACCTTTACGAGATTCATCACTGACGGACACGGTCTTTTCTGATGGTGCTTCATTACCAAAACTTAAACGAGGAGAATCTAATGCTCTTGTTGAGTTAGGCTTTTACTAAAATCGTAAAAAATTATCCAACGAAAACCTTCACGAGTAATATCCATTTTTTCACATTTTTTTAACGCTCACTGTCAACAAACTACTCGGTCAATTTATAAACTGCCACTGATTTCACAATAACAAATGTCAAATTTTACGAATATAGTAATGACACATTTCAATATTGCCATCTAGTGGTCGTTTGTAAAAACATAAAAGGTAACCCTCGTAACTGATCAATAAGACCAAAACCTTAATATCAAGTTCGTTTTAAATTGAAGTAAAATCTCAATACACTGCGCGGTTTGTGTAGGGTTTACTGTAAAACAAATTCTAAAAGTTAAGTGAAATAACGTAGCATTGGTAAACAAAATAAAACAGTATGTCTAGATTTTCAATCGTAGCAAACCTCATAGATATTGTATCGAGTGACGCGAAATATATTTCCACCGATCTTTTCAAATCTGTCGAGTTTACAGTTTTATAATATGCACCATAGAAGAATAAGAAGAAGAAATAAGAGTGCAACATCTCAACGGGACTCGAAAAGGGTTACTTCCGTACCGCGATTCAAACTGGAAGCCAATTTCCGGTATACCGTAGAGAGTGTATTCCCAGGAAGATCGTAGATGGCATTGCAAGCTCTCTATCTCGATTCTCTTGCGTAAACATATATATTTCTCTTTCTCGTCTTGAAAAAATACAGACGCCTTCGCACGAGAAAAAACTTTGTTTTAAGAGTTTGTTTAATTAATTAAAAAGTAGGAGAGTGTCGCAAAGTTGGGAAAGGAAACATAACAAAGATAGGAACTGGATAAATGAGATAGACAGAGACGAACTCTAACAATTTTTCTTTTACATTAAGACTTCAAAAGAAAATAGTTTCAAAGACATTCTGAAAAATATTTTGTAATGAGCAGGTTCTTCGAAAACAGGACAAATTAGTAGAAAAAAAAAAAAAACTCTAGATCTCTTCTAGAATGTTAAAATCATGTGATCGGAAATTGTCAATTTGCTTTCCTGCATTCTTGTTTTAATCGCAGATAATACATTTTTATATTTAATACCGTCCGAAATTTAAGTACCGATATTTCGGTATTATTTATCTTCTTTATCGGGATCCCAGGATTTTAGCGAAAATAGTTATTTAAATATTAAGGGAGGTAAGTAATATTTACCAGTCGAGGACGTTTTCGCGCCCAAGCGACAGCGAGGGTTAGCAATATAGTCCGAGACTGGTAAATATTTACCTCCCGAATTCTTTATAATATTTTTTCCACTCTCAAAGTTATCAAAGGTGCGTTCGGCATAAGCAAATAATCTAAACATTCTGCATAATTTGCACAAGAAGCGTTCGTCATAAAGTTTCTGTGTGTTTTGTGCTGCACGAAGATCGTTAGGCATATACTATGCAGTGCAGTTTGTGTTGCACAATCGTCACAAGTTCAGATCGTACGGTAGTCTGTGCAATAATGTTTTTCGCGGTAAAAATACAAAGTTATTATTTCTACAAAACAATATGAGTGAAAACAATCAAGATATCATTGTTTATGCCTGCAGCATTTGCAAAATAAATGGTATAGACATGAACCTTATGATGGAACATGTAAATACACTCAAAATGACTTATAATTTTCTGGATACAAGCGGAAATGTACTTTAAATTGATTTGTAGTCATGTTTGGAACAGTACTCTCAGCATATTCAAACACTTTTTTCAAAATATTTTCTGGTTTGGAAAATTCTTCTGAATTGTCTTCCTCATCAAATAAAATTTCTTTTATATTACTTAAAAGCATCGCAAAACCTTCAGGTGCCATTTATATATTATCGTACAAAACAATTAGCAGAAGAGAGACTTTATGAAATCACACACATATAATTCATTTGTTTACAAAAAATAAAAAAAAAAAAAAACAAAATAGGTTAGAATAATAGTTTGAATAACTGCACAGTCTGAACAAAGCGTTCGTGTTTGACTTCCTTGCACAGTCTGCACAGTGGTCACGGGACAAAAAACTTGCACGACACAGAGCTAACACTGCACTTTTATGCCGAACGCACCTCAAACAAAGCGTGAATATCAAAAGCGTTGTGTCAAAAGTTTGGAAAATAATTTAAACAAAAGTGAAAGAGAAATGGGAATTGATGAGACTGCAAACGCTGCATGTTCCTTCCTCTTGCCGAAGAAATCGAAAGGACGTTACCAGATGGCATAAACATTTAGGTTTTGTTTCATTTTTACCAACCGCCAACATATATAAGGGAGGTATTGTAATAATACCGATTTTGACATTTCTGGATTTCGATGGATCTCCACGAATTGAGGTCCTAACGTAACGTTTTGACTATTTTTAGCATAATGTCTGTCGGTCTGCCTGTCTGTTTGTCTGTCTGTATCTCTGTCTGTCTGTCTATCTGTCTGTCTGTCTGTCTGTCTGTTTGTCGGTCTGTGTACACATGCAGAGAAAATTCGGTTGAAATGATATTTATGAAACTTCATATTTAAGCATTTGACATCAATGGCACGATTTGATCAACTTTTGGTAAAACAACAAAATAAAATGTTGTCATGGCCACGTATTTTGTTATGCAGACGTTCATATTGAGGCCAACAGAGCCGACGTGATGCATGGGCAACCGGGGAAATAAAATAGGGCCCCACGCTCGCACAAAACATAATATATAATATGATATAATGAAGTACAGTCAGCACTTACTTGCACAGGATGCCGCAAAAATGTGCAACCGAATCTGGAGACCAATTATTTGGCTAAAATTGTTGACTCCATTAATAACAATTAAGATAGTTTACGTGTTGTTTGTCAAAAGTAGAATGTAGTCTGGGTATCTGATATTATAATAATATATCCACTAACGATTATATCTGATGTCTCTTCACTTAGTATTTTTCTTAGCATTGACTAGGATTAAAAATTGGACAGCATCGTAGATAATTTACAATACTATCATGTATAGAAATATTGCGAATAATACGAAGAGTGATAAAAAAATCCATGCAATTTTTTTCAATTCCCGCGCTTCATTTGTCATATTGGATATGTATTTTAGATTTGACAGCTAATTAAAAAAGTTGTGTTTCTGAATATTTGGGGATTTCTTAATTTTCACAATGAAGGATCAAAGAATATGCATTAATTGCGTGAAATAATTACGGCCATCTGGTCATGTATCAATTGAAGTTGTTGATAGTGTTAGAAGACCCAGCACTTCAACCACGGGAAAACCGTGGAAGAAGTTAAGAAACAAATTCTTGATAACCTACGATATATAACAATAGAGGTTGTTGAATAAGTTAGTATATCGTCTGGTTCAAGCGAAGAAATTTTCACTAACAAAGTGCTGGGTTTTGCCCTTTTTCCCGGCGTAACTAATTGTGTGTGGCAACATAGTATTAAACACTATTGTTAAAAAATAATAAAAAATTTATACTTGAATACATAGAAATACAATTAGGCATATGTATAACCACTATGTAATTTTATTTTTTAAATTTGTACTTTAATTGCCTGGCAATAAAATATTTTATATATATATATATATTTTCACTAATGTTTTGAGCATGAGGCGAGCTGCAGCAAAATTTGTTCCGGAATAGTTAAATTTTCGTACAACTGTTAAATCGTTAAAGAAGTCGCGAGACTTCGGTGTACGGTTATGACTTCGAAACAAAGGCTCAATCATCTCAATGGAAGTTTCCAAATGAACCAAGACCCAAAAAAGTACGCCAAGTTCGATCGAATGTTAAAGTTCTTCTCACTGTTTTTTTTTTTTTTTTTTTGGGGGGTTATCGTGGTATTGTGTATCATAAATTTTTACCGCATTGTTTAAGTTACTAAAGAATACTATTTGAGCCTGTTGCGTCAGCTACGTGAAGCAATTTGAAGAAAACGTCAAGAGTATTAAAAGGACAATTCTTAGAAATTGCATCATGCTAATGCATCAGGTCATACTTCATTGTTTATTCGAGATATTCTGTCCATAAATATCACCGTTACGATACTGCAACCACCCTATTTACCAGATATGACCCCATGTGACTTTTTACTCTTCCCAAAGATGAAAAAAAAAGCAATGAAAGGATAACCTTTTACGACCATTGAGAAATCGAAGCAAATTCGCTATACGCGGAGCTGAACGCTATACCAAAATGTGCGTTACAGAAGTGTTTTCAAGACTGGAAAAAATGGTAGCATAAGTACTTTATATCCAATGGGGACTATTTTAAATAGGAGAATATAAATATTGATGAACAAATAATTATTCTTTTATAAATTAATAAATTGCACGAACTTTTTGAATATACCTCGTACAACATAAACATTATAAAGAAATATTACTAATGATATATTATTAAAATATTTTCTTTTCTGAACGTAATAGTATGTCCATTTAAACTAATATAATTTGTGAAGTTTTTTGTTTTCCCTGTATTTAATTTTATAAATCCGTTTTGCTGTAGTTTTTCAACTTCGCTTGCAAAAGTCCGCTTCTGTATAAAAAAGGTAGGGAATTAGTTAAAATGAGAAGACGTTAAATCAGACAGAGAGACAGAAACGATGCAATAAGAGTAGAGACGCGTTTAAAGAAAACAATTTGGGTCCGAAGAGAAATTAAAAAGAGCGCGTCTGTTCCACCGGTTAGAACGTAGTTCAACTGCTCACCGCTGTGTGGCGCTAGTGATTGTTGATTCGATGTAGGAAGACCAACATTTCCCTACCAAACACGGTCTGTTCTTTATCTAATTCCACAAGGTAAACATGCAAATAAACTAAAGTAATTAGTGATGTAGTTATTGTTTGGATTATACTTCATATCTGAACTGTGTACTTGATATGGTTTTGATATAAGTTTTGTTAGTTTTGAGACTAGAATACAGTAGTTGAATATTTCTGTCAGTTGCAATGTTTCTGCTTTTCTGTTGTTGGATTGTTGCAACTGCAAACTTTACACAAGTCCCTCATCAACTCAAGTATTTTTAATTAATTTTAAATTCAATGAGTTAATATGTTTATTAATATTTCAGAATAATTTAGCAAAATAGATCGAAAAATATATACTTAACTACAGAAAATATTTAATAGATGATGTAGTTTTTGATGTAGATTATTGTAACAGATTTGATCTTTATGAAAATTATCGTACTAACAATTATTGTAGCTGGTGGGTAATTTTCGCCACTTTCTTGAATGTGCTATCAAGAACCAGTATTTTATACGCCGATGACACAACATTAATTTCAAGATCGTCATCACTCGTTGATGTTATCACTATCAATAATCAACTCAATCAACTCTTCCTAAACCTCAACAAGACCCAACAAATTCTTTTAACACTAAAAGCAAATAATTTTGGTAACCCGAAATCTGTGAACCAACTAGTGGTACTAATTGATCCCTCAGTTGGGATCAGCATGTTGGTGCACTGGCAAACAAATTGTATTCTGCAATATATTTGCTAAGAATCCTGACATCCATTGTAAATATTGACGTCCTGAGAGTTGCATACTATGAATTGCTCCACTCTCAGATGACGTATGGAGTCACAGCATGGGCCATTCGTCAACAGCTAACAGAATTTTTAGCCTAAAACGACGCGCAATCAGAGTAACGACACGCTCATCCTACAAGTGATTATCGGAATAATTTTATTTCTTTAGTTATAATGGATTTTCCATATGCGGTCTTGCGGATCAAAACAGTGGTCAAGATGTTAAACTTCAGGTGCTATTTTCTTATTTTATTGTTTCATTTGCTCTACTTTAGAATGATATTACTTATTATGTATTGAAAAGTGACATTACATTAAGCGGCGCGGTGATCGATAGATATATGACTGGTGATAGTAGAACTAGTAGAACTTAGCTGTCAATTTGCACATAGCGAATAGATTAATTTAACCATAATACGTTTTTATTTTATTAAAATGCAACTAAATATTTACACTTGAATTTTTAAGCCCTACACATGTTATCGAGCTGTATAACAGAAGGTGGGCATCATATTACAGTTTTTAAAGTTCTATTTCAGTACATTTACTGAAGCGTAATTTGTAGGTAAGTGTTAAGTGCCGGGCACGTAATTTTATGTGGTACATTAGAAGCTGAGTGTGAATCTTGTAAATTTACAATATATATTCTGTTTGAAAACAAGTGCATTAGCTTTAGTGCGTCATGAAATAAAATTAGTTTAAGTTGGAGAGGAGCATCTAAAAGTTATATCTGCAACTTGCACGTATAAAACGAATGAACAAAGAAGCAATGAACAGATACGCTATCAGTTACTTTTTTGCCGTAACACACAACATATTCACACCTCTTACTCTTGTCTATAACCAAATATTTTCCCAATTTGGTATCTTTTAGAGCATCGGAGAACAGTTAATGCTGAATAGTTTCAACAATTTGTTTGCTATCGACAAAATCAGGAAAAACAACCAAAAACATCGCATCATTCCTCCTCATGACAATGCAAGCTCCCAGAGAGCACGTTCAACATTTGATTATTTGATGGAGAAAGACATCGAATCAATGTCTTATTGTCCGTATTCACCTGATTTATCCCTTAACGACTTTTTTTGTTCCCCAATGTCAGACAAAAATGCGTGGACAGCGATGTTTATCACCTCAAGAACTGTTGAATCCTTCGAAAACCATGTTTTTGAGATACCAACTTCAGAGTGGAATTTTTTTTTTTTTTCGAGAATTGGTTTGAACGTAGCAAAAGTGTATAAATCTTAGAAGCGAATATTTTGAAAAGCAATACAATCTATTGTTCCAAAAAAAAAAAAAAAAATTCTTTCTTAGTTTTTGTAGAAACTCGTATTAACTTTCCATTTATTTTTCTTAGGAAAATTTAAAAATACTAAGATATCTATATTTGTCTACGAAAACATCCAAAAACTCTACAATTTGTGAACTTTTGTCAACATTGTAACAAAAACTCAACTCTAAAATACATTTAATATCCACAAATATTACAAATATACTTAGTACAATAATTTAATAGCTGTTCAAGCTATTCGATTTTACGGTTTTGTGTAAGGATAGGACAGCAGAACAAATTATCTTATTTAATATTATTATTATCTAAATATGAAAGAGTAAAATGTACTTTTTATATTGTTTCGTTTTTTTTTCAGGATACTGCAATAAAATTTTGTTTTATAAGCGACATCTCATCATTCCACCCACATATAAAAATACCTGAATTGTATTTATTTTTATACGTGGAACAAAAATAAAAACTCTCTTGAAAAATATAATACAAAACGACAAAATCCTTTTACAAAACGTTAAAATTGCGATAAAACTTTTGAAATTCCGATCACGTGTTCGCTAAAAGAGGGACAGCAGAGTATTTGTATGCGTGTATATGTGTCCACGTGTGATTCCATGCGTACCCCTTATAACGGAGCATCGGAAGAAATTCAGTTTGAGGTCACCATATTTCAGGAGAAATTGAATTTTTCAGAATTATCGCTACAATATGTTTCACTTGTTTTATTTCTATACTGAAATAAGAAAAATCATTTATTTTTTTCTGCTGTTCTGCTTATGTAGGTGAGTTTTTAAATTTTCAGAGATGGCTCTGAAATTGGATATTTATTTCACCCGGCAGATATATTATTTCGCTAGACGGTGAATGTTTATTTGAATAAGTGTTGTTTTTATTAAGTTTCAAGTTTCTGCGATTTAGAATAGAGGAAAGAGTTGGTAAATAAAATAAGATGAAGATTTATCTCATCATTCACATACTAAATTCGCTCAATATAGCGCAATAACGTAGGTGACAGTAACCGTGCAGGCTACAATTTTCAATAACAGCACATTGTTACATAACAGTTTATGTATTTATATATATATATATATATAAAGCAAAGTCCTGACAGACTCATCATCACCCAGTTCAAACCACTAGAGCTATAATCCTGAAATTCAAGGAGTATATTTCATCTATAACGTAAGCACCCATTAAGCAGGGATTTTTCGAAATTCAACACCTAAGAGGTTAAAAGGGATGAAATGCGATTTCAGGGATCCTTAATATCTATTAGGACTAAGTAGATATCGACTTTGTTTTTGCTTATAAATATTACCCATAGAAATGTTGAAAACCTAATTTCAGGATTTTGTCCCAATCAACCCCCAAAGGGGTGAAACTACAAACGGGTAGAATTATAGAACCCTTGGAATTTCCAGTTTTTATTGAGTTATAACATTCCTTTTTTGGCACATGGCTGTGTTTTGAAAATATATGAAAAGTGCTTTGATAGTTTTTTTAAATTTCACCCTTTAAAAGATTAAATGGTATTTTTTATCCAATAGAACGTTCCTTAGACATATAGACATTAAACTCGATTTATTGTTTCTATAACGTAAGCACCCACTAAGCAGGGATTTTTCGAAATTCAACACCTAAGAGGTTAAAAGGGATGAAATGCGATTTCAGGGATCCTTAATATCTATTAGGGCTAAGAAGATATCAACTTTGTTTTTGCTTATAAATATTACCCATAGAAATGTTGAAAACCTAATTTCAGGATTTTGTCCCAATCAACCCCCAAAGGGGTGAAACTACAAACGGGTAGAATTATAGAACCCTTGGTATTCCTAGTTTTTATTGAGTTATAACATTCCTTTTTTGGCACATGGCTGTGTTTTGAAAATATATGAAAAGTGCTTTGATAGTTTTTTTAAATTTCATCCTTTAAAAGATTAAATGGTATTTTTTATCCAATAGAACGTTCCTTAGACATATAGACATTAAACTCGATTTATTGCTTCTATGACGTAAGCACTCAGTAAGAAGGGATTTTTCGAAATTCAACTTATAAGGGGTGAAAAGGAGTGAAATGTAATGTCAGGAATTCCTCAATATCTCTTAGGACAGATGAGATATCGCCTAGGTTTTTGCCTTCAAAGGTTACCCATGCACATGTTTAGAAACATAACTCAGGATATGAGGTGTGCAAATTAAGTAACCGGACTGGCAACATAGCGTTTGATCTGGCGACATTTGGGACGCGGGACTTGGAGGGGCAGCAGGTGAACATGTGATACGCTTTCAGTACGAGTTTGAACTCGCTAGAGTAATTTTGTTGTCCGTAGCGATTTTTTTATCGTGAAACATTTTTTTCTAGTGCGTTCTAAAAATGAGTGACATTAATTTCGAGCAACGGTGTGCTCTCAGGTTTTGCTTCAGACTTGGGCACAGTTGGAAACTTGGGAAACTTTTGCAAAACTTCAGCAGGCCTACGGAGATAGTGTTTTGTCAAGGACCCAGGTTTTTTGGTGGTTTTAGGCAATTTCAGAAGGAAGAGAGTTGATTGAAGATGAAACACGCAGTGGAAGGCCTTCATCTTCAAGAAACGCTGAAAATGTCGACAAAATCCGGGATCTTGTGCGTTGAGACCGCGAGTTGACAGCCAGAATGATCAGGCTATGAAGATTGGTAGATCCATCTCCAGCGCTGTGTGGCTTCCCAAGGAAGTTATTTTGAGGGAGACAATATTGAATTTAATTGTATTCGAATAAAAAAATCAGTCCGGTTACTTAATTTACACACCCCGTATGTTTGATGAATGTCCATAGGTAATATTATTAATGATATAATGATTTGGTTAAGAGAAAAATAAATGAAGCTTATTTAACTAAGCCAACGTTTCGATTTTATTCAAATTTTCATCAGTGCTAGTTAAATGTCACTCAGGTTAAAAATATTCTTTAAAATATAAATTATAAAATAGATTAAAATGTCCATAGTTGTATAAGATCGTTGAACCCAGAGATAAGAATCAACAGTTTAATTGTGACAAAAGATTTTCTACTTTAATTTCGCTTTTGGATCTGAACATATACCATTGTTGTTTTGATAAGTTTTTTAAGGCTACCAAATAAAATAAGTTTCATTCAATATTGAATAAAACATTGAATTTATACTGATCACTTCCGTATTGGTACTGCCGGGAACAGAATTCTTGACTGCGAAGAAGTGAAGGGCCATATTTACCACTGCCACGGTCACCCAATACTGCTGGAGAATATCAATAAATATAATGTATTGCTAGAATGATTTGTTTTTCATTTAGTTTATTTTAATGAATTTAATGAATGCAAACATCCATAGTCTGCCCTGGATTAAATCTGGGTTGCCAGATCTGTACTACCGAACCAAAAGTTCAAATACTTGAAATAATAAAAGAAAATTTTGCAACAGTAGATTACTTAAAGTGCATATTAAAAAATTCAACAGTGCAACTTACAAAACTCAAAGCTGAAAAGAAAGCTTCTATTAGTAATTCTCCAGACGAAGAAGAAAGAAAGAAAACTTTCTCCTCAGAGTGTACTTAGATACTTGATTAAGAAAATACTGCAATTATTTAAACCGTGGCTCGAGAAAAACAAACACGGTTCTTGAGCTCCCAGAGAAAACAGAATTAAGTCCTGTGTGCATCCACCAACTAAATCAGACGGCAGAGACCTCTCTTGCTCGGAAAAGGAGATATAAGCACAAGAATTGCCGGAGAAACCTTTAATAATAATTATACTATGAACTGGGACTTAATAACATTTTCATAAATAACTTGCGCAACATGTAATATTTAAATATACTGGTTTTAAATGAAATTTTATTTAAAATTGGGACTACGTGACTAATTGGGCAAATTAAGGAAGTGAATTTTGAGCTGGGATTGTAGATAGGGTTTCGGGTAGACGTTATTGTCCGAAAACAAGACGATATGAACAAAAAAATCACCCAATTGTGTGAAAAAAAGCTAGATCGTAAGACTGTAGTAATTGAAAAAAAAATCAGGTTAATCTCTGTGCATAATCTCATTTCAGATGGATGATTCTTTGCGCAATATATGTACATAAAAATTGTTTTAATGAACTTTGATTAATTTTGATTTTTAATAACTAATAAAATAAATAATTGATTTTTCGTGGTACCAAGTGCTCGAAATGCCAATCTTACAGTACTAAGCAATTTGGGCATGTATAAATTAAGTAACCGGAATGATTTTTTTTTTTTTTTATTTGAGTAGAATTACATTTCAATATTGTCTCCCTCGAAATAACTTCCTTGGGAAGCCACACAGTGCTGTAGATGGTTCTTCCAATCCTCATTGCAGTGCTGGAACTCAGATACTGGAATAGCTTTCAGCTGGTCGGTTAGGGACGTTTGAATGTTTTCGAGTGTCCTAAAATGACGTCAGTCAGGTGAATAAGGAGGCTGAGGAGCCACAGGAATGTTTTTACTGACCAAAAACTCGTTTATTGAAATTGCTGTGTGACCACCAAAAAACCTGGGTCCTTGGCAAATCACTGTCTCCGTAGGCCTGCTGAAATTTTGCCAAAAATTCCGTTGCACTGTGCTCAAGTCTGAAGCAAAACCTGATAGCACGTCATTGCTCGAAATGAATGTCACTCATTTTTAAAACGCACTAGAAAAAACTGTTTCACGAAAAAAATTGCTACGGACAACAAAATTACTCTAGTGAGTTCAAACTCGTACTGAAGGGGTATGATATGTTCACCTACCGCCCCTCCAGGTCCCGCGTCCCAAATGTTGCTAGTACGGTTACTTTAATAACATTACTAACATTAATAAACAAAATCCATGAAAAACGATATGCTTCACACACGATAAACAATACGTATAGCTATTTATTCAACAAGTTGCGAAATGTGTTTACGCACTAGATGTGAAGATTCGATATTCGTCCTCGATAGACACTTCCCGTGCGTTAAACTTACTTTTCGCATATTTTCCATATAACCGTTAAAAAACATAAAACTAGTGTTAGATTATTATTGTTTAATAAGTATTAGTAGAAATATAAATTATTGTCAAAACGTAGCATTAAATATCGTAAAGCAAGGCGAGAAATGTAATCGACTACTAATTGATTTTGTTAATTAATGCTGATAAGATAATAAGAACTAGCCGCTAGCTGTCGTAAATAGGATGAATAAATAAAGTTATAGTTACTGAATATTGTTTTTGTGTATAATTATTAAATATCTAACACAAACACAAGATATTTCAAAAGGTGATGTTTTTAATAATTTTTGTTTGCACCTATCAAGCTAACAGCATTATACTTATTTCAATTATTATCACGTCAGCATTGAGGGCTAATGACTATGACGGTTAATCTTTTATCCGATTTGAGTAAGTTAAGTATGCACAGAGAAAAAATTACTTATAATAGTGTAGATTTTACAGAAAACATCAGTAATAACTTTATATTTAAATGGTATTCTGTATTTATAAAAGTTTATTTAATACATTACTAAATATTTTCAAAAATGTGACTTGATATTGTAACATGGGTGGTCAGATGGAAATGCAACTCCTGGTTTTAACAATACAATTTATTAAATATATATATCTAATTTACAATGTAATTGTATGAATTTGTCCATGAAATTGGGGAAGTCTTCGGTCCACTCCGTGTTGGCCGGAATCGGCTTGGATCTATATCCGAGCCTGTAGAAGTCTTCTCCTACTCATATGGTACTGCTACTCACCAGATGTATTGGTATATGGCGTCGGTATCTTGGTTGTCATCGTGTTGAATGGAATTTATAAAGGAGTTGGCTAGGTTCCTCTGCCCGGATTCCGTACGACTTCCATGTACTTATACTTCTGAGTGACCTAGTTCCAATATTCGTTCGTCATGACAAATATTACCTTACCAGCAGACCCCTTGCCAACGGTGTTGGAAAACTGATATCGAATAAAAATCAATATTAGCAGGAATCAATTATTAAAATTTGCATGATTTTGCGTATATTAACAAAACAAAAACGTTTCTTGATTATACCTAGGAAATCCTAAAAAGCCGCTTAATGCGTGTCGTTTAAAAATTAGTATCTGTACGGATACGGCCCGCGGGTTATATGCTGGACATGAACGGTATAGCTGTTTCTGATTATACCTAGGAAATCCTAAAAAGCCGCTCAATGCATGTTGTTTTAAGTTTAAAAATTAGTATCGGGTCGGACACGGTCCGCGGGTCATTATATGTTGCGTAACATCAATTCAACATACAAATCATGCCCTTGACATAACGTTTTTCAGTCAAGCCACCGTATGTACTTACTGCAGAGTGCAGAGCTCTAATCTCGGCAATCTGCTTGCTTGTCGGAGTATGTCCCCAACACTCAGTTCGTGACCGACTGCATGCCGCAAGAGCCGTTAGCACCCAGGAACTTAGCGTTACGGAACGACAGATAGACAGACGCTTTTATATATATAATTACGAAAATGCAGCGTATGCATTACGCAATCAGGTAACATATGCTAGACGCTGACAAATAGTTTTTTAATCAAACATCTGAACGTCACAATGTCTAGATGTCGTAACCCTGACCTAGGATTACCTTTGTGACAATATTTTGCCCCCTCCTTGAAAATAAATCTGCGTGCACCCATATTTTGTATATATCAATTACATACAAAAACCAAAAAAAAAACAAAACTTTAATCTATGCAACACGCATTACAAGACATTATTAATTTCCCCGCATTCAAATTTAATTGCGCCGCCTATGTTGTAAGTTGGAAATGAAGTTAGGAATTAGTGCTCTTACTTTAGGATTCTTTATTTTCCTAAAAGGACCAAGACAAAAAAAAAATCAAAGTAAAATAATAGAAAAGTGTCGCATAAAATATGTAACATGGCAGACCAGATGAAGTTAGCATGGATGAAGAAATTAAATCAACTGAGTTTTCTCACCATGAGACTTGAGAGTTCTCCTTCCAGCAATACCTAATTTGTATATCATTGAATATATTAGGTCGTCAAGGATGAAATTTGTAGAAAAAAAGGCAAAGTTGGTTGATAACTTACAAATATAAGGAATTATTTTATTCATCACCCAAGTATGCACCCATACTGTCTATACACTTTTGCCATTTAAGCGGCAGGTTGTTTAGGCCGGTGGTATAAAACCCTGGCGGACGATAGTCATTGAATTCTTGGAGGGCCAGTTTTACAGCATTGTCGGAATTAAACTGTTTTCCTATTAAAAAGTTGTCCAAATTGCGGAAGAAGTGGTATCCAGTGGGGGATAGGTCTGGTGAGTATGGAGGATTATGAAGAAGTTCCAACTCCAATTCCTGTGGTTTTGCCACAGTCAGTTGTGCAGTGTGTGGTCTAGCTTTATCATGCAATAGGAGTCGATTTATAGACCAATCTAGGCTGTTTTTCTTTAACTTTTTGCATCATTTCGTCCAGTTGGTTGCAGTATATTTCTGCTGTGATTGATGAGCCAGGTTTTGTTTTTGATTGTATGTTACCTGTACGAAATTGGGCGAACCAATTTGATATTATCTGCTGCGTAGTAACACTAGATCCAAATACACTATTAATGTTTCACGCGTTCTGCGATGCCGTAGTTCCAGGTAATAACTCATACTCCATAATAGTGCGAATTTCCGACCGCTCCATTTTCAACAAAATTAATTTTAAAAAAAAGTTTTGATATTTTTTAGAGCATACAATGATTTCTTTAAATAGGCAAGATGTGTAACTTTCCAACAAAAAAAAAAAAAAAAAACAGCCAAATATTTAGCCAATGTCAAATAATAAGCTGTTAAAGTTGGCAATATTAACTACAAATTTCATCCTTGACGACCTGATAATACTAATGCATTACGTGATATACTTATGTAGATTATTTTAAACCTTAAGGTTATAAATATAAATATTTACCAGTACGAGGAAAGTGTCGCATAACAGAGAAAACATAATATCAAAGGAAGTGTTAGAAATCCACTATGCACACTTCAAAACCAATCTCAGAATTTATTTTCTATCATTTCAATATCGCACAAAAATGGCTTCCAATATAAAATCCACCGACAACCAAGTAACATTCTTCTAAAAAAAAATTAAATCAGAACTACAAACATGAATATACATCGACACTTGATACAAACACGTGCCTCTTATATCGTGTTTCCTTTGAGTTCAAACGCATTCTTACAGATGCACAACTGTATATTCCTTTGTACAATATAGACTATTTGTCCTTTTATTATTTAAACTGACTGTTTTTACGCATGTGTATTCTAAGAGATATAAAGAAAACTGTAGATACAACCTACAACCTACACTTATTTGAATTTCAAACATTACAAGAAAATCTTAGGGCAATAACTGAGACAAAGTGAGATTGTGTTATTGTACATGTAACCTGAATCCTTAGGAACAATGGTGAAGGACGCTAAGATGCTATAACCTACTTGAAATTCTAAACGCGAGCATGTTAAAAGAACAACCTTGTCGGATATTACCGCGTGCGTATACTCAAATATTATTCCTAAATCTACTTGTTTAACCTACACTTAAACGATATGTTTTCTAATTTTACTTTAAGGCCCATTTAGACTTCCACATTAAGCTCTAATTGGTATTAATTATTTTTTTTAGTTTTAGTTTATTTAACATACAATTGCCTTCGAAAACCATAGAAGCGTTCTACATGAAGCCCTATTCACACTTCCAAATTAATCTCTAATCGGTTTTAATTTTTTCAGTTTTAAATTATTAATCTACTCGGTTTTGATATTGTTAAGTTTTACGATCTTATGTACATCGCTAAAAATACTAATTTGGGCCAATCACAAGCCTAGAAGAAAACGTTAATTTTGACAACTATGATTCGAATATTTTATGATTCTGGGGAGATGTATGGGCGAAATTGTTGTCTTTTCAACATTGGTTAAAAATTTAAATACTACAAATAGACTTAGACAATGGGCCGTATGAATAAAAATTAGCATAACCTTTTGTTTGCAAATTATGAAGCAAATCCTCAAAACAATTGTGAATAAAAATGTAAGTAAAACCTTCTACTTATGAGTAAGAAGCAAATGCTTTTTTTGTTATTGATATTTTGCTCTCAACAGAAGTAAATGGTTATGAATAAAACAGACCTTTTACTTTAAATTATAAGCAAAGGCTTCGAAAATCATGCATCTATATATCTATATACACACTTGTGAAAAAGTGTTGTAATGTGAATAAGTGTTGATGAATAAGTACCTGAAATTTTACTTACATACGGTTATTTCCGTTTTTTTGTATGTATATTTTCTTCTTGAGTCGTGTTTTCATATTGTTTATTTTTTAAATAATTTATTTCCTTCCCAAAAAGTCTTTGTTATTTAAGAAGTATTTTAGCAATAGCTACTTCTTTAATTATTTTAATTCTTGGAATCTGAGATTTTTCTAAAATCTTCGATTAAGAGCAGAGTTCTTCAGGGATAAATTTTAGTTCAGTGTTCGCATCTTATTGTTCCTGTTCATTGTCACTTGAAGACGACATGATTGAATAAAAAGGTTGAAATGATTGGAAAAAAAAAGAAGAAAAAAATTACTTTATGCCAATAAAATAAACTGAAATGCCAAACTCATTACAGCACTAGTATGTTGTTAATAATGTTTATAGACTATTTTCAAGTGACAGCAATTAGAAAGAAGTAGTACGATTTTGATAAATACTGATTTTCAAGTTTTAACAAAGGTCAAGAGGATGCGTTTCCTCTTGACCTTTTACTCACCGGTGAAGCATTGAGTTGTAAGTAAAAGGGAATCATTATTCATATAAAAAGAAGCAAATGATTTTAGTCCGACCTTTTATTCGAAGAAAATGCTTTTACTGCTACCTTCTGTTTATGAGAATTTACTTTAACTTTATTCATACGGCTGATTGACTGTAAAGAGTGTAAATAATTTTTTAAAACCACGGTTTGAATAACCTCGGGCAGAAAGGGAGGTGATACATCTTAATTTCTGCTTAATTTACACTAATTTAACTAGTAAATCGGACATAAAAAATAAATCGATAAATATCAGAACAAATTGCAGCTGTTGGTAGGCTATTAAACAGCGTAAAAAATTCCTTTTTAGCAAAATGGTAAATTCCGAGTCCAATTCCGGTCTTCAAGAAAGTAGCCATGCCAATACTGGCATATGGATCAGGAGCTTAAACCACATCAGAGAAAATTAGAAGCAAAATTAGGTTCCAACGAAAGACTAAAGGGAAGACAAAAGTGAACCCAATAATAAACACAGATTAAAAAGATAAACTAGGGACAAGATCCTTCAAGAAGAAGTAATAGAAGAACAACTGAGATGGTACGGTCATATCTCAAGGATGGATGATGGTATAGACACAAAAATGTTTACGAAACCAGGGTATCTAAAAGAAGACGTCGAGGTAGACCTACGATTAAATAAATTATATTTTTTTAAATAATTTAATTATATAAATGGATAGAAAGAAGAGATTTCCCCTGGAATGAACCAAATAGTTAGGGCACCAACTTGGAGTGAATAGAAAAAATTATGGCAACGTTCTCCCGCAAAAGAAAAATAGCATAGAAACTCACACAAGGTCTGACAGCAAAAATAGTAAAAGGGCTCATCGATTAAGTAAGTAAATCGGATATATCTGAACGCTGTTGTGTGTTTAAAAAACATTCATTTTAAAAGATTTAAAAAATAGAACTTAATTTGACTTCCCAAATCAGCCTTTATCTTAAATATTGATTTATTATATAGAGGGAAATCTATTACATGAACCCATAGCCAACGCGTAGGTATCAGCCACCCGTATGCAAAAAAGATCACCCTCTACTAGCATCGAACCCAAAGGCCGCTTGTGGGCAAACTGTCATAAGACAGTCCTATAATAGTAGGATTGTAAAAGTTTAGCCTTAGCACAAGAAATAGGGTCGCTATCCCTGCGCTATTAAGGTCTGCTATCCAAAGCTAGGGCATGTAAATAAACATTGGTTATTTTAAAAGTCTTCTCATCGACATGATCATTTTAGCTTCGGTACTGGGAGCACTTCGCAAAATATCGCGCGAAAAGTACATAATCGTGACTTTAAAAATACACCGTTGGAGTATACCAGTGACGAACGTAGAACGGTGTCGAGTGCCGTCAAAGTTGTCAGATAAAGCTTATGAGACAATTTCAAATATAATAAATTTGTTTTGAAAACGGGACTTTGTGAATTCAGGACATTTTCCGGGATATATACTGACTGATACGGGACAAAGTACCAAGATGTGGGACAAATTACTAAAATCCGGTACTGCTACGCAAGATCCGGCACGAATAGTCGCCTTAAATTAATGTAGTAGGTAATGATTAAATTGTTGTGATTAAGTTAACAAAATTTTGTAAATCTGGAAAAGAGACAATATTTGAACTTCAAACTACTTTATTAAGATTAATCAGCTACTCAGATATTCGACTATATGTACGAGGTATCAATTTCTGTTATTTGTTTCTTTTCAGTAGACTAGCGCCCACAACCGCCCCTTATCTTCTTACCCTTGTCACTCCCTTACCCCCCCCCATTTAAATTTTCTAGTGCTCATTGAAGGGACGAGAGCCCCTACTTTGGGAATATGTAGGCCTTAGGCTTGATTGTTTGTTTGTTTCCAGTTCATGTGTATTGCTATTGATTTTGTTTTTTGACAGAATATGTTGATAAGAAATTTTATCATAAGAGATTATGGAAGACGGTGTAAATTTTGATAATTATTATTTTAGTTAAAGTTAGACTTCACTAGAAGTCAAGACTGTACATATTCTGCAAAATTTATAACTTACCTGTAAGATTTACTAACTCTAAAACTAAGAGATTATAACAGGTATGTGTCATGTTGGTTCATCATTAATCTAAAACACTTGCATGTGTTCGAGACTTTGACGAATAAATGGAAAATTCACGATTCGCTTGACAGATTACTCGACAGAAGAGTCTAGTGATGTTAATTATGATTGAATTACCCACACAAATGAGTAAAGTCTCTGAAAAGTAAAGCATTTAACTAGACAGCAACAAGATCTACATGAGACAGACAAAGAGAACATTAAAGAAAAAAGAGATGGGAAACTTAATTAGCGATGTCTTTCATTAGGATAAAATGGCGGACCAAATTTTTACTTTTATCGTACTAATTGTTTTCATTTTGTTAATCTTGAAAAGTAACCTCGTAGTTAAATTACTTCGGAGGAAGAAGATTCTGAATGGAAGAGGGACTCTGTGGCTTTCATTATGCTATACAATTTTTTCATGGACATTGTTTCGATTCTATTGTCATGGATATCAACATTATAATTAGGAAATTCTAATTTGCTAGTTATAATTTTGGAAACTTTCTCATTGTTCTTTCATGTTTCCTTTTACGTCATAAGAGAAATATTGCATATGAGATCCAACGGTATATTGATAAAAATTTAACCGGAACGCTCGTCGATTAACTATTAATAGTTAATTGTAAGTAAATTTCATTTGCAGAACATAATAAATTACATTAGAAAATTTGCGACACTTTTTTTTTATAAAAGAGAAAATATGATTTTAAAAGGTGAAGGCGACCCTTTGGCTTGCTTCCATCTTTAACAATTATTCCCAAATTACGGATGCCAAGTGCGCACTCTGTCCTTAGTATTTATCAGTCTGAACAGGATCAGTTTTCTCTGTTCCAACTTACCAACTTGCGTGAAAATATGTCAAGCCGTTTTTATGTGAATCTTAAGCATATAAACTGTACCTTTCTGTGTACGCTAAAAACTGGGCGTAATACTGACCATATTAATCCTGAATGTCCATAGATTGAAAAAATGGCCATGAAATCAGGAAACAGGAGGCCTAGGCTCAACTGAGGCTGTCACGCCAATAGTGATGATGATGATTTAGTTGTAGGTAACTGTCTTCTGTCATCCAGCATACTGCTATTCTGAAGAATACTGCATTATTTAATTTGTTTATCACTCGCTGCTTCTTGGTTATTGTTGGAGTTTCCCCATCTTCATGAATCCATAAACGACTCTCTTGACTTGAAAGTACGTCGAGAAAAGTAATACAAGTTTCTTCATCTGTTACAATTTAAAAAAAATGTTGTCAGCCTCTATTTAAGAAAAAAAAAAAAAAAAAATCATGGTAATTTTTCACACGTTCTGCTTTATAGAAATAAGAAAGCTGATGTGGCACAAAACGACTGACAACTTATTTTAAATACAGATGATCCTGTATGATTTTGTTAATAGCTGAGGACCCCCAATTTTAAGTTGATACTCTACTACTACATAAGTGGCTTTAGTGCCTTCAATTATCTTCTTAACAGCAGCGTTTTTTTTTTTTTTTTCGCTAACATGTCTAGGACACATTGTCATTTTACTTAGCACAGTTTCTTTTTTATTTAATACACAGAACAGGACTAAATATCCCAATTACACTGTGGCTTACAAACATCCATGCCCTAACCAGGATTCGAACCCAGGACCTTTGGCTCGTGAAACAGGGGCGCTACCTCTACGCTACCAAGGCCGTTTCTTTTTTAACAAGTTCTGTCTATGAAGTGCTACTAAATTATCGCATTAGTCATTGAAGTATTCCAATCTTGATGCAATATTTTCACATCATAATAATTTTTGGACAACTTTGGCGACGGCTTTAAAAGTTTATAGTAGGAATTCCTGTAAAATACTTTCTTAGTGCGTTGCTGCAAGTGTAGATCATATACAATAATGTTTTAAGCCTGTGGAAATCGTTTTATGACCTTGCAGTTTTCACATTATAACATCAATTACGACATTTTCACAACATTTGGCATTTTAAACTATTTTCACAAGATTTGGCATTTTAAACTATTTACTGTGTAGTGTAATTGCCAGTAGAAGTCACTTAATTGCTTTCTTATCTATAGTTTTTAATGGTGTCCTGCAATCGTAGTATTCATAATTTCTGTTTTCCATTGTCTTCAAAAATGATACATCGCGGTTTCACTGTATATAAATTTTGACGTTAATATAGAAATTAATTTACGAAAAATATTATCTTACCTCTCGGGCGTTTGAGGTTTATATTAAAACAGTTTGACTGAAAGTTAAACAAGGAATTTAGCGCCCACGCAGGAAAAAGTTAAGTAGAAAATATTCTAATCTACCGCATACAAAGTTTGTGTTATTTTTCATTTAAAATCTTTAAGAGTAAGTTAAAAGAAGCCGCAGTGTTTTGAAAGGATCAAGAACAAGTCCCTTGGATCTGAAACCACTTCAATTTAAGGGATCTCTCATACTTTTCACTAAGGCCTTTACCCTCCGTATGCGCTATCTTCTCGTTCAACACCGCCCATATCCTAGTAATTTCTGTCTAATCGAGTACCCATCCCTTCACTGATGGAAACGATGCATAGAACGCCAAGAATAAGGAACAGGGCACACACAGAGAATGAGTTAAAGAGAATTCTCCGTCGTTTCCTGCCTTTCTTTGTTTCTAGGGCTCATCTCCGTTCGCCACGTGATCAAAGTCTGTGACGTCACTGGCACGTGACTTCTGACAGTAACCGTGATTGGCTGACTTCTATCCGCCGTCTAATAACGTTGGGAGCATTAGTTTTGCTACTCTGGAATGAGAATAAATGTTATGCGAACGTTCAAACATAGCGGGTGAACATATATTGTGTGTCAGACGTGGGGTAGAGAGGTACGGGAGTGCTTGATGTTGTAGATGTTTGAGATGTTTGATACTTGGAAATGTTGGTGCCCTGCTCGCGATGTATATGGCACAGCCTCAAGTGGAATAGGCTTCCGTAGTGAGACCACTCAACATTAATTTATGGGCAGGACGCGTTACCAGGCTAAAAAAAAAAAAAAAATTAAGAAATAACTTATTATTATAAAAACAAACTACGACTTAGGTTCTTAGTTTTTAAACCAGCATATTCCGATACGAATCAGAACTGGTCCACAAACTGACTGTTGGAAACAAATGGTCTGGATCATGTTGAGACTCATATAGCCTTATACGTTCAGGTTTTGAGGGCAAACTACCTATAAGTTTTCATAAATCGGATCTGTTCTGTGAACCGATTACTCGGAAACACAGGTGTTGAGGATGTTAGCTGCATTGTGAGAACAAGATTCGAGACCAATCTTATAACATATTAGTGGCCTACGTAATTCATGCATAAGTGGAACGTAAATTTTAAAATGGATATTCATCATCATCATCATCATCATCATCATCAAGCCTTGTCCATCATCGGGTGATTTTGGACTGCCTCTAAAAAGAGCATGGCTGTCAATAAAATTTCTCCATCTTACTCGTCTATCTGCCATAGGCTTAATGTCGGTGATGTTGTTATACAGTCTTTTGTCTTGGTTTTGAGAGCTCCATGCATTTATTTCTAGCAGGGTTGAGCGACGCCAGGTGTTTAAGTCGCCCTATACGCCTACTGCCTTGAGGGTTGTATGCTAGTGCATAGCGACACACTTCGCTAGGAGCCCTTTGAAGAGTGTGCCCTAACCAACCATACTTTCTTCTTTTTATTTGCAAATTAATGTCCATTTGACTAGTTCTTTCCCCAAATTCTACGTTTGTTATTCTACGTGGCCAATAAATGCAAAGGATTCTTCAAAGACATCAATTTACAAATACTCGCACTCTTCTCTTGATAGCTTCTGTTACGAACCAAGTCTCGCAGCCGTACAGACAAACTGACGTCACGCATGCCCTGAATATGGTAGTTTTCGTGAAAGTACTGTAGCTCGCAGAATTCCATACACGGCTAAGTTGGATGAAGGCGCCTCTCGCTTTGCGTATTCTGCTATAAATGGCTATTATATTTTACATAATAATGTCCAATAAGTTTTCAGTTTCAAATCACATGTTCTTCAGTTCACCATCTGGTTCAAGGATGTCGTAAGCAGCACCATTCATATTTCACCAGTTGTGTCTACAGGAGATCTTTTGGCATAGATGTTCTGTATTACCGTTGATGTTGATGGCTGATCGGGATCTATCCAAAAATGTGTTGCTTTTATATTTCTTGTAATAATTATCGTCACCTGGAACAATTTGGCGTAATAACAACTTCTACCAATGTCCGAAGAGCAATGAAATGCAAATGATGAGCCAGATGGCAATGCTATGTTGCAGATTCGGAGAGTTCATGTGGTACCTTTTTCCGAGGTTTTTAATTTTTCAGTATCACAGAGTCGTCTAGAATTTGCTCGAGCAATACCCACATGTTTCGCCAGATTTTGCGACGGATATTCTATGAAATCAAAATTACCGATTATAAAATTTCGAAACCAATATTTGTTAATATTGTAAGACAGAATATTTTCAGCAAAAGCAGTGGAACTTGAATAGAATGCAGAGTCAAAATTACAGATTTTCGCCATCATTGTGTTCAGTACTGTTTTGTAAGGTTATGTTCACCATTAAATCATGATATATGACGTTTCAGAGACTGTGAACCCGTCAAAAACATAAAAAATTCATTTGAATCTTAAATAATAGCTCCAGAACGCAGAAAAACTTTTAACATTGTTATTATTCTCATAATGTTGAGAGATACAGACAGAGGCTGTCTCAAGAAAATGTGTTACGCCGATTCTGCCACAAAATGACAAAGACAACATATATCGTCTTGTAATTTATCAATCTGTTCAAAGTGGTATTTTATGGGCCAGTCAAGCGACCCATCATTTACTTCAATACGTATTTTTTAAGCTAGAGGAGTTTCTTTGTTCTAGATCCTGAGGGTATTATAAATTTTTTGGCAAGATTTAAGCCCGGGAAACGATGCCAGATCGCAGGATTTGTTTCTCTTCCCAAGATACTAATATCCTTTTTAGAAAGGCTACTTGAAGGTCCACAAAAAGGCTCAGGGCCGACGATGTGTCAGCCTGCCCCGTTTTTAGCAAAGAGATCAACATCTTTATTTCCTTTGAATCCCTCTGTACTAATTTTAATCGAATCCTTCATGTACTCTCTGTTTTTCTAAGCAGCTCAGTAAGATATCGTGGCTATACCACGATATCTTACTGAGGGAGGGGGTTAAAAATGTCATTAAAAATGACTAAAGATAAAAAAATAGATCGATGTTATTACCAAAAAAGGAGAACGAAATGAAGCAAAGACTAAAGAAAGAAGGAGAACTATAGTGATGACCAAAAAAAGAAGACAAAATGAAGTTGTAACAAAAGAAAATGGCTTCATGGAGGGTTCTAATCTCCTAATCCCTACCTGCCTACGCCAGTGCTCCGGAATTGAACAACTGTATACAGACTTTTTCTTTCTGTAATTTTCTAAATAGGGTTTCGTCATCAGTCAACTATGATCATTTAAAGGCGATAGATTTAAAAAGAATTGGTCAAATGAGCATTGTTGCAGAACTATTGCCATCTGTAATTCGCGATTATATTATTGGAAAAGTAGCACATATAGGGCCGTGCTAAGGGCGTGGCGAGTGAGGCACTTGTATCATTTTTGCAAAAGAGCACCAAAAGTGAAATAAGGAGTGCAATTTGTGAATGATCTTCATTAAATCGATACGAATTTTGAAAGATGGAAAAGGGCTAACGCCCACTTGCGGCTGGCTTTCTCTTTCTATCTTTATAATTAAGAAATTATTCAAGTGAAATATTTTCATAAAGGTTTTTTTTTAGGTGAGGCGCTTATAAAGTTTTCAGTATAGGTTTTAATATAATTTACCTCAGGTACCAAAATTGCTCGACACGGCCCTGAGCACATTGCATAAATTAATCCACACCAACAAATACAAAAAAATTACGTTTATGCAGAAAATATGCTAGAATAATGAGTAATTTATCTGTATAGTTAATATTTAAATTGTAGTAAAAGGCAGATATTTAAAATTAGTGTTTTATCTACAACATATTAAAATTCCTTGTAACGTAATCAAAGCGCTGTTCAAATATTTTGTTGGGATACATCAGAAGAGCCTTTAATCGTCGTTTATCCATGTAATTACCCTTTGGTACACCATCCCAGAGATTATTTCATCCTATTAAAATATGCGCACGTCAATTCTCGGCTCATTTTGCAAGGTTTGCAAGTAAAGCAGGTAGAGACACGCCGAAACAAAAAGAACGACCTATGATACATTATGCATATCCTATCTTGTACTTCACTTACTCTGCGGGTGGTTATGTACCTCTTCACCCCGTCAAATAGGGGATTTGGTTGGTGGGTGGTACTTTATTACGACAGAGGTGGCGCGTCAAAGACAGTACTCGGGCACAAAGGTAAGCATGAAGTAAGTATATACGTGGCTTAACTCTTAAGTTATTGTTACGCTGCAGTTACGTAGCTTCTTTTACGAGCCGAAAACAACGGGCGGTATGGAAAGGTGCAGGAAATTGAGGATGGAACTAATTAAGTGCTTCTTGTTTATAGGGAGTGGTATACATTTTCTTAAATCTTGTTTTAGAGATAATCGATTTTAAAGAAAGCGCACTGGGAAAATAATGGTTGTTTAAGGTATAATGGCATCTTTAATTATCAAAGGATCAAGGAAAAATCATTTTAAACTGTATATTGTTGGTCTAAACTCAATTTTGGAATGCACAGCGTGCATTAAATGCATTAACGTATTTTGTAGAGGATTTCGTGACATGTTTGTTAAAAATAGAACAGAATACAATATATTTGTATCTTTTTCTTTAGTGTTTCGTTGGTAAAACTAAGAGACCTTTATACTGTCGCTTATGTGTTAGTTTGTCTGTCTATCTAATTGTACGGTAGAAATTGTGGTTGAAAAACTAGGCCTAGAATGTTTAAATTTGGCATACATCTTAGAATCAGGACTAGTTGGACGTCCCTTGTAATATGTAACGATATCAACTATAATATGTGACAGACTATAAATAGACTTTGTAATAAATGCCCGGTTGCGCTTGAATATGTGTGTATCAATTGATATTATTACAAAAGCTAGAAAGCGTTTACATCAGAAGTGGGATCCCTACATCCACAACTAATATAGGCCAGTTTTTGATGTTCCATACATAAATGATTGAAAATGACTGAATAGAAGGAAATGACAGAAGGAATGTCAGTTGCAAGTACAAACAAATAAGTGTTGTGATGTTGAAATGTCAAGATTAGATCACAAGAATTTTTAAAATGGAAATCCCAAGTGCTATATTACAATTAAACTGTAAAAATAATTAACCCCAAAACGTTTCGTTCCCATATTATGGGGAACCACAGTGATACGTAGAAGTAGAAATATTCTAGAATAAATTGGGATAAAGTACGTTAAAATTAATAGCAAGGGCTGGAAAAGCTAAAGATGGTACGCAAATTAGAAACCAAATAATAAGAGAATAATGAGGTATAATATTTCTAATTTGTTCTTGGTAATTTAGAAATTTTGCATAAAGACTTAGCAAGATAATTCAAAGTGTTTTATTATTGTTGTGAGTATGCTGAAAAGAAGAGATTTTGAAATTTCAGAGAAATTGTTTTCACAGAGTTGAAAATTAAAATGTTTTAAATCAAAAACAAAATTTGTTTCTGACAAGTACGATCTATCAATAGACTGTAGCTTGTAAAATTGAGAAGTCAAATTTTAAGCCATATCCATCGCGTGGTTTCATTTTTACAATCGATTGAAGCAAATAACTTTTGTTATTTTCGAACAATGGAAAAGATCGAGTTTTGTGCAGTGATTAAACTCATTTGAAACACGAGACACCGAAAGAAATCAAAGCCAATTTGGATGAAGTGCATGGCACTTATGCACCAGCGTTTAAAACTGTTAACAATTGGGTGAATGTGCTTAAATGTGGTCGTATATCCATAAATGATGAACATCGTTCGGGAAATCCACTTGAGGTGACTATGCCAGAAATGAGTGACAAAATCCATGATATGGTCTTGAGTGATCGAGTCAAAGTGCGCGAACTTGTTGGGGCCACAGACATATCACATAGCTCAATGGTTTTAATTTTACATGTAAAATTGTGTATGAAAAAGATATCGGCAAGATGGGTGCTACGGTTGCTGGTTTGGCGCTTTTCCATCGCAATTCTAATGAGTTTCTGCGTCGATACAAAACCTTTGATGATACATAGATCCACCACTACACTCCAGAGACAATGGAACAGTCGAAACGGTTTCTGGAGGCGATTTGACTCCAAAGAAGGCAAAGACGCTGCAATCAACTGACAAGGGGATGGACATTGTTTTTTTTTTTATTCCCGCTGAATCAACCACATTAACTACTTGGAAAATGGACGAACGATAAATGGAGAGTATAATGCGTTGTTATTGGACCAGTTGAACGAAGAAATCAAGAAAAAACGCCTAAATTTGACCAAGAAGAAATCCACAATATTCACCAGATTTGCCCCTCCAGTGTATTTTTTCTGTTTACAAGAAAGTCATCGCCGATGCAGATGCCTATTTTAAGAGCATTCCGGAATCTAACTTTTTGGGTGGGTTAAAAAGTTGGACAAACGCTAAGCGAAAGGTATATACGAGTATAAAAATTTCGCGAGCACAATTTATACTGCACAGACAGATACATGGACGGCAGAATAAATGCATGTTGGTATAATATCTAGGATGTATTAACGAAATATTTATTAACTGCAATTTTTATACACATACAGCTGTCATATAATTCGATACAACTTAAGTTATCACTTATGTATACTTGGGGAGAATATAATTGGCCGACGTTAAAATAAGGTATGGTCCAATCTAAAAGGTCATCAAAATTAAGCGATGCCATGCGTTCGAATGTTGAGAAAGAACTATTTTGTATCAGTTGCTCTTGTCACTGCTGTCGCAGCAACGTTGCAGATACAAAAGCATACAACTGTTTATCTGAATTTATTCAAATATCACGAAGGAAGATAAAAATTAAGGACGTACGTTGTAAACGAGTAGTTCAAAATACGTTGTTGATAGTTACATAGAATTGTATGAAATAGATATAAATATATATATATATATGTGTGTGTGTGTTTTGGTCGGTTCTCTGCCGATTGATCGGGAACTATATCATGTCTTTGGGTATTATGTAAAGTGAGAAAAATAATACCATCTGCCGGTTAAGCACTATTTGTTGATATATGTCAACATTAACAATTTATTATTTATATGTTAGGTATACATAACAACGATTGCCTCGACCACATTGACATCTTGCGTTCCTTGACAACGTAAGAGCAAAGAGCATATCAATAATGATATCTTTCAAACTATATATTTCTTTTCGTTTCATCTACTTGTAAGACAAATTAAAAATGAATTAATAATATTTTAGAAATAAGCATTTAAAGAAAGTCATTCATCATGTGTGTAGCACGCGTCTCAAACATTTCCTGTTTATTTCCTCCTTGCACCGTGTAATTTAACGATCATTTGGTGCAATTCACTGCATTTACACAATAAAACATAAACCATGTAACCATTAACGCACACCATAAAAATCTCATCAATCAATTCGACACTTCGGCTTTACTACTCGCCTTCCAACTACTCCGTCAGTGGCGTACTAAGATCAATATCTCCGACTTTCTTTAGCGGATATGAGTTACTATGTACTAAATGTGATATTTTTGATCAAGATGGAAGACTTGGGTGAATGAGATCAAAGTTGCTCAAGCAGTTGTGCAAAGAAAAAGAAAGATAGTGAGCTAGAGAAGCCTTTTGTTATTTTTTGTATCATTCCAATTTAAAAATTAATCATCGTTGTCCTTTACAACCCCTATAAAGCTTTTGCCACCTCAACAATTTGTCTCCAGTCTTTACGGCTCAAAGATAGTCTAGGCCATTTGTTAGTTTACACTGTCTGCCTATTGTCTTTACTTAAGTTGTGTTGTGTGTAATGTTGTAAGTAATGTTGTGTGCTGCGCACAAACAAAGCTATACCAATGAAATACGCACAATTATTTATATTTATACAAGTGCATCTAAAAACCATAGTTATTTTATTATCGTGCCCAATATAGAAAAGCAGTATTGAGCACGAGCCTTTCATTTCGAAGAATGAAGTTTCACGTCTATAGCTCTCGTGGTGACTTAATCCGAGTTGGGAGCGGTTTAGGGTAGTCGGCAAATCAGTGCAGTTGCGTCACTGGAAACGGTACATGATTTTGTGACGTCATATTTAGTACGTTTACATTCATCCATTTAACGAATGTAATATTCGTACGGTCACTTGTATCGAAATGAAATTAAATGAAAATATAAGAATAAGAATAGAGTAGAAACAAATGAACTATTTTAATAGGCAAAATTGTCCTAAAAAGGATTGATGAGATCCAAAAATATGATCAAAGAAAAGAAAATAGAAGTACGTTGAAATTAACCTAAAAAGCTATACACTATGCACAATATCAAATGAAAATCTATAAGATATCTATAAGAAAATACATAACTAAACACAAAACTGCTAAATAAACTACAAACTATATAAAAATCCATACTTTATAGTAAGTGTATGGAACTCGGTTCTTTCTTCCATTTCCACTTCGTCATTGTTTATTTCTGACTTCAAATTCGGTTCTGACCCAGCTAAAATTTCATCTTCCATCATATCCTTCTCCGTTTTGTGTTCTTTGTCAATATTTGAAATATTTACATTAATGCTCTTCGTTTCTCCATATCGATGTCGATGACATACCTTCAACTCGTAGTTAACCACTGAATAAATATGTTTATCTGTTGCGTTTCACCTTTCCTTTTCATAACTCGGTAATTCCCCTAGCCCATTCGGTACTTCCCCGGCGTTTTCACGTTAGGCAGTTGAGCTCCGTCGTTATTAATTAATTAGACCCAAATTTCAATCAAAATTTTGTCGTTATATTAATTTCGTCGTAATACCCGTGTCGTTATAAGCGGTAAGTCTTACGTATAAAAAGTTATGTTTCTGGCTGGGACTTTGAATTTCGTCGCAAAAACCGAAATGCCATTATATCAGATGTTATAAAAGATATCCACTGTATGTATCAGAACGTCAAGGATGAAATTTGTAGTTAATAATATTGCCAACTTTAACTGCTTGTTATTTGACATTGGCTTAATATTTTACCGTTCTGTTTTTTTGTTGGAATGTTACTCATCTCGCTTGTTTAAAGAAATCTTTGTATGCTTAAATAAATAGAAAAAACTTTTTTTAAAAATTAATTTTGTTGAAAATGGAACGATCGGAAATTCGCACTATTATGAAGTATGGGTTCTTACGTGGAACTACGGCATCGCAGACCGCACGAAACATTAATAGTGTATTTGACTCTAGTTACGCAGCAGACAATATCAAATTGGTTCGCCAAATTTCGTACGGGTAACATACAAACAAACAAAAAAAAAAAAAAAACTGGCTCATCGATCACAGCAGAAATATACTGCAACCAACTGGACGAAATGATGCAAAAAGTTAAAGAAAAACAGCCTAGATTGGTCAACAGATCGACTCCTATCTTATTGCATGATAACGCTAGACCACACACTGCACAAATGATGGTGGCAAAACTACAGGAATTGGAGTTGGAACTAATTCATCATCCTCCATACTCAACAGACCTAGTCCCCACTGATTACCACTTCTTCCGCAATTTGGACAACTTTTTAATAGGAAAACAGTTTAATTCCGACAATGCTGTAAAACTGGCCTTCCAGGAATTCATTGACTCTCGCCCGCCAGTGTTTTATACCACCGACCTATACAACCTGCCGCTTAAATGGTAAAAGTGTATAGACAATATGGGCACACTTTGATGAATAAAATAATTCCTTATATTTGTCAGTTATGAACCAACATTGTCTTTTTTCTACAAATTTCATCCTTGACGACCTAATATATACTAGGTATAGATAGGGTGACCATCCGTCTCGGTTTTCCGGGATTGTCCCGGTTTTAGGTTAATTGTCCCGGTGTCCCGAAAAATGTTTTCGGGACGGTCGAATGTCCCGATTTTTAGATAATCCTGCATTTGTAAGAAAATATATCTATAATATGAGAGGTGAATACCTTTTTTTTTTTGCTCTTCACGTAGTTTTGGGATGTAAGGACCTTTTTTTTTGCTCTTCACTTAGTTTTGGGAGGTGAGGACCTTTCTGTTTTCCCTGTGTCCCGGTTACCCTTCACTGAAATCTGGTCACCCTAGGTATCGATACAAGGATGCCGTTTGCTACACACCGCTCTTACCACTTGAAACAAATAATGGAAAAAACATTTCATTTACAGTGTATTTTTCAAATGAGTTATAGTCATAAAGTGGTGAGTTTAGTAAAAATATCTTAAATTTATGTCCCTCAACTTCAATAGAAAAATTAGACAGTTTTTAAAACTTTTTATCTTTGTTTATTATAACATTGGTGATTATTTTTTTGTTTACATATTTTAAAGTGAAGTTCTTTTAAAACCAAAAAATATTTTTGCCCTCATGGTTTCAGTTACTCAAGTTATATATATTGAGATATGAAAAAAAGTCATAAATAAAAATATATCAAATTTCAGAAGTGAATATTTAATTTAATTCTCCTCGCTATCGTAAGTTTCCAGATAAATGTACAGAAATATAAGTCTACTATTTCTATAGTCTTATTTTTTCAAACGCACAACATCCTCCAACAAAAATAATTATTTTCTTAATAAAGTTGCTTTATTATTATAGCGTCTGCAGTATTATTCTTTCCTCAATAAACCTCTGGCATTAACAAAGATTTTTAATTAAAAATATCTCGTACTATTAATAAAGTCTTTGATTAATTCCTCTCACACATATATAGGAGTCCGGTGAATGACCGGAGGCGCTGCACATCCAGGTGCAGTATTTGAGGAATCTCTACGTTCCGAACGTCGCCCGGAATTCACTGCGTCTAACCGGAATGCACGCATCCACGCCCGCTAGACAAACACGCGTCCAGATACCAATGCATTTGGATTCGACGCATGCCGATTTAATCAATAAGGGAATGCCATTTCAGAGGACCCCTATATTTAGAAATGTTCATACCAACAGTGACAATAAAACAGTGGCAGGCAGATTGTTTTATTTTCAGATAAACCTGCATTTCACAAAATAAGACAAGTCGTCAATTGTATTAGTATGTATATTTGATTCAACAATTAATTCGATATTTTTCAAAATACTATTCTGATTAAAAATTCCAGTTTAATTATTCTGATTCTCATTAATGTACATTATTGCATTTTTTTCAGATATTTAGATTAACCTCTTTGGAAATTAGGTTTTTGACACATTTATGGCGAATATAACATAAATAAAATTGATTTTACTTTTTTAATCAAAATTTGCTGGTTTATCAACGCATTAGAAGGTGCTCTTTTAGGTAGATCTTTTTCGACCGCATCTGAATTTAAAGGCCGAGGCGCAGCCGAGGTGCCAAGGTTCACATTATATTTTTTGGGCGACCAAAAGACATTTTTATTAGAAAAGTTATATTTATTTACTTACATTGGATAATTTATGGTTACTGAGCAATTATTGCAATTATAAATGTTCGACTGTCAATTGCTTCAATGTAACCATGGAGATCTTGTTACTTGAGAAATGAGACATAGATGGCTCCAGCATCCAGTGGCCAAAAAAATAAGAGAATCGACCTAGGCCGAAAAAGAATTACTTTATGGCTGGTATTAGATGATTAAAAAGAACTGTTTTTATTATGGTCGCTCAAAAAATATTTATTGTTTCTTTGATAGCATATTTTTTTTAAATATTTTTACAATCGTGTTTTTTGAACTCTTGAACATGTAGGTCAAAGAGTTGTACAAGCATGCCAAATTTCAATTTCCTAGGTTCAGTAGTTTGGCCACAATATCTACCGTACAGGCAGACAAGGGCGAATTTACCATGACGCTAATAACGCTACCTGGGTCGGATCCCTGAACTCTATGGGGCCTCAGAAAGTTCCCATAGATTCGCCTTTCGAACTTTTACATACATGTAGGAGTATGTGCTATATTTAAGCATATATTATGTAGAGTTTTGTCGTACAGCTATATTTTGACAATTTATCAAAATAATTTCCTTCTCACTCTACCGTGCGATCATTATTTCTTGTCCGTTACATAACAGTAAACAATTAGTTTAAAAATATCAAAACTGTATTCTAATCCACAGCTGAAAATCCCAATTTAACAAAGAACCAATTAGATTACTTCGTTTGTCCAAACTCATCCGAGGAACAACGAAAATATGTGTTGCTAATTTAATATCTGTTATCAACTCATTGGCGTGCAGAGAAAAATGCCTATGTGTACATGTCCTTGGAAATAAGTTTGATAACTAAGTGTTTCTGTCAAGTATTGCATAACGGTCAATATTTGTTGATCGCTCTGTACTTATACATTCATCGAAACTAGACATTAAAATTTGTTTCCCATTTTTCACACGACTAATAGCTGGTATTCATTAGCAAACGGCGCGCTTTTGGATAGTATTTGAAGTAGGGTAACAATCTGCAATCTCAAAGTGCAATATTTGAAATATACGAAACATGTTACTTACGCAGGATGATAACAGAATTCCTGGATTCTCCAAAAAATCTTGTCTAACATGATTTAATTTTTGTTTTTGATTATAGGGCACCCAAAGCGTACCAAACTTTTTAAAATATAGCAGCTATTTGTTCACATGCTGTCTCTATCTCTCTGTTTGTTTTATGACGATTTTTTTAATTAATTTTTCGATCAATTTTTTAACAGCAACTACATGTTTCAGATTTGGTCTTCCTCAGGTCACCATGTTGAATATATTGTATATACGAACTCCGTCTCAGTGGCCCAACTATCAAAAATAGTGTTTTGAAAGAAAACATTTATATTAGAAGGGAAATCTCTCTCTCTTTCTCTCTCTCTCTCTCTCTCTCTCTCTCTCTCTCTCTCTCTCTCTCTCTCTCTCTCTCTCTCTCTCTCATTTTCTTTCTTATTTTTCGATCCATTGCCTTATAGGTAGGTTGACATCCGTCCCGGTTTTCCGTGATTGTCTCGGTGTCCCGAAAAATGTTTTCGGGACGGTCGATTGTCCCGGTTTTTACATAATTATGCATTTGTAAGAAAATAAATATTACGACTGGTCAATGTGACAGGTGAGATCCTTATTTTTTTTTTTATCTTCATTTGGATTTGGGAGGTTAGGACCGTTTTTTTTTGCTCTTCACTTGGATCTGGGAGGTGAAGACCTTTTTTTTTGTTCTTCACTTGGTTTCGGGAGGTGAGGACTTCTTTTTTTTTGCTCTTCACTTGGATCTGGGAGGTGAGGACCTTCTTTTTTTTCCCTGTGTCCCAGTTTCCCTTCACTGAAATCTGGTCACCCTACTTATAGGGGGATTTGGTGGCTTCATGCCCACACAATAATTTTCGTTGTCCTCGATCTTTAATTGAAAAGATGGCCGCTGATAATTTAGAAGTGATAAAAAGTGCTCCTTTAAAAAACTGTAAAAGGTGTAAAAATGTACCACAAACGGGATTTAAATGTGTGACTTGCGATAACGTTTTTCATCCTAGTTGTGCTAAACACGTTAAAGGTATGAAATTTATTGATAAAACGACGGTTAAGTGCTGTGAATCTTCGACAACGGAAGTGAATAGTGTAGCGCAGGAATGTGAACAACTTGATGAGGACGACTTATCAAACGAATCATTCTCTAGTGCTACTGAAACAACCTACGAAGCATTAAAAACCGAGATTATCTATCTAAAAAAACTATTAGAGGGGAAAGATGCACTCATAACCTCCTTAAATAATAATATTGACTCGCTGAAACTTCAAGTTGATCTTTTATTATTTATTTATTTTATTTATTTTTTTTTTTAAATAAAATAAGTGACCTAATGCCATCTGGTGTAGAAAAGCAAATTAATAATATTAAAATTGACGAAGGAAACATACCTGATAAAACAGTTTTTAATCATATTGACATGACAAAGTCTGTTCCCATAACTAACGGACAGACGAAGACTAACTTGTCCACGTTGGTTAAAACTGTTAGTAAACAAACAACAGCTGAGTGTTTCAAAACAAATGCAGTTGACAAAAACAAAATCAACCGCTCTAAGAGGAATACAATGAAGAAAATAACGGTTCAAATCCAAACGGATGTTCCCAATTTAGTAGATATACGGAAAACAGCATCAGACCCTGTGAACCAACCGGAAAATGACGGCTGGGAAATGGTTGTGAAGAGAAATACACCCAAAAAAAACAACAAACGCATTATAGGAAGTGGTGAAATTGATAATCTGAGAGTGGTGCCGAAAAAGGCATTCTTGTTTGTATCACGACTCCGTCCGGACACCACGGAAGACCAACTAAAAATTGTTATACAACAGTTTTGTCCTGAAGTAGAATGCATTAAGCAGAACTCAAAATTTCCACAACATTACAGCTCTTTTAAGGTAATAATTGATGAGACAAATTTTGAGACCGTTTTAGACGCAAAAAAATGGCCTAAAGGAGTTTACGTATCTCGTTATTTTCGGAAGAGTCCCGCAAAACAAACCAAAAGTTAGCTAATAACTTAGATAATTTTAAAGATATGACGACGCAAGAAAATTTAATCGACAAATGCAATAACATGATGTGGTACTTTAATGCGCAAAGTGTGAGAAATAAAAAAGAGGAAATCACATGCGTAATACATGACAATCCTAGCATCCAGGTGATTTGTATAAATGAACATTTTCTTCACAAAGATGAAATACCAAACTACACACTGCTGAACTTCAACATTGCTACATTTTTCTGCAGGGAAAATTACCGACGAGGTGGAGTGGCGATTTACGTCAAAGAAAATGTGAACTATAGAGTAGTAGATTCTTTAAATAAATGCAATATGGAAAAGTGTTTTGAAGTGTGTGCGGTAGAAGTAGACAGCATTGTTATAGTGTGTTTCTATCGCCCGCCCTCCTCACCCTTTATATTATTTATTGAACATCTAAATGGTGTAATGGAGATTTTAACAAATAAAAGAAAACGCTTCGTTGTGGTGACTTTAATGTGGACTTTTTAACCATCACGAATGAGAGCAAAATTCTGAGGAATCTTTTTAAAAGTTTCAAATCTAGGTATTTAATAGAAACTGTTACTAGAAAAGCCTCTAAAACGTGTTTGGACAATATTGTTTGTAATTTTTATAACGATTGTGAACTTAAATGTGAAGTAACAGGATTTTTATCATCCGATCATGAAACTATTTTAACATATTATGATAATAGCAAAAACTCAATTAAAAAAACTATATATAATACACGGATGATTAATACTGTTACTACTAATTATTTTTATTTTAATTTAAGTAAGTTGGATTGGATAATGGAGAATAGTCAAGATGTGGACTTATTATGTAATAATATTATAGAAAATCTTGTCTATTGTATTGATAAATCCTTTCCCAAACGGTCTTACACAAAAAAGAATAGTTCTCAGCCGGAACGATGGTACAATTTAAACATTAAAAAACATAAAGAAAAATTACTTTTCTTTATAGAACTCTATTTAAACCTTAATACCGGGGAAAGCTTAAAAATGTACCGTGCACAAAAAACAATTTTTAAAAAATCGGTTCAGTATGCAAAATATATGCATAATGATAAACTATTAAGTAACTCGGAAAACAAAAGTAAGACCGCTTGGGCTATTATTAATAAAGAAACTGGGCGAAATAAGAAAAAAGAAATACAGTCAGAGCTAGGAGCTGAAGAATTCAATGTTTTCTTCTCCGAGACTCCAAACAGGATAGCTCAAAACATAACTAGAGTCAACACTAGTGCTTTACAATTAATTGAAAATACAAAAACATCTTTGCAAAATTCATTTTATCTCATGTTTGTTGATGAAAATGAGATTAAAAGCATCATATGTAAATTAAACTCGAGTAAAACATGTGATGTATACAACATCTCCAATTATTTTGTAAAACTAGCTAGTGAATATTTGGCTAAACCTCTAACTATTTTGACTAATTTATGTTTTAATCAAGGTGTATTTCCAGATGCTTTAAAAATAGCCAAAGTAATACCTATTTTTAAAAAGGGCGATTCGAACTCGCCAGATAATTACAGGCCAATATCTTTAGTTCCTATATTATCTAAAATCATTGAAGAGGCCCTCAAAACAAGGATATCAAAATTTTTAGAAAAATATAAAATTTTAAACAACAACCAGTTTGGTTTCAGGACAAAATTTAGTACTATAGATGCCATTAACGACATGATGACTGTAATACATGACGCTGTGGATCAGGGCTGTTTTTTTTGCATCTGCTGTTTTTTGTGACCTCAGCAAGGCTTTTGATTGTGTGGATCATGAACTTCTTATACATAAATTAGAATTTTATGGATTTAGAGACAATACTATAAAACTTATTGTATCATACTTATACAACAGAAAACAGAACGTAGTATTCAATAAACAATCCTCCACTTATCGGGAAGTAAGAGCAGGAGTTCCACAAGGCTCGGTCATTGGGCCTTTGCTCTTCATCTTATTTATTAACGATTTACCGCTGAATATACCTTCGCAGGTCTGTTTGTATGCGGATGATACAACTATATATGCGACACACAAATCGGAAGATTTGCTGAGGTTTCAACTAGAGACTGCACAAGCTGAAGCACAGTTATGGTTTGATGCAAATAAGCTATATTTAAATGGTGACAAAACACAAAAAGTACTTTTTAATATTAAGAAAAACTGTAAAATTGAAGATTTCAGTATGAGTGCGAAATGGCTTGGTATTTATGGATAATAAACTCGATTGGCATGCGCAGATTGATTATATTTCAAGCAAACTAGCTTCGGCAGTTTTTTTACTGAGACAACTAAAATACTATGTTAGTGGTAGTATCCTCAGATGTGCGTACTTTGCCACCTTTCATAGTATTATTACCTATGGAATCATTTTCTGGGGCAACTCTGTGCACGCCAATAGAATTTTTATATTACAAAAAAGAGCTGTACGTATTATCAACAAAGCCCATTTCAGAGCTCATGCTAAGAAACTGTTTATAGACAGTGGCATTTTAACTGTACCCGCTGTTTATATACTCGAGTGTATAAAATTTACCAGGAAACAGATTGACTTACTGGTTTCACACAAAAATCTGCATAAATATGACACGCGTAATAAGGACAACTTTGTTTTGCCTAAGTGTAATCTCAATATTATGCAACAAAGTTACAGATACATTGGTGTCAAATTTTATAACTTATTACCCGATCATATTAAAGCAATGACAGAAAAGCAGTTAATTAATAATGTTAAACAGATTCTGATCTCTTGTGCTCCTTACTCCTTACAAGAGTACATTACTTTTCTCACAAAAGATCAGGGTGTGTAAGACAGTTTTCCCTATTTGACTATCTTGACTATGTAAAACATTCATGTAAATGTGCATTTACAGCTAATAAATTATTATTATTATTATTATTATTATTCGACCAGATGTGTAGTTTCTTGTAGTATATGGTTGACTTATAGATTCATTTGGTCGATCTTGGATTTGGGATATCTGTCTCGATCGACGTCTATCTACTATCCCTTGATTTACCTTTCTATGCCGTCTTCTCTTTTGGATATATGATAACATATATTTGAAAATATCGGAAAATACTTTTAACAAAGTACTGTTTATCCATTTATCTTAAATTATATCTACTTTATTTTAACAAAAATTCACAATTTTCATGATTTAAATAGTTGGGCTAACTTTACTGAGACGGGGCTCGTATATAATTTATATTTTTAAGTAAAACAAAGGATTCGTAAAATTTGCTTTTTTAAGATTTTTACTTTAACTAAGGAACCCCAAATTATCATTAGGCTCCCGAATGGCTAGATCTGCTACTGGACAGACAGACATGTAATAGACGATATAAGGGTTTTTTGGTCATCTCTACAAAACCATAAAATTGATAGTTTTTTAAAATGATTAATGTAGAATAGTGTTTAATTTTTTGAAATAATTATTAATAATCATATAAAAATAACAGGTATAAATACTGCTTTAGGACTTTATTCACAGCACAAAGGCACAAATTAATAATTATTACATAAAATACATTACTAAAATAATAATTATCCTTGTGATTCTGCGCAGTGAAGACTAGTTCCCATATTCTATCCTATGCTAAAGCGTTTCTTCACCTATCATTGCGGAAGAGAGCCAGTAAGCAATAACCACGTGCATTTTAAATTTTCATTTTCATTTCTCGAAATTGAAAGAAAGTACTCATAGTATAAATGAAAAAAAAAAAAAAAAAGAAAATTAATATGGGGCTCTCATAGGATTCTCACAAGAGTTCTAAGAACCCTGGACTGATATAGGTTCTAGGACTGATAGCTTCAAATTTTGCACCGAGGAGCCTATCGTCTCCATCACCTCGACTTAAATTAAATTTAAGAAGATCTTTTTTGATAATGTATTTGAAAGTCATCCAAGTTAATAGTGGAAAAGTGTGCACATTTGAAGTTATTTGTAAAATTTAAATGGTAGTTTATACGGAATTCGCATGCATGAATGTGACAGTAATGAGTTTGGGAGTGCCAAATATCATTGTCGTTAGAACGCGAGCGGTGAGAAGAAGAGAAGCGGGTGACCAATAGGTTTTGTTCCAATTTTCATGACAATTAACCTTACTTTCCCATATAAATGTAGAGTCGTAATTAATGTTGACAATTATTTTTTTAGATTAAATCTGTCAGTTAAATGGAATTTATTTTGGATCTTGCATTAATTACACCCACTTCACGTTACAAAGTAGGTTAAATAAAAATTGTCAACATAAATCTTTAGATTTATTTTATCGTTCTTCTTATTTCATTCTTCTTCTTGCTGTTGGTCTTTGTATTACATCTTTCCAAGTTTTTCTCTGAATTTTCTTTTGTGTCCTTACTTCAAAAACCCCTTTTCACCTTTCTTTTATGGTCCATTCTGCACATCTGGCTTTGTTCTCCTAACTGCTCCACGGGAACTATTCCGAGACTCTTCTTATGAACCGTATTTCTAATTCTATCATACTTCGTTGTAGGTATTGGAGGGGAGGTATTGGTATAGGACGTTGTAGGTATCTTTCTTAAGATCTCATTTATGTAACTCTTACTATGCTAAATTTCCTGTCATCATCTTCTATCCTTTTGCGATCCGTCACCGAATTTACTTCGTTAGCTGTACGTAAATTATAGTCGGTCGCACTTGGAGTTCGCTATTTCCGTGTGGTCCCCTTGTCTACTCAGAGATATTAACCTTATAGAAAATGGTTAATGCCGTGCCATCAAAATTTGTCGTAAATTAAAAAACACTACATGCCGTACGAAAAAACTCACAACACTGAAACAGCGACAAATGCGTGGTGATTTAATAACAATTTTCCGGCTGATTTTAAATAAAATTTATCGAGTTTACCCATCTTTCACAGTGACGCTCACTTACGCAGACATGGATTTAGACTCAATCACAAAGCTGTAAATAAAAATGTGCGGGCTATTGTCCTAACTAACAGAAATATTAATTTATGGAACAGGTTTCCTTCAAGTGTGGTGTTCTCCGAGTCTCTGAATAGTTTTAAGAAGAACTTAGATAAGATATTCTTCGTGATAAATAATGTAATTTGGAATTAGTTTAATTGGAGTGATTTTGTGACCTTACAACTTTTTATAGTAATATCTCTACTTTATTTTTACTTATTTAATTTTTTTTTCATTTAAGCGATGCATGCCTCAGGCTTCCGCTCTTAGGCTCGCTCAATAATAATAATAATAATTAAACAAAAATAACAACATGAATTTCTTATAAAAATAACTAAAATTCAAATTTATGTAAAACATAAAGGCAAGTAATGTTGATATTTTTTTAATGAATAAACTTTATTTAAATAAATATTTTATTTTTTTAAAAACTCAGTAAGTTGTATACAATTCATGTCATAATTATATTTGCTATATAAACATGCTTCTACTATTTCGGTTTTTATTTGATTGTTTTGCTGGTCCACTTATTAAACAATTTGCGAAAACCTCACAGTGGCGCATGAAACCGGAAAAACGTGAATATATATATATATATATATATATATATATATATATATATATTTCAAATTTTTACTTTACGTACGTATGTGTGTTCTAATGTGCGCCGTATGTTTATTGTTTATTACTGAAAATATTCGCTAATTCAATAATATTTCAAATATGGCGAAAGGATATGTTTTTTATTCATACAGTATTTAAATATTTCAACCCATTCGTCTCTACCATCGGCTACAACGATATTTCTCGCAACAGAATCCATTCGCATTCTTTAACTTTTGCGGCCGTGATGACCTATTGATTGTGAAACTAAATTTCTGTACTTTATCTGTACTTTAAACGAGAAAACGCCTAATAAAGGAGAAAAATATATTTTTGACAAATAAATCTAAAGGACAATACACTAAAATGTCCTCTATAATATTTTATTATTATTATTAATAAAGTGAAGAATAAAAGCCAAGCCTTGTACATAAAAAGCTTGTTCAAAATGCATCCATACATATTTTTACAAATATAAAAATAAAGTACAACTTAATTGTGGAATATAACTAATAGTAAATAATACAGACAAATAACCAGAACAGATAGCATAATTTATACAAAAATGAATCATAATCAAATACAAAAAAAATAAATATATATATACATAAGTATATAAAGCAAAGTTAAGGCCAGTGGCGAAGGGAGACCTCCACTAGACTTGCCCTCCCACAAAAAAAATAATAATAAAAAAAAAATACATAATTTTTTTTTTTTTAAACTTAAAAAAAGATTTGGGTAAATCTTCAAAATTACATTAAATTATGTCCTATACAAATTTTTGTCCATGGTTTGGTTTACTAGTTACGAATTTTCTTAAAGTTTAATAACTTCCGTTTCCGGTTTCGGATTTTAATAAAAAACAATAGGGTTCTTTCCAATTATTAGGAGAATTTTTTAGTACCAGAACGAACTCTTAAAGTTAAACCGTTTTTGAGTTGTCGTGTATACACACAGACACACACACATACGGACTGCACTTCGAAAATAGGTTTTTTGGATTCCCTGGACCATGAAACGTGGTCATCAGTCAAAATCTCGACATCGAAAATTTTCGCGATTACAATACTTGCCCCTTATATATTAAGGTCGGGCAAGTAATAAAAATAGAAAGAGGCGAAATCAAAACGGAAAAATAGTTTGGAATACATATTTATGAAAGGGGCTGATACCGCCTAGTCCGAGAGTGAGTTCCACAGGTCAAATACTCTGTTAGAGATGACATATTGTCTCTGCTGCCTAGAATATTTCTTGTTCTTCAGCTTGAGATTGTGGCCACGAAGATGTTGACCCATATTGAGTTGAAACAACGAGGACACGTCAGTAGAGAACTTGCCTGTGGTTATCCTATACATTTGTATAAGATATCCGCAGCTTCGGCGTCAGCTAGTGAGGTAGCTTCAGTTTTCTGAGTCGCTCTTCGTAGGGTAAAAGGCGGAGGTTACTCGGGAGAAGTGTAGCTCTTCAACGGACGCTTTCCAGAAGATGGATATCCCGCTGCAAGTAAGGCCACAATGCAATCTCAAGGATAGGGTGTACGTAGGATAGATAAATTGTACGAAATAAGGTAAGGGGTTAGGTGTGGGAAGGATTTATAAACTAGGTAGAGTATTAACAATCGAGAATACATGTGAAGGCCAATCTAGGGTTTTTGTTACCGTTATGCCTAGGTCAATCATAATTTTAGTTCGCTGAGTCGATTACCTTGAGATGTAGTAGGTGTGTCTCTAGTTATTGGTCCCTAGATGTAGCACATTACATTTCAAGGCATTTAGAGATAGGAGCCACGCAGCACACCATTCATATAAGACATATGGTCACCGTACTGATCCCAGATATTTAAACTTTTAAACTTAAACATGTTCAAACGTTTAAATATCTGGGATGTTAAAAAATAACTATTTTTCTTCCACCTAGTTCTATCTTATGCATCTCTAGCTTCTGCTGACAACCATGGTTTTTTTTTTCTTATTTTCATTTTTATTTTGCAGTTCTTCATTGTATAGATTGAGATTTTCTTGCGAGTGTATTATAATTATATCTAGTCGAAATTGGACAATTTTAACTCTTCCACTTGATTCTTAGAAATTTTAGGTTAGCCAGATTTTTCCTGTATGTTCAATATTCATCATGCATAATAAATATTCGTTACTTCTCATCTTGAATATTTTAAAATTAAATAACTTCTAAACAAACTTTATAAAGCCGACACATTGCAAAATATTCTTATAAAGATTCACCCCTCTAGCTGATGGTTCGACATGACTGACATATATTATCATATATCTGGGCATCCATTTTCTCGGAGCAATATGTGCCAGTATTTCCTCGGTAGCATGCATAACAACGTACACCGAGCGCACAAAGTACACAGAGATGGGATAAAATGACGTCGAAGTTGCTAGATGCTTGGTCAAAGTCTTGAGCCTCGGGCTACGTTCGATTTTGAATACAGAGTATTTGAAAAGTAACGCTAGAATGAAGGATATATGTTGGTGAATACTATTTGTGATGTTTCTTATATATTAAGTGTTGTGTGAAGAAGTTCAAGTTTATTGAATTGGAAGTATTGGATTTGAATGTTTCCATTGAACACACTCTGAATGGATATATTTATATGGCTTATAAGAATGAAATATTGCTACATTATTTAGATGCAGTTCTTTTGCAGCATTGTGGGGACTAGTTTTAGATATTTAATAGTAAAGGCACTATACACTGCTTAGAGGTTACCTTTTTTATATTTCAATTGCATATTGAAGTAATTGTGTCTTAGTGAACAACAAGAAGACTGCTTATTATTGCAATACAATATCCATTTTTCGGCGCGTGTGAAAATAATTTTCAAAGAATAGTGGACAAATGGTAAGTAATCGTAGCTTATTGTTTTTATTTTAAATAAAAATGATGTGAAATGTGCACATATTTCAAAATTATCGTACTTATTTAGTATACGAAAACACTTATTCTGTTGACTTCTTTCAGAAGCACAATTTCTAGGACAGTATTTTCAGACCAACATTTTTTTAAATATAATTTTAAATACATTAATAGATAATGTTTTACGTCTAAATAATTAAATGGTAAGAGAAAGAAAAAGAGTCACTCAGCTTTTTGGACAGTACGTATATTTTAGAAACACAACGTTTCGCTAAATCATTGTTAGCTTCCTCAGGTGCTATAAAGAACAATAACCTTAGTAAACTAAATCATATAATAATATGTTTTAATATTACCTATTCTAATGTTATGTTAAACTAACCTCATAAACATCATCCATCACAGAAGATAAGACGGTTGTAATGATTGACCATTAGACTATAAGGAATTGATAATCTTAGAAGATATCAAATAGGAAAACAGGAATAGTTTTAAAATTGGTTTAACGGAATGTTACATGAATTTAATTTACAAAAAACCAAAATATATGGTCCAACATGAGGATTACAGAAATTATCCAAATATAAAAATACAATTACAATAAGTAATTACAATATTATGACACCACGTAGTTCTACACTCCCTAGAATCTGGTTTGCACAAACCCCATAGATTGAAGCGCTACCTGCTGTACAACACATTGTAACCATTTAAGTCTAATAAAACAAGTTAAAATACCAAATAAGAGTAAATTTAAGAACTAAACAGTGCGAAATACAGAATGCAATTTCACGATGGAAAATCATACAAAATCATTTGGTTTTTAGTAATTTAAATTCATTTAATATTCCGTTAAACTAATTTCAAAACTATTCCTGTTTTCCTATTTCCTACTTCCTAAGATTCCAGTCAATTCCTTAAGTTGCATTCTCACTTCCCTAATTATAATTATACTTATGATTTCGATTTATAATTAGAAGTTTGTCATATTACCTCCTACGTAATCATTCACACTAACGTACTTAAGTGTCTTAATTATAAGTATAATTTAAAAGTTTGCAAACTTCATGCTTATACTTATACTTATGATTTACACTCAGCGAGAAAGGGACAGAAACTAACCTATAAGTGAATTTGAAATGTCAAAATAGATACGACAAGCAAAAAACTATAATTATGGATCATATAACTGCCTAAATAATTCGTAGATGTGAAACTGTGACCATTTTAATATATTTAAAAATGAAATAAGGTTAAAAACGTAGATGGTGGGTTCATGCAATAGTAATTTTTGTTTGTAACAACAGATGGTAGCATTTACTAATCATAATTATAATTTGGTATGTATGAATGCTCTCCTAAGTATAAATATAATACTTGATTATAGTTATAAATTGTAAGTATAATTTGGTAACTGTGAATGCAGCTTTATAGTCTAATGGTCAGTCCTTACAACCGCACTATCTTCTGTGATGGATGATGTTTATGATGTTACTTTAACGCAACGTTAGAATAGGTAATTTACAACATATTATTATATGATTTAGTTTACTAAGGTTATTGTTCCTTATAGCACCTGAGGAAGCTAACAATGGTTTAGCGTAACGTTGTGTTTCTAAAATATACGTATTGTCCAAAAAGCTGAGTGACTCTTTTTCTTTCTCTTACCAAATAAATTAATATAAATGTCTTACACAGTCTGTATAATAAGACATACATGCTTATGACTCATGATCAGGCATATGCACAAATAATTAACATGATAAGAACATCAAGACCTAGTACACCCTATAATAATCATTGTTTAGTTAAGGGCCGGTTTCTGAAAGCTTAGCCGAGTTTAATCTTTTGGTTAAACTCGGTTACAATATAGCAATCCCATAAGTAACCATAGCAACCATTTTATAACTATTTGGTCATAGTTAACTAAGCTTTCAGAAACCGGCCCTTAGTGTTTTGTCTTTCAGTAGTGCGGTTGTCTAATAATCAGTGCTATTTATGCAAAACGTTTTGAAGCGGTATTTTTATGTACCCACCCGAAAGGGTCAAAAATGTTCTTTTAAAGTGCAGCAAAATATATGTACAAGTCAGTAGACTTTGTGAAGTATTGGGTGAAACGTTGTAAAATTAAACAACTGTTGACGGTTTACTTAATCGTGGATTAAAAAAACTGACCACTAAAAAGCAAGATAAAGTGATTTTTAACGTTTTTAAAAAGAATCCTATATTATCTTTACGTAAATATCAGGCAATTTTGGTAAAAAAGAACATTAAGTTAAGGCTAATGAATGAAAATTTAGACCGCTATTGGAGTGATGTGCTTTTCTCTGATAAATCTAGTTTTTATGGCTGGATGAATATAGGGCACATGAAACATAAGCTTTGAACAAAAAACGTTCAAAATTTGGATCAGCTAACTTGTCAAATACGGCTGATATAAAGATCACTGCCAAAATCGTATGTTAAAAAGCTGGTAGAAAGTATACCGAAAAGATGCCAAGCAATAATTGATAATAATAGAGATTGGACCAATTATTAGGTAGTAGCGTAATAATATTAACAGTAAATTTTTAAATTATTTTTAGTTTTTCTTTTTCTATCTTATAGTTCGCTAAAAATCAACTAGAACGCCTTATTATACAGACTGTATATTTCTTTCAATTTTGCTTTTATTTCCTAAAACATTAACAACGTCCATCGACCGTCACCCGCTACTGTCTGACTCGCACTACCAGCTGACAGTTGATATTTCGAGTGGAGCAGTTGGCGACACATAACAGTCAACCAGTCGACGACTGCTGCAGGCTCTATATATCCGGCTAATTGGCTTTAACCGTTGGCGTGATCGAAAATAGAAAGAATTAGATATATGCTGGCACTGCGCACGAAATTTGCTATGATTATATGAACCGGAACTAAGTTATATCATGGCTATAAACCATTTACATTAATTTTAGATAACATTAGCATAACCCGTAGATTTTATAACATAACCCGGAGCCCGAAGAAACCTCTCAGGGTTTCTCTTTCTTCATTTTTATTTATTTTTGATCACGATTCCTTTGAATTAAATATAGGTAAATCTGTTATTTAAAAGAATATATTAACATAGATTTGTTGTTCAAATCTTTTGTTTTTATCTTTTACTGCCTTGTTTCCCAAGTACTAGGTTATAGGCGATTCATGTTTAGGTCGCAAAAGAATTTGGTGGATCACAGGCTTACTTCTTTAATACTATAGGTATTACGGGTATTACATTTTTCGGTAGAGAACAAAAAGGTTTGGGAAACCTAGATTTAGTTCTAGGCCGTATTTTTGGCTGGTTGACCTTCAAAGATAAAAATTACCAGAATTTTACTCAAGTTCGTCTCTGTAATGTAAGTTTTAAAATAAGTAAAACAATAAATTAAACTGAAAGCTTCATATAAGCATACCCACTAGAAAGGATTTAAAGACATCCCATAACATTGGCCTTGAAAGTTAACTTTGCAAATGTTTGAAACCGATTCAAGTCGTGGAAAGTGGTATTAGTAAGTTAAGGAGAGTTATACTATAAGTTTTTGCTGTTCTTTTGTTTATTTCAGTTAGATTTATGAAATTAAACATAACTTGCTACATTGAAGATTTATTTTATTTATATTAGGCAATAAATTTGAGCAGATCACTATTCTGTTCATTAATTTTCTATTCAAGAGCCTTAATTTTATATCACACATTGAATTAAAAATTCATAGAATAATAATTAACTTTTGAACAAAACAAAATTCGATAATATCTGAAAAAATATTGAAATAAAATTCCGAACGTACTAGCTATTCTAGTTTACATGGATTTATATTATTTTAAAAATTAAAACCTGTGAGATTGAAAGCATTACAATCGGGGGGATATAAACCATTCCCTCTAAAATATAGCATTGGAGACACAAGTTTCTTTCCACGCTTTTACCAATTATTTCATTAGTTTTTAGGTAATTTTGTTTGTTTATATATTTTCTATATATTAAAAGGAGAGATTTTGTGATGTCGACACATACATACATTCGTTCTTTGACTAAAGTCATATTTCCGGATAGACCGTCAATGAAAACTTAAACAGCATCTGATCCGGTAGGGTTAACCCCATTGTTTAGGAGCAATTTTGGAGGTCGAAATAAATATAATTTTAAAAAATCATATAAACTGGGATGGTTTGTCTATGATTTTCTATATGTAAGTGCACAGTTATATGCAGAAACAAGTGAATAATTTCACCCATCACGAAAATAATTTAACTCATTAGCTTATCTCTAAGTTCAATGACCGGACGATATTAGGTATTTTTTATTAATTTTAAATTGTTATTTTATATAGTGACTAATTAACTAAGCTCTGATGAAGATTTAAATTAAATCGAAACGTAAGTATAAGTATAAGTTAATAAATTTTGTTTTATTTTCTGTTCGAATCCCATTACCTATCAACTATAATTACTAATTTACGGACGTAACTCATCTAATCTAATCAATATGTATTTATGTAACAAATCTCTAAGACATGTCACAAATGACGTGTCTTTTTCGGAGTGAAAAAAGGTAGTTTTGTTTTGGGATAATTTTACGACAGCATTATAAACGATATTATGGTGGGTTTTCATTAAAAAATGTTCAAAAACTGTTTAATAAAGATAGACAGTTAGACCATCTCTGAGTCTTACATGATCAGGGAATGTAGTGTGAGGGTATAAAAGAATAAGGTATGAGGGTATACGGGAACGTTCGTATCGGTCGTCAGCCGAAAATAGGGTCTCAAATGACTTTTATATTTAATTTATATTTTGTGTTTTGTGTAAAAATGTTCAAATACTACCTCAACATTTTTCCATGATTGTTCAAAATCGTTGTCGAAAAATATTATACTTGATGATAATAGAATATCAGTCAGTACAAGTGTTTTTTCGAAAATTAAATCTTTGAACCACGGCATATTCAGGATGATGGGAAAAAGAGAACACTAAGTACAAAAACTATAAATAGTTTTCTAAAGAAATTACTGAATCTTATTTTTCACCCTTTTATGTGCTACATATTTATTTTGTTACAGTTTCTTAAAAATTAGTTATATATGATACATATTACAATCTCTTTAAGCGATTTGCTCACGAAACCCATCTCTGGGCGTGGGCCTCACCATTAATCTCCATATCTCTCTGACATTGCAGTCCTTTTCTAAAGTTTGCCTCCTTGAGTTTTGATTTCATCTTTTCACCTGGTTCTCCGTCTTCCTCTGTGCCTTTTTTTGTACATTAGAAACCAATTTGTTGACTCCGTGGTCCATCTGTTGTCTTCTTGGATTGTGTGTCCTACCCATTTCCATTGTAATTTACTTGATTCCGATTCTACATGAAGCCGATTCTTTTTCTGATTGTTGTTGCTCTGACTTTGTATTTTAATTTGATTTCAACATAACTCTTTTAATTTTTCTTTGGCATGTTTGAAGTTTTTGAATTTGTTTATTTTGTAGTTGGCTTTGTCTGGCATCCATATTTAAGTACAGGAATTACGCAGGCATAAAAAGCTTTTCTTTTTATATCCCTTGAGAAATTGCCTTGGAATGTTCCTCTTAGAGGCCAGAATTTTCTCTACTCTGGGGATATTCTTCGATGTATTTCTTTTTTCTGGCAGATCATGAAGGATATTATCTGTCCTATGTAGATTTCTTCGTCGACACAGCTTCTACTTTTTCCGTATAGTAGGATGTCCTCTTTTGGTCCATTTGTAAGGATTTTTATTTTCTCCTCGTTTATTTCTAGATCCACGTTAGAGCAATGTGTTCTTAACTCAGATATCATCTCTTTTAATTCTTCTTTTTTAGCAGTGTGACATCATCTGCGAATCTTAGATTTTTAAGTTTTCTTCCATATACTGTGATGCCCCTATTTTCCCAATTTAGTTTACGGAAAGCTTGTTCTAAAACGTTGCTAGAAAGTTTCGGTGATAGTGGGTCTCCTTGTTTTACTCCACGTGTTATTTCGAAGCAATGTCAAGGTTTTTTCAGTTTTATTCTTGCATTATTATCTCCTATTTCTCCTATTTTATATTTTTTATTATATTAATATATTTAGTTTCCATACCTATTTGTTCCAATGAGTTTATTAAAAACTAGTAATATATCTATTCAATTTTTTTTTTTTTTGCATACCGGTGATTATTATTCTTGTACTGGTGCCAGTCCGGGGACCGCAGGTTAAGAAACACTGACCTAGACGTTGATAATTTATTATTATTTCTTTAGATTAGTAGCAGATTTATTTATAAACGAAACATGTCTTTGACAAAATCTGCGCAGCACTTCGCTTCCTTTGTGCAAATTATTACTGAAATTACTCCATTGTTCAATTAATAATCTACGGTTAAGAATGTATCTGTTATGTTAGTGTACGTATTCGTAAACTGTATTTAATTCGATTAAATTGATAGCGTCGTCTCATGTGGTACGGTTGCAACAATCTTCGGGCCAGTTAGGCAATGTCTTTCAATGCGTGCATACTCGTATTAGTGCCGTGAATGTAGTGCTTCCGTTAAAGCTACTAATATGGACTGAATAACAAATTATTGAATCACTTCGTTGTTATTGTACTAACGAAAAATTTGTATATTATAGGTAAGATATTTGAATTTTAAGGTTAAAAGCTTCGATAAAGCTTGTTCAATTAAGGGCCGCTTTTACAATCGTTGGATAAAGCTCGGATAACGCTATTCCCGGTATAAAGTCAAAAAATCGCTTTTACAATGCTCGGATAAAGCTCGGATAGGATAAACATTGGAATAAACACCAGAATATCTTATCTGGCCAACGACACTTCAGATAAAGGGCAGCATAAGTTATTCCCTTGCTCTGACTGGCGAATAAGTATTTATTACCCAGCAACGGTAAAAAAATTAGATTGACATATGATAAATGTCAATTTATGACGTTTTATTTGAATTTTTATTACAATTATATAATTGAGGTTGCAGCAGCGTAGTGGTTAAGTTGCTTGCTTTGAAAGTGTGGAATCATGAGATCGACCTAGTATGGGCAAAAAAATTAAAAAAAAAAAAACTTGGCTGTTGCAACCATAGGCTCATATTTTTTACAATGAATGCTGTAAAAAGTAATCGTTAGGTCATGTCAGAGGACGCTAGTCGCGGTCTTAAAATCTCTGAAACCTAGACATTGCCGTACGAAATAATAATAGTACGTAATCCCTCGTTATCCCAAATACATGGATAACGAGGGATTCAGTAGTTTTGATTACACGCAGTTGTGAAATAATAATTTGATTTATTTTTTAAAAGCGTAGCAATGAACAGTAGCAGCCGAGTACTGCTGGAATATGCTCCTAGCACTTTGAGCGCTTCGAATCTAACTGGCCACTATCATCCCTTCCACACTATGTACACATAATGCCAGTTTTTGTATATGTATATATGCAGCTTTGGGCTGGAGCCAGTTCGAATGAACCGGTTGTTATTTATTTATATATTTTTCAAAATGCGAACTGGTTCTTAATGTTGTTATACACTGAAAAAAATACCCCTGTTATTAATCAGTGAAATTTTCCTCTTGAAAGAACTTGTCAATACAATTTTGGCAGTCCACAATTGTACGTAATATGTATACGCTTAATCTTATTACTAGCGTTTTTTCGTCCACAGTATGTTAGTGGAACATAAACTCCGGGGTGCTAAGGGATTACAGTACATAAATATGAACCACAATCAGGGACACCGCGTGCGTTTGGGCATAGTCTGCACCGCACACGAGCGGCTCATCAAAGGGACAGCATTTGGTATAGACTCTAAGAAAATTTTACTAGTAAAGGGTGATCTTATAAAAATTTACACATGGGCGGTATTTTGGCTCGATTCTATTAGAGGGCGGTTTTATGAATATTTGCACACGGGACTGACACTATAGCGGTAGATATAGCACAATAAAATAATTATTTGAATCGAATATTTCGACATCTCCCAATATTTCCCCAAATGCTCAAAGATGTTGTTAATAGTAATGTCAATTTAAAATATGACTTTTCTAATATGTCAGTTTATGTGTCAAACATTACCAACTTTATTTTATTTACAATAAAACCATAGATAACTATCCGAGAATAAAAAATGCATTGTAAAAGCAAACGTTGGAATAAACATCGGAATAAACTTATACCTTAGATAGTTATACGGCTACGTATCCGAGGTTTGTAAAAGCGGCCCTAAGATATTTACAGTCTGTTCCAAACGGTTAAGCGGAACTAAATGGGAATTTAGTTCTTTTAGGTTGTCAAGAGAAGGGACCTTGCTTGGGTTATTTAATTTTTCACGTTGGGATGTCAAAATTTAAAATTCCAACAATGAAACCATGGAAACGAATGACATATGTCAAAATTAAATATTTTTTTTAGATATTTTAATGACAAAAAAATACATAAATGGGAAATTTGTATTAAGAATGACACAAAAAATCAAAATATAAAGAAAATTACATTTTAAAATGATATTAACCTTAACCAAAAAATGTTTATTGTAAGTATGATTTACAAAGCTTAAACAAAACGGCCGAAAGGCACGATTTAAACGATGAAAGTAACTAGATTGCAAAATCTAGTTCCGCTTAACCGTTTGGAACAGACTGTATGTGTCGGTAGCCTTTTTATTGAATTGGTTACGTTGTATGATTTTTACCAGAGTTACACAACTTCATCATACATACGGAACATCAAAGCTCTTCCCACAATTCCGCTGCACACTGTACACATATAAAAATGGATTTTTGATACAAAAAAAAAAAAAACGGGGTTAAAAAAAAAACTTGATTATATGCGCAGATAATGCACTGAAAAACATCCAAAATATACACTAGTATGCACTAAAACATTAAAATATACTCGCATATATATTTGTTTCTAATGTTTTTAAAAAATAATTAATAATTACAATTCATTTTATTAAAGCAGTCTGTTCAATGGCAAATGACTAAAGCAGCAACCACCTAATTTATATATTTATATTTCGCACTTGCCTTACAAGTGTGTGTGAGAAATAAATATATAAATAAGATGTTTGCAGTAGCGGCTGGCGAGTAAAATGTTTGGGGCGACACTTTTTGATCCATATATTGCAATGGTGTCCAGCCTACGGCCTGCAAGTTTCAAACGGCTCGCACGTCAAATCTGCCCCCTTGTTTTTAAGTCTCCCCCCTCCTTCCGACCAAAAAAGATTTTCGGAATTTCTCCAATCCCCCTGTCCTTAATTGATTTTAAGAATTTCTACCAACTTTCCTCTGGGATTTTTAAATATCTGACCGCTAGCCTCCAATCCAACTCAATCGGTCTCGTGAATCATATTTAAAATTTATATACACGATGTATCAAGGTAGAGGGAACATGATTTTTCTCGAAAACGCAATGTGTAATTTGAGAAAAAAATCATGACCAAAGCTGACCATAATAAAAAAAAATCACCTGTGGCCACCACAGGACCGACCACCATCATAAAGCAGAGTAGAAATAACTTGGCCTCATATTTTCTAACAGAGTTATTATTTATCATGACCATGGAAACGTTACATATAAGTATGAAAAAATAGATACTTAGAAAAAATTTCGAAATTTTTTTCTAAAATATTTCGTTTTATCAAAAAACGTAGCAAATAAAAGTTGTTAGTTATTGCTTTTATAGCAAATTTTGTTTAATACATTTTTTCGAAATATTTTTTTGTTGTTAAATATTCGCTAAAATCTTAAAATCGACAAGAGGAAACTCCCATTTCTGGTCAACCGATCTTTACCAAAAGTTGATCAACTTGTGCCATGGATGTCAAAAGTTTAAATATGAAGTTTCATAAAAATCCATTTAGCCGAATTTGCTCTGCACGTGTACACAGACAGACGGACAGACAGACAGACAGACAGACAGACAGACAGACAGAAAGACCGACAGACATCATGCTCAAATAGTCAAAACGTTATGTAAGGACCTCAATTCGTCGAGATCCATCAAAATATCGAAATGTCAAAACCGGTATGATCACAATACCTCCCTTATATATGTTGGCGGTCGGTAATGACAATAATTTAAAATATTTGGCTTTCAAATAATTCTTCTAAGTACGTCTTGAAAGTGAAATATTTTTTATTACATTTTTTTTATTATGCTCCGAGTTACAAGTAACCCAATCTACGGTCGTTAAAAAAAAATGTAATTTAGGTGCTCCATTCTAAATTATTACTTTTGTTTTTTACTATTAAATGTTCTATTTCCATTTTTGTTCGCTTGTGAAATATTCAATTTTGCCCAATGAGAACCAATATTTTTTTCTAACAATTTAGTTTCATAGTTACGAACGTTAATTTTAATATAACGCACTGTATCCAGTTTAATGTCTGAGTACTTATCACAAATCAAAACAAACGAACTAAGCAAGGACACCGGCCCAAATTCACTAATATATTCTAATAGTTCATTTTTATTACTTGCGAAGATAAATACTTTTGAAATCGCACGTGGCAACGCTATTTATTGGGACACTACTAGAAGCGACCCAGGCATTGTTTTCTATATCTAAATTTAAAAAATCTAACATTTATATGAAAAATCTTTGAATTAGAAATAACAAAAATAAATATATGTAGATAAATATAGCTGATTTAATGCAATTTTAAAGTATAAATGAAATTTTAAATTAAGTTTTTATTAAAAATTTTTAGGATACTCTCAGCGCCACCCTGTCTCGGCCGCCACTGGTTGATAGTTGATTCGGTCATTTTTCATTGAACGGGCTTCTTTAAAAAATGTACTTTAGGTAAAATATAATTTTGTTTTAAAATAATATTGGTTTGTTACGAGAAATAATTAAAATTACTGAAATTTGCTGATAGATAAATTTATAATGCCTGACACAATTTTACTAAATGTAAAGACAAATAAGTAACAATATAAAGTTTTTTTTTTTTATTATACCTTCAAACCTCACAACTGTCAACAAGGAAAATGGTTTATCTGTTATATTCACACATATCTTCGCAACGTGCCCTAAGATGTTTGCGTCCATAGCATTATAACCTCTTCTTGCTGCGTCATTGTAATTAATGCTAAAACGATACATCTTGTATAAGCATTAACATGTCTACATGTATAGTAAATATTATTAAAAACTGTGTACTTATATACTTACAAATTAATTACGCTATGTTTTAATTTTATTAAACAATTTATTCTTTTGTTTGTTGAACTTCCCAATTGCATATTTTGATGCTATCTGCATAAAATTTATAATTTATGTTACAGAATGAAACAGGAAATTTACAGTTTTACAATCAGTACGAAAAACTCTACCTTTGCTTATATTTAATTCTTCAAATTCTGAAATCCAGGACCTTTGCAGCTTTCGTAGGAGATCACACTTTTGGCGTTGAACTGTAAAATTTATAAAACAATCTTTACTCCACAAAAAACAATAGAACTGGTCGTAGAGTCATTTCTAACGGTTTATTATCCTCAACCGCAAGCGCAGAATAATTTTAAAGTAGTTTCTCAAACTCTGCGCTTGCGTCTGATGATAAAAACTGTTAGAAATGACTCTATCGACAGACCAAACACTTAATGAGTAGTTTTTAAGTTTGATTTTTATTACTTAGTTTTCATCAAGAGACGACGCTATGTCTCACTATAGCATTTAATTTAAACGTGCGCATTGTAAAATCATAAATCCAATAAATAACAAATATGCCATTGTGATCCTTAAATGATTTAGAAGCAATTATATTAGAAGTAGTTTACCAAATAATTCTAATAAAATAATAAATATATGCCTGAATATGCACTTATTATTCTAAATATGTGGTATATTCCATACTCTACATATTTAAACTGGAATCAAAATAAAGTGTTTTTTAAGATTCGTCAAGATATTTGAAAATAATTTATAGTCTAGTAACTACGTCGAAAGTTAATGTACTTGATAATAATAAAATACCATTTGGCATATGTGTTCTTTAGAAAAATTAAATCATACTTACCCACAGCACTTATTTGTGAATTGCGGCAGATTCAAGATGGTGACGAAAATAGCCGGAGAAGTACAATACCGATAATTAAATTTTACGATAGAGCAAAATAGCTAAATACATATTTGTACAATGAATATTTAGCTACAATTTGCCGCATAGTAGCTAATATGCTAGCACTTTGTTTACAATATATCGTCCATAATTCATTCTGTGATCCAAAAAAGTGATTTTCTACATGTCTAATGAATTTTAAATGAAATGGGTCCCTTTCTTAACTATTATGTGGTAGATTGCGAATTTGTTATCAAAATGGCAAACATTTTCGATTTTGGTACATTTCTTCCCCGATTTCCATATGTCCATTCCAAACAACTCTTCTCTTCCGCAACATTCTCCACAGACATGTTCCCTCTTCAATTTGCCGCAATACTTCTTCGTTTTTCACTCTATCTACCCATCGAATTTACAACACTCTTTGATAGTACCACATTTCGAATGCTTTTATTCTCTTTTTAATGAGTGATATGACTGCAAATATGTGCATATTAAAATTTTGGTTCGATTCTTGCTAGTATTTTAGGACGTATTCTTATCTACAATAATATGTGCAGAATTTTTCTCTGAGAGTTGCTGAATTTAAGACAGCAGCCAAAATGTGAAAAGTTCCAACTCGTATTATTTCGATACCTTTTTGGAGCAAACCGAACTTGTGAATTACAATTATACAATAAAATTAGTATGATTTACTTACAGTACAATATTTGCATGATTGTAGAGAATGTTCCTTATCATATCTTAAACAGACATTGCCAATATTAGTAATGAAATTTTATTTTTGTATCTAAACAACAAGAATCAAATCAAATAAGATAAATTAAATTTTGTTGTTAGGTATCCTGTATTTATATAAAGATAGGTATGGAAAGATACTTGAAACTATCTTTTACTCCCTCTTAAAAAATTGATTATTTGGAATGCCAAAACAAATTTTATGTTAAAATATTTTTTTATGAATTTTAATTCGAATGCCTAATACTATTATTTAAGTTTCTAAATATGCGCAGTATTTTTTTTGTATAGCAAGGTTCATTAAGATTTTGAAAATTGCGCCTATGGCTTCCATTGGTTGCTTAAATCATAAGCCCCGCCCTCTGATTTCGTCAAACATAGAATTAAATTATAATTTCAACACTTCCCACTGGTTATTAAATTTACGCTTTTAAAAATTAAATGCAACATTTACCAAAATATAACTAGAATTATGACAAAATAATTTAAACAAAATAAAATAAAATAAAAAAACAGAAAAAAAAAATTAACAGGATTCGAACTCTAGTTTGCAAATTACAAAGCGCACGACAAAACCAACTACGCTACTTGAGCTTACTTATCTAGTGTGTTACATGGCGAATTAAATATTTGACATATTTTAGTTAAAAACACAAAAAATGCGTTATTTTCCGAAAACATAATCTGATCAAAAATTTCTGTTGTGCTATTCCGGTTCACATCAATGTACATTACTAAGAATTTTTTCAGATTTTTAGTTTAAACCATCTGGGCTACAGGCTGTGGGACAATTTTTTGCACAATTTTGGCAAAAATGGCTTCAAAATAATTTATTTTGCAAAAATAAAATTAAGATCGTTAATCCACGTACTAAGGGCTTTCATTTGATACCCTACTCAGAATTTAAAAAAAATATTTTTTCTTTCGATGAGCATATATTTGTTTATATTTTTAGGAGGATATGTTTTTTAGATATTTTAGTATTTTTCCTATGTGCGGGTCAAAGACTTCTATAAGCATGCCAAACTTCAACTATCTAGGTTTCGCCATTTGGCTACAATTTTTACCGAACAGACAGACAAACAGACAGAGAGACGACAAAATGACGGTATAAGCGTTTTTTGGTCATACCTACAAAACCCTAAAAACGAGAACTCATTTTAAAATATTTTTACACAAAAATTTACAATTTTTAACATTAAGTTAAAAACGTGCTAGTGTCAACATAATATTCCGAAAAATTTCAACGTATGGATGATAGTGTGACATATGGCATACTTAGTTACCCACACAACATACATACATTTGAGTGAATAATAGGAGACATTATAGCTCTGGTACAAGTGCAGCGGCGCTTCACCAGATTGGCACATGGTTTTCAGGGACTGTCATACGACGAAAGACTTGTGCAACTTAAACTCTCTACTTTTGAGAAAAGACGTATACGTGGTGACCTTATAACTATGTTTAAAATATTGCGCGGCGATTTCCAGTGCGACTTGTCCAATCTATAAACTTTCAACACAAACATACGTTTAAGAGGACATAGTTTTAAACTAAAACGGGACAAATTTAAGAATAATGTGCGGGGTAATTTTTTGACAAACGGTGTTTTCTATATATGGAATAGCATACTACCAGTGCGTTCTCCGGTAGTGTCAATAATTTTAAAAACATTTTAGACATTCAATTATAGATTGCCATATTTATTTGTTTTTCTCTTTATTTCTTTCAATTGGTGTTGTTTTTGGTGTACAATGTTGCATGTAAGTTTATGTACACTATGTATAGTATAGTATTTATGTATACTATGTATAGTATTACTTTTAGGAAGCAAAACAAGCCTTAGCTTCAGCTCCTTGATTTTCTGATAATAGATAATTAAAAAAAAAAATATATATGTTTATGCATTTATCATTGATTACTTGGTGATTTCATTCTGTTTATACAATTAAAATCCGATTTTAAGTATTGTGTTATTACATAAGTTTTGTTCCTTTTATTTAATAAAATACACATTCTAAAAAAAAACTTTTATTATCAAATGTGCTGTCCATTATTCTCCATCGCTTTGGACAAACGCTCAGGCAATTTCATAATGCTATATCTCCAAAAGCTTTCGTCTTTGCTCTCGAAAAATCTGTAGAGGTGAATTTTGATATCGTCCACAAAGAGATTTTTTTTCCGTTAAGGGAATTTTATAGAAAGCGGAACAAATGGTATTCGGAGCATATGATCCAGACATCGCACCATCCGACTACCATTTGTTCTGCTTTCTACAAAATTCCCTTAACGGAAAAAAAGCGCTTTGTGGACGATATCAAAATCCACCTGGACAGATTTTTCGAGAGCAAAGACGGAACCTTCTGAAGAGATGGCATTATGAAATTGCCTGAGCGTTTGTCCAAAGTGATAGAAAATAATGGAAAGTACATTTGATAATAAAAGTTTTTTGTAGAATGTATATTTTATTGAATAGAAGGTGAAAAAAAAAACTAACGGATTTATCTAACAACCCAATACTTAGTTTTTACACAAAAGGGTCTGAAGTCCCTAAGCGCAACTTATAAACGCGCCAATGTAGACAAAGTCGTTAAATAATCAGTATAAAATGAGAACAGCAGAGTTAGGTAAACTTTTACTTCTAATACTATATTATCATTCAGGAGGACTGGCATAATTTTAATAAACATCATTTTACATGATAACATCCGATGTAATTCATCGCAAAAAGTAAAGTGCAAGCATAAATTATTGTTACTAAAATATGGGCTGGTCTTTGCATGTGATGCACCAGCTATTATTCAAATGAGTAAGTACTTGCAACCAGAATGCATTTGTATGTCTTCATGTTCTTATTTGGAGAAGAGATACTCATTCCAGATGTATAACAATACATTTAACTATTGTCAAAACTGAACATGCACAATTCACCACATACATTGGCTGACAACATTTAAAATTACATGTTCAAGTGATGAGTTGCGGAAAATTACAAGTATTTTCTTTCTTTTAAAAAGAGTTGGCGGATCGATACGTCGTTACTTGCATAGAATTAGTGAATATATGGAGACAATTGTTCTCAATAAATACAACCATTACCACGCATGTTTCCTATTTTATTTTAATTTCTATTATGTGTACAAAATGTCCACGGAGGATTCTGGTTAACTCCAAGGATGGGTACTTATATTAATTTTACACAAAAAAGTTATATTGACATTAGAAAAAGTCAGAGTTATGGCTTATTGAAAGCATACTGCAAGACCTTTCATAAATATTAACGAAGTAATAACTAATTATATAATAATAACACTAGTTAACCGTCACAGAGACAAAAGTGGGTGATCTTACTAAATCGTCACTACCGATTAAAAAACTGACCTGGAAAACCATGTGACACATGTGACCATAATTTTTAGAAAAATCAATGAGATGGAAATACTTTATTTGAGAAAAATCTTTAAATAAAAAATATTTTATTAATTTACTTCTTATTTCTTATAGTAGAATATGGTCATAGTAATTACTAAAACCATAAAACCATTACCATTTAAATTAGTCGAATGTATAAAGTATAAATTATAGACAAAATAAGTCGAATATTACAATGACGTTGATAAAAAACTGCTGGATGCAGTTTTATTTTGTGCAATATCACAGGAATAGTTCGGATGAATGTGTATCGGTGGGTCCGCGATAGACCGGGTTAAGTCGAGTACGTAGCAACGCCTGGGATGTGATTTAAGCCAGTTTGGAAGCACACTGAAGTTCAGCTTGTTTTAGTTCACCGGGGATGTTTACGTTTGCTCGGCTGTGTCAGAGTCTTCTGCGTTTCATACAGCGCAGTGGTCAACAGTCTCTAAGATGCGTTTTTTTTTTACGCAAGTACGGCTTATTTTTGAGTTTATGTGTTTCTATTTCCTTTATAGTGGTATTTCCGAATTTGAATAAAAAAAAAATTGGGAGGCCTTACGGACTTGAGCCCCTCAAGAGCTCAAAAAACAAATAGTGTCAAAATACAAATTACCTTTTTTGTAGATCATCACTTGTATTTTGAAAGTGAAGATCCTTTTTTGGATCAACACATGTCTTTTGGAAAATATAGTGCTTTTGGCCAGCACTTGTTGCCGAGTAATTTCTCGATTCCTACTCATTTGAAACAATTTTGTTTTCTGAGCCCCCCCCCCCCAAGAAAAAATCCTGAGTTCGCACCTGGTCTCGACTCGATTATTGGTTTACTCCTAATAGACAAGTTTTTCATGTATTCACAAAAGGAAGAATCTAAAAGTTGTTTCTATCTCTTACTCTTAATCTGAATTATGGTGACTAAGATGCACAATATCAGTAGATATTTTTTCTATTCATCTATCAGAAAGCTATCGTTTTTTGTTGCCATAGCAAAGTGGAAAATTGGTGTTTGCTGAGGAGTGTTTTGTATCCAAGGCAACCCAATCAAAAAATACTATCCGCTCTAGCGCAGAAAGTATTTTCTAATTGGTCAATATAAACTTAATAATTACACACATTTAAGTTTATTTTTTGCAATTAATTGTTATTTGACAATTATTTAAAGTATTAAAATTAATTCCTCCTTCGAACAAAGAGTTGGCTATTACACAATATAGTATTATATATATTATTACCTTTCTCTTGACTTTTGCGGCAAGAGTTCTAACACTATTTTCTTTACCGCTTCCTCTATCTCCTCGTCAGCCTCGCTGCTTACTTCATCTTCATACATTATTATTTAACAAACGTACAAATACCAATGTATTTTAAAATAATTATTCTGACATTCATTTAATTGTTTATGAACATCGTAGCAACGACAAGCCACCTATTATGTATATAAATCTAACATACATAATGATTTCTATTTCTATTTTTTGATTTTTTTTAAATAGGTGTTCGTAGAAAAAATAGTATGTGTGACACGCGCAGTAAGTACATTTGCCGATTTCGAAAGATTGCCGCCCGAGCGCAGCGAGTATATATATCTTTCTCAATCGGCAAATGTATACTTTCTGCGCTTGTTACACAATATACTATAATAATATAATAAATTCTTTATTTGCCCTAGGCCTTTCGGCGTTTAGGGTTTTAACCAATACATTTAAAAAATCATAATAATAATAAAATAAAATAAAATAATAATATTATAGTACATTTTTTACATTTTATGACTTCTTTCTTCTTCTTCTTCTACATTCTTCCTCCGGTGTTCCTCTCTTTCTTCCTATTCTCTTTTCGGCTTCCGTCTCCGGTCTCCTTCCTTCTTGACTCCAGTTGTTCTTCCGCTCTTTCTTCGCTTCTCTTCCCTCTTTTCTTTCCTCTTCCTTTACCTCTCTCTTCCTTCCTGTTCTCAGTTCTGTCTTACCTCACCGCATTCCTTCCTTCTTTCCTCAAGTACTCTCACCCACCTTTCTCCTTTTCCTTCTTCACTCAACAGATCCTTTATATCTCCCTCCCATTTTGTCAGCTTTCCACATCTTCTTGTTAGGTGTTCCAAGGATTCTTCCTCCTCCCTACACATTCTGCATAGCCTATCCTCTGTTTTTGCCCAATACCTATTACTCCGTTCTTCATTTCCGCATCTTAATCTGGTAATCCTTCTAACTCTGCCCCCTGCCTTTCCTCTCCTTCCTTTCAAATATTTAGGTATTCCTACCGTCCTTATCTCTCTATACCTTTTCACATTCCTGGAATTTTCTATTCTTACTGTTCTTTCCTGCTCCTGTACCTCCTTGTCTCTCCTCCTCAATTCTTCTACTATGTTTCTTCCTCCATTTCTCTTTCGCTCAGCTTCCCTTATGTCCATCCCACATCTCCAATAGTACTCTTTCCTTGTTTCTCCCCATTCCGACAGTTTACCCTTTTGTTCTTCCCTCAGTCTTTCTTCCCAGCATTCTCTTAATATTTTCCTTCTTTCGTCTCTTCTGATTTTCTCCTCATACTTCATAGAAATAAAATTTTCGACTTCGGTCAAATATCAAATACAAGTGAATAAGTAATGAAAATGAAACTCCACAATATACTATTATACCTTTTTATTTCCAATAAACCATAACTACGTAATTTTTTCGTTCTGGACTTAGGTTGATAATATTTTTTGCTTAAAATTAATAAAGCGATGCACTTGGGACATCAAACTGGAGAAAACCAGATCACTTTTTCGGCCTTATATGAACGCTGCGAGGATTAGGAAATTTTTCAACTGTCACTAAACTTTGATTTCATTCAAATTACCCCAATTTGAATTATGGGGAAACCTATAAATACCGATAATCACTATAAGAGTTACATATGAGTGTCTAGACTATTACAGTGGGAGAAATAGGACACATGATAAGCATGAAAAAATATTTTCCAGCCACTTGAAAAACTTGAAGATGCAAGTATACAGAATATCTAGAAAGATTTGGCACTTAACAGTACAGGTTAACTAATACTTCTCCTTTTTCCAGTGCCATCTCCGCTTTGAATGTTGGCTAGTAACATTTTATATGTTACTGGCCTTAACTCGACTTAACCTTGCATGCTACCGTCCTGAAAAGATCTATGCTTGAGGTTTCAAACCACACTCTTAAGTTCACCAACCGGCAAATTTGTTGCCTTCCTTCTGATTTCTAGCTATTTACTTTTCCTTCCATTATCAACCGTAATAAATAATATTTGTTATTACGCATTACATGGCCCAGAAATTCCCACTTCTTCTTTTTAATTTGGAACGTTAATTGAGGTTTTTTTTTATCTTGGTTAGTACTTCTTTGTTCTTCGTTTTGCTGGTGGACGAAATGCGCAAAATTCTTCTATAAATCCACATTTCGAAGGCATCTATTCTCCTAATTAAGTCTTTAGTTAAAGTCCAAGCCTACAACATACAACACTATTGGAAAGATATGGCATTTCACTAATAGAAACTTTAATTCGATTGGTAAATCGTGTGATGTTATTAGTTTCTTCATTTTACCTTCTTTTACTTACTAATACATATGTGAGAAATGTGTCAAAATTAATTACTTTCATCAAACTCGACTAACATTTCTCAAAAAGTGAGATATAGTAGAAGTTTATAAAAAATTCAATTCATTTCCTACACTATGTATATAGAACGTACAATGGTTGCAAGAACAATTAATAAATACGGTGAAATCAAATTAAAATTTTGACAACTTAATACAGATTCCTGCAAGATATGTTTGGGGTGCATAAAATATTATCTTCGTTAGTGTATTCAATTTTGTGAAATCCGGTCCTGACGTGAAGACATACGACTCAACAAGCTCTATACATTACATTGTCCATCCCTATTTCTTTAGCAACCCGGACTATTCCTGTAATCAGATCTCTGGCCGTGATGTATGGCTGACAAGGCGCAGTGTCGCCCGTTACCATGGTCCGCGGGATGTAGAGGGGAATATGGCCGTCAGCGGCAGTCCCCGGAACCCGGAGTTAATGTGCTGTGTGTATTGCCTGGCTGCCGTCTCTAATTTACCGGAAACTGGCATTTTATTAGAGCGACTCGCGGGACGGGTGGCCTTACGATCTCCTGAATACTTTGTAAGTGATGGGATCTGCTTTTTACGACGATGAGTAGATTAAGTAACCACGGAAACTGGATACTTTTGAATCTTTTTCAATTAGACTCCGTTTTATGAACAATTTAAATTTACATTTGTTTTTAAAATACTTGGATATCCAACATAATTTGAAAAACACTCGCGACCATTTGCAATATTTGTAAAACATGCCGTTACGTTTTACTGACTTTCTCCCTTCTTATTCGTAATATTAAATTATCTGGATTGGATCATTTTCTTCAATTGACCAGTTTGAACACTAACCGGTACTTTTTAACTGAATTAGCGTTTAGAAATATAATATAGAACAACAGATTTGACCCTCTCTTTCCCAAGTTAATGCATCATTTTCATAACATATAAAATACAATTCGATCATTAAAATATTTTCCCTTGCTTTCTGTAGCCTTCTGTATTTCAAATGGCACCAATTTTTCGTATTAATCCGTCTCGTGTAGTCGTCTAAGTCTATTTAATAAGCTCCGAGCTGTTCCGTGATTTATTTTGCATCTACAAACAGTTTTCATTCAATTATACGACAGTGCGATCATTAAATCTTGAGCGTTACATAATAATTAATTTAATATATGTTGTCAACTCATTGGCGTGTATAGAAAAACAGTGTTCATTTAATAACTAATTCGTATAAGTTAATACAAATAGAATGTACGCCTTTGTATACATGTCTTTGGAAATAAGTTTGATAACTAAATGTTTCTGTCAAGTATTGCATACCGTTCAAGAATTAATGATCGCACTATATAACTGACATTAAAATTACTGCCTTTAAATCAATGAAACCTATATTTGCAAGTATTGTGAGACAAAACACCTTCTTTATGAACAGAGGAAATTAACAGGTATTAGCTTTTATTGCAACTCGTACCAAATACAGTGTTAAATATACTGCATTTCGTAGATCACTGTTGTCAATAAATTTTTATGAAGTTGTGTTTGTCATCCCTAATCCCTAATATATAAAAAGCTTAAGTCTGTTCGCACGGTCGGAATAATTCGGGATGATTCGTCGATTTCGGAGACAAACAAGAAATTTTAGACACCGCTACATACTTTGACTGACATGAATAATATTTTGCAGATTTCTTCTCTAAGAAAGTGCGTATAAAATAACGTATAGGAATGTCTAGGGCTTCGTAGGCATAAACGAGAAACTCTAAACTCTCCTATATCCTTTGACTGATATGAACAATATTGTCCAAATTTATTTTCTAAGAATCTACGAATCTAATTACGTACAGAAATGTCTAGGATTTCGTAGGCATAAACGAAAAACTCCAGATACTCCTAAATGCTATGACCGATATGAACAATACTTTGCAGATTTTTTCTTTAAAAAACTGCGAATAAAATAACGTATAGAAATGTCTAGGGTTTCGTAGGCATAAATAAGAAACTCTAGACATTCCTATATCCTATGGTCGATATGAAAAATATTTTGCAGATTTATTTTCTAAAAAACTGCGGATAAAATAACATATAAAAATGTCTAGGGTTTCGTCGGCATAAACAAGAAACTCTAGACACTCCAATATTCTTTGACCGATGTGAACAATATTTTGCAGATTTATTGTCTAAGAATCTACGAATATTATTACATAAAGAATAGTCTAGGGTTTCGTAGGCATAAACAAGAAACTATAAATACTCCTATATTCTCTGACCGATATGAACAATATTTTCAGATTTATTCTCTAAGAAACTGCGGATAAAATAACATATGGAAATGTCTAGCGTTTCGTAGGCATAAACATAAAACTCTAGACACGCCTATATCCTTTGACTGATATGAACAATATTTTGCAGAATTATTCTCTAAGAATCTGGGGATAAAATAACATAAAGGAATATCTAGGGTTTCATAGGCATAAACGAGAAACTCTAGACCGGTGTTTCCCAACGTGGGTCCCACGCCCCATACGGGGGCCATTAGATTGTTCAGGGGGTCAATTCGACCTAAGTCTTGTGTGATAATTAAAAGACTTTAAATTTGTTATAACTTTCTTTTGACAAAAGGGCAAGCAATATTAAATCATAGAAAAACACAAAAATTTTGTGCAAGTGGAAATGCAATTTTCCCTATGACCGGAAAGCGTGCAGGGGTTTAGTACCATCCCTTTTTATGTCACAGGGTAAATATTCTCTCCTCCAAAAGGCATGCTGTATGAAATCGGAGACCAAAAATGTCATGAGCTCCCGGTCTATTTGTTTTTATTAAATAAGTACATGATGTTTCCGTTATTCGCGGGGGGGGGGATTGCGTGCGCACCTGAATTAACTTTGATACTGTACTTTTTCCAGCTTTCTCTAAAATCTGTTAGATTTATGGGGATTTTATCCTCTCCCACGTGTTTGACATAAGTCTCATTTGAATGAGTCATTTAATTTAATTTTGGTCGAACTATACTAGCGCGCAGAAAAAGACTAAACCTTTTGTACACACGTCTTATTTCAGCTCCTTTTACTCTGCAACATGCAACCTCTGGCCGTTTCGTAACTCCTAGCAGATCTTTTTCAATATCACTGATGAATAGTTTGATTCTCTACAGGAATTTTTTAAATAGTAATATTTTTTGTTAGGTTGTTATCAGATAGAAATTTACATGAACAGTTCCTTGTTGATGGTTAAGTTTAACTGTTCTACTTGCCCATGTATAAATGTACAGCTTATAGTTTATTGCTTAATACTATTTGTTTAGTAGTTTTGCTCTAGAAATTTTTTAAACAAGGATAATATAAAATCACTGAAAACCCAGGCAAAGTACCAAACATAAAATGGAAAATTTTGTTTCCGTATAGTATTTAGTTAATAAATATACAAACAGGAACTTTTACAGGACAGTCTCTAGTTTATTATATTATAAGCACCACCAAAAAAAAACAGGACAATAACATTTGACCTAATTTTATTCAATAACATGAAACAAAAACAAAATTATAACAAGCAACCAACTGAATTGTGAATTTATAAGAATAGCTTTTCAGTCAAATGTTTTTGTTTTTAATCCGAGCCAATTAAATTAATGACAGTACACGTTGTGCATTCATTATTGTTGTGTCACGTGACTATCACGTGTCAAAAACGGTTGCGAAATAGACAAGTGACAAAGAGTGTGAGGGTGTTGCTGGTAACGCGGACATACAGGTAACAAACAAAACGCTAACGTTGCTTTGGTGGCCGACTACGTAAGCGGGATGTGGAAATGACAGGCTTCATTTATTTATTTGAATTTCAACGCCCTTTGTCAGTGCTCGTTCTCTGTGTGTATGAGATGCGACGAAAACAGCAGCACACATAGAGGAATCTGCATGGAAAATTTTCATAATAATTCATGAAAAATGGATAATTCGTTTTTGCCAGTAAGCAAATAATCTGGTTGTCTTTTTAAGTAATAGTAAGTGTATTAATTCATAGCTGGGTAATATAAATGACAGTATGATAAGTTCAAGCACAAAATCGAACACAGGAATGTGGGCTCAAACCGCGTTGACTACACTTTAAAATTGGAAAATTGTATGGAAAAAATAACATTATGTGCATTACTCTGTTATTATTATTATTATTTGAAGGGGGGGTTAGTCCCACCAGTACCGTCCAGGTTTGCCCGCAACGTGTTCGGCACAGAGGAGACGCCCACGGGAAGGTCGAGGGACCATTATCCCAGCAATCGGTCCCATCCCAAACCCTGGCGATATGCAACCGATGCTCACAACAAATCCATCGTCCGCGCAATGTGAAGCGATCCGAGCAGCACAGTCTTTCAAAATAATTAATAAGAGACAAAACCATAATTTTAACACTTTCGGCTTTAGAGCTTTCGGTATTTTTATTATAATAATATTTGATTTAATTCCAAATAAAACGTTTATAAATTTACCTTTATAATCTCACTCTTTCATATGTCAAACAGAAATACGACTGAATAGTGCTATTTAAACGTGGCAACGTGGAAAATTGGTACCAACATGTAGTAACTAAATGTAACAACTGATTAATGCTTTGATTTTGGTTAAATTATATTATAATATATGCAATTAAATTAACCAAGTGTGACGTCATCGTATATTTATCGTGAATGGAGTTTACCACTAAAACTTTTTAGGGTTGTCCGTAATTTCATTCTCCACTTTATTAATGTAATTATCAAAACAGCTTTATGTTAAATTTTTTACTTTTTTTCTTAATTTTGGAAATATATTGTAGTAGGTTTCAGTTTTAAAACTTTTAATTTTTCTTCATGTTTTTCCCTTATCAATTTTATTAACAGAATACCTACAACAGTTTTATTAGACTTTAGAAATACTATAAAAAAAATTCAGTTGTATTATTTAAAATAAACAGAATATAGAAGAGCATTGAATTAGATCGTGACGTCCGTCAATTATAATATAATGGGATTCGAACTGGTCAGAAATTATAATTAAAACAATATTTTAACTTAACTAACGTTTCGATTTATTTTTAAATTTTCATCAGAGCTAGAATAAAAAATGTAGCTATAAAATACAGTTGGTTTTTTTTTTCCAATGTAAAGTTGATTGAAATTGTCAGAGAAATAAAATGCAACGTCCACATAATGCAAGAGACATAATTGAACTTAGAGAAAATAATCTGTGAACTAATCTAACTAAACTAAGTTTTTTAAGAATAGAAAAATAGTGGATAATTAAAATCATACAACTAGTGCAATCTATTAGAATTAAAGAAAAAATTAAAAATGAAAATAAAGTTAAAATATTGTTTTAATTTTAATTTCTGACCAGTCCGAATCCTATTACTTCCTCATCATATAGAAGAGCTTTTTTTTTTTTTTTTTTTGAGAAGAGTTTTATATGTAACAAGTTAATAATATAATTTATTTTTAGGATAGGATGTTCGAAATTTTTTTATATTTCCTATTTGTTGGTAATAGAACTGTATATTTATGCTTCCAAATTTCAATTATCTAGGTTCAGTCATTTGGCCGCCCAGACAGACAGATTTTTCAGCGATATTATTTTTGAAAAAGGCCACACTATTTCAGATGCCGATTCTGGATATCCTTGTATCACTCTCGTCCTCCAATTGTATCCTGGATCGCATTTCTATTCTTGTTCATTCATGAGCATCTGTTGTTCCTATCCAGAAATTCTTTCATAAGAAGAATTCTTCTTTTGTAGTCCATAATTCACTGTATTACTCTCTTTGGTATTGAAATGACTATTGTTGACGCACAGAGATAGACTCATTTAGAACAGAATTTCCCAAACAATTTCCACTATTATGTGCTCTTTCTGTTATTTCTGTATATCAATTTCCGGAAAAATCTTTGTGTTTACATACTCGTATGTACCAAGTCAAACTTATTAACATTTCTTGTTTCTGTTTACTTAACTAAACTTACAAGTATAAATTAGAGGGCTGCAAAATTGATTACTAGAATAACATACATACAAAATATAATTACAAAAAATCATTTTTTGTGATATGCAAGTTTAATTAACCGGAGAGAAATATCAATAACCTATTTTTTCCTTGCAGATACGTGAAACTGAACTATTTATATCCGATCTCGGTATTTACTGAATCCATAGAAACATATTCTCAACATTCAATAATTTCAAATTTTCCTATTCTTTTTCTGTTAGTAAACTGCAGTCAAATACCAGAAGCTGTACAGGCATCGCGCGTCTCTGGCGGTAATATCGTGAATTAGCCATACCTCGCATTGCGCTCGAGTAAAAAAGCGCAAAGCTTTGAAGCTAACTTTTTTGATAAAAAGTTTCTGAATATAACCACTTAGGATATTACCACGACAATGTTTATTAAATATTGTAACATTTTTAATTTTTGTTTTTTTGTTTAGTCTGGTGTAGCTAAGGGGAAAGCTTTTTGGCTACAGCCCTCTCTTAGGTCTTTCGATTAGCAATAAATTGAGTAAATACTGTGCAATATCATATACCACAAAATAATATATATTTGCCCGTACGGTAGAAATTGTGGCCAAATTACTGGAGTTAAACAGTTAAAATTCCACATTATTTAAAGAATTTAATCTTAAATATATCGTGCAAGCCTTCTATGGGACATTTTATATTACACACTAAGAAGGAGGAGAAAAATTGGGAAATAACTGTAAATATCTTGAAAGTAGAAGTTCGAACAGTAAAGAAAGAGGACATAAAGATTAATGTTAGGTTAAACAAATGAGGGACACTGATAATAATAATGACAAAGGTACAAGACTTGCTGTGCTTTTCCCTGATACTGCCGGAGACCAGTCTAATAAGCGCTATCCTTGAAAGCCTAGCAGGCCATATATCGCTGGAAGTTGATATACACAACGATCAACCGTACAACATAGATTGAATACATATAAAAGCTCGCGGTGGAAACTGCGCTGGATATGCATTAATTTAATATGCAGCACTAACGACAGCACTAGCACTCAGAGACATATTTTCAGAACGGAACTAATAACACAATATAAAATGTTACAAATTACTCTATCTAATGAAAAAATTCTATCTAATGAAAAAGTTCTGTGCCAGAACTGAAAAAGAGGTCTGGCGCCTTTTCAATTCTGGCGCTTCTTTTTCAGTTATGGTGCTCCATTTTCTAGTTCTGGTTCCCCCTTTGGCCGGTAAAGGTTTAACTCGCTTTACCTTCGACACGGCCATTCTGAACAATAGTGTATAATACAAATGAAAAGAAAATCGATTTAGTTAGTTTTTCGCTACTAAGTTTGGCTTTATTGAAATTTTTTATATATAGTATGACAGAATGCCTTAATATTAATTAAAAGATTCAGGTCCTCATTTAGGGAACACTGAGTTGACCTCTACGCTATTGCAATCGTGCCATTGATACTATGCCGTAATATGACGAACCGCATTGTTTGCGTGCTCTTGAAATCAGAGTAGTAAGATATCTAAAAAAAAAATATACCCGTCAACAAATAGAAAAACCTCGTTATAGATGATAGGATCAGATATCCGAATATCTAACATGTATTAGTAATAACTCTAACAAAGAAGAAGAAGAATTCTCCAAACTAGTCTTTATGGCCTTGGTTTGCTTACGTTAACTAACAGTGGTAGGAACTGACCAGTACACTAGTTAATTTTTCAGGCTACCATTTCCTGCACACCACTGGGTTTTTAGACCAGGCAACTAAACGAAAATAGAAGAAATAATTTAGAAAGTTTTGAAATTTGGTACCTATAGATAGGGCCATAATTACCCTTTTTCGGGCAAGATTTTATAATTTGCCCCTCCCCCTACACACTATATAATACAAGTGAAGGTCCTCCCTTCTGAAATCCAAGTGATGACTTAAAAAAAGAGGTCCTCGCTTCTGAAATCCAAGTGATGACCTAAAAAAAAGGATCTCACTTGTAAAATATAAGTGATAACCTAAAAACAAAAAAGGGACTCTTAGATACACTTATTATGACAATATTTTCCTTTCTGGTGCCCCATCTTCGAGCTGGGCCCCGGGCATATGCCCCTGTAGCCTCTATCTAGTTAAGGCACTGCTTATGGATGTTTATTTGAGCTTACTATTGAACATGTTCAAAGTCCCAGAAAATTCAAGGTCATGATACGCTGGCATGTTGAAAAAAGTGTGCATATTAATGGTGTTTTGCATATAGCTTATTATTTAATAACTTTATGAAATAACCAGTAATTAAAAAAATTAAAAAACATTAAATTCTTTACCAAATAGGTACATTACATTCTTTTGTGAAATGTATGTCAATTAACCTGTCTACCGGTAACATTGATATTTTCTTCAAAATTGATGTCCACACACTTTTGAATCGAATTCGGTGATTTTGCGCAGATTTTTTTGTACTATTATTAGTATAGGAATAACCATCGAAGACTACTGTACAGTTTTGACCGTATTGTTACTGAATATAATTTTTGTTACTTGCGCAAATGGTTGAAAAGTTGAATTTTGTCTGTATGCTAGGCATATGCTAAATGTTACGTCCAACGTTGGTCCCAGCGTTAGCCAACGCTAGACACATCGTCTGTAGGCACCTTGATATGACTCCATCCAACTGTCCTCTCTCAAAGAGTGAGATACACTGTTAGAATATTCTTTCTCCACGACCATTATAGAATTTACTAATTCTAAAACCAATTTTGACTACAGAAAGTTAATAATCTAACACGAGAGTTGGAATGTTATTCTAAAGCCCATATCTTCTTATGCATTTTGCGTGTATTTCATTCCATTACCTGCGATTAATTGTTATGTAATATAAATTATTTATAAAGATAAAATGTTTGTTAAAATAATTATTTGTTAAATTTTTTCTTTCTTTCTGGTGATCGTGGAGAAAGTAGGGTCTGTGACTCGGTTGTAACAGAAAATTCGATGCTCACGGCTCCTCACGCTGGCCTGCGGCTCGCGCTCTATATGTTCCACTCGCATCGAATTTCCTCATTCCAACCTTGTTACAGAATATACTACTCCGGTAGTATAGGCGCAAGAAAGATTGTTTTGAGCGATTTATGTTGTTAGCTGCATAATGTTAGTCATTCATTTTCTCATAAAATAAATTATATATTTTTTGTAGAGAATTTAATGTTTTTTAATTTTTATAACTCTTCATATTTTTCATAAAGTTGTTAAATGATGTTGCGCCCGCAAGGCGCTTATTATTATTAAATTAAATTTATTCCTTTTCATTCACAAAAACTTTTTGTGTTTTCAAAAAATGTTGAGAAGCGCTACGTGCTGGTCTCAACATTATTTTCACCTAAATCACTTATATACTGACCTGATCAGTGTGCCTGTCGATTTTGTTTATTAACAGTTTCAAATAAATTCACGCGTCTCTATCGCGAGTTAAGTGATATTTCACACTCTTGGTGTTATCATTTAATTTTTTGTGTGTCAACGTCTGTTGAAAATATTCCGTGTTCTGCTGATTCAATTACTTCCTGGTGTGAAATCAGCTAACAGGGATATTTACCAATACCAGGAAACCATTAGGACCCAGGAACCTGATTTTTGGGACACCAGTACCACTTTTTTCTAAGATTGGGAGGAATATTCTACATATTTGTGAAAACATCTCACAGTAAGTCTGTTCCAATTTTACATACATTCGTTTATCAATTATAGTTGATAGGTCATTCAGACCAGTCAGAAAATAAAACAAAATTTATTAGCTTCGGTAAGGTTTCGATTTAATTTAAATCTTCATCAGAGCTACAAAGATATATAGAATTGTAAATAGAACAAAGATAATTATATTGTGTTATATTTTAAATTCTGACAATTTTGTAATGCTTGTTTTAACTACTTGACCAGTTAAATTTGAACATTATTATATTTTATACATGTAAACTTACTGAGTTATTAATTCTATATATCTTTGTAGCTCTGATGAAGATTTAAACTAAATCGAAACGTTAAAGAAGTTAGTAAATTTTATTTTATTTTCTGACTGGTCCGAATCCCATTACCTATCAACTATAATACTAACTTACGGACGTAAATCATCTAATCAAGATTCATTTATCAATTAAATATTTTTTATACATTTATTTCTATCTGCAATTTATCGCATCAGCGCTGTAACTTGTAGAATTTGGTTTGCACACGCTGGTCTACTGCAAGTGATCAGTAGACCAGCGTATATTTTATATTTGAATTTAAATTTTAGTTATTCTGTATTTTTGTTTAATATTAATAATTTTGCTATAATAATCAGTTTTTTATATAATATCTTATTTTTGGTACTGTATATTTTTTCTGTGATACACACACCGAGTCTACCGCATCGTTTGTCGCTAGAGTTTTCAGAGACATCGTGGGATTTTCTAGGTTCGGTTCCGCCATACCCATTACTTGTGGGCCTAGGATTTTACCCTCTACACCCCAGCTAGAGCTACCATTCCCTTGTTTTAGTCTCCTAGTAGCAGAAGATTTTATATTCCGTTCCCTTTCCTCTAGGTCGGCCGTGTCTTCCCCAGGTGCTCAACTCGGTGCGTCTGCGTATCACCATCACTGTACATTTCTATATTCCAGCCTTCTGCTGGTGGTACTTTAGGGTCTCTGCCGCGAAGACCATTTTGTGTGACTGTCTGGCCACCCTACCTTACTTAGGTTAGGACCGGGCGCCACAAATGAGTTATATGCAAAAAACCATGAATGTGCTTTTTCCAAGAAGGCGGCGTTTCTTGACCTTGCATTTTTGGGGACTCTACACGTTCAATAGTAAGTTCAAATAAACATCCATACCAAATTTCAAAACTTTCCGAATTATTTCTTTTATTTGCTCAAAATTGAGCTTCGTTGCTTGGGCTATTCATCATTCTAATTGTTTAGTAAGTAAATTTAATTGGATATAAAACATATTATATTGAATATTCCGTTTTGAAGTCTCAAGCACAAAAAGAATAACAGAATTTCAATTTGTGCATGCAGAACTTTTTTAATTATAAAAATATAATATGAGAGAAGTTTGAATCTTCATAACTGTATGTTTTCCTGGAATTCCTTCTTATTCTTCCTCTTGTGTAGGAGGTAAAGTTCAAGTTAGATTCTTCGCTCTCTTTTGTAAGACTTTGCACAGGATTCGAACTTTATACTTTCCAGCAATCAATATTGTCGTGTCTGGAGTACCTGATGTTCCTTTTCATAATCAATAATTTACTGTGCTTTAGATTATTATGAAAAAAACTATTTTTAAAATGACAGAAGGAAGTGTCATTAGTTCAAGTTGATATAGGATTTACCACAGGGTGGGCGAAAGAAAGTGCAACTACTACAAACGCTGACAAAAAATAAATAAATAAATAATAATAATAATGTGAAGTGTGAATTTTTACACATTTCAGGATTGTGTAGATATTTAATAAGTGTAACAAGCCAGTATTATGCTAGGATAAGAAAAATTTATAATCATATCGAAATATACAGTTTTTTTGATAATCACATTTATTCGTTAATTTGAGTAGATTCTAAGAGTTTTCGTTTAATTTTTTTAACAATAAATATATATATATATATATATTAAAAATCACAGCAATTTTCCTGTGATTTGCTTTGTAAATAAGTCTTCATTAAATTAATAAAAATATGTGACATAATAAGAAAGAAGTGAAATTGATAAATGGTTTAATTTTTTTTTTTTTTTCAATCCTAATCACGAATACTGAAATTCTATGGGCATATAACCCGCCACAATAATATGGAAAAACTTATCGTACAGGGGAAACCAGATGGAAAGCGCCGCCTCGAAAGATCACCTACTCGATGGACCGACCTTATATCCAACCTTACAGGAACGAGTATCGTGACAGCTGTTAGAGATGCTGAAGATCGATTCAATTGGCAACGGATGGTCCGAAGAGTATTAAACGAAGATGACAAATAATCATGTGATTACTACACATCGCTCGCATTTTAAGATTAAGAAGAAGATTACACTCCTATAAATGATGAATTGTTACCTTAAAAACTAAAAACTAAAGGCGGTTTTTTGACACATTGAAGCTACACAACTTACATTGCATAACATTGATCACATAAAAAGTGTAGTTCGATTCTCAGCTGCTAAAATGTTTTTATTATATTTTTAATTTTAAAAGAAAACGTACACTATCTTAGACATAAATACAAAAAAGCATAACATTATAAGCCATAATTTAGTCATGAATTAAAAAAATAATCAATTTTATGCAAAACACAAAAAGTGCAATATTTTCTGAAAATATAATCCGATCAAAAATTCCTGTTGCACATTTCCGGTTCACTTTAATGTGCCTACATTGCTTAGTTTTTAACAAGAGTTTTTTAGCATATTTTTTGGCAAAAATCATACTTTTTGTTCCTTAATCTACAGCTTAAGAGATTTTTTTAATCATCATCATTGGCACGACAGCCCGAAGCGAGCCAATGCCTCCTGTTTCCAGGTTTCATGTTTCAATCTGTGTACATTAGGAGTAATATGGTCAGTATAACTCAAAAAAAAAAAAAAATCCTGTAAAAAATTAAAGAATACTATGATCTTGCTTTTACTGTAATGGCTGATAAAAATGTTTTAATCGTTTTATTAAGTAATTATAAGTTTCTGGAGGTAATACAATGTTTATATCGCAAGTATGCATAAATAAACATGTTTCAGAATAGTATATGATGCAACGAGCATGGAATAATGGTCATTTTACATGAGTACGAAAGTTGCGCCACGAGCCGCAGGCGAGTTTTTTATTTTATAGTATGCTTTTTCCACGGCGGTAACTTTGTCACTTATTTAATTTTTATTCAGTTGCTTTCAACCTATTTAATACATTGCTTAGCAATGGTCATGTACATGTCATACGGAATGTAAATTCAGTTAAAATAACAATACTTGCGTCAACTGATTACCTGACTGACCAAAATCAACTCTATCAAAAAATATATTGGCAAAATTCGACAACTTTAACTATATTATTTAATATCAATCCGGTTTTCTTTACAAACTAACTGCTTTCAATCTATTTATTACGTTAGGAACGGTTGGCCATTGAACTGACACGTCTGTAATGAACGTATATCTATATAGTCGTGGAAAAAAAATCTTTAAGATAAAATAATTATAAGGTACAATTAATTAAAAACAAAATATAAGAGCCTAGCGTGGGACACTATTCCTAGACGGGGTTCTCAGTTCGCACCCTCATAAAACCGATCCTGAGTACTATAACCGTAGATTTTATCCTAACCATATTTAATTTTAAATAAAGAAAAGAACATATTTATGTTCTATTTGTTGTAGTAATAGAACATATCTTTCTTCATTTTATAAGAAAAGAATCTAATCAAAAAATTTATTATATCGGAAAGAAAAAGGCTGACACTTAACAAATAGCATATTTCAAAATTTGACAAATGGGCCACTAAGCTCTGTGTTAGTGGACACGGACGCGATATATCTCTGAAGACAAGTTATAGTTCAGTGATTAAGGGTGAAGTTCGGACCGCTGATTTCATTAACAGATTGATGACCGAAATCACTGTAATTGCGAGGGTATGTATTGCGTGGCAGATACACTGCTATTCGTCTTGGTTCGATGCACTTCGGGAAGATGACGTGCCTAACATAGGGATGACCCTAACGTACTGTGTTACTGCATCGTATTTTTCCGGAAGAAAACTGTCGTAAATCATAAACGGCGTTTTGAGTTTGGTCGAGAATTTACACATCTTTGGGAGCAGTACATGGTTGTAGAGGCGTAGAAAACGATAAGAGATTTTTTTTTATATTGGTTCACTTAAAATCTATTAAAAGAACTTTAAATGAAACATAATACATCGGATAATACATTCGCATTTTAAAAAATACTTTTTAATATGTCACTCATGTGTCTGTCTGCCTGTTGTGACTAAATTGCTCAACATATAAAATTGAAATTTGGCATCATTGTATAATTTTTTTGACCCGTAACAAAACTATAGAGTAAGAAAAAAAAAACACACAAAGCGGAAAAATTATAAACAAATATGTATTTAACGAAAAAATAAATATTTTTTTTTAAATTTTGAGTGGGTATTACTTGAAACTGTAATTAAAAGATAATTGAACTAAAATTTTTAAAATCAAATATTTTTATGGAATTTTGGCTAAAAACGTACCAAAAAGGTTGTGTCTCCCACTTTATTTCTTTGATTATTCTCTCCAACTCTCAATTTTTTCTTTGCATGGCTTCTTAGCTTTGCTCTAATCTGAAATGAAAAGGTAAATCTGTGTATGCCAACCTGTCTGTCTGTCTCTATGAATGGTAGAAATTGTGGCGAAACGGCTAGACCTAGAGTTTTCGAATTTAGCATGTATACACAGTTATTTGACCCGTATATAGACTCCGTGGCTCCGTGGTAAGACGGTTGCCTACAGGGCACATGAACGCAATCTCGAATTCTCCCACCTCCTTCAGATTTTTGTCTTCTGATGCAGTCAGTTCTGGGGTCGACTTAGCCTCAAGTATTTAATACTTAAAATGAGTTCCAGTTCATACAGAGATAAAAGGACCGGTATAAACGTCACACTGATCACGTGCCATTTATTTCAATGGCCGGCGGTCTAGAAACGGAGAATTTAGCTTCTCTGCCCCAATACGTCTACCTACTCTTGGGAACCTAATATTTATTATTGTTTATATATATATATATATATATATATATATATATATATTATATATATATATATAATTTTTAATAAAATAAAATTTCTGTATGCATAGATAAACGAACAAAATTTAGTTTTTTCGAAAGATATCGAAGCTTTGGCCAAAAATATATATTTTAAGATTTCTAGTCGGATATTAAATGAAAGTTCTTAGTATAAAGATAATCATACGATACATGATTTTTAAAATATTATTCATTTTGATGTGAATACGGAAAATGTGTTGTATGTCCCAAATATTTAGCATACAGTTCACTGCCAGTTGGCTGCCTTCAGTTACTATTATAAATACCTGCAGAACCCTAAAATTTGTAAAAAAATTACGTTAATTTTTTCATTTTGAACTGATTGCAACAGAATATTTTATCTCAGACATTCGGGCCCTCTTTCGATAGCATTCACTTACTTAATATCTATGTACGTAATTCACCCTGCACGTCGTACTTATTTTTAGTAATTCTGATCTTTCTGACCGATTACTATAATTTCGGCAAAGGCCTTGTACTGCATGCCTCATAAATGCCATAATCCGTCTTGGTTCGATGCACTTATAATCGACAGTGACCCCCCAACACAAGCCTACAATTTACCCTGCTCCTCAGACGGATCAGAATTTATTGCAGGGGGCGATAGTGATTTGGTCCGTAATAGAGTGTCGAATTGTGAGGGAGGCAAGTGATTCTCTTAAGTTCAAACTGGGTGTTTAGGGATTTTTATTTAAATATATGTACTACAATAGATATTATAATTCGATTGGATAGTTGAAGGAATGAAAATATATTGTTTAAGGGCGTTTAAGATAACGAGGGGGAAGTTACAACATTTTATAGAATTTAAAAATATATTATGTACAAAGGGATGGATTGAAGTCATAAATTTACATAAACATTGCCCTACAATCAGTAAGAAACTGAATTAATTTGGTTGACAAAATTTATTACTATATTAATCAATATATATAGATTTATTATCTCTTTTTCTTGTTTATATTGGAATTGGATCTGAAAACCTCAGAATCACTAATTTGATCCTTGATCCATGGTAAATCAGGTAAATATGATATTTAATTTAAAAAATCATAAATTGAATTGAGGCTGCGGATATCCTTCGATGGATTACCAGGTTACCGACGTAGTTATGATTGCCAACATAATACAAATTTAAAAAAAAAAATGCAAATGATGCAATCTTGATTGCTCAAGATGTAACAGATATGGTACATATGTAGATATTCTAAACAATATATGTTAAGTTTATGGTGATGTTTATTGCCTTAGACCGTATTTTATAACACGTAGATCTGGCCAATTTTTTATGTTACATTGGTGTAAGAATGCACAGAATAAGCGTATAACAGTATAAATAATCGATTCGTCCATGATTTTTTGTCAGTTGCTTGATGCAATATCGTTGATAGTGTTACTAATATAGCCGGTAAGAAAAGAAAATATTTTTTAATGTATGTACGAGTATGATACTAGAGATGAATGCTCCTCATTTCGTTGACAATTTGACACCAATTGTTTCAATCACTGATGCAGTGATTGAAACAATCAAGATTCCAACGCAGCTGATGACGATTTTTCAAAGAAAAAACATGAATAGCTTGGGCAAACTAGTTATTCAAAGCAAGGTGAAATGAAAACGTCCATCATGGAAATAAACCCTCCAGAATGCCAAGGTTCTGATGAAATGAAATGAAATGGCCATCGTATATGGAAGCTATTTATGTTATGACAAATTACGATTGTTCAGCAATAAGGATAAATGACATGGTAGAGAGAAAGAGAGAGAGAGAGAGAGAGAGAGAGAGAGAGAGAGAGAAGGAGTAAGAGAATGTATATTAATTTGCACTTGATACTCAATTACCAAATCAGATTGACACCGCTCTTAGACAACAAAATATTACGTTAAATCATTATATTCATACAGAACTAGTAAATTTAATAGTCGCAAGAAGCATTATATATGATACAAGCACTGTACTCAAATATAATTCAGAAATAAGAACCAAACGTTGACAGAACATGTAATGAGGAACGAACATAATGTTAACGGAAAAATTAAGAATATGTGTCGATCACTGGCAAGACGTTGTAAAAGATGGATATATTAAATAAAAGAAGATGTAACGAATATTAATATACAAATTACTTCAAAAAGCTTATAACTTCCCATTCTAGGAAATACTTTTTCTCCTTCATGTTCTTGTATCTCTTTGTAGTACTTTCTTATGGAATTTATTCTAGCATTTGAAAAGTGATATTTGTAGGGACTTAGAGATATTTCAAATCGTTTTATTTTTGTTTTATCGTATTATATAAAGTAACAACGATTGAAATATAGATTCATGTCCTGGCCGGAATTCTGAATCTTTCGTTTAGCGCGCGTAAGTCGGTGTCTCTGCGCTACCGAAGCTATCTACAAATTTTTGGTATAAAATCTTACATCCTGTTCCTAATATATTGTATTTACTTAATATGCGTCCAACCATCAAGGTAATAACATATGATTTGGTAATTAGCATATATTGGAAGGTAGGATGTAAACAGAATTTAGGATAACACTGAACCACCAGTGAATCTCTCTCTCTTCCCTCTCACTCCTTTATCCACATCTCCGTTAACTACACGTAACATCCGTAACTTGGTAAATAGTAATTATTACTGAGAGTTGTAATTGAAGTTCATTTGTTATTAACGAGTTGGATATTAGGAACAGCAATGTAGAACCACATTTAAAACCAATTATATAAAAATTATAACCTAAATAATAGCTTTAATTTTAATTTCAAGAAATGTCGGAATTTATGACGCTATTATTATGTTTTGTTCTTCATTTCAAAGCAATTTTGTGTCGAAAGGAAATAAATAAATAGAATGCAAATGAACATAATAATGAGGGTTTTAAGTTGTTTTACTGTACAAGTAATCTAAAAACACTAATAATTTAGAATATCATTATGTGATAACTTACTGCGCAATGTTTTGGGAATTTATGAAATGAATTTATAAATAATATTATTGAATTTCTCAACGATTCTTTTTTTTCTTCTCTCTCATTTTTTCAACGTGATCAACGTAAAACTTGGCTGCCCAGTAAAGCTTTGTTCATTAATGAACTGTTTTATTAAATTTGTAGTATCTACCTACCCTAACAAAACAAGAAAATTATGTAGTTGGTTGTTTTAAGACGAAAAATATAGCGGATCGTATACGGGAGCTTCTGTAAACGTAGTAGGTATGCTGACGACATAATTCTGACTTGCAAAGATCCAGAAAGAATTCGAGAAATTAAATCAATAGATAGCTGTATAGGATTGGAGCGATTCACGGGAAGTTCATCGAAAATCAATTCATCGAAAATCAATTCATCGAAAATCAATTCATCGAATATCAATTCATCGAAAATCAATTCATCGAATATCAATTCATCGAAAATCAATTCATCGAAAATCAATTCATCGAAAGATCAATTCATCGAATGATCAATTCATCGAAAAAAATATTTTGTAAATATTTGAGAGGAATGCCGAGGGGATCGGAAAGCCAAAAAAGCAGTGGTCAATAAAAGTTGACAGACTACACTTATTAAATAATTATCATACTTGGTCTATTAATAATTTTTAAATGTTCCATTCCGAAAATACGCCCGGTAAAAGATACCTGTTGGATTATTTTGAAATCGAACAGGGCTCCTTAGATCAGAAAAATCCGGTTAATGGGATCATAAATTTACTTAATACACCCATTCTTAAAGGATTATAAAAATGGTATTTCCCCATCTGTTAAGTCTTAAGGGTTTTGTGTTATGTACATAGTTTTACTATTCATATTTACTATACCACACATGATTTGTTCAATGTACGGTGATTCTAAACAGGTGGCAGTGTGAGTTTGTTTTGTCATTAAACTAGATGATGGGTAGCTCGCTTCGCTCGGCTTCTTCTAACCAAACCCTTACTAACCTAACCTAACCTAAGATAGTGTTTTGACATTAAACTAGAAGATGGGTAGCCCGCTTCGCTCGGCTTCTTCTAACAAAACCCTTACTAACCTAACCTAACCTAAAATAGTGCTTTGTCCTTAAACTAGAAAATGGGTAACTCGCTCCGCTCGGTTTTAGACTTTTACTAACTAAACCTAACCTAATTACCTTGTTTTTAGGCGCATAGTACTTTATTTTCCCCCATATTAGCCCAATTAAAATGCGTATCATTGTGTATGAATTTATAAATATTATTTGCGTGCAATTTCCCATAACCTGTCTTATTAAACCTTAAAAATAGAACATTTATTTCTTTTATTATATAAGTTTTCTTATTATATTTCTTTATTTATATTCAAACACTATGTCACTTTATTTACCTTTTTTTAAACCATATAAAAAAAATTACGCAATTATTTCTTAGTCTGTCTACTTTTATTGACCACTGCTCTTTTGACTTTCCGATCCCCTCGGCATTCCTCTCAAATATTTACAAAATATATATATATTTTTTTTTATGAATTGATCATTCGATGAATTGATCATTCGATGAATTGATTTTCGATGAATTGATTTTCGATGAATTGATTTTCGATGAATTGATTTTCGATGAAATGATTTTCGATAAATTGATATTCAATGAATTGATTTTCGATGAACTCGTCGGTTACCGATTGGAGCTAATGCATGAAAGTTACTCAGGAAAAATTTCTTCAAGCAGCAAGCATTCAGGAAAATAAGTGTTGGAAGTCCAAATACGATATATATAAATAAGTTAACCTAAAGCAGTTATAATTAAAAATTAGAAAACGATGGATAAGAATGAGACAGACTGGAAATGAATCATTGCAAATGCCCAAAAATGGATATCGAGCCAGATTGATGATCATACATTTATTTTTCGTGACTTGTCACTCGTCTTCCCTTCATTTTTCTCTTCTTGGGAAATATTTCTGGGAAGATATTTGACCTTACTCGCTTTAGAATAAGATATAGTAACATTCTCTGTATTAAATCTTGTTTACCAATTCTCAGTAGATCTTCTGTTAGCTGAATTTTGTATCTTAATCATGGATTTTCAGTCTTTTTTCCTAGTCCTTCTTCATTTCCAGCACTGTAATCGTTACCTTTTCATTTACTGTCCTACTCGGTCTCGAATATAGTGCTCGGATATCTCAATATTTGTGGCTTCTATATTTCCATTCCAAGATTTGAAGTGGTACTTTGTTTCAGTGACTGAAACATTTATCGATGTCATTTCGTTAATATCTATAATTTGGAACCATGCATAAGTATAGGGCCTACAATAATTTAACATAACCTGATTTTGGTGTCAAAACTTATTTTGATGAGAAAGCCAAATGTGTAAAATATGATGAAGTATTAGGTTAAATACTTGAAATGTACTGATAGGAACAAGATGTATCCTATCATATGTATATTTCTGCCTTCTTCTTTATATATATCATCTAAGTATATAAATAAAATTAAAAGTGTTTTGAACTTTTTTGTCTCCTTATTTGTTTTCTACATTTCTCAGGTTATTATAAGACTATATGTTCAAAAATTTCCACTTTATGGCTCTCAACGCTTCATTTTGTACATGCTTAAGCTTCACATTACCACAACTTCTCCTACAGCAGTACTTAATTTCTCTAATTAATGTGCTTTCTAATATGTTCTTGTTGATTGTTGATATAATTCGAAACATAAATTTTATTTTATAACTTGTAAAGATGGATTTCTTGGTTTTCGTAGTAATTTTATCGTTTCAGAAAATAGAGCTGATTTGTTTAATATTCTTTTCCCTGCTTGATTTGGTAGGTTCTTGACCCTTCGCGAACAGAGTTATACCAAGGCATTGCTTGATTTAAATTTGGAGTAAAGTTGTACAGTCCTTTCTCAAGAATAAGACATCTCACTTCTTCGATTATGGGATGTATGTTGTGTGTGTGTGTGTTTTTTTTTTTTTTTATTATTCTCAAGGCCCCAGTATTTCTTTCAGTTTCCAGACCAAGAAACTAGAAATATCTTTGTCCTCGGTAGTTATTAATAGGGGATACGCATAAAATTTATATTTCCTTAAAACTACATTTTTTTATATTTTAATGTTAGTTATGTCACCTAACACAACAAAAATCACATTTTAATTAATATTATAGCCAAATTTTTTAATCAAAATAGTGTAAATTTGAAATAAGCCGACCACGCCGCAAATGTTGCCGAGTAAATACGACTGAGACTGTAGCGGTTTGACGTCACAGATACAGACTAAACATAATTTTTACGTGTGTATATTGTATTGTTTGAGAGTTTTGTATTTGTTTTTAAACAATTTTTCACGCATTTATTATTAAAATAATTTATAAAATATATGTACTCACATTAAAATGGTCTTCACAAACATAAAGTTTACTTTTTTCTGAAATATCGGTTTTATTTCGCCTCATAGCTTTCAGCCACAAATTTCGCCAAACAAATAAGTTCACAACAGACTATGTACGCTGGGTAGGCTAGTAGTGTCATGCGTCAGTTAGAAGCGGTATGACGTCACACGTCGTTTTCGCGCGCTACGTACATTTATGATTTTTTTAAATAGTCTACAAACACATAAGTCTACAAACATAAGTCTACAAATTAAAAAAAAATATTAAAAACTGTTTTTTATGTTTATATGCAACAAAAGGAATATAATAATTTTTTTTTTTTTTTAAATCATACCTATCCCCTATTGGTCATCTACAAGTAGCAATGTGTACAATGGTATTCCCTCTACGATTAGCCTTATTCTTTTAAGATACTTCACTCATAACTCGTTTAATGGAATAGTATCATAAATCTTATATAAGTCTAGAATAGTCAGGAACTAGTTTTCTTCGTCCTATCATCCTTGCCATGAGCCATTTTTAAACGAATATCTCATCGATACAGACTTCATAGGTCTAATAATGGTTTGTTTTTCTGATTATCTCATTAATTCTTCTATTTGCCGTTTAAAGCCCCGACTACACTGAGCGAGTTTATTAGCTACTTGCTGGCGAATTAACTTGCTACTACTAAACTCGTTCAATTTAATCACGCTGGCTAGTCAACCCGATGCTCGCTTAGCTCTTGCGAGTAAAGTTGACGACCGGACTACTTAATCGCTAATCGAGTAGCGAAATATTTAAATCTCTGTTTAGTAAAAGCATTATGCGTTCCGATGTCGACGAAATATCTAGAGTAGTAGTTCGTGCCGGAATTGTTCTTGTTGCCCTTTTATTTCGTCAGGAGGTGGAAGAAAAGGGAAAAATTAAAGAAATTTAGAATAGTGTGGATTAAAGATAGTTGCAAGACGAAAAAGGTATGAAAACACGTAGATATTAACAATACTGTTACTGTTCCACTTCATTATTGAAATAAGTAAAACAAAACATTAATCGAAATCAAAGCGATTAAAATATAAACAAGTTATATGTGTGTTTATCTCTTAATCTCGCAACCTATACTGAGCGAGTGAGCGAGTTTACTAGTTGTGTGTAACCGACACTCGCTTGAGATTTTACTCTCCAGCGAGTAGTTAGTAAACGCGATCAATGTAATCAAGGCTTAAGCACACGACCATACAGTCTAGCAACTGAGTTGATGACGTTATTTGTTCCATAATAATTATTACAGTACTGGTGGTTACCGTTTTTGTAGATGTTATATGTAATTATTATCACTTATAAAGTATTAAATCCTTTTGTGAAACTAATAATTTAAATATGAATATAATACTTTTCATTTTTACGATAATGTTGCATTTTGTGATCAATTCTGTCATCAAGCGTGTTATTTAACCTATTTATCCATCAGTCATCTGAATTTCCCGTAAAATATCTCGTCTAAAGGTCTGGATGTTAAATTATTAAGATTTTTTTATGGGAAGTGACCCGTAATTTTGCTTTCAGAATTTTAATTGCGATGTTATTGGCATGTCTGTTTTATTATTCTTGCATATATTTGCACATTTTACTTTGTTTGCACCTCATCTTTTATGCTTTTTGATGATCGTTCCCCAACTTCATTTACGAATGAAAATATTCCCTTTTTAATTTTTACCCAGGACAAGTAGAGCATACTTTCTGAATTTAATTTTTGAATAATTTATGCTGGAAAATATATTTTTATGAAATTTAATTTCATATTTAAAATTAAATTTTATTTGTAAATTAAAAAACTCAGTTAAATTATTTATTACAATATTATATTTAAATGAATATATTTTATTTAAAAATCTCATTCAAATATAAATATATTATGTTTTAAGTGGATTTTTCATCACTTTAAATTGATGTAATTAAAACAAACTTAAAAGCAAGACGGAAAATTTTCTTATCACAGTTTTCTTTCAACCTTTTTGGGAGTTGCAAGTACATACACCTCCATTATGATGTCATTAGAAATTTGAAAATACCATTCCTTCTCTAAAAGTCCATTTTAACGTCCATAAATCGAGATTTATTTGTGAACTGCCATATTTCTGCCCCAAAAGTGCAGATGCTTTCAACAATCGTCGTAGTACTTTTCATTTGTATATTAAAAGTATTTTTTATTTTTTCCAGGTAAGCAGTTCCACATTTCATATGTCATAGCGTTCCAACCATCTAATATGTGAGCAATATATTGTTATACATTGATAATCCATTATCATCAAAAAAATCAACTAGCTATCTTCTGCGTTAGTCCGAGAAAACTTCTAGTAAAGTAGGGTGTGTTGGTTTTTAAAAATGTCTTTTTTTTTAAATAAATTTGGATAAATTTGTGAATTCCGAAAACCGGTTTTTATATTTAAAAATCGGTATAAATGCTGAAATTAATAAGATAATAATTATTTATGCAACAAGTATATAAAGTAGTACTTTTTTTCACGAATGGGGAGTTTGACCGCACGTAGGCGAGTGGGGCAATTAATGAGTGAAAAAAGACGCTTTATGCATGTGTTTCATTCTATATTTTTTCTACGACTGTCTCTAATTCAAAAATAAAAAATGGCATGTAACCTTTACCGTTTATTTGGTAACAGTTTTAAAAAATATCAAATTATGAACTTTTTTCATAACAGTAATATTAAATAAAATTATTCCTTCTCTAGGAAATATTTGTGATTTTTTTGCTTTATATTCAACTGATTGTCGTTTAAGATAAGCTAAAATATGGAATATTTACTATTATTTACATTGTTATTAATAACTAATAAGAAACTGAAGAAATAATATCAAATCGGAAAACACTCAATGCTGAAATTTCAGTAGTTGAGGCAACCAATAAAAAAAATCATAATAATAATAATGATAAGTTGTATGAGTTGTATGATGAAACGTATTGTTCTGAAACCGGAAAAACCAAGGTCAGTAGCCAGTAAGAAACTATTTTCCATTTCAGGCAATTCTGTATATATATATAAGAGCATAATTTAGTAATCGTTGACTACACATTTTTTATTATTTAGTACTAGCTGACCCGACAGACGTTGTCCTGTCCAAATTTCAATAAATTTCTTTGTAATCGATTTGTGAATTTGTGAAAAGCTATTGGAAATGTGTTAATAATGTAAAATAAAAAAACGTTTTTTTGAGTGATCATTTAATCTATTAACGAAATGGACAATTGATTCACTTTGTTGTTAAACCTAATCATATGTCACTTCAAAACTCACCGTATTTCGTAGGTAAGTCTGTAAATTTGTTTGAGATAAAACGACTAAACTTGATTCATTTCATGAAACGATTGCGGTGAACTTACAGCAGAATTACAATTTAACTGAAAATAAACAACTGAATCAATTTTTCGTCACTATTAGCTTGATTCACAATTTGACAATCAGCTGAAGTAGCGTAGTAATCAGAGTGCGCAAACGACATTTGCGCACGTAGTAGCAAAAATCCCATAGAAAAAAGCACTTTCAGTTTTTCCAGAATTTTCCAATTTCCTGGGCAACTTTTCTAATTTTTATTTCCCTAAAAATGTAATTAGGACTATTACGAACATTTAAAAAAAAAATAGCCGAATCGGTCCAGCCGTTTAAAGTGATGCGCTTACCAACGAACAGCATTTAATTTTTATTTATATAGATTTTTCGAAAAATACTAAATTACAAATTGTTATTGTAATTTATATTTTGTGTGGGTGTTGGTTGATATAGTCTATTTTATTTATTTTTGTTTAAGTTTTAGTTTATTTTGCTATATTTTTGTAGCTAAATAAATATTAAATGAACTTGCCGTTTAATACAGCTGCCGTGGCCCCGTGGTAAGACGGTTACCTACGGAGTACAGGAACGCTGGTTCGATTATATTATTAGCAATTTTTTAAGAGCATATGAGGCGCCGTTAGTATGGTTGCTTCAGGTGCCAAAATTGTTTGGTACAGCTCTGCCAATAAATTGCACATAGTTCACTACACATCACATGTCTAGTAGAAGTAGGTATATGTACCTACATATATATTTACAACACATTCACGACTGTACGTACACTCACACAAATATAGTCGAAAACGAATCAAAGATTTAATACAGAGAAATAACATGAATTATTTGCAGTTGAAACATATATACATAGACGAATATGCTTGTAAATAATGCATCAGACAATTTTCATTTTCATTTCGTCAGTTCTTAGTCGAGCAGGCCACTTCATGTATAAATTATCGCAGGCGGCTTAGGAGCAGAGGCGTGCAAGAAGTTTTTTTGTTTTATTTTACATGCATTGCATATTTGATTTCTCGTACATTATTATGTGTTGTTTGTATGTATTTGAATTTAAATTTGAAATATAAACATTACGTTATTTATGTATTATAAATAAAAATAGATTGTGGATATGATTTATTATTGATAATATTTTTAAATAGAAACATATCAAATTAAATTTAACGAGTATATACGGGTTTGTTTGAAAAATAAATTAATAAAAAAAATATGTTGTTTTGCTGTTAAGCCTGTTAATTGTGTTATACATTTTTCTAATAATAAATTTTTATTCAAACAACAGATCCCTAAATTTAGGACTAGTTCGTAGAAAAAGACGCAAACTATGAGTCAAAATATCGAAGGAAATAATAACTCTGTGTTGATGGCTATACCCAGTAGTGTGTTGGTAAATAGTTAACAATCGGCTTGTATAAATACATTTGAGTATCTTCGTTCGGCTCTCTTCGTTGGACAGATCCGAGAAGTTTTGAGCGTAGAATTTACTTTATTGAATTTCAAGATGTTAGTTTATTTTTCTGAATGTTTAAAAACAAGAACGAGTTTTTAAAACCTTTATTTTTTTGAAGCTTTTGTAAAAATAAATAAATTGCGGTCAAGTTCTTGCAATTTAGACGTCGTAGACGTGTGTTAATGCATGTTTTCGTTGTGCTCTTGATTGCGTTGTCCACACAGATGGAAGAGCCGTAGACTACTCCACGGATTTAATGGCTCTATACTCTCGGAAACGCTCAGATCCAATTTAGGGAACCTCACAGGCCTTAGTACTTTGGCCTGTACTAAAAACTACAATTAGCAGTACTCCGTATTACCTGGAGGTATGTATCATCACTATTAGACACATTACAATACTTAGGTGTTTTCACTGAAAAACGAGTAAAGTAATCGATTCTCTATCAAACAAAATAAATTAGACCTCTTTACAACGATTAGTTCGCAAGTCATGAGCACAGATTTTCGCACTAAGCTCAAGAGGTGAATTAGAAAGCGTCTAATTCACCTCTTCACTGTTTGCGTCTAAAGCCTACGTTGCTCTTTCAAAACGCATATAACTTTTGCAAATTGCATTTTGCTGTGAGCGATTGTAAGTTATTGCGTAATGCCGAAACGTTACATGCAATATCTTAAGTGTCAACCATGTAAAGGATCGGAAAGACGTAAATTCTAGGTAAAAAAAAAAAGCGAAAAGAAGTACCGCTCTATACAGCTGTTCGTTTTACCTAATTGCGTTCTCAGATGAAAACTTTAGGCAGATTCCTTACGCACAACATATTATTCTCAACGTGCATCTAATCCAAATCGCTATCGTAAACGAAAAAGTAATAAATGAAATACAAGCTCAATATTCTCACAACGGTTCAATGTAAAATACTGTGTAATTAAATTTGTTTGAGTAATTAATATGTTTGATTTTAAAACTTAATTGAAATTTTATATTATTTTTAGTAACGAGTATGTTTATATACCAGTTTGAAATATTTTTAACAATCGGTTCGGAAAATCCATGTTAATTTAAGACCCGGCTTGTGTGAGATGGATCCAACAAAACACTGCCTACACGGTTATTCATTTCACATTAGATGTGTTCACGGCTGAAAAATCCTAGACAGCTTATAGTATGATGCAGGAGCGCATTATTCGTTCTGAACGATAAACAAAATGATGATAAAAAAATTGATGTGAAGTGTGAATTTTCACACATTGCAGGGTTTCGCAGGTATATAAGTGAAGGCGGCATGCTGAGTGTGTACGACAAAATTTGCTTTGTAGTAATCTCGGAAAAATGAACGATATTTTTAAAATAGTTTATCGTCTGTTAATCTAAGAGCTTTAAAAACAAATTTTATGTTAAAATATTTTTTTGTTTATTTTAATTCGAGTACCTAATACCATTATTTAAGTTTCTAAATATGTGCATTTTTTTTTATATGTCAAGGTTTATTAAGATCTTGAAAATTGCGCCTATGGCTTCCATTGGTTGTTTTAAGTCATATGCTCCACCCCTCTGCGAACCCTAGTTTGATGCGTAGCAAGCAAGCAAGATAACCATTAGACCAGGATACGCCTTCTAGTATAGTGTGTTACATAACTATAACTTTTGTACATCGTCAACCAAAAAACAAAAAATGTGTTATTTCCGAAAACATAATCTGATCAAAAATTGTTGTACTATTCCGGTTCACACCAATATACGTTACTTAGTTTTTTTTTTTTTCAGATTTTTAGTTTAAACCATCTGGGCTACAGGGTGTAGGGCAATTTTTTTTTGCACAGTTATGGCAAAAATCACTATAAAATAATCTATTTTGCAAAAATAAAATTTTGATTGTTAATCCGCGTACTAAGGGTTTTCATTTGATATCCTACTCAGAATTATTTATTTATTTTTTTTTCGATGGCACATATTTGTTTATATTTTTAGGAGGATATGTTTTTTAGATGTTTTAGTATTTTCCTATGTGTGGGTCCGAGTTGTATAAGCATGCTAAATTTCAACTCTCTAGGTTTATCCATTTGGCTCCAATTTTTACCGAACAGACAGACAGACAGATAGACGACAAAATGACGGTATAAGGGTTTTCTGGTCATACCTACAAAACCATAAAAATGCTGTTATTTTCGATTTTGGCCAAATCCCAGACATTCAGCATTTGGATGCTAATTTGGGCTATTTCACTTACTAAATGCCTACGAAGTCCTGAAATTTGTAAATATCAACAGTTCATATCCATTTTTTGTCCTTTTTACCAAAACATCTCAGAAAAAAGAAATAATGTAAAAGGGAATTATCACAAACATTATATAACCCCGTAGTCTATCTAGTTGAACTTATATATTACACCACTAAATTATATTTCTCCAACAATAAAAATTAAAATAAATTTAAAAGTTCTTTTTACAAGAGTAAAGCTGCCTCTAGTTGCCAACTGTGACCTATGTACTTGGTGCAAACAAACGTCCTGAGACCCTTCAATTGGCTCTTTAATACATAATTAAATAAAACAGGGTATTCCATGTATCGACTGTCACACGACAATGTTGTTCCGATATTCGTGCTCGAGAAATAAGTTCCTGTTTTACCGACATTTTAACCCGTGCCACGACACTAAATGTCACACGTTCTTTTTAAAAATTGAACGAATCATTAATCTTGTTTTACGTTTGTAGATTTATAAATGCCAATGTGTTTAGTGTTTGGGATGTATTGCATGAATTGTTTAATAAGTTATTGTGGCGCTTGTATCGATCACGAAAACTTCCACGGAATTGGTTAATATTTATTTTAGAATAAAAGTTTGATTTTAAGGAATTTGTAAATTATTGGTTTACAAATTATTTTAAGTTTGCCAGGTTACTGACAAAACGCCACCAAATACATTTCTAACTCGAATAGATCACTCTATGTTAGAGATCAGTGGTACTGAATACATAAGGCTTCTTCCCAAATCTTTATGATATGCACTCGTGAAAATTAGATTAGGGTTTTAACTATAAGTGCTATCTTCCGTGATATTTTGAGTCAACTCGGCTGCATTTTGCAAAAACACAGTAATTGTTCTTAACCAGATTCGTCAGAAAAAAGGAATTTGTAAAAATTATCAGCCTTTCGAACAGGAGTATCTGAGGCCTATAAATTTCCGATAGTGTATCTTACTTACCTTTGGCTTTCTTTTCATGATAACTCCAACGGATTAGCATAGAAAAAACATAGATCGGCAGCATGATACATTGTTTTTAATGGGGATATTTAGAATTGTATGAGGTACCACACGAACAAAACCACAGCATTAGCCATTACTGTGTTTTAAAGTGGTAATATAATTAGGAATAAAAATAAGATTACTAGAAAACAACAAATGATATGCTTTACTGTGTTTGGAAATGACTTGTTCAAACATGTTATATCAAGTTCAGACATTAAGACACGGTAAGTTAAGAACCAATAATAAACACAGTAATTACAAATACCACACAAAAACACAGTATCACCGTAGCAGATACTGTGTTTTTCCTTGGACATTGTCTTATGCTGTGTTTTAGACTGGTTACTCTGTTCCATAAAATGCAGTTACTGTGTTGCTACATATGCATAACTTCTGACTGGGACCGCCGATTTAAAAAAAAATTATATTAAAAGGTGCAGAAGAACACAGCAAGTTCAATATTGTCCTAAACTCATTTTTCACAAAAATGTCAATTACTGTGTTTTTGCAAAATGCAGCCGAACTACTATTTCAGTCCTTTGCACCTAGCGTTTTTGCACTTGCACTTTTAGGAAAAATGTAACCCTGTTCACCCAACTGCACCCTAATAGTCATAACAACAGGCCTCACGTTTTCAACGTAAATAGCAAAGACGTAATTAATGTGACATCTTTCATTTACCTAAGTAGCATGTTATCAAGCAACACTTCATTTAATGATGAAATGTCATAAAGAATATCCATTGCATACGAGGCCTTCGGTGCTCTAAGAACATCTATATAGAGGTGCCAAGATTTACTGCCGAAAAAAAGAAATAATTATGTAACGGGTGTTTTTTTTAGAGGTATAGAACTTTAAATTGCAATAAAACAACGATGGATTATTCGATTGACATGAATTTTTTTTTATTCGAAAGATAATCTTGTGGCATTACATTAAATCGTACCAACAAGACGGCGCAACATGTCACACAGCTCGTGCCACAATCGATTTATTGAAAGACACGTTTGGTGACCGCCTAATTTCACGTTTTGGACCTGTGAATTGGCCTCCAAGATCTTGTGATTTAACACCGCTGGACTACTTTCTGTGGGGCTATGTAAAGTCATTGGTCTATGCGGATAAGCCACAAACGCTTGACCATTTGGAAGACAACATTCGCCGTGTTATTGCCGATATACGGCCACAAATGTTGAAAAAAGTCATCGAAAATTGGACGTCCAGATTGGACTACATCCGAGCCAGCCGTGGCGGTCATATGCCAGAAATCATATTTAAAATGTAATGCCACAAGATTATCTTTCGAATAAAAAAAAATTCATGTCAATCGAATAATCCATCGTTGTTTTATTGCAATTTAAAGTTCTATACCTCTAAAAAAAACACCCATTATAAGATAGCCTACTCCTTGTACCTCTCTACAGCAATGAATCACGGTGTCTCTATAAACGGTATATTAAAACTCTAGAAAGATTCCACCAAAGATGCCTTAGGATAATTTTGAGCTTAATGTCAAGATCATGCGCCGAACAAAAAAGTTAAGCTGATATCGTAAATATTTAGGCTATACTGCATCAAATTCAGTTGTGGTGGGTTGAACACGTCATAAAAATGCCAAAGACTAGGTTACCCAAAAGATTACTGTGTTTAGAGTTGAAAGGCTACAGATGTGTGGAAGCTCATAAGCAACGCTAAAAAGACAAGCTAAAAAATATTCTCAAGTTGTGCAAGCTGCTCAGCTCAAACTGGGAAGTAAATTCCCGCTGTCAAAGTACATAGCGTAAGATAGACACAACCTTATACAGCAGTATGTACATACGTATAGAGCGTGACACAAAAGTACGCAACAAACGCAAATCCAGACACTAGACGTTGTTGCCTGATTCTGCCTTTAATTATTTCTGTGCTATTTGTAGCAAAATGTTCGTATCCAGAATTGGCATCTTCATTCAAGAAAAATCCCACTTTAGTCAAAATTAGTGAAATATTGTTCTTTTAGTAGCAAAGTGATGTCAACGATCGACGTAGCCGTTATGTATATTATTTCAGGTACCTTATCAATTCCATTCCGGTGTAATTTTTAGTGTATTATCAAATAGACAAATTAGAATTTGTTTCGTCTTTCTTCTTTTTATCAAAGACGATTTGCAGTGGGATTTTTAAAGGATATAATTATTTATAGATACATAATTATAGTTTCTGCTACTAACTATTCTGAACCGAATTATTATCAGATGTAATTGTAAATTGTAATATTTAACAAATAAGTAAGGTTATACTTTCGTACTTAATCGTTGAGCCGTTTTTCAATCTCTGGTATCAGACCTTGTGTGAGTTTGAATATTACTTGTATATGTTTTCTTATTTCGCGGAGGAACTTAGCCACCGTTTTTTCCATTCACTGCTATTTTGTCCTACTTCTTGCTTCATTGCAGGGGATATATTTTCTCTCTACCGTTCTTATTTTGTCATTCCATTCTTTCCCAAGTCTTCTTCGGCGTCTTCTTGTAGATATCCTGGCTTTGTAAACCTTGACTGTATCTCTACCATAATTTGTCCTTCTATTATATCTTCGACTGGTTTCGTTCCCAGTTTTTTCTATTCTCTTTGCTTCTTATTCGGTCCAGTTTTGCCTTACCTTTGATCTTTCGTAGGAACCTCCTTTCGCTTCTTCTTATTCTGCTTATGATTTTCTCCGATGGAGGTTATGTTATGATCTTTTAAAATTGCCTGAATTTGTTTCCAAAAATAATGAATAGTTGTTACTGAGTATTAATTACTATATTTTGAATAGTTTGAATGTAAAATATGTATATATATCCAGTCCCAACGAACGACGATGGGTGATTTGAAAAACTATACAGTTCTTCTTGAATGTGTTTTTTCATGGCTGTAGAGTTCATTATGCGCCTCAAACGTTTTTCCGCACAACTACTCTCCAGATGACACAAACCTACAGTTAAGCTTCTCTTTCTGTCTAGCACGACCAGTCTCAGCTAGTGTTATTCTTTGCTGTTCAAACTGGTTCACTTCATAAGATACCAAGTTTTTTCACCTGGTGCGATCAGTAGATATCTTCTCCCAAGATGAATGTAGGAGGTGACATGTTTTGAGTGAGCTCTTGGCCATATCTTATATCTTTTGTACGGTGCTCCAGGGTTTCTACTGCCGTGTGATAGTTCTGAATAAAAAATCTGTTTAGGTATATGGTTATCTGGTAGTCCCATTACATGTCCTGTCCATTTAAGATGTTTCTGGATTAGGCTAGCCTCAATGCTTAATATCCCAGTTTTTTTTTTTTTTTTCAAGGATATCGATGTCAAGTAATCCGGCCATTTAATACTCAGGATAGATCGCAAATATCTCTGATGACGAAATTAGTGAAAGAATATCTCTTTAGCTACCCCAACGTTTGGCAGATTGAGGAAATTGGTGTGGAATTTCATTCAGGTATATAGTATAACACCAAGATAAAAGTTTACAGGCGATGGTCCTGTCAGTATTCTTGTACAGTAGCGAATCTTGGTGTCTCTATCGTAGACACATCAGTGTGTTGGAGAGATATCATTAGAGATGTAAAATATATATAGTGTAATGATTTTCACATTTTTCGCCTACGATTCGGGTAGTAAATTTCACCCTCATGCAATATAGCCTCCATTATACGCTTATTAAATAAAATACTATTATTAACGAAATTGGTAATTTTTTATAAGTATCTGAAAACAGAGTATACTGGAGTTAGATGGTTTCTGAAATAGATGATTCAACCATAGTATTGAGAGTGTCCCGTTTACATAATTTTCGAGTTATGTCAATGTTTACGTAATTTTGTTTGAAAGTATCATATAATATCAAATTATTTGCAATAAAATGTTTAAACATGTTCTAAAAAATCAATGGTATTTAATAAGATTTACCAAGTCTGCAGTCGAAGTGTGTGGAAAATAAAAAAAAATAAAACAAAATGGGAGCTGAAAATAGTTTGAATTCAGAACAATCTAAAGTTTTTTGTAAGTCTGGTCACTTCAATTTTAGGCATGTAGAACTGCTCGACCAACACTATTGATTAAATCAATTTCATTAACTATAGTCTGCCGATTTTATTTAATGGATCTCGAGAAAGATAAAATAAAACTAATGAAATTATACGGATGAAATTCAATCAACGTTGAACAATGTTGAAGATACTCTCCATTAAAAATATAATTGATGTGATGTATGAATTTTCAAATATTTCAGGATATTGTAGATATTTAATAGTGTCATATTTAGAGCATAATTTTAAAATCAAATAACGTCTGTTGATTTTAGTAGAGCTTTTATTTAATACCTTACATGGAATTTATATATATATATATATATATATATATATATAATACGCAATATATAATATACGTATATATACATATATAATAATTTTTAGATAGACTTTAAACACTTTTAGATAGATTGCTCTATCAAAAACAGTAATTTAAAATAATCAGAAAATTGCAAAATAAAACATAAGCATAATAATATCCGACTCTTAAAATTATTATTTTTATTTATAAGATCACCATTATTAAGCCTGTTTTTAAAATCAAGCGCCAATAGCCCAGCTGAATTCAAGTAGTCCGGTCAACCCATCCAGAAACGTTTTTCAGCAAAAGCTTTTCAACATGAGCATTCAATTCCATCTTAACGTTATTGGCTACACACATCAAGAAGTTATTTTTCGTTGTTTAATCTCTTAATTAATTTCTCATCAATGTTGCAAATTTTGCAGATTTGTGGAAGAAGCCTTCTGAACAAAACCATTTGGCACTGGTCTCATTTATGACAAAAATCGCATTAAAATAAATAATTTACGTTTCATGAACTTTCATTTGAGTTACTCAAATAGTATTTTATTTAACAAGCATATAATAGACGATATATTGCACGACGATGAAGTTTATCATGGCTGTAGGCGAAGGTTGTAATCATCCGAGCATAAGCAAAGTTCCAATGAACTAATTTTATTTGAGAAATTATACCTGTTAGATCCTGTCCTATTTTAAACTTGTCAAAATAATAGCTTAATTCACAGATGAAGTTTAAAACAAGGTACCAATAGTTAACGAATTAATCTGTTAATGACCTTATTCTTTAATAAGGTCATTAAAAGATAAAATTCGCATGTCTGATTTGAGACGTGTTTGATATTATCTAGATCAGTGATGCTCAAAGTGGAAAAATATTTGAAGGTCGCAGAAAAATTGATGACAGATCATTTTTTTTTTTTAATAGTCGTTTGTTTGCAAATTTATGTGAGGATATGGGACCTGACTACGAACAACTTTTACTATATAAAGAAGTAAGGTGGTTGTCAAAGGGATGAGCCTTAAAACGACTAATAGGGTTGAAAGATGAGATAATGATATTTTTATCAGAAACAAAGTCCGATTTTTCTAATCTCTTCCACAATGACACTTGGGTTTGCAAATTGTGTTATTTGTCAGACATATTCGAGAAACTAAATGAACTGAATATGTCCCTGTAAGGTGAGAACACAAACATATTGATTTTGTATGATTAAATTCATGCGTTTATGAAGAAGATAAACTTATGGAAATCAAGTGTGGAAAATTGCACGTTCGTAATGTTTTCAAGTACCTATGATTTTATCACTGAAAATAATTTGTTTTAATAATATTTTAAATATGCAAATTATAATTGATCATTTGTCATGTATGAAAGAACAATTTAAAAAATATTTTCTATCAGATTTAAATACTGAACAATTTATCTGGGTGCAAAAACCATCCCTTATAGAAAAGGAACAAATGAAACATCTCGCATTAAGTGCCCAAGAAAAATTTGCCGAATTTAGTTGTGATACCAAATTTAAAACCGAATTTAGTAAGCAAATTCTGAATTATTTTTGGCTTAGTGTGAAAACAGAGTATCCACTCCTTGATGAATAAGCAATGGCAGTTCTCCTACCATTTGCAACTATTTATTGCAACGTATTTATGCAAAATGGCATTTTCAATAATGACCAACATCAAAACAAAGCAGCGCTCTCATCTTAACAACATGGAAATCGCTATGAGAACTGCACTGACCAATATTAAACCCAGATTTAATTTATTGTGCCAAAATAAGCAGGCTCACCCATCACATTAAATTTAATTTAAAACATGTTTAGTAAACTCACTTAGTTAAGTTACACATATACAGAGAATATTTTGTTCAAAGATGTACCAAAGATAAGTTATTAACTTTTATATGAAAAATAAATCTGCTATTAATCAAAATTATGAGTGTTTCAATGCAATTAAACAAAAGAAATTAAGTCCTTCTGAATTTAAATTAACCCCATCTCACCGGGATGTTTTTCTACACATACCTATTCTTCGCGGGGTCCTGTGAAATTTTTAAGTGCAAAAGGGAGTCGCGGACACAAAAGTTCAAAAAATACTGGTCTAGCTGAAAAAATTGTAAACACGGTGTAGTAAATTTAAGTGGAAGAACACGGTTTATTAATCAATTTCAACAAATCTAACAACTCACATGTTCTGACTAGGAATTTTTACTGACTTACAAATACGTTTGACTTGCTACAAATAGGTTACGTAATTGTCCGATGATTACCGCGAATGACAAGCTAAAATGAACGCTAAAAGAAATATTGCGCTTGCGTATAATGCACTAATCTGAAAAAACTTCATCCGCGAATAAAAATAATATTAATGATGACTGTATTAAATATATCTTAAGCTACTTAATAGGATTTACGAGCTTTCAATTATGTTGTGTTTCACCTTACATCCCAAGTCAAATGAACAGTTGTTCAAATTGCCATTATCTTTTCTGAACATGCAAATCTATATTTACAGGCCCTTAAATACAAATTGTTTACATTTAGAAGTTTGTTTGCTTGTCATCAAGTGACACAGTAGAATACCTACGCTTTCTACTAACGAGTTAGTAATCAATGGAATATGCTAAATCCGGTGAAAATTTGGACAGTTCTATTTTAGTCCAGTAATTCTATTAAGTCATTTCGTTCAATGACAAGGCGTGGGTCCTGAACCTAAATGCTGGATTTGATTATAATACAATTCAACACTGAAATATAAATTAAGCCAATTACTTTAGAAAGAGATAAAATTACTTGTTCTCTTTGTCGTTAAAAATCCGGAATTAAATAACTAAATTAAAATTTTCTATAATTGAAATTAAAATATTATTGTTTATTAAATATTTATTTAATGGATATATTTTTGATTGTAATAATTTAAATATTGTGATTGTTTTATTAAAATTTATATTTGAAACCCCAGGCATCAATAACGAAAAAATATGTATTAAATATACAGAGTATAACAGCGAAACGAGACACCGCCATTATTATAAGATATGCTAAAAAATACTAAAGAAAAAAGTTGTAAGAGACCAAATCTTATTATAGAAGAAAATATTTTTTTAAAACAGTGATTCTGATGTTGGAGTATTAAGTTACATATTTTTAATTTAGTTAATTTTTACCGACCGCCAACATATATAAGGGAGGTATTGTGATTATACGGATTTTGGCATTTCAAGATTTCGATGGATCTCCAGGAATTGAGGTCCCTACATAACGTTTTCACTATTGTAAGCGTGATATCTGTCGGTCTGTCTGTCTGTCTGTCTGTCTGCCTGCATGCCTGCCTGCATGTCTGTCTGTGTGTATGTCTGTCTATCTGTCTGTCTGTCGGTCTGTCTGTCTGTCGGTCCGTGTACACGTGCAGAGCAAATTCGGCTAAAAGGATTTTTATGAAATTTCATATTTAAGCTTTTGACATCAATGGCACGAGTTGATCAACTTTTGGTAAAAATCAGTTAACTAGAAATGGGAGTTTACTGGTGTCGGTTTTAAGATTTTTGGGAATATTTCATAACAGAGATATATTTCGAAAACCAAAGTGCTGGGTTTTGCCCTTTTTCCCGGCGTAACTAATTGTGTGTGGTAACATAGTGTTAAACACTGTTTTAAAATAATAATAAAATATATATACTTGAATACATAGAAATACAATTAGGCATATGTATAACCACTATGTAATTTTATTTTTTTAAATTGTACTTTAATTGCCTGGCAATAAAATATTTTATATATAATATTTCGAAAAAATTTATTTAACAAAAGTTGCTCTAAAAGCAATATCTAACAACTTTTAGTTGAGATATTTTTTGATAAGGCGGCATAAATTAAACAAGTACTTTGTGATGGCGGTCGGTCCTGTGGTGGCCACAGCTGATTTTTTATTTTAGTTATCAGTTTATACTAATTTTTTAGATTCATTCCATAGCGCATTTTTTATAAATTCAATTGTATAAACATTTTATATTCATACTCATAATAAAAATGGTGAGAACGAATCGATTAAAATTAAAACAATTTTTATTTTTAATATTAGTGTACAGTAAGTATAGACTTAAATTTATATCTATAAATAATTTTCTATCTGATTTCCATTATATTCTTACCATTCGATTTTAAACAGATTCAGAAGTAGCTTTAACTATTGTTTCTGGTATCAAAACAGTGCAAGTTTCTCTAATTCTCTATCAAATTTGGCTCCGTTGTTTTTTTTTTTTTCATTTCGTACGGCATAATTCTTAGATTGCAGATTTTCAGATCGCGACTAGCGCTCTCTGGCATCACTTAACGACTACTTTTTACGGTAGCCGAGACCGCCGACTTTACGTGCCCTGTGAAGCCCTCAAAGCACTGAAGTAGTCATTAAGGGAAGGCCGAGTGGGCCTACGGTTACAACGGCCAAGGATTTCTTTTGTCCCTACTTGGGATAGAACTCACGTCCCCACATTTACAAAGCGAGTGAGCTGACCACTACGCTACTTCAACCGTTATAGCACTTCAAGCTGAATGTTTAGTTGTAATTGGTGTAGAGTATACTTTAAAATATCTCCATAGAAAGAAATCTAGGGTGTGCTAAATGCCGGGAACATTCTAGTCTTTTATAGTTATCCAGCGATCTTAAAACATTTCGTGGAGTCGATCATATTCTTGGCCATTTTAATTTCACTTGATTTTTTTCTCAATATTTTTATGATGTAAGGATATGAAATGTTTATAGAATTGAATTCAGAAAAAATGCGCTATCCAGAGGGATTTAAAACATATGTATAATCTAATTTAAAAACTTATAGCTTTGTGCTCTTCTAGCTTAAGAACCGCTGGTTTAAAAAAATATTTTCTTCTATAAATATATGTCTGCTTTAGTCTTTTACAACTTTTTATTTAGTATATCAACACTCGATAGATCTTCTGCCAAATGATTTCATGTAGGCAAAAAATAATTTGATTTAATTTATGAAACGTTTCGCATTTTATTGAAGTAAATGCATCTTCAGCCTGTGATATGCAGTTAACATAAGCACATTTGGCTATTAAACGGCTTATTGACGATTGATATGGAATAAGAATAAATTTTACAGAAAATAATTACACTCTGCGTATACTATTACCACTATAAAACGTTTAAAAAAAACTCTTTCTTCAATGGGATAGATTATTTTCGTGATTCAGTACGAGTCTCACAAATAAAACCATATTATTTTGTTTTACTTGTCAAATTTATGGCGATGCTTGATTATTTTAAAAACAAATTAATTATGAATTTTCCCAAGTTTGTATTAAAAAAACTGAAAATATCAAAATCGATTGCAGAAGTTTTCGGTATCATTTAGAGCGGGTAAAAAGTCTCTTTTGATTAATACCATTACGGAGCATGTAACTTAATATGGGTAGGGATATGCGATACTGAGAAAGTATCGATAATATCGATACCGGTTCGTATCGAAAAAAAATATTAACGATATTTTCAAGTATCGAAAGGAAAAATTAATATATTTTCTATAAAACGTAAAAAAACATTTTATTTTCATAATAACAATCTAATTGTTTTACAGTAATAAATAGATTAAAGTCAATAATAAAGAAAAGTGACAGATGACCTAGGTAACAATAAATTGGACACCTAAAAACAACGTAGGCGAGGAAGTTTCGGTCATGGAAGCAGTGACAGAGTAATGAAAATTGGGGCCCTAGGCAAGAGTCTCATTGTCGGCCGTATCTGTCAAATAAATCATAAAATAACGAGAAAATCGATATAATAAAATGGTTTCACGGGCCCCCAAAAAATACGGGCCCTAAGCAGCTGCCTAGTCTGCCTAGGCCTTAATCCGCCTCTGCATGGAAGAACTAATAAATAAGAGGCCTTTATGAAGAGAAGAGGTAGTGGAGCCTAGCAAGAGTTCTAGTGTGTATAGTTTTGCAAGTGAAAGATCGGAAATCCCTTCGTAAAATATTTATTATCTATTATCATAATTTCCTAATTCTGTTGTTCTAGATTTTTACTAACTAAACTTAACCTATTTACCGTAAAAATTGATCGTATTCACTAGAGTTTATTACAATATTTTTAATGGACTTATGTTTGGGGGAAAATAAAGTACTGTATACCTAAAAACTAGGTAATTAGCTTAGTTTTAGTTAGAAAAAATCTAGGACAGCAGAATTAGGAAAATTAGGAAAACGATAATAGATAATAAACATTTTACAAAATGATTTCCGATCTTCTACTTGCAAAACTGGTGTGTATATGAACTCTTGCTGAAGCCTACAGGTCTGACTGATTGTTTAAAATTAAACACTCCACTCTTCTTCACTGCAAGCGCCGAGAAAACTCCTTAGTCTATTTTAGTTAAATAGGTCCACACTTTGCTGCTTAGTGGTAACATTTTTAATTAAATTACAAAAATAACTAAAAACATTTCATAATCTAGAGGAAAAAGGCGCCAAATACCAGTAACTTCTAAAGCGTTCAACGCATGTTTTTTGGCGTACTATGTCCTGCACCATTGCAATTGCGTACCTCGCGCTACTAGTTTTTACAAGAGTATAATTTTAGAATAATTTAATGTTTATAAATAAAAATTTTACTATACTGTTTAAACACAAAAAAAAAAAAAAATTGTTGCATAAATAGCTATTTACATATTTTTAAGCAACTCACAAATAACAAAATAAACAAAATATTTAAAGAAAATTTTAGTTATATATTACTTTTCGATAAACGACGTTTTTTTTTCAAAGATTATATTTGTACTTTGATGTATTTAAAAACAAATAAAGCATTAATTTTGGATAGTAATGAACAATATCCATGATACTGATACTGATAAATGAAAAGAGATGCAGCGCGGCGAATGTCATTTTTGATTTAAAGTTCAAATTACCAACATATTTTTAGATAAACTGCATAAAAAGAAAAAATATCGGGTAAAATTTTAGTTGTAAAGCTTAATAAAAAAATCTATTTTACTAAATATATTTATTCTTATTCAATTATAATTTTGAAATATGTTTCGATCATCGCTACTTACATGAAACCATCTCGCAGTTTCAAAACAGGCTTTTCACAGAATTTTGTAAACTAATCCGAGCGTGGTATTAATTTCAAGCTGGTCTGCAGAAAGGTAACATTACTTAGTACTATGTCTCTCCTAGGAGCGGAGGAAATTGTGGTGGATATATTTATGGTCTAGATAATCCAGATTTAGGTCCCATTTTGCGTTGGCCTCGTAAAGATGTCATACTGATGTAATTTTGAACGTATGCATTTGTGGAGCAAACGATAAACTACTAATATTCATGAAGCTTCTACATGTTTATATGAACAGAGTTTTAGTATTGTTTCTCTCAATAAGCGGCTTCCCTACCGGTTAAGGGATTATTTTGTGATCGCAATGTTTCTTTACGAATTTAAGAATTTATGGTAACAACTTTAAGACAGTTTATACCTTCAAATACCTAGACATTGTGATAATTCAAGACTTGAATTTAATCTATTAAATTTAATTGAATTTCAAGTAAATCTGACACAACAAGCAATCAGATAGAGAACTGAAGGTTGGGGAACATTGGTAACAGTGAAACATTTAAAATATATTTGGTTCAATACGTATTTTATATGACACCAGAAATGTATTATTACGTGGTTGCAGTAAAATATAAGACGAATTTTATTGTGATTTTAAATCTTTACTAAACCACTTAAATACTGGACTTCTACACTAATCTATAGACAATAATAGCACTTAAACAACAAATACCACTAGACACACTACACTTATACCACAATTAATCCACAGCTAACTGCTCCAAGTACATCCTCATGTGGTTCAGACTAGTCCAGATATTTAACTAACCATATCACTCAGTCAATACTAATTCCACTCAATATCTCCACTTGAGCTCAATCACTTATCTAACCCCACTTTGAAGTTGAATGAATGGAACTGACTTATTGACGACCTTGATTGTCTCACTGAACTGACTAAATCGCTTAACTGTTTGAATACGACTGAGTGGACTCAAATAGTATATGTCTTACAAAGTAGTAAAATCTTTCTATACATTCCCGGAATATTCGAATTACGTTCAAAGGTCGCTCTCTTGATCCACGGCAACTGTGGTCTTTTGCAGGCCGTATCCGTAACAGTATGTTTGTTAGAGGCCTACAAAACAGTTTTCCTGACCCATCTTTGAATGATAAACACGTTTAGTTTACATTTTGTGGTGGTTGTGGTTTCAGAGCAATGTGTCAAAAGTAGATTACTAGTGGGAAGTTCGAGGGTCCTTTAAAAATTTGATCTACTGCTACTGGTTATTATGTAATTATATAGATTATCGCTGCTCAACTATAAAACAGTTTGCCTGACCCATCTTTGAATGTTAAACGCGTTTAGTTTAAAATTTGTGGCGGTTGTGATTTTATAGCAGTGTGTCAAAAGTAGATTGCTAGTGGGAAGTTCGAGGGTTTGCCAAAATTGGGTCCACTGCTATGGTTTATTATATAATTATGTAGATTATCGCATCTCAAACTATTTGATGGCGTACCAGTAGATTGATTTCCAATGTACCACGGACTGGTACCACATTAAGAGTACACCATATATTATACTACTGTTTCTTTTATTTCTGAAAACTCGCCACCTATCTGCAACCGATGACTCGCGTACCACATCTTGAGTGATACAGGTGTTGTAGAACGTAGTTTACGCGAGGGTCTGTTAAAGTTAAACTAATGTTGATGAAGTTACAACCACGAGAGTAACAATGGAAACTATCCGGGAAATTTATTTTCCCAAAAATTACACAAAAACGATTTTGCCACAACCAATGAACTATGGACCGACAGAGCCGAAATTGCTATTTTTTATTAGATATTAATTTTAATTTAATTGATATTCAGTGGTTCATTTGTTCAGTCATATAGATCAGTGGCTCCGAATCTTTGCAAACTGGACGATCAATTTTATAAGGGAAATATTTTGTCGGACCCCTGGCAAATGTGCCCTGTATATTTTGGGTTGTGTTTTAAACAACAACAGGCCCGATTCGATCAATTTGGGCGCCTAAGGCGAGCCTTAAACAATGCGCCTTTTAGAAATATTGAAAACGCTACTAATGCTTATTTCGTGAGATTGAGAAAAGAAAAAACAATTATTAATAAATTATAGGTTAATAAACAATAAAAAAACATAGGACAATTCTTCCGTCCTTTGTTGTAGCCAATATAAAAATGTAATTAATAATAATATTGTTATTATATAATTAAAGCAAGATCACTCAGTTGATCCTGACCAATTTTTATCTCTTTTAATTTTTTAATATTTTCAGTTTTAAAATAGTATATTATGCAACGAGCATGGCATGATGATCATTTCACACGAGTATGAAAGTTGCGCCACGAATCGCAGGCAAGTAGCGCAATTCATACGAGTGAGAAATGGCTATTCCATGCAAGTTTCATACCATGCTTTTTCCACGACTATAACTTTAATTTTTATTCAGTTCCCTTTAAAATTAACAATAATTTGACAGTTGCTTTCAACCTATTTATTACGTTGCCTAGCAACGGTATTGCACATGTCGTATGGAATCTAAATTCCGTTAAAATAACAATACTTGCGTCATCTGATTAACTGACTGATCAAGACTATTCAAAAATATTTTAGCAAAATCAACCACTTTAACTGTATTATTTAATTTTAATCCGGTTTCCTTCACAAACTAACAATAATTTGACATGCTTTCAAACTATTTATTACGTTGCCTAGCAACGGTCAGCAATTGCTACTTGAATCAGTTATGAAATGAGCTCAACCTGTTACGTAATGAGCTCATTACGTAACAGGTCAGCGGTGTGTAATGAAAAGCAGTCAATATCATTTTCACACACACAATTTAATAATTATTGAGGATTTCTTATTTCTTTTGATAATATAAAACTTATATTACCATTTGAGCTCTTATATCAATTGGTCGCCTCACCTATGAGAACGGCTTTGAATTCTTATTTTAAAATTTTTATCGTTGATCCCTAGAAATTTTCATATGGACCCTTAAGGGTTCGTGGACCATGGTTTCGGAATTACTGATATAGTTTATCAAATAGGTAATTTTCTTTAATCGCATTTATTTTCCCCTTTCCTCAAACAAAGCATAGGGACGGTTCTGGCGGGGCAATAGTGTGTCGCGATCGTGGGCCATTTAAGGTTGGCGGCCAAATGCGGGTTGTGTGGTTGAAATGTTGTACAATTCAAAGTACATAATATTGTATCAAAGTAATTGGTAAAAGAACAAAATTATTCAATATTTTTGCATTTTAATTTACTTAAAATATGGATAATGGGGCCTTGAAAAATGCATGCAGCTCTTTGGCTCGTTTTCGTTTTCCAAAATTATCATTGACTAATTAAAATTTAGAATAAAAAACTGATCACTGCCTGCTTTGCACAGATTGAAACTGATGAAACACTAACTTAGTTGTGTCACACTATTTTACAGCTACGGGCAGCGGCGGTGAAAGGTAGGAGCGACACAGACCCAGGGCGCCACAACAAACGTTTAGATATACATATTCTAAGTTTTTATTAAGTTTTTCTATTTTTATTTAGATCAAAATATAAATTATAATTTCTATTTCAGTCTCGTACATATTAAATACAAAAATGAATTTAAAAATGTACAAATTTATTGATTGTATAATAATATTCAGTCTTCTTTTGGACTGCAAAATATATAAAGCATCATATTTGCATATATTTGCATATAATTAACAAACAAAGTCCATTCTTCTGTCTTGTTTGAAGACGCTGTTTCGGAGATAGTTTTTTAAATAATTTAACGTAAAAAATGATCGTTCAGCAATAGGTTGTTTACTGGTAACGTTACTAATATAACAGCTTTCATAGAAATATATTTGATTAAATTTCTTACACATCTGAAAACATCTATAACTGATTTTGTTGGCACATTTAGATATTCAATGGCACCATGACTTACAAACTTAATTTGTTCGGTTCGTATCTTAAAAAGTATGGTACGTACTTAAAACCCAATGGGAAATCAATTAATCTGTTCCCAGATTAAAAAAATAATAAAGCAAATCCAAAACATTAAAAAAAAAACTATTTTCAACTAAATAAAGAAAATTCAAAGAAATTGAGAAAAAGTTAATAGAAGCATTTTTTCTCTAAATATGTGCATCTTGTATACCATTGCATATTAATTTGTATTTATGAAATTTTCTGTTTCACATGATTAGTATGAAAATCATCTTCCTTTAAATTGTAAAAAATGAACAACTTTCTTGTGTCTGGTTTTGTGGTTCAGGAGTTTTCGATTTGTTACTGTTACTGTAGTAGTAGCCTGTTTATATCCTGTTTCTAGTACTAGGGAAAAAAGTTAATGCAAAACAGGCTTTGATTCATTTAAAAAGAAAGTATTTAGAGGTCAAAATAGGATTTGAAATTAGTTTTTATCTCGAAAAGTTCGTATTTCGAGAGGTTTGTAAGTCGAGGTACCACTGTATCAGCAAATTTACATATCCATATAATTAGTATTAGCTTAAAATGTAAAAATATTTGAATTGTAACTATCTAAATCAAATGAATATGTTTACAATAAGATTGCGAGCACCTACCCCTCCCTTTTCGGTACGCCACTGCATATTGTAACAAAAGGGCGCAGTTTGGCGGGTTTGCCCCGGGCGCCAAAAGAGCTAGCGCCGGCTCTAGCTACGGTTAACAATGACACAAATGTCAAGCCGACACATGCACTACAATTTTATCTTGATTTTACTCTTGATCCACTCTTCAAATCTAAACTCCTCTCTAAAAACACCAAGATCATGATCATATAAACTATAGTACATCTCATACCTATTTATGGCCCTGAAACATGGTCATCACCAAAAACTCGCAGTTTTTGTAAACAAAATATTACACCGAATCTTTGATCTCATTAAAATAAATGGTAAATTAATTAAGTTATATTTTTTTACGCAAATCATCTATGACTATTATCGAAATAGCAAATGAAGATCCCATGAGTCTGAATCAATATCAATATTTTTATTCTAGGAAAAACATTCTAAATCACTTCCTTTCTTCTTGTACTACCTCATAAAACATTTCTCTCCAATAACTCTTTTATCTCGTCCCAATAAACCTTCCATTTTCTTCCAAAATAACGTCTGATATTTTATTAAACTTAAATCAACAACACATAATGATAAACTACAAAATTCATTACTAGAACAAAACGGCAGCGGCTTTCATCTGGGTCATAAAATCGGTATTGTTCTAAGTAAACAAGCTTCACTTGATAGCTTCTTAACGCTGATATTTAAATACAAAGGTTGTTTGTAAAATATCTCTAGCTTTATGTAGTGCTTTATGTAGTCTACTCTAAAAGTATACTTCTCGTCTAATCTACTCAGTAAAGAAATACAGAAAATGAACCCTAGAACAACACTTCATTCTGCCTTTCTGAAACGATGCATTGGATTCCCGGAGGACCTCAGAATTTTTTATTCGATATCGAGTTTTATATTACAGATAGATTAAAATTTATTTTTGTACTATATTTTAACACGTACAGTACAAAAAGTATGTACTGTCGTATGTATTTTTATGTAAAAAAGAGGTATTATCTGTCTCATTTTGTAATACGAAACTAATAAGGAAATCTCATTTTTTATGTTGTATATTTAAAATATCATCTTAGGGTGGTAATTCTGAAGTGGCACCTTTCAAAATATTTAACATGTCTATCACAATTTTGACATGTCAATCGCAATTTTGACATGTCAATTTGTTATCTGACATACATAGTTTTTGAGTGAATATAACCTTGATATAATAAAACTTAACCAAATATTTAAAAGCCAGGTTTACAAGTTCACATGTTTCCATAAAAGTCTATTTACACCACACAGTCACCAAAGTAACCAGATCTAGTTTCGTATTACAAAATGAGACAGATTATAGGCTTTTTTTACATAAAAAAAGCCACCGCCCCACTTTTCGTAACAAACATAGTAATAATAGTCAATAAACAGTCAAACTGAGTAAATATTTGTCTTAAATCATGAATCATTCAACTAAAATACAAAACTACAAATCAAGTATAAAAACTATAAACAAAATAGATATAAACAAGAAGTAAAGAAAGGTAGATGATAACAATGGATAGAACACGTGCTGAGGATAAGAAGATAGTGAAGCATAATAAGAAAAAAGTCGTTAGATCGTTGGCCATGCAACATTTTGCATGAACTAAACTGTACAAAATTAGATTGCTGCAATAACTTTATTTTATTTAAATATTAAATCACTCTTTTGTAAGGTGACCTTATTTTTAGTTCAAAATTCGGGACGAGAACTCATTGACGGGGGGGGGGGGGGTTAATTCAAATATAATTGTTTAATTCATTTTTTTCAATACAAGTTATATACAATAAATAATTATAATTTGTAATAAATAAAAATTTCCAATCACAGATTATAATTAGTTGACAAACAGATAATTAAAAGATTACCTTAAAATTACAGTATTTTTTTAAATGAATTCTAAATTTATTTATTAAAATTACTCAGCAGAAAACTTTTTATATCTTTCCGAATTATGGATCTTTTTGAGTAGGTCTCTATTGCTTTTAATGTATCTACAAGAAGTTGAGTCTTGTCACTTGTTCCAAAAACTGTTCATCAAGGAAAATACCCCTCCGGGAGATTTTATTTAGTTCAAGTTTTGTAAAAATAATTTTAGTTGAAATATATTAAAAATAAATATTGAAAATAAGTAACTTTTCTAAAATTCGGGACAAAAACCTCGAATTCAAGACAAATATTACCTCTGAAAAAATTCGGGTCGCAAGGTGGAAATTCGGGACTGACCCGTTCAATTCGGGACGTATGGTCACCTTATCTTTTGGCTAATTGCCGAAGAAGGGAAATAAAAAAATCTCTCTTTGACCAGCATAGCATTTCCGTTATGCGGGTTGCAGTACAGTTCTCCAAGGGGTAAACTATTTCAACGACCAACATTGACGAATATCAGGGCCGGCGCGAGGATCTTTGGTGTCCCTAGACAAGATATAATTCGACACCCTCTAAATAAGTTTATTCAGTAAATAATTAAAATATAAAAAATATATTGTTAGTACACAGCACCCGTTACAAAGTAACTTAATCTGTATTTTAAAATGCTGTTGTATTCATTGTTTACCAACTATAAAAGTAATTATGTTTAATTCTATGAAATATTTCAAAAAACCTCGATTCAAAGACAAAGGCCAGCGAGAGTATGAGTGTTACGTGTTTAAGTGTTAAAGTAATCGATGTTTAGGATGTTTCTAGATTATATAGACCAGGGGTGGGGAACCTTTATACCATGAAGGTCAATTTTAATTTCGAAGACAGTAATAAGGCCGCAAAATAGACCTTCTTTCCTGGAATAGTTCTCCCCATGCAATATATACCTACCTACCTGTATTTTATAAACGCACTATAAATAAAAATAAGGACAATAAATGATAATTTATCAAATTGTTATTTAAATGTAATTTTATTAATATTCATCCTAAATCATATTATTTAATTTAACAATATGTATATTCATTCAAGAAAAACAATTATGACTTAGAGTATTCAACAATAATAAAAAATTATCATATCAGATTAGAGCACCATTTACAGATCCAAATAACTAATTTAATTGGACTTTTTGGTTTGTTTTTTACTTGAAATCAATTGGATGTCAGGCTGCAGCTTCGTAACACGTAACTTAAGTTGATCTTCAAATGATAATCAGTTATTTGAGTCCTTAATTGGGTCTTAATTTGTGTGAGATATGAAAAAATTGATTCGCAACAGTAAGTAGTTCCGAAGCAAGAAAGCAGTCGACGAGCATGTTGACGTAAACGTGGGTATTCAATTGCGTTTTTCCAAATATCAACAGGATCTTTCTTTGTATCAAAAAGAGACTTTATTATGTTATCTTCACCTAGCTCCAACAATTCCATTTGTAGTTCGCTGGGTGCTTCTGAGGCATGAATCATATGTGGCTCAAAGGCTAATTTCATTGCTAGGGTATGTTCTTCAAAATCAGAAAACCTTTCAGCTTATTCTGCAATTAATAAATCCAAAACAGCTGTGTAATCCTTAAATGCTTCAGATGATGCAGATTCGTGTTCATTTAATAATTTTATTAACTGCGGGAAATGTTCTTTAGATATTTCCGATCGAGAGAAGAGAGTTTTTTTTCTGCTGGACTAGTAACTGAATTAATATTTGTGGTTTTAAATTTGACAATGAAAACGTAAATAAGTAATTAATTTGTAAAAATATATAAAAAGTATGATAAGGGCGCAAGGAAGATTTCAAAAGGCCGCGAGTTCCCCACCTCTGATGAAGACCAATTGTATTTAGATTATTACCATAGATTTTTTTTTTTTAATTTAAATATAAATTCTTTAATAGTTGGTTGTTCTGCTTTACGCAGGTATTTATTTTGAATAACCTGCACGTTATTTAAATAACTGTTATTTAATATTGGTCACTGTATTTTATAACAGTAATTCAGCTGCAATACTTGGCAACCGAGCGTAGTAATCAGACTGTTAATATTATGCGTTGCCATTTTTACTTTTTTAATGATATTATTAATGCGTTATTTCTAAATAAATTTACTATAGGTCAGTCAGTCAACACACTTCGTCATTTTCCGTCACAACTTCAATGACAAACTTAGTGGTGAAAAAATAACTAAATTGATTTTTGTGCATTTAAATATAGTCTAATATTGCTCTTCACTCTATTATTTTACTAAAACATACCAATTTAAAACATATTTAGTTTGTGTTCGATAGTCATTTTGAAGATTTACAAATTTTAAAAGTTTTTATTTAATATATGAACATTTGTATTGGTGTCGCTAAATTTTATAATGTTTACATTTTCCGACATTTTATAATACATTTTAATTTGTTTTGACACTTGTGTTCACATATATAACTTATAGTAATTTCTAAAAACCTTTTTAATTTAGTTGGTTGTTTATTTAGCAGTTTTGTGTTTAGTTACTTATTTTCTTATAGATTTCTGTTTGATATTGTAGTGCATAGCTTTTTAGGTTAAATTCAACTTATTTCTATTTTCTTTTCTTTGATCATATTTTTGGACCACATCAGTCCTTCAAACATATTAAAAGTCTAGAGTTGTCCACCGACCTCACGTTCTCGTATCTTAAGTCAGCTGGTTTGAGATCGGAAACAGAAGGTTTTGCGTTTGCGTGTGAGGATAGTGTTATAAATAATTTGGCGTAAAGGGCCCGCATATTCCAAATAGCAGAATCCACACTCTGTAGGTTGTGCCGCTACCAGCCTGAAACGTTTATGCACATTTTGTCTGTTTGCCCATCTCTTGCAGCGTTGAGTTACGTGTCTCGACATAATGCTAATCTTCGCGTGCTCTTCTACCATCTTAGACATGCCTATGGTATTGACCAAATACCGGTTATGCCGTACGTCCCTTTTGACATCGGTGGTGGAAAATTCCAAGTGCCAAATTTATTGGAATTACTCCTTCCCCACCTCGAGGTTACTGACAGCCACTGAGCCGGACATAACCCTCCTGGATATCGAGACCAACCAGATGTTTGTGATCGTATTCTTAAGTCTAGCTGAGAAGAATATCTCTCTCAAGGAGGAGGAAAGGAGGTCCAACTATATGGATCTCTTATGCGAGCTTTGAAAGCTGTATCCAAGGTATAAAGTTAAGCTTGTAGTCCTGATAGTTGGTCTTTGCCCGGCTGTTTTATAGATCTTTAATTTTTTTTTTTTGTTATTTCTAAATTTTTGGTTCGAATTTCATGCACATTTTGCAATGTGATGTTGATTTTTATTTATATATTTTAGCACTGCTAATTTATATATCTGTTCTAAGGTCATTATTATGGATTCTTCTTATAACTGTTCAGAGGAATAATTAGAGGTCTTCTTAACAAAATTTTAATATATATATATTTTTTTTTTATAGTGGTTATTATTTTTGAATATATATTTGCAGAACCTTTCTAGGTTGTGATACCATATGATATAACAGATTGTACAAGTCCATAATAGTAACTGTAAATAAATAATGTTGGTAGAATATCTCTTAGCATATTAATAATAAATAGAAGTATTACTTTTCTAATTTTATTGAACAGGCTACTCGTATTAACGTGTACATCTAACATGGTTATCTTATAGTCAAACCTAAGTATTAAATTTTCTTTGTTTTTTTAATTTTTATGTTGTATTTGTATTTTGAGTTAAATTGTAATATACAAATGTTTGAAATGATACACAGCAACAAATTTATTTGATGGAATTTATGTTGCTAGTTTTTAGTAAAAAATAAAAAGGGTTTGTTAAAGGCATATCATATTTTATAGTTATATTTTTTTGTTTAGTTCAATTTGTTCCCCTAAAAAGTGACACATGTTTTATCGCCATTATAAACCGTATAACCTATTTATATATGATCCAGACACATCAGCTTTTTCTTCACATACATAAATTGCTTAAAAATCACCTAAACCCTATATTTTTATACTGCCTACTATGCATCAAGTTTATCTCCACTCCTCACCATACAAAACTCTTCAATCTCTCACAGGAAATATGTCACATGTTCCCTAAGGAAGATCAACATTTGACGAAACACAGTCATTTGAATTGATGGATCTTCTCATTGTGAAGATAAGCTCAACTGCGCTGCATAAAGATGACGATTTTGTGAAGAATCTATGCTAATAATTGATAATATCTTTGAAATTATTTTGCAATGGTCCAATATTAATGCGGACACCGTTATTTTGGGCTTTTGCCGTTGCTAGTAGTACTAGGCTACAATAGTATAATATAATGAGTATTAGTATCAAATTAGTATCAATAGAAAGATGCTAAACCCTTAATGTATGAGGAAAACAAGTGCAAAAGAAAACCGAAAGAGTCTGCATTGATTGAAAACTGTGGAGATGCTGTCAGCCAATCTAGCAAAGAATTTCCACAACTCTGGCTTTCTATTATTCAAAACAACCTTTCTTATCCTTAGGTCACTAATCCGGTAACAAACAACTCATTACCACACAATAATGTGACAAATAATCTTAGTCCGGTCATTAATATTCCGCATGTAGTCCCGTCACTACTTATAACTGACTCCAACCGCCCAACCAATAGCAATACACCTATAACCTGGTCCCACTCTTACTATACCCGGTATAAAAACTCGAAGTAAATTGAATATTTATCACTTCTCGTGATCGATGAAAGAAGACGGAAACAGATTGTTGTGCAGTTCCCGAAACGTCCGAAAATATTTTATATAACTCATGAAGTATTATATCTTTTTGATACTAATACTCATTATATTGTAATATTCTAGCTTAGTACTATCAGCAATGGCAAATTTCCAAAATAACGGTGTCCGCACTAATAATTGAGGGTTAAACTTAAAATACCATGGGTTTCGCATATCTTAATTACCTAAGGAGTTTGGCGGATAATACGAAGGTTAATCAAAAATATAGTGAACTATCGTCAAAAAAATCTATCAGATTTTATTTAGAAGTTAACTTAAACGAGATTTCATATATATATATCGTTGTTTTTTAATACTGTTTTATAATATATAGTGGTTTAACAATATAAAATTACAGAATTACAGTATTCACATAGTATCAAAGTACTGGAAATAGATATATATGAATCTCCATATCTCAATATGGACCAATTGACAAATGAAGGCAGGAAAAATGATTGCCGCTGGACCATCTAATTAGACTAGTTATTGCTATAATCATCTTATAGGTTAATCTAAACGTATAAGTGGAAGTAGAGAAATCTAGTAACTTTAACGATTGAATGGGTCTTTCCGCCATTTTGTTTAAACTTATTAAATCATACTTACTTTGAACATATTTAGGTTAGGTGAAATGTTCTTTTAAAATGACATTTTCATTACATTTTGATTTTTTTGTGTTATTCTTGACACAGTTGTTTCATTTCTTAAATTTTTATGTCTTTTTAAAATGTATTATATATTTTATTTTTTATATTAAATGCCACTTAATATTAAATGCCAATATGAAACATGAAATAACGTGGACAAGCTCAGACTATATGAAGCATAGGTCTACAATAATCTTCCGCCATTTAGACCTTTCCTAAGCTAGGTGTTCAAGCTGCTGTCATGATTTGCCCCTTTTACTAGCTTCTTTCATGTTTAACCTTAGCCATTTATCTGTTGGTCTGCCACATCCACGGCCCCCTTGTGGGTTTTAATCTGGAGCTACTTTTCTATCGTATGAAGGATTGTATCGATGTGTATGACCTATCAATTGCCAATTTCGTTGCTCCCAACGGGAGGCATTGTTGATAATGTCAGGACAGAATATGCATAATAGTCTACGCAAGCAGGAGTTGATGAAAAATTAAAGACGATGAATAACAATTCGTGTTGTTTCCAAGTCAAACATCCATACAGTAGTCTGGGTAACATATTAGAATTGAATAAACTAATTTTTATAGACCTTGCATATTTGGAAAGAACTCCAAAACGTTCATCAGCATACTGAAAGCATATCAGGCCTTATTGATTCAAATTTTAATGTCTTCTATCTTCGGAATATATATTTGTTAGTTAAAAAATGTTGGCACATAGTAACAATGACTACGCCATCCAGCAACCAGACTCTGTGTGGACTTTCTTCACTTACTAGATACCTAAACCATGACGTGTGTGAAATCATACTTCGGATAAATTTTTATCTATACATATACCTCGTTATAACGGCCCTTCAGGTTCCAGGCAAGTACCGTTACCAGAAACAGTCTACTATTCCAAGCACGGTCTTGTTTCACTTATTGATGCATGTACTGCAGTGCAATCGTCATTTACGGACATAACTGACAAAATGGTACATTTGTAACTAAAAGAATTACTATAGACTACATTTTAAGTTATTCTTTCACAAGAAAGATGCCATGTCACGGCCGCTATAGCCTGTACAGGAGGCGTTATGGAAGACATAGTGGTAATGTACCTATAGGAAGCTGTTATAGTGAGTTGTCAGTAATAGAGTTGATGATATTCGAGGTATGCCTGTATTCTGCTAGAAAATACCAAATCGTCCTTATAGAAAAATTTAGGCCAGCATGGCGCTTATGTATTTTTTAAGTATTTAGGTTTCCATTTGCATTTTAAAAATAATACAAGTTAATAAAAGTAGTTTTTAAATTAAACGAATAAAAATGAATTATTTCGGTTATAAAAAGATTTTATGGGTTATTAAAAACTTTATAATTTTTCCTAAAAACTATTTCGCAACCTAATGCTTGAGTAGTTAAACTATGTACGGAAATAAAAACTATAATAAAAACGGGAAAGTTATAACATGTCCACGTCATTCACCTTATTAATCAAATAGGCCTTATATTTCCGTGATAACTTTTTATATACTTCCTACTCTGTCTTAATAAAAAGATTAATTGAAATCTTACATATTTACAAAATGCTGACCAGCACACGGAATCACGGGAAGCGATAAGAGAAAAAAACTAATAGCCCTTGTACCGATTAGGATCTTGCATGATGAGCGCATGTCAAGTTACAGTATTGAACTGACTTCAGAACTGTGAGCGACTGTAGCGTGGCGACATCTAGACGATAGCGTGTGGCGGCGCCAACGGACATTCCCTGAACTAAAAACTCCAACAAATCACAATTTGAAATGACGCTAGGTCCACTTGAACACATTTTAAATGTTATTGCTGCATTATCATTTTAGTTTTTTAATCATTTATTTGCATTTTTGTTTGTTATTATTTTCAGCGCATATTTTCACGATATGAGTTTCAGTAGAGGAATTGTAAAAACTTTATTTCGACCGTAGGTTGTTTTGCATGTTGTTTCTTTTACACGAGAATTTCTGAATTCCAAATTACTAATTGATCCAAATACCTAAACAATATTTTCTTTTTATTAATATATATGTATATACATATATTTATCTATATATATATATATATATATATATATATATATATATATATATATATATATATATATATATATATACATATAGGGGCGTAACTCGTTGAGCCTATAGCTATTTTGCATTTCGGTTCGTTGCAGTTCGCTTAATTGTAGTTCATCAGGGGTAATGGGTACAGTTGCGGGCCAACGGGCAGAAATGGCATAAGCTTACCTATTCGTTTTACATGCATGACCTGAAAGTTTATTCCTTGAAGCAGTGGGATCTACAAGACGCTCTGAACACTGTCCAAAATTATAGCAAGTCGGCATGAAATTTGGCTGAACAAATAAGTAGTCCTACATATAAAACGAGGTCGAGGTGTAGGTAAAGACGCAGATGTTTAACAGGTCGACTAGAAAATCATCATTCACCTAGATGTTGTCGAAACTTACACGTTCCTGTGTATTGCTCAGAGCAGACTCCAAGTTGCCCACTCTGCAAAAATTTCACTCCGCAGCAGGCATAAGTCGCTATTTAGAAGTATCGAGTCCTCCAAACTGGTTAGGCGGAAAAATACATCTGTCACAAATATGATTGCTAACCCAATACTGTCCTTATTTTTTGGCGTCTTTAAATGGCACGTCAAAGAGTTACAGTCCTTGGACATAGCTACCAGAAAACTAATGAACATCCACCCAAGCCTACATAAGAAATCTTCTTCCTGCGTATTTATCTCAATTATCAAGGTAGAATTGTTCGGGGTTCCACTATTTGAACAATAAGAAACGGTGATCCCCTCGTGCAACTTGCCACTAGCCATGAGTTTGCTGGAGAAGGAGCATTTCTATTTCAAGCGGTGCGCAAAGCAGCCACTAGTCTTGGATTGGCCTAATTAGCCGATCGAAGATTCACTGGTACTCCAATGTTAAATGAGGAATACAGACATGTCAGCGAATTTATTAAGAAGTAAGAGCAACGCATGTTCATGGAAGAACATATAAGCAAACAGCTACACTCGACGTACTCACAAGTTATCTGGAACCAATATTTGTCCCGGAACTTGATGTGTGCCTTCCTGTGTTCGACAGGCCTAAGATTAAAGAATTAAAAGGGTTTATTTTTACATGTCAGGATAGGGTGTTAGACACGCTCAGTAAAAAAAATGCAGCAAATCATTCCATATACCTGTAGAGAGTGCAAAACATTCCCTGAAACTCTTACGCGTTTATTATCTGCATGCCCCTTCTACGCCGTTTCATACTACATTTACCGGCACAATGCTGCTCTATGCGTTATCCTACTACCACTTGAGACAATACCATGGAATTGTCACAACTCGCATCGCTTCATATGCTCAAGGGGATGTAGAGTAAGTGGTGAAAAATTACAGATGCGCAAGAATCGGCGCAAGCAATGTGCACATTATTACACAGAATGTGCATCAATCTTAAAATTTTTGTCATTAATATTCTCATCAAATATGTACTATTAGTACAGACCTAACGATAAGACATTCTTGACATCTTTCATCTACCAATTTTTGTCTGTTTGCCTGCGATATGTCGTATATGGCACAACAACCAATAATTACATTATGTAGTAGCAAATTCAATCAGAAAACATTCTATGTGATAATATTAATACAATCATTCAATAAATTAATGCATATATAATATTAAAATAAATAAGAACAATATAAATATATCAGATAAAATAGAATAAAATATATAAAAGAAATAAATATATAAAAAGCTTATGCAGGTCTTCATCGTTTCCAGTGAAGCAGTATAGAAGGCCTTCTTTAACACTGCGTTGCATAGTTTGTATTAATGCTCCGCATTGGCATTTACGGTCTTGAATAAAGCCCCATATATGCAAAATATTTACACATCTGCATTGTCTTGAGCGGATTCTATTTAATTTGACCAAAAGGAAACAGCAGAAGCAGAAGGGCTTGTGACAAACACAGAAAAGACGAAGTACCTCAGGGCATCGAGAACACCTCAAAACGGATGCCCTCGGAAGCACCGTAAACAGCAACAGCAACATCACGGAAGAAATAACTTTAATAAACCTGTCTGCGAACAAAGCCTACTATGCCCTTAACAGTCTGCTCAGATCACGCTTGCTATCCCGGCACACAAAAATAAGATTATACAAGACCCTTCTTCGACCCATACTCTTACATGGAAGTGAATCTTGGACCCTTACACAAGAAAAAGAACGCCGGCTGAAAATCTTTGAACGTAAAATTTTACGGAAAATTTTTGGTCCTGTCCAAGAAGATGGGATATGGAGAATCCAAAGAAATGATGAGCTGCGTAATCTTTATAATGAATCGGATGTGATAGGCTTCATAAAAAGTTTCAGAACACGTTAGATCGGACACGTCATCAGAATGCCCAACAACATGCCAGTGAGAAGAGTATTCGATAGCGTTCCAGGCACAAACAGACCAAGAGGAAGACCTCGAATAAGATGGGTGGACAATGTGTACAAAGACCTGCAAAGAATCGATACGTGTTGTAAAAGCCAATTGATTGATTGATTGAGGGAGGTTATTGTACCACTCTTGCGTCCAAGACTCCCGAAGGTCGAGATTGTCTTTTAGTGCGGCACGTGGAACCTTCCTTAATTTAATTGGTAGGTTCCGCAAATACCTTTCCAAGAGGCTCGATTTTCCTTAGTTCGCCACTGGTGTCAAGATTTGTTAGGTGAGTTAATCCATTCTCTAAATGAATTTTACCTAACTCTATGATTACCTTTTTATGTAAAGGTAAAAACGTTGATCATTTAATAAAATTTAATTAACAACGATATGCATTTTTAAGAGAATAGTTTCGTTTCTTTTTTTGTTCTAATTTTAAATTATAAAAGTATTTAATAATTTATTAAAATACGAGTTATATGCAAAAAGTTTTCTCACAAGTAACTACTTTATTCACTGAGTTATTTATACAAATTTTCTGCGAACAAAGTTGTAGTTAAATGTATTACTTCTTCATTTCTTATTTATAAAGTTCTTTAGTAAATATTTTATCAGAAATTGAAATTCTATACAGTTTGTTTGAACTTTAAATAAACTTTGTCTAATTCCGTTTTATAAATAACGCCAAATAACATTTCCAATTCTGACAACAATAAGATGAAGAAGATAGTGATAGAATGATGTCTACTCTTCATAATTGGGTCGGAGAATCAAGAACGAAATTAAAATTTGTTATTTAACTAAATTTAAGTATTTGCTTTCCAACTTTTTTGTATACTGAAACAACATAAATTGAAACTTGTAAAACTATTAAAGGGATTAATAATAATAATAATAATAATAATAATCTTTATTAAACTTTAAAAAGGTACAAATTAAGGCAATGGAATGTTTAATTAATACACAGAAAATAATTGAAAAGTATTACATAGAATATAAAATTAACTGATGTATACCATTTTGTCATTAAAGAATTCTTGCAATGAATAATAGGTCTTTTCAAGTAGAACGTTTTTAAACTTCTTCTTAAATATAGAGGTTCTTTCTTGTCTGAGGTCTTCTGGGAGATGATTATAAATTCCTATGTTCCGGATTCCTATGTTCTGTCTTGATGAAGGGTTTAATCTGAGGAACTGTATGATTTTTCTTAGACCGAATGTTGTGGTTATGACATTGTTCTCTAGTACTTAGGATTGAATACATTTTCTTAATTTCCAGAGTTTGAATTAGTACAAATTGATCATAAAAAGTAAGAATATTGAGCTAGTTAATAGGTTTACAATGGCTAGTTCTTGAGGAAGCTACAATAGCTCTGACAGCCTTTTTCTGTAATTTAAATATCTTGTCTGCTTGGGGCATACCGCCCCATAGTAGTAATCCATATGACATGATGGAGTGAAATAAACTAAAATAGGTTTGTAGGGCAATTTGTTGATTTGTCACAGTCCTGATTCTTTTAATAGCAAATATTGCACTGTTGAGTTTCAAACCGATTTTGTCTATATGAGACTCCCCATATAAGACCGATTAGACTCCATGTCAACCTGGAATCAAGGTGCAGTCCAAGGAAAGTGCCTGTCTCATTACTTCCACATTGTTTATTAGATATAAAAGTTATAGTTTTGGTTTTGTTCTGATTGAGCGTTAATTCATTAGCTACAAACCATACTACTGCTGCTGCACCAGAATAAGAAATGGATGTTTTCTGTTTCAGAATTTCTGGATCGTTGTCACTAGTTCCTAATGTTGTATCGTCCGCAAATATAACAGGGAAAGATGTTACGTTGTCCGGCGGATCGTTTATAAATATTATGAAAAAGAAGGGTCCTAAGATCGAACCTTGTGGTACACCTTCTTCAATAATTGAGGGTTCAATGAATGAGGTTTTGTGACATATTATCTGTTTCTTATTTGTTAAATAGGACTGTATGAGACTGAGAGGAGTACCTCTGATACCATAATACTCTAAAAATGAACGCAGAATCGTTGTCACTTACTTGATAGCTACGAAATACAGAAATGTGTGAAAAATCACACTTAATTATACTTTTTAAGTAATCTGGTTAGCAAATGTGTGTATTTTTCCAGATATTATTATTTAAACTACAGGTTAGTTTTAGGCTTATACTGAAATGTCGACTTTAATGCTGCAGCGGACCTGACAATGTTCCTTTGGTGTAGACACGCCATAAAAAGCCCGTTTTTAGCCACGTTGATGGTTGAACGTTTGAATGCTCTAGATATGCATATAGATTTACTGCACGTGCAAGGCAATACTATCGAAGAGTCACTTAGAGATCATGAACAGACATTATTTGAGATCTTGGCGATATATTTGACTAACAGATGATTTTTCAGCGTCATGTTAAACATGTTGTGAATAGTGTTATAAAAAAATCGGGTTTGTGCTTCGATTTACAAAAGGCTTTCATCACAGTCAAACGTACACAATACTCTTCAAATGCTTGGTAAGAACTGCTCTGGAATATGGTTGGGTGATATGGTCATCATATCACAGTAAATATATTAGTAGCATTGAGACTGCCCACTTGCGGTATTATCTTTTGTTGAAATGCGTTTGACATGAGTTTATCCTAAATACATATCAACGAGCAGCATTTTATCTATAGTATAATGTTAGAACTCTGTCTGGGAGGAGAGATACGATATCGATGGTATTTTTTCAAGATATTTAACAACTACGTTGACTGTTCTGACATCTTGTCCAAAATTTTTCTAATAGTACCTTTCTGGGCTTTCAGAATCAAAGACACAATCTTTACATGTAAAAGAGCGACTACCATGCATTATGAAATGAGTCCGTTACTCCGCATGACATCATTATATAACAGTATTCTCGCTAAAAACAGATCTGCTGATTTGTTTAATATGTTGACTGTGTACAGAATATAATATTATGTTAACAGCTGACTTATTAAACTGCAGATAGATTCAGGCTGCCGTTGTAATTTGTATAGTACGTCTGGCCTTGCTTGTATTTGTGAATGTCTTAAATATGTTTTGTAACTGAAAGCAAGTTGATGTTTGTATGTATGAAATTGTTTTTTTTTTTTTTTTAAATATTGTTGATGATTGAGTATATTAGTATGTATGTATAATGTACGTTTGTCTACGGACACAAAATGTTGTTTCCAAAGAAGTAAACAAATAAATATCTCATATTTGTCCTTCCAACATTTTTTTCCGGAAGACTCGTTGGAGCACTAGTGTGCATTCGCGTTAAGTGTCCTATTCATCCTTAGTTTATGGATTTTTATAACTTTGACAGAACTCAAAATTGTATCCTTGACGTCATTCATCACGTACACAGATATCTCAATGTATATATATGTATGTGCCGCAGAATCTTCCTTTCAAAACTACCAAGTGCATTTTCTTCTTGCTTTGATATTTACCATGATTCAGAACCATATGCCTGTATGTAGTTTTGTTAATAAGTGTATTTAATAATAATAATTTCAGTAATCTCTAGCACTAATGTTTTGAAGGTAGCTTTGACGATTTTAAAGTAATATATGTAATACATGCATTCAGTAAACTCAAAGAAATGATTCTCCTCCTTGATATTCAGAGTCTGTTCTCCTCTTTGGATGTGAGACATCCAAATGCAACTAGTGGCATTTCACAAAAATTCCAAATCTTCATTATCAAATTATTTCGCAGAATATTGCGGATTAGACAAAAATCTTCAGCATAGATCTTTAAAGCCAAATTGTACAAAATGAGACTCTTGAAGTAATAGAAACAAAACTTTTAAAATTTAACTGTTCAAATCAGTATAAAAGTTATAATTTCAGCCTTCATTTCTATAATATTGAATCACTAAAAAAAAACAAGGATGTCGAACGATTTAATATTCTTTATTAAAACTGTTAATAAAATTGTAGATGATCAATCAATTATCCCTTTTTTTAATCTTCTTAAACGTAGATGCTGTTTACTAAGCATATTTGTTTTAAAATTTTAACACGGTGACGTTAAAATTGCTAGTTAACGTTCTATAACAAGCGTCGACCAAAACAGTGGCTTTAGTAATTAACACTGGTGTTTAGTTTGCAAAAATGTCTGATCCTATTTTCGTAAATATCATGTTGAAGATTGGCACACATAGAGGAACAATCAACATATTACAATGTTGTCCTGATAAATAGTAAAAATATCAGTGAATATTTTAACAATTTTCGAAAGAATAGTTTTCGGCCACCATTAGAATCATATTAAGTGCGTAGTAGTATATTATTTTGTCAGAACTGCTATATAATACTCTTCTGGATTGGGAGGTACTTAACTGTCGTGTAATGAATCTCATTGTTATGCAAAATATACATGTAGTTATTTTTTTCGGGCATAATACAATCTTATATGCAGCAAATCTTTAAATTAACTCCATTTTCGATATCAACGACTTATATATACCCGAAATTGGTATACAACTTAACAAATTTAATATTAATAGCAAAATTCAATTTTCGAGCATTTTTACGAAAGCGCATCATTTAAGACCTGGTGCTGTGGTCAAACCTAAGCAAATAATTGCATTCCGGAGCATCTTACTTAAATGTCATAATATATAGCCATTCCGGCCGGATTTCGGCCGCTATCTTAATTTCGGCACCCCTCGGAGAAAAAGTCCGCGCATATTTTTGTAGCCAAAGATATGCCCTAAAGATTTAGGAAGAATTGAAACAAAATGTTAATAAACGCAGATTTGCAAAATTCTGCACATATCCTTGTAGCCAAAGATATGCCCTAAGGATTTAGGAAGAATTGAAATAAAATGTTAATAAACGCAGATTTGCAGTGATAGAGTATATCATGTCTCCAATTTGGGAAAAAATCTATCAAAATTTAAAATTTTCGCTATTTTAATAACAGATTCGTACTCTACGACATTAAATTAATAGAAAACAAGCAATATCATACGAAATTCGTTAACCATTTCGGAAATCACTTTTTTGCGTCACAGAATGAATTATGGACGGTATCTAATAAACTAATTGGCAGATATTCACTTACGATGCGGAAAATTTTAGCTAAAGGTCCATTCTACAAATATTTATTTAGCTATTTCGTTCTATCATAAAAAATAATTATCATTATTGTACTTGGAGCGCTATTCTCGCCGCCATCTTGAATTTGCCTCACTTCACAAATAGGTGCTGCGGGTCAAAATGATTTCATTTTTGTAAAGAACACGTGTGCTAAATGGAATTTCATTATCATCAAGTGCAGTATCAACGTAAAATATGGTGCGTAGGTACTAGACTATATACATTTTCAATTACCAGACGCAAGTTCAAAAAAAAAAATATATATATATATAAAGAAAATAAATGGAGTATTGATGAGCAGTTTTTGTTTTTGCTGAGACATAGTACTTATATTCAGTACTTAAATTATAATCCTCTGAAAGCTACAAAAATCACTTATGCCTTTGCCGTGCTTCACAATATCGCAATACATCGGTATTTTATTTGAAGAAGTAATTGATGACAATGATAATGAAGATTACAACAATGTTATTCAGCATAATCCAAGTTGTAACAATTAGTTTATACTTTGAATTTCTTATGATTAAAATGTTTTCCTTCATGCATTCAATCAAATGGAAACTAGTTACAAGAAGGCATACGAATTAGAAATAGCGTAATAAATCAGTAAACTTATTAATTATATAATAATTAATATTAGAAAACACCTTTATAAAAATAAAATATATTAACATTTTATTCAAAAATGAGAACTGATATAATGTAGCCCTGTTGCGCAACATCAACTTGAAAAAAATAAAATAAAAAAAACTAAAATAGAAAACTGAAAATGTATTGGTTATGTTTTACTTAGAGACTTAAAGGGACTAAGAAAACCTAAATGTATCTTAAAATATTTAACAAATTTTGGCAGTAAATTAAAACCATCACCCACAACAGGTCAAGATGTAAATAGTTCGTTATAGCCCTATGCTATTATGTATACTACCACCAATTAGCGCAAACAAAATGCTTTCCATATCACTCAAAACGCAAACACGAATATTCATTATTTTTACAGCTGACCATAAAATATTTGACGGTGAACCAGACCATATAACCGTAGTTATAATAAATTAATAGTAATAGAAATAAAATTGAAATGATACTGAACCATGATTTCGCAATTAACAAATAATGTGGTGGCGGCACACAATATTTCATTCAACTGCAGAGCACTCCACTAATTAAAAACAATACTTTAGCATTCCAAACTGAATTTAAGCTTAATAACCTTGGCAATATTAACCACATGTTACATATTTTCATTGTCGCTATGTTCAATATCACTTCATAGATATCGTTATTTTCCTCATTTTATTTAATTTTCCAACCGGTGAGCATGTAATGACGCTGGGAAAATGCGAATGCACAGACGGAAAATGGATTTATCTCTCCAATAACGTTTTCATATTCAAAATTACAAGCATAAAGCTGTTTTATTTAGTTACAGTCACGTTTCTTTCTGTGCAATTTTAATAGAATAAATATGAAATGTTTATTTCAGAACAAACGTAAAATATTATAGCGTAACTCAGTATTTTAAGATGAGCTTTTACGTAATACATTTTATTTTTAAATGTATATTTCTTTGTTGTGGCATTAGACACGTTTTGAAGAAATTTTCAATACGTATAAATTTACATTTTTTAAAGCTTGTGAAAAAGTGAAATTTTATAGAACAGAGCCGCCGCTAAAAGTCGTGGAGATTGGGGTAAAGATAAAATGTGAGGCCTAGCATAGATGAACGGCGGCTTCTCCAAAATATTTTATACACACACCGGTTAATTTAAAGGAATAGACATAAAAATCTAATTATATTCCCTGCAGTGTACATGTTGTTGATATCTCTCAAGTAATCTTCTAGTACGATGTTTTTTGGAATAATGTTCAATCGGGTTGAGGTCAGGAGAGTACGCTGGCCAACCCATTGTTGTTATACCCACTTGATTAAAAAGTCTGTTACACAGTGGGCGACGTGTGGGTGCGCATTATCCGGCGTTAGAGTGAATTTTTCTCCGATATATTGGGTAAAAGGTACAACATGGTCTTGAAGAATATCTCTGATGTACCTCTCTGCAGTTAACGCTCCGCCATCAGTCACCACTAACTCTGTGCGAGCTCCCAAACATATTCCACCCCACGCCATAATTGAACCTCCACCAAAAGACTGTAGTAGCAAAATTAAATTGTGCATTTTGTTCTCCTTGGCATCGATAAAATCTTCGTTCATTGTTTAGTAGAGCATTCAAAGCTATCTAGATATAGGCTACAAAATAATAAAATTAAAAAAAAACAATTTTCAATCCGTTCCTTTAAATTTTCCAGTGTGTGTATTTTCCTGAACTGGCGAGACTACAAAGCCCCACTTCTATAATAATAATAATAATAATAATAATAATAATAATAATAATAAGCACTGGATCTGGCGTAATTTCCGCGGCTGCATATCGCCAGGGTTTGGGATGCAGTCGTGTGTATTTAGCTCCACTAGTCTCTAGTATGACGCGGCTCAAAAGGTTGCTGAAGTTTGAGATTAGTGGACGCTTGTCAAGACCTGACAAACCCCATAATAATAATAATAATAATAATAATGCTAACTCTTTGATCTGCAGGATGCAGAAAGCAGTGCTGCTCGGGTCGCTCCGCATTGTGCGGGCACTGGATCTGGCGTAATCTCCGCGGCTGCATATCGCCAGGGTTTGGGATGCAGTCGTGTGTATTTAGCTCCACTAGTCTCTAGTATGACGCGGCTCAAAAGGTTGCTGAAGTTTGAGATTAGTGGATGCTTGTCAAGACCTGACAAACCCCATAATAATAATAATAATAATAATAATAATAATAATAATAATAATAATAATAATAATACGTGCTCTACTATCATCTTAGACATGCCTATGGTATTGACCAAATACCGGTTATACCGTACGTCCCTTCTGACATAGAATCGGTGGTGGAAAATTCCAAGTGCCGAATTTATTGGAATTACTCCTTCCCCACCTCGAGGTTACTGACAGCCACTAAGCCGGACATAACCCTCCTAGATATCGAGACCAAACAGATGTTTGTGATCGAATTCTCAAGTCCAGCTGAGAAGAATATCTCTCTCAAGGAGGAGGAAAGAGATCCAAGTATATGAACGTCTTGTCCGAGCTTAGAAAGCTGTATCCCGGGTATAAAGTTAAGCTTGTAGTCCTGATAGTTGGTGTTTTGGGTGGTATGAAAGCCTCCTATCGAAGGGAAATCGAGTCCATTCTCTTCGTCTGCAGATCATCTGCCAACTCTTTGATCTGCACGATGCAGAAAGCAGTGCTACTCGGTTACTCCGCATTGTGCGGGCACTGGATCTAGCGTTATTTCCGCGGCTACATATCGCCAGGGTTTGGGACGCAGTCGTGTGTATTTAGCTCCACTAGTCTCTAGTATGACGCGGGCTCAAAAGATTGCCGAAGTTTGAGATTAGTGGACGCTTGTCAAGACCTGACAAACCCCATAATAATAATAATAATAATAATAATAATAATAATAATAAGTCAATAATGAGTCCATTCTCGCCTGTAGATCTTCTGCCAACTCTTTGATCTGCAGGATGCAGAAAGCAGTGCTGCTCGGGTCACTCCGCATTGTGCGGGCACTGGATCTGGCGTAATTTCCGCGGCTGCATATCGCCAGGGTTTGGGATGCAGTCATGTGTATTTAGCTCCACTAGTCTCTAGTATGACGCGGCTCAAAAAGTTGCTGAAGTTTGAGATTAGTGGACGCTTGTCAAGACCTGACAAACCCCAAAATAATTTTTCGTACAATTATGGCAAAGAATATGCTTAATTCGCCACACCATATAACTTTCCTGACCAAGCGAAAATAGGCAGTAAACGTTATACACCAACCACGTATATAATGGATAAAATTTTAGGTTTTTGTAAAATTGAGAAGGATTTAATAAATCGATAGTTAGTGCATATTAATAAACGCATCAGCAGAAGCACAAGAAGAGCTAGATATCCAAATGAAAGATATTGAAGAATAAATGCAAATTATAATTTAAAAGATAGCAAATCAGCTGGAATTCCGACAGGGCTTGTGAAAATGTGATCCAGAAACCACAATAAAAACTATTCAGATATAACTGAGGAAGGTTTGGATAGAAGAAAGTGTGCTAGAGGAATAAAATAAAATGACTATAATTCAAATTCAAAACAAATGCAATAAAGAAGATCTTCGATTTTCAAAAAGCCATACAAATATTTTATGACAAATTTTAAAAAGCTAAATGGGATAGCTAAAAGATAAGTTCATTTAAATGACAAAAGTACTATATAGTAAATTTAAGACTACTTTAGAACATGAAGGGAACCTTGTTGATAAGACAGGTTTACCTTGGGATCCATGGCAACAACCTGAAGATCTGGAATTTGCAAAAAATATTTGTCTGATTATTTCAAAGATGATATATATTCAAAATAAGACGGAGAAACTAGCAACAATCGCGGAAATATTTGGACCGAAGATAAACACAAAAAAAAACTAAGATGATAACAGCAAATGTCAAGAAAGAAAGAAAAAAAAATGAGCATATACAGTGAGAAGATGATAAAGTCCAAAAACTAAATTATTAAGGTTCCATCACTGATGCAAAAGGAAGTTACATGGAAGATATAAAGATAGAATAATTAAAGCTTAAAATGGTTTCCGACACTAAAGAATATTTGGAATGCAGTTTATCTCATTCAAAGCACAAAAATCATTAACACAAAGGTTAAAAATATTTTTCTTTATGGAGCTGAGGCAAGGAGTAATTTAGGACACAAACAAATTGTAAATAATGGTTAGTAAATGCCTCAAAAAGAGTTTAGGCATAAATTGGCCATGCAGAATAATAATCGAGGAATTATGGGAAATGACTGGACAAGAGAAAATCAAAAAACAATAATGTATAGAAAATGGAGATGGAAACACTTTAAGAAAGTCATCCGAGAACATTACGAATTAAGGACTAGAGTTTAATTCACCCAATTAAAGAAAAAGATGACCAAATATGAAAAGGAAAACGAGTATTAAGAAATGAAAACATGAAAAAGAAAGTTTGACTTGGGCAGAAATAAAATTATGCAAAAAGATAGAAAATTGTAGAAAGAAACTATTTATAAAATAATGAACCGAACTCAACATTGAATGACGACAAGATGTTAAAGAAAAAAGTGCTCAGGACTACCAATCGAGACAATAATCCATGCTTAGAAACGCCTTATGGCGGCGCTCAATGGAGCATTGGAGTATGGTATCAAGAGGATACTGGTTTAAAGTAGATCACTGATTAGTCGGACCGAAATCCGCCTGAAATGTTTCAAATTAGTTCACGTATTTTCTGGAGATTTTGTTTGCTTCGATAGACTATAGGTATCTATGTTTTTTAATTTTATCAATGACATAGAATTATATCAATACAGCAGTTTGGGCAAGGTTTGTAAAATTCACAAGTTTTTAACAAGAGGTCTGAAATTAAAAAACAAATGACACCATACTAAATTTCAGACTGATTCATAGGTTAGTTTTTAGTTGGCAGCTAGTTGTATCACACGTGTTTCGTGTTCCTAGATAAAATGGTAAAGGAGCAATATCGATCCGTAATTCTCTTTTTATATTTGGATGGCAAAACATGCGAAGTTTGATGCTATCTATGGGAACTCTTAACCCTCTATGACAACCGTGAGATATTGGTTTAACGAATTTTAACGAGGTCGCACATCTGTTTTTGATGTGGAGCGGCCAGGCCACCCGGCAGACGTGGTTACCGAGGAAATCGTTAAAAAGTTCCACGACATGATTCTTGCTAATTGCCGAACTAAAGTGCGCGAAGTATCAGAAGCCGTAGGTGTGTCGTACGAAACGGCAATCAATATTTTACATGATAAGTTAAGTATGAAAAGGTGTCCGCCCAATGGGTGCCACGATTGGTCACGGTGGACAACAAGTGGATATGGCTGTTAATGTCGAAGAAGTGTTTGGATCTCTTTAACCGAAATTCGCAGGAGTTTTTGTGTCGTCACCGTTGACGAAACCTGGATACATTATTATACGACAGAGACCAAGCGACAGTCAAAATAATGGATTTTTCCGGGTGAATCTGCTTTGAAGAAGGCAAAGACGGTCCCATCGGCCGAAAAGTTCATGGCCACATTTTTTCGGGATTCGAAGGGAATAATCCTCATGGACTTTTTGCAGAAAGGAAAGAATGATCACGGGACAGTACTACAGTGAATTGTTGGACAAATTCGATAAGAAATAGAAAGAGACACGGCCCCATTTGGCTAAAAAAAAAAGGTGCTGTTCCACCATGATAACTTACCAGCACATTCATCCGGAATAGTCGCGGCCAAATTGCATGAACTGCGCTACGAATTGCTGCTGCGCCCACACACGCCCGATCAACACACCACACCACCACACTCGCCCGATCTGGTTCCCTGCGACTTCATTCTGTTCCTCAACGTGAAAACATGGCTCGGAGGAAAATTTTAGCTCAAACGAGGAGGTTATCGCCGAGACAGAATCGTAGTTTGAAAAGTTTGACAAATCGTATTTTTTGGAGGGGTTAAGGAAATAGCAGAAACCCTTGCGTTTTCATTCCTTACACGGGTACTTATTGATCTGCCATCGTATTTCGGACCAACCTAATGTGAACTAATTACTATTTTAATACATATTACTTCGTTATATATCTAGGTATTCTAAATAATTTCTAGAATTTTTTTGAAAATGAAATCATGAAAGAGAAATATAGAATTACAAATTACGTGATTGAAACAAATAGATGAAATTGATACAAATGAGATATTGATATAATTTTCTAAATCAAATAAATCGACAAATTGATTTGAACAGCATTCATTTATGTTGCGATTTTGATTATACTTTATCAGGGGAGATCTAATGGTTTTTATTATCATTCATGAATGTTAACTAGTAGGGAAATTTGTGATATAGTTATAAAATACATTCCTATTATAACTATCCAAATTTATTACTCTTCCAAGGAGAAAAGATTACAATAAATCTGAAGCTTTAGGGCGTTAATTTAAATTATTATGTAGTTTTCATGGTTCATGCGTAGATATAATTTCAAATATCAGTAAAATTTGGTATAAAGGCTTAAGCCAAAATTGTTGCTGTGTTCAATATTAATTCAATACTAGTAGTTCTTAGTGTGTTAATTGCCATCCTCTCCGTTGCTTGGCATCCTACTCTGCTACTAATTAGTCTACTGCCATGCCGCAAATAATCTTTGCTAGCCTTCTGACATCTATTTATTGTAGATATTCGTATATACAATAATCTTTTAGCTTTTATCCAAGAGATTTTCCTTTTTCACTATTTCACTATTTTCCTGATATGATTTTATTACATTTTTTAATAATATAAATTTGAGCAATTAATAATGAGTTATTATTTTCACCTTTTAAACAGGAATATATATCGTTACGTGGTTATAATAAAATATTAAAAAGTTATAATAAAGACGAATTTGGTTGCTATTTTAAATTAGTCTTGAACTAATTAAATATTAGACTTACACTAATCAATAGACAGTAATAACACAATTTTTTTTTTTTTATATATATATATAAAATACTCTTTATTTCAAGTTTTGTCTACATTTATCATAAATTCTTATATAATACATATAGATTATATAAAACTATTTTTCTATAAACTAAATAACATAAAACAATAATCATATTTATAAGTGTGTATATGACTGTGTATACACACACTTACACGCGCATACCAATACCCTCCCCATTTTTTCATCTTTATAACCTATTGTTGAAAAGGCTCTTTCTTTTACTGGGTATTATATTTCTTCTCTCTTCATGCAGTCTCGCGACGAAGTGACAGGTGACCATGTTCTCTCCTAAAATGTTAAAAATGTGATCTATGTAGAGTCCTTTTATCCATAATACTGAATTGTGAGGCTCTTTATTGCAGAAGTGAAAATCGGAGAAAATAACAAATTTGAATGATAAGACTTTTCAATCCAATCCGGTTAATATGGATAGTAGGTCAACAGTTGTATTCCACATCTATTTTGTGATCCTGCATTCTATCAGTCTATGTTTTACATCATCTACTGAAAAGGGAAAGAAAGAAACTGATTATTTCTTCTATTAGACCTGTGTAGCATTTAGTTTGTGGGGAGAATGTTATGAATTATTTTCAGCAAAATACATCTCTGATTTTGGTTGAGTATTTTAGAGTTTACATTTTTCCAGATGTTGGACTAGTTTACGTTAGGGTTTTTAGTCTGAAATTTGTGGACTGGAATATTCTGCCTAAGTTGTTCATATATTGCTTTCTGATTGGTAGTTGATTGAATTTCTGCTGGTAAGTAAGCTATGGTTTGAATGCGATATTTTATGTGTTGTAAATCATTTGGAATTTTTTTTATGTAAGGTGGGTTTTTTGGGCTGTAGCTGTTTATATAATTTTGAAGAAAGGATTTACAGAAATCATCACCCTGTCCGAATATATGTAGATTGGTTCTTTTAATAATGAGTGCAGCTGTTTTGTTTTCAATATTTATTATATTTAAGCCACCATTTCTGTAATGAATAGTCACTACACTTATTTTACAGGAATGATGTCAAGTCCCTGCTAAAAGGACACCTTCCTTCCAACTAGAACGCCCATAACGAGCACCACAAGCTTCATTTTTTATTTCGGCAGAAAGTCCAAGTATTTTTCTCGCTTTTTTACCAGCCTTATTTTTACAATACACGGAAATTTGATTACACACATCTCTAATTTTTCGTGTTCTTGCAAGATTATGTCGGGATTCGTTGCTTGAATCGGTCGAGGAGTGGCAATGGAGTAGTTCCAGTATATGCGGCATCTGTTTTCCATCAACTTCTCTATATCCCCTGGAACTAGGAATGACGAGAACTAGAAATGTATGGAACCGGGTACCCGTAACAATTACCCGAATATTATCCACTACCCCTTAACTACCCGCTACCCGATAATTACCCGCTATCCGATAATTACCCGTTAATTTCCCGCTACCCGTTAATATATAAAAATGAAAAGTAAGTATAGAAAAATTGATGTGAAGAGTGAATTTTGACGCATTTCAGGGTTTTGTAGGTATGTAATAAGTGTAAGAAACCAACAGAATGCTGAATGTCAAAAAATAATTTTTTGATAAACATTTTTTGAACATTTTGAACATCGTTATTTGAGTGCTAAGAGCTTCCATTTAATTTTTTAGACTAAATTTAAATAATAAGCCATAATATAGCCATTAATTAAAAAAAATAATTAATTTTTCTCGTACGTTTCCGGTTCGGATCAATGTACATTACCTATAATTTTTTCAGATTTTTGACCAAAATCGTTTTAAAAGAAACAAATTTTAAAAAACAACTTTTCGTTCCTTAATCTGTCTTAAGAGCTTGCTTTTGATACCACACAATAATTTTTTTTTTAAATATAATTTTTTTAGAGCATAGGGAGATAGAGTGGGGGACAAAACTTTTTAGGCATAAATTTAGCGAAAAAATCATAAAAAACTATTAATTGTTTCGTTAAATACATATTTGTTTATATTTAATTCGAGATGTGGTTTTTGAACTCTTAGGGCCAGTTTCTGAAAGCTTAGCTGAGTTTAATCTTTTGGTTAAACTCCGTTACAATATAACAATCTCATAAGTAACCATAGCAATCATTTGCTAACTATTTGGTTATAGTTAACTAAGCTTTCAGAAACCGGCCCTTAGTATTTTTCCTACCTGTGGGTCAAAGAGGTATATAAGTATGCCAAATTTCAACTTTCTACCTTAAGCCGTTTGGCTACAATTTCTACCGTACAGATAGACATATGAGTGAATTTATTAGGGTTTTTTGGTGGTCATACCTACAAAACCTTAAAAATAAGCACAGGGGCATTATGGAATACGCATACTTAATTCCTATTACTGTAACCGAGAACAAAATAGCCACAGATAAATAAATACTCAAAATACCTCACACAATTATCCGTTAATTTTCCGCTACACGTTAGTAATCTGAAATCCGTTAATTACCCGCTATCCGCTAAATACCCGATAATTACCCGTTAGTTAACGGGTAATGGGTAGATAACGGGTAGCGGGTATTCAAATTCGGAACCGGGTACAACCTTAACGGGTCGGGTAGCGGGTACCCGGGTACCAGTCGTCATTCCTACCTTGAACATATGGAATGACACGAGTTGCATCAGTTCCATAGTGTTGTTTCAAGTAGTTATAAACCACACTTAGAGCAGCGAAAAAGGGGCATAATAAATGCGTCATGGTTTTAGAATATGCAGTGCACGCTCTGCAGGTATGCGGTAAATATGCATATACAAGTATATAACTCGTAGTAAATAAATAAATATTACTCCTATAATTTAATTGCAAGCATTCTGAACTGATGAAGATGATGATTTAACATTAATCATTCTTTTTCGTACACGACAAGTATTTTCTACGACACGTGGTTGGTGTTGTAATGGGAGGGTGTATTCAAGTCAGGGCGAAACCGTGTCACGTCACTACCCGAATATGCAGTCGTTTAATAAAGTGGATGTTTATGAAATGGGTACAAAAATAAAACATATGTGGATGTGAATGTGTCTTAAACACGCAATTCAACTATTTTGACTTCGTTTTATTTTTGAGTTGGGTATTTTTATCCTTCACAGAAACGAATCAATTTTTATTTTTAAAGTAAGTAGAAAAGACGTAAATAGGATAATTTATAATTTATATCAAACTGTACTTGTTTGGTATTATTGATAAATAATTATTAACCCCACGCTTTTTATAAATGAATGTATTACAAAACTTTTAAAATAATATATATTTATGTTCAGTCAGACTTAACACGTGTAGCAAAATGTCATATTGTTATAAAATTTGGGAAATACCTGAAGTTTGTGCAGTTTTTGTGCATTTTTATATATTGTTGGTCACGTAATAATTTTCTTTGCCAGATTATTCATAAAGAAAGACAGGTAATTTAGTATTTTATAAAACCAGCTTATTTTTTATGTAAATTTATTTATGTGTTCTTTAGATATAAATTATTTGATGAAATAAATAAGAAATGGATATTTACAATAATTTTTTTCGGATGTATTCTTTTTGGCAGTTTAGATTTCGTCAACAATATCTTCTTATTTTTCTTCAAGTGCTATCCCCTCTTCGAATGTTGGCCATTAACATAACAATCTTAATCTTGGGTGTTACCGTTCTGAAAAGATCTAACAGCTTAACATTCCGAACCACTCCCTCAAGTTCCACAACCATGATATTCGTCGTCTTCTTGCTGATCTCTTGCCATTTTTGTTTACTCCCATTATTAATTGTAATAAATGTTATTTACTGAATACCTGCGTGTTGGGAAAAATGACAGTGAATATTTGAATCTGGAAAATAGCAAAAAAATACTGGGAGTACCGAAATATAAATATCTAAGAGTGTTAATAGACAACACAGATACTAGTAACCAGGAAATCAGATTCAGAAGCAATAGAGCACGACAAGTAGTGAGGTACGAAAATAAAACATATTGTTCTATTTTAATACAATATGACATATGCAATTAGCAAATTATTTTTTAAGAAATTGGTAAGTGTGTCTCTATTTTCTGATTTTGGAATGCTATCTTGTTTTTTTTGTAATTCTCTGTTCAAATAATTACGAATTGTTTCAATATATTGTAACAAATTATATTTATTATTTAGACCGATGATGTGTAAACTTATTGTACACGAAACGTTTCATTTTATTTTATTTTATTGACAATATACTGACGAAACTTATACTTTATATATATATATATATATATATATATGTATAAATGTTATATATTATAACGCATTACATGGCCCAGATATTCCAACTTCTTCTTCGATAACTCTTCATCTGAACGATTTCTAACCTTCTTAAATTGTAATATCCGAGTTGTCACTATTTTGTTGTTTTCAAGTGTTTCTTTAATTATGGGCGGGATTTTACCTTGGCCTCATCATGTTAATGATATTTCTGGCACTCATTTATAGCTTGCTGTACTATGATTCTTTTCAGGCTGGTGCCATATATTGATTGATCTGGCTTCTTGAACATGACGGTGTATGCAGGCTGTATAGTCAATTTTCAACCGTGCATAAAATATGTAGTTGCTCTCTTGGCAGTTTATTATCGGTCTTTAATGTTACCAAATTAGGTACCAAATTTCACTTTGTTTAGCTGGATAAGACTACAGAAGTTATTCTTGGGTATTGGAGTTACTAATAGTATTTGTTTATAATTACTTTAGCAGCTGAGTTTTCGTTTTCTTGTATTTTGCAGTTTGATGGTGAAATACGAAGGAGATTTCTATACCCGTTGATTATCCTATGTGAATATTGTACTGCATTTCTTAAATGATTGCATCGGGGAACATTTTAGGAGGTAAATTAGTATAAAAATATTCTTTGAATATTTTGGTAGATGGTTTTTATAGCGTGCAGGATATTTTTTGCTTTCGCTTTTAATATGTGAAAATTTAATGGCTATGGATTTTTTTGATCCTGATTCAGTAACAACGTACTCTAGAGTAGAGCTTCTCAACCACAGGTCCACGGGCTGGTACGATATGTCAGATATTCTTGCCATTCCCCCATTACACAAAAATGACATATAGCAAAACAAAAAAAATTTCAGCAAATTTTATGTTAAATATTAAACAAATTGTTAAATATTTTATAAATCTATTTACTTAAATTATTTACTAAATTTATATATGATTTTGCAAAATTTTTCCTCGGCCCTCGAACATTTTTTACGTAATTGCCGGTCCGCAAATGAAAAAAGTCCTAACTTTTTCCAAGTCCCAACTGCCGGTCTAGAACTGCATTTTGGAAGTTTGTGGTATGCTGTTTTCGAGGATGCATATCGGATTTTGATTTTTATTTTAATTCTGAAAAAATTGTTGTTGAAGTAAGACGTAAAAAATGTATTACTAGTAATCTCCGCAACAAGGTTGGCTAACAGCATAGCAATTTTAATTTTAGACTCGGCATTTCGGAATAGATTCGTAGTTTGTAGACCAAACCACTTCCTTAGATTCTTCATCCATGATGTTCTTCTTCTCACTGTTCTTGAACCATAAAATTTACCTTGCATTATCAACTGGAGAAATTGGTATTTCTTGTTTCTAATTACCTGTCCAGTTTATTTAAGTTTTCTTTTCTTTATGGTGTATATAAGTTTTAACTCCACATTCATAGCCTCAGCTAGAGAACTTCTTCGTTTTTTATATGGACTACCGAAGATATTTCCATAAAGCGTCTGTGCACTCATATCTCAAAAGCAGAAACATAACGACATGCATTCTATATCATCAACCATGGTTCCACACCATATAAAAGGAAAATAAAATACGTAGCACTTTATTAATCGAATTCTCAGCATCAAACTTGGGTCGTGACAAATTAGGAAACTGATCATCCTACCGAATAAATTTCTGGCTTGCTGTACGTGGCTCTTATTTTCGGTAAATACTTCCCATTGATAGTTTAAGTTGCATCCACGATATTGTAGGCAATATTTCTATATCGGTTGAACACGGACACCTTGCACTTACAATGATTAACGCTTTATTTTATTTTTATTTTTTTTTGGATCAGTTGCTGTTTTTTTCTTTAGTTTTTATAGGAATTTGAAAAATGAAAATTTCAAATTTCGAATTAGATACTCAGTCTTAAATAATACTAGATGTGCACGTACCTTGCGCCATAATTTATAGACTGACATTGTGAGTCAAAATCGGTTGCTGTTGAGATCTCGATCTAGATTTCAAGAGACACATAATAAAATGTTACTTCTATGTTAAAATATTTTGTCAAAATTCCTATGTCAAAATATACTAACGATGTCAAAATATATTCAAACAAAGTTCAAGCCTTTGTAATGTGGATCTATAGATGTATTATCTCCTGGCTCAACCAAGTCAATAATGGTGAAGTCGATGGGAGAATGAAGTCGAAGTTGCTAATCCGGGGACATGCACATCATAGAGAAAATGCAACTAAATATTTTGGCTATGTATTTAGAAACGAATACAGATTCCGTAATCTGCAAAATACTGTACAGGAAAGGGTTGAAGATAGAAGAGGCCCCGAAAGACCAAGGATCTCTTCACTTGCTACCTGAATAAACGGTTAAAACGGTTAAACGGTTAAACGGTGTGACATCTACAGAACTATTTCGAATAACAGCTTCACTAGATGTAGATTTCCTTGACGATAGCTAGCGTTCAGAACGGATGCGGATAGAAGATGAAGCAGCAAATATGCTGCGTGTCTTACAAAAGTCATATTCATATTGTGACGAATATGATTTTATGTCCCTAATTTTACGACTAAGGTTTATATGTCCCTATGATTCTTTACTTCTTATTTGTAATAAATTGTTCTCTAGTTGTAATTTTTATCCATGAACACCGTAGAAGAATGTAGAGAAATCTAGAAAAGTGATGAGCAATGAAAGGGAATTTTATTGGTTACCAAAAAATGTTTACTCATTTATTCGTATTTCAGATCTTCTTCTGGCCAGAAATCCGATAGTTTGAGCCTCAGGGCAAAATTTAGTTTGAATTTCGTATTCTGTGACATATATAGTGTAATCTTACTTAACAGTAAATAAATTTGCCTACTAGAAAGTTCTACGTTTTTGCGAACACGCTACAATGATATTTCTTTGAAAATTTACCAACACGTTGCACTCATTACCATTTTAAGAGCCTACCATTCAAAATACGTTTTTGTTAATATTTTCCAGACACTTATTATGCAAATTTCAAAAAGAAATAACTATAAAATTTTGTAAATTTTAAAATAACTTCTTTAGCTAAGGGAGAAATACTAACTTCACTATTGCTTGAAGGGAGCAGGAAACCATATTCTTGAAGGAAACGTAGACTCCTGCAACAACGCTATTGTATGCACATGAATTTTTAAACGACATCTCGATCATATGTTTCTCTCCCCTGCCCTCTACTCGCCAGAGGTGAATTTTAGTCTAGAGGGTGAAAATACGGAGAGTGAATGAATTGTTTTCCACGCTGAGATTTTTTATACGGGAAGTATCAACTTAATATTTTATACGCAAAGTGCTGCACTTGTATTGTCTCTTTATCTCGAGGTGTTATATTTTTAAGACTCTTTGTATATTTTGCACAGCTAGCAAAAATTCGAATTTGATCCGAAATTGAATTACTCAAACAGAAGCTGTGTTCAATTGACACTTAGACTCAAAGATACATTTATCATGCAACTTTTACTATGCATTTAAATGATAGTATGCTTAATTATGTTGGTTGCATATATAACTTAGTTGCATAGAAGTAAATCCTCTGTACAAAAAGTCTCGTGTTCAAATCGTGGCAGGAGCATGGAGAACTGTAGTAAGGATCGACTCAGGGTAAGCATACAATGCGACGCTCTGGTGCGTCTTCCTCTTAGTGCTTAAGTGAGTGGTGTCATCACTTGAATTTTTTGCGGCGCTCAACTTAAAATTGCATCGGTGGGCCAGGACCCCTAGTACTTATGCTCCTTGTACCTTTTGATATCAAAATAATTCTAGGATATTCAATGAAATACCCAATAAAAACAAGAAAAGAATGTGCATTTGTGACCCCATAAAAACCCTACCAATAACATATAAACAGGACCACCTAGTATGCATAAACCGTCAGTGTGCAAATATTTACAAGACTGCACCCCTCCAACTAGAATGAAAGAAAACCTGCGCAGGTGTGTAAACTTTCATCAACACCTGCGACATTTGACTGTACGTCAATCTCTACGTGTGATGTTCGTATACGGGAGACCGGCACATACCCGGCCGGCCTGCCTACATACTATTAACAAAAGCTTTATAAAACAACAAACAAACATTCCATTCCCAACCTTATCAAATATCTTATGCCATTTTAATGAGTGTATTATAGAAACTCCACAATATCAGAAGCTTTACGTAATCAATAAAAGTCACTTAACAATGACATCACTTTCTACTACGGTTATATGCGAAAGTCTATTTTTTGTAAATACAGCACGCTGACACCTTCTTAATGTTGTTATAATATCAAATATACATTTAAGTTTTATACACTGTGTTTATCTTCCTCTGCGGTTTCAATCCAAGGATTGGTTGGCAGCAGCTCTTCACGCGCCTCGATCCTGTGCCAGTCTTTTTAGTTGGACGTAGGAGAGGCAGCCTAATTCCTACATCAGCTGTCCAATGTAGTCCAGTTTGGGTCTACCCCTGCAGTTTGTTCCATCTACTGAGCCCTCCAGTGTGGCATTGATTATTTCTGCGTGTCTGATAATGTGTCCGATCCAATAATTTCTTCTTTTACTTAGAGCATTCATCATACACGGTCTCCATCCAGTCCTCAGAAGCATCCCTTCATTTGTGACTCTGTCCACCCAGAGGATCTGGAGCATTCTTCGGTAACACCACAATTCAAACGACTGCTGTGTTAATAGTTTGGTTATAAACACAAAATCCAAAGCTTTAAGAATAAAGAATAACACAAGTCAATCTGCTACATATAATCAAATATGGCTGAATGCATAAATGCCATGTGAAAATATTAAATATCAATACTGTCAATAGAAGCACAATAGAAATCTTAATTTTTACTTAATACTAGTTAAAACATTACATGTTAACAATAACATTCAAATTCGTAAATTGGTTAAATGAAAATGTTTGCTGTTTAGAAATATTTAATTTTCAGTTTTTTTTACTAACTTTGTGACGATAATCCTCTAAGATCCTGAATTACTCGTATTACGAATTTATTTATTGTAGTATAATAATAACAAAGGGAAGCATCACACAATACATTTATCATCGCTCTCAAGTCGGACTGGGTCACCATAGAAGTGTTAAACCTGCAAAATAAGTCACAGTTTTTCCGCACCAGCAACCTGGGTTTATTGCACCCTTGTGTGACTCTCTTTATACGTTTACGTTCTTTACTGATTTTCGTTTATCACTAGTTTACTTACTATTTGTCATTCTTACGGCGTGTCCTGCAATTGAGTTTGGCGTAGTACGGCTTCAATACAGACGATATGTCATTTTATTTAATGTCTATATTCAGCACATAATCTTATCATTCAATTCCAAATATCGTCCTAGGACCATCTTTTGTGGTAGCCTTCTAGACAGTTTATATGTTGCATATAAACACAATGATTTACTGCTCTAAAATAGTACAGGGAGAACAAACTTTGATTCCCTTTAAATTAGTGGTAAATCTACAAATTTACGTCTAATGTACTCAAAACCTCGTACCAGGCAGAATATTTAAGACCTGACGTAAAACAGAAATAAAACAAGACAGAATGATAAAGAGAGATTTAGAAATATTGAATATTGAGAACTGGAGATGGCAGAAGTGCTGATGGTAAATGGCAAATGGCAAGATCTGCTGCATGGAAATGTCTATAGCAAAATATGGAGATCAGGCGACAAAAGATCTAGCGAATTGTTATAAAAATTACTATTAAATATTGAATTTTAAAAGAACAAATTGGACGAAAAGGGGATACCCTTTTTTTTCTTCATCTTTCTTTCTGTTTGCATTTTCAGTCGGATTTATTTCTGGCCTTACTTTTTCAACAATTTTTAGAGGGTCCAAATATTTTGTACCCCAATGGTGGCCACAAACTTTTGTCAGTTGATATCTGCATATTTTGATTGGTCCCCCCCTGGCCATCCCATGTTTCATTTTTCTTTCTAACTCTTCTTTGCAGTTTTTTTTTTCTTCTTTTTTTATCTTCATCACTTCTCCAATTCAGGTAATCAATTTCTCAAGTAGATAATTTTAGTGATTTTTGGGGTTCCCATGAACCTCTATCTTATGTGTACCACTTGATGGCACGCAGGTCGTAAATTAATTGGTCCTTAAACGTTGTCCAGTTATTACAAGTATGTAAGAAGTAAACTAGTAATATAATATTTTACAGGAATCTTTAAAATTGATCAGAAATACGCTTAAAGAAACTTTCAAGTGCACTTCTGCTATTTTTACATTTTTAATCCACGTCCCCTACGACGCGTGACGCGTGTTGTTACGTATCACGCTTATACTTGCATCTTATATGCGTTTGCGATATGCATAAGCTCTTTTTCGCCATATACAATAAAGAACACTTTAACATTGAATTCAAAAGAGCTTTTGTCTTTGTAAAATCAGCAAAATGCGTAGTCACTTCAAACAAGATAAAATTAACCACAAGTTGAACCGAAGAAGTTTTAAGAAATGGAGTTTTAAGGTAGATAGTCGTGCGTAGCACTTGTAGAAATGTAGGTCATTTTAACCCCTTTCAATACTCTTAGAAATGTTAAGGCCAGATTCTTTTTCTTGTAGTTTGACATTTGTCTCACGCAAACACAGATATCTGGTAATGTATGGAATAAAATATGTTGCGGCTATCTACCGCTATGACTTGTTCACTGTTGATTGTCACTAACAAGTTTATCATATGGAAACGCAAGCGACCGTTCACAGCTCTAAATTTATTAGGTTAGTGTTCAGTTATATTGGATACGGAAACGTGCAAATTTAAACGCACGAGAACTGACAACAAAACAAACACACGAAGTTAAATGAGCATGGTTACAGTACATGCATACTTGCGTGCGGTAACTTGCGTTGACACACAAACATGTTTGTTTTTTTATGCGTCCATCAGGCCAAAAATATGAGTTTTGATCCAAAGACTTTTTTTTTACAAAATTAGAAGAAGAATAAAATTGTTAATATACTACTGCATAACAATGGGTATTTTTAATTTCGTTATTTGTCTGTTTATTTATTTATTTTGTTTTATTCATTTCTTTGAAGTTCTACAGAAACAAATAGGTTTGTTTCTGTCCGAAAAAATCAACAAAAATTAATTTCTGTCTGTCTGTCTTTTTTTGAGATTCACGTAAAAATTATTATTCATCCAGATGAAAAAGTAATTCGGACAATAATTTTAGTTTTTTTATTCTAAACAATTTATGTCATACACGTTTTTGCTGTTAACAATAATGGAGATGTTTCAAGATAACCCCGTAACTCCGTAACCCAAATATTCATCTAAAAATGCATATAACAAAAATAATTTGTTTTATTACTATAAATAATGTTGTTTTTTATCTTTTTGCTGTTCAGTAACAGATATTTAAAATAAAATAGATTAATATGAATGAAACCGCACGCAAGTCGCACGTATGTACTGAACCACCCATCCCCGGATCAGGACAGAACGTTCAGTTAAACCGCTCGTTACCGCACGCACGGATAGAGTGTAACCCTATCGTTATGCGTTGTCGACTGTCGACTGTTTTCCAAAATTATAGTTATTGCGTTGTTTTAATGAGACAGACATGTAAACACACATTAGCTATCTCACTTTAAATAACCTAAAAAATACTGTCGCAAAAATTTCAATAAATTTCGGATTTCTTGTAACGCAATAGAATTGCTGTAGATGCTGTTATAATTTTGTCATTAAAAGTTAGTAAGAAATCACGATTTCGCTGATGCCGGGTCCGTAAAAACTAACAAAGTGCATTTATTCCATCGTAGTGGGCTTGAAAAAACATAGATGTCACAACATTCATTACACATTAATTTTCATAGCTGTGAACGCTGTCATTAAACGTTAAAACTGTCTACTAAATTTATCAACAACATACCGTGCATAGTCGACTAATCTTAGAGCTGAGAATGTAGCTTTACTTTGAATATAAAAACTAATGTAGCAAAGGAGTGAGCATAGAAAATATCAGACGCCTACTACAAGAAGCAATACAATCTATCCAGACTTGGGCCGAATCTACTGGATTCACCTTCTCCAATGAAAAAACTAAAGCAATGCATTTCATCAGATTCCACAACTGCCAAAACCCAGTACTAACCTTAAATAATATCCAAATCAAATATACTGAAGACACCAAATTTCTTGGAATGACAAAAAACTGACTTGGAAAAACATATTAATCAACTTAAAACCGACTGTAATAGACGACTAAACATATTAAAAACATTGGGGCACCAAACCTGGGGAGCCGATAAACCAACACTGCTGAAACTGTATAGAACAATAATTCTACCAAAAATAGATTACGGTTGCTTAATATACGCCACAGATTGTAAGACAACATTAAAGCAACTGGACATAGTACACCATGCAGCCATATGAATCGCATCCGGCGCTTATAGAACAAGTTCTACTGCAAGCACACTTAACGAAGCAGGAGAGCCACACTTCAAGAAAGAAGACAGAAACTAACCGTCATGTACGTCACCAATCTAGCTACGATACCACACAATCCGGTTTACAATATTGTTTTCAAACACACAGAACCAGAAAACAACTTACAACTTAAGCTCAATATATCAACTTTACAATACATACCCAACATTCTCGCCACAATACATCTGCAAATACCAAAACCACAACCTTCCTCACTCCACAAAACTCCTCCCTGGAAACTCACCGAAATCGAAACAAACACCGAACTTCAACGACACAAAAAATCCAAAACACCAGCCCAAGAAATCGTAAATGAATTCAACGCAATAAGAAACAAATATCGGCAACACAAATTCTACTACACAGATGCCTCCAAAACTGAAGATACCAGCAGAATCGCCATAATATCAGAAGACAGCACTCGAACCTACCGTCTACCAAACACCGCTGGCATCTATCAAGCAGAAGCAGAGGCAATTTCTAAAACCCTGGACATTATACGTAGGTGTAACCACCGACGTACTGCCATCTGTTCCGATTCCCTCGGTACAATACAGGCGCTTAAAAACCATCAGAGCAAAGATCCAATAATTCAAAAAATCCAAGACAAAACACAATATTTCTATAAACGGCAAGACAATCGTTTTCATCTGGACACTAGGCCACGTTGGTATAGATGGCAACGAAGCAGTAAACGCAGCAGCTAAAGAAAAACTCACAGAAGACGAAGTACTGCAATTCGCTTCAAACATTACGTACACAAAACAGTCCATCAAAACTCAACTCCACCAGGTCTGAGTGTATAAATGGTCACAACTACTGAAAATAAACTGAGACACATAAAAAACGATATCTACTCATGGAGAACTGAAACAAACAGAAGCGACCAAATTGTAATAACCAGGTTGAGAATTGGACAAACGAAACTCACACATGAACACATAATGGCCAGACTACACCAAAAGATATGTGAAACCTGCAACCAGCCCCTGACAGTCAGACACGTATTAACCGATTTCCCACAATACCAGTATGAACGCACCACATACATAATACCCCTGGACATACAACAAGCATTAGAACAAGAACCCACAATGACGAAGAACATTCTGAAATACCTAAAAACCACAAACTTATATAGTAAAATATGAATTATAGTTGAAGGTAATGGGATTCGGACCAGTCAGAAAATAAAAACAAATTTATTAACTTCGCTAACGTTTCGATTTAATTTAAATCTTCATCAGAGCTACAAAGATATATAGAAATATAAAATTATTAAATTGGTAAGTTAAAAATTATGATATTGTTCAAATTTAACAAGTCAAGTAGTTAAAATAAGCATTACAAAATTGTCGGAATTTAAAATATAACATAAAATAATTATTAAATAATAAAAACATATCAAATATGAGTTAAAGAATAAAAAACAATGTCAAATATACATTACCTGCAAAAATAAAAAAAGCTTATATTAACAAGTAAATTCTTTTAACACTTAGCAAGTTGAGTGCTTCTAGCATAAATTTTACACTTGTCATTTTATTTGACAAATTATCTTGTAACATGTTTTGTTTTTCAATATAGTAATATATCTATAAAAATGTGGAATTACCCTTACTAATTTTAATAACTTTTCACGACCGGTGACGCCTTCCTCACTTTCCAAAAGCGCTGTCCTAATTCGGGCATTAAAAAACTTGAAAACCTTGTTCGATACCCTGATAATCACTTTCAATTCTTCAATATTTGATGCAATGAAAAGTATCGTCCTTCAATAACTTAACATTATTTATATTTCTGTCTCCAAGTGACAAACTTTTTTAATAATTTATTTTACTTTAAGTCTTTATTCACTTTGACAATGACTATGATCTGTGTGAAATATCTGAATTCCACATCTGAGCTGCAAGTTTCTGTACTTTACATTGTTACCGATTATTCAAACTTCCCAACTGGCAATACTATTCGAATACTAAAAACTCAGTTCATTAGAGTAATAGTTATATCTAGTTAAGTTAGTCACTGTGCTCCATTAATAGTCAATAGGTCATCGTCAGTATTTCAACTCTTAATCATCTTGTGCACTCCATTTCATTCTAAAATTAATATTCAAAATTTTTAAAAGCTTTTTAAAAAATTGTTGCTTTAAATAACAGTGTTTCAAAGGATTTGTGATTTTTGTATTGACGTTTCGAACAAAAGAGCATCTGCATTTCATTTTTTAATGGATCGACTCTCACTTGATCACAATGGTGCACATATAGGTAACATTCAGTCCATTTTAAATATGCCTTTTGACACTGCATTTGATCATCCATCATCATACGCTAGATGGTGCTGAAAATGAACAAAAGGAAATGCGCGATTGAATATGACTGATAGAAAATAGGCCACATGTGGCCAGGCATTGAGTGGAAAATATAAAATAATTTTAGTTTCCATGAATCATTTTGTGAAAACATTGGAGAGTTTTCTACTTACTATATATAACATATTGTAACGAGAATATAATTTGAAATTTAGTTTTAAGGAACATTAATTGTTATTTGTGTATCAAGACGTGAAAGTGAATTTTTTCTGGGCCGAAGGAAGAGATGGACAGCTGAGGCGCTGAGAAAGTTGACCACTTGAGGCAAGGAATATCACTTCAACTCCGTGATTCACACAATATTTTTTATCGTGTACAACAAAAAATACTTTTGTCTATTTTTTACCAACAGTAATTACTTAGTGTACAATTTTGTAAAGCAAAACTCTTCATGTAAAAAGACAGGGTTGTTGTTTTGAGTTAAAAATTAACGATATCCATTTCATTATAGAATTAAAAAAGAAATTGTATTAAAAACAATTATTATTTATTATGGTCGCAGAAAAAAGTATATGTTTTACATACGAAAAGTGAATTTGTTGTGTGTTTGATCTATGAATGCCAACGTACAATTTTTGCTGATTGCCCGTTTATGTGTTTTTACCGGCTGGAAAAAGTTAGTATTTATACGTTTATGTTTACGGGTTATCTTTTATGTTTTAACGACCACTAGATGGCAATATTGAAATTTGTCATTACTATATTCGCAAAATTTGACAATTGTTAATGTGAAATCAGTGGCAGCTTATAAATTGACCGACTAGTTTGTTGACCGTGAGCGTTAAAACAAGTTTATGAAAAAATGGTTTTCGTTCGATGATTTTTTACGATTTTAGTAAAGGCAACATAAATTATAGCTACATTTTTATTCTAACTCTGATGAAGATTTAATAATAAATTGAAACGTTAGCGAAGTTAAAATATTGTTTTAGTTTTAATTTCTGACCAGTCCGAATCCCATTACTTCCTCATCATAAAACTGATTACTTCAATATGGAATATATATAAAAATAATAGAGGAATAAAGACTGGTACAAAGTATTACATAATAATTAATAACTAATGAGGACTACAGATTGATTATTTGAAAGATAATCTTGTTAAATGTAAAACAGTAAAATAATAAAATGCATAAATAAGTAAAATTAAATAAATAAATAAATAAATAAACAAATAAGTTAAAAATTAATTTACCTAGTTAAAATTCACATAATGCGTTCATAGTGCTACAATGTGAATTTAAATTTATAGGTTTACTATTGCGTTGAATATTAATACTTTCGTTATAAGTTTCATACACCTCGGCTGCACAGTCGTAAATAAATAATTTGAAAAATTGGAACTGTAATTTTCAGTATAAATTCATTTAAATGGAATCAACACCAAGTCACAGCTTGTTATAGTTCCATGGTTAAAATATTATATACAGATCACAGGAAAGCATGTTCCAATTTTAGACTCCATTTAAAATCTTCCAATACTATGATCCACGAGTTTAAATCTTAAAAACAAGCTCATGTTTATAGAAAGGTATTTGGACAGGTTGAAAGGTTACGTTGGTCACGTGGTTTTTATATAGTACCGGAGATTTTGAAACAGAGAACTTAAATTTTCTGTTAGCTAGTGGTGAGGAAGTTATTATTATTTTTATTAACCTCAAATTAGTGGTTGTATATTTTAGATATAATTTAAATATTTTGAGAATACTTAATGTTAAATATTTACCCCTTGAGTAATTATAATAAATTTCTTGTGTGAAAATGGTAACAATCTGCCGTGAATGTAACCCTGTGTTGTCTTCTTCTTAGAGAAAATTTTAAATATGTGCATTTATAAAGTGTCGCTTAACTTTGAAGCAAGTCATTATACGACATTCACCAGTGACATTCCTCGCTTTAACTTTGACGATATTCAGTTTCTCCTCTTGTTCAGATGTGACATACTATGTTCTCTTGTTTCAACAGTAGGTAGCAGGCTAGTTATCATATAAAATTTTAACCCAAAATTTGTACTTAAAATATCGTATTTAATTTAAATACTTAACTGCTTCAGTTCCGTGGTAAGATGGTTCGAAACAAAGAGAGGAGAAATTAATTTCCGCTGACTCCACTTTGATATTGTTACTTCTCGATATAAATAAGGATCAGAAAATGAATCAGTCTCAACTTTATTATTTAATCCTAAATATTGCTACCTTTCGATGTGTACACTTCTGGGTTGTTTGGTTTATTGATTTTTTCCATATTTTTCTCCATAGTTTCCTTTATATGTTTGCTTCTCTTGCTTCATTGATCTAGACCAATGATCACACTTTTTATTTCTTGTTTCTCCTTTTTCTTTTACCTGATGTTCCAGATTCATGAATCTGCGTAGTTTTTTCTTCTGAAATTCTTTGAATGTGATCGAACCATCTGAGTTGTCCTTCTTAAATTAGTTCTTTTACAGATTTGGTGTTGAGTTTTCTCTATATAACTTAATCGTAAAGCCTGGTTTATAATAGACTCATAACATAACGCATAGTATGACTCCATAATTTAATGAAGTTGAATCGTAGTAATATCGTTGTCTTGTTTATAATACGACCGGTGAATACGACGTTGTATAACACAACACAGAAATGCAACCCCATAACATAAAATTTTACCAAGTTGAACACTTATGTTTGTAGAGGCTATGCGTAGCCAATCACAGAGGAGAGTGGCGAGCGTGCGCCGTGCTTGATTGTCATAGGAAGTTTTTGTATACTTTTTTGGTTATTATTGAATTTACAACTTTTTAGAAATGGAGAATGAAGCGAGGTTGGTTGAATTAGTGGAAAATAATCCAATATTGTATGACAAATCAAGAAGATCGTTCCGACTAATGTACTAATGCGGTTCTATGTCTATTATAAACACCGTAGTTATGGCTTGTGCGTTGTGCTGTGGAGACATGCTATGTTATATGCCATGTGTTATGTTATGTAACTATTATAAATCAGGCTTAAGTCTTTCTACTTTTGGCAACCTTTCACCTTTCAGTTGGTTAGTATAGTGGTTTAAGCCATATTTATAATCATAGTTTTCTTTGTTTGGTTTCTAGTCTAGTTTCATTGATGAACCCATGACTCCAATTTTTATTTCTTCAACCCCATTTTTCTTGGGCGTCCTATTTTTCGTTTACCTGATTTTTTGGTTTCATATATTCATTTGAGTTTTGTTTCATTGCACGTGATCGAACCATCTAAGAAGCCCTTCTTGAATTAGTTCTTCTATAGATTTTGTCTTGCCTTTAATTCTTCGCAGTAATCTTATTTTCATATGTGTTATTCTTCTATGTACCAGACACTTTATTAATAATTTTCTGTTTACATAAAATAGAAATGACACTAGAGTAGGCAAATATATAAGTACTTTGTAGGAGGGCTTTTTTTTTTCTTCATTTTTTGTTTAGTTAGTAAAAACAAATAAGGGTAATAAGAAAAGTTTTGATATACACAAGAGTTACAGATACGTCTAAATTATTTCTCAACGTAGTCGCCACCAGCATAAAGGCATTTTTCGTAACGGGAAACCAGTTGTTCTAAACCATCCTCATACCATGTTGCCGCCCGGGTTCTCAACCAATCTTGCACACTGGTTTTCAGCTCCTCATTAGTTCTGAACCGCTTCTTTCCCAACCACACTTTCATCCTGGTGAAAAAATGGAAATCACTTGGTGCCAAACCCGGGTTGTAGGGCAGGTGGACGAATATCTTCCATCCGAAATTCTTGAGCAGTTAATTTGTTTGTGCGGCGGTATGAGGGCGTGCATTGTCATGAAGAAGGACAATGCCTGATGACAACATGCCACTCCTTTTTTACTTGCCCGACCTTAATATATAAGGGGCAAGTATTGTAATCGCGAAAATTTTCGATGTCGAGATTTTGACGGATGACCACGTTTCATGGTCCAGGGAATCCAAAAAACCTATTTTCGAAGTGCCGTCCGTATGTGTGTGTGTGTGTGTGTGTGTGTGTGTGTGTGTGTGTGTGTGTGTGTGTGTGTGTGTCTGTCTGTCTGTCTGTGTGTATACACGATAACTCAAAAACGGTTTAACTTAAAGAGTTCGTTCTGGTACTAAAAAATTCTCCTATTAAATAGGAAGAACCCTATTGTTTTTTATGAAAATCGGTTGACTAGAAATGGGAGTTTACTCGTGTCGATTTTAATATTTTTGCGAATATTTAGCAACAGAAAAATATTTCGAAAAAATTTATTGAACAAAAGTTACTATAAATGCAATAACTAATAACTTTTATTTGACACGTTTTTTGATAAAACGAAAAATTTCGAAAATTTTTTGTAAAATTATTTAATTCTCAATTTTTTCATACTTATATGTAACGTTTCCATGGTCATGATAATTAATTCGTAACTAGTAAAGCAAGCCTTGGACAAAAATTTGTATAGAACATAATTTGATGTATTTTTGAAGATTTATCTAAATATTTAAATTTTTTTTTTTTTTAGTTTATTTTTTTTTTTAAATATTTTTTTTATGGGAGGGCAAGTCTAGCGGAGGTTTCCTTTCGCCACTGGTTTCTGTATTGTTATCCGTAGACATCCGTAGACAGTTCAGAAATTGTGAACCGTCGGCGCTCACTTTGTTCACTTGTTCGACAATGTCGTCTGTTGCTACGGAATTTCTTCACTCCCTTCATCATGGACATCAGTTCTTCATTCCCGATAACGCCTACACCATTTTCCCACTACACTATCATTCATAATGTTTTCCCCATACACAATACACAACTCTCAATGAATTTCTGCCGCATTGTTGCCTTTTGCTTGTAGAAAACGGATCACAGAGCGAATCTTACATGTGGCGGGATTTTCGATTGTAGTAGCCATGATAAAACAACGCTCACATCAAAACTACAGCACGTAATGGCTGAACCGGTTGGGAGGTTCTGATAGATAATCACTACTGCGCAAGTGCCGCTGAACAATGGCAACTGAGTTTCAGTTGCCAACTTAACGGAACTTGAAAAAAACATATAATTTCACAAATAATTACAATGCCCAAATAATGCATTTAATAATAATAATAATTTATTTGCAAATTATTCCATACATGTGAATACATTTAAATACAAAAGGTAAAAAATAAACTTACAATACATCGCTTAAGTTGCAAGCAACTTGTGTACGATGGTGTATGTACATTTAAATATAATAATACAATTATTTCTACAGATTATTTCTATAAATAAAAAAAAAATACAAATTTATTGTGTTATAAAAAGTAAGCTCTTAAGAAGTAAATTAAGGAAGGATAAGAAGTTTTTTGAAACTTCTTTATTTTAATCCGATTTTAGCCAAAAACCCAGGGGTCTAATCTGAAAATATAAAAAAATCTGAGAAATGCACATCAATCCCAGCAAACAATCAACTAACGGCCGAATGCTGGCAAATTGCTTTTATGCTGGTAAATTACTGGCACCAAAAGTAAGTGCAACGCCAGTATTAATAATGTACTTCACATTTGTATTTCGCATTCCGCCTATACGAAGTACTTTACCAGCATTTTATAAGCACTCTTCTTCACTCATACTTTTTACTTAAAACCATCAGAAATAAATCTTGCAACTAATGCGATTATTTTGCACTTTACCGTTGCTGGGCCAGCAACTGATACATCAATGGGCCAGTAACGGCCCCGGGGACACCGGGGTACTGGCCCATTACTTTCAATGCCGGGGAGTATGTGCTTTACCAGTACTGGCCCGTATAAAAATGTTTGCTGGGATATTAACCAGAATAGTATAACACGATTTTTAAATCTGATAATTATTTTGGAAGTAATCGATTTTTTTGCCCACCGTGCTTATGGTACATTAGGGTATTATTTCTAAATTTATCAAAATATATGATTTATAATATATACCTATAATTTATTAACGCTATTTAGTAAGTGATAATAGATTGTTACCTACAAAATCCTGAAATACATAAAAATTCACATTTCATATAAATTTTTTACCATAGTAAATATTTGAAATGGGTTATTATTTGTATTGCAGTTTTATAAATATTTAAATATTTAATTATATCCTTCCAGTTTCTGTGCCTTGTAGGAATTCAATTATTACAAAAAGTTTTGAGAAATTCTGAAACTTAAGACTATATACAACTGTACAACTTTATAACATCTCATTATTTATTTATTTCTCTAGAAATAAACATGACGTTGCTACAGCCCCCAGAAATATCTACTTAAAATATCTTAATGAACGTCGAATTGATTATTTTATACGAAATCAAGTCCTAATTAGAATAATTACTTGGCTGTTTTGATTATCCCGAGGCAGGAATACAGCATTCAATTCAATAAGCTACTAAAAATATAAACTGAAACCTGCGTTGTTTAGAGTAACATTTTGTTGTAATTACAAGTAGAATTCAAAACGACTTTTATCCTTCAAAATAATGTCCCAGATAATCGTCGATTAAATATTAATCTAATATGGGTGCCTTCGATTCTTCCTTTGTTTTTGTTTAGAAGAAAATATAGCACATCAACTTCCAAGGTCATTAGTGCCTAGGTACATTTGTTTACATTTTAACATCAATTTGGAAAAGAAAACATGATATAGATACATAAATAACATTTATAGGATGATTGATTTAGTACACAATTTCACACTCATATGTCGCTGAACAATTGAGAATCTTTTAGAAATTCAATAAGATTTCTCAATTGTGCCATATTGTTTCCTAGGGCTACTTTTGGGTCGTCCCTTATATTATGTTTCTGTCTGTGTAAGGAAAATTTCCGACATACAAACAAGTGGTCGACGGTGACAGGAGTGTCACATATATAACATAGGGGTTGTTCTCGTCGCTCAAAGAGATGTTGGTGTGAAAAGTTTGTGTGACCGATTCGCAGTGTTACCAGATGTACGATTTAAATCGTATTTGTACGATTATTTTTGCATGTGTACGAAGTACGACTTCTTGGTATCAGATGTACGATTTTTTGGATCTTTTTGTTGATGAAACATATTTATTTATATACATTTTTAGTAAGTTAAATATTAATATTATATAATGCGATATATTGAATATTTTAGCCCTCGGATTTCAAATCGACGCGCTCTTAAATAGAATGGTTTATCTCGCTAAGATCGGGTATGCTCGGGCATATTCGAATATTCAAATATATAAAGCTTTCTCCTCATTAGTTATACCCTTTTCACACTAGAACTTTAAAACGAGTGAACTTAAAGTTCACCGATGTTTAACATCGGTTTGCTTTCACACTTGATGTTTAAATCTCCGGTGCTGTCATCAGCTACAGTAATTTTGTCCTTAAGTTACCGTCAGGAAATTACCAGTTTTGAACTGTCTGCGCAGACGCACATTTTGAATTATTATAAACAAATATGGATATTTCATTTCATTCTACAATAAAGAATATATTACACCTGTATTAACATGTATTTTACTCTGTATTTTATTAAACACATTATTAAAATAAATAATTTTATTATAACAATAAGTATAAACTTCTTATAACGTCGATATAATACAGTAATCTTGACAGCACAAATTCAAAGAGTATTTTTTTATAATAGAAATTATGTTGGCAATGCGGATGATGTTTAAGACGCAGATCTCTGTCTTCAACATCGCTTGTATTTAGACGAGGTCTTACGTTCACATTAACGTTTAAAGACACATTCACTTTAACATCCGATCCTAAAGTTCTAGTGTGAAAAGGGTATAAGAGTACTGTACTCAGTGGCGCACCCAAGGGGGGGGGCAGCTCCAAAAAGGATGGAAATACTAAATTTTTTAATTAGCATTATGGATCCTAGGTAAATATATAGATATGGATTTAAAAGAGTTGAGGACCATTTTTTTCTCATCACTTGTATTTTAAAGTGAGGACCTTTTTTTGTCATCGAAGCGAGGAGCTTTTTGTTACATCTTTTTTGTCTATCGCCCCCTCCAAGAGAAATTCCTGGGTGCGCCACTGACTGTACTACAAACTGAAATCGGCTTTGTCTTTATTAATATATTATTGTATTAATGTATTAATATAGAGAAATGTATTTCCCTGAGAGTACACTAATTTTACTATACATATATATATATGTATATATATATATATATATATATATATATATATATATATATATATATATATATATATATATATATATATATGTTAATGTTATATAATTATTATCTAAGTATTTTGTTATATCAATAAAAATTTATAAAAAGGACTTTGCTGTATTATACATATTTTATCCTTTTCTGCTACTATGATTGTGCAATTGAGATCTGACACGCTCGGATAGGCAGTCTGGTAGTCAAATATTGTACTACGTGACTGTAGTACTATTTGAAATTATTACATATGTTCTGGTGTTGATTTTTTTTAGAACGTCGATAGATACATTTTCATAAAATAAAAATGTACTGTGCTTAAATTAACCTGTTCCCTGTTAGCATATTGACAGCTGAATACTAGACAATTCAGCCATTTTGCCATGAATTACAGCGCCGCCAACGGTAATGTCACTTCTCAATAGAAAAATATATACCTAATATTTTTTAAATCAATTACACAGCAATTTTTTGTACGTTTATTTTTTTAAAAATACGATTGTTTGTACGATTTTTTTCTTGAAAATACGATCATTTTGAAGTGTACGATATTTTCTTTTTCACCATCTGGCAACACTGCCGATTCGCCACCTTGTGATGGCCACTTGTTCGTTACGGCTGAAGAGAGTGGGACATTGCTTGATGTCGGGTTTAATTCCTCTCAACTTATTGTTGCTGGTATTTTCCCATTCTAGTTTCCAGTCCTTTTTTATGAATTTTTTGATTTGGGATTTTATATCTTCTGGCGGTATTGGGAGAGTAATTGGTGGTAGGTTTGTGGCATCTTTGGCTGCTTTGTCTGCCTGATCGTTCCCTGATAGTCCTACGTGCGATGGAACCCATACTATTGAGACAGCTTTTCCTGATGAGATGGCCTGGTGAACATTTTGTTGCGTAGTCTGGTGTATGGCAGATGTTGGGGACATATTCTGAAGTGCTTGAACTGAGCTGAGGGAATCTGTGAAGATAACATATTTTCTTGGTATTGGCTCTAATTTTATCATTTCTGATGCTTTTAAGATGCTATATGCTTCAGCGGTGTAGTTAATTGCTGGATCGGGGAGGCGGAATTTTTCTGCGGTTTCCTCGCTGATGTAAGCAGATCCTGTTTTGTTGTTCCAGTGTCAGCCATCTGTATATATTTTTTTGTACCCGGAGTATTTGTCCTCAAGTTCCAAGAATTTTTGCTTGAATAATTGTACAGGGGTGTCGATCTTCTTGAAAAGGCTGAGTTGAAGGTTATATGCAGGCTGTATTACAGTCCAAGGGGCAACTGTATGCTGTGACTTCTTGCTTATATTGGGGATGGTGAAATTCCAGTTTTTTAAAGAATCTGTGGCTATTGCTTGTATTGCTGAGGTTATGGTGGTGGATCTGCTGGTCGGGTTTGTAAAGAGATTGGTATGGAATTGGATATTAGGGTTAGTGGCCGCATTTATTATGTATGAGAAGGTTAATTATTGTCTTCTATAATTTAATGGAATTTCACTAGTCTCTATGTGTAGACTTAGAGTGGGGCTGGTTCTGTATGCGCCAGAAGCTATTCTTAAGGCACAATTTTGAATTGAGTCTAGTTAGTCGAGTTGGTGAGGCTGAGATATAACTGATGCAACAATAATCTAGTTTGGACCTGATTAGTGATTTATAGATGTTTAGGAGAATTTATTTTTGAGCTCCCCATTTGAGGTGTCCTAATGCTTTGATGATATTAACTCGTTGTGTGCATTCTTTCCTGAGGTAGGATATGTGTTCAAACCAGTTTAGCTTTCGATTAGAAATTACTCCCAAGAATCTTATTTGGTTTACAAACTCGACCTTTTTACCATATAGTTCTAGAAGTGGAGCTGCGCTGTAGTGTTTTTTGGAAAAATTTATTGCTCTTGTTTTATTGACGGAGAAAGAAAATCCTGTAGATTTTGCCCATTCGGTCAATTGATCGATTGAACGTTGGAGCCTTCTGGCTATGCTGTCGGTATTTTTGCCTCTATAATAAACAACCAAGTCGTCGGCATAAAGACAAACTTTAACGTATGGCGTGATATAATTTGTCATCTCGTTCATTGCTATTAAAAATAATCACCTTGTTTTAGCACATTCCTTAAGTGACAATGTGCTCTATATTGTGACATTTTCTTAATAATTGCAAACACTACGCATTCTGTATTACCAATTACAAATAATGCAACTCATACAATTGTAAATATGTATAAATATTGTAAAATATTATAAATAAATCAGTCTAAGTTTAATCTCGGTCTTCTCACTATCCTTCGGGATACAACATCGTGAGCTGGCTTTGTTTAATTTGGCTATTTAAATTTATATGACCCGCATCATAGTCAAATCTTCCATTATTCGCAAAAATAAAATACTTTACCTACGATCATCAAATAATATGTTAATGCATTATAGGGTATAACTGTAAATACATAAAGCTGCTCATATTGCACGCCGTGTATAATGTGACGCGCATGTTTGTTGATCCGTGAATAATGAACGTTTTATACACGGCAAGTTTTTTTTAGTAAGTTAGGTGGCTAGTTAAATGTTTGGCGTTCAGCAATGATTAGCGCCCCACACAGTCCATTTTTATAACTTAGAGAAGAATATTGTTTATAAGTTAGAATAAATGAAACAATAAATAATAGTATTTTAAACATTGCTGTAGGTTCCAATCAGCTGATGGTGCGGTACCTAACTTGATGACGTAAGTTCTGAAGTTTCACAATCGACGCTCAGAAAATCTGTGTTTAAAAATCTATGCGATAAAACTATGTAGTTGTCTCGGATGATTAGAACCCTGGCCTACAGCTCGGGAGGTAAATTTTATCCTAGTGCAATATAGCCTCCATTATATGCTTGTTCATTAAAACAATATTTTCTACTGAGAGTAAATTAAGCACTTTACACACGTATTAGAGTGTCTAAAATGCGTAAAGTGCTTCCATGGTAACAAACTGTCAATGCCATTTTTACAAATTACCAAATATAAAATTTCATGTTAAAAAATGCGTAAATGAAAGGATATAAATTTTTGTTGAAATGTAATGTTATTGTATGTATGAGTGTGCCATGAAATGTAAGAGTAATAATTAAAAAAAAAAGTAGTTCTTGACGTTTAATAAAATAAGTTATAAAAATACAAGTTTTATTTAATTTTTGAACTAAAATAAACTTGATTAAATGCAAAACGGCTCAACATTGGTAGCAGAGCGTGGTTATTAACTCAGTTGTAGTTAAAAGAAATTTAGTTCAAAAACTAATAAAAATGGATGACGATAAATATAGAATTCCACTGTTAGATGGAAACAATTATAGTAATTGGAAATATCGTATCCTGGTGTATTTAGAAGAGTTAAACTTAGTAGAATGTATCGATGAAAGAGATACAAACCTTTTTATGATCTCACCAACAGCCACACAGGCACAGAAAGATGAACTACAAAAGAAGTTGGATGAGAGAATTAAAAAGGAAAGAAAATGTAAATCTGTAATTGTACAGAGAATTGGTGATTCTTATTTAGAATTAATTAAAGAAAAAGAAACCCCAGATCAAATTTGGAAGACATTAGAAGCAACATTTGAGAGAAAAGGTATTGCTACGCAGTTGATGATACGGAAGAAATTATTAACAATGAAAATAGACGAAAGAGATTGCTTGGAAACGCATTTTATAAAAGTTGACAAATTGTTGAGAGAATTAAAAAATTGTGGAGCTAAAATAGAAGAAGATGATAAAATATGTCATTTACTATTAACACTTCCAAAAACTTATGATACTGTAGTCACTGCATTAGAAACAGTATCAAATGAAAAATTATCAATGGAGTTTGTAAAAGGTAGATTATTAGACGAAGAATTGAAGCACAAACAGTCACCAATACCACAATACAAAGAAAAAGGTCAGTCTACAGCTTTTACAGCAAAATTTCCATATAAATGTTACAACTGTAATAAATTAGGGCATAAAATAGCTGATTGTAAATCTAAAAACCTGAAACAGAAAGTGAAACATTCAACATACGAAAATAAGCCGAAAACTAAATGTGATACAGCAATAACATTTATCGCCTCACATAGTCATACATATGGAATGGTAAATGCAGACGATTATGCCAGAGCTAATAAAATGGTGTGGATTCTGGATTCTGGAGCAACGGAACATATGGTAAACAGAATGGAATATTTTACAAATGTAGAAAAGTTGCAGACACCCATCAAAATTTCTGTTGCGAAATCTGGTCAAATGCTCCTAGCTACTGAAATAGGTGACATTGAAGCATGCTCGTATGTAAATGGTAATAAAATAAAGTGTATAATAAAGAATGTATTATACGTTAAGGATCTGGAATACAATTTACTCTCAGTGAGAAAAATGGAAATGAATGGACTGAAAATAGTTTTTCAAGATGGACATGCCAAAATATTTAATCATTCAAGAATGATTGCTGTTGCAAAAATAAATAAGAAAATGTATGAAATTTCATTTATTATAGAAAAAGAAAATGCCAATGTAACAAGAACGTTGGAAGAAAATACAAACCTTTGGCACAAACGTTTTGGCCATATTGGTATTAAATCATTATTGAAATTAAAGAATGATAACATGGTTCTAGGTTTAAATGATAGATTACAAACCAATATAGAATTATGTAAATCATGTGTTGAAGGCAAACAAACAAAGTTGCCACACACAAATAAAAGAATAATCACGAAAAGACCATTGGAGTTGATCCATTCTGATTTATGTGGACCAATAAACCCAGTGTCTTGGAATGGAAAAAGATATTTTCTTACCCTAATTGACGACTATAGTCATTTTACTATTGTCTATTTGCTAGAAAGTAAAAGCGAGGTAATGGAATGTGTAAAAGAATATGAAGCAATGTCCACAGCACACTTTGAAAGGAAAATATCGAGATTTAGATGTGATAATGGAAAAGAGTACACATCAAATGAATTCAAAAAATTTTGTAAAGAAAAAGGAATCCAAATAGAATATACGGTACCATACACACCTCAACAAAACGGGGTAAGCGAACGTATGAATAGAACAATATTGGATACATCTAGAGCTATGATGATGGGCACAAAACTTAATAAAGAGTTATGGAGTGAAGCCGTTCTCGCTGCAGTTTATACAATAAATAGAAGACCAACAAATGTGCTAAAGAATAAGACACCTGCAGAGATGTGGTACGGAGTAAAGCCAAATGTGTCAAAACTAAAAACTTTTGGATGTGTTGCTTATTTACACACATCTAAAGATTTTCGCAAAAAGTATGATACAAAAAATAAAAAATGTTTTCATGTTGGCTATGCACCAAATGGTTATAGACTGTGGAATGAGGAAAATAATAAAATTGTAATCGGTAGAGATATCGTATTTGATGAAAACAAATTTTCTTATGAAGAAAATGAATATATACATTATGATATTCATTCAAGTGAAGCATATGAAGAAATACAAGAAAATTCACAAGCAGAAAATCAAAAGAATTCAGAAGAATCAGAAAAAGAACAAAATATTGAAGAATCAGAAAGTTTGGAACAAAATATTGAACTTTTAGAGAAAAACCAAGAAATAAGTTCCAAAAGAATAAGAAAACCGCCAAAGTATTTAGAAGATTATGATGTCACATGTTTAGCACTTAGCGCAGAGTGTTTTGTAGAAGAAATGCCAGTTACCATTGAAGAAATAAAAGAAAGATCTGATCGAGAAGAATGGTATAAAGCAATAAAAAATGAAATGGACTCTTTACAAAGAAACAATACGTTAGTGGAAATACTGAAAAATAGAAAAATAGTACAATGTAAATGGATATTTAAAATTAAAAAGGATGCAGATGGAAAACCAAGTCGTTATAAAGCGAGACTAGTAGCAAAAGGTTTTCTGCAGAAAGAAGGCATTGACTATAATGAAACGTACGCACCAGTTGCAAGACTTGCCACACTACGTGTTTTGTTGGCAGTTGGAAATAAATTCAAGTACATATTTCATCAAATGGATGTAAAAACAGCATTTCTCAATGGCGTACTTCAAGAGGAAGTTTACATGCATCAACCAGAAGGTTTTAATAAAGGTAATAATTTAGTATGTAAACTAAATAGATCCTTATATGGATTAAAACAATCTCCCAGGACTTGGAATGAAAGATTCAATAAATTCATACTAAGTTTAGGTTTTATAAAATCGAATGCAGACAGTTGTTTGTACACAAAAGGAGAAACTTATGAAACCAAAATAATTATCTTAATATTTGTGGATGATTTAATTATAGCATGTAAAAACCTAACAGAAATTAAGAAGATAAAGAAAAAATTTATGGAAGAATTTGAAATGGAGGATATAGGTGAATTGAAAAATTTTCTTGGAATAAAGATAGAAAGAAATTTTGAAACTGGAATACTTACATTAAATCAAAAACATTATTTAGAAAACCTGTTGCAACGTTTTAATATGTCTGAATGTAAGACAGTTAGTACACCAATGGAACCTGGATTCAAAATAGATGTTAAAAAGGAAGAAGTAAAATTAGACAAACCATATAGAAATTTGATAGGTTGCTTAATGTACGCAATGTTAGGAACACGTCCTGATTTATGTGTTGCAATAAGTTTTTTAAGTAGATTGCAAAATAATCCAACCGAAAATGCATGGACAAATTTGAAAAGAGTGCTACGGTATATTAAAGGCACTCTTGATATACAACTTGTGTACGAAAGTAATGAAAATGAACAACTGATTGAAGGATTTACAGATGCTGATTGGGCATCAGACTATGATCGTAAATCAACTACAGGCTATATTTTTAAAATATATGGTTCCAGTGTGACATGGGTAAGTCAAAAACAGCCTACAGTAGCACTTTCGACAACAGAAGCCGAGTACATGGCACTAAGCGCAGCTACATGTGAGGCAGTATGGCTAAAGAAACTTCTTCTAGACATTGGACTACATGTTGAAAAACCAATAGTGATTTATGAAGATAATAAGAGTTGCATACAGTTGGCAAAAAAATAATGAAGATCATAGAAGATCCAAACACATAGATATAAAACATCATTATATACGAGAAAATATTGAAAACAGTGTAATAGAAGTACAGTATACAAAAAGTGAAGAACAGTTAGCAGACATGCTAACGAAGGCACTACCGAGACCAAAATTTGAAAATCTAAGGTTTAAAATGGGTCTACATACTCACATTATGGGGGAGTGTTGAAATGTAATGTTATTGTATGTATGAGTGTGCCATGAAATGTAAGAGTAATAATTTTAAAAAAAGTAGTGTTTGACGTTTAATAAAATAAGTTATAAAAATACAAGTTTTATTTAATTTTTGAACTAAAATAAACTTGATTAAATGCAAAACGGCTCAACAATTTTATATTGATAATTCCAAAAATCATCAATTCAGCTGTTTAAATATAAATTCCAAGTTATGTCAATATAAGTAACAAATGGTTGACTGCCGACATGAAGTGCTTGCAATATTTTAATATGTGGGATTGTTTTACTTATTAAATTTGATTTAAAAAACTGAGTACATCGCATTAATATGTACCGTTGAATGAAAAGTTAAATATTTTTTTCATACCCATACATTATAGCTATTGGTCTGCCACCTGTGTCGAAATTTTGTACTAAATATGAAATATATAATGATGTTTTTTTAATATTTTCGGCAGATAAAAAATATATGTATGTAGTACGTGTGTAAAGGATTATTTTATATCTCGTACTACTATTTTCGGTTCTTGACCGAAGTTTCGAAATTCTCACTCGATAGGATAGACGCACTTTGAACTCTAACTGCATAAATAACTATGTTTGTATATTAAAATATTGTTTTCTTTCTAGGTAAGCTGATCCGCATCTTATATTTTGACGTTACAACCGTCTATAATAGAGTCCTATAAGAAGTGATCCGAGCAATATGTCACCTATATCCAGCAAATGAGTAAGTTGGCAAAAGATCTAGTGTGGAAATAATTTTGATTCATCTTTCGACCGAAATTTAATTTCGCAAAAAATAAAAAATAAATAAAAAATCAATAAAATAATCTGGGCAGACATTTTATAAGCTTAAGGTTATGCTACCCCTTAGTAAGCTTGCAATTGTTTGATACTAACTGCTTATGTCGATTCGCCTTTTAACAGAAGGTTTCAGACTACCGAAAAAAGCAATTATTAAGACAATGAACTAACTGGGCAAACTGTATCAGTTTAAGCTAATGCTGCTCTTCAATGAGCTTACAATTGTTTATTACTGACTACTTATCTTTCAGTTGGCCTCATATTTTTCCTATTCTACGGGACACAATTAGTGATAATTTTCGTTCATCTATCGACGGTAAACTGTAGATATATTTATTTAACTGTAGAATTATCCATCAGTGTTGCCAACTTAGTGGATTTTCTAGTAAATCTGATTGAATGAGATATTGAATGAAAAACATTACAGATATTTTAACGCTGAAGATATATTATGTGTGTTATTATTTTTAAATATTTTTAGTCAAATACATCTTCTACATAATATATTTTTTTTACATTAATGTTTTAAATCGTTCGTTTTTTCCTTCATACTGAATTTAAGTTGTGTAAATAACGTAAGAGTATTATATATCTTGTTTATTTAAATCAACCAATTCATTTTTTATAATTTTATAAATTAATATTTTTTTGTTTCAAAAAGACTTGTTTATTCTTTTTCAATTAAACTCCAGCCTGCCCAAACATTGCCTTATTAATAACTAATATATATATATATATATTTCATCATTTTTTTACTAGTACATTAATTGATACCACGAAATATTAATACTTTTTTTCCGATACCGTTATAACGAAATGTTACTGATGTCAATACAATATATCGATACTGGATACTATCGATACCTCAGAGCTGACTTCACAATACTTTTTTTATTAGTAAAGTAATCCAAACCACGAGGTATTGATACATTTTCCGATACCAATACAGATATCAATACTAGGAAACACTACTAATACCGATGCAAAGTATCGATACTTGCAATCGATATTTACATCCTCATTTGTAATACGTGAATCTTTCTCGATTCGTGTGTCACTCTACTGCATTGAATTGTAAATTGATCAGGACTAGAAGTAAATAAAAATTCACTGTAAAATTTTATGTATATATTGTTATTAATTTGATTTCAGACTTATTCTTTACAGTTTTGAGAGAAGGCAGATAACATAGCTGGTTTGATTCCCGAATAAATAAATATACACACGAATAATAATTATACATTACAATAATAAAACCAAATTATTATTACATTACAGAAAAACTATAAATAATGTAAATATAAAAGTTTGTTAGCAGAGATATGAAATTTAAACGCAAAAATAACAGTCCACAAAATACTAAAACAATTTCACTAAAACAGTCCATCTGCGGCAGTTCATAAAAAGTCCATCACTCCTCATAGACTACGGGAACAAGACTTATCTTGTAAATATAAGCTCTGTATCAATTTTGTTCTTAAATGAGTTTATATTGCTTGATTCGATAGCCGACACAGAAAGATTAGTCCACCTACCCACTCAATTTGAGAAAAAGTTTTGCCTGATTATCAGATGGCATTTGTCTTTCTTCAGTTTGGCGCTGTGAACTCTCAATCTAGAGTTAGTGTTTTTGATAAACATGTTGGGAATCGCAATTATTATGTCCTCTCAATATTTTGTAGGTCTCGATCAAATCTCCTCCGATTCTTCTTTCTGATAAACGAGGCTGATTTAGAACTCGTAGTCGTTCATCATAAGTCTTTTTTTTAAGACCTTGGACACTTTTTGTAAAGTTACGCTGGACATTCTTTAGAATTTCAATATCTTTCAAGAGATAGGGACACCAAATTATAAAGGCAAAGCTCTAATAGGGTCTAAAGGTCGCACGTAGGTTTTGTATATTTTAGAAAAATTCTATAATATACTTGATTACATAAATCAGAGTATTGGCCTTTTGAAGAGTATTAATTATGTGCGTTTCCCATTTTAAGTCAGTTGTTTTTAGTGTGAGATACTTGTGAGAACTGTAGTGTTTACCTTACCTTTAAGAATATTGTACACAGTATTATCTTATTAACCGATGTGTTCTTATAATATACCAATGATTACATCCCCGTTTCTATAAGATATTTTCAGCTAAATGTTGAACTTAGATGTGAGCTGCACGGTAAATGTACGCCAAAATATAAATGAATAATTCAGATTTAATGTGGTGGGATTTACATATTGAAATCTGCGAACTGGAGAGATCTTACCGGAGTTGATACATAGGCGGAGAGTAGATTGTTACAAGATAGATTAATTTCCAATTACTAGTAAAGGGAAATATAAGTGTGGCAGTGATTAATGCTCAAACTGCTATTAAAGTATTCAAACAAAAAAATTGCTGCGATTTTGCAGCCTATGAGTTGCACTTTAAATGTAATTTGATTATAATACATATTAATACATAAAAATATTCTTTTAGAGCAGAAATGAAATATAGAAATTGTTCTCATCTGCTAGGATTTATCGACAGGGCTTTTATTTGACTCTAAATTTTCCCATGTGTATTCCATTCTCTCTCTATGGTTCGTTGCCAAGTTTTTATTGGTTTCCCAACTCTTCTTTTGCTCGGCGGGTTCTAATCTAATGCTCTTTTTGTAATGTTGACTTGTTCTCGTCTAAAATTTTGATTCTCTGTTTCCGCTGAGAGCTGCTACAGACCTGCAACGACTATAATGTTTGGCCGTGTTTTCTACGCATGGTCCTTCAGTATTTGTTAATATTAGTATACATTAGTGTTCATAATGTACATAGATTCAACTCAATGTCACGGGAAGAAAATCTAGGAAACAGTGTGACAATAGATTTAGTCAGTAATGAAACTAAATATACCACTAATACACCTGACTAAAATTTCTATTCCACCCCACCACAAAACATGCAGTTTGTTTATTTACCACAACTGCTCTACGTACTTTACACGTCCATAATCGAAGGTGTTTAAACGAAGGCTTTTAGATGGTTACAATAAGAAATTGACACTGCCAATTTTCATTATTCTTATGATATTAGTAAAGGAATTCCGCATTTTTGCCTTTCATTTTTACCGACTGCCAACATACATACTCGTATATAAGGGAGGTATCATACTGATTTTGACATTTCGAGATTTCGATGGATATCCACGAATTGAGGTCCCTACATATCGTTTTGACTACTTGTAGCATGATGTCTGTCTGTCTGTCTGTCTGTTTGTCCGTCCGTCTGTCTGTGTACACGTGCAGAGAAAATTCGGCTCAAATGATTTCTATGAAACTTCATATTTAAGTTTTTGACATCAATGGCACAAGTTGATCAACTTTTAATAAAAATCGGTTGACTAGAAATGGGAGTTTACTCATGTCGATTTTAAGATTTTTGCGAATATTTAGCAACAGAAAAATATTTCGAAAAAATTTATTTAACAAAAGTAGCTATAAATGCAATAACTAATAACTTTTATTTGAGACGTTTTTTGATAAAATGAAAAATATCGAAACATTTTTGTAACGTTTCCATGGTCATGATAAATAATATCTCTGTTAGAAAAAATTAGGCCAAGTTAGTTCTACTCTGCTACTAGAATGTATTTTATACATGTACTTTATGATGGCGGTCGGTCCTGTGGTGGCCACAGCTGATTTTTTATATTCGAATGCCAAAGGTTATTGAACGATCTGATAGCTTGTCTTGTCCTGCATATTCTATCATTTATGTCAGCATCTATTACTTCCTTTTCACTACATTGCCACCTAAGTAACAAAACTCTTCCTTTATACTAATCGCTACTAACTATAATAAAAATAGTTGATCATTAAGTTGATCTGAAGTTTGCCCAATATTATTAACAACTGATAGTTATTTATTTATTTATTTTTTTTTGTACAACGTGAAATATTTGGGCAATACGTAGTTGTCTCCTACGTAGTTCAGGTCGTTTTGTTATTATGTGATATCAAATTTCACTTATTTTGCCGTATTTAAAATTATCTAGTTGGCTGTTACTAAGGTAGCAAACGCTTCCATAATAGCCAGGAATCACAGATCAAGATAAGCTCTAAGCTTCCTCAACAACCCCTAGCTTTTGACTATAATATCTAAGAAGACACAACTGAGTATTTTGATAGTAATGTTAATCTAATTCTTTTATTTGACCGTGAAACCTGAAGTGCAAATAAGTAGGACATGAAATTAAAAAATGGTAACTGAAAGTGATTCAACATTGATAAGATTGTTCTGGTTATCAATTAGAACACAGTACTTTAATACGTTTATTTATTTAAACTGTTTATAAAATCAATCAATGTTTATTTTTATTAACATAACCGTCAACCAGTTATGTTAACCAGAAGACAGATGTAACCGAGTGTGTTATTACCCCAGCAATCATAATCTTAAGCAAGAACTATACAACACTGCAATGAGAGTTTTGCCTTTTGCTCCACCTGAGGAGTTACTGAATCTCTTTTATAATTGACAGTATATTAACCACACCTTTTAAAAGAGAATATACGATCTTACTAGAAAAACCTTGATGCGGAACCACCAAGACATTATGGATCATAAATGGAGAATATGGAGAATAAACATTATGGATAGAAATTAAGAAACTAGCAACAAATGACATGGATAAAATTTCCATTTCTTCAAGTCAGTCCCAGAGATTTCGGGATTTAAAGGCTTGTAACCAAATACCGGGATTAATCATTAATTCTCATTGAGTGAAATACACAACACCTAATTTATTTTTATATAATATTGCTACGTTTTATATAGAATTTTGTTTCAAGTGAATTGCTGCTCTGTACTTCAAATGATTTTATGAATTCTTACCCCACGCTCATCGAGTGTCCTTAACACATTTTTTGTGACACAATCGTATACAATATACGTGATTCATATTGATAATAAAACGTTTAAACTTTAATTTTTAAAAGTTGTCCGGTCAAGGTCATTTGTATACTGTATAGGTTAAGAGTTTATCTATGACTGTCAGTTTTCGCATTGTTTCATATAAAATAACACGCACACAGTGAATTCTCACAAACATGAACAATAAATATGAACGTTTTTCGTAGCTATGCTTAAACAATGATCAAAGCTGATAGACAAACTACGCACATGGTGACTCTGACGCTGACAGAATTATTTTAAAATCTGCCAGAGTAAGTGTGAAAGAGAAACACAACAGTACGTTAATTATAATATCAATCACTGGTCTTAAACGGAAAACTTATAAAAACTGCAATATACTTATTTGTGAAACTCAACTATTATTTTATCTCCTGATTCGGAGGCAAGTACCCGTAAGACCACTAAGGCGCTAAATGGCAATCTTAAGCATCGTCTAAATTGTGTTGAAACCTAGTGCTCTTTATAGGATCTAATACGAAGATTGCCTCTAATATTTCGGGATTGCGCTAAACTGTGCTGCCATCTGACAACAAACGTGCAGTTACCTTTATCGTAAAGTTTGACATTTTTGACGGTACACGTACCCAGAACGTTTTGACGTACGAGCGCTATTTGTGTTGTTTACAGTAACTTGAAAAAAATCATCTCGGCTAAAAATGGAATTTAATCGCGAACATTTTCGAGCAATTATTTTTTACAACTTTCGACGTAGATTAACCCAACAACAGTGCATCGACGAACTTAATTCGAATTTTGGCGATGAAGCACCATCAAGGACTACTGTTTATCGATGGTTTGCTGACTTCAATCGTGGCCGTAGTTCGCTTAAGGACGGATTTCGTGAAGGTCGTCCAAAATCGGTTGTTGTTCCGGAAAACATTGATGCTGTGCGTGAACTGATACTGCAAGATCGTCATGTGACTTATCGTGAGATTGAGGTAACCTTGGGCATAAATGGGAACAGTAAACATTCACTATTGCATGAACATTTGGCCTTCATTCGTTCGCGTTGGAAAAAGTGCTTCGAAAATTGGTTCAAACGCATACAAAAGTGTATTGATCTTCATGGAGAATATTTTTAAAAACACTTAAGTCACTTTTGTTGATAAATAATTGTTTTTGATCTTAAATCCCGAAACATAAAAGGCAACCCTCGTATAAAACATACCATATTATTTTTGAAGATCGGCATAAAACATCCCGTAAAACTATAATTACATTGTTAAACAACAGAAGAACTAGGGTTCATGTTTACAACCACGTTGTAAACATTCAACGGCCAATGGCGCATACATTTGTTTAAGTACTAACTAGAAATTAGTATACATGTTTTTGTTAATCCTTTAAGTAAGATGCGTAATGCGAAAAACTAATCCCTACTGCTCTGGGTTGACACGTCTAGTTATATCACTTCTATTGTAATTTTATGAGTTCCCTAACTTTTATTATTATATTGCGATCTTCAACACTAATTTGGTACGGACTATAGAACGTTATATTTTATTTAAAAAAATTAATAGTTTCAGTTGTAGGCACTCGTTGAAACATATTGAAAAAATATAAAACAAAATAAAACACTCGGTAATGTTTCAAAATATTTTAATTTATTAATACGTATTTCGGCTTATGAGGCCATCATCAGAATACAAAGAGTTTACAAAACTGAAAAATATATACTATCATCAATAGAGCAATTATTAATTAGTAATTCTCCGCTTCTAGTCCCATTTTAACCCTTCGGTTTTTCCTAATTGCTCTATTGATGATAGTATATGTTTGTTCAGTTTTGTGAACTCTTTGTATTCTGATGATGGCCTCATAAGCCGAAATACGTATTAATAAATTAATATATTTTGTATAACCAAGTGTTTTATTTTGAGTTATATCTTATTTAATGTTTCTTCGGCCAATAATGACCAAAAAATTACCACAAGCTGTGTAAATAATATTGTGCCCGCCACTGTATTAAGCTAAACATCGATTGTTGTTCATACTCCGGTTCGCTGTTTTCAGCCCATCAGTATGTTTTTCCTCGCGCTCCAGCATCTTTACAAGGTAGAAATGAGATGTTGTTTCGAGTCGAATACTCTACATTTGCAAACCGTTTACAAACTTAACCGAACTTAACGGTTCGCTAAAGGTACATTTTTCATGGCTCACCTCGTTAATGGATGCTCTTACGAAGGGCGACTGTAACTTTTTAATGCTTGTTTTTCTGCTTCTTTCCGTTATCTACCATCCACTAATCTTCCGATGCTCTTATTTAAGACTCAGAGGAAACTATCAATTCTAGGGTTTTGGTTACACTACTTTGTTTATGTCTCAGAACTTTTAATGAATCTGTACATTAAAGTATGGCTGAAGGGATGATCGCGAAACAAAAAACTATGAAGATTTGTTTGCACGTGCAATAACTTTGAAGTGTATCATGTTTCATTTGGGGAAATATAAATTTCAGCTTTTGCAAAGATTTTATGATTTTGATCAATATCTAACGTTTTTAGGTTAAGATATAATTAACATTTAAAACTAATTCTAAATAAGAATTACTGGTGTTAATTTTAATTTGTCTACTATTGCTTTTTTGAGAACTATAAGAGCTATGTGTGGAAAAGGTACGAGGATCATCTCAAAAGTAAGTTACAATTTTTTTTTTTTTTAATAAATGAATGTAAAAAAAAAAATCTTAAAAAAAGTATATTTCGAAAAGTACATATTAAACTCATTTTAATACCGTGGTCATTGGTACCGTGGTAAAAGTTTTTTCAATTCAGTGTCATACCATTCTGCCGCCATACTTGTTAACCATCTTTCAACTTCTTGTTTCAAATTATCCTCGTTTGTGAAACGTCTTCCCCCAAGATGTTGCTTCAGCTGCGGAAACAGGTGGAATTCACTTGGTGCAAGGTCAGGAGAGTAAGGCGGATGTCCGACAACATCCCATCGAAACTCCTCATGCAGGTCTTGAGTCATCCTGTAATGTTCTTCTCCCTTCAATGAATGATTGACGCCAACGAGAAACCATTGACCTTAACATAACGTCTTCATTATAAATACAATACACAACGATGAATTTCAGTAGCATTTTTATTTCTTGCCGTCAAGAAACGAATAACACCACGAACATCGCAATCGGCGGTAGGGGCAAGTGGAGTCTCCATAGTGGCTGGAGCCTGACTGCCGGATCGATCGACGCACGCGCATCGAAATTTTACAGTGCTGCTACTGCACCCAGACGCAAATTCCCTGAGACTCCCAGACTTTTCCCGCCAACCACACGGATTAAAACAAATAGTGTAACTTACTTTAGAGACGACCCTCTTAGTACGAGTTGCAAACATAAATAAAGCAACTAGATCTAACTGACCAGTTTCGAAATGTTTTATTACTTCATCAGAGCTACAAAAAAATAGGATATAAAGTACAACAGCTGGTAATAAAGTGTAAAAAACATACCTGATCTTATAACGTAAGGTCATTGCAAAGAAGTTAAAATAGGTAAAAATAATCATGGCGAGAAAACAATAAGGCAGTAGATAAAATATAAATAAATATTATAAAAAATGAGTTAAAAAATAAATAAACAATAAATAAATAGTCAAAAATAAAACTTAAAAAACTTCAATACTCCAATCGCGGTCTAAATTTTCCTTGGTCCAAGCGAGTCGTTTTTCGACATGTTTCACCGATAACAATGGTTTTTGTTTGGTGCTCCTGAGTTTAATACCATTTTCAATCAAACAACTTCTCAGGGTCATTAGACTTAACTTAATGTTCTTTTCTAACAAAATTGCCTGATATTTACGTAAAGATAACATAGAATTATTTTAAAAACGTTAAAAATCACTTTATCTTGTTTTTTAGTGGTCACTTTTTTTAATCCACGATTAGGTAAGTCATCCAGATTTTTATTAATTTTATAACGTTTCACCCAATACTTCACAAAGTCTACTGACTTGTGCATAAACTTTGCTGAACTTGAAAAGGACATTTTTGACCATTTGGGTGGGTTCATAAAACTACCGCTTCAAAACGTTTTGTATAAATAGCACTCATTATTACACAACCGCACTACTGAAAGACAAAACATTAACTAAACAATTTTTATTATCGGGCGTATTAGGTCTTGATATTCTTATTATGTTTGAACCTGTTTATTATTTGTGCACATGCCTGATCATAAGTCATAAGCATGTATGTCTTATTATACAGACTGTATCTGGTGGTTGGAGGTTATATTTGAGTTTATATCTCCCACGAAGATGACAAACTGTATAGGTCCAATCACCATGCCCTGTGGCAATCCGCCTTGTACTTGTTGGGGGTTAAATAGTTCAGACCCAATTCGCACCTGAAATAAGCTTGACAAACAATAAGTTATGTGACACTCTGTCAAAGACTTTGAAAAGTCCAGGTAAATAATGTCTATAGGAATTGAAGTTTCAGAATGTTTTGTCCATTAATTAGTTGCCAGTAACATGTTTGAGACAACAAATCTACCAGGGTTGAAACCACATTTGCTTTCTAGTTTAATTTGGTGCTGTAGTAGGAAGGACAATAATTGATCAACTATGAGGCACTACATCATTTTTGCCGGGATTGAAAGGTGACTTATGGGTCTAAGACTTATGTTCTATATGGTTGCTTAAATTATTTTATTAATAATTACCATTTAATAAGAAAAAATCAAAAGAATGAATCATTTTTTTTTTTACCAGTAGTTTTCAAAATATGTACTAGAATTTTTATTTCTGTACTGCCTGGGTACGCATTATTAGCTGTCAACAATATTAACATAGTATCTTCTTGATAAATTTGAACGGTAAGAGATACGAGGTCGGTTAAATTAGGCAAAATTGCCAAAGTTGCCTAAATGAGATAAAAAAAAAGTTTTTCTTAATTTTTCATATTTACTTTTTTATATGATTGAATAACAAAAAAAAAGATCTATTCAAAATTATCATAACCTACTATAAGTTCCATATGAACAATTAAAATTGACCCCGATAACTTGAAAGCGGTACGTTATAAAATATATATATAGAACCTCTGTAAATTTTGCATGTAAAAATGTCTCAAGAAAGTGCACATTAAAATCATTTAATATTTTAATTTTGGAAATTGTGAGCAAAAATTGAAAACCGGGAAATTTACATTTTTGTTCATATATATTTTTTGTACCAAATTCCTTTGATATACAATTTGTTAACAAAGTACACGAATTTTGAAAGTATTGTCATTCTTAGCTACCATACATATATCAAAAGTATCAAAAAAATTATTTACTCAGTTGACAGCCAAATAATTTCTTTACCATTTCATCATACATAAAACCAGATTTACTTTAAAAATAAATATATATAATTTAGATTATTGATTTTGATTATTATAATATGTCGTTTTTACCGACCGTCAACATATATAAGGGAGGTATTGTGATCATACCGATTTTGACATTTCGAGATTTCGATGGATCTCCACGAATCGAGGTCCCTACATAACGTTTTGACTATTTTTAGCATGATGTCTGTCGATCTGTCTGTCCATCTGTCCGTCTGTCCGTCTGTCTGTACGTCTGTCTATCTGTCCGTCTGTCCGTCTGTTTACACGTACAGAGCAAATTCGGCTGAAAGGATTTTTATGAAACTTCATATTTAAGCTTCTGCCATCAATGACACGAGTTGATCAACTTTTGGTAAAAATCGGTCTCAATTTCTCAATTTTTTCATACTTATATGTAACGTTTCCATGGTCATGATAAATAATATCTCTGTAGGAAAATATTAGGCCAAGTTATTCCTACTCTGCTGCTAGAATGTATTTTATGATTTTATGATGACTTTATGATGACGGTCGGTCCTGTGGTGGCTACAGCTGATTTTTTATATTATACATGCTATATTACCTTGGCATCATGACAAGCCTAGCTATGTAATTCCAGCGTAATAAAATAATGTCATAAAATAAAACTGTACTCCTATATTAATCCTCTTATAATAATTGCAATATGTGTAAATTCAATAATTCTTAGACTGACATAGAGTTAGAATTTTAAATTTAAGTACATTTATTTACGGTTGATAATTATATTTATTATACTAACCTGTAATTGGTTTGGTAAATAAATGAATTATTATTATTTTTATTATCTAATAACCTATGTATTTATAAGATATCGTTAAAATGGTCCCTTAATGCAGCAACTTTGACCAAATTTAATCGACCATCATTTTCTTATCATTCTCGATATCATCATGCTGAACAATTTATTTGGGACATTGTGTATAATATTCTAAGGGTTCATGAGGTGTACATTTTCCGAGATTTTAAAATTTTCCCATCTCACAAATTGTCTCAAAACTTTTGCGATCAACCTTCAGCTGTTCCATGAAATTCTTTTGAGTCTGCGACGGATATTCATGATATCCTTTAATTTAAATATTATTATATTTTGTAAGAATGAAGTCAGATGCCATTCAATTATTTTTCTTCACGTCAAATGAAAAACATCATTTCATTATTTCAATTGTTTCTAATATGCAGTTGTCTGTGCATTCACCTGCAATTCCACCACTCAGACATTTTCAGTAACTAATCCAGACTGCATCTTCAAGTCTTTATTAAAAATTATAGGGTCTTAAATAAAATTTTATCGCTGCAAATTTTCTAATGTAATCTACATAATATCATGTGACGTTTTTCATAACGTAACACCTTAAAACAAAAGCATCGACGCTGAACCTGGAGACAATACTCCGCATAATTGAATTCTTGCTGAAATCTTGCGTAAACCACTTAATAGGAATCTACGATGCAAACTGTAATGTAAATGCGCAAGCGCTTTACAGAAATCCCAGGTAATTTGGCGCGTGACTTGTTAGAATCCAAGCTGTGTATTTCAGCCGCCATGTTGATTGGCTCACCTGACAATGAATTGTCGTGATTAGATCCCAGTAGAGTTGCGCAAACAAATTAGCATCTAGATTTGAGAGAGCCATATTGTTGTATGCCAGACAATTGACTAATGGAAGTGACTGCAACGCAGACACTATGGATATCTATCGGACACTTTTGGGACTAATAACGGACCTCTTCAATAACTAGACTTATTTGTCTGGGTTCTGAATTAAATTTTGTCAGAAGGTATTGTGAGGATTAATCTATTTGCATTTGCGTCACGATGTATTAGTCTATTCGAAGTTTTTTTGAAACGAATTATATAGACTGGTTAGTACAGACAGTTTATATCCATGGATTAAATTTAGAATAATGAAATTTATTAATGTAAAAGGTTCTTAAATGAAAATATTTTAAAAGTTTCACAAAATTGTTTATTTGTCATGCTGACTACAGTTTCGGTCTCAACCAAAGCTTCAGTAATACAAATTACAAAATACAAGTTATTTATGTACAGTAAATGAATAATGTACTAGAGATCCTGATGTTTTCGCTGTGTATGTTTTTATTTCAGCAGTGAAAATACAGGGCAGGTCATAAGTTGTATAGAAGTTTCCTATTTTTTAAATTGTATTGCTTAGAGAAGACGCTGAAAGTTATCTCTTGTTCTCAATCAGGCTTCGTGTACAAAGGACACGAAGCGTGTTGTCACACACGCTTACAAAAATTGCGCACTGTGAATGTTCAGCCGTCCTGATCTGATGAGAGCTGAATGTTAAGGCTGCGTATAGCCCCAGATCATTATTTTTTTTATACAAAACTAACAATCTGAAATAAAGTTAGTATGAATCTATACATAAAATTTTGCACCGAATTTTTATCTATTTAATAGGATATTTTTAATTGTAGAAACATTTATTGTAAAAATATTATCGCTCAATAACTTAATAATTGACATCAGCAACATTGTTTTGTAATTTTTTAAATCTTTTTATGGGTTTCAAATAATTTTTATATTTATATAGTTTTGTGTAGAAATGTTCAAATAATACATTATCATTTTTTTCGACTTGATTACTTATAGTTTAGAACCCTCGTCGAAAAATATTATACTTGATGATAATGGAATGCCACTTGGTACACTTATTCTTCACAAAAATTAAATCTTTTTTACCCGTAACACATATTTTGATAAACGCGGTAGATTCAAGATGGCGGCAAATATAGACTACCAAGTACAATAACTATAATTAGTTTTCACAATAGAACAAAATAACTAAAAACCTTTTTGTAGAACGATGCTTTAGCTACAATTTGCCGCATCGTACGCAAATATGTATCGATTTGTTTACAAGATGGCGTCTACAATGCAATTTGCTTATTTAGTTTGTGTTGGACGAACAATGAACTTATAAAAAGAATTTTTTATTTTAATGAGATTTCTGCAATAAATGTGCCATTTTTTGTTTCCCACTCTATTAGCTAGCAAGGTTGATCTAAAAATGTAAAAAAAAGCAAACTAATGTACCAGTTGTCATTTAATGGTAACGTATGGTGATCTCAAAAACTATAACAGATAGGACTTTGGATAAATTTGGCCAGATTGTCGCTATAACTAGTGGATCTGAATGGTACTTAATTTGTTTTGATAAAATAGGACACCAGGTACGTTAGCATAAACCAAAATAGTAAGTTTGAAATTTTTGATGATTGGTATAAATCAAAACTAAATGTTTTTCTTCTCATCTAGAGCTTACGGGATGGAGAATATTTGTACAGTTTAAGACTACATATCTAAATAGATTGTTAACATTTTAAAGTTTTTAGTAATATGACTAAAATAAATACAGATGTAACCTGTTTTTAACCGCCCCATTTATTACCATTAAAAATATCACACCCAACAAAAAAGTTGGGGTTTTAAAAACATCTGCCAGTTCAACCATAAACTTTAAACACCAAAAAACGCCCTGAAAAACTGCTATTCACTTACTAAAACTGTTAAAAAAATACATGTTTGCCGTTTTCATTTTGTGATTGTTTAAAACTAATGAATTTTGGCGGTTTTGTGATCAAAAAGCCAGGAAACACTTATTGCATAAGTTATATGTCTGTCCGTTTCTCTGTAAGTCTGTACGGCGGACATTCTGAACAAAGGATTGTGACATAGAAATGAATTTTGGAAATTTCACAAACTTGTTTATTTTAACGCTCACTGTCAACAAACTACTCTGTCAATTTATAAGCTGTCACTGATTTCACAATAACAAAGGTCAAATTTACGAATATAGTAATGACACATTTTAATATTGCCATCTAGTGAGATTGTATTTGGTAAAAGATGTTGAAGATTTTGCGCTTGTTTGACACTTGTTTGTAAAAACTTGTGACCGGGAAGTTATCTGGTTGGTCATCTTCCATATTTCACGTCTATACGAAAGTACGAAAGGACGTTGGTACGTATATTGTAGTGTTATAGTATAAGTACTGAAATAAGTTTCAGTGTAGGGGGCTGGAGTTGACAACTTTCTTGGGCCCATAAATGTTGCAGTCTGCGCCTGATTTCCACAGTAAATGAAAATACAGTGAAAAGACTTACTTTCTTTAACAGTTTGTTTATTCTCAACAGAATATATCACCCTTAATACATCGTAAGCTATAAAAAGACACCACCACAATTTCCAATAATGATTCACGCTAAATATCATCTCCTCAAGACAGTAAGCAGCGAAGCATATGACCGTGCAAGACAGCTCATACCCTTGTATGTAGGTGCGCCCGTTATGATTTTCTGTAGTTGGAGAGAGAAGGATGTCACAGGAAGTGAGTGTTGGAAGAGAAGGGACGGGTACCGGAAGAGACTAATGCGATGGTTTCCTGTGCACCTCCTTGTCAGCTCGTTAGGTGGATGCCACGTTCATTATAACACTGGAGAAACCCCGGTGGAATTTCACGGACCGCCGCTACTGATGTCAAGCTCAGTACGCTATGAAGCGTCCTTCCTGAAAGTACAAAATTGGACATAATGAGAACTGTATTGTTGAATAAAAATTATAGAGTACCATCAGATATTATGAAGTTAGTATTGTTCCTCAAAAAATAAAACTCTGATATTGAAGTAATGCAACGGATGATATGACCTAGAGATGCAAATTAAAATTTGGTTTCCGATTCAATTGGGCCGAGTTGTAAATAAGATCATATCGTATTCATATCTTAATTTCATTTAATTCTTCTGTCCCAAAATAATTGTCAATTTTAGTGTCTAAATTTTGTCCCATATTAGTTGTCATGTTTTTAGAAAAGTAGAATACAAACAAAATCTTTATCAACTATATTAAATTAAATCGGAAACAAAAACCAAACATTAAATTTAAACAATAATTACATATTTTCATTAAAATTGGGGCAGTTTTTGATAGTAGAACTTACAACAGGATTGCATATTATTCTATTTTGAAGACGCTTTTTCACTATTTATTTTTTCCTGATTTATATATACCGTGTGTTCAACGAAACGCGGAACATAGCAGTTTAACATGGGACTTTAAATAAGTGCGAAAAATTGGCTCTTCTGTACATTTTAGAGCAAATATACAAAAATAAATAGTTATTTAAAATTAGTTTCTATATTTAAAAAGTATAAATTTGATGTTATAGAATGTCTCTAATAATAGATGTTTACAAAATAAAATATGATGGTTTCGTCAAAATGGAAATAAAACATAAAACAAAATTTTAATGTAATTTTACTCTGAATATCAACTGTGCAAGTATATTCATGTCAGTAAAGGTATTTTAAATGGTCAGTTCTGTTTATAAAACGATTTATTAATAAATGATGTCGGACCAGCAATTGAAGAACTGGCTGATGATCGTAATTCCTGTAGCACTATTCCAGTTCACATTAATGTGCATTATTCAGAATATTTTCAGATATTTAAATTAACCTTCGTGGGTTAATCTAAAAATCCTGGGCGAAGGTAATCTAATTAGCCCTTTCAGCCCTGATGATCGCATGTGTATATGCCTTTCATACACCAAAAACTAATAGTACGATAAAATTAATCAGAACCTTAATGTTCACATATGTGCTTAGAATCGTCACAAAACTAGTAGTGACATCTATGAACTACAAACTGCAATTTTTCCATATATTATGTTAACAGGTATATGTTGGTGTCTTACCGAGGTGCTAGTACGGGCAAGTTAGTTTATTTTTATGATTATTTTTTTATATGAAATGTTTACTTTTCACTGTTTGCTTAAATTTATAATACAGTACTTTGTTAGTGATGTAGTATCAATTTAATCTCAATTATTATAATTTGGAACTTATTATTATAATTTGGAATTACTATAAAGGAACTTGATGTACACATGTGAGTACATCAGGTTCGAAATCATATTTAAAAAATTATGTGAAGTGTGAATTTTCACACATTTCAGGGTTTCGCAGGTATTTACTAAGTAAATGATGATTATTTGGAATGCCAAAACAAATTTTATGTTAAAATATTTTTTTATTAATTTTAATTCGAATGCCTAATACCATTATGTGGGTTTCTAAATATTTGCAGTATTTTTTTTTTTTATATAGCAAGGTTCATTAATATTTTGAAAATTGCGCCTACGGCAATTTTCAAACCATTGGTTGTTTAAGTCATAAACTCCGCCCCTCTGATTTCGTATGCATTCAAACATAGAATTAAATTATAATTTCAACACTTCCCACTGGTTATTAAATTTACGCTTTTAAAAATTAAATGCAACATTTTCCAAAATATAACTAGAATTTTGACAAATAATTTAAACAAAATAAAAATGCAAAAAAAATAGAAAAATTAAAAATTGACGGGATTCGAACAGTAGTTTCTTACAGTAGTTTCAACTCACGAAGCGACAACGTTACCACTGTACTACACAGGTTCACTCGTTTCCTATGTTAAATAGCGGATTAAATATTTTACATATTTTAGTTAAAAACACAAAAAATGCGTTATTTTCCGAAAACATAATCTGATCAAAAATTCCTGTTGTACTATTCCGGTTCACACCAATATACATTTCTTAGAATTTTTTCAGATTTTTATTTTAAACCATCTGGGCTACAGGGTGTGGGACAAATTTTATTTTGTACAATTTTGGCAAAAATCGCCTCAAAATAATTTATTTTGCAAAAACAAAATTTTGATCGTTGATCCACGTACCAAGGGCTTTTATTTGATACCCTACACAGAATTGTAAAAAAATATTTCTTTTTCGATGAGCATATATTTGTTTATATTTTTAGGGAGACATGTTTTTTAGATCTTTTAGTATTTTTCCTATGTGCGGGTCAAAGAGTTGTATAAGCATGCCAAATTTCAACTCTCTAGGTTTAGCCGTTGGGCTACAATTTTTACCAAATAGACAGACAGACAGACAGACAGACATACAGACAGACAGATAGACAGACAGACAGACAGACAGACAGACAGACAGACATACAGACAGACAGACAGACAGACGAAAAAATGACGGTATAAGGCTTTTTTGGTCATACCTACAAAACCTACAAAATGGTCACATATGTTGACATCGATACTTTTTTAGCTATCAGGATGAAGAAAAACTAAAATAACCAATGAGAAGATAATCAACTGTTTATCAAAGATTGACATTAGAAAACTGTGATTTTTTTATAATTGAATGTAAAAACATTTTTTTTCTATGTTAGGCGAATAACTGAAATTTTGTTGTTTTCTGACCTGATATTCACAAAATTTACCATTTGATTTTTTTTTTAAGATAATAATAAAATTTTGAAAAAACTATGAAAAATGGTTGTTTGATCAACTGTGATTCCCCAATTAACGAAAAAAATGTTCATACTTAAGGCAAAAATTTTCAGGGACGAAAGGATTAGGTTAATATTGAGGAGTTTTTTAAAACATATTTTTGACGTCGTCGTCGACATATTATCGTCTTAAAATAAAGAGAATTTCAAAAAAATACTTTTCGTTCCTTAATCTACGTCGTAGGAGCTTTTTTTATGACCATATATCAGTGGTCTTCAAACTTCTAACATCTGCGGAACCCTACAGTTTATATGCTATTTCTTTGGAACCCCAAAGCAAAAAGCCACAATAGGCTGTCTTTTTCTAAACTTTAAGGTCAAACGTTTTGAGGTAATAATTTAGATGTATACTATTGAATTTAATCCTAGCTGATATATTTCTATATTTTTTAAATGTAGGTATAATATACCACTTTAGTTTAAAAATAATGCAATACCTACGTAATATAATATTTAATGCAAATTATAAATAAAAATTGAATTAAATAATTAGCGATATGCTATTTTGAATCTTACTAATTTATTAATTAGAAAAATTCATTAGCAATCATTATAAACATAAAATTATGCGTTGGCGGAATGGTCTACCGACCGATGCCAACCAAATATAGAAGAAGAAACATAAAATCAAAGCTATATATTAATTTATAGACCTAAAATCCAATAATACAGTAAAAAGTACATATTTAAATGGTAGGTGATATAAGAAGTAAATAATAATCACTACTCAACAAATTTGAAATTTTTGTCGATAAGTAAAATTAGCTGTTTTGGAATAAATATGACCTACTGATGACGAAAATGGTGAGTAAAAATTTTGTTAAACACCCTCAGATGTAAAGTAATTCATTTTTAAAAATTTACCAAAATCATTGTATCCAATCAAATAATCATAAAAAAAAGAATAAAACCATTTATTTAAAGTTGCGTAACCTCTGAAAACGTTCCAAGGAACCCAGGGTTTCGCGGAACACAAATTGAATACCACTGCCAAATGTATTTAAAAATATTTTTCATTACATAAAAAATCGATGTTTTCCGAAATAATAATCCAATCAAAATTCCGTTTGAAATATTTTAGTTTCGAACAATATACATTATTGAGAATGTTCCTCTCTATCTTTACAAGCATTAGATTTTTTTTTTCCAACTAATTTAAAAAGAACTTTATTTTCTCATTTTCAATGTCTATTGACTTACTCTAATTGGCTTATGAACCCTCCATTTCTCAGTTAGCCAACGGAGTGGCCGTCATTAAAACGCGCAGTTTTGACTGGTCTAAACAGTCTGAATTGTGAGGTTGCTAGTTCAATTCCCCGTTGGTGATATTAGTCGGGCGAGAATAATATGTTAACAGTATTCCCATTTTCACAATCATTCACCCCTCATCCAGGTGTAGGAGCTTGACCCTGGCATCGGAGATTAGCTTCGTTAAAGAAATAGGCCAATTTAAAATAATAATATTAATAATAACATTTCTCAGTTAATTTCACATATATCATTTTTCGCCAAAGCTCTTCAGTGCAATTATAATATCACAAGTTATAATAGACCGGGAGCTCATGACATTTTTGGTCTCCGATTTCATACAGCATGCCTTTTGGAGGAGAGAATATTTACCCTGTGACAACAAAAAAGGGATGGTACTAAACCCCTGCACGCTTTCCGGTCATAGGGAAAATTGCATTTCCACTTGCACAAAATTTTTGTGTTTTTCTCTGATTTAATATTGCTTGCCCTTTGTCAAAAGAAAGTTATAACAAATTTAAAGTATTTTAATTATAGGCATGCAGTATGAAAACTAGGGATGGGAAAAAAACATCGATGTATCGATAACATCGATGTCTCTCCTGAAAACATCAATGTTTTTACTATCGATGTTCAGGTGGCGATAGTATCGATAAAACATCGATGTCTGCTACCGATGTCGATGTTTTGAACTTTGAAATTCAGAAACTACCGCTAGAGGCGCTGGAATCTTAAAATTTAAATTTTTATTAAAATTAGTGCACAAAATATAAGCGCTATCTATTGTAATATAACAATACTAATAGTATTAGTTCTTATTCTTCTTAGCAGTTAGCAGAATAAGAAAAAAATAAGAAGAATCTTCTAATTTTTGCAAATAATGACAACGACGAACGAAACCAACACTTGTTGCTCTTTGAGTTTTGTTGTCGAGCCATTTTTTGTATAAGTGAACGAGTTAAATAAAGTGAAATTTAATAGAAATAATCTTATTACAGAAAAATAATTTGAAAAGTCAGATTATAAATATGTCATTTAAAAAAATATCGTTTGTCATATTTCATTTTGAATAGTGACATCTTAAATATTTTGTAAATATAATACTAACCTAAAATAATACAAACTGTAAAGCCCTTTTTACAATATAACCAAGTTTATAAAAGTCAGCAATACACTATAAAAATCACCAAAAGAACCAGATTTAGTTTGTCCTTACAAAAGTGAACGGCTTATATAAGCTGTTCCAAACGGTTATAAGCAGCGGCGGGACATTTGAATGTGTGTGTTACACAATCTATTTAAAAATTTAATAAATGCTTCTTGTGTATTATATGTTACTTATTTCGTATTTTATCTTTATATTATTAAATAAAATCTATATAATATAAAAAAAAAATTTTTATATTTAATAAAACATCGATGTTTCCGATACATCGATGTTATCCCTTCGATGTTTTTTCAACATCGATGTTTCAGCGCCGATGTTAACATCGATGTTCAACATCGATGTTTTGCCTTCGATTTACAACCCTAATGAAAACGCGGAAAATCATATTTTTTTATTACAAGATTACATGATCGTTTGAGCCCTTTGGGACCCTCCGAATCGCATGCATATATTTAAAAGACTTTAAATTTGTTATAACTTTCTTTTGACAAAAGGGCAAGCAATATTAAATCAGAGAAAAGCACAAAAATTTTGTGTTTAAGTGGAAATACAATTTTCCCTATGCCCGGAAAGCGTGCAGGGGTTTAGTACCATCCCTTTTTTGTTGTCACAGGGTAAATATTCTCTCCTCCAAAAGGCATGCTGTATGAAATCGGAGACCAAAAACTGTTATGAGCTCCCGGTCTATAATACAAACTTGCGTTTTATTTGAACCTGTAAGGGATTGCATCCGCGAACTATGTGAATGAATAATTCAAATAAGTACAGCGTATTCCACTAGTGTATTTTCAAAGAGTAAAAGATATTTATGACTCGACTATTTGTTCTTATTTGTTTAGAAATATTCGTAAACATTCGCGTATTTTTCTTTTGATTCTATGATCCATCAAGCCATATAGAAGGGTAACAAAATCTTATTACGCTCTAATTTAATTATTATTCTAATAACAGAATTAATTCGTATAGTAACCCTTTCAATACACATCCTTTCACAAAATGTCATCTACATTTCCATGTGAATGCAACCAATTATTTCATTCCCTCGTCCATCACAACTAACATACAACCAAATTCATTTCGCTCCAAATAATGCACCTAGCATTTAATCCTTGATTCTTAATAACATATTTTGTAAAATCAATCTGTTCAAGTTATCATTATTGTGTCGTGCACAGTAATGGAGAGCATAGGACCTGCGGCTAGCTTCACTTCAGTTGCAGTCGGGCGAACCGATAGCGCTGCGTCATACACCATGATTATATTTCTCAGGGGTTTGATCTGGACACGTGTTATAGACAGCTCACTCCCCACCCTTTATGCTACCCTTCACATCGAATTTCTACTGAAAAATCACAGTGACTTGGCACTTTTTTAAAATACTCACATTATTTTTACATGGAAAATGTTATAGATAAATTAATATCAAACATTTTTGACCAAAAATCTACTTTATAAAACAGCACTGTTGGTTCGGCTTTTGTCCATCCACATGCATGTCATCTTGATCTGTTAGGTGATTGTTTAAGTTAAGGCTGTGTATAACCCCCAGTGGTTACTAATTTCTTATACAAAACTAAAAATCTAAAATAAAATTAGTATCAATCTATACATCAAATTTTGCACCGAATTTTCATCTATCTAATAAGATATTTTTAATTGTAGAAACATTTATTGTTAAAATATTATCGCTCAATAACTTAAAAATAGACATCAGCGATATTGTTCTGTAATTTTTTAAATCTATTTGTGGTTTTCGAACAACTTTTATATTTATATAGTTTTGCGTAGAAATGTTCAAATAATACGTCACCATTTTTTTCGACTTGATTCCTTATAGTTTAGAACCTTCGTCGAAAAATATTATACTTGATGATAATGGAATGCCACTTGGTAAACGTATTCTTTACAAAGATTAAATCATTTTTCTTGTAGCACCTATTTGGAAAACCGCGGCAGATTCAAGATGGCGGCAAAAATAGACTACCAAGTATAATATCTATAAGTAGTTTTCACAATAGAGCAAAATAGCTATAAACGTATTTGTAGAACAAAACTTTAGTTACAATTTGCCGCATCGTACACAAATATGCGTCAATTGGTATACAAGATGGCGTCTATAATGCAATTTGCTTATTTACAATTACATTACAGTTTTTTCTACAATTAAAAATATCCTATTAGTTAGATAAAAATTTGCTGCAAATTTTGATATATAGATTGTTATTAATTTTATTTTGTTTGATTATTAGTTTTGTATAAGAAACTATTGAGAACTATTGGGTTGTGCGCCGCCTTAAACACTTATTTGGACACGTTTGTCGATCGAGGAGTGACGGTAGGGATAAAATCCCTCTAGTCTCTCGCCAACCATCACAATCTGTGTCACCAGTCATCCTGTGCTTTTTATCGCAAATATTGCAACATCAAAACACTGAACAGTAAAAACCAGTGAATAAATTTAGTCTTGTATTAATTTCGCGAGAAATTCATCTGTACTGTTTCAGTTATCATTTTTAATGTATGAAATCATTTTTCGAGGTCTTTTTTAAATTTTGTAAATAAAGTAAATTCACCCGCATTGTTCAAAAATCGTTTTGAATTTAAGAAAATTATTTCTGACTTTGAGTTTTGTGTTAATTTTGAGGTAAACATAAAGGACGATTCATATGGAACAAGTAGTAGCTATTCCGTTTCCCACACTTTTAATTTATACCATGTGATCATAAGCACAAACAATTTTTTTTCAAGCACTTACTTTACAATTACGCGATATCGCGCCTTAGTCAGTTTAATCATCAATAGGTCAACGGAGTGGACGAGCGCATTAAGTCGTGCGGTTTTAGACTGAATAGAAACAGTCTGGACTTGGACGGTCGATGGTTCGAGCCTCCTTCGTTGGTGATATTAGTCAGGCGAGAATAATATGTTTACATTACTATCATTTTCACAATCATTCTCCCGTCATCCAGGTGTAGGAGCTCGTCCCTGGCATCGGCGATTAGCCTCGTTGCAGAAATACGCCGATGTAACATAAATAAATAAATAAATAAAAATAAATAATCATCCATAGGATCTTTTTACATTCGCAAAATTATACATACATCAGCAACAGTGGGGGGGGGTAGTAAAATTAATGGGGAAATAAGATGGTAGAGTCGTTGTTGCTCGTAGTTCTGTTGAACGTAATGCCTTCCTTGATAACTACGAAAAATAGAAGACTAGAAAACAACAAAAGGAACATCTTGTCTTTGTTACTCCATGTCTCGGTGAATAAGTACCTTTGTAGGATAATGAGAATTAGATGAGAAGATAGAGTTTCCAGTAAAGAGCTATTGAGAATTATCATCCAAGGAGATAGCCATGCTGAAATATAAACCAAAAATGGAATTGAATTGGTCACATTCAATAAAGGATTAAGCAGAAATCTTAAAAGTGAGCCTATAATGAAAGAAGTTGCCCAATTATTACCTGGTACTGAACAGTCCTGAAGGAAGTGAATGACCAGCATATTCTGACATCCACTCATGACCAAGGAGCCGGTAGTTTGAAAAATGAGACTCATTGACTCATATATTGAATCATATTTACTAGATTTTTTTATGATATCCAAATTTCTTACTCTTCTTCTTCTTATTCAAATCTTCTTTGAAGTATCGTTATTAATGATGTTTACCAAATTTTATGTATTTTTAATTTATCACTGGGTGTACAAGCGCTGTTCACCGGCTGCGTTTTTGTACTCTTCTGGGTGCTTCTACTGAATCTAACTATTCGTGGAAAACTTTTGACCAAAAGTTTGGCGTGTACGTTAATTTCTTAAATTTATGTTAGATTTATTCTTCTTTTGCCCATGGGATACGAATAGTAGTCGCCAATATAATATTCCAAAACAGTTATCCGATGCCGCATTTCTTGAAGAATTAAATTCCATTTGCACTGGCTACACACTAACACGTAAACCTGAACAAGTTCACTTGTACAGGTTTACTTGTACAGACATAATCACCTCTTAATTCTAATACACCAAGTTCAGCTATGCTGAGCATCTGTATGCCCTCTTTGAAATGATTTTTTCCGAGGCTCTCAAAATAATCCTTAACAGAGGTCATGACTTCCTCATCCGATCGAAATCTCTTTCCAACTAGATATTTTTTTAGGTCTGGTAAGAGGTAGAAGTGCTAAGCATCTGGCCAATAAGGAGGATGACCATTTAATTCAAAGTTTAATTCTTTCAGTGTTCAAGTTACAATGCTGCTGAAATGGGCAGGTGAATGTAAACCAGGAAGTCTTTTGCGGATTTCATTGAACAAATGAACAAGTTCATCATTGTTTGGCTCTTTGGAAAGTACTTTATGTATAAATGCATTCCGCAACCTAAAAAATAGATGACATGATCTTTCTGGATGATAAGATGGCTTTTGCCGTCTTTGAAATCGGGGAGCCGCGAATAATCATTTGTTTGGATTCTTTCTTGACCTTTGGTGTATAATAATTGACCAACCTATCCAATACAGCCTTAGAAAGTTGACATCAAATGAGAGCAAACGCGGCACTCATCTTGTGGATAGCTTCCGTACATTCAATTACTTGGTTAAAATAAAATGTACGCGTTCCTTGAATACGTCAGCTATTTTTGCTACTTCTGAGAACTTTAGTAATATAAAATAGCATAATGGATTTTGTCAATAATGTCCGGTGCTGTGGCAATTTTCGGATGTCCATTTTTTAAACAAAACCACACTTATTGCTTCTCGCTACTATTATCCTGTATACCTATGCAGAATACAAGCATTCCACATAGGTATACCGGAAAGTATGTAACGGGCTTTAAAAATAAGAACTGTTTAAATTTAAATTTTGAATTGAAGTTATCAAATCTTTCATTAAATCTGTCATTTATTACTACAAGCCATCCAGTCTTTAATATGCATCCTATTACTGGCGGAATTGAACAGAAGACTATTTTTAAGTCATGCAAAGCAATATACTTGTTTTCGCCATAACAAACATAACGCCATAATAATGCACATGAATAATATTGCACTTCCTATTCAATTTCATGTTTCCATAAAGCAATAGAATTTTATGAAAGCAATGCTTTCATTACAGAAGAAGTGGCCACTTAGAGACAATTTTTGCAATATATCGTTGATAATAGTTGTACAAATCTTTGTGAAGTGTACAGTTGTTGTTTTCTTTGAAGTATCCGTATCTTTAGCAAGTATTTCATTGGTAATAACAGGAATCCAATAAATTTTATATCAATTCAAGCAGTTCTTCCAGTCTATAGCTTAGGGCATGTGATTCTACCGTATTGGTGTTTCTGGAAACAACATTGCGAATCCGCTCATGTGTAATCCGTCTACGACTAGGGAATTTTACGAATTTATAAATCTTATCAAAAGTTTTTTTCATATAAAATCAATGGACTGTGACTTTTTTCATTTTTATTTTCTAGTTTTAGTTTTATGAATACAAGTTTTACAATAAATATAAATATTTATTTTACAGAACATTTATTGGTATGTGGATAATTCTTTGTACAAATTTTCTTGTAATTTTAAAAATAGAAACAAAAATATTCCATGAATATGAACGAACGCAGTTCAAACACTAGCACAATTCTTTATTTTACAGAAAAAGTATTTACCCAATTTTTCAACTATACTTTTCTTAGCCATCCATATAGGCCACTGTTCGTGCACTTAGGGACACCTCCTACGAGGGGAAGTGCCTTCTATTTGTGAGACGTGTAACACAGATTTGTCTGTGTTACACATTTTTCGCTCAGTGCGTACAATTCGAGTATGTCAGGGAGAGGTTAGGCCTGTGCTATGACCTGTCAGTTGCTTTAGGCGATGACAGGATACTCACGGACAGGCTGATACTCTTTCTGGAAAGTCAAGAGGGAATCGAACTTACTTTTTTTTGTATCGTCTTTCACCTTATTTTAATGTCTTTTATTAATAGACTATGATATTCGATAATTGTCTTTTGCCATTACAGTCTCTTCTTGTTACCCTGCGCTGTTCAATTTTTCAAATAGACTTTTTATTTTATTTATTTGTGTTTGTTCGTGTATGGTTTCTTAAATCTATTTTTTTTTTAAATTTCTTTATTACTTAATTTTCTGATTTTATTATATGCCTTGGTCGTTATGCTAAGCGCAAATAACCAACGTTGCTGTGCGCCAAAATTTTGTAACTAACTAATTCACTTTTCTTAGGCAGGCTAATTACAATTTTGATGTGGTCAGAAAATTCTGCCTAGATATTAAATAAGTAAAAAAAAAGAAACCGATACTAAAAAATAATAGATAGGTAGAAACTAACAATATTTAGAAGTTATCAGGTAATTAATTATTAGGGTTTTGTAGGTATAAACAAGAAACCCTTATACCGAAAATAAATATAAACATTTAATTTTAAATTGTGTGTGGGATGTTAATAATAGTTCTGAAACGTAAATTTTCAAATAAAATTTTATTTTTGAAAAAAAACAATATTTGGGTGCTAGTATTGCTAAAATTGCGTGAATATTTTTATGTCTCAACCTGATTTCCAGAGGAGTTCTTTTAAAACTTAAGAAAATGAAAGCAATGCACTTAAATAACTTTCTTATGGAATATATATTACATCATAACATTATCTGATTGCTTATCTTTGAGGTGCAAATACTAAATTTAATTAATTTAATATCATTCTACGTCTAGATGGATTTCTTTTTGTGTTGTCCTTAAAACTATTTATTTTTTGAAATGTAATATAACTCGTTAAATTAAAGGTCTTACAGTTTAGTTGAGCAAATTAATTTTCAAAAATCTTTTTTAAATATTTTGTCAACCACTCTATCACCAAGAGTGGCATATTTATGTTTTTATTAAGTTTTTTTTTTTTTTTGTAAGATGAATATTTGTATTGTTTTCAGAAAAATATTTAAAGAACACTTCTAACTTGAATTAATAAACGAAAATTTATTTCAAAAATATTTTGATTTTAAAACGATTACAGTGTAAAATGTGTCCTAAAAATATTACTAGATACCAGAACAGGGAATATTTGAAATAAAGTTATTTAAGTATTTCAATTACTGTCTGGCATTTGAAATATTGTGTTTCAAATATTTCAAAAAAATGCTCTTGGTATTTGGTTTTGCAAATACTTTCAACGTGGTCATCAGTATTTGAAATACTCAAGAAGTATTTTAAATATTTCCTAATATTTCAAATATTTCCTAATATATCAAATATGCCCTTATGTTTGAAATATTTTCTAGTATTTTAAATATTTCGTAATAAACAAATATTTTCCTAGTACATATTTCAAATATTTCCTAGTATTTTAGATATTTCCCTAGTATTTCAAATATATACTTATTATTACAAATACATTTAAATTAATTCAAATACACTATTTCAAAAACTTTTTAAAAGTATTTGGTATTTGAAATACTTTTACTGAGTATTTGGCTAAGCTCTGGTAGATACCTACAAAGTAGATGTGTGATTACGGAGCGATATAGTTGAGTTTTGCATGTTTCTAAGAACTATAAGTCAGATTCAAATTTGGTAACTTCTTCGTTTATTCTGTGCCTATTTTTCAGTCAGGTCTGATTTTCCTTGGATCTTCCTTGGTCTTAGTCTAAAAATATCTTTTCTGAATTTAGTGGTTTCTTTAAATAAATTCCTAAAGATACTTTATTGAAAATATTTGAGAAGTTATTTGTTAAATATATACGTGTGAAACAAAGTTTTGAAATTTTATTCATAAATGCCTTAAGAAATTTGGAAAATTAGATAAACTTTTATATCATGGATAAAATTCTTATTTTATACCGCTCGGCAACTCAAATCAATTTTCAAATATGATATAAATTTCAAAATATGTGACTTTAAATTCTTCATAGAGGTAATTAAATTGTCGTAAATATTTCATTATGTCTATATTGAAATTCCATTATATTTTATTGATATCAAAGTATTCAAACTATGTCTGAATATAGAATTTTAGTTAAGAAGTTTCATATATACATTTTTAAAACAATATATTATAATAATAATACAAACAATTTTTTCAAAAATTTGAAGATTAAGTATAGAGAAATACAGGCGCACAACCAGTATTTTTCCTTGGGAGGGATCAAAAGCCAGGATTTTTTTCTTATTCAAGTCAGAAGCCAAATTTTTTTAGGCATGCCTATGGTATTGACAAAGTACCGGTTATACCACACGTTCCTTCTGATATAGCATCGGTGGTGCAAAATTCCATGTACCGCATTTATTAGAATTACTCCTTCCCCACCTCGAGGTTACTGACAGCCACAAGCTGGACATAACCCTCCTGGATACACAAACCAAGCAGATGATTGTGATCGAATTCTCAAGTCCAGCTGAGAAGAATATCTCTCTCAAGGAGGAGAAAAAGAGGTCCAGATATATGGATCTTTTGTCCGAGCTTATAAAGCTGTATCCAAAGTATAAAGTTAATCTTATAGTCCTGATAGTTGGTGTTTTGGGTTGTATGAAAGCCTTCTGTCGAAGGGAAATCAAGTCCATTCCCGATTGCAGATCTTCGGCTACCTCTTTGATCTGCAGGACGCAGAAAGCAGTGTTAGTTGGGTCACTTCGCAGTGCTGGCACTGGATCTGGCGTAATATCCGCGTTTGCATATCGCCAGGGTTTGGGATGCAGCCGTGTGTATTTTTCCACTAGTCTCTAGTATGACGTGGCTCAAAATGTTGCTGAAGTTTGCGATTAGTGGACGCTTGTCAAGACTTGACAAATCCCAAATATTAGATCAATTATATACTATTTTACCTTTGTAACCAGAAGGTTAATCTAAAAATATAAAGAAATTCTAAATAAGGATAATTGATATGATTCTCGGTTTATGAACTAAGATTGGGTATTTGGTATAATTTACACTGTTTTTGTTTTTACATAATTAAGACAGCTCCTGGGCTACAATTCGGTATAAAAGAGCATAAATAATTTAATTCTAGACTATGGTTTTATTAAAGAATTATTAGTACAGAACTTTTACTTACAAGCCTACGAAACTGAATTATGTGAAAATTCACACTTAACATGAATTTTTTATTATGGAGCAAACTAAAAGAAAACAAAAGGATACTTATATTATAATTATCGTTAGATGTATTATTAAAAAACGAATAAAAACATATTTCACACGAAAAAAGTTGAAAATTAAAACCTAAAAAGTTACCGTAAAAACTATAATTTTGAAATCCACTGTAGATAAATCGACTTTCCCCTTACATCATTTAGTGTAATTTCAGGGCCGTTGTTCGTCATTAAATCATTTTTATTTCCTCAAAAATCACATAAATATTCTACCTACATGATTTCAGCTTGTTAAATTCACATTTACTATGAAAAACGAATGAAAAAAGCTTGCCATACATTGCGAAATCAAATAAAAGTGCTTAACTTTTACGGGCCCCATTCATTGTGCTAAAGTTTATTTTTTATTCATTGTGTAGCATACGTACTCAATGCTGGTTGCGTATTGCGTTCACTTCTATAGGCACATTCGATGCTAAATCCTGAAATATTTATTCAACAAGTCTACTGGATTTGATTAAATATTGGTCTGCAATCAACAAGAAATTATTATTCTGTAGTTTACGATTAATTGTTATTACTTTCTGAACTGTAATCTTGCAGCCTTCATGAAATTAAAGGATCATCATCATCATTAATAGGGATCATTATCATCATCAAAATTTTTAGGATGATGTTTTAAATACAAAAACATACAAACTTTGAAAGAACCTCTCAGTACAATAATATGTCAGCTTCAACCTCCGTTTATTGAGATTGAGTTGCTGTATTTTTAATTATGCAGCTTTTTCTTTGTTAGTCTTCGGGCTTTTTCTGAGGTTGTTTCATTCGCTCTCTTCGTTTTTTGCTCTGCTCTTCTAGTCCCTGGGTTTTTTCAGGTGTATTTTGAAGTTTTATTCGCTTGGTTATTTTAGACAAACGACCACCTCTCAAAAGTTTTCTCAAGAGTACCTTTCTCCCTCTTCTACTAAACGAAACTGTTTTAGAAACAATAGGCCCCCCTTTCTTCGATCTCTATCCCGAGCCAAACGTTTTGGTTTTTGTTGGGAAGATATAATGATTTCAAAGGCTTTCCGAGCATTGGTGAATCCACCTCGGTACGTCTCAAATTGAATGATCTATGAAGACCTGAAAATCTCTTTTATCATGGAAGAAATACAAAAAGTTGCCAATAAATACCATAATCAACACACTGGACGGGAAAATAAACTGGTGGTACATTTAACCAGCGATACTGACAACATAAGGTTAAAGAGACTTTGACCAAATAACCTATTGCAACACTGAAGACAGTGATATATAAGTAGAAATGTCACGTGATGTTTCCCTTACCTTTCGACTATTTACAACTTAATTACTTTCTACTCTCCATGAAGTAGATTGTAAATAAAAAACAAATAAAAAAAAAACACCTAGGTGGCGCATAAAGACAGAGAAGATAAGTTATCTTTTTCTAGATCCCTGGCAGTATATATACGGCTTCATCTCTTTCAATTTCATCCCTTATCCTGCAAAAGGCAATATTTGTTGGATGTTTAGCATTATTTTTTCTAATTCACTGCAAAAATAAAAAAAATAAACTAGAATACCCATTTTCAACAGCTAATTTGGTTGTTGAATTACAGAAAATCAAACTTTGAATATTCTACGGCCGTTCAACTCCGTCGTGAAACAAATCTTCAAATACAAGACTCGATATCTCCCTGGATATTGAATATATCAGCCTAATAGTTCAACTCTAACATTTACCTACAACCACTCGAAATTGGATGACCCATATAATTACTAGTAATTAATATTTACTGTTATTTACAAAAATATTGTTATATTTTTATTTAATAATGGTTGAAATAAAAAACATCGTAAATTTTCACTATTTTTATTTAATATCTGCTGACTAGTTTCGGTAATAATTTCCAACCACTTACTAGACCCTACCAAAATGTTTAACTCTAATATCAAAGAATTTGTCCGTAAACCTGAATTCCTGTTAAATGTCATAAATTCAAAGTCTCACAAATGAATCCCCAACCCCCTGTCATGTAAGACCTTGTTAAAATTAACAAAGAACACGTACCCATAAGACCTATAGTTTCCTCCTATGATGCAGCATCTTATAAACTAGCGCGTATATTAAATAAAAAATTCCTTGAACTAACTAAATTCAAAGCTACCCACAGTATTATCAACTTATTAGATTTATTTAACAAACTAAAGAAAATTAAACTCAGCACCAAATGCTCCTTTTACTGTTTAGGGGTCATTCCATGTCAAGTGGTCTGATTTCAGAGAAGTGCCCTGCTCGACCATCACGGATTTTGATGAAATTTTGTATGGACATTCACACATATCCCCAACGAACATTGGTAAAGTTTTACGTTCATCCATGCAATACTTGCTGAGATTTAGTAATTTTTTTGACCCCATACCGCAGCCTTCTATGTTATGACTCCGAGATTTCGACAACTTTGAGACACAGTATCTCTGGCAATATTTTGTTGAGAGAAACAAAACTTTGCCAACTTATACAACTTTTTGCGCTCTATTAAACAAAATAATAAACAAATCTTCATGAGCGATTCCCGTGAAGAAAATTTGGATCAAACTTGGCCTAAAATATTTGCAACTCGAAAAAATTTTAAAGTTTGACTTTTTATACCTCTGAAAGTAAAGGTACGATATACGTGAAATTTTGCACATAATAACTTATCAATACAAGGTAAACGAATATAAAATTTCACACTCCTAATATTTTTCATTAGTTCAGGAATTGAATGTAAAGTTGATGATTTTTGTGAAAATGCTAAAAACAGGGTATATTTAGCCCACTTTTACAAAAATATACCCTCTGGAAACTGTTTTAAATTATTTTCATTAGAAAGAGCATGTTATAATCCCCCTAAAAAAGTAGGACTGGTTTTTCATCCCTGGTATATAAGGCCTTAGAAATAGGGACAAAGTTGAGAACGTTTCTATCACATGCTGCTATCGCAATATCGCATGCATTCCATTATTTTTCATCTTGTTTGTTTTATACAGGCATTATAAGTACCTAAATTGCGTTGATCCATGGTGACATTGTCACTACCAGTTCAGAAACTTGAACCAGTAACCCCATCGCCATAGGGTCACGCCCGATAGCCGTGCAATACCAGCCACGGGTGGGTTTCCTGGTTGAGGATCCCAAGCCTCTAGATTGGTTTCTTCGTTAAGGTTCCAAAGCCTTGTGTGGGTATCTGTCCGGTTCCCAAGCCAATGATTGGGCAGCTTATTCTAGGTTCCTAAGCCTGAAGTGGGTATCTTACATGGTTCCCAAGCCGAAGTCCATGATGTTGGTATGAATTGCCAAATTCCAACTATTGCTTATTTATTATTGAATTTAGTAGCCACTTTCTTCAGTGTCACTTCTTGGAATTGATACTGTCGGCCTGGTGACATAACTGATGGTGCTGGAAGACCACAAATAAGGTGTTGTGCTGGAACCCAACAAATATCTTTTCTTTCGGGCCAATAAAATGAATGAGCCAAGCCTCGCGGATGCATAAATTTTACCAAAGCATCATTTTGTTCCAGAGAAATTTTTACAACATTGCCTACCCACCACTTATTGTCATAAATGCAGGCAACATAACAACCGGGAAATAGTTCGGCTAATTTTAAATTAGGATCGACAGAATTGGAAAGTTTGGCCACAAAGTTAACTGTGTCATTTGAAACTTTGCTGACAGAAATCGAATTCAAATCAACTGGCACAAACTGGTGATGATCTCTTGTGCCAGCTATTGCGGTGCTAGCTTTCCATTTTTCTTCTTGCAGCGTCCTGTTTTCTTGAATTTCTTCAGTCGGAACATATATATATATATATATACCTATTTAATTCCGTGAATGTTTTTGTCACAAAAGTTGAACAGATCTATTGGCGTCAGTATTTGATCGGTTAATGGTCGCTGGAGGCCGGTCAATTCGGGACTTTCCCGGCCAATTCGGGACGTTTAGTCACCGACCGCCGCTGCTAACAGTACAGAATTCTATACCCAAAACATGCTGACGCGTGACAGCACTAACAAAATATTTAAATAATGTCATCAGTGTAGAACCATCGCTTGCAGACTAACAGATTCATATAGCGTACAAAAATTTATTGTACACTGTAAACTTCAGCAGGAATGTAAGGAAAGTGACACAATGTAAAAAAATGCATATTGAAGTATATGACGTATCGATAGCAATATCCTCAACTTTGTCCCTATTTCTAAGGCCTTATATACCAGGGATGAAAAACCAATCCTACTTTTTTAGGGGGTTTAAAACATGCTCTTTCTAATGAAAATATGTAACTGTAAAAAATATGTAGATGTAACTAACATCGTTTCACTAACATTTCTACAGACGACTTAATACTTATCATTTATAAAATACTTAAAAAACATTAAAGAACCCCGCGTAATTGAAGAATTATTTCAAATTCAATAACAAGTTTTATTTGCAAGACTATGGACTTGCAATTGTATTCCCCTTAAGCCCTTTGTTCAGCGAAATATACATGGATTATTTTGAAAATATTTTATCATCCCAAATTTTTTTTAAAAAGAACTAATGTATTATAATAGGTATGTAGATGACGTAATTATCTGTTGACTAGGCACAGACAGACAATTTGAAAAAATTTTCAATAACTGCAAGTCCATCAATAAAAACATCCAATTTACTTACACAGATTTTTTTTTTTTTATTTATTTAGAAAACTCTTATTTAGAAAAAGAAATCAATAATTTCTGAAACTACCTGGATATAACTATTTCTAAATTTCAAAACCAACACGAATTTATAATTTACAGAAAACCCACTCATACAGACACTGTCATTCATAACTCTTCAATTCACCCAACATCACATAAATTAGCAGCCTTCCATAGTATGATTCATCGTTTAGTAACAGTCCCCTTAAACGCATCAGATTTCAAGAATGAAATTTCCATAATCAAGACCATAGCAGTAAACAATGGTTACAATCCTCAATTAATTGACACACTTTTAGCCAAAAAAACTCAAACAATTAGCACTTAACAAAATATATCCTAAAATCAACGAATCCTAATCGTATCCAATACGTCTCCTTACTTGGGATCTATCAGTAACAAATTTGCAACATAAACAAAATAAACTCTAACAACCTCAAAGTTTAATTTAGAACCATTAACAGTATTTAATAATAATAATAATAATAATAATAATATAATTTATTCCCATTAGTTAAATATAGTACAATTATCTACATTAATCTTAATTCTAGTTGAAAGTACATATAGTAATAATACATAATATTTTGGAATAGTGCACCCAATAAGAGTATTATCTTGTGGTGGGGCACTTACTATCTATTTAATAATGACTATTCATCATGAGTACATATGTTGGCAATATTTTTTTATTTATTTATTTATTTATTTTTTTAAATTTATTTATTTTACATTAGGTGCTATATATTTACGTTTCAAATATGATGTTTTTGATTTAATTTTTGTTTAATTTAAGAGTCTATGACAGCATGAATACATTGTTTATCGGTTTGTTTAATCCATTTTTTAACTTTATATTTATAAGAACTTTGTTTAAATATAGATTTTTTTATTTTTGGTATAATAGAGTTTTTATTTAGTTCATTTCTTGTAGATTTACCGTGTGAGGTGTATTATATAAAGTTTCTGTTTTTTTGTATTTTTAGCAGTGCATGTTGGGCAAATATTTGTCGTGGATCGAGGATTTTAGTTTCCTTATATAGTTTATCGCTTGGATAACGTCTAGGTTTTTTAAACATAATTTTTAAAATTGTTTTTTGGCATGTAATTATTTTTTTAATCTTTGTTTTAGCTAGTCCTCCCCATCCTATTATGCCATATTGAATAAGACTGTGAACTAGTCCATAGTATACCTTTCTAATAACGTAAGTCGGCACAATTTTTGATAATTTCGAAAACATGTAGTACATTTTACGGATTCTTTTCGATAGCTCTTCTATATGTTGCTTCCAAGACAATTGTTGATCTATAAAAATTCCTAGATATTTGACACAATTAAATCATTAGTTAATAACAAACACAAAGCAAACATACTGGACAAAAGTGGCGTTTACAAGTTAACATGTGACACATGTGATTCCGTTTATTGTGGCCAAACAGGAAGATTTTTTGCCAGATTGAAGAACACAGAAGCTCCTGGAAGAAACAATAAACCGATTCCACATTCGCTGTACATCTCAACTCAGTAAAACGTCTTTCAACTTTCAAGCCAGATGTTATTCAATCACAACCAAAAGGTCCCAAATTAAATTTATTGGAGGCACACGAGATTATGAAATTGCACAAACAAGAAAAATCCCTTAATGAGAAGACCAACTTGTCTACCTCCCTTCTCATAGGATTATCATCATTGAATTCTTACCTGTAAATAGTATTTAAGTTGTAATGTTTGTAACTTAGTTCATTGCTTTGAAAATGGGGAAAGACGAAACTAGTCAACAGTTATTAAATAAAAATTGTGAAAATTTACAATGTTTTTTATATCAACCGTTATTAATATAGAACATTTTCACAAATTTAATTTGTCGACATTAAATTAAGTTATATTTTTAATTGATTTATATAATGAAGGTAAAAATAAAAGTTAGCTGCAAGAGACACATGATTACCAACAAATATTTTGTTTCTATTTTTTCTTATAAAATTTCATGCATTCAAATAATTTTATTTCATAAAAATATCCTACTATTTACACAGTTAAAAATTGTTCTAGACCAGGGGTCCCCAAACTTTTTTGACTGTCGACCCCCAGAAGAGTTTCTCGACTTCTTATCGACCCCCTCTATTTTACAATTACGTTATTATAATAGAACAAGCAAAAAATACGCTTATGTGATTTCTTATATTGTTTATTGTACAGTGTTTTATTTATATTACATTTATCTAATAAAATTATATCTAATCAGATGCAATACAATAATATTATTAAATAAAATTTACTGTCATTGTAAATGTGACGGGTGTGATTGGTGACTCTTTGCAAGATTAGCAATATCGGGTTCAAAATGATTTAATTTCAGCCTTAAACCGCCACGAAATTCTACATCTATCTTGTTTCTCTGTTTTGCCAGGATGGAATTATCATGGCTAAAACCAGCCTTAACCATATACGAATCTGGAAATGCTAGCAAAAAGTGAACTACCATTTCCGAAAGTTTTGGATATTTCTGTATAAAATTTACATTTAACGTAAAGTAACATTTTTAAAAAGCGATTTAGCTTCAAGTTCAACCGACAATTCAATAAGTTCATCTTGCATAGTACTTTCGATGTTTTCAACATCTGCAGAAAAGGGCGCGATAATCCAATTTGGGATGTGCATTTTCTCTAAATTCTCAAAACGTAATTTAAGATCCACGCTCAATTTTTGAAGATGCTTTGTGTATATTTCCAAGTCTTCATCTTTTACTTCCAACTGTCGCAAATTCGAAAAATACAGAAAATCTCTTCGTAACAATAAAGAGATAAATAAATCTAATTTAACTTTACTTATATTTATATATAACTGCGTAGTTATTATACTAGTAGTTTTTAACTTTTTTCCATCGACCCCCAATCGACACCCGAGCCAGAATCGACCCCTTACAATGTCATATCGACCCACGGGGGTCGGTATCGACCACTTTGGGGACCCTTGTTCTAGACATAATAAAAATTATATATCTTACCTTAATTATATTTCTTATATATTATAAGTATTGCCCTATAAAAAAATCTTGTAGGAAAATAATTTAAGAAACTAATAAAGGGCATTTAGGGCCTTGCAATATTTTACAATATAAGCAGGAAGCAACGATATTGTACTGCAGAAGGCATGTGGAAGTTGAAGGGTCGTTATTAAAACTATGATTCCGCTCAAAATCATCTCGCTACAAAGAAAAGCGCTTCAGAGAATGCAATTTCGAGGAAAATATATAAAAAAAAAAAACACGATATTCTCGACGATGACACTGTCATAATAGTTTTGTGGTGGAATATTCGCTGTTATGACTTCTTAAATTAGGACAATTGGATAGTTCTTTCATTTTCTCAATGCGACGGAAATGAAACAATATTGTCAAGAAGTTATTATTTCATTATTTTTACTTACAGTTGGGACAAACTTTCCTTTAAGTCTTATACCGTTTGATAATATAAGTTACAATATGAAACAGACACATTTTTCTATATATTATACATATTTATTATTGAATATATATATATATATATATAAATTAAAGTTCAATGATGTTCCAAAGTTTTTTTAAAAAGTAAAGTTAAGTTTATTAATTTAGTTTTTACTACATTTGTTACAGAACTTGATATCAGTCTGATATTCTAACTAAAAAATCAGCAGTGGCCACCACAGGACCGACCGCCATCATAAAGTACTTATATAAAATACATTGTAGCAGCAGAGTGAAATAACTTGGCTTAATATTTTCTAACAGAGATATTATTTATCATGACCATGGAAACGTTACATATAAGTATGAAAAATTGAGACTTAAAAAAAAACGAAAAATTTTATAAAAATTATTCGAAAGTTTTCGTTTTATCAAAAAACGTCTCAAATAAAAGTTATTATTGCTTGTATAGCAACTTTCGAAATATTTTTCTGTTGTGAAATATTCACAAAAATCTTAAAATCGATACGAATAAACTCCCATTTTTAGTCAACCGATTTTTACCAAAAGTTGATCAACTCGTGCCATTGATGGCAGAAGCTTAAATATGAAGTTTCATAAAAATCCTTTCAGCCGAATTTGCTCTGCACGTGTACACAGACAGACGGACAGACAGATGGACAGATGGACAGACGGACAGACAGACAGACAGACGCACAGACAGACCGACAGACATCATGCTAAAAATAGTCAAAACGTTATGTAGGGACCTCAATTCGTGGAGATCCATCGAAATCTCGAAATGTCAAAATCGGTATGATCACAATACCTCCCTTATATATGTTGGCGATCGGTAAAAATTGATGTGAAGTGTGAATTTACACACACTCCGTGGTTTTGTAGGTATTTAATAAGTGTAAGAAGCCAACATTATACTGGATGTCTAGGAATATTTGTTCTATAATCACATCAAAATCAACAGATTTTTGATAAACATTTTTATTCGTTATTTGACATATCCTTTCAAAATCTTTTGATATTTACAATTTACTTTATAAAAAAAGTCTTTTTTCTATTAATTTTAATATTTCATTTTACAAAGAAAATATAACAACATCAATTAATCAATATTATAACAATTATTATAACAATTATCAATTAATTAGAAAAAGAACTAGATAGGATATGCACAAAACGAATAATAATACCTTAGATGTTCCCAAACTAAACACAAAATTTTACCCTATATGCCATCGGTAGATCAAGAATATTATATCAAAATAGTTTTGTCATTTTCCTGAATATATTTTTTTTTTCTAGTTTCTAATTAATTAATTAATTAATTTATTAAATTAATAAAAGTAATAAGAATATTTGGTTTTCTTTATTTTAAAAATGTTAGTTCTTGTATAGTTAAATTATGATTTACAATCAAATATACAATAATTATATATAATATATAGATTAATAAAACATGTTTTTATTTTGATAATGATTTTTATTTTGCTTTATCAATTGTTCTATCTCCCAAAAAATATTTAAAACTTTCAGATAATTTTACATTTTGTTTTATCTCCAAATTATAATTTCTTAATTAAGCCATTTTTTGTTAAAAAAATAGTCATACTCTAAAGTTAACATGATTTTACCATTTTATGTAAAGAAAATAATGTCTGAATGAGATGTAGTATATAAAAAATATCACTCCTAACATTAAAATGTCATTTTCTCATATTACTGAAAAGTGGACTTAAAACAAACCAATACGGGAGTGACAAAGTTACAAAAAAATTACATAAAATATGATATATTTTGTCATGCTTATGTGATAATATTTTAATTATGAAAGAAGCATTATTTAGTAGAAATTTTCATGCAGTTAACACGTTCAACACAATTCCATATTAAGAGTCTCGGCGCGCAGGGCAGCTATTTCACAATCTAATAAAATGAAATATATCGAGTACAGCATTATGGTCAGAGAATTGCACAGCAGCAACACATCCCAATGTTGTTGGTAGACATTGTGGTAACTGCTATATGCAGCCATGTAATTAACATATCCGAATGAAAATACATGCGCCCAGACAACTAAATAACTTTAATTGGAACGTGTAAGAAAATTATCATAAACTTGGCTTAGTTGGACACACTCGTATTTTTGCAACTACACTTAGTGCTGTAAGTTGGACAATGAGATGTTTAACATAATTTAATTTAATATTAATATGCACTTAAAGTATTTTATAGATAAAAGATATCTGAGAATAGAAGAGATCTGCAGAATATGCAATGAAGAAAAAAAAACATTTAGCGAAGAGATGTAGAGCGATGACAGTCTGGGAGGAAGAGATAAAGGAACTGATGAGTGAGGAAGGCAAGGGAGAAAGATGGGCAAGAGAACTGGAGGCCAGAAGGAAGGAGATAGGAGAGGGAAGCCTGAAGGAGAATAGAAAGAAAAAGAGATTCACTGGAATAAGAACAAAAAAATGAAATAAAAATATTGTAATACATCAATTATATGTTATTTTGTTTTTCATTTCTTTGTAATTGTTTGCTAAATGGTTGCAATTGTTAATACCCTAAACACCGCACGACCTATGGGTAGGGTGACCAGACCTAAGGGAAACCGGGACACAGGGAAAACAAAGAAGGTTTTTTTTCCTCCCAGATCCAATTGAAGAGCAAAAAAAAAAGATCCTCACCTCCCAAATTCAAAGTAAAGAGCAAAAAAAAGGTCCTCATCTCAAAAACCGGGACAATCGACCGTCCCGAGAACATTTTTCGAGACACCGGGACAATTGACCTAAAACCGGGACAATCACGGAAAACCGGGACGGATGGTCACCCTATCTATGGGAAATAAAGAATATACATATATTTAAAAAAAAATATATTTTATTTTATTTATTTCTAGCACCTACATACAGAGCTAGTCCAATCAATTTTGGTGCATGACGCGATCCTTTAAAATTGCGCCTTTAAGAAATATTTAAAAAGCCGCTAATACTTATTTTGAATGATAGATATTGAGAGGAATATATAGTATCTATTAAATTAAGGGAAGAACATATATTTTTTTAATATTTTTACGATTACGAAAAATTTTATTCTTTTTAAGAATTTGAAAGTAAAGGATTTCTATTTACAAGTGTTCAAAGTGCCTTCTATTTTGATTTAAACACTTTCGCTTCCTTACTCTTGAGCTATCTGTAGGTAGGAGCACAATAAACAAAAAGATAAATAAAAAAAAATGATTTTCAAGTCGCACCTTGAAAGTTTTTGACAGAAAAATATTTTTATTTTCATTATGCTCCGAGCTACAGATAGCTCAAGAGTAAAGATGCAAAAGTGCTTAAATCAAAATGGAAGGCACTTTGACCCTTGTAAGTAAAATTTCTTTACTTTCAAGTCGTTATAGAGTATATAATTTTTCCATAAAAAATATTTTAAAAATGTTTAAGTAAAAGTTGTTTCTTGACAAAAGCTCTATCCAAACCTACCCAATATGACACACATTCCTATTTAAAAATGTTGTCCTTAATATCCTGTAGATCCGGTTTGTTTCGGAAAATTTCATTACTACCATTTGACTTTTTGGGTAAACTTTGGTTATTTGATTTTCTCCAACTTCATAACATGTCGCGTTTCGAGAAAAATTGTGTTTCCTCTATCTTGCAATACCCTGTATATAAATAACTCTTATTCATTAAAAAACAAAACTCGCAGCGTTCAATAGTAAATTATGTCTGTCGGTTTGTAGTTGCAAGCGTTAAACCTGACCTGCTATCTGATCGCTGAGTAAGGGCACGGACGTGAGTTCAATTCCTACTTATGTCAAATAGTTTGTGTAAAAAAATATTTATACAAATTACAGGTTCTGCTTAGCCGTTCGCAACCAGCTATAAACTGTAGATGCCTTTCTGTGTACGCAAAAAAATGGACGTAATACTGACCATATTACTCCTGAATGTACATAGATTGAAAACATGGAAATAGAAGGCCAAGGCTCACCCCGGGCTGTCGCGTCAATGATGTTGATAATTAAATTGAAGATTTTTAATGATGATATAAGTAGGTCCAAATCGAAAATGAATTTCTGCGTCCATCCGAGATTCACTTTCAAAGAACCGGATATATTTTCACGTAATTTGATATGATAGAATGAAATAGGAATTTAACTATAGGCTACATGACTTCTAAAGTTTTTCCATTCTGTGAGAGGTTATGAGAGGATGCTTTAATTTTCTCAACGAGGAAAAATTAAACATATCACTTATTATTTAAGTTAAAATAAAATGTATTCTACAAGAAAGAAAATTATGAAGTGCAGGTGCCTCGGTTAGTTTAAAATATGTTTTTATACTTTCATTCACAATAATATCATTTTTACACTGAAAACAGTTTAAGGCTGCGTACAACCCCCAGAGGTTACTAGTTTCTTATAAAAAACAAACAATCTGAAATAAAATTAGTATCAATCTATACATCAAATTTTGCACCGAATTTTTATCTATCTAATATGATATTTTTAATTGTATAAACATTTATTGTAGAAATATTATCGCTCAATAACTTAAAAATAGACATCAGCGATATTGTTCTGTAATTTTTTAAATCTGTTTGTGGGTTTCGAATAACTTTTATATTTATATAGTTTTGTGTAGAAATGTTCAAATAATACGTCAACATTTTTTTCGACTTGATTACTTATAGTTTAGAACCTTCGTCGAAAAATATTATACTTGATGATAATGGAATGCCACTTGGTACACGTATTCTTCACGAAAATTAAATCATTTTTATCCGTAACACCTATTTTGAAAACCACGGCAGATTCAAGATGACGGCAAAAATAGATTACCAAGTACAATAATTATAAGTAGTTTTCACAATAGAGCAAAATAGCTAGAAAAGTATTTGTAGAATGAAACTTTATCTACAATTTGCCGTTTCATATGCAAATATGCGTCGATTGGTTTACAAGATGGCGTCTATAATGCAATTTGCTTATTTACAATTACATAACAGTTTTTTCTACAATTAAAAATATCCTATTAGATAGATAAAAATTCGCTGCAAATTTTGATATATAGATTGTTACTAATTTTATTTCCGGTTATTAGTTTTGTATAAGGAACTATTGAGAACTATAGGGTTGTGCGCCGCCTTAACAATAGAAGTAATTGTTAAACTGTGTTTGATGACTTTTTACTTTGAGAGATTGGCAGTATTACTTGTCTACGGCGTATCATTGATAACCTCAAATATCTTAAAATATTTATTTAATACAATTTTTTTCCCCCTGTAAGATAATTATTTTATAATATAATTATTAAGAAAATTCAAAAAGAAAGTTTGTTGTTTTGCATCTGTCAAATTACTGTGTTGTGTTATCACAGAAATTGTTTTTTTATATATTGTTGCTATGGTGACCGCATTTCACAATAATCCAAATAATCTAAATTGTATTCCGATATTTATTATAAATGAAACTTTAAAATTTCTATAAAATAAGTCATGTAAAGTATAAAAAATAGTATATTATGCTCGTTTTATACGACGTATTGTAACACTTGTTACTTTAGAGCACTCCTCCCTTCGCTCGTCGTACTTTAAACTACTCGTGTGACAATACATCGTCTTATAAAACTCATATAATTATATGTATACTATTATTTCATGTAATTTAAACAATTATTTTATTAGTATATAAGTATTTTTTGGTCGACATCCAGAGGGTTCTCGAAATAGATGTCAACTAATTTCTAAAATGGCTAATATTTTATTTTAGTAAATTGGTTTCATTTAATCTTTGATACTATCTCCTAATTTATAGATACTAATTTAAAACATTTTTATCTATATATATTTACACACGATAAATTCCAGAAGCGTAACAAAACGACATTAAAACCTAACCTAGCGTACATTAACAATGAATTCTATCACAGTCAAATTGTACCATTAAAATCAAAACCACATGCAACAAAACATTAGAATCGGCTAACTGAAATCCACCGTGGTCTATGCATGCGTAAAATGGTCCCTGTATTTATTAAATCGGATTAATACAGCATTGACGTTAAATATGGTATGGCAACGTGTGTTTGAAACACGTGAACAATTATTTGGTAACGACGTATGCGTAAATTGGAACGTTATATGTTCATATTGTACCTGTTAGTGGTGTGATGCTAGTATTGTGATATCGGGGTTGGTATTAAGCACACGTGTTTCTAGCATGTGTTTTATTCAGTATGTTATGTGAGGTGTATGCTTTTTATGGCTATTTTATCATTGTTTCTAGAAATATATTGTGCCCATTAAAATGGTGAGAGTTATTTGTCTAAATAACATATTTAAATAGCAGTTGCCTCTTTTCAATTGTTTTTCTAATAGACATTGACAATTATTTACAATTTGAGTATTGTAAATTTGTATAGTATTTCCAAAATGTAATGCTCTCACTTGATAATTCCAATAATGATTGGCAGTATAACCATTATACCTGCTGAGTTTCAAGTTATGTTAAAAATAGTTGCCAGGACCGTAATAATTATTTAAAATAAACGTGTTTTCTTATGTGCTATTTAGAATGAACTGTATATACTCGCATTACATTCCTTCACATTTTTATCAGGCTTAGGACTAGCTATATTTGAATTATAAATATAGGCATGTTTAAAAATCATTTTGTTTTAAAGTCTTTATATTCTATATTAAATACTTCAAATTTTCACAAACAAAAATCATTCTTTTTTTGAACTTGTCATTTATGGTAATTTAAAATTATTAAAATATTCATCATCATCACTATTATCATTGTTTAGATCACTATCAGAGTTTGTGTCACTACCACTGTCATTTAAATTAATAATTATTGATGATTTATTTGGTGGATTTATAAAAAAAAAATTGTTTCAATTGTCTTTACATGTTTTACACATTTTTTCCATAAATTACTACTTATTGCACTAGTTTCGTCTTGTACTACAGTATCACTTTCTGTCGGTGTTGCATTTTTCCGGCGCACATAACCTTTTAATTGGCTCCATATTAGTTCTATAGGGTTTGAAACATAATAATATGGCGGTAGCTTTAAAATAGTAGCGACGCCCGCATTTTCGCATCCCACGTCAACGTCCACATTTTCGCACTCCAAATCACCTTGCACAAAACTATTTTCACTACAGAAATTATGAATTTTTGCAAAATCAAATGGTCGCCAAAGAGACATGTTGTTAATGTATGCACGCTATGAACGTTGAAAATTAACTAACAAACAAGTATAACCCTAAAATTTAGAAACAATAGGATTATAAATTTGGAAAATATCCTTAATGGTTTTTAAAAAACTTTTATAGAACTAGTGTTACATCTATTCTATTTAAATTTAAAATTCCCTTAATACCTCTTATATTCTTTTTACAGCACCGAGTCTTAAGATTTCTGCCATAGACCCATTATCACATTGTTAAGTTTCTTAACAAGAGTGGCCATTTCATTTTGGAAAAACTATACTAGTACAGGTTTTTTATTTTACAATTTATTTTTCCTGTAAAATTTAACACTCATTGTAAAAAAATTAAATATTGTTAATTGTAAAAACAAGATTTATGTAAATAGTATATGGGTAATACTAGAAGCATAAGCTATTACTATTGTACATGTTCTACACACAATGTAATACATTTTTATCAAAGACAATAAAAGAAATTTTAAATAAAATAAAATTCATATATTGAGTCCTATAACTCTTACGTGGATCAAATTGCTTCAGTAAAGTGCTTCCATCGGGTACGGTTTGGCGCTAATCCTTTAATCTGGCTCCAGCTTTTCCCGTACGCATTCTATTGACCGTCGCCAGGTTCGTTTAGTTCTTCCAACGTGTCTTTTGCCCTGAGAGTTCCAGTCCAAAGTTTGTTTTGCAGTGTTCTCCAATTCTCGCCTAAAGGTATGACCAATCCACTTCCAATAGCGCTTCTTGATTTCTGGTCGGATATCTGTTTGTCTGTGATCTGCAATTAGTCTCTATTACTGATGGTATCTGGCCAGTGAATGTCAACTATAATTCGCAAACATTTATTAATAAATGTTTGTAATTTGTTGGTCATAGTTTTTGTGACTCGCCAAGTCTTACATGTGTATAACATGACTTTACATTGCTGTTAAACTGCGCAGTTTGGTTTTTCTAGAGATAACAGTCGAACACCAAAAATTGTTGAGAAAACTAAAAGCAAATCTTGCCTTTCGTATTCTGGTATTTATATCAGCATCAGTTCCCCCACTTTCGGTGAGTATACTCTTTAAATAGCAGAACTCATCTGTTCGACTGATATTTGTTTCATTTAATTGGAAATACGGCAATAACGTATAAGGCATGTTGGGGATAATTCAGATAACAACAAACACAAAAACTGTTTATAACTGATATTTTTAACAAGTTTAAAGAATTTGTATTTCATCATTTTACACAATTAATCTGCATTGATGAAGTTTGTAGCGGGCCACTGGTACGAGATTTTAAATCGTATCATAGTTATCAACTAGTTAGCGAGCCTATGATATAATGCAAACTATGATTTCAAACTGAAATGAGATTCCTGACTAATGAGATCGGGTACTAGGCGTGAGTTTCATCCAAGGTTCATCATTATGACAGGCGAATTTAATAATATGTATTAGTACTTACTAACCGACGGATCAGGTATCTTGTAGTTAGTTTGGGTAGTTGATCACAGTTGTTAAAGGTGAATATTTACACACGCTAAGTAAAAAGTTAGTTTAAAAACTATTAAAGATTTATTGTGAAATATTATTTACAAATTTAAATGAAATAAGTTTAAGTATAAAATATAAAATATGTATTACTGTATTTCTTTAAGTATAAAATAAATTATATGTATACTTAGATATAAACAAAAAGAAACATACTCGAATAAACCACCAAAACCACTCGAATAAACCACTCAGTGCCTCTAAAAATTCAATAGTTCTAGATCTTTTCTCAAACCGAACCGATATCGTTTATATAAGTGTTCTGATAGCATTTCCTGGAATGAAAGTCCAAAAATTGTCCATGAGTATGTCAGTGTTTAAATATATTAGACAATCATTTTGAACAAGAGTCATTTGAAATCAACAAAAAATAATTTTGAAGTTACTTTTGAACTTTATTACTTTTTTCTATTATCGGAATTTTAAAATCATTTGACTCTAATCTAACTTTGAAATCTCTGAAAATGCAAAAAAGAACCCCGTGTGGGAGACTTCACAGCGGGTGTTAAGTTCTGAAGTCTTATAGGTATTATCTGGATGTGTTAAGCGATTCGTTGCAAGGTGTTGGTCACATATCCCATATTCTTTGGTTTATAAATTGCAAATAAAACTAATATTTCTTCGCCCTACACGCTTACACGCACAAAGGCGATCAGTGAAAAAGCCAGACGCAATGACATAAAAATGAAAAAAATGCAATTATTTTAAAGCACTTTCCAAATAATTTCTTCTAGGGAGCACCCCCCGGACCCTTTCTTCCACAAACTACATAATATATAGGTGAAGGGGTATGTTATTACTTATGATTATTCATAGTCACCATTTCGAATATTGAGACAGTTTAGACAGATTTTTTGGAAAAGGTTGTCATAAATATCGACAAAATCGACGAATGCCACGGCAAAATTTTCAGCCTGGGACCCCATTAAACTTGATTCACCCTTGCTTGACAGGTAAAAAGAATATGTTGCGGGCCACATGCGGCCCGCGACCCAAACCTGCCCCCACCGTTCTTATAAATAAGCATCAAAAGTGCTCCCCTAATAGTAGTCTTAGATACGACATTGGTGTTAAACACCTATAAATGGAGAACTTAACTGCTCTACCCTATGAGCCATGGAGGTGTTGCGAACCTTCTATTAACTTGTAACTTTCCTGCGAATCGAGTACTTTTAAATTCTCGGTTGAATTTCGAAACCAATATTTATATGTGCTGGCATTTAAGTAAATTTTGAATAATTAATTAAAGCAATTTAGATAGTATGGTGGCACATCAAAAAGATGTGCTTGCAACCAGTCGTTTTAAGTAGAATATAAATTGAAACGTTATTGAAATTTAAAAGTGCAAAGCCATAAAGAAACACTCGGAGGCACTTTTAAACTTTTAATGACATTTCCTTAGCATACGGCCGCGATATTTTACAGACTACCTACATAAATATAAAACATGAAATTTCTGCACTAAGTAATGAAACTTCATGAGCATTCTTTCCTTTTACCTCACGTACACTGCTTCATTTATTTAGCCCTTTTCAGAATTAATTAGGAGGAAGAATACTTCAAAGGCTCTATTTACGACACTATATTTTACTACTTAGCGATTATTTATTTTAATTTTTAATAATTTGACGCTAGTGTTGGATTACGTAGATTTGGTTACACAATCTCTGCGGGATAATATCAAATGATATTTACATATTAAGGGTGTAGCTGGTGCTGTATCAAATGGCGTCTTAAAGGGGAAACAATTACAAAAAAAATCCTTCCCAACCCTTCTAGGACTAGGATCTACCCAAATAAGTAGGAAACAGAATAGGATAGTATTCTTTAATAGTTCTTAGTTAATTTATTTATTGCGTATCTGAATTAAATGTACTTGCAAAGAGCAAAAAACTTGAGTACTTAAGCCATTTAATGTACAACAGCCTATAGATTTGAAACCTGGCAATTATTTTTACAGTACCTGTTAAACTTTGTCCAGACAGAAGGTATATTTCGAGCTTTAAAACTGAAGCAGTTGTCTACTGAAGCAATGAATGATCATTTTAGAGCACATTTAACAAAACGATAATAGCCAGATTTTTAATCAACGTTCAGAGCCTAGTAGGAAGAACATTTGGAGGTACCGAAAGAGTAAAACCAGTCCTCAAGATGTTAGGAAAAAAAAAAAAAAAAACAGGTAGTTAAAATTTTGGCGCACAGCAACAAATTTTTTTGTTGCTGTGCCCAACGAGTTTTTTCTAAAAATATGTCAAAAAACTTTTGCCTCCACCCTATCACCCAGAGGGGTTGGTCTAAAAATCTGCAAAAAAAAAATCTCCATAATGTATATTGCTGAGAACCGAAAGGTTCAACAGGAATTTTTGACCAGGTGTGTTTTTCTAAAAATATAAATTTTTTGTGATATTGAATTTAGTTTTTATATTTATTATGTTGTTTTAAAAGAAAGCTCTTCAGGCATAGATTTTTTTTTCATTTTAACACGATTTTTTCAAAAATGTACTAAAACCTAACCCATACGGGCTAAGAATCTAAACTAAAAATCTGAGAAAAGTAAAGTAATATACAAAAAATAATGTCTAAACGGAAAACGTACGAGAGGAATTTTTGATCAGATTTCGTTTTTGCATTTTTGACAAAATTAAATGCTATGGATTTTTTGTATTTATGGCTAAAGCTTTTTTTTTTATTATAATAATAAATTTTTAATAGCTGAGAACCAATTTTATGTATGTAGAGTGTAGTATATAGTATTCAACAGACTCCGCCTACTATTATACGTCGTGATTCAACTTATTTTTTGAATTGTTTTAGTTTTTGTTGTACAGGTATCAAAGAGGAATAAACTATTTATAGTAATTGTGGCACCCGCTCCTGGCCCAGGTAGGGTAGGAGTACACGACGACACACAAGAGTTGACTTTAAAATGTCAAAAATATAATTGTAAGAAAATTTAATTTTATAAATAAGGTCAGGTTCTTGGTTCAGTTGCGTTGCCAGGAATGATAATAAAAAGAGAAAAAAAAAAAATTAATATCAAAAAAAATTGTTGGAAAAAAAACTTAATCAAAAAAATAATTTGTACAAAAAAAAGTAAATAATTATAAATAATTATAATCAAAGCGCGGCGGTGAATACGATGAATTACACTTTAAATTAATCCCAAAAAAAAATTATAAAAAATCTTGATTCTAAATTTAAAGAAAAATTTATATTAAAAGTCTACAAAAAAAAGGATGAATTTAAATGATTTCTCAACGCAAAATGTTGAGAAATGGGTACAGCTCTACTAGTAAATTTAAAACAAATATATTAGGCTAAATTAAACAAATAAAAAATTATTAAAGCAGAACGAACGACAGGTAGAAACGGTGAAACACGCGTTTGTCCGAGTTGAAGCGACTTATGACGTCACTCAACCAATAGAAAAATGTTGAAATAAATAGTAATGTGACAATTTTTATAAATAAAATTTAGAAAATATTAACAAACCCTTCTCTCTTGGTCTGACAAAATGCAGTAATTAACTAATTACTGCCACAATAACCGGTTTTAACCACACAAAGAAATCTGGAGGGAAAACAGAAAAAAAAACGTTAACAAAATATAAATTTAAGAATTGATATACCCTGATATATTAATTAACAATTCACACAAATCAGCGGGTCCTGATTAAATTGAAACTGATTTTAAACTATTTCACCAATATAAAAATCAAAGACACATCTGCTTACCGTGATAGACAAAATATTAATGAATAAATAGATTACTGTACATTATGTACTTGTAAGGACAATTCGTTCATCATGTATAATATTATTTAATTTATGTATTTAATATGTATAAAATGTAAATTTCTATAGAAAATAAATAATAATAATAATAATAATAATAATTAATTTGACTGGAAGGTGTCTTACCAGCGGCTCTAAACAAGTTATATTTTAAGAAAAACAAATTGTTATTTTAAATAAATCAAAATTAATTAAAATAATACAATAATAAATAATTATAGTATTATATAATATTATATAAAATATTATTGTATCGGTTAAAGTATATGGTAAAATATATTTGTATTTTAGGAATAAAATATAGCGAGGTTCTAAACAAGTTTTTGTATAAAATGAATATTTATTTAAATTAGATAAAATTGATAATTAAACGGAAATAAAATATAATTTAGGTTATAAAATGAAAATACAAGGAAGTACGCCCTAAGCGGGCGCTTCAGTAATGAAATACTTAAAATCAAATAAAACATTGTTAATAGTGCGAGATACGTTTTTGAAATTGAAAAAGATGAAGCCATTTATATATCAATACATTTCTTATTAGTCTTAAAGACTTGAATAGGAAGCAAGTACAGAAAAAAAAAAAAAAAAAAAAAAAAAAAAACACTAGTATATTTGAATTTAAATTTTATTTAACGAAAATTTCGCAAATCATTTAAATTTTGTTTAAAATGATTAAATGGAAGCTCATAGTTCTCAAATAACGAATAAAAATGACAAATGTTAATTAATTACAAAATTAAATATTAATATTTCTGAACAGTTTAACAATCATAAAATAATAATAATAATAATAATAATATATATTTTGCTTCCTTATACATGACAATATGTTGAAAACAATATAAATACAGAAAATAGTAAATAACAAAACACAGTTTTCTAAATAACAAAAAAATCTTATCATTTATAAACATATTTAAACTTAAACATAATATATATTTGAAACAACCACTTAGTTGTCGAGGACAGTTGTATGCGGCGATTGAAAAAATAAATAATATAATATAATAATTGTGGTATAAAATATGACTGTGGTCTAATTTTACATGATCACTTTTTAAGTTATTTTCGTTTTTACTTTAATAAAGAATTAACTTCAGAGAGTGTTAAAGACTTAACAAATGATTTAAATTTTGATTTGATGTTTGTAGAACTAACAGATCTATTTTTTTCATTAAAGTTTTTGAAACTATTGTGAATATTTGGCAAATAGTGTAAATATGATAGACAACCTATTTGTTTATTGCTTTTCAGAATATTAATTTTTGATTGCATTCTAGCTCTAGTATTGTAAACATGATTTATATAGTTTAAGTCACTGGAATGTTTGTGTGTATAATGCAGTATACTTAAGATGTACAGCTTCTGCACCGACAATAAATCAGTATTTTTAAAAATACTTTCAGTTGGGCATCGGAATGGCAGGTTAAACATGACACGAATTATTCTTTTTTGAATATTGTAAACGCGTTTTAAATGGCAATAATATGTACCTCCCCAACCTATTATTCCATAATTAAGTACTGATTCCACTAAACCATAATAAAAGTTGTATAAAAACATAGGTGAAAAAATGAATTTTAATTTTTATGACATATATCATCTTACTTAACTTGGAGGCTATATATGAAATATGGGTATCCCATTTTAGGTAATTATCGATAATAATCCCCAAATATTTTATATTTTCAGTGACTTGGATACTTTCACATTTACAATTTGGATCACAAGAGTCAAAATTATGAATTTTAATTAATTTTAGAGGTGACTTTTTTCTCTTTGTAATAGAATATGGGATAAACTTTGTTTTTTTTTTTATATTCAATGTAAGAAGATTTGTATCAAGCCATTGTTTTATTTTTGCCATATCTTGTTCGGCCATTCGCTTTGCTTCACTCCAGTTTTGGGCCTCAATTAACAATACCATATCGTCTGCGTATGAAGTTATTTTGCCATGCAGATTTAAATTCAGCATATCATTAATATATAATAAAAACTATAATAAAATTATATATTTTATCAAACATTTACGTAATGCCTGTTTCTTTGGTTTAGGTGGAACTTAGCCTATGAATTACATTCCCTACATTAGCTAATGAATTAGCTTGAAAACTTAAAATTTAAATTCCATTTAAAGTCTATTTCTTTGTTTTAGGCGGAACAAGATTTTCAATTCTAGTTACTTTTACAGATAAAGTGATGTATTTAATGATTTTGTTTAATAAAAGCCTACTTCAAACCAAAAAAAAGAGCTCATGACAACTTACAAAAATGAAAATTCCAGTTAGTTCCGCCTAAACGTTTGGAATAGCCTGTAGTTCCGCCTAAAGGTTTGGAATAGCCTACATATACATTCACAACATAAAATTAAAAAACAAATCTGTCATAAGTTACAGGAGGTACAGGCTATTCCAAACGCTTAGGTGGAACTAAATGGGAATTTTTTTCTTTAAGGTTGTTACGAGAAGGGACCTTGCTTGGGTTATTTCATATTTCACGTTGGTAAGTGAAAATTTAAAATCACAACAGTGAAACTATGGAAACGAATGGCATTTATTAAAAATTTTCATACATTTTGAAGACAAAAAAAAAATGAGACATTTTTATTAAGAATGACAAAAAATTAAAATTAAATGTAAAGAACATTTTATAATGAAATCTAAAATTTGCAATGTAAGTATGATTTACAAAGCTTAAACAAAATGACCAAAAGTTCGAATTAATAGATAAAAATTACTAGATTTCAAAATCTAGTTCTTCCTAAACATTTGGAATAGCCTAAACATAGACTATGAAGGTAAGGAATTAAATTTTTACCAACAAAATAAGGATGTTATTTTCTAAAATTATATTTCTCGTCACTTTGTGATGGCAAATCGACTTAAGCGGGCGACATACCACTGCGCAGCTAAAAGCGGGCCTTACCGAGTGGCAGGTTGCAGACTTTGTACTGTATATGAGTTAACCCGAAGAATTTTATTGAGAACCCGGAGCCCGAAGTTTGGTCGCCAAACCCGGAGTCTCCGGGTCAAAATTACTATGTTGGCAACCCTAACTATGACGCTAGTTTCAGTCGAATGAATGAGTACGAAATTCAGACGCATGACAAACTCTCCCGAATGGCTATCTCTCCCGGACTTATCCTATCTGTGGCGCCCGCTCCTGGCCTAGGTAGGGTAGAAGTCCAGGACGACACACAAGGGTTGACTTTGAAATGTCAAAAATATAATTATTAAGAGAATTTAATTTTATAAAATAAGGTTAGGTTCTTGGTTCAGTTGCGTTGCCAGGAATGATAATAAAGAGAAAAAAAAATTATTATAAAAAAAAAATAGTTGAAAAAAAACTTAATCAAAAAAAATATTTGTACAAAAAAATTTAAATAATTATAATTGTTGCGGACTGCAACAATTAATAGCGGTAAGCGCGGCGGTGAATACGGTAAATTACTCTCTAAATTAATCCCAAAATAAATTATATAACAAAAAAAAAAAAATCATACAAAATTGTCCTCTAAATTATATTAAATAACTACTAAAATTATGAATTTAAATAATTTCTCAACAGGAAAATGTTGAGAAACGGCTAACGTTTGTTAAATAAGTTTATAACAAAAGAATTATGACTTTAAATTAATGTAATAAAAAATTTCTAAGTCCGACAAACGGTTACGAACGGTTTGCTGTTCGTAGCTGCTTGTTCCGACGATGCCCGACAGAAAATAATCGGAACACAAAATTTATAAAATTGACAATTTTTATGATAAAATGTATATAAATAAACTTACTCTGATAGGCCTTACTATTTAACACGGAATTAATTTAACTGATTTGAATAACACCTGACTATAGAGGGAAATCTCTAGAAAAAAAATAATGGTTTAACAAAATTATAAATTTCTTAATTAATATATATCCATATATTAATTAACAATAAGCATGAATCAGAGGATCCCGATAGAATTCTCACACACACTGAATTTAAACTTCTAGAACAATATAACCAATAAAACACATGTGCTCTAGGGAAATCTAGAGGGAAAACTCCAGAAAAATAACTTTAACAAATATATTAATTAATAATTAATATACCCTTATATATATTAATTAACAATTAACACAAATCAGTGGATCCTGATTAAATTTAACTGATTTTAAAATCTTACACAAATATAAAAATCAAAACTACGTCTGCTCACCTTGATCGGAAAAATATTAATTGAAATTAAGATATCGTTGCATATTTGGTCGCTTGCGCTGATCGGAATGAAATTAGTAACTGACATATCAGCGGCCCTAAACAAGTTATATTTTAAGAAAAACAAATCGTTATCTTTAAATATATTAAAATTAGATTTAAATTAATACAAAAATAAATTATTATAGTATTATATAATATTATTTAAATATTATTGTATCAGGTAAAGAATACGGTAATATATTAGGTAAAATTGATAAAAATGATAATTAAAAGGAAATGAAATATAATTTAAGATACAAAATGAAAAATACAAGGTGGTACGCCCTAAGCGGGCGCTTCACTATCTTTTTCTTGTGCTTACGGCAACGATTTTTCGGGTATTTGTCTGTATTTTCGTAATAATTGAATTAAAATATTTTTTTATATAATCGTATGAATTTAAATGAAAAAGTCGTGCAAAGTGAAAGACAAGAGAAAGAGTAGGTGCCAGTAATGAATTGTGTTTATTTCCAGCAAACTGCATTACAGATGTGTTAAACATGCAAACTACCCACGCTCTCGACAAATTCTATTTCTGTCGCCACTCTATTTAACTGAATAATACTAGCAAAAATAAAACATTTCAACAGATGCAGTTGAAACTCATGTATAATTGACTGATTGTTAATTTTTAAATCGAATATCTCACGTTTCTCTGTCGCTTTCGAGTGTTTGAACATTTTAACATTTTCAAATATATCCGCCATGCGTTAGGTAACTATACGCGAGTTCTCACTGATTTATATGACGTTTGGTCGTGCGGGTATGAATGCGAAACGCGTGTTTATCAGATTTTAAACGCGTGCTTTAAATTAGAAACCGGATATCCGGGTGAGCGGCGCGTTTTATTCAAAAATACGCCCCCAGTTTACCTTGACAGATACTTGGGGTAGGATGAGTTAGTGTGATTGAGAATTATGTGATTTTAAGTTTATTTCGACTATTTGGAGTTTTAACTTCTTAAGAACAACTGTATATCATTTTTAAGAAACATATATTTAATTTTACTTGTGACATATTTTTGTCCATCATATTTGTATTAAAATTGATATCAACACAAAATTAAACGGATAAAATTTGGAGTATGCCATCAAGAGATTTTGAATTCAAATACAAAAAATTATGTGAAGTGTGAATTTGCACACATTTCAGGTTTTTGTAGGAATTTAATAAGTGTAAGAAGCCAACATAATGCTGGAAGTCTAGGAATATTTGTTCTATAATCTCATCAAAATCAACAATTTTTTGATAATCATTTCATTTCTTGATTTGAGTAATAAGAGCTTTCATTTCATTTTTTAAACAAAATTTAAATAATTTCGTAACAATAAAATTTAAATTAAAAAATCCCAGCATTGTTTTCTGCATTTGCCGCGTATTCAGGTCTTCATTAAATTAATAATAAATATATTGATAAATAGAATAATTTCTTTTCAATTTCATAAACGTACTTCTAATTATTAACAATGTTCTATTTATAAGTATTTCATTATTATAAAAGATTTATTCCTCTTTGATACATTACAAGCAAAAAACTAAAGTAATTCAAACAATAGTTTGAATCACGACGTATAAAGTAGGCGGAGGTAGCAAGGTAAATTTACAATACTAAGGTATTGTAAATTTAACATTGTTTTTTAATCTTTAACTTATATTTGATATATTTTTACTCTTTAATAATTATTATGTGTTATATTTTAAATTTCGACAATTTTGTAATGCTTGTTTTAAGTAATTGACATGTTAAATTTGAACATTATTATATTTTTATACATGTAAACTTACTAAGTTATTAATTCTATATATCTTTGTAGCTCTGATGAAGATTTAAATTAAATCGAAACGTAAGCGAAGTTAATACATTTTGTTTTATTTTCTGACTGATCCGAACCCCATTACCTATCAACTATAAATAAATAACTTTCTAATAAATAATGTAGAAGTCGTGAATTTAGCAATTATTTTTACATTTATATTAATTAACTTGGCTATGTATACCACCTCCTATCTCCTTACATACTGTCTTTTTCATTGAAATGAAACGTAGAAACTCCTAAGATATATATGGTGATCTTATACACGCCTTTTTTTATTGTTTCTTTCTTTATTAATTTTACTAACCATATTGTTCTATAAAAAACAGAACACTGATATTGACCACTTTGAACTATTTTGACCACTTTGTAATGTAACATACGGCGACAAATTACTTTGGTTTGCACACACCTATTATGTTTGAAAACAATAACATTATTTTATAAAATTGAAGAAAATCTTTGCACGAAATGAATCTCATTAATATAAGTTTACAATGCTGTTATTATGGTTCGTTTATTGTAATTTTTGTAGCAATAACAGTATACAACAATACAAAATGTAAGTGTGTATCCTTGAAATATTCTTTGTGATTAAAATCTTAATACAAAACATAATAATATACGAACGTATTCAAATAAATTCTTCTTTTTATTATCGTCTGTTCTTGAGCATTACCACCATCTCCAAGTTTGACGTCAGAGAGTGGTAACAATTACTCAGCGAGTCGATATCGCACTAAAAACAGTTTTATCCTCAGCCGCCCAATGAAACCAACCAATATATAGATCTGTCTCTAATGGATACCGCAATCATTAAAAGTAACAAAGAAATGAAACTCCAGTAGAGCACGTACCGTACGATCCATAGTTTCATTTTATAAATTCACTGGCCTCGATATCAGGTGAGATGGAGCGAGAAATGGACGTTTTAATCAATTTTAAAGGACTTCCCTCTTGTTTATTTGTTATCTTTTCAATTACAATCGCGCTAGAATAAATACCAACTTAAGTTTACCTTGTTATTTCTCAAAGTTGTTTATTTAATGAAGATAAATATATTTCGAATGTTTGGAAAGGACTTTGAAAAGGTTAAGTTTGCTCTACAGTCAAATAGACCTCTAAACCTAGACCTACACTCGAAGTGAAAAGGTCTATAGGTCTATGCCAATTACAGTGGTAGGCAGAGGTCAGCATTTCTTCCTTCGATTAAGCCATTTTGTTTCATTTGGCAAACGAAAAGACCTTCTACTGGCCAAGAAATGAGAAAGATTATTTCACTGCAAAGCAACGACCAGCAAACCATCGTTAACTTGTATTTAGGACGATGGAGAACTCTTTAATTGTACATTGCATTTGAGATGTAATCTTGAAGTATTGCGATATCATGCAAGATTGTTTTTATTTTTGAAGTTCATGCTTCATCACCATATGTTTAATTTAGAAAAACTGGGTGTCCTCGTTTATTGGATGAATATTTGGGAAATCCCAAATATTGAATATTGCAGTTGAATAAATACATAAGAAAAAATTGTTTTTCTCATCTTAAATAATTTATGTCATATACGTTTTTGTTATTAAGTCAATAATTAATGAAATATTTCAAAAGTACAGTTTTAGTACAATGTAGACTTAAAAAAGATAAAATAAAGTTGCATACAAAATAAAATTGATTGAACTCTGTTTGTCTAAAAGGTTAATACGAGGGACATTCAATAATTAAAGAGACAAATTGATGTAAAAAAAATTGTGTATTTTTACAAAATTAGTCTTTTACTACTTCTCAACATAATCCCCACGAATATTAATACACATGTCCTATTGATCTAGTTTTTTTATACCTGATGCAAAAAAATCTTTGTCTTGTTATTTGGGCGTTTCCCACAAGTTCTTTGACTTCCTCGTTGTCGCTGAACTTTTTTTTAACGTAATGCCTCCATGAGTGAACCAAACAAATGAAAATCAGAAGATGCCAAATCTGGACTGTAGGGAGGATGCGGTAGTACCGCCCAACCCATTTTTTTTTTTTTGCAATGGTTTCTTTGGTCAGCTTGGCGGTATGAGTGCGAGCATTGTCCTGAAGCAATATCACACCTTTTCTATCAGATCCGCGACGGTTTTATCTCATAGCTGGATTTATTTTGTTCATCAGCAAGTCGTAGTAGGCACTGTTTATTGTACGCTGATCTTTCAAATAGTCACAAAAGACGACACCTTGGGCATCCCAAAAAACGGTCAACATGACTTTTACCGCTGATGCTGGCGTTCTGAATTCCTTTCGAACAGGTGAGCTAGTGTGCTTCCATTCCATGCTTTGTCTTTTGGATTCTGGTTCAAAATGGTGAACCTAAGTTTCATCACACGTTAAAATTTTATTTAGAAACTTCCAAAAATCACCTTCCCTTTCATAGCGTTCTTTCAAGTCTGTACACATTTTGAGTCTTGTTTCCTTGTGTTGTTGCGTTAACTGTTTCGGGACCCACCTTGCAATTGTTTTGCTGTACTTGAGCTTATCAGTAATAACGTGATGAACTGTGCCAACACTTACTGCAACTTTTTTTGTTATATCTTCAACAGTAATACGTCGGTCTTCACGAATAATGTCGTCAATGATATTATTTCAAGCGAAGTAGTTGACACTTCAACTGGCCGGCCAGGACGTTGCTCATCCGTCACTGAGGTTCGACCATTTTTGAACTGTTCTACTTACTTTCATACAACTTTCACCATACTGTAAAATCATTCGGGAAAAGATTTTAGCTGGTTTTTCACCTTCAGAAAGCAAAAACTGGATCACTGAACGTTGTTCAACTAATGTGGAAACTTCAAGCGGATACGCCTTCGTTAAATGCAATTTTGAGGTTAAAAACAAAAGAATTTTTATCCATCAGGTGTTCTCAGCTCATCCCAGTGTTGCCAATCTAAAGTCATGAGAGTACCAAACTCCTCCTACATACAGTTTTTTTTTCCTACATGAATTATTGAATGTCCCTCGTAATTATCAACAAAATTTTGTTTATTATGCCACCAGTGGCTTATAGTTTATTCAGGGCGATGTAGAACTCTTTAACTGGACAGAGCTATTGAGATGCGGCTCGAAATGTCTCCAAAACGGCAACTTTTTTCTGCTCAATAATTTGAAATATTCCTAAGAGGTTTCAGAAGGTGATTGGAATATAGAGCAAATGTTGCCTTATTTTGATACTTTAATTTTATATGTTATGAAAATCCAACCAAATTTGTGAAGAGAATGCTATAACTTTTATACACACCTAATATGTAAACTTGAGGAGAATTACTTGGGCCGCTGACGGTTAGAAAAAGCGTAATATTCAAGCTACAAGGTTACAAATTTAAGCGATGTAATTCGTTTGTAGGTTGAGAAGTAGCATTACTCTGTTACAGTCGCTGTACACGATAGCACTGCTATATACCAATATATACATACGTTTATGTGAATGCATTCAAATATAAAAAACGAAGATAAAAATTACGGACGTACGTGGATAAGAGTATTTCAAAAACGTTATTGGTAATTTAAACCGAATTTTATGTAATAGATCGGCATCTATATTTTCGTCAACTGCGTATTAACAATCAATTGTAAAACCGCAACAAGCCTAGCATGCCTGGGGAATTCTTCAGTGATGAGTACCATCTCTAGTTATTATCATTGTGTAGCAACCAATATAAGTGATAATACTTTTGAATCTTGTTTAATTCGTACAATGGGTTTTCTCCATTTAAGTTGGATTATAATATATTAACAAATAGATTGACTGCACTGTAATTATCACTATGTACAAGATATTTTACAAAACTAATTAGGCTTCCATTGTCTTTTAATTTCATAAATAGCCTTTAAATGTCCATGGTTATTTAAATAAATTCATGAGCTTTTTCCCAAAAATCTCAATAACAACCGTTCGATTCTTAAAGCGTCTTAAAATTGAATCTCTGTGAAATTCGCGCGGTTATTCCACCTCAGTCCCCGTGAACATCCTTGGATTCCATTCCGCCCCCGAGCTACTGCCTTCAAGCATCGAGCTTTCGCATCTTGCAAGGTCCCACATGAATTCCCTTCTTGCATATCTTAAAGACTTGCATGTGACCGAACTCAAAGGCGAAGGAATTTCAATTTTAGTACAAAGTAAGAACTTTGTGCGTGGATCTTTGCCTATCAGATCCCACAGAAGCGGGACCACTTACAGTCGACATTCACAATCTACAATGTCGATATGACAATGCCTAAAAGTGTCGCGTAAATGCTAAAGATGTTTCTCACTGATAATTTAAGTTAATATCTTGTGTACAAGTTCTACAAGGTCATTTCATTAACATGTTAGAAACTTTAAGGATGTAGGTTAAAATGAATGTTTTCGTAAACAACTCTTGTTATTCAGTTATTTGAAATTGTTGTTTGGGGTTATATTGAGTGAAAAACAAAGAAATGATACGTAGTTCTAACAGATCAACAAGAACTGTGTAGTTACCTGATTCATAGAAATTTCCGTCTCACTATGTGTCTTATAGAATAACAAATCGATATTTCTTATTCTTTCGATATTGTTATAATTTTAATTATTTTTAATGGGCTCTGTCGTTATCACCTTGATCCACTCGAAACCTTAATCAGCTTCTGTTAAGAGTTAGGGCTTTTTACGTATCGTACCAGTACTCGCTAGATCTTGTATCACTTTTCTCTCCATGGTTTGCATTGTTCCCTCTAGCGGACGAATGTTCAGTAGTTTTTCTTTTGTATTGGGATTCGTAAGGTTGCCAACAATCCTTCATTTTGGACCACAGTGATCTTTTGTAGGGCAATGTTCTCCCATCCTTCTTTTTCAAAAATTATCCCTTATTTTATAGAAAACGAAACTAATCTCACAATTTATATATTTTAAATAATTCAACATAAATATTCGACACGTTCGACAATTTTTTTTGGGATTTACGCATAGATAAAGAAGGAAATTGATGCGAAACAGCCGTTATATTTTTTTAAACCAAATTAGCGCTGTAGTTGTTGGGTTATGGAACTAAAATTGGTAGTGGAGGAAAGAGTTGGGTTTTCGCGGGTATTTCAAATGCTTCAGTGGATATAGTTGTAAGCATAATTAAATGTTATTATTAAATTAAACAATTGTTATGATTTATTTTGTCTATTTTTAATATTATTAACGACAACAATATTAAAAATAGACAAAATAAATCATAACAATTGTATCATTTAATAATAACATTTAATTATGTTTACAATTAAGAACAAGCAGTTAGGAATTATACAGAAACAGAAAAACAATAACTAGCAGAAATAATTATTTATTAAGTAGACTAACATATAACATAATATTTACTAATACTTAATATTTATGGACACTTCCATGGACAAGCCATCCAATTTTGGATTTCCAATGTTCCTCATCCACGTTTTATATAATTCTGGAGCCACACGTATCTTCGGGTTTGGAAAGCGATATCTTGTAGGGTCACTACTATCGCACCCCAAAACAAAGCATTTAACACCCATTTTCCGAATTAAACAATGAAATTACAAAATTACAGAAGACGATTTTGACACTAATTACAGATTTTGACGCTAATGACAGAAGCCGTAACAGGCAACATCTTGTCATGCACGTAGCTATAGCGACTGGGGCGCTATTCGTGTTGGGTTATGGAACGTAATATGGTGTTCATTTTGCCATTAGAGTTTCACCCCCCTGGATTTACGCCAAAAATAAAAAAATAAAAAAATAATGAAAATACGATTAAAATTATTTTGTACAATAATTTATAGTTTTCTGTAATGATGAGCTGCCCAAATTGTAACAAACGGTTCTCTCTGGGGAAATAATGTTCTGTTTAACAACAAGATGAATTTTTTAAACTGTTTAACAACATGAATAATAGGTTCGCATTTAAAAATATATATATATATATAAGAGTCGGGCTAACTTAACCTAACCTAACTTAACCTGTGTGAAGCAGCTCTAGCTCAGCTCTGGTTTTATGCATCTTGTCAGTTGCGTTTATTTTGTGCTTTAACAAGTAGATTATATTAAACTGACGAAATTGCGAAAACTTTGTTTCCAGTGTATGGTCTTTTAGAATTTGTAAGTTTAATTCAATTTTAAAACTAGGATTTTCCAATATAAATGCAAGCTTTTGTCGTAAACTATTTAGTATTCAGAAATTGAAGAAACTCTTTTCAGCACGAATAGAGTTGCAAATGAAAATTGGCCATATGCCACAAAATTAAATAGTGCTTTTACACGTAGTACAACTTTTTTCTCTTGCAAATTAGATCTGGCAGCACCGGAAGTGAAAAGTACTAATGTGACACTACCAGTTCAGTAACTGCCGCTGTCAGACACTGGCGCTGTAATCGCTTTACAGAAGGGACATTAGAGCAACGCAATTAGCGTTTAGCTTAACGTGGCTGGCCAATTATTTGCTGGCTCTGTGAAGCCATCTACCTGACGACGCTGTCCAAAGGTTCATCTTGCAATACAGCAAAGCTCTTAGTCCTTCTGTTAATAAATGTTTATACTGGCGCTAAGTTTACATCACCACAGACAATTCTACCTAAATCAATAGCTCTAGTTCACTTTTAATTAAGTTGCTAGAGGCATTTAGCTTAAATCAAGAATTAACTTTACTACATGATGAAATGAAGATTCTATGTAAAATAACGTTATTAAATAGTGCTTTGTTCTTCAAATGTAAAATAAAGCTATGCAAATGAATCATTTAATATAATATCAATAAAAAATATATGTAAAGTGGGAATTTTCACACATTTCAGGATTTTGTAGGAATTTAATAAGTGTTAGAAGTACCAGTATGTCTAGGACAATATTTTTTCTATAATCATGTCAAAATCAATACTTTTCTGATAATCATTTTTTTTTTATTATTTGGGTAATAAAAGCTTTCATTTTTTTTTTTTTTTTTTAATTTAAATAGTTTGCGAAAATTTTGTCACAATAAAATTTAAATGAAAAATATCAGTGATTTTTTCTACATTTATTTCGTATGTAAGTCTTTATTAAATAAATAAGAAATATATTGGTAAATGGCTGCATTGTTTTCAGTTTTCAACACGTATTTCTCACATTTAACAACGTGATATTTGATTTATAAGTATTTCACTACTATAAATAATTTGTTTCTCTTTGAAGCCTTAAAACAAAAAAATATAAACTAAAATGAGGTAAAAATAAATTAAAGTAAGGGGAACACGAACTCGACCCTCAGCTGTTATTATTTTTTAAAATATTTCTTAATTTCAAGAGAAAACATGCACTACTTTAGCCATAAATACAAAAAATAAATCCTTAACATAACTAGCCATAATTTAACCATGAATTAAAACCAGTGGCAAAGGGAAACCTCCGCGAGACTTGCCCTCCCATAAAAAAAAAATAGAAAAAAAAAATTTTTAATTAAAAAAAAATAATTAAATATTTAGATAAATCTTCAAAAATACATCAAATTATGTTCTATACAAATTTCGCAAAAATCTTAAAATCGACACGAGTAAACTCCCATTTAATAGGAGAATTTTTTAGTACCAGAACGAATTCTCTAAGTTGAACCGTTCTTGAGTTATCGTGTATACACACAGACACACACACACTCACGCGCACACACAGACACAAACACATACGGACGGCACTTCGAAAATAGGTTTTTTGGATTCCCTGGACCATGACACGTGGTCATCAGTCAAAATCTCGACATCGAAAATTTTCGCGATTACAATACTTGCCCCTTATATATTAAGGTCGGGCAAGTAAAAATAGTCAATTTAATCAAAAGCACAAAAACTACAATATTTTCCGATAACGCAATCTGATCAGAAATTCCTTTCGTAGGTTTCCGGTTCAGATCAATGTACATCTGGTAGAAAGTTGTACGGGTTTCGGACAGCCATAAAACAACTAAATCATCTGACAAGTTTCGAATTAATTTAATTCTTTATCAGAGCTACAATGGTATAGGACAAATATGAGCACAAAATAACATAGATTAGAGTATAGTAAATAAGTTAATAAATAAGTTATATAGTAGTAATGTATAATATATAAGTTAAGTTAAAGTAAAAATAAAATAAGTCTTTAGTAAATATGAAATATAAATGATGAAATATACAAATAAGTATAACATACAAGCATACCTGATTTAGAGAGAAGTAAAAGTCATTGTTGGAGATAAAATATAGTGTAGCAGTCGCATAATAAAACATGAAGTGAAATGTATAAAATAAATAAATAAATAAGTTAAAATGAATTGGGTCACAATTATGTAGATAATTGTACTATATTAACTAATGGGAACAAATTATATTATTATTATTATTATTATTAAATATAAAATACAATAAATTGATAGATAAAATGTAATATACACACAATAAACACATCAAAATATATAGAAATATGACATTGTACAGTCGAAGTTCAAATGATGTAAAGGAAAATATACTGCTAAAATCAATTAGGAATAGGGTACGGGGGTAGGATAATAGGTTATTGAATTGTGGATTTGCGAAGGACGAACTAGACTAGAATAAAATGCAATTTCATCAATGTACATTACCTAGAATTTTTTCAGATTTTTAGTATAACCTCTTTCGGTTAAAGGATGCGAGAGAGTAATGATGCAATGACACAAAATAAACTGATATTTTTCGAGAACTAATCTATCAAAAATTCCTGTTGAACTGTTTTGGGTCCCATCATTGTACATTAGTAAGATTTTGTCAGAATTTTAGATCAATCCCTTTTACCCTTTTCACACTAGATCTTTAAGACGATTGAACTTAAACTTCATCGATGTTTAATATCGGTTTGCTTTCACACTTGATGTTTAATTTGAAGAAGAAATCTCCGGTATGTATTGCCAACATAATTTCATATCGTTTGAATTTATTCTGTCATTATTTTGTAAATCGAGGTTAGGAGAAGTTTATTTGCGATATTACTTAAATAACTAAAATAATTAATAAACTAATAACCGAATAACTAAAATAATTAATAAACTAATAACTGAATAACTAAAATAATTAATAAACTAATAACTGAATAACTAAAATAATGAATAAACTAATAACTGAATAACTAAAATAATTAATAAACTAATAATAACTATAATACAATATATATATTTTTTATATTTATTTAAATAATAACGCAAATAATCTTCTCATAACCTCGATATATAAAATGATAACAGCTGAACATAGATAAAAGAAGAGAAGCACAAATTCAAGGAGTATTTTTTTATAATGGGAATTAAGTTGGCAATGCGGGCGAAGTTTAAGACGCAGATCTCTGTCTTAAACATCGGTCGTGTTTAGACGAGGCCGTACGGTTTCACATTAGCGTTTAAAGATCCATTCACTTAAACATCCGATCTTAAAGATCTAGTGTGAAAAGGGTATTTGGGAAATAGTGTTTATAGTTTTTTTATTACATATTTTTGGCGACAGTATCATAAAAAAATTATTTTGCGGAAATAAACTTTCTTGATTATTATAATAGTAGAATGATATATTTAATAGTATCCAGGCATTAAGAGGTTTCATTTGCTACCCCACTCAAAATTTTAAAAACATATTTAGTTTTTCATTAAATAAATATTTGTTAATATTATTCCCATGGTGTGAGTGTGTTTTTTAACTCTCTATGGTTTTCTTATATGGGGTCTTTTTTGCACAAGCCTATCAAATTTAAACATTCTATGCACAGTCGTTTGGCCACTATTTCTAACGTGCAGAAAGATTGAGAGACACATGAGTGACATATGGGTTTTTTGGTGATCATACCTATAAAACCCTAAAAATGGATGTGAATTATTTTATCGAGTACTTAAATTATGTAAAATACGTATACCAAATACGTATACGAAGTGTGTAAATGAAATAACCGGACAGATATATTTATTTTATTTTTTTTATTCGAATAGAATTACAATTCAATATTGTCTCCCTTAAAATAACTTCCTTAGGAAGCCACACAGCGCTAGAGCCGGTTCTTCTAATCCTCATAGCAGTACTGGAACTCGGATACTGGAATAGCTTTAAGCTGGTCGGTTACGGGCGTTTGAATGTTTTCAAGTGTCCCAAAATGACGTCCGTTGAGGTGATTTTTCAATCTTGGGAAGAGGAAAAAGTCACAAGGACTCAAGTCAAGGAGGCTTAAAAGCCATAGGAATGTTTTTACTGGCCAAAAATTCGTTTATTGAAATTACTGTTTGACTAAGCGTTTCTTATCTCCAATTCATTGGTTTAAATCTGATAAACTAGTAGTGTGAGTCAAATTCAAGTCTTCCCCGATTATTCTGATTGTCAGCCGACGATCTGAACGCACAAGGTTCTGGATTCTGTCGAGATTTTCATCGGTTCTTGAAGATGAAGGCCTTCCGTTGCGTGATTCATCTTTAATCAACTCTCTTCCTTCTGAAAATGTCTTAAACCACCAAAAAAACTGGGTCCTTGACAAAACACTGTCTCCGTAGGCCTGTTGAAGTTTTGCAAAAGTTTCCGTTGCACTGTGCCCAAGTCTGAAGCAAAACCTGATAGCACGCTGTTGCTCGAAATAAATGTCTCATTTTTAGAACGGAATAGAAAAATCTGTTTCACGAAAAAAATTGCTATGGACAACAAAATTACTCTAGCGAGCTCAAACTCGCACTGAAAGCATATGACATGTTCACCTGCCGCCCCTCCAAGTCCCGCGTCCCAAATGTTGCCAGATAAAACGCTATGCTGCCAGTCCGGTTACTTAATTTACACACCTCGCATGATCTTTGGTTTCATTTTGACGCGGTTACAGAAAAAGTACAAAACCCTAAAATGTGTTAAAATTTACAGTTTTATATTTTTATTTTAATAATATCAGTCTCGTATTTTGTGACGTGACACATAAATGTTATATTTTATCATGTCAAAATATCATTTTAAAATTTGAAAGCTTTAAAATTTCTGTAGAGAAAGAGCTAATCTTCCTGCCATCATCAGTACAACAATACATAACCTCATATCGTTTTTCCTAGTGTCCATCCGCGCGGCATCTCTGAACGCCAACTATAACCTCTGCGGGCAGGAAGTAGCGTAAAAACGAACCATATTTTTACAGCCCGATTTCGTGTGACGCAGTAAAAAGTAATTGTGTGCAAAATAAACGATGGTTTTAGAACCGAGTTATTAACTGAAGAGCAAGCGAGATACTGAAAACCGTATCGGATATTACGACATAAAATATATGGGCAGAGTCTCGGCATGTGGTGATATTTAGTGGCGCTTCAGTCGAGTGGGATATCGGATATCTTTAGGACATTACAACGTGCACATTGTATTTTTTATCGGTGTCTCATTAAGTTGCTAGCCATAAAATGCCATTTGACGACAGCTTTCATTAGATTTTATACTTTTTTCATACGTTTACGCTTTTGTAGCTGTTATCTTTTAATGGTCTGGGAAATTTTAATTAATCGATAAGTATACTTTTTATGAAGTGATTATAAAATTATGATTGATGTAAGGCGCGATATCATTGCAGATAATTTAATTTTGCATTATACTTTATGTTTAATTTAACATAAAAATATGTATTACATCGCAGTTAATTACATATTTCATTAGATACTCATAATTTTTTGCACCACATTAACGACATATTTAACACGTTTACAAGAATAAATTGCAAATTATTGCAATCTTCTCGATCAAATACGTATTCTCAATGTAATTTATAACCAACTTCCAGAAAAATATTTTAAGAAATAAAGACACAGCAGATCAAGCTCCGTAACATAATGTAAAAATATATTTACCATACGACTATCAAATAATAAATGCATTATGTGTCCAACTGTAAATACATAAAGCTGCTCATATTGCAACAAGAGTAAAAAAGTGAGGAGCATGCGTACTCGCCTGTAAAAATTTGACACAATTAGCTGAGAGTTTGGCAAGCACATTGACAATCTGAATTTCTTGTAACAGTCAAAACTACTGAAATAACTTATTTAAAAATCTCGCCACTGGTACCAAATATGTAGCTCCCAAATACTACTAAAAGATTCTACCGCTGATACCAAAAATGTAACAGTCAAAAGCTACTAAAGGATCCCACCGCTGCTACCAAATTCTACCAGGCAGGCTTGCTGAAAATCTTATTTATAAATCTCACCGCTAGTCACCAAAAATGCACCTGACTGCTACTCAGGGGGATGAATTTACCATACTGTAAAGGCAGGGGGGAAGGCTGCCAACACCTACTTAAGATTAAAAACAAGGAAAATATTTTGAACTGATTTTACCAGCTTCTCTGTTGATGGGAATTTTATAGTCAAACAAGTAGAAACAATGTATAATAGTTAATTTATTGTACAAAAAGAAAAAAATCAATAAATGGAAAACAAAATTTAATGTTTTAAATTAATTACGTGATTATCAAATGAAGACTAAACATTTTAAAACAGATTTCAATATGTAAAATAGAGCATAAACTTACATGGTCGATCGGACTCAACTCTTAACTGGATCTGATGCATTGCATTTAAACCAGAGCACAGCCAGGAATAGAGTCCTTTACAATTAATTTTGATTTCTATTTATACCACCCATAATTTGCCAATGTTATTATTTTATTCTGTCTAACTTTCATAATAAAATTGTTAACATAGCAAAATTATGTATTGCATAAACGCTCTACGTATTGTCATGAATAATATCTTTATTATCAAAATAATTCTGATGGTGCAACTGTTACAGTCTCTATGATCATTACATAAGAAAACTGTTCCTGTGTATCGAAAAGATCAAACGATTTTTTTCTGTCTATACGTCAGTTTGTCTGTCGGTTGGGCTGTCGATTCATAGACACGTTTAGAGCGAATTTGGATAAAGGAATATTTATGAAACTTCATTTAAATTCATATTCTTATTTCTTAATTTGATAGCATGATCATTTTCGTGACTTCATATTATCTTAGTCAAAATTCTATCTCTGCTTAGCGATGACTTTGTCCATTTTATTAATGGCCTACTTTTTTGTGCCATACGTCATAATACGCTGTATCATTGATTTGTATATCTTTTATTTTGTAACCCGGATGTGATGTGTCCCAGAGGATTGAGTTTCATTGTTTAATACACTTTTTTTTTTGGCCGCGTCTACTTTTTATTTCTTCTCCTTTTGTTGCACTTTTCACTACAGTAAATTCTAGATACTTGAGCTTTACAATACCTTCATTTATAGGTTCTGCTCAACAACTTGTTATTGTAGCGAGCCACTATTACTATCATTTCGTTACCATATAATCGTAGGGAACACGAGGTATAACGTAAAGATATCGGAATGTTTACTGTTTAATTTCTAAAACTACGATAATTGATACCACACCTTTTTCAGCCTTCGTTTCTTTACCGACTAGTATCCAAAGAAAATTTTGTAATCAAAGTCAAAACCAGCATATAAAATGATGATTTTATATTAAACAGATTTCGGATTCAGGAATTCGAATGCTAGTCGCGAGTTTATTCAAGGTCCAACATTATGATAGGTGAATTAAATGATATATTTTGGTACTTACTAACCGATGGATGAGCCATCTTGTAGCTGATCCGGCTTATTCGATACTTGAAATTTAATGTTTGTAATTATACTCGTTCAATAAAATTCACTTCAAAATTAAATCTGTTATTGACATAAAATGTACACAATAAATATATTTGAAATAGTTCAAGTTTAATATAGTTTAAAGTAAGGCTAGAACAAATCGTTTAGATCACCGGATAATCGACCAAGAGTATCCCTCAAGAATTCAAAGCTCCCGTATGCTATTCGCAAACCGAACCGAAACTTTATATATTATTCTGAGTTGAAAGAACGTTTATATACAAAGTATAGCAATATTTTATGAAATGACAGTGTTCAAATTTAGGTTTATTATTAATTGTTTATTTTATTTTTTCCTATTATCAATGTAATTTTTAATTGAATCAAGCAGCTTTGAGCAATGCACAATTCTAATAATTTTGAAACCCTAAAATATTTCCTGCATGACAAATGAAATTAAATGCATAATGGGTTAAACACGAAATTTAATAAACAGTTTGTTAAATGGATTGAAGTAATTCGTTACATTATATGGAGTTGTACGGGTTTGAGACAAAAATAAAACGTCTAAATTTTGTTGACCAGTTTCGTAATAGTTTAAATTTTCATCAGTTCTACAATTGAAAATTATTGGAATATTATATGTAATCATTAATTTTTAAGATTGTTAGCGTACCTGATGCAGTAAGCCAGGTATTTCTTGGATAATAAATAATACTATCAGTCATTGTACGAATAAATGGTCACAAAGTAGAACGAAATAAATAAAGACAAGAAATACTCAAATTATATTTAAAAATCGTACAAAATTAAAATAAAATATAGTCGAGAATATGATATATAAGTAACTGCAAGAAGCTGCAAAAGTCTAAGGAATCCATTTCAGTTATCCCAATCGTTTGCCATCGACCTGCTTATATTCTGTTTAATTTCCAAACCAATTTTTTGGAAGCTGCCTCAAAAGGTGTCCCTATTTTGACCGTACAATGATGTCCACGTCACTGCGTAAACCATAATTTATAGTGAACCATTTGTTAATATGTTCTTGGTATTCTACTTATGCACCCCTAAATATTTTCATCAGGGTTTCATTCAATGTTAAAAAGAAGCCATTACAGTGGATCGCTTTTGTGTGGACCTATTTTTATACAGAAAGGATGACATTTTGAATATCGCATATTCACTGAAAATATATTTAAAGAAATGTTGAAAACAGATAAATAAGTTATTTTTTAAGCTTAAGCCTGACATTTTTAGCCTTTTTAGAGGATTTTGCTTTGAAACCTATTTCCAGTATAGATATAATAAAGACGTAAATTTTGCTGGTTCGAATCACGATATAGGTATGTATGTATGTAACTTTTTGCTCACTCGTTTGTTAAGTGAGCATTAAATTAAATTAAGTAGTATTTAAATCTTGTCTTAAAACAACAGACGTCAATAAGTTGAAAATTCTTCTTAATTCCTTCGCTAATGTACTGTGGTTAAAATTCCTTATCGCAACTAAATTAATTTCATAATTTGTTGAGCAATACTTTTTTAATTAAAATTGCAACGATCACCATAATCGTCTGATTATTTCATGTTAATTAGAAATGAATTTTTATTACGATGATAAAAACCATTATCGTCCATAAAATAAAGTAGAATTTTTATCATGCCTACATTTTAGCGCTCGTCGCTGATATTTCATGGCTTTTATTATATTAATAAACACCTGTTTATTGTCAAACCCCTTCAACTTTCTACACCCCTAAATTGTAAGGCGTTATATTAAAAATCGTAATTTTTATCTAGAATTTAAACGGCGCATTTTATTAAAGGACAATGAAATTTTAATGGTTGATTATGTGGCATCTTTTTTATTATTCTGTCTTTTAAATTTGCTCAGTTTTTTTACTGATTCACGACATCTCAAGTTATTTTAAATATATATTGTTCCAATAATATTAAGAATTCCGGGACATAATAATGTTAAAATATATGCAAACGAATGATTAGCTAGCACCTGTGTGCTTAAATATTTAAACTTCACTTGAAGCGAGGCGAATTTCAAAGCATAGTATAGTATAAAATTACTGATTTTTATTTATTTGTTTTGGGAAACACAAGTCATTATCAATTTATATCATGATAAGATAGTTATAACAAATGAAGATCTATACGATGTGACTTGAATTGAAAACTATTTCAAATTGCGAGGTGACCTTGAGTTTTTATGCTTTCGTGTTGAAGCAAAGGATTTAATTGAGTGGAGTGTGCATGTTTCTGAGCAGATCAAAATATCTATAAAAGGTCTCTCGTAAACGTGGACTATTCACCTGTATAGTTTTAATAAACTATGAATAGTTATAAAGAATATATTTTATATTTCATATGTCAAATTTTCTCTCCTCCACTGTCATAACAAATCATTTCCTAGTTACAGTTACATTAATATACATATACATAAAAACTAATAAGTATAACAAACACGACAACACGCCAGACTATTCACCAAAGTGATAAAACTAAGCTAAATGTGTACTGCTGGAAATGAATGCAGAGCATACCTTGGACAGCAAAACATTCATGTCTCGTTCCTCAAATAAATTAAACGATGAGACTGTCCTCAATGTTGTGAAATGATCGAAACCTACGATTCTTGGTTCACATCTCCAGAAGGGCCAGAAATTGAGAAGACATTTTTCCTATTGTCGACGTGAAAAGAAGACGGGGTAGATTCAATAATTCAACGTCACGGAAGATATTCTGCATGATCTGCTAGAAGTAACTCTAAGAACTGTTCAATATCACGACAAATGTAGATTTCTTATGAAGGAATGAGTGCCCTTATCTTAATTTGATCATAATTCATCTGTTTTCATGATATGATATGAAAAAGATATGAACAAGAGGAATGTGAATTGGTAAAGCTCAATATCTGTCAGAAACAGGACAGTCCTCTTCTGTTTCTGACTTTTTTTTGATGTTGCTTAGTGCTACTGCGAGTGTTTTTGTTTTGCCTTTGCGAATTTTGTGCATTGTATTAGTAGTAGTAAAATAATTTATTTGTTGCCTTTCGGCTTAAAATCTACATAAATTGTAACATTTATTATTGTGTTAATTATTATTATTTTTTCTGGCCTTCAGCACTGCTCTCATCCAATCCTCTCCTATTCCGTGGTCTCCCAGAAGTTGTAAAGGACCCCTGCTTTCAAACTCCAGTCCTTCACAGCATCGCAGATAATTAAGAGTCTCTATCTCTGTACCGCAAGTCCTGCAAAGCTGCTCCTCCTCCTTCGTCCAGAAGCAGTTTGCCCTCTCTTCATTTCCGCATCTAAATCTAGCAATAATCTTTTGCTGTTTGTTGGGCTCTGCCAGGTACCTTGGAACTTCTGTACAAGCAATGTATTGGTAGAACTGATTGTACCGGGACTTGGTTATTTTACTCCCTTGCTCTTGTTTCTGCACATCTTTATCTCGTTCCGTCACCATTAGCTCTGTTTCTAGCCCAGCTCTTTTTCTCCCTTCGATATCTTCCTTTGATGTGCCATTTCTTGCTAGGAATTCATTTTTCTTCATTGTCCATTTTGTTATATTATTTTCTTTTTCCTTCCAGCACTCTTTTAAAATATTGTTTTCTGTGGTCACAATATTTTCTTCGAACTTCATTGCTCTTTTGCCCGTCGTTATTCTTAGTTTTTCTCTCTTTGTTTCTTCCAAAATGATGTAACTTGGGGTATGTCTGTCTAAGCCCAAAGTCCATTTCAGGTATTGTTCCTGCAATGTTTCTATTTTTTCATGTTCTTGCCATCCCCATATTTCCTGTCCATATAAGAGGCTTTTAACTAGACTATCAAACATAAAAATTCTTCTTTTGAAATTGTTCTGGAAATTTTTTTCTCCCATACTCCAAACTCTTCCCATTACCATTCTTGCCTTTTTTGTTATCTCCTTTATGTGTGTCTGGTCTTCATTGCTCTTCTGAAAAGTATACCCTAGGTATACAAGAATTCAAGTGAATTCTTTTACTTGTTCTATATCTTCCCCTTTCCATCTCCATTTGTTCTCGGTCTGTCGTCCTCCTCCCTTTTTAAAGACTCAAACTTTGGATTTTTCCGTACTGAGGATCATCTTCTTTTGTTCAGGTATCTCTCCAATCTGCTCAACATTTCCTTCAATTCTCCAGGTGTTTTGGCTAGTAAGACAATATCGTCTGTGTAAGCTAGCGTCCATCTTTTTATATTGCCTATCACTACTCCTCCAGCTTGCCATTTTTCTAGTATTTCTTCAAGGTCCGATATATATAGAGAAAATAATATTGGGCTTAATGGACAGCCCTGCCTTAGTCCCCTTTCTGTCCAAAACTTTCCACTTTCTTCTTCGCCTACTCTTACCACGCTATATGTTTCCTCATAGATTTCTGCTATTTTTTTGTTATGAGATGCCTTTCTTTCGCATTATTCTCCATAGGTGTTGCCTGTCTACTAAATCGAACGACGATTTTAGGTCAGTGAAGAAAGCTTAGATTTTTCCTTTTCCTTTTGATATCTCTTTATCTATCAGGTATTATAATATGTTCTATTGAAGGTTGTGTACTACACATGTTTTCTACAGAATTTAACATACGGAATTAACTTTTTCCATTCTAGCAAATAAATACAAACTTTTCCATTTCCGAACGCTATTAAAAATTTTCTATTTCACAGATATACTTAAAACTTAGTGTGTATATTTACAAAGAATGGCAAATGGAAGAAATATTATCAAACTTGCGACCTGAGCGCCATCTCTTATCAAAGTCACTGACTTATCAAACACCCCTCGTATGCAGCTGTGCTTCGGAAACAGTACGGTACGTCTTAAAGTGTTGATTTATGATGAACACTTTCGCGTCACTTCAAACTTCGTTTTATGGCATATTGTTCATTTAGACGACTAAACTTGAGCGGCGGTGTGCGTGTGGTGACGATGATTGGCGAGCGATACTACTTTCAGGCAACGTAGCTTTGACTATCTGTATACATTAGCGTTTAGTTCGTCTCAGTGCAGATATTGTCACGGGGTGAATTCAAGAACGGAATATTTTCTACAAAATTTATTATATAATATTAATTTACATCAGAATACAATTGTTGATCAAACTGGCTGCTGGTGTTGTCCGTTAGAAGCTGATGTAAGTCTCGTTCTTGCCCCGGCTTCTCCAGGATCGGTCAAACCACCCCAGGTATCCACACGAGGCGAACACGTGGAGAAGCCCTGTAGAGAACACTCACATCTCGTCTTAGTGACTTCAACAGCTCGGCTGGTCCTTGGGTACGGGTCCGTGATACGGACTGATGACTGGTCAAGAACGGAATATTTTCTACAAAATTTATTATATAATATTAATTTACATCAGAATACAATTGTTGGTCAAAATGGCTGCTGGTGTTGTCCGTTAGGAGCTGATGTAAATCTCGTTCTTGCCCCGGCTTCTCCAAGATCGGTCAAACCACCCCAGGTATCCGAACACGTGGAGAACACGTGGAGAAGCCCTGTAGACAACACTCACATCTCGTCTTGGTGACTTAAACAGCTCGGCTGGTCCTTGGGTAGCGTGATACGGACTGATGACTGGTCACAAGAATGACTAAAGCTTGACTACCAAGAATGACTAACCACGACCCTATTCCCTTAGAGCATTTTATAACTGTTAACCAGGACACTAGGAAGTCAGGTCCTACCTCAATTGTTTTGGAAACATTATTCAATTGTGTAATTGTTGGCAGCAATTAAAGACCATAGCCATCACAATTGAATAATGTTTATCAACACATTAGAATGTAGTTCAAAACTTATGTTGACAAACACGCAACACTCTGCATATTCTTTAATTCCTAAAACCGTACGTCAGCAACCTTGGTCTATACGGCTTAAAAGCCGCTCAAGGAATTGGGACTTTAGAACACATTTATATCATAATTGTGACAATATGATAACTAAGAGAAATAGTCAAAATAATTGAGCAGGACAAGAAACAATGGATAAAAGTTGAGGGAGAAAATATTGGTCTTCAAGATTTTTAAAGCAATTTTATATACATCACTGTTTCCTTTTTACCATTTTTCATACCTGATTATTGTTGTTTCTCTTATTCCTTATTGAAGTTTTCTTAGTTAAACCATTCTCTTTACCGAGATAAATAAAAAAACAAAGTAATAGTATGCCGCATCAGCTTTTTTCCTTTTTACTTAAAACAACTTTTTAAACTATCCCAATTATTTTATCGTTAATGTAATTCAGCCCGCAAAGGGACTTTGCAGTAATCTACATAAAAACTCTAAAGATCTCTTGTCTAGACAATCACTTACACGTTTTTTAACATTCAATAGCATTGCAATCTGTTCTGCTTCATTTCGAGACACTTTTTTTTTCTTCGTTTACAATTTAGAGTTTAAATAGATTTAACTATAAAAATATTGTATGTGACAAGGGACAAGTTCACAGGTTGCAAAATATTTCCCAAAATTAGATTATTCAATTAAATGTGAATGACAAAGACTGTGGGTTTTAACAAGTTTAAAACCTTGAAAAAATTAGTATTAAATAAAGCTACTACTAAAAGAATACCTATAACGTAATAAACTGTACTAAGTATCAATTAATTACATTCATAAAAATTGGCCAAGAAAATAATGTTCATTTGTTATGCTATAAGATCTCCACCAATTGCATGGAAACAGGTATGCGTTGAACCCAACCTAGATCAACGCGGAGGTACGCATGCAACACTTCGCGCATTTGGGGTTGACTAACAAAATGCAGTCCGTTGAATGACCGCACACCTGCGGCCAAACCACAAACGGTGGCGCTGTCTACACATCATAACACAATCTTTATAAAATAACAAGAATTCCTTTCCCAACCTCATCTCTAGACCATTTTGATGAGTGTACTTAAATTATTCTTAAGGTAATTCGGAGTGATGCCTAACCTAGTTCACTTATAATATTTTGTCAAACAAGTGGTGCCAGACAATACAAAAAATGAGTCCTTCAATCAAATGAGAGCCTGACTAAAAAATGTGCTTACTGTGCCATAGTTGAGTTTAGGTTTTTTTTTTTTTTTAATTAAGCTTAAGGTGCCTCAGTTACGGAGACTATTGACACCGACATACATTGACTTATTAATACATAATTACAATATATAAAATTACATAATTACAATAGGTTGGCTCAAACATTTTTACTACATTCAGGTTTACTTACTTGTTGAATTGTGAATTATATTTACCATCGGGTTTTTAAAAAGGTTAACACTTGGTTTTCACTTTCACTATTATTTGACAGGATGGCTTGGACACTGTTTTTTAAGTTATTTTGCTGTCTTTCGGTATTGTATTGTGGGCACTCCTGCAGAATGTGACATATAATGATTCTTGTATCACATACGTAGCACGTCGAGTGGTTTTCTCTTGCAAAGATATGTTTGTGTGTGTATAAAGTGTGGCCAATTCTTAGGCGAGTTAGGATGACTTGTTCTCTACGAATCCTCTTGCTTGCATTGACATTTTATGGATTTCTTTATTAATGCCTTAATGCCGCTAGCTGGTATATCTATTTCGGTGATTTCTTCCTCTACGGCGTCTTTAACGAGGTCGTCTGTCTTCTCGTTCCCTGTTATACCAACATGGGAGGGAATCCACATCATGATGATATCCTTGCCGTCAGATATCGCTACATGAATGTTTTCCTGTATTTTTTTGACAAGAGGGTGTTTTAGATATAGCTGTACAATACTTAGGATCGTACTTAGACAATCGCTATGAATGATGTATCTTCTTTCTTGATTTTTATCAATTTTTATGTATTCGGAGGCTTTCAGGATGCTATACATTTCGGCTGTGTACACACTAGCTGTAGTTGGTAAACGATATTTCTATCCTTTTTCATTGAAAAGAAGACCAGCTCCTGTTTTATTTTCTATTATTGAACCGTCCGTAAATATAGCATTGAATTGTGGGTATTTTTGGATTTCTTGTTGGTATGATTTTTTGAAAGTATCAAGTCAAAATAAGTTTAGTTTGGGATAGTATTTTTGCTATAATCGCGTCAAAATCAACAACTTTTTGAAAATCATTTTCTGCTATTAATCTCAGTATTACAAGCATATTTAATAAGGTTATATTACATTAGGAAAATATATGTTTATCAAAAGGAAAAAATTGATCTTTCGACCAGTCGAAAAGTTACCAGTCGATTGACACTTTTTTTCAAAATCGCAGTGTTTTTCCTATACGAAAGATCTATTTCGAAAGATCAGGCAAGCCAAAATGTAGTTAAGGGCTTGCCTCCGAAACTTTAAAAATTGATATTTGTAATTAATTGAACTATCTTAGATATCAAGATGGAAGACTGATATGAGTGAGGCAAAAAGACAACCCAACTGAGAGTGCCCAAAGAAGAAGATCTAAGATATATACAAATTTTATTTGTATTTAATAATTTAATATTCCCTTTTGCATGAAATTAAACGTAGTTTAATTCTATTTGGGGTACAATAAGACAGAAATAATGTCTTATTAAACATCCTTTCTCTCTGAATTTACAACTTTCCTTCTCCCAGAACATATTCTATTATAAAGCTTTATCGCTCAATACGAACCTAAAATATCGCATCATAAGTAAATCTAACAGAATACACACTTTCACAAAAGCACCGTTTATTAAATAAACCTTTACTTGCTAACCTTATTTAGTTGGCGGTGAAATGCAAAACGTCCGGCATTTGTCAGAAGCCATAGCCGTCACAGAGCTCTTGCTATATAGGGACGTGGATTGGGGGGCAAGGGGGTAATGGTATAAGGGATACAGAGACCCGTATACACAGACACGCACTGTTGGAATTAAATTAAGTTATTTGCAGTTTGATGAGACCAGTGTAATCTTCTCTGTCTCGACTGCTCGATCAGGGTTGGCTCTGTAAAAAATATCAAGGACCTGCTTCATATTACTTGATTTTTTTATGAATTTTTTCCATATGAAAGTTATATGTGAAGATTTTTTCTGATTTTTCTGGTTGGTAACTGACACGTGGAGAAAAATACAATTTGTCGACTGAAGGTCTTATTTTAAAAATATCCCAGGAGACTAGTCTATGAATATATGAAGCCGGGACACTCCTACAAATGAAAATGGATGAAAAAATACTCCATTGGAACGTACTATTGGAGACCATTGACGTCATATATATAAAAACGGCATGCCTTATGCGTGAGCACTGTTTGTTATGAAATTAAGACTGCCTAATTTACATTTATTTTTACGCATTCCTAAAAACTGACGATAATTAACCATTAGAAAAGGCTCTACGAAAAGACCTTTTATAACAAATTAATTTGTCAGAAAAATTTTAAATTGTCATAGAATAAATTATATAATATCTGTGCATTTTAAATTTAGAAATTGCGGAACGTTTTACCTATCAATTTCCTGTTGGTTCATCAAAAAAAAAAAATCTTCATCTTGTTAGTTTGAGCTCTTACGCGTGCTTGAGTTGTGGTCCATGAAACTGGTGATCGAACTGATAGAACATTGACAAACTCCCATTTCGTCTTTCTTACTGTGATCTTTCTTTTTTTATTATCCGTTTAAAATTATAAGCGTTCGTATTATTGTCTTTGTGTTGGTCAAAGTTCGTTGTTTTTATTAATCCGTTATCATACTTTATCTCAAAATAATAGCAAGTTAATTTAATATCTGTAATAAGAAATATTTTAAAAGAAGATCGTTGTTTTCCCCAACACTGTTGAAAATATATTTAGAGCAGATTCTAAAATCCTGGAAAAAAAAAAATGTAAAATATGGGATAAGCTTAAGAGCAGAATATGTTCAATTTGCTGATGACTAAATACTTCTAGCACACGATTACGATAGTATAAAATTGATGACACGAACAAAATAAGGGCTAGAAGTCAATCATCGTCATCATTATTGGGGCGACTGCTCGAGCCTGGAAACAAAAGCTCTGGAAACAGATGAGCCTAGGTCACCTGTTTCCAGATTTCATGACCATTTTTTCAATCTGTGTACATTCAGGAGTTAAATGGTTTGTATTACACCAATTTTTTAGTGTAAGCAGAAAAGTACCTACAGTTTATAGCCGGTTGTAAACATTTAAGCAAAACCTATAATTTGTATAAATGCGTTTTACACAAATTATTTCACATAGGCAGGAGTTTAACTCATGTCCATACCCTTCCTATTGGTCAAACAGCAAATGCCAACGATTTAACGCTTGGGGCCACAGGCTTACTTGAAGTCTGTGGCCCCAAGCAAAGAATATAAAAACTTAATTTTGAAACTAGTCTACGCATTCTATTTTGTAAACGGTATAAATAATTGGGACTGAAAATGAGCCAAGGCGGAAATTAAATATTAATCCAAAAAAAGATGTACGTAGGATAAAAGGAGTATGGAACTGTGTATAACTCCTAATAGTATGTTGTGAGATCAAACCATATCGAAGCGATAATATGAACAATATCTTCACTGCCATTGTTAAGATCATTACAAGTTACAATATACACAGATGAAGTTGGGTATTGAAAAATAAATCATAAAAAATGGTCAATGTGACAAAAATTGACTTCTGGATAAAAGCAACAGATATAAAAGAGAAGAAAAGTGAGGAACGAAATATTTCTGGAAATGATGCGTGTTTATGGTATTAACTTTGAATATACAAGAACCAATCCAGTTAGATGGCCTAGTCATATACAACGAATGTGAGATGTTAGGTTACAAAAAAAAGGGCACCAAGTCAAACATGAGAGGAGAAAGAAAGAAAAATCTAGATGAAGACAATCCGAAAAGACATGAATAGCTCGGAAGCGTCGTAGGGATTTATAATACTATTAATAAAATAATCAACATCAGCTCCACCAGTTGCTGGTGATCTAGGCCTCCTCCAGGAGGTTACCATAGATCCTAAAAACCATATATTGGTTTCTTCAGAGTCCCATGTTTTCAGGGCACGTTCCAGGGAGCGTTCGATGTGAGTTTTCTATCTAAGACGTTTACTTTTATTTCTCTAACCACGTCTGGATTCATTAATATTAACCGGGGAGGATGATTATTGGAAAAGGATTCTCAGTTTCGAAAATACTGGCACACACTTCGGTTTAACATGATCCAATGATTTGGTGTTATCACTGGAAGACCAGAGAAAATCTATATATTATATTCAGAGCACTGAGAATATTTATGAATATTCTTTCGTATGACTAAAAAATTGTGTTGAAAGCAAAGACAAACAACTGAAAAATCGTACGATCAAATGAGTTAAAGAAGTGCTAATAAAAGTCAAGTAACTAAAAATCGCTTGATTAAAAAGTCTTGTTACTAAACAGTTGATTTATTTATTTAGTCCTACAAATATTTAGCAATACATATTCTACGTCACTTTTTTGTCGTTCGGTAGTTTAAAGAGCCTACAACTTAATACTCGAGTAACCAAGAAGACAAGCAACTAAAATGTCTCGGCTAAAATGTCGAACTACTATAAACTCGGATGCACAAAATGTTGGATAATTAGTTATCCGACATTTGTCGTCGCACGACGCCTAGTCAGAAAAAATACTAAATGTTGTATTAAAAAAATGATTATTCCGTAAAAGTCAGACGATTAAGAAGACAGTTCTAAAAATGTTAAACAAAGTCACCCTACCATAAAAATTAATTGCCATAAATTAGGTTAAAAGATTTTATTCATCTTAAAATCCAATCCAATTTAAAATTAACTACTAGTAATTAGACTTTTTTCGTAATTCACAGTTAAGTTGTTAGTTAAAAATAAAATAGTATTTTGTTTAACAAGCAAATAATGTAGGCTATATTACACGCGGATGAAAGCTGAAGGTTGTAATCATCCAAATAGAATACGATATAGCAATTATATGCCAGTCAAATACAATATTTTTATATAAAACTAGTTTTTGATAATGACTAGGTAACTTTTGCAGAATTTCAAAATTCAAATCATTAAAAAAATAGGAAATTTCATTTAAAAACCGAAATTCTAACCGTCAATTGTAAAACTTCAGAACTGACGTCAACAAGATGGCTATCGGACCATTAGATGATCGAATCTACAACAATCTCTGAAAAAAATGTATTTATTTGGTTTAGTAAATAATATTCTAGTCTTAAAATGGGCTGTGGTAGCCGCAAATAATCATCATTGGTGAGCGCAAAAAATATTCGTAATGTGTATGTTGAATATTAAATCTCATACTCCATAGCGTGTAATATAAGCAGTTTTATGTTTATAAAGTTGGATACAAAATACATTAATCATTTGATGGTTGTAGATAAAAGTATTTAAAACACAGTCATTATTATTAAAATTTGGCTATTTAGATCAAGTTATTTTGGCTTCAGAGTATATTGCATGGGTGCCCAACCATTCGATCGCGATCTATCTGTCGATCGCTACATTCTTTTTAGTAGATCTTTACAACTGAACATACCATTTTGTTTTCACTAAAATTTTAATAAACTTTATTAATATGTGCATGTTAATGTTATCAGATTCTTATTATTCGCGTGTATTGGTAGATCGCGAGGACGCTATATTAAAAAAGTAGATCGCAAATACAAAAAGGGTGGTTAACACTGGTATATTTCATATTTTAAATCCATTATCCTAGTGGCTATTCATGATCTTCTGCCAATTAAGGTTTAATAAATCTAAAAACAAATTCTGCGACTGCAAAAATTTGTATGTCTGTAATGTTACCAAAATCTCTTATCCCATATTTATTATAATACTAACACGTATATTGCAATAAATATCTGCACCTCAAAATAAAAGTGCATTAACTCAATTTTACATAAATTTTTACTTTCATTGTTAGATGTACAGTATTAAATCCTTTTTCAAATGCATTTTTCTATAAAATTCAATTTTAATTGGTATAAGAAGTATCCCTTAATAAAATAAAATCCATGTATGGTAATAGGATTTAAAATTTTCATTTAGCTCTCTTATAAACTTCTTGTAATATGAGTTAATACTCTTTTATTCTGAGGAACAGGTATGGCATATCACGTGATTCAAAATTTTTAAAAAAGTTTTAAAAAAACAGACCCAGGAAAAAAAATTCTTATGTTTCTGCTTGAACATTTGAACAACTGGACTTATGCCCGGTTTTATTAAACATTCATATACCTAGTCTAACATATAACCGTTGTAACTTGAGATATAAGTTAGGCTGAAACGAAATTCATTCTGTGGGTAAATCGAATTTTAACTCGCATTCTAGTTTTATATTGCATTTAACAATAATACAATTACAACTGGTAGACTATTTTAGTGGCGACATACAGTGGTAAAAATTATAAGGTTATATTATTTAACCCTAATTATTATTATTATTATTATTATTTTTATATTATTTATTTTACATCGGCCTATTTCTGCAACGAGGCTAATCGCCGATGCCAGAGGGTGAGCTCTTACACCTGGATGAGGGGTGAATGAGTGTGAAAATGTGAGTAACGTAAACATATTATTCTCGCCCGAATAATATCACCAACGAGGAATTAAACTAGCAACCTCACAATTCAGACTTTTAACCAATCAAAACTGCACGATTTAACGAACTCGGCCACTCCGTTGGCTAATTATTTTAAAAAATATAACATATTGTTTTAACCTCGTTTCACCAGTTAATTGGATTTGTTGATTTATAACTTACTTGTCTTTCATCCGCTTTTTAAATATTATTTTTTATTAATGTAGAAATATAACCTTGTTTAATATTCGTTTTTATATATACTAAAACTCGATATAAGAAACTTAACGCTAAACTGCACGTTGTAAACTAACAACGAGTTTGGAGTGTTATATCGCGCTATGGCAACGCCTACTTTTGTTTTATATCTAGATTTAACTTAAAACTAGTTGTAAGACTTTTATGTAACCGGACAGTAGAGTGACAGTTACTCTTCCTTCGCCCTCGTTGATAAAAGTTGTTTTGCATAACATATTATTTAATACTAAATGTATTTTAAAAATTATTCGATCTCCCTTAATGTTTAACGACGTTATCATCATCGGAATACGAAAATGGTTGTTATTGCTGATCAACAAAAATTTTACCTGACTTACTGGCTGCATCAAACTCTTAAAACGTTGCGTAAAAGGATAATTGCATTATTATCCTTTCCACTCAAAAATAATGCTGCAGCAAGTCTAAATTTAAATAACAATAGTTCACTTTAAAAATTTAAAATGAAATATTCCATAATTCACTTATAGTAACGGTCTTAATCGTTGAACGATTGTTTTCCATTAGCAACAATAGGCAAACTCCATTTTAAAGTTGTTTAAAATGTCCCCCTGAGTTCAGTCCTGAGTATCAGGACTAAAGTGGAAACTGTGAACCAGCCATTGTGCCAGCATCGTTCGCACTTTGATAAGACAATTGTAGGATACACGTTCAGAATAAATTAAACAGTTACCTTATATTTCTGTCTCTGGAAACCCTGAGAACTTCTGCATAAGATGAAACTGTTTGCCTGACATATATTTCACTGGCAGATTCCATATTGCATTTGCAATTAAAATTTTTCGAAAATACTTAGGGAAGAGGTTCGTTAATATAAACTTTCTTAAGACTGGGTTCTTGGATTGGTAGATATTATAAAATATAGCCAAAGAAGATGTATTAAAGTTCATCCGGGGGATTCGGTTCAAGACAAGTGTCCCCTTTTCCTTAAATAATCCGTTTTCTTATAGGTCTGTGCGTTTCTATTTCTTTTTGGACCTGCCCCGGTCTTTCCATCTTTGTAGATTTCATTCCACTGGGACGTTGGGAAGTGTTCCAGCTATCTGATTTTGATTACTTTATGTCTATATTATTATGATTACTTACATTCTATACTTACATAAGTACAGCTGGCACTATTAAAGTTTGCTTAATGTTACTTAAGTCGTATTAAGAGCTCTTTAAATTAACACGTTATAGACTGTTCGTTGACACGTTGTGCTTTATGTTTTTATACATTGTTTTAACGTTCTACGTACCGTTTAGAGCAGTAAGAAATTAGTGTGTTGTGAATAGTCCAACATCTCCTTGTCTTTAATCAACTACATGGCTTCGTAAAATGTTTTCTATCTATTATCCTTTTTATAAATCTGCTGTTCTAGATTTTAGCTAACTATACCTAACCTAATTACATAAATTGTCAAATAAAATCATATTTACTGTTTGTCATATTTTTGTCTGTCATATTTACTGCCCGTCTTTGTAATTTTCAGCAAGATTTGTTAATGATGACATTTTGTTAGATTATGTAAAGGCATACAATATCTACGGTGTCTCTGATAGACTGAGATAGCCAATGTGTCTATATGTCTGTCTTATAAAAACAACTCTTTAGAAAATTATCCACAATCCACAACGAACAACGTATTAGATTTAAAGGTCTGAATGGTTCACGTCTTACCATATGACAAACTTCTAGTGACAATCAACAGAGTACAAGTTACAGTCTATAAGCTATTGATTTAAGAGCTCTGAATGCTGTTTTAGAATTACTATAGAGTGGAAAGCCGCATTGTACAACGTTTTCCGTTGCAGTTACATTACACAACATTATGTGCATAATTCAATGACTAGCCTACATAGAATTGTTTACTACGCAAGCCTCAACTTAGAGCAAGTTTACAGTATTCAAAATCCAATTTTGTTTCTACAACATTTATCATATGTGATTGCATTTACGCTAAACTTCCATTATGCAGAATGGGAAAGCCAGAATGGGAATGCCAGCTAGTGAATATTTCGGCTTGATAAAAATGTATGGCCGGGGTACGCGATAATAAGTGAACTATGTTTTTTGGTTACCATTGTTATTAGGGTACGAACACGTGGAACACTGGTTACCAACGAACTTGTTGCTTGCACTTACCAGCACTTGTTTCCAGTGCCTATTATCTCTGGACGATGGACAAATAAAAGCTGGTAACCAGAGTTATTTTACTGAAATTTCTTCCAAAAAAAATTACCTGGTTTAGAATTAATGTTTTTGTACCTGCTTTGGGGTGTTATATGTCCACTAAAACGATGTTGGAAAGCAAAAAATTTGTTCTGCCGATAATGTCGATAATTCACTACATTAAATAAAGTTTATTTGCTGGTAAATAACTATGAAATATAAATGGTTCGCTACAAATTAAAACAAAAACCAACAACATATCAAAAAAATAGGTTGTGGCTAGGGGCACTGAGAGACGAAGGAAACCTGTACATATTACCGGGGCTCGGGTAGATTGCAGGGCTAGCGACTGAATTCTTCTTTTACAAATCTGTACCCAATTTTATTATTTACAATTTTATTGTATAATTTTTTGTCGGTAATTGAAATATATAATAATAATTAAAATAACAATAGTCTGGGCCCCAGACCCGATTTGACTGCATACCTTGTTTACGTATTTATCTGTTATTAAGTGTCAGTGGCATATGTGGCATTTCTATAGGTGAACATATCTTATGTATTCAATTATACACACACCGGCAAATTTAAAGGAACAGAGATAAAAATCTAATTATTTTCCCTGCAGTGTAAATATTACTGATATCTCTCTGGTAATCTTCTAGTACGATGTTTTATGGAATAATGTTCAATCGGGTTGAGCTCAGAGGAGCACGCTGGTCAACCCATTGTTATTATACATACTTGATTTAATCAGTTTGTTACACAGTGGGCGACGTGTGGGCGCGCATTTTCCTGCATTAGGGTGAAATTTTCTCCGATATATCTTAAGGCAAAAGGTACAACATGGCCTTGAAGAATATCTCTGATTATCTATCTGCAGTTAACGCTCCGCCATCAATCACCACTAACCCTGTGCGATTTCCCACCGCACCGCCCACCATAATTGAACCTCCAACAGAAGATACAGTAGTAGCAAAATTAAATAGTGCATTTTGTTCTCCTTGGCGTCGATGCAATCTTCGTTCTATGTTTAGTAGAGCATTCAAAGCTATCTAGATATAGGCTATAAAATAATAAAATTAAAAAAAAAAAACATAATTTTCAATCTGTTCCCTTAAATTTGACGGTGTGTAGCAACAAGCGTTGGAAGATACACATTTTCATAACTAAGGAGAAGTCGAAAATTGGATTAGCTCAAAAGACAGTGCATTCTTTCGTCGCGGACTTTAACTTCTGCCAGAAAAGTGGGAAAAGATTTGTGAAAGACAGATTTCGACGGGAAATACATTGATGTAATTACGCTTTTTTTTTTTATTGAAATAAATACTCAAATCACAAGAAAACAGCCACTTTCAATGCAACCTCCTATATTTCTTGAGTACAAACTAAATATTTTTAGGAAGCCACAAGTTCCAATATTTTATTTTCTACTAAGACTTTCAACATTTGTGCACGATCTTAATAAATTATCATAATTGTTCCTATTGACTGTAAATATTGAGACCATATTCTCAGATGAAGAATTTGTTTCCGAAAGATAACGATAGCTATTATTATTATATGTTTAAAATATTTTAATTTTTACTCGCTTTTTAAAATATTTTTCATATTTATTTTCCTTGCTCTTTACTTTCTCTATATATGTTGGGTAATGTGGGACATAGAAAGTTTTGTCCGGAAATTTCCAGTTTCCTTTTTTTATATCACCCTCGTTGCATTCCCGACACTTTCTTTTCAATTACTTTCTTCCTTAGCTCAGACGGGTTATGTATTCACGTTTCTTAGATGCCGAGTCGATATTACGTTATTTTTCTACTGTGCTTGGTCTGTATTATGTGCTTCAATTATTTCTAAAGCTGGATGAAGATGGATGGGATTTGTTTCAGGGAGGTTAAGTTAAGAAATTCAACAGACTATTTATTGTCTAAGACTTGATTTTGTATGAGTATTTTTGTTCTCATAATATGTTTCGCTATGAAGGCAATCATTTTAGTATTTTGAAATGATATTTTCTTTCCATATTCTTTGGAGATGTTGAACATTACAGATTGAATTATTAATTCATCTTTTGCGCATAACACAGAGTTTACATTTGCATTTTTAGGGTTTCATAAGTAAACCAAAAAAATTGTTAAAGGACAGTATAACTATCACTCATGTGTCTGTCTGTTTATCGGTACGGTAGAATTTGACTACAGTGTCAAAGTGCAAAAATTATTTATTCTAAAATTGTCCAATTTTTTCTATTGTTAAAATAGTTGTAGTCATTATTTTATTCGTGCCTTTCGGCCTTTAATTATATACATTTATTTACATTTATTTAGTGTGATATATATATATACATTTCAAAATAACTCTAAATCTATAATTTTGCAGATTCTAACATTAGTTTTTAGAAACATTTTAAAATCTTTTACTGCCTAATAAGCTGACGTTTTCTTCCCTTAATTTTGGTCTTCTTTTGAGGAACTCCTTCATCCATAGGTACCCCACTGTCTGCTTAATCCAGCACTCTGCGCATTGAACCACATTCTTCTCCTACTCCGCTACAGGCCAATAGGTGTTGGATTGTCTCTGCGGCTTCTCCGCAAGTTCTACATGTCATTTGGTATTCTGGTTTCCAGAAGCAGTTAGCCCCTTCTTCGTGAATCTAGCGATGATCTTTTGCTTCATCCCTTTTGGCTTCGCGTTGTATAGTGGCACTGGGGGAACTTGTACGAGTTTATATCCCTGGTTGTACCGTGATCTTTCTATTCTATTTTGTTGCTCCTGTCTCAATACCTGTCTGTCCCGATCCTCCATTGTATATTCTAATTCTTCTCCTTCTTCTTGCCTTCTTCTTACCTCCTGTATGCTATATCCATTTCTCTCAAAATATTTTCTTCTGTCTTCTCCCCAGCTGGTTCTATAGTTTTTTTCTTTTTCATTTCGACATTCTTGTATTAATGCGTTGCTGTTTGTTCTGATCTTCTTTTCGAATCTCACCGCCGTTCTTCCGGTTCTTATCCTTAATTTATTTCTTTTCGTTTCTTTAAGAATTATATAGCTCGGTGTACTTTTGTCCAATTCCAGTGTCCATCTAATAAAGGTTTCTTGGAGAGATTGTTAAAATATATGCCACTTGTGGAACATCAAATGAAAGTACCTGAAAACCATAAAATTATGAGCAAAACGTAGTATTTAAAGATCTTTTGGAAAACTTTTTTTTTATTGTTGTGTGAATGAAATAAAGGATCTTGGAGCACAAATTAAGGAACAAAAAATAGTAATTTTAACAGTCAGTTCATTTTGTTGCCATTTTTTTTAAAACAAAAATTTAAAATTAATTTCAAAGTTATGTTCTCTTCTATCCTACTAGCCAAAGTGGTTGTAATAAAAATCTGGGGGAAAAAAAATGGGAGTAAAGCATAATGATGTTGACCAAAATAGTACGGTCGAAAATATTTCTGCGATAAGTTTTCTGATAAAATGCAAGTTCAAGTTATGACTTGCCTCAACGACCGTTAACATACTCCATTTTATTTTCTGACAAAGTTTTACCGCGTATTTTGACTCTTATGAGAACTTTTATTTATTTATTATTTATATTTATTAATTTTTTACGACAATCAGCTTTGATAATGCTCGAATTGAGCGAAACTAATCGCTGTAACTAGAATAAAGATTATAAACAATTGACATTACATTTATGCGGTGGAAATAAAAAAAAAAAAAAAAAAAACTACAACTCCTGTTACATAACCACCAATAATCTAATACATTCAATTTGGTTAACAGAATTTTTCCCCAACTTGCTCACACATCATGTTGTTGGAAAAAAAAAATCGTGTTCACTCTATTTTGATACATCCTGTATAGTTAATTACTAAATATTATGCTTAATTGTTTTGTCTAACCAGGGTGACCGTGGCCTTATATTTTCAAATCAAAATAGTTAATAGTAAAATCAAATTACGAATATAAATGTAATATTGACGAGAATAATAATTAATAATAAGATTGTATAGTACAATTCTCTTGCAAATGAATATACCTAACTAGACCTTTGTTTATGAATATTCATGCAACAGTGGTCGCTATTATTCAATAATAATTAAGACCTTGGCTTAGCCCCAAATAATTCTTGATCCCTCTCTGATTCTGGATCAAACGTCGCCTTCGGCCGTCGATATAACCATACCAACACAACTAAAAACGGATGCAGGGGATACGAACAGTAGGGTAATTTCGATCGTCCACTGACAAAATTGAAATCATTATAGTTGATTATTTGAAGTTGCGCTAGCGCGACAGTGGCGTTCTGTACGGATATTTTAAGACAATCACGGTTTACCATAAGTTTTTGCTACGTAGACAAATGTTTAGAAATAATTTTATTTGTGTACTTGAAGATATCTTACAGGAGTTGGAGTGGTGAAACAAAGATATTCTAGACAATAAATGGAAAGAGGCTCACAAATTGATTACCAGGATTGAGACACCAGGATTAAAAATTAACAAAAACAAAACTAAAGTCATGACAAATGGAGAAAAGAAGAACATCAGCATACATGGAAATAGTTTGGATTATGCAGAAAAAATAATATACCTCGGGCAACTACTGCTTTTCAACAACTGACAAGGAAAGGAAATAGAAAGAAGAGTAACTCAAGAGTGGAAGAAATTCTGGACATTAAAAGATATATTCCATTCGAACTTATCAGCCACAATAAAACGAAGCGCTTTTGACAGCTGCGTTAGCCCCACTATGACTAACGGATGTCAAACTTGGTTTATAACTCAAAAAAAAACAACAAACTACGCACGTGCCAATACGCGATGGAAAGATCAATGCTAAAAATCAAAAGGTCGGACAGAATCCGTCTATCCGAAATAAGGAAAAAAACTGGGTTAAAAGATATTTAGAAAACTGCCAGGTTCTTGACATGGAAATGGGCTGGTCATGTTATGCGCCTTAGAGATCATAGGTGGACAAATGGTGTCACGGAATGGGTACCTAGAGACCATAAAAGAAGGCGAGGAAGACAAAGAACTCGATGGGAAGAAAAAATTAAGGAAACAACAGGTAAATAATGGAGAAGGGAAACAAGCGACCGTCAACGTTGAGCACAACTGAGATAGGTCCATGCCCAGATGTGGGCTCCGTGAATTTAATATAATTAATTTAATTAGATATTAAGAATATTATTATAGGTAAATATTAAGTAATATATGTATTATAAAATCATTTTAATGTAATGTAATATGCATCATAAGCTACAGTACAATTGCACATATAAATTTAACGGAAATAAAAAGGGCTATAATAATAATAATACTATGCGGCATTTGTGGGAATTCTGATGAAAGGGGAAGGGGCAAACAGCATGTGAATATGTCAAAACGGCAACCAACCTGATTAGTAACATGAGAGCTTGCTGCTCACTTCTCACTGTTAATTAGGTAATTTGTAGCAGATAATCAAATGATTGTCCTCCCACCATCCTCCAGAGTTAAATACATAAAAAAAAACATAAATAGTTTTCAGGAAAAAAAAAAAGATAAATAAAAATTAGAAAAACAAAACTTGAATTTTATTCAAAATATTACCTATTCACTTCTAGACAATCTCTAGCGCAGTCGTACAGTTTTTGGAAAACCGTAGGAAATTAATTTTGTTTGATTTCTGTTAAATTGTTTGTTTCAATAATTTGGACTACAAATTGATGCCCATTCAGCTTCAATTTTAATTTGGCCAGAAAGTTATTCTAAGATACGTCCAGTGGATATGGTGACTGACCTAGCAAAACTCTTTTGGAACATTGATAACTTTGAGAGTGGGGCACTTTATCGCCTCTATTTAGCAGATTTCCATCCATCTTTAGATATAGGCCTTCCCTAGATATTTTGACAATTTTCTCTCTTGAACTACTGGCTATCTAGTAACTGTGTATTTCTAGATGGCATTTCCATACCACTACTGAATAATCGAATTCCATTAGCCGTCTTCGTATATGCCCCGGTAATTACCATTTTGGAGCCGGTATTTTTTGGATGACGTCTATGACTTTGCTTTTCTAGAAAATTCACAGACTGGTTTTTCGGTCTCTCAGGGTAATATGCAATACTATTCTCTCCGTATGTATTTCGTTACAGCTATATAATCTGCAAGGACTGAAAGCACACAGATCAAAGATTTTAGTTTTAGGATGTTGAGCTATATTATTATTTTTAACTATGAAAGTTAGGTTTCCAAATGCCGCTCAGCCTTGCTCGTCATCGAAAAAAGATTATGCGATTTGATTGTTGTGTTTGAATTATGTGTTTGAATGCGGGAATATATATCCCAGAGCATATCTGACTGAATTAACGGTATGAATTCATGCACCACGCCTTGAATGTTCCCTCGTCATATTATATAGACCATGTCCCCTCACGAAATTAAGCCTACTACTAAAATTAATTATATACTACCCGATCTCTCATCATCTTTGATTAAATTTCTATCATCATTAACGCCCGAATCACTTGAAACATGCATTTCAACTCAGACGGTCTTCTCCAAGAGCTGATTTCAAATGTTCAAATGTTTTTGTCACAGTCTTTCCAAGTTTAAACCAAAATTTTACACAGATACGGTGCTTACAGATCGCTGCTTACAGATCGGCGGTAAATGTGGTCCGTAGACAAACATCTTACCATAGAGCCACGGCAACTCTAATTACAAATAACAGCTGCAGTATATCAAGTCAATATTACCCTCTCCAATTACTAGGTATTTAGCAGCGCGCACATTCCCTTAAATTTTACTGAAAAAAGAGGAAATAAATCTATTTCAATTCAAAACTTTTTTGGGAGAAATTTAAGAGGGAAGTAATCAACAAGATAATCTTCAACGGAGTATGAACAATTTTATGGCTAATGGTCTGAAGCTATTTTTTTACGAACGTGAGTGGGAGTGAGAAAAGTACATAGATGGATTAAGGGCTTGTGCATGTGAAACCCATCACAGCAGAAGTTGGTACTGGTGGGGGGTCATGGAAGGGTTTACAATAGAGAGTGGGGTGTGTTATTTATGAATATGAAGTGAAGATCCTAAACTTATATTTCTGCTTCTTTCATTTATTAAAGAAGAAAGATCCAGAAAGATGAAAGATACAGAAATGTAAGTTTAGGATCTGCATCTTTTCTTAACTTATATTTCTGCATCTTTCATGTATTTATACTTGAATGACGGTACTTCGTCATGTTTGCGCAAAAATCATCTACAGAACTTTACGTGTTGATGATGATTCTGAGATTACAAAGCTTGTACTCATTGTACATGGAATGGTTATAATTGATGCTTGCGTAGTTTTCGCTATACAATACGATTTGAGACACTTACTTGCCGAGAAATTTTCCGTGTACTGGTTGTGGGGTTTTCGTCAGCGAGGTTTAAAATTCGTACCTCAGCGTCCAAAATTCGTTGAAACCGACCAGGTCCTCCATCACGCCCTTGATGCAGATAAACAAATTGAAAAACAAATGAAATTTGTTAGTTCGCAGGTTACTACAAGTTTTTCTAAGATTAATTTGTTGCTTCCCTATAAAAACTTAAAAAATTCATATCTCTTTTATTATAAAACTTTTACTAAGGTGTTTTAAGGTTTTTCGCCTTATTTTGACCTGTAGTATCATCCATTAAAAAATAAATAAGAAGACCGTACACACCATGTATATAGAATAACAACTACTTATGTTTTCATTCATTAATATGTGTTTAACGGGTGTAGGAAGCATTATTTTACTATCTGTTAAAGTGGCCAGTAGATGGTTTTGGTGTCTGGGATAAAGATGGCACGATAGAAAAAGTTGATTGATGTCAATATTAGAGAAATTAAATTAATATTGGATATTTCAAGATATGATTTTATATGGTCATATATAATAGGCGCTTTCCTGTTACCACTTTACTTAAGTAATCTAAGCTAAGCTAAGTCGTAAGTGCGATCCCTTTCCAAGACTACAAAATACTTTTTCCTCCCCTCTTACCCTTCCTAAGGCATTTGTCGAACTTGTGTGCTTAGCTAAGCATTTTTACTTGTAAAAGGAACGCACCTAATGAAGCAAAAAAGTTAGATTTATTTTTAAATAGACCTCGATTTAAAATAAAAATCAATCGGTAATAAAAACCGTATGCTTGGGGCTTAAAAAAGTACAAGAGAAAATATCTGGATTGTATTAAACTGCAAAAAAGTAATTAAACTGTCAAATCAAGTTACTTATATAGAACAGTCTGCACTGCACGTAAAATTTCCAAGCTAAAATGTTCTTTGTTTGAGTCGAAACAATTACAACATTTTATTTGAAAAACTCGTACAAAAGTCCCCAGTCCACCCCATCACATACTAATCACACAATCCCCACCCGTCAGTTGGGCCCCTCGCGAAAATCTACGTGTGACTTGTATGTTTGTCCTCTGCGTTGTTCGCCTAGAGCGCCCCAGCATGAAAGGGTTAAGTTGGGCCACCGATGTTTGTGTTCCCATGTGTTTACTCGTATCAAATGATGCCTGCCGGCCCAGAGATTTCATGATCAATAAAGGAGATCAGCCTGTTATCTTGATCCTGTGGATTAGGCTACTAGCACGTTATACACTAAACCTATGCATTCAGCATTGGATACTCTGTAATTGTTGATGTGTGCGCAATTCTCTTTCCCTACTCTTGATCAGGATTACAATGACAGGTTGACGGGAAAATAATGTTCTTGTGATAAATATACGAGTGCATTTGATGGCGGTTAAGAACGATTATCCTTTTTTTTGTAAATAAAAAAATGAGTATTTCTTATTGTGTGACCTACCCTAACTTGTTTGTGGTAGAGAATCGAGGAAAAAGGAAAATGACGGTCAAGCTGATTTATGTAGAATGGAGTCTTGTTTATCATTCTTGTCTATATGGCCAGTTAGAAAAGATTAGTTTTATCTCCGGAATAATTTATAGAGCTTTATTCTTTTAATTCAATTGCTATAAAATATTGTTTGGTCAAAATATGGTACTATATTTGTAAAAAACTACGGTTTTAACCAATTAAATTTTTTACTGAAAAGTTCTTAGGGATTTTTAATATAGATTAACACGATTTTTAAATATATATATATTTGCTACATATAGTCGGATTGCTGATAGGTGACTGTTACATCTATGAATCAAGTAGTGCATTCATATAATAATCTAGTTACCATTTTTCAGCGATTTTAAAAATGTTTTTTGTTATTTGTGTGAACTGTCAGTGTCTCGTAATAAATATTAATTAAAATAAGGCTTGCGGCCTATTATTAAATTCACAAACTTTAATTTTAAATCTGCTGGAATAAATAACAAATTATAATCCAAAATTTACGTATGAGTATAAATTTTTCCTTATTTATAAATATAACCTTAAAATTAATAATTTTGTTTGTTTGAGTACTGCTGTAAATTTATTTTCGCGCTCTAATTAGTAAAGATATCTACGAATCATGCCATCTTTTTCATCTCTTTCTAATGTTTTGTTTTTTATTCAAATAATTTGGAAGGTTAGTTGTCAACTTGCGTCACTATACGTTACTATGGGTATGCAAATAATTATAATGATATAGACAAAGAAAGCATATAGTATTGAACATCGATACTTGTAGCAACGAAGAGTCACTTATCAGCAATCCGACTATATTAGGTGTTATGTGGGATTCCAAAAGAATGCGTTAAGTCACGATATGGTTATAAGTCACGCCGGTTTTTGTCGGATTGCTATTCGGAATGCAAGTTTAACGCTGAAAGTTAAAGTGACTTGTTAAAGTGAACATCAAATGAATTGCAGCAATGAGATATAACTTCTAATATTTTCTATAACATTATTAACTTCTCTACTAAACCTTCTTTAACTATTATCTTCTCTATTCTTCTATTAACTCCTATAATATTAACGTATTCTTGTCATTAAAACTCGAGATTCTAAGACTTGATGCATAAAATCACGTTGTGCAAAAATTATAAAAATCATTTGGATACGGCAGGAGGTAAAATTCAGTAAATATACTAGGGTGGGGGTAGGGATTATACAAAAATTTTAAAAATCACTTGAACCGAGGTAGGACCGAAATGCCAAAAATCTTTTGAGGAGGGGAAGTAACAATTTAGGAGATAAACTGAGGGTGCGGGAGAGGTAAAAAATTATAAAGATCACTTTCCCCTGAAAGTAGGCAGTACAAAAAAAAATCACCTGAGCACGGAAGAAATAGAAAATAAGCTTGGGGCAGGGGAGGGGGAAAAATTATAAAAATTACTTCAGTTGGGGATGCAATACTTAAAAAAAGATCATTTGGAGTTGGGAGGCAAAAATTCAGGATAATCATGGAGAGCAATATTCTAAAAATCCTCAAAGGGGGTAAGAATTCAGGATATGATCAGGTAATGGAGAGGGGCTAAATTTTAACTATCACTTAGGGACGAGGGAGGCATAAATATATTGTAGGCCATTTAAAATTATTTTTGGGCCTGATACAGTCCGAAGGTCTTATGCTGAACACCACTACAATAGAGTAATAAATATATGACAACAATAAATAAAATTTACTTATATATTTTCTATAATAATCATACATGTACTTCATGACTGCAATGTTGCCAAGGAAATCAATATGAATTACTAAGTTCCTCTTTGAATATATATTTTGATTTTCTACCAAGAAGACTACCGAGTTTGATAACAGAAAGATAAAAAGACTTTGGCCAAATGACCTACTGCAACACTGAAGACAAGAAGAAATGTTTCTGGATGTTTCCTTAATATGCTGTCTACCTTTTTCCATTTACTTAATGCTCTTAAAGAAAGTAGATTACAAATTAAATAAAAAATAATAATAATAAAAACAAGATAAATAAAAACTAATTGACTTCTATTTTGTTGTTCCAGATGAGCTGTTCTGAATTCTCGGCGTGATGGACGCCACACAAGGTACGCTCGGCCGTCGCAGCGGCGGGCACAAGCTCGCCGGGAGCGGTAGCCTGTCCGCCGTCCAAAGCTCGGTGGCCCTCCGCAGACAGCGTAGTCTCGAATGGAGACAGGATCGCGGCTACTCCAGCAGTGAGGATGATATGCCAACCAGAGGACCAACCGTCGGGGGTCCTGTTGATAGTCACGTGTTCGCGTCTCTGCTGGCACAAGCTCAACAGTATTCAAGTAAGTGATGCCATTTATTATAGGTAATAAATATAGATTGTTTTTATTATTAAAAATTTGAAAAATATTTATGTCTTAAAACCTGTGTAGGTAAATATGTCATTAAATTTTCTGAGAGCGAGATGAAACGTTGTGCGAACTCCTAGGCGCAGCTAGCACTAGTAAAATTTGATATGTGGGGTTATGTTTTGTCACATATCAATATATTCTCCGTAAAATTTTATTCTGTTCTGTTATTTAGTTTGGTATTAACAGTAGCAAGAAATACTCAACGTGATTTTGTTGAAGAAATGGAAAATTTTAAATATCGCGCATTGAGTATTTTTTAAAAAGACTGTTGTTAGCGAAAGAAATCCATGGCGATATGGTTAAGACATTAATTAAGGATGTCCCTTAGTATGCAACTATTTGCCGTTGGATGCAGCCACAACACCGGAAATTGTTGACAACATCCACTAAGCTAAAAATGATTGACGACTAATGTTGTCATTAGTAGCAGAGATTACTCAGGATTAACAGGTTGACTGCCAAGAGGTCGTATACGACCGCCGGCTAGTATTTCCCCGTATGCCCGAGCGGTCGTATACGACCGCTAGAATACTATGAATTATTTTCGTGAATATTATGCCGGCAGTCGTGCATAAAATTGGTTTAAGGAAATTGAACGACCGCTGTGGCATACAAAAGTTCTAAGCAAGTGCGAATTTTCAAATATTTTAAATCAAAAGCTGAAATTCAAACTGTTTTATTACTTAGGTTTAAGAATACATTAAATATAAATTCAGCTTGGCACCTTGAACATTTTTAAGTAATTTTCTATGAAAGTCAACCTGTTAACCGTGAAATCGGATATGCGGAAGCTATCCGCAAGATGGGTACCTCGTTTACCCTCTGCGGACAAACTCATTCAATGTCAATTTCCTCAGGCTAGGTTTAAGAAAAATCTGGAGGAGATTTTACGTCACTTTCTAGTGCAGAATACCATAATGGACTCCATGATAAGACGTGGTTCCATTATTATACGCCAGGGTCCAAAGAACAGTCCAAACAGTGGATTCATCGCGGTTTCCCGACTCCAAGGTTGGCAAAATGATTCTATCAGCCGGAAGTATCATAGCATTCACATTTTGGGATGTTTGAGAAACTATCTCCCGAAGAGCCAAACAATTGACGGATAATACTCAACTGAACTTCTTGACCGTTTTTTTAATTAAATTCTCATAAAAAGTCCTGGTTTGGTCAAAAAGAAAATCCTTTACCACTAACACAATGCACCTGCCTATTCCAGCGGCATTGCAACTCGAAAACTGGAAAAATTAAAGTTTGAAGTAGTTGATCATCCACCTTCATCACCGTCTGAATTATGTCTTTTTCTAAACCTACAAAAATATCTAGCTGAAAAAAGATTTCAGTCGGATGACCTCCGTACATGATTATTTTGAGAGCATCGAAAAAAACATCACTTAGAGCATACATTTTGAGAGCATACAGATCCTGCATCATCGCTGGATCCTTCTATAGCTTTCTGTAGCTTAGCGTAGAACTTAGCCTGTCTTTCAAGAAAGAGAAACCATTGCAATTGTTGACTTAAGTTGTTACAAACTGCTTCATTACAATCCCCTCTACTATAACCAAATACCTATACCAGATATGCATTAACTAGCGCAAAAATTCAAATAATTACTTTAAAATTTGTTTCATGGTTATTAAAAATTGTGACGTCGTAAAAAAATCGGTTTTCAAATTGGGATCAGAGTATCAAATTTAACTAAAAAATCCTTTTTTATGCATGCTAGTAAAACAGAAATCCACCTACAGTTTATAGCCGGTTGCGAACGGCTAACCAGATCCTGTAATTTGTATAAATATTTTTAAACAAATTATTTCACAAAAGCAGAAATTGAACTCACGTCCGTGCCCTTGCTTAAGGATCAAATAGCAAATTCAAACGATTTAACATTTGCCGCTACAGGCTTGCACTGCCATACCAATGTATGGCAGACATTAATACACTTGACTTATATATATATATTTATAATACATTAAATAAAATAATTCCAATAAGGAAACTTAAACATTTTTATATTGTCAGCGCCAGTGTTACGCATAGGCAGAGCAGGCTCCCACCTGTAGCGGCAAATTTGAGCGGCCGAAGACGATATCTTCATATCGTTACTATTTACCAGTTACTAGTTACCCAGTGATACTGAGGCGACATAAACAATCTTACCTGTTGTGGCAAAAAGTCTAGCGCCGGCACTATATATTGTTACCGCAATTAGGTAAGGTTAATTTACTTTTTGAACTGTACATTAAAATTATTAGAGGGCCCTCCCGCTAATATAGCGGGACTTTATGTTTTATCGTACATATTTATACTTTTTAAAAATGTTTCCAACCCTTTGTTTCCACTTTCGCCATTGTTCAACCGAATATCTTGGACAGTGTTTTTTAAGTTGTTTTGCAGTCTTTGGGCATGATATTGTGGGCACTACTGCAGAATTTGACTTACAATGATTCTTGAATCACATACGTTGCATACACGTCTGGTTGTTTTTCCTTCTGTTCTTTGTTTTCTTAGTTTATCTTATAATTTTGCTGCATGCTTAAAAAATAATCAGTTATCAACATCGAACTTGTTTCTGAAACATACTCTATTACTAACTAAAACATAAAACAAACAGTCTGAAAGTTTATAAAATTTGTTTGCTCTCCTCAATTCAGTTTATAAAACTTGTTAGACACGTTGCTATATTTATGTTTGTCGGAAACTAATAAACAAGTAGAATCACAGCACCCACACACAGTTCCTCAGCCTAACAAGCTTCACCCCTGTACCGGCCGTACGCAGCTAACATGTGTGAAGAGGCGGCCGGTGAGGCAGTGATGGATGCCCTAACAGGGGTCCATTCGCCACTCACACGCACGCACACATACACATCTAGGATACAGTTCACGTGCGAGCCACACGTGTTATGTCCTAGATTTGTGTCTATTGCCTGTGTCACTTGATGCCAAACCCCATGTTTCAACCACAAGTATATTTTGGACAGCGTCGGAGAAAATTGAATGAGTTTATCTTAAAAAAAAAAAAAACATTTCCATGGTGGCGTAATAAACAGGGTCAGCGTAACAGGCACATTTGAATGTTTTAATTTCAAGATGGTCCTAAATGATCCTAAGTTGACAGTTGCATCTATTCTAGAAATTTTTATAAATTTAGTCAGGTGAGGGAAATAAATCACTTCAGGACCATTTACAAATTTTAGGGACAGTAGAATATTAGTCATTTCATTTCATCCTTACTTATAAGAAAAAGACAAAATATCGGTCATAATTTCAACTAATTGTTACGATAATTCGAGACAATCAAGTATTTTTTGTCTAGGAGCTTTGAACAACATACATTTTAGCGGAAATAAACGATACTATTTTATTATTATAAACGTGACATTGGCGTATTTGATATTGTCTCAAAGATATTTACAATGTGAATTTATTTATTACAAATGTGCAATATAAATTTACGGTTTTTATTGTAAATAAATTAAAATTATTACATATACTGTGGATCTTAAATATCAGAATGATATTTTTAAAACAAATCATCAAGTTATTTGTAAAATTAATATGTATATTTGTTTTAATAATATAATTTTACTTGTATTTTCCGTTTTTTTTTTTTGTTTTTTTTTTGTATGTTTTTTATTTTATATTTTGTAGATTGACAATTATTATTCTGAAGTATTTACTAGAACTTTCCGAAATTGTTCTCTTTTGCTGATTGTCAGATTTCTCTAAATCCATTTTTTATGGACCGTCAACATATATAAGGAAGGTATTGTGATCATACCGATTTTGACATTTCGAGATTTCGATGGATCTCCACGAAACGAGGTCTCTACATAACGTTTTGACTATTTTTACCATGATGTCTGTCGGTCTGTCTGTCTGTCTGTCTGTCTGTCCGTCTGTCTGTCTGTCCGTCTGTGTACACGTGCAGAGCAAATTCGGAAGGATTTTTATGAAACTTCATATTTAAGCTTCTGCCATCAATGACACGAGTTGACCAACTTTTAGTAAAAATCGGTTGACTAGAAATGGGAGTTTACTCGTGTCGATTTTAAGATTTTTGTGCATATTTCACAACAGAAAAATATTTCGAAAAAATTTATTGAACAAAAGTTGCTATAAAAGCAATAAATAATAACTTTTATTTGAGACGTTTTTTGATAAAACGAAAAATTTCAAATAATTTATGTAAAATTTTTCGAAATTTTTTCCGTCTCAATTTTTTCATACTTACCTATATGTAACGTTTCCATGGTCATGATAAATAATATCTCTGTTAGAAAATATTAGACCAAGTTATTTCTACTCTGCTGCTAGAAATTATTTTATGATTTTATGATGACTTTATGATGTCGGTCCTGTGGTGACCACAGCTGATTTTTTGTCGTTAGTATAAGTATGGTTACAGGCGCAATGAGTCATCAAGGCAAGAGGTTTTAAATTTTAGTTCGCGATTGTGCCAGACTATACCCTGTATATAGGACTATAGTCTGTATGTAGGATGATTATCAAATGGAGCAGTGACGTCACCAATTTTACTGTGCCGCCTTGCATATATCATTTAATAAAACTTACTAATGCAAACATTTAGTTATTCCATCTGTTGACGCAACGTTGAACTTTTAAAAACCATATTTTTTATTGCGTTGTTTACAGGTGCTTTTGTGTCGAGCTTGCTTATATTTATACATTTTTTTACAAATATAATCGTGTTATTTAATCTACGTTATAGTTACTGATTTATTTTTGGTAAGTATCAGATTACCTTTTTAAATATATTCATCTTATAATGATGATTTTTTTATATAAGTTTTTTAGTTCTATGAAAATACTAAAAATTTGGTTCTATAAGCATTATTATGAAAATTATATTGTTTTGGACAATTCAGCAGTTACATTTTTAGCCAATAGATAACTCTACAAGTTTTGCGTTAGTAAGTTTCACAACTTTTAAAATACGGCACAAGTGCAATAATATCTGTTATGTTATGGCTCCATTATATAACCACCCAATTTTTTGTTCTTGAATTCTTTTAAATATAAAATTCAAGAACAGTACATACCAAATTTTTATATGGTAGGCACGATTAAAGTACTTGTCAAATATATTTCCAATGTTGGTTAGATTTTCTATTTTTCTTTCTTTAGGAAGCTCAATGGTGAGTGTAAATCACAAAATACACTATAAAAGCCCGCAAGGATTTACTTGCCAATGTCATTGAAAACAAGCATATGATTCAATCTAAAAGGTTTCCAAAATCCAACGTTTTTATTTGGTCGGAATGTGAGAAAGAAATATCTTTCGGTTTGAGTCTGTCTGCACTGTCATTGGGGATGCGGCGCATATACGTGCACGCACACACACTAGAAAGTATTATATATATTCAAATATAACAGACAAAGATAAAACAACGGAAGTACGAGATCTGAGCAGTTCAAAGACGTCATAAAAAGTTAATATAGAATTGTGTGAAGTAGACATATATTTAAAGCGATAGATTCAGTTTTAGGCTCTCGTTGAAACATATTGAATAACAGGAAAAGATAATAAAATACTCGGTTAGTTTCAAAGAATAAAACAAGTTTATTTGATACGTATTTCGGCCTATGAAGCCATCTTCAGATATACAAAGGGTTTACAGAAATACATTCATATAAATAACATATTTACAAAGTATTAGAGAGGAATTTTGGAACAAAAGTGACTATAATTAGAAAAACCCTACCTAAAAGGTAAAATTATATGACGACAGGATTAAGGGGGAATAAGAAGAGACGACCATCTAAACTCATCTTGTTAATTCATGAGATTTTTTGACTTAGATAACGCTTTCTTAATGTCAAATAAGAAGTTAATCTCAGAGGTTAATATAATAAATCCAACTCTATCATTTTATTTGCAAATTTCCCAAGTTTGATTTTCGGTTTTCAGCACAGTGAATTAATTTGACATACAAATTCTTCATTTTGCGCTCTCAAGAGCCAGATTTTTTCTCTAGTATACAGAAAAATCTCTAGTATACCGATAGTCGCTTGACCTCTTTGCAGATATCAGTTAAAACATATATACCTAATGTCGTTCTGTCCAACATCTTCTTCTTTATCAGGTTTTTATTTTCATCTTCACTTTTCGGCTTCGTTTTTTACCGTTCATTTGGATGGGACCAAGGATCCTGTACTATTTCTTGTTCGTCATATCTTCTATCCACGGAACATATTTTTTGAACCAACACTGATTCCATTCTTGGAATCATTAACAACTAGATTAACCAGAACAGGTATAATTCCTGTATAGATCTACATAACGCAGTAAAACATATTTTAGTCTCGAGTTAAATTTATGAAATAGGATTGTTTATTAATTTAAAAACAAAAACAAAAAATGTATAGGATTTATGAATTTTTTCTCTTGGAAGGATATGATATAAAAAGTTTATAAATCCTAACTCTAGACAGATATAGAGTAAGTACACCTTATATTTCAAGATAGAAAAATTCAAATACTTTATTATTTATGCCCTAGTTTTTTCTAGCAGACAGTTTTTTTCTCAGAGACAACTTTTCTCTCTAGATTGAAAGTATATATACATAGTTCAATAGAGTATCAATGTATTTGGACGAAACTCAACCATATTAACATATTAATAATAAATAACAATACTTTGTCCACCATGCTAGTAAATTCTATGTAATTAAATAGACCCAGTACATTTATTCATAAGCTAGTGTGTAGGCTAATTATATTGACAGGTTAAATAGTATTCATAATGAAACGGAAGAACTTGCCATATTTTTACCCCATTTGAATATTTTTATTCTTGACTTGATAAGATTTATTATATCGTTAATATCAGCAAATTTTTATTCAGTCTAATATATCCTAATTAAAATACAGACATCTACTGTAGATATTTCTAGATAGTGACGTACAGAAACAATAGCTGGTTATGACTAGAAAACTTCTCCGAAAGTGATCAGTGATCAATTACTTGAGATAACGAAATCATCTTAGTTGTCAGGTGCAATGTATAGAAGATTTGACACTGATAAGATAAACGTTCATACTCACATTTTATTTCAAACAATATTTCGTCTTTCTAATTTGCCAAGCTGGTAACTTTTTTTTTAATATAAAGTTACTTCCACCAATTACTTCATATCATTCCATGCATGCTCGATCCAACCCAGTAACTGCGAAAAAATTTAAATGCGCCACTGTAATGTTGAATGTTGGAGCATTATTAGTTTTCCAAATTAAGGTAAAGCTTTGTACTTCTTAAAGATTGATCCTGAAAAAGTTCTGTGTTCTTGATATGTCATTATAAACGCCGTATCTTCCTGCAATTTCAGTTCGATTTTATTAATAACAAGTAGAATAAAATTAATAACAAGAGGGACTTTTCCAACATATGATCTCTGGAGGGATAACTAAAGTAAATTGCAATACACAACTTAATAAAAGAACTCTGATATCAGCATTTAAGTTCTTGTTGCATTTATAATCATTCTATCATACGTTTCTGAAATCATCCATGAGTTTGCAGGTTAAAATGTGCACACGTGGTGATGTGTTGGATCACATAAAAGCCAGATTCGCGGATACAGATACGAATACGGACTATTTGAATCCTGATTCGCGGATACGGATATGGATCTTGCATTCAAATAGAAAAACGAACGATCTTCATGCCATAGTTTGATATATCTCGTGGTTCCAGTAAAAAATGGTTGGAAAGAACTGCATTAGACTACTGAAACTGGGAATGCCTACGCTTATTACAGCGTTCTGCGACGTCCTCTGATTCACTGTCGTCCTTCTTACCAGTTATCCCAGTGTTTTGGAGCCAAATTTCTTTCGAACAAAACTTTCTTGGCTTTTATTCATGCGCTGTGTGGTCATTTTTTCGTCCTTTCGTTGGTATCTACTGCAGTATTCATTTAGCAAATTTTTTCTTCGGTTATTCACAGGAAATAACCATACCAGATAATTTATTTTCTTATATCCAATCTAGGACGTTAGTTGTTCGTTCGTCGTTTCCAAATCCTTCAATTGCAAACTTTGTACATAATTTTCTTTTAACATTTTAGGCCATTAGATAGAATAAAATCTTGACAAAAAAATAGGAAAGTTTTTGTATTGACAAGATGCAAACATTAAGAGGTAATTAATTAAAATGCCTTAATTGTTAGTTTAAATATTCATAGCGTCCAACAGTGATATATTCTTATTTTAATTGAGTATCTCCAAAGATTATCCTATAATCTTCTTTAACCCTAATAATTTGTTGATCTGGGAAATAAAACTTAGAAAATAGAGCAAAGTTTTTCAATTTTTTATAACCATAATTGAAAATGTTTTCGCAATAAGTCCCTGCGAAAAAGAATCGTTGTACGTCAATGTGGTAAACCACAGTTTCGTTCTAAATCCCAGTAGTAGAGAACAGCACTGATGCACTCGACCCCTGAGACAACCCATCACTGCGTATTTTATTACACTTGTTTTTGTTTCGTCTCGAATGATTCTTTTGTTCTTTGCACAATGAACTCCACAAATAAATACTACGATAATATATATTTTTTTCTTTTCAACTTAAGGTGACAATTTCAAGGGAACATACTTGGAGAAATATTTGGGAATATAGATTTTAATGGATAACTGGTTTTGTAATACATGTACACAGAATTATTGACGTTTCGAGGTTATCACCATGAGTCAAATTAACTTATTTTGCCACTAGAAATTGTTAGTTTAAACATTTAAACATAGAGGCGCTACTTAATACCTTGGTAGTACTAATGCTAATAGATCCTAATTACTGATAAATTTATGCGGGCATTGTGTTCTGATGCGAGTGTTTGGTCCTGTTTTATCATTTCTACGTATCCTATTCACTTTAAGCGTCCGCCTTTCATTTCCTGAATGGTATTAGAATTTTATTGTCCAATAATCGTCATTCCTGTTTGTTTACCTTTAATTTGTTTGGAACTAAAAAATCGACATAATAGTTTTTTAACAAGGACTGTGAGGTCGAACTAATTTTGTTAAAGTCCCTTTTTGGGACCTGGTAAAAAGCCTTGCCCTATGTGTTTTTATAGCGAAGGATTGTTTGCAAGAAAATATCTAATGTTTTCGTCGAAAGATGCTACTTGATACTCTAGCCCGCAGTATTTATTTGTGAACTGTAGAAGATAATGACAAAAAGTTTCTGTAAACATAGAAGTTAATCCGCGACCCATCGAAATTCTTTGGAGACCCAACTTTGGATCGCGACTCAAGGTTTGGGAAATATTGCCCTCATATGATTAAACGTCAGTTTAAATGTCAGAGTAAAATTTAATCCACCTTGAGCATTTTTAAACACAAGCTTAAATGAAAACTAAATATTATTTATCTACAGCCTTGGACAAATGTATGGAGTACCCTACGTTTTATTGAATTTTAGGGTTATTACAGGAAAAATGGTAAATAAAATAATACGGGAGCCATGCAAGAAGTGACACTTTACTTTTGGAAAACCATTCATTTGTTGCTTAGTCTTTGTGACAGGGGGCATTATTTTGTTGAACAACATATTCTGGATTGTCTTCATCAAATAATTTTAATATTGATGGCACCAAAACTTCATTAAGCATGGTAATACAGTGGTACCTTGACTTACAAGTGTCCCAACTAAAGAGTTTTTCGAGATACGAGCCGATGTCTCTCGGCTGATGTTTTGCTTTGAGTTGAGAGCTAAAATTCGAATTACGAGTGGAGGAGGTTATCTCTACAAGTGAGGTGAACGAAGTTTTGGGAATGTGGGAGAAAGTTTAAGGCTTCATTAAAAAAAAAAAAAAAAAATACCAGAATAAGTTACAACGGCGTTCGACGACGCTATTTAATGACACTTCATTTCAGAAACATTGTGAAAGGGAGGATGAAACAGACCGCATTGGACAGGTTTTTATCGAAAATTCTGTAGAAGAAAGTGAAAAAAGCGTGGCGAAAAGGACAAAAATCAGCGAATAAGATTCAGTTATGCAGTTCAACCTTGCTCCACCATCTCTGTCAGTATCTTCAAGTCGTCTGATCTACTTTACCTTGATTTACATAATACTTAATCAGTTTACTGCAGCAATTCTATTGTATTGCGCTTTTTTACAATATTCCTTATTTATAAACACAATTTTCTTATCTAAAAACATGTAACAAAAAAATTGCGGTGTGTTTTGAGGGCCCGGAAGGTATTAATGGCTTTGCAATTCATTCCAATGGGGAAAATTGATTTGACATACGAGTAATTTGAGTTACGAGCTCCGTCATGGAACGAATTAAACTCGTAAGTCAAGGTACCACTGTATAACGAGCAGTATAATGCGTCCCTCGCACAAAAAGATTTCGCCTAAGCCACTGGCGGACATACACCCTCAGATCATGATGCTACCACCACCAAATTTGACCGTAGGGATGATGCAGTCAGGATGGAAAGCTTCACCCGGCCTATGTCTTACAAAGATGGCTCCAGGTTGTACAAAAATCTGATCCATAAAAGAAAAAAAACAAATCTTAATTTACGTAAATTTACAGTAAATTAAATGTTATATTGTTAGTGCAATAATTGCTTAGAAATTTATTTTTCTGTTAAATTCGTGAATACTTTAAAACATTACAATGCTTACTTCTATGTTGGACTCATCAGATCAAATGATTTTCGCTCATTCAACAGGTGCCCAATTTAAATGTCTTTTGGTCCAATCAAGGCGAAGTTTTTTGTGTCGCTTGGTCAACAGTTGTTTTCGGTGAGCTCTTCATCCATGCAAATTAGATTCCACTAGACATGTCTAATTGTTCGAGAAGAAACTTTAACTTATCTATGTTCCCACAGATCACCAACCAGCTCTTTTGACGATATTGAGCGTTTACGAAGAGCACTTCTATTTATAAAACAATCATCTCTGGAAGTGGTTGCACGTTTTCTTCCAGTTTTTGTTCTGTTTGCATAAGTATCAGTCTCTTGGAACCTTTTGATAGTAATTTGCACGGCTTTTCTTGAGCACTCTATTTTTTATGAACCTGCGGCTGTCCTTGTGAATGGAGCAATATATTTTGACTGCTTTCTGCCACAGTGAGTTCACGTTTTTTAGCCATAATACGATTAAAAATATTCACTTGAACACAATAAAACATGAAAAAGGCAGTGTTCACTTGAAATGCATGTGTAATAATGATCCAAGCCCTAGTTTATTTTTATGTAAACAAAACGTAACAGATCTGAGTCTGCATTTATTTGTATTTCAAGATCTATTATAACTCATCTAATACGTACGTCTAATCATAACTGATTAGACGTACGTCTTTTAGAATGTGTCAATGATATTTTAGAAATATTTTGCCAAATATATACTAGTTACAATGTATATAAATTTAGATGTTATATTATAATTGCATGGGTGCTCCATACATTTGTCCAAGGCTGTATAAGATATCCGTTTAAGATCCGTTTTGGTAAAACGGATACGGATTTATATATTTATTGGATCATTCGCCAATACGGATACGGATATTCGGCACACCACTAATAGGAAGTATCGTAGAACCAACGGTAATATGATGGGTCGCAACTGAATTAGCAGCAGGCACCTACAAGCTTGAATTGTGTTTTAGTTATCTTGTAGAATCAGAATCTACTTGCTAGCGAGCTATTTATTCTACTGCTCTCTTTAATTCCTTAAATAAATTTTCCAGGAATTTGTATTAATTAAACGATACAATCAAGGATTAGATAATAACTGCATCGCCTTATGAATTTATAAATTCACTAATTGAATTCTATTTTTAATTAAAGGACTTTATTCGTGAAAAGATCAAGTGATACAATAAGTAATTTATGAGTTAAATATAAGGCTTGCTGGAACAATGTTTGTAAATGTTTAATCTGATAATTTTCCAAACAGTTTATGGGAAATTTGAAAGAGAGTTTAATATCTTTGACCCGAATTAGTAATTCTGTTGAGCTTGACGCTTCCGCTATGAATGATTCAGTGGTAGGGTTGGAAAAGAGAATAGGAAAATAATACCAGTTTATTTAAATTTTAGTTGAAATACTAAATTTGAGGGAGGAAATGTTTCTATGAAATAATTATTAGCGTTTATTACTCAACTGTTGTGGCTAGAGAAAGGCATATATATTCAATTTATTTTCAGAAAAATTATTAATGAAGTCAGTATGTTTGCTGAACAATCATATTAGAACCGTATAATAGAAATATTAATATAAGAACATGATCTTAAAGGTATCTTAAAAGGTCTTGTGTTAAAGATGAGCGCGAAATACAATGACTGATGGCGAGAAGCAGTTTGAATTCTTTCAAGGATTTTTAATAAAATCAATAAGCTTTTATGCTGTCACTAATGCGTTTGTGTATCTGTTTCTGTGGTAGGTATAAGTTGCCCAGCGTAAGCTGAGCCAATTTCAAAGTTATAAATTCTCTTTAAATTATTTGCTGTTTGAGATTCGTAAATCTAATTAATAGTTTCAGTTCATCGTTTATATTACGAACACCACTGAACCTACCGGTTCAAAACGACGGCCTGTAGAGGGTAGGAATGCTCGCCCACCTGACAGCAAAAAGATCTCCTAATGTTGGACAATTTATAATGTGCCAAAGGCTGGGTTTAAAGATTTGGCATACATAGGTATTATACCCTTATATAAGAAAAATATCGAGACTTCCTAAAAAAATATCACGCGAAAGATATATCTATGTACATTTTTAGTTAATCTAAAAATTTTAAATATAGGGCAGTCAGCGAATCAGTGCAGATGCGTCACTGGAAACGTCAGGGAAAATGCACGTGAATTCGTACGCTGTCACTTGTATCGTAATGAAATGAAAATATAAGAATAAGATCAGAATAAAAACAAATAAACTATTCAAATAGGCTAAGTAGTCCTAAAAAGGGCTGATTTGATCCAAAAATATAATCAAAGAAACGAAAATAAAAATACGTTGAAAATAACCTAAAAAGCTATGACTACACACAATATCAAACGGAAATCTATAAGATATCTATAAGAAAATATATAACTAAATACAAAACTGCTAAATAAACAACCAACTATATGAAAAAGGTTTTTAGAAATTACTATAAGTTAGATATGTGAATACAAGTATCAAAACACATCAGAGCGTATTATAAAATGTCAAATGTAAAGATCGATTTATTTAGCGTTACCAATACAAATGTTCCTATATTAAATAAACACTTTTAAAATTTGTAAATCTTCAAAATGATTATCGAACACAAACTAAATATGACTTCAAATGGTATGTTTTAGTAAAATAAAAGAGTGAAGAGCAATATTAGTCTATAATTCACATGCAAAAAAAAAATCGATTTAGTTATTTTTTCGCCACTAAGTTTGTGATTGAAGTTATGACGCAAAATGACGAAAAATCCTTTAACCGTACTAGGCATCGAACTCATGACCACACACTTACAAACAATGTTCCCTCTAAGTTGGGTGGGTGCGCGGCCGCGCACTAATTTTTCGAAATTTGCGCAGCCGATTTTGAATTTTGCTCACAATGGACAAATTTTTTGACTTCAAACAAGGAGGTCATGTAACAGGACCCCCCTACTTGCACACTTTTTACATACGTTTTGAACATTTTTGCTCCCATATGCTTTTGAAAATTAGAGGGAACATTTAACCTTTAGCAAGGATACAAGGATAATAGGGATAAAAGAAACGTTCCGGTAGCGATTGCCTTTATCATAATATCAGAAGTTAAGAAATGGTGCTTATGTCCTCTGCCTTTTTGTGCTATCTAGTTAGGTACCTATTGCTATTATAAATATTAGTTTATTTTTTTAAGTTGTGTGTGTTTTTACGTGTGGCTAAGTGAAGATCGAGATATTTCGAACTTTACGGAGGGATGATGAAGAACTTACCTTCTCTGCCCTTATGTGCCACATAGAGAGTACGAATCTATTTTCTTATTATTATTATAATGGAGAAGTTCCTGTAATACACAGTTTTTTCCTGTTTGTTTTGAACCTTTTTCAAAGATAATTCAATATTCGTTTAGCAGCTCAATCAACTGAACATGAAGAATTACTCTCCATCAAAACCTCGCACATGATAAAAACTTGTGGATTTAAGATAGATCGATCTGCGTCATCAATATTCAACGATAATTTATAAAATATATTATTCAGGAAACCAACTATGACAAAGCAAACATATGGCCACCCTTTCATTCCAATTTTTCAAAAACCAATTCGACGCACATGTCAAAAGCTCACAAAAATATCGAATGACGTCGTGATATATCATCAGATATCACTCTCAACAGAATGAAATGATTTTAATTCTTCTTTGTTTACCGTGGACTATATTGCATCCATAGCAACGCTTCTACGTCATAGGCTACAGTTCTGATTGATGGGAACCCGGTCCCTTCTAATAAAACCAATCAAGTGAGATCGCCTCATGCCTGAAGCGACGTGGAGACGCGTACAGGGGTTAAAGGGGGTTGATCACGGGGTTGCATAGCGATATTCCTTCCGCCCTAATGTGACTTTAATCTTCGGAGGTATCGACCTCTCTTACTTTAATTATCTAGCATTTTGTTGGACGTATACGCTATACGCTGTTCAATGCACCCGATGTGTCTGCTTATATCGAATCATGGAAACAGGGCTGGTCTACAAAATATTACCTACCTGTAGCACTATTTTTAATTTAATTAAACATGGAATCTAGGCTTTCTATTTTAGTAATTTGCATATTAATTATTCTAGGTTTGTCGATTTGTTATCTTCTATTTAATATTCACTTGTCTGATATCTGTATAATTTTGAGATAGACAATTTTTTATTTTGTCATTTGATTAGATTTTAAGATCAGATTTTAGGAGACATGCAATTTTTTCTGAATTATTTCTGAAGATTTTAGTTTACAGAACCATGCACTTTTTATGAAACAACAAATGTTCTTTAGATATGTGCGTTTATTGCGTCTGCAGGATTATAAAGAAAAATCCCAATGTTAGAGCTTGAAAATGATTTGTATTTGGAAACTTATATATCGGAAACTGACTAAATGTTGCTAACTACAGGGATCGATTCTCATCGTAGTCAGATGGCTTTTGACCTTTTTGGAATAAAAATAATTTCTTAAGCGAAAGAAAAGTGCGTGACTATTGTTAAAATCTATTAATGGTGACTAAGGTTGTAAAATAAATAGAATTGTAAAAATACTTGAAATAAGTTAAACGTGAAGGAAATTAGTAATTTAAAAAAATAAAATCTGAAAATTTCTATTAGATTGGTCATAAACCATCTGCTGCCACACTATATTGTTTGAATTTGGTCAATTGATTGGCACTTATAAAAACTGCAAATGCAAGATTTAATAAAATATTTAGTAACTGATTTTACTCGAGCTATTGTTAATTGTTTCAGTTGTTTTAGGTTTCTAAATTTGTCACTTTTTAGGAATTATTTATAAAAGCGATGATTTCTTTACGTAAACGGTGTATAATTTTATTAACGAAAATGCAATTTGCACCTGATGATTGGCAGAATTATGTACAAATGGACCAAGAAACCTATTTAAGGCTTACTCCAATAACTAAAATTAAATAACACAAATGAACAGAATTAGTGTGAATTCATCGCCACGCATGCTCAGGAATATTTCTGCAATTGGCCAAAGCAGATATATAGAATAAAATTATGTATTTGCTCCGGTCGCCTGAGTAGGCAATAAGAGCTGTACAGTTTTGTCACATACAGGTTTAGTTATACCGGATAGGAGTGTTTTTTGAAGCATACGTCTTGGGTGTATTTAGTGGTCTTTAGTTTAGTTTAGACATGTCACAGCATAAACGGTCCAAAATTTAAACTTAAATGCAACATGCAGTCTATTTTCGGTGTATTTTCGTCAGCACAGCACAGAAATATTGCTTCGATTAATATCGTCACAATATCATTGCAATAAATATCACAACGACCAATGTCCAGCAGATAAATATCGGAACAATAAATGTTTCGATATCATAGTGCAACACAAGGTGTTTTTTTGGAACTGTTCAAGTATTGCTTGACCCCCTATATTTTTTTCAGTCTGTCGTATAGAAAATGTATTTCTCTTAATATATATTATAATAAAACATTATGACACTATGGATCTAAACCCAGTATTAAAAAAGTTATAATGGCGTATTATGATTATAAAAGTAAAACCCTAATAAAACAAACATGATTCCAGTGTTTCATAGCAACTTATAATTTATAATAATGACTTATTATTACTAATTATTACTATAGATAATTAAAACCAGTGGCGAGAGAAGACCTCCGCTAGACTTGCCCTCCCATAATACTAACTCTTGAATGATAAATAATACTTAAGAAAAATTAAAATTTTTTTTTTTTTTTTTATTTAAAAAAAAATATTTATGTAAATCTTTAAAAATACATCAAATTATGTTTTATAAATAAATAAATAAATTTTTGTTTAAGGTTTGGTTAACTAGTTATGATTTTTTTAAAATTTCATAGTTTAATAACTTCCATTTCCGGTTTCGGATTTTCATAAAAAACAATAGGCTTCTTCCCAATTAATAGGAGATTTTTTAGTACCAGAACGAACTCTCTTAGTTGAACCGTTCTTGAGTTATCGTGTATACACACACACTTATATACATATTAAGGTCGGGCAAGTAAAAATCATTAGGATTTAATTTTCAACATTTATTTCATCTCAATAAAAGAGGTGGCTATGAGCTATGACACACTGGAAATATATCTGTTTTGCTTATGGTTTATTTAAAAACCAATAAACCATTAATGGCGGGTTGCTAACGTAAGAGTTTTCTCTAACTCAAGCTAAAATCATTTGATTTTGTATGCTACAACATAAAAAAACAAATGATTTTAACCTGAGTTAGGAGTAATTCTTACTTTAGCAACCGGCCATAAGTGTCTTAATAACTTTTTTAATACCGGGTTGAGATCTATAGTTCTCTGATGATTTATGAATGAGAAATAGATTTTCTATGAGATATACTAAAAAATATATAAGATATTATTTAAAAAAGGTTAAATATCTCTTTAATTTGATGTTCAATTGTTTTTCTATCTTAATATTCTTATGCCCGATTGTATCTCAGAGGAACCACTAATAGAGAGAGCATCGCGCATTCATATTTATGTAAAATATCGTAACCAGAGAGATTTACAAAGAAAGATATATAAATATGTATATTTTGTCACAAACTAAAGTGGACATGCGCACGGAACCTGTTTTCAGTTGATAATTTAGGTCACCTACGGTAATAAACTTCATTGTGTCTTAGACGAACCAATAAGATCGGTTCCTCTGAGCTCTTTGCGCATGTCATCTTTAGTTTGAGACAGATGATATGTTGTCTAATCGGGCATTCGTTTTAGTAAAATAGTGGATATTTTCTAATTTAACCCCCTTCATATCTGTTATAATAATGAAGATAGCAATACCTAAACAGTACCCAAAAACAACCTGTATATAGATATGATAAATCGTCACTATAAATATCACTATGAAAAGTGTGTTTGTGATCTGGGTACTGTGACGTCATTTTTCCTAAAGTTCACGTGATTGGCTAATTGGGGACTCTTGAGGTCTCTTGATTGACAGGTATTTTTCAGATTTATTCTCGAAGAATTTACGAATATAATTATATATAGAAATGTGTAGGATTTCGTAGGCATAAACCAGAAACTATAGATACTCCTATATGATTCGACCGATATGAACAATATTTTACAAATTTATTCTCTAAGAAACTGCGAATAAAATAACATATAGAAATGTCTAGGGTTTCGTAGGTATAAGCAAGAAACTCTAGACACTCCTATATCCTATGATCGATATTAAAAATATTTTGCAGATTTATTTTCTAAGAATAAAATAACGGATAAAAATACGTACTGCGGATAAAATAACGTATAGAAATGTCTAAATAGATGTCTAATAGAAATGTTTAGGGTTTTATAGGCATAAACAAGAAATTCTAGGCACACCTATATCCTATGATCGATATGAAAAATATTTTGCAGATTTATATTCTAAGAATCTACAAACTTAATTATTTACAGAAAGGTCTAGGGTTTCATAGGCATAAACAAGAAACTCTAGACACTCCTATATTCTATGATCGATATGAAAAATATTTAGCAGATTTATTCTCTAAGAAACTGCGGATAAATTTACATATAGAAATGTTTAGAGTTTCAAAGGCAAAAAGAGCGACTCTAAACACGCCTATATCCTTTAACCAATATGAACAATATTTTGCAGGTTTATTCTCTAAGAATCTACAAATATAGTTACATATAAAAATATTTAGGATTTCGTAGGCATAAAAGAGAAACTCTAGACACGCCTATATCCTTTAACCGATATGAACAATATTTTGCGAATTTATTCTCTAAGAATCTACGAATATAATTATATATAGAAATATCTAGAATTTCGTATGCAAGAAAAAATATAACATTAGACACTCTGCTATTCTTAGACCGATATGAATATTTTGCAGATTTATTCTCTAAGAGTCTAGAAATATAATTAAATACATAAATGTCTAGGGTTTCGTAGGCATAAATTAACGTCTCAAAATATTTTTACTTTTAACAATATAAATGTAATTTACTGAGTAAAAATTAATCTTAAAAAGTTCATGAATAAATTCATCTAACTATATAATTAGCAAGTGTCTGTATGTAGTGTCGGTAACATTATGACGTCAATTTTTCGTAAGGTTCTCATGATTGGCTAACTGGGGACACCCTGTTTCTTGATTGGCTGACAGGTGACAGCCTCTCTCGTGATTGGCTAACTGGTGATATCCTGTCCCGTGATTCGATGACCGGCGATGAAATTAAGATACGTTAAAAAATAAAACCAAATACACTTACAAATAATTGAAATTTTTATATTATAAATCCGTCATTGTTGACGGGTAATAACCTAGTATATCTATATATAACTGTAAACAAGTCTTCTATGCTGAAAAGATTTTTGATTTTGAATAAAATTATTAAATTTAACTTTTGTTTAGCAATAAATCTAAACTAATTGGATCAAATTGATTTTCCATTCCAATCTAGTTAATTCAATAAACGTTATCAAATAATAAACGTTAATAAAATATTATTGTTATTATAATTTTGAGTGGTATATCGTCAGAATTGTTTTCGAGTACGGTACTGTGCGACACGTTTTGTAGTCAGCTTAATTATATGTGTATAGCGGAATAACATTAGTTAATTGATCGTTAAAATAATGCGAGGGTTGTTTATTGGGCGCAGGCGAACTAATGTTGCATGTTTAGATCCTCTACTAGAATCGTTCTTCGGATAAATTGGTAAATTATCGATAGCGACGATGTGGGTGCACTTCAATGACGCTTTTACATGAGGATTTTAGTTTTAGTGTTTCTCAAACTTCCGAAAATTAATTACTATTAAACAGAAGAAGAATAATTATAGAAGATGCTATTTTAAAAATAACCGAAGTATTCCAAAAATGACAAAAAGTATAAAATTCCTGCAGGAAAAGAATAAATCATAACAGCTATGTAGATTATGAATAAAACATACTGTAAACACAAAAAACTCATTCTTTAGATGTCAGAGCATATCAAAGGTAAAATCTTCAATACATATCTTCCAGTGAAGCACATATTCGTAAATTCCACAAGTTATAACACATTCATGAAGTCTAATAAAACAAAAATTAATGTGTATTGTGAATTTTCACACATTTCAGGGTTTTGTAGATATTTAATATATGTATGAAGCCAATAGAAGGCTGAATGTCCAGGAAAATATTTTTATCACCCGTTTGGTTTTAGAAACAACATGTCACGGTAGAACAAATACATAGGGTAGTTAACAAAATCAGTGAAAGCATTGAAGAGAAAAAGTTTTGTTTAGTTGCGTTTCTGGACATTGCACAAGCCTTCGATAAAGTCTGGCATCAAGGTTAATTATTTAAACTCAAGAAAATACTGCCACATGCTCTTTAATAATTTCTAAACTCTTACTTAAACAACAGATATTACCCAGTTATTATTATTATTATTATTATCATATAAGCAAGAATACAGCTGCCTCTAAACAATCAATTCAGGAGTCCCTCAGGGAAGTGTCCTAGGGCCAGTTCTTCATCGTATATATACTGCAGACATGATGAGCCAAACGTAGCTTCACATTGTCTACAATCCTCTTTAAATAATGTTGAAGTTGGCTAAAAAAATTGAGGAGAAAGGCCAATGAATCCAAGTCGGTGCATGTCATCTTCATCACTAGGATAGATACGTCCTCCCCTGTTAAGTTAAACAATACAAGCCAAAAGAAAACAGCTTCAACTAAAATTTATCCAACTGCAATGGCTAATAGGATGAAAATCAAAATTAACACTTAACAGCAAATTACTAATATATAAAGCTATACTTAAACTTAATCCAGTGTAAATGTCATACAAAGATTTCAATCGAAAATTCTTAGAACTATTATAAACACCCCGTGGTGTGTCAATTATCCATGAAGAATTATGTGTACAATTGGTGACGGAAAAAATAATCAAATTTGGTGAAAACTTTATAAAAAAATTAAATGTGCATCCCAATAACTTAGCGGTGCAATTCTTGGACAATAGTATAGAAATAAGAAGACTCATACGATATAAACTTATAGACCTACCATATAGATTTGCTAGTGTTTAAAATAAGTATTGTTGCGTAGAGTGTAGTCCGTAATAACTATTTGTTTATTGTATCTAATGAAACAGATTGCAAAGATACTTGGGGGATTATAAAAACAAATAATATTATAATAATAATAATAACAACAAAATCAGCAGTTTTTTGATAATCACTTTTATTCATTGCTGTTAAGGTTTTGAATACCGCGCCGAGCTGGGGTAGTTCAGTTAACTGCCACCGGACAAGGCAAGTGCTGCCGGACAACACTACTAACGTAGAGGCAGCATCATGTACTAACGAGTCCACGTGAATTGTTTTGTAGAATTTACATTAATCTGTATCTATATTATTCATCCACATATTTTCTCATTAAACTATTGCATAGTGTTGATCAATTTATTTGTTTAACCCTTTATCCACCATCCGTCGCAATAATTACTTTGATTACTAAGAGCTTTCATTTAATATTTTTAAACAAAATTTAAATAATTTGTGAAAATTTCGTTAAAAAACCGAGCGATTTTTCTTTCAATTTGCTTTGTATCTAAGTCCTTGTTAAATTAATAAGAAATATATTGGTAAATGGCATAATTTCTTTTCAAATTTTAAAAATGTATTTCTTAATATTAACAATGTGTTAATTTATAAGTGAGTATTTCTTTACCAACTAGTCGACATCCTAGTAAAATTAGCCACCATGAAATAGAAATAGACAGGCCATCTAGCTAGAAAAACGATAACAGATGTATAAATCATATTCTTAAATTGCCCGACTCCTGTTCTAAAATGTATATCTACGAATTGGCTACAAAAGCTCAAAATAGAGAAAATTTCAAATTTTTAAGGGAGGCTCTACTATAAATGATTTACTCCTCTTTGATGCCTTAAAAACTAAAAACTAAAATAATTCAAACCACATGTCTAATCATAACTTATAATAATGGGCGGAGCTTTCACGTATAAACGCTACACAACTTGCGTTACATAATGTATTGTAGTTCGAGGAAAAATCAATTCTCAGCAGCGAAAAGTTTGCTATTATATTTTTAATTTCAATAGAAGATGTACACTACCTTAGCCATAATTTAGCCATATTTAGGATGTATTTCGATTGATAAATATGAGAAAATATATGATTGCTTTGATAAATATTAACTCTATCATCATCATCATCAGCTATACTACAATTTTTAAATAGTGCTCGATCAATATCATTTAAGAATCGTACGAACCAAGAGTTTAGCAACGTCTATTAGGTTTCATGTTATTGTTTCATTTAGAATAACATTAGCATCTAAGACAAATTCACACACTGTAAATTCGCTAAAACACTAACAGTACACTTTTTTCGTAGCTATGCTTAAACAATGAACTAAGCTGACAGATAAACTACGCACTTGTAATTCTTTTACTAGGCTACCAGAGTGAATGAGAAAGAAACACAAACATCAGTACGTTCATTATAATATCAATCGGAGCCATGTAAAAGGGAAGAGAAAAGGGCAAGGAAATCTGAGTGCTTATATCTTCACTACCTCGGACGTTTCAGGGATGAGTCTTAGGAGGTGTATTGATTGTTAGGAGGGACGCAAAATTCAGGCTTTGCCCTCCGGACAGATTTTCCTTCGCACGGTCCTGTTATCAATCATAATACCTTGATCGAAATTCTTCTAAAAATTGTGATATACCAATCGAATTAGTCCACTGTTATATTTTTTTGGTTAAGGCTAACAACGGTCCATATCACTAAAATCAAAAAAAAAAAATAACTATTGTGCATTCTTAGAAAGTATATAATGCAACATATTATAATATGAATTTAGGTTATAATTTAAAATTACTTGGTTTAATTTATCACCTCTTCATCTCCATTTCCTTAATTTGATATAGTATGTATTGGCTTTTTTTACAAAAATTCTTATTAAATAAAACTTTTATGTATTATTTATGTAAAAATTAATTAAAGCAGTCATATAGTTCTATACATTTTTCAATTCAGTTTTATTTGTATAACAAAAGTTGACAAGAATGGCGATGGAGCCTCTGAAAAGGATCTCGTATTCAAATAAATATTTTTAAGGATTCCTGAGTAAACATCACGTAATAAAAATTTCTAACAAATCCACATCATACAAAAAGTGCAAAAGAAGTAGTACATATTTCTCGTTCAGACAATTTGCAACGGAAATACATCTGTAAGTCTTCTGAATTGAACCGAGTCGGCTGGGTTACAATACAGTATCACAGCAACCGTTGGCGTCCAATCACGACGCCCGCCTTCAACAAGTGGCTATCATTAGCTACACAACTGACTCAAATTACAGTCGGTACCGTGCGTTCAATAGCCACTGAATTTAATTTGCTGTTTGCATATACGGACCTACGCACTGTATCTCTCTATATGATGGCAATGTTGAATGTCTGATGAGAGGCTCTGTATGATGCAGTGGTGTACACAGGAATTCGTTACATCACGTGTTTCAATTATGTATAGAACAACTTTATGGGGAAAAAGCTTTTGAAATGGAAAGATTAATGAAAGATTACTAAAAAATTCACGTACTCAGTAAATGATTAATTTATTGTTTTTCCTGTGGTCTATTTGAACAAACACTTCATGATTATAATAGCAATTATTAATTAAGATAATACGAAAAACAAGCACTTGGTGTATAGTTTGAATCTTATCTGTAATATATTGAATCTACTTAAAATATAAAGATGCAAATAGTAGAAAATATACTTAACGGGAATCAAACCCGTCAACCTAAGAGTAGCCGACCGGTGTAGCGTAGTGGTAACACAAGTGCCATGCGTTGCTAAGGTCTTGGGTTGGAATCCTATTCAGTCATAGAATTTTCAAAAAATAGAACTGTCCTGGCTAATTACCGAACTCGCAAAGGCCATTAAAAATTTAAAAAAAGACTAAGAGTATCGCATTCTCGTCCCAACACCATTGGCCTCTGTAGCCATGTCACATGGTAAGCAGGCACGTGATCATGCTTCAGTATCCTAATGGTGTTGGGACCAGAATGTGATATTCTTAGATTGATGGGTTTTATTCCCGGTGAGGTAGTATATTGATATTTACTTTCTACTTTATACGCATTATCGCATTTTCGATTCAGATTTTCTAAATGATCTTTATATTAATAATATCATAATTTTGATGAAATATCCATAATGTTCTGTACATAGAAAAATACCAGGAAACAAACACGTACATCTTTGAATTAATTTGGAACGATAGAACTATTATACTCGTATAATACTCACATTACATTTGACACTACAGAGCTATAGAGCTATGGCTGCGTGGTAAGGCGGTTGCCTACGGAGCACAGGGACGCGGGTTCGAATTCCCTACCTCCTATGGATTATTATCTTTCGATATTGTGCAGTTATCTCTGGGGTTGATTCAGCTTCAAGTATTTAACACTTAAAATGACTACCTATTTAGGGATAATATAGGGATTAAATAAATTTAATTTAATAATAATAAGGGCCTTACGGGCGCGACAGGCTGTAAAGTGGAAATGATCACACATTTCTGCATTGAAAGAAGTTTACAAATTAGGTACTAGATGTAAATAATTTTTATCAAACCGTTCATTGATAAATTTAAAAGTCATTAAAGATTATTGAAAAAATTTCTATTGCATAAAGTGACGATTATTGACATCCATATTTATTATGTGGACGCCACTGATTTTCATTTGAATACCTATGTCTGGTTAGATACAGGCAGTTGAATTGGGAATGGAGTTCATACTTTACATGTTTCTCTCCACATTTTCATGTTAATTTTGCGGGAATTAGTTTTTAGGCTGACCATTTTTAATTAGTTATGTTATGTGGAGAAGAGAAAGGTAGTTTTTAAATAATAAAATAACTAACTCTGAAAAGAATAAAAGATATTTTATTTTCATTTCAGATTTATAATATAATAAATGCAATTAATACAAGGTCCGGCAAAAGAAAAACTCGGTTATTTTAATTTATATATATATTAGGTCCAAGGAATGATGCCGTCGAAATGATCTCCATTTTTACACATGCCTCGAAGCTGTCCGTGAAGCTCTGCATAACTCGCTGAATATTTGATGAATTTTTGATCGATGACCCGTAGATCCTGTAGATCAAAAGTTTTCGACTGACAAGAATATTTTCCTGCCGCTGGGTATTCGGCTATGTCGTCCAACATTGTAATATTGTAATGTTGTTTGAACTTTCGCTGTGTCACCACTACAGATTCGTTTGTTTTGAAAAACACCTCCACGGCAAACGCCCAAAGCCTACCCTTCCACTGCTCCATGGCTACTTAAATGGAAAGCGTAGTAGAGTAGACCTTCACCATTCTGACGACGTTTTAACCCTTCTAGTCGAAGTTTACTCATTACTGATATAAATACAAAGTAACGATACGCTTGTTACATCAACGCAGATTACACAATACATTTTTGTTTACATGTAATCGATATCATATAGTATTAATACTTTTTTCCGATACCGTAAACTATCGATACCTGTGATCGATATTTTCATTCCTATTCATATGAAAAACAAAATATTTACTACTAACAATATAAAAATTTGTTTTGTTCCATTGCACATAGGTCTTAATTCAGTTATTATTAGAGAACGGGCGTTTTAGCCCCTAAACTTGAATCAATACGTTTTCACAGACGTAGTATATTTTACATTTAATAAAACTTAAATATTTAAAATAAACAAAAATAAAAATTAATAACGGCAGTAATGAATACAGTTAATACGTTTGAATGGAAATAATCTATATCGTTAAGATTTTATCTTTATATAGGCCTATTCATTTAATAAAGTTTTCAAGTTTTACTTATAAACATAATATTAACATAGTATTTCTTTGGATGACACGATGCGCCACAATATACATCATAATTTTAAGAAATCAAATTACAACAAAATGGATAACACATATGCCGCTTTCTATGAGCTTGATATGTTTTCAGCATATTTCCTAAGAAGAGTAATTATGTCTTAATTTAAAATAGAAAGACACGATTAAAGTTTTAGTTAACTAAATTTTATTGGTCATTAAAAAAAATCTAATATCTAAAGCGCAATGTATGTTTGATTATGTGTGAGAATGCTAGGCTTCGTGTCATGTCGTAAGACTTCGTGAAATTAACCTGCTGTGCCAAATAGGTATTGGGCTTTAGACGTTACACGTACCAGTTGATGACAGATCGTACGCAGCCTGCGTCCTTTGTTAAAATCCTACATAAAACTACAGTCTGTTTCAAACGGTTAGGTGGAACTAAATGGGAATTTCGTTCTTTTAGGTTGTCACGAGAAGGGACCTTGCTTGGGTTATTTCATTTTTCACGTTGGAATAACACAATTTAAAATTTCAACAATGAAACCATGGAAACGAATGACATTAAATTATTTTTTTTACATATTTTAATAAAAAAATAAATAAATAAATGGGAAATTTGTATTAACACATTAAAGGCGGGGGATCTTGACGAAAGTAAGCTAGGTAACGCGGCGACCGCCCGCCTCGTTTTTCGTCCTAGAGCGGGCGATATTTTGTGTAATCATAAAAAAATTTAGACTTAAAAAAGTTTATTTAAACTTTTAAAACTACAAGAAATATTAAAAAAGAACTAAACACTAATTACAAAAAATGTTTTAAAGTACATATTATGCGAGGAATCTAGTATTTTTTATAAGTGTGATAATGTTGATAACACTCGCCACGGTGAAGAGGTGCGTTGCAAAACTCGCATTTGAAGCAAGTCAACTTTCTTTTTTTATGTGCTGCAGAAACTACGCAGTTTCGTTGGGCATATAGCTTTTTGCCTTTATTTTCTATCCGAATTAATTTGTGCTTTTTGATGTCTAGCGAAAGCCGTCCAGGCGGATCAATTTTATATCGTGGAGTCCGTGGTGCCGAGTTCGATGTACCAGGTTGTGGCTCTTCAATGTCCGCCTTTAAGGTACAGTCGAGATAAATCGTATTACTACGACTCCCGCCTTTAAGCTACAGTCGAGATAAATCGTAGTACTACGACTCCCGCCTTTAATGTGTTAAGAAAGACACAAAAAATCAAAATATAAAGAAAATGACATTTTAAAATGATATTAACCTTAACAAAAAAATGTTTATTGTAAGTATGATTTACAAAGCTTAAACAAAACGGCCGAAAAGCACGATTTAAACGATGAAAGTAACTAGACTGCAAAATCTAGTTCCGCCTAACAATTTGGAACAGACTTTATTTTGATAAATTAAACGCTCTTAAATTAAATAACTAAAATCGAAGGTAACGTATGTTGGCATTTAATCTTAATTTGCAGCAATCATTTATTTTTTTGAATAAAAATATTTTTGATAAATTAAACGCTCTTAAATTAAATAACTAAAATCAAGGGTAACGTATGTTGGTATTTAATCCATCATTGAAATAATTTGGATTTTTTGATTTTGCAGCAATCATTTTATTATTATTATTATTATTTTTTTTTTTTTTTTCGGAATAAAAATATTTTCGATAATTAAAACGTTTTTAAATTAAATAACTAAAATCGAAGGTAACGTATATTGGTATTTAATCCAACATTGAAAAAATTTTGAATTCTTTGATTTTGCAGCAATCATTTATTTTTCCGAATAAAAATATTTTTGATAAATTAAACGCTCTTAAATTAAATAACTAAATTGCAGGTAACGCATGTTGGTATTTAACCCATCATATTCCATAAAATAAGAGTTTTTAAACATTTTTAATGTAAATATCGTTCAATAAACTTTATTTTTCTCCCGAGCAACGCCGGGTATTTCTGCTAGTAATAAATAATAATTGGCTGCAGCATTAAACCGCTTATCTGTTTAACCGCTAAGCAAGGGCACAGACATGAGTTCAACTCCTGTTTATGTCAAATAATTTGTGTAAAAATATTTATACAAATTACAGGTTTTGCTTAGTCGTTCGCAACGCTTTTGCGCTAATGATGAATAAATAAAGGACACTGAAAGGACACATGTGTAATAAAATTTGTGAAAATATAGAGGACTGGTATCGCCGAGAGGTGCTCTACGCTTCTTTGGTACAATGATGATGATGATGTCTTAAATATAGTTATTATTAAAAAGTGGTCAATCTAGGTGTTAATAAGTTTAAGCTATTAAATTAAAAACAACAATTTATTTACAATTAAGTAAGATTATAGCTTATTTATTTATTTTTTTAATTTTGGGCTTGGCAGCTATTGGCCATTAACCAGTATCAATTTTATTATTTCAATTTTCTTCGTACAATGCATCCTTAAAACTACGAACACACACAAATATCTATGCCATACCCGGGATTGGAACCCAAGCCCCGTGGCCTAGCAGTAAGAGCGCCACCAACTTTGTCCGCTAGATCACAATGACTGGCCTAGTTATTATTAAAGTGCGGCCAATCTAAATGTAATATGTTTTAATTATATTAAATTAAAAAGAACAATGGGATTTTTCTAATTATGTAGGATTAAAACGTATTATGACAACTTAACCGCACTCTAGTATCATAGTGCGCCAATTTAGGTGTTTATTAGTTGAAATTATATTAAATTAGAAAAAAAAGACATTGTTCTTTCTAATTTAAAAGGTTTGTAACGTATTAACTCCTAGATTGGTCACTCTCTATGTAATGGGCTCTAAGCAAACCACTAACTGATATGGAATTTTTAGCACACCATACAGAGCTATAATGTAATTTTGTGGACTCGACGGAATTTTGACTACAGTGTCTTATGTGATTTCAATAAACAAATGTTACTAATCTTGGTTCTCGTGGATAGTTGTCTTCTGGGTACCCAGATGCTGAAGAAATTCTGGATGACACCAACAGAATATTTGCAATTGAAGAGCACACACAGACACTTTTATATGTGATAAAATCACTGGATATATTTATATTTTATAATATAATAATATATAATTTCTGCGAGAGTTTATATAGAGGTTTAGTACAACTGAACTGACTTGATACGCACGTAATATTGAAGTGAAAGAATACATCTTAATACAACGACGAACTAATCTCAACTCTATTATAGAAAATGGAACGTTTCTAAACATAACATAAATCAAAGTAACAAAGAGGGCTACTATACCGCCGTATTGATAGCTACGAGTCGAGATAGTAAAATACAACGCCTGCAGTTTACCTGAAACGAAAACAATGACTCTAAATAAAGATATTTTTAAATAAACTAACATTTAAAAAAAACAAAATTTAGTTTAAAAATTCAAAACGAGACACTCTGCTTATAATGAATGATCCTATTTAAATCATTATTAACCAATTTGAAGTAGATTACATATTAAGCTAAGTAAGCTAATTTTTCAAATATTTATCATGCATAGATTCACATGCATGGTTCGTTAGACCATTAAAACAAGTTCACGCAAGCGTATTAATGGTGTAGTGAGTACTCGCTTTTCATCTGGAAGTAGTTAGTAAGTTGAATGTGTAGAAGAGGCTTTAGCTCTCGTAATGAGCATACTTGTGTAGCATGTAAGGTACCTGTACCTTTGCCCTTCTCCCCTGAGCTACTCAAACTTAATGAGGTTAATTCGTGTTGCTCGCTCTTACGCCTCCAGTAAAATACGTCTTTAAACAAATCCGTTTGTTATGCCAGAGTATAAAGAACACTACAATACCGGCAGAAAACTCAAAAGGCTTTTGTTGATTAAGGATTTTAGTGTCTGTATTTAGAACAGATGAGGTATTTTCAAAGAAACGTTATTTTAGATCTTTTTATGTTGCGATTTAAATACATTTACCTTAATTAATTGAGAGTTTGATCGGTATTTTATAGTACCTTTTTGTTATAAATTAAGAAATTACTAAATAAAATTAAGAAGAGCCGTGGTAAAGAGGTAAGATGTTTATCTTCAAAGCATTTCAAGACGCCGTTCAATTCTTATAGAGTATGTGTGTTTCGGAATTTCAAAAAATTGTTCAGGAATCGACAATTCTGTAATAAAAACTTAAAAACCAACCATCTCTTTTACCGGAATAGTAGAACCAGTAAACATCACGCTGATTGTTTGAATTTTACATAGTGCCAGAAGTCTAAAAACGGAACTTATGTTTTCTATACTATGAGTCACTATTTGAAATTTAAAAAAATTAATGAAAATTCTGATGTTCCACACTTTCAGGTTTTCGCTGGTGTCTAGTAAATGGAGTTATTGAATTTATATAAATACTAGGTTATTACCCGTCAAAAATGACGGATTTATAATATATTGAGCCAAGCACGGGAGAGGGTGTCACCTGTCAGCCAATCAAGAGACAGGGTGTCCCCAGTTAGCCAATCATAAGAACCTTAGAAAAAATTGACGTCATAATGTTACCGACACTACATACAGACACTTGCTAATTATATAGTTAGAATATTTATTCATGAATTTCTAAGATGGGAAAACGCTTCATTTTTGCTCAGTACATTACATTTATATTGTTAAAACTACAAATAATTTGAGACGTTAATTTATGCCTACGAAACCCTAGACATTTATGTATGTAATTATATTCATAGATTCTTGGAGAATAAATCTGCAAAATATTGTTCATATCGGTCAAAGGATATAAGAGTATCTAAACTTTAGATACTAAAGTTTCTTTTTTATGCCTACGAAACCCTAAACATTTCTATATGTAATTTTATTCGCAGTTTCTTAGAGAATAAATTTGCAAAATATTTTTCATATCGATCATAGGATATAGGAGTGTCTAGAGTTTCTTATTTATGCGTACGAAACCCAAGACATTTCTGTAAATAATTATATTTGTAGATTGTTAGAATATAAATCTGCAAAATATTGTTCATATCAGTCAAAGAATGTGGGAGTGTCTAGAATTTCTTGTTTATGCCTATGAAATCCTAGACATATCTATACGTTATTTTATCCGCAGATTTTTAGCAATAAATCTGCAAAATATTTTTCATATCGTTCATAAGATATAGGACTATCTAGAGTTTCTTGTTTATGCTTACGAAACCCTAAATATTTCTATATGTTATTTTATCCGCAGATTCTTAGAAAATAAATCTGTAAAATATTTTTCTTATCGATTATAGGATATAGGAGTGTCTAGAGTTTCTTGTTTATGCCTACGAAACCCTAGACATTTCTATATGTTATTTTATTCGCAGTTTTCTTAGAGAATAAATTTGCAAAATATTATTCATATCGGTCAAATCATATAGTAGTATCTATAGTTTCTTGTTTATGCCTACGAAATCCTACATTAACAACGTTTGACTATATATATTTTTTTTATTTTACCAACAAGTGTATAGAAAATGCCTGCTTTTATAAATCACTAAAATCTGCAAAAATTGACCAATTTCAAAATATTTAAAAAAATATAATCTAAATAAACTGCGAAATAAAATATTCACGAAGTTATTGTATCCAAGTAATGCTTGTAAAATAATTACGTATGAAAAATAAAACAATTTCTTTACTTAAAAAAAAAAAATTCTAAAACATTGCGTATACGAACTATTAATGGGTTAATATCCCACAAAAATTTATGAAAAAATATTAAATATTTTAACAACACATTCGATAATTTTGTAGGATTTTTATGCTCACCCCTTTCAGTTATAGGTTGAGAGGCAATCATTATTTGGCGCATTTTTAAAAAAGGAATATAAATGGTGTATATGGTAAATATGTATGGTTATCAGATCAATTCTGTAAAAAGTTACTGTGTAATAACGTTACTGCAACATAAAATATTATAAAAAGTATAATGGCTTTCATTCATGATAGTAACTTGACCTTGCTCATAGTGACGAATTTAGTTACAATTATCATAGTAACAGAGTTACAGAATTGGTCTGTATATAAATATTTACCGTAGAGACAGATACATGAGTAGCAGTATAAGGGTTTCTTGATTAAACCTGCGACCCCTAAAAATAGACTGTAATGGGTGTATGAGTTTTACGATGATTGTGTATTATTTTTCGGAACACTCTATATATAATTTTCTGCACGGACATATTGAAAAATATGATATTTTAATTGAGAATAATTTGAATAAATGCTTCTCTATGAAGAGATAAATTTTATACAAAATTTTAACAATTTTGTTTTAAATTGAACGAACAAAAATTAGCATATAAATTTGGCTACCTATTTAAAATGCGTCAAAGTAGTATCATAGGTGAATTTAAAACATGTTTGTTTGACGGGATACTTAAAAATGCATAAAAACAAACAGGGAGTAATTATGTCGTGCCATTAACATCAATATTGAAATTAAACTCATTTCAATATTTGTATGACATTTTCTATCATGAATAATTTATGCATTAGCTACGCACATCCCATTTCAGTGCAAATTTTCAATATATTGATACAAAATGCGTTAAAACACCCACAGGTGATTACTATGTAAATTACTTGATTATTCTGCCAAAAACCAGACGAAAACATCGTCTATATTCATACTGCAACGAAATAATCTCAGGTTTGCTTTATACAAGACATTTATGTAAACAGCAATGTTCTCGACAAACTTTGAAGTTAGTGTACTGGCCCCGACTCGCTCCGGCTTGTACGTTGTTATTTACTTTTTTATTACTTGGCTAGCCAGTTGTCAACATTTTGCCAGATGCAGTCTAGCGAATCATCAGCCAGACAATGTTTGCGAAGAATTAGCGAAATGCTTATTGATTTAATGTTTGTTAAATGTTTATTGATTTAATTACGGAACTTTGCTAAATGTGACACTTAAAATAGTTAGGCTTGAGTTTGATATATCACTAAAGGACATAAGTGAAAATGACGCTGGTCCAGAGACCACTGCTTTGCGATGACTGATCTAAAATATAAATTGACCTAAAATTATTATTATAGAGTTTACTGGCATTTTTTCCTTACATCATATGTTGCGAAAACCTTCACTAATCTCAGATGCGTAAGTATCGAAAGGACCAGTGGATATACTGGACTCATGGTTAGGAGGGGCACATCTGCTGTTCTCTGTAAAATAGGGTGGACAAAATGGTATTTCTCTGCAGCGACCGTCCGCGTCATATTTTTGTGGCCCCTGAAGCGTTAGTAAAGAAAACTTGAGCTTATTTAGAATAAAAATATATTTAAAAATGTAAAAATACACTCTTTTCTCTTTATTATTTATAAAATTTACGAAATGCAACATGAGTTTGACCCCCTGCTGTTGGATGTTTATATCAAAAATTAAAAGAGACGATAATTTCAATATTTGTTGATAAAAAAAAAAAAAAAAAAGTGTTAATCCATGCATCAAAAACGCCCCCTTTTTTCATTTTGAGGTATCAATAGAGATTGATATCCCTCAAAATTTTACAAACTTTTTTCTTCGATAAATACATATTTTTCGAAGGATATATTTTTGAAGTCTCAGTATTTTTCGTAGGGTATTTTTCGTGATCGTTCATAGCTTCTAAACGATAAGTCAAAATTGCGTGTTATGTATTTTGATTGATAAGTAATTTATTCATTTTTAAAAGTCTTCTAAGAAATTTATTTCTCATAAATCAGGTTTAAGAGCTACAGTCGTTTAAGTGAAGAAAGTCAGACATGCTCAACGTACCCCATAGGTGAGGTAAGTTGAGCAAGGGTATGGGGTTAATTGAGCAATTAGAAAATCAACAATTTTATTGGGCTTCAACACGGTGGACACTCCTGTTACATCCATATTCCATATTTGCGACGCACTGAATCGATATTTATCCATTACTTCAGCTAATTTATCAAAAAAGACTTTGACGTTTTGAGCATTAAATGATGTTGCCCTGCCAAGGCTTCTGGATTCTGGCTTTCGAATAGATAACTCGGGATTCCGTTTTAAAAACATAGTAAGCCACTCTTTACCGGCCATCTGATTTATAGTCCAGGTGGCTAAAATTTTAATGCCGAATTAACAGCACACTCGTAAGCAAGGCGACGAACGTCTTTCAGGGAATATCCATAGAAGATTGATACCATTTGTGACAAGTATTTTTTTAAAGAATCCTCTTGTATTGAAGAAAATACTTGTCTTGGTGCAGCATAACCCATTGATGAAACACCACTTTCAGACTCTAATTTCTTTATAAATCTTGTTAAGGTCATTCGTTTGACACCGAATTCCTTGGCGGAGGCATTTACACTTTTGCCTTCATTTTTGACAGCCTTTGTTGCATCATTTAACAGTTGACTAGAAAAAGAACCTCGTATAGTCTTTCTTTTGTATGTACGCATCCTAAAATAATTTTTAAAAAAACACACATATAGTTTTTGTTTTAAATACGTTAGTTGAGCAACTATTGCCCAACTAGCCCCAACCCAAATATTTGAAACAAAAGTGAGGTTATGAAAAAACTGTTTGAATAAGAACCAAATCCTTTCTATATATTATAAATATAAGAGATTTATGAAAGTTTAACACTTATGTGATCCAAAACGGATGATTTTTAACGGGTGCAGAAGATATATTAACCGAAACTATTTTTTTACTTTTTCGTCGCAAAACAAACAAAGCATGCGTGTACGTCACTCGGTCGAAAAGTCGTCACTGGAGGTCGTGTGGTGTGTTAGCCCCCCGCCACAGCTTCTTTCCGCCTTTTGATGAATTAGCATGCGGTGTGTAGTTTACGAGATATTTCGATTGCCCAACTTACCCCTATACTCAACTAGCCCCGCTCTACCCTACATGTGTTTAATTCTATTGGCCACAATTTCTACCGGACGGACAGATTCATATGACGGAATAAAGAATCATAATAAAATATAGCTTATATATTGTAAAATGCTTAAGTTATTTTTCTGTACGATTATTTTAAATTTGTTAAATTTTAATTTTAATGGAGCTTAAGGAGGGGGGCTCATGTCCCCAGTGCCCCCCTACCCGAATATGCTACTGGAAAAGATAAAGAACTGTGGGAGCAACGGTCTTTAATTTTGTATTAGTCTTTATATGGTGTATATACTTATGCGCACCCATTAAGAAATGAATATATTTAACGTTAAATGTACGTAGTCAGGTTAATTTACACATTTACCGGTAAATGTACACATCTACCGCTTTGGGTAATAAATGTTAAATCAAAAACGTTAGTAATTTGTAAATCAGAATGCAAAATATCTCGTAACAGGGCGTTCTTTATGTTGCGCGTAGAGAGAACACTTTAATAGGCAGTGATAGATACATAGAAAAGTTAATGAAACATATATCAGTTCACATGTTAACAGTTATATCTATTTATTAGGTCTACAAACTTAAATACCACCCATCACAGTCGAATATAAAAACTGTAGAAACGCGTACAAACGCGAACAAACGTATACAAAAAATCCAATTGGCGATCATTTTGCCTACTTATTCATTGCCCAGAGTTCCCCCAACCCGCGCTCCTGTCTCTATTTCCAAACCCATGCTGCTTCAAGTAATACGTAATAATAGATAGACTTTCTCCCCCCAAATAGAATCATTTAAAATGTATGTGTTTATGTACTTGACTGTAGGTGTATCTACGAAAGAATGCAATTACTCAAAGTTTAGAATCCTTATTACTAATTTCACCTGCAGTATTCACACCCTGTCAGGACATTTATGACGAACTGTACGTTGGAAAATATATACATTTACCTAGAATCGTTGGTCAAAGTGTATACGTACACCTACGACAGCTGCAAAAGGAATCACGCGCCTGCCCTTTACATACTCCGTTACATGTATATACATATACACTATCTATATATATATGCTCATTTATCCTAGTTTATTTTACATCCTTATTCATCTTCATCTAGAAACTTTTTGACTAACCTGCAAGTGTTCAGAATAATAGTTTTGGAATTTTATATAAAAATTTTAAAAAAATCGATTCCTTCTGATAGTATTAAAAACGTTCGAAACAAAATAAAATAAAGAGCAAAAAATAATAGGTTTAAACTACTTTTATCTACCTGATATCACTAGCATATTCTCTGCTGAAGCTTTCTGAGTTCTTAAAGCAGCAGAATTATAAAAAACAACACTGAAACCAAGGAACACATATATCATACACTGTGACTCTCTCAGTGTAACCCAGTCCGTCCAACAAGAACGTATCGCCAATCCTGTCGCTGCAAGAATCAAGGAAATGATGCATGTAGCCATTCACGAGGGCAAGAAACTTATTTTTATGCGAATAGCTTCAGATATAGGTATCTAATGAAAAGTGTAAGCTGACCATCTATAAAGTTATGACTTGAATAGCTACATCCAAAGAAAACTCGAAGAACAGTAGAAAATAGCATGGCAAAATACTCAAAACAACCACTTGAACAAAATAAAAGACAGTGTAGGTAAATGAGTCTCCCGTACAAATAGAAGAGGGCAAGTTATTCTAACAAAGCTGATGACTTGGGCTCACCATGTACACTCACATGCATCTGTTCCAAAGAACTGACCCGCCACAATGCAGTAAATGAAACACTCGCCTAACCGTGGAACACATCCTTTTTGGACCGCCAAGAGTACCAAATACAGAGAGCAAATAACTGCCTACCAGCAATTCTAAAAGATCTGGGGTCCAATTCTTGAACTCATGGCTAACTTTTCGTGTACGACCAAATTCGAATAATCACTTTCGTATGAGAACGCTCTAATGTGTGAAGTGGTATTCTCGAATGGTATTCGAGAATGGCAAATTCGAACGGCAAATGTAAATTTAGTATACACCACGACCTTACAACCAATAGCAAAGTTTCACATGATGTATTTAAAAAGAGAGTAATGATATAAATGTAAAGAGGAAAATATTTTTTTTTTAAACCCTTATTACCTTACAGCCAAATAATTAATAGGGGATAGGCATGATTTTATTTTAATTTTTTATTATATTCCTCTTGTTGCATATAAACATAAAAAACAGTTTTGCATTTTTTAATTTTTATTTTGAAGGCTTAATAAAATCATAAATATAGGTAGCGCGCGTAAACGACGTGTGACGTCATACCCCTTCTAAGTGACGCAGTACACTACTAGCCTACCCAGTGTACTGCGTATAGCCTACCCGGTGTACAGCGTGCAGCCTACATAGTCTGTTGTGACCTTATTTGCATGTATAACTTTTATAGGTTATGTAAAGTTAGAGTGATTGTAATTAAAATAAAGTTTAATTCTATAAAAAATAAAAACAATTTATACATGTTTACTGTTCGCGCTTCTGCGAAACCTATTTCTAGTGGGGGGTTTTTTAGCTTTAATATATTTTTTATATATACGCTCGAACAGGCTTGCTCCGACAGCAGCTTGTATCAGTATAGTTAGTGTGACAACTCTGGCTATTGCAGCCTTGTGTACCGTAAACCCCGTTTTTCGGTCTCTACAAAAGACGACCCCGTCTTCTATTATTTCGTGTGTGGACTTAATTGTGTTTGTGTATCAACGCGGCTGTGTGTCCCATCTCTTCTCTCTCCAGATCGGACCCACTACTTCAGTTCAAAGGGCCCTTTGATTCGACCACGCTTCAGTCCGAGGTAAGTCCAATTAACCGTTATTTCTCCAATCCTATCTTCCATATTCTACAATCGCGTGGATTTGCGCATGATACAGTCCAACCGCTTATTTTTAGTGCCCCTCAGAGCAGGGTTCTGGCCAGTGTCCCCATCCGGGAACACCACCAGATCACGCACTTAACATTTTGGTCCTTCGAGAGCCGGAAGTTATTGTGCGTAGCGTCGCGACGGTAGAATCTTTAGAATCGTTAAAATTGCATTTTCTCGCGGTTTTTTCACTTATAAATTCATTCCTTTGTTAAAATTTGCTATTTTATTTCGTGGTTTTTGCAAGTTCGTTATTTTGTTAATCCTTCGCACTTGTATGTCAGTTAACATACGGGTATTGTTTCGTTTTGTCTTTGCGATAACCTTCCTTCGAGGTCACCTGTTGTGATTTCTTCTGTCAAAATCAGCTGTTAGTTTATTCAGGTCCGTATTTAGAAATTTTCCTTTTTCGCAATGGATACTTCGACATTAATGTTAGCACGCGATGCGATCAGGCGATCTATTAAATCCATGCTAAAAATCGCTAGAACCGCGAAAAAGGATATAAGCCATCATGAATCTTTGAAAACTAGGTTTCAAGACCTAGAGAGCCTTACGTCTGAATTTAAAACCCTGCAACTTCAGATAGAAGCTGAAATTCAGAAGCTCAAAAAATCTGATGACTTAGAAGCTCAATTCCAAATCCGGGAGCAGAATGAAGATTACGTATACGAGATAAAGGGTATTTTTCGCAGTTTGTTTCCTAGTGAAGATGCTACTTCACCCCCTTTGTCTCACCCTAAACTTTCTGACGTTCGTATGCCTAAGCTAGCCATCCCTCAGTTTTCGGGTGATTATACGTCATGGTGCAGTTTCGCGGATCTCTTTCGCAGTCTAGTCCATGATAATGACCAGCTCACCCCCGTTACTAAATTCTACTATCTGAAACTTAACGTGAGCGGTGAAGCCCTTAACGTAATCAAAAGTCTAACAGTCACTGCTGAAAATTATCCTGTCGCCTGGGCGCTCTTGGAGGAGAAATATGAGCACAAACGCCTCATAGCAACGCAACATCTGGAAAAACTTCTTTCATTACCCAATATTTCCACTCAATCACCGACGGCACTCAGAACCTTTCTGAATGAAGTTTGGGTGAATGTTGAAGCGCTGAGGGCATTAAAGTTACCCGTATCTACATGGGACTTTATTCTGTCCGTCATTCTCCTCAAAAAACTAGATGCTAAATCGCGTGAGGCTTATGAACTCTCGCTTGATGAGTGCAACCCCTTTCCGAAACTTACAAATCTCTTAGATTTTCTAGGAAAGAAATTGCGCTCAAAGGAGTCGTGTTCACCATCGGACAGCGTGACCAGCACGACTTCCAACCCCATTGTCACACCACGTCGTAAACATTCGGCGTCAGTGTCATTTGTGTCCAGCAAATACACTCCCCCTAACTGTGTTATCTGTCAGACACCTCATTTTGCTTATCAATGTCCAGTCTTTAAAAGTAAATCTCCTCGCGAACGGTTTACTATTGCTAAAGACAATCACTTGTGCATGAATTGTCTGAGCTCTTCTCACCAATTTAATTCATGTCCCTCGGTACGCTCTTGTTCCATCTGCAACAAGCGTCACCATTCGCTCTTACATTTTAACGGTAGCAGTCCTGCTACCAGCAGTTTGACTACGCCCACGCAGCGCCCAGAATGCGACCATTCGGAGTCCGGCCCTGGGTCTGCTGGTATTTCTACCCTTGTTAATTCGAGTTCGCAACCAAACTTTGTGTTGCTAGCTACAGCTCTTATTAAGATCACCGACGTACATGGCCGACCGCATGCTTTAAGGGCCTTATTAGACTGCGCTAGCCAGTCTAGCTACATAACTGAACCATGCGTTCAGCGGCTTAGATTAAAGCGTCGTCGCCTGCACGTCCCTATACATGGACTTGGAGGAATTAGCGTGCCCAACGCTCGTGGCATCGCTACCTGTACTATTTCCCCTCTCAGTAAAACTACCCCTTCATTTGTCACTTCAGCTGTTGTGGTTCCATGCATAACTGGAGTCATGCCCAACCGGGCACTGCCACACAGTTCTACCTTCTCGCATCTCACTGCGTTGAAGCTCGCTGATCCGCATTATAATTCGCCCTCACGCATTGATATGCTTATCGGTGCGGATCTCTTCCCTCACATCTTGCAAGGCGGGCGGCTACCCAGTATTCTAGGGTCACCCGCAGCCTTAGAAACAGTATTCGGTTGGGTTCTGATGGGAGAATTATCTGCACCTCAGATAAACCCAATCAATACTTTTCATCTCGCTACTGACTCGTCTAATGAATCTACTTCATTAGACACTGCCCTCAAACGATTTTGGGAAATCGAAGAGGTCGCATCTCCAGCACCTGTTCTCAGTTCTGAGGATAGACGCTGCGAGACTATATTTCGGGACACTGTGCGTCGCGACGCCACTGGTCGCTACAGTGTCGCCCTACCATTTCGAGCCTACCCACCTACCTTAGGTAACTCTAGCGCTCAAACGCTGCGCTGTTATTCCGCATTACAGCGGAGGCTTACAAAAAACCCTCAGTTAAAAACTGATTATCTTGCCTTTATGCAAGACTACATCGACACAGGCCATATGAGCCAACTCGCTAGGCCAAATATGGAAGAAAATAGTTATTTCATTCCACATCACTGTGTACTTAAACCAGACAGTACGACTACAAAACTCCGTGTCGTTTTTAATGCCTCCATGAAAACCTCTTCGGAGATGTCATTAAACGACGTCCTGTTGACAGGCCCTCCACTGCAACAGGATCTCTCAGCTATTCTGATACGGTTTCGGTTTTATAAATATGTTCTGACAGCTGACGTCCGTCAAATGTACAGACAAATCCTTGTTCATCCTGAACACAGACCATTTCAAAGGATCTTATGGAATTCTGATTCTTTGCAACCCCCACATGTGTATGAGTTAAATACTGTCACTTATGGCATGAGCTGCGCGCCGTATCTTGCTCTACGCACCCTCCAGCAACTAGCTCACGATGAACAGCATAAGTACCCTTCTGCAGCCCAAGTTATTTCCACATGTACCTACGTGGACGATATTATAACTGGAAGTGACACCCTCGACGGTGCCATTCAGTTGCAGCAGGACTTATCCGCGTTATTCGCGAGCGGAGGATTTGAATTAAGAAAATGGAGCACCAATAATCCGCGAACTTTGATCCACGTCCCTCCTACGTTTAAACAGGTCGTGGATACTCCTCTTCAGCTAGACCGTGACCTCTCTATTAAGATACTTGGCCTACGCTGGAACCCTCTTCTGGATCAGTTCTCTTATGAGACAGAATCCCTTGACCCCGTTTGTACCAAGCGGAAGATTTTATCCGAGATAGCTAAGATCTTTGATCCGCTGGGGTGGCTGGCCCCCGTGACTATGTTTGCTAAACGTATCATCCAATTGTTATGGACTCTTTCTGTTGATTGGGATCACGAGCCCCCTCCAGACATAATCAGTCGTTGGAAGCAATTCCAGACTGAGCTCAGCGCTCTCTCCGCGATTAGCATCCCGCGATATATCGCGGTGGGAGAGTATTTAGATCTAGTCGGATTTTGCGACGCGTCCGAGGCTGGCTATGCAGCCGTTATATACAGTCGGTCCTCTTCGCTCCACTCATCCTCCCAGATTACCTTATTGTGTTCTAAATCACGCGTTTCCCCTCTCAAACGAATATCGCTCCCGCGACTTGAACTTTGCGCTGCTGTACTCTTGGCACGCTTATTTAAGTCACTGTTAGACATGTTGTCCGTTTCTTTTCGTGACATCTACGCATGGTCTGACTCAACTGTTGCTCTTACTTGGATCGGGTCTTCCCCACACAGGTGGAAAACCTTTGTTAGCAACAGAGTAACGGAAATACAATCCGTTCTCTCTCCAAATCTCTGGCGGCACGTGCGTTCCGCTGATAATCCAGCTGATTGTGCCTCACGCGGAGTGCTTCCCCGCGAGTTGGTCAATTTTGAGCTCTGGTGGCATGGACCTAGCTGGCTCATGCTCCCAGTTACAGAGTGGCCTTCTCCACAATGCTTTAATAACTCTGTCGCGGTGGAGGAAATTAAGTCTGAGAAAACAACCCTTAATTTTCTCAGCACTAATCCACCGTCACTAGAGCTACTTGACAGATATTCCTCACTGTCGAAGCTACTCCGTATCACCGCGTACTGCCGTCGCTTCTTCACTCGAACTCGTACTGGCAGTTCCCCCGCATCCACCTGTCTCACCACCAATGAGATTGATACTGCTCTTACTACTTGGATAAGGACAGTTCAATCAGTGGTATTTTGTGCTGAATTATTAGCGGTGCGAAATAATCGCCCCTGTCCCAGATATTTACAAAAATTGAATCCATTTGTAGATAAAGATGGAATTCTCCGTGTCGGAGGCCGTCTTCGCCATGCGTCTATTGACTTCGAGCAAAAGTATCCTATTCTTTTGCCTCGCCGCAACCGTCTTACTAGTTTAATTATCAACCAGTATCACCAGCGGTATCTTCACCCCGGCCCACAAGCGTTACAGGCTATTTTAGGTCGCAGATACTGGATCATATCCGCTCGTAACGTTATACGACATGAACTTAGCAAGTGTCACCAGTGTTTTCGAGCTAACCCTATAGCTCACACCCCTTTCATGGGTGACTTACCCTTTACACGAGTCACCCGGATCAAACCCTTTCAAACTGTAGGCGTTGACTACGGTGGACCGTTCACCGTATCGTTTTCACGCGCTCGCCGAATTCGCACCCATAAGGCGTATTTATGTCTCTTTGTTTGTTTTGCTACTAAAGCTGTTCACTTAGAGATCGCCTCTGACTTATCCGCGGACGTATTTCTTGCAGCCTTTCGACGCTTTTTTGCGCGTCGAGGCCGCTGCAGTCACATTTATAGTGATTGCGGCACCAACTTTGTAGGCGCTAAGCGCAAACTCTCTGAATTGTATTGCCTGACTCAAGCTCAGGAATACAATAACCATTTAGCCACTGCACTGCTACTGACGGTGTTCAGTGGCACTTTAACCCGCCTTCTGCTCCCCATTTTGGGGGCCTCTGGGAGGCAGGCATCAAATCGGTGAAGAAACACCTATCTCGAATTGTAGGCGACCGGATCCTCACTTATGAGGAACTGTATACTGTTGTTGTTGAGATTGAAGCCGTTCTTAATTCTCGGCCCCTATGCCCGATAAGCTCCGATCCCAACGATTTATGCGCGCTCACTCCTGGTCACTTCTTGATACAGGAACCTCTGGTCGGTCTGCCCGATCCTGATGTCACCCCCATTAACCCTAACACTCTCTCGCGATGGCAACTCGTGCAACAAATTCAGCAACATTTTTGGAACCGCTGGCATCACGAGTATCTAAATACGCTGCAACAGCGGAGTAAATGGCTGTCTAATACCTCTCCGATCTCTGTTGATCAGCTGGTCATTATTAAGGACGAACTGTCACCGCCATTACGGTGGAAACTTGGCCGTGTCGTCGCCGCTACCCCTGGTCCTGATGGGATTATTCGAGTAGCAACCATTCGCACTCCCACGGGCACCTTTCTTCGACCCGTGGTGAAACTATGTCCGTTGCCTAACGGACATACACCCCCTTAACTTTCCTTTCGTTTTCTTCCCTCGTTGAAAGATTTGTATCTTTCGGCGGGCGGAATGTTCGCGCTTCTGCGAAACCTATTTCTAGTGGGGGGTTTTTTAGCTTTAATATATTTTTTATATATACGCTCGAACAGGCTTGCTCCGACAGCAGCTTGTATCAGTATAGTTAGTGTGACAACTCTGGCTATTGCAGCCTTGTGTACCGTAAACCCCGTTTTTCGGTCTCTACAAAAGACGACCCCGTCTTCTATTATTTCGTGTGTGGACTTAATTGTGTTTGTGTATCAACGCGGCTGTGTGTCCCATCTCTTCTCTCTCCAGATCGGACCCACTACTTCAGTTCAAAGGGCCCTTTGATTCGACCACGCTTCAGTCCGAGGTAAGTCCAATTAACCGTTATTTCTCCAATCCTATCTTCCATATTCTACAATCGCGTGGATTTGCGCATGATACAGTCCAACCGCTTATTTTTAGTGCCCCTCAGAGCAGGGTTCTGGCCAGTGTCCCCATCCGGGAACACCACCAGATCACGCACTTAACATACGGTTGTGTACCTTTTTCGCGGTTCTAGCGATTTTTCGCAATGGATACTTCGACATTAATGTTAGCACGCGATGCGATCAGGCGATCTATTAAATCCATGCTTAAAATCGCTAGAACCGCGAAAAAGGATATAAGCCATCATGAATCTTTGAAAACTAGGTTTCAAGACCTAGAGAGCCTTACGTCTGAATTTAAAACCCTGCAACTTCAGATAGAAGCTGAAATTCAGAAGCTCAAAAAATCTGATGACTTAGAAGCTCAATTCCAAATCCGGGAGCAGAATGAAGATTACGTATACGAGATAAAGGGTATTTTTCGCAGTTTGTTTCCTAGTGAAGATGCTACTTCACCCCCTTTGTCTCACCCTAAACTTTCTGACGTTCGTATGCCTAAGCTAGCCATCCCTCAGTTTTCGGGTGATTATACGTCATGGTGCAGTTTCGCGGATCTCTTTCGCAGTCTAGTCCATGATAATGACCAGCTCACCCCCGTTACTAAATTCTACTATCTGAAACTTAACGTGAGCGGTGAAGCCCTTAACGTAATCAAAAGTCTAACAGTCACTGCTGAAAATTATCCTGTCGCCTGGGCGCTCTTGGAGGAGAAATATGAGCACAAACGCCTCATAGCAACGCAACATCTGGAAAAACTTCTTTCATTACCCAATATTTCCACCCAATCACCGACGGCACTCAGAACCTTTCTGAATGAAGTTTGGGTGAATGTTGAAGCGCTGAGGGCATTAAAGTTACCCGTATCTACATGGGACTTTATTCTGTCCGTCATTCTCCTCAAAAAACTAGATGCTAAATCGCGTTAGGCTTATGAACTCTCGCTTGATGAGTGCAACCCCTTTCCGAAACTTACAAATCTCTTAGATTTTCTAGGAAAGAAATTGCGCTCAAAGGAGTCGTGTTCACCATCGGACAGCGTGACCAGCACGACTTCCAACCCCATTGTCACACCACGTCGTAAACATTCGGCGTCAGTGTCATTTGTGTCCAGCAAATACACCCCCCCTAACTGTGTTATCTGTCAGACACCTCATTTTGCTTATCAATGTCCAGTCTTTAAAAGTAAATCTCCTCGCGAACGGTTTACTATTGCTAAAGACAATCACTTGTGCATGAATTGTCTGAGCTCTTCTCACCAATTTAATTCATGTCCCTCGGTACGCTCTTGTACCATCTGCAACAAGCGTCACCATTCGCTCTTACATTTTAACGGTAGCAGTCCTGCTACCAGCAGTTTGACTACGCCCACGCAGCGCCCAGAATGCGACCATTCGGAGTCCGGCCCTGGGTCTGCTGGTATTTCTACCCTTGTTAATTCGAGTTCGCAACCAAACTTTGTGTTGCTAGCTACAGCTCTTATTAACATCACCGACGTACATGGCCGACCGCATGCTTTAAGGGCCTTGTTAGACTGCGCTAGCCAGTCTAGCTACATAACTGAACCATGCGTTCAGCGGCTTAGATTAAAGCGTCGTCGCCTGCACGTCCCTATACATGGACTTGGAGGAATTAGCGTGCCCAACGCTCGTGGCATCGCTACCTGTACTATTTCCCCTCTCGGTAAAACTACCCCTTCATTTGTCACTTCAGCTGTTGTGGTTCCATGCATAACTGGAGTCATGCCCAACCGGGCACTGCCACACAGTTCTACCTTCTCGCATCTCACTGCGTTGAAGCTCGCTGATCCGCATTATAATTCGCCCTCACGCATTGATATGCTTATCGGTGCGGATCTCTTCCCTCACATCTTGCAAGGCGGGCGGCTGCCCAGTATTCTAGGGTCACCCGCAGCCTTAGAAACAGTATTCGGTTGGGTTCTGATGGGAGAATTATCTGCACCTCAGATAAACCCAATAAATATTTTTCATCTTGCTACTGACTCGTCTAATGAATCTACTTCATTAGACACTGCCCTCAAACGATTTTGGGAAATCGAAGAGGTCGCATCTCCAGCACCTGTTCTCAGTTCTGAGGATAGACGCTGCGAGACTATATTTCGGGACACTGTGCGTCGCGACGCCACTGGTCGCTACAGTGTCGCCCTACCATTTCGAGCCTACCCACCTACCTTAGGTAACTCTAGCGCTCAAACGCTGCGCTGTTATTCCGCATTACAGCGGAGGCTTACAAAAAACCCTCAGTTAAAAACTGATTATCTTGCCTTTATGCAAGACTACATCGACACAGGCCATATGAGCCAACTCGCTATGCCAAATACGGAAGAAAATAGCTATTTCATCCCACATCACTGTGTACTGAAACCAGACAGTACGACTACAAAACTCCGTGTCGTTTTTAATGCCTCCATGAAAACCTCTTCGGAGATGTCATTAAACGACGTCCTGTTGACAGGCCCTCCGCTGCAACAGGATCTCTCAGCTATTCTGATACGGTTTCGGTTTTATAAATATGTTCTGACAGCTGACGTCCGTCAAATGTACAGACAAATCCTTGTTCATCCTGAACACAGACCATTTCAACGGATCTTATGGAATTCTGATTCTTTGCAACCCCCACATGTGTATGAGTTAAATACTGTCACTTATGGCATGAGCTGCGCGCCGTATCTTGCTCTACGCACCCTCCAGCAACTAGCTCACGATGAACAGCATAAGTACCCTTCTGCAGCCCAAGTTATTTCCACATGTACCTACGTGGACGATATTATAACTGGAAGTGACACCCTCGACGGTGCCATTCAGTTGCAACAGGACTTATCCGCGTTATTCGCGAGCGGAGGATTTGAATTAAGAAAATGGAGCACCAATAATCCGCGAACTTTGATCCACGTCCCTCCTACGTTTAAACAGGTCGTGGATACTCCTCTTCAGCTAGACCGTGACCTCTCTATTAAGATACTTGGCCTACGCTGGAACCCTCTTCTGGATCAGTTCTCTTATGAGACAGAATCCCTTGACCCCGTTTGTACCAAGCGGAAGATTTTATCCGAGATAGCTAAGATCTTTGATCCGCTGGGGTGGCTGGCCCCCGTGACTATGTTTGCTAAACGTATCATCCAATTGTTATGGACTCTTTCTGTTGATTGGGATCACGAGCCCCCTCCAGATATAATCAGTCGTTGGAAGCAATTCCAGACTGAGCTCAGCGCTCTCTCCGCGATTAGCATCCCGCGATATATCGCGGTGGGAGAGTATTTAGATCTAGTCGGATTTTGCGACGCGTCCGAGGCTGGCTATGCAGCCGTTATATACAGTCGGTCCTCTTCGCTCCACTCATCCTCCCAGATTACCTTATTGTGTTCTAAAACACGCGTTTCCCCCCTCAAACGAATATCGCTCCCGCGACTTGAACTTTGCGCTGCTGTACTCTTGGCACGCTTATTTAAGTCACTGTTAGACATGTTGTCTGTTTCTTTTCGTGACATCTACGCATGGTCTGACACAACTGTTGCTCTTACTTGGATCGGGTCTTCCCCACACAGGTGGAAAACCTTTGTTAGCCACAGAGTAACGGAAATACAATCCGTTCTCTCTCCAAATCTCTGGCGGCACGTGCGTTCCGCTGATAATCCAGCTGATTGTGCCTCACGCGGAGTGCTTCCCCGCGAGTTGGTCAATTTTGAGCTCTGGTGGCATGGACCTAGCTGGCTCATGCTCCCAGTTACAGAGTGGCCTTCTCCACAATGCTTTAATAACTCTGTCGCGGTGGAGGAAATTAAGTCTGAGAAAACAACCCTTAATTTTCTCAGCACTAATCCACCGTCACTAGAGCTACTTGACAGATATTCCTCACTGTCGAAGCTACTCCGTATTACCGCGTACTGCCGTCGCTTCTTCACTCGAACTCGTACTGGCAGTTCCCCCGCATCCACCTGTCTCACCACCAATGAGATTGATACTGCTCTTACTACTTGGATAAGGACAGTTCAATCAGTGGTATTTTGTGCTGAATTATTAGCGGTGCGAAATAATCGCCCCTGTCCCAGATATTTACAAAAATTGAATCCATTTGTAGATAAAGATGGAATTCTCCGTGTCGGAGGCCGTCTTCACCATGCGTCTATTGACTTCGAGCAAAAGTATCCTATTCTTTTGCCTCGCCGCAACCGTCTTACTAGTTTAATTATCAACCAGTATCACCAGCGGTATCTTCACCCCGGCCCACAAGCGTTACAGGCTATTTTAGGTCGCAGATACTGGATCATATCCGCTCGTAACGTTATACGACATGAACTTAGCAAGTGTCACCAGTGTTTTCGAGCTAACCCTATAGCTCACACCCCTTTCATGGGTGACTTACCCTTTACACGAGTCACCCGGATCAAACCCTTTCAAACTGTAGGCGTTGACTACGGTGGACCGTTCACCGTATCGTTCTCCCGCGCTCGCGGAATTCGCACCCATAAGGCGTATTTATGTCTCTTTGTTTGTTTTGCTACTAAAGCTGTTCACTTAGAGATCGCCTCTGACTTATCCGCGGACGTATTTCTTGCCGCTTTTCGACGCTTTTTTGCGCGTCGAGGCCGCTGCAATCACATTTATAGTGATTGCGGCACCAACTTTGTAGGCGCTAAGCGCAAACTCTCTGAATTGTATTGCCTGACTCAAGCTCAGGAATACAATAACCATTTAGCCACTGCACTGCTTACTGACGGTGTTCAGTGGCACTTTAACCCGCCTTCTGCTCCCCATTTTGGGGGCCTCTGGGAGGCAGGCATCAAATCGGTGAAGAAACACCTATCTCGAGTTGTAGGCGACCGGATCCTCACTTATGAGGAACTGTATACTGTTGTTGTTGAGATTGAAGCCGTTCTTAATTCTCGGCCCCTATGCCCGATAAGCTCCGATCCCAACGATCTATGCGCGCTCACTCCTGGTCACTTCTTGATACAGGAACCTCTGGTCGATCTGCCCGATCCTGATGTCACCCCCATTAACCCTAACACTCTCTCGCGATGGCAACTCGTGCAACAAATTCAGCAACATTTTTGGAACCGCTGGCATCACGAGTATCTAAATACGCTGCAACAGCGGAGTAAATGGCTGTCTAATACCTCTCCGATCTCTGTTGATCAGCTGGTCATTATTAAGGACGAACTGTCACCGCCATTACGGTGGAGACTTGGCCGTGTCGTCGCCGCTACCCCTGGTCCTGATGGGATTATTCGAGTAGCAACCATTCGCACTCCCACGGGCACCTTTCTTCGACCCGTGGTGAAACTATGTCCGTTGCCTAACGGACATACACCCCCTTAACTTTCCTTTCGTTTTCTTCCCTCGTTGAAAGATTTGTATCTTTCGGCGGGCGGAATGTTCGCGCTACTGCGAAACCTATTTCTAGTGGGGGGGTTTTTAGTTTAATATATATTTTTTTTATATATTCGCTCGAACAGGCTTGCTCCGACAGCAGCTTGGATCAGTATAGTTAGTGTGACAACTCTGGCTATTGCAGCCTTGTGTACCGTAAACCCCGTTTTTCGGTCTCTACAAAAGACGACCCCGTCTTCTATTATTTCGTGTGTGGACTTAATTGTGTTTGTGTATCAACGCGGCTGTGTGTCCCATCTCTTCTCTCTCCAGATCGGACCCACTACTTCAGTTCAAAGGGCCCTTTGATTCGACCACGCTTCAGTCCGAGGTAAGTCCAATTAACCGTTATTTCTCCAATCCTATCTTCCATATTCTACAATCGCGTAGATTTGCGCATGATACAGTCCAACCGCTTATTTTTAGTGCCCCTCAGAGCAGGGTTCTGGCCAGTGTCCCCATCCGGGAACACCACCAGATCACGCACTTAACATTTTGGTCCTTCGAGCCGGAGGTAACGCGGTTTTTTCACTTATAAATTCATTCTTTGTTAAAATTTGCTATTTTATTTCGTGGTTTTTGCAAGTTCGTTATTTTGTTAATCCTTCGCACTTGTATGTTAGTTAACATACGGGTATTGTTTCGTTTTGTCTTTGCGATAACCTTCCTTCGAGGTCACCTGTTGTGATTTCTTCTGTCAAAATCAGCTGTTAGTTTATTCAGGTCCGTATTTAGAAATTTTCCTTTTTCGCAATGGATACTTCGACATTAATGTTAGCACGCGATGCGATCAGGCGATCTATTAAATCCATGCTAAAAATCGCTAGAACCGCGAAAAAGGATATAAGCCATCATGAATCTTTGAAAACTAGGTTTCAAGACCTAGAGAGCCTTACGTCTGAATTTAAAACCCTGCAACTTCAGATAGAAGCTGAAATTCAGAAGCTCAAAAAATCTGATGACTTAGAAGCTCAATTCCAAATCCGGGAGCAGAATGAAGATTACGTATACGAGATAAAGGGTATTTTTCGCAGTTTGTTTCCTAGTGAAGATGCTACTTCACCCCCTTTGTCTCACCCTAAACTTTCTGACGTTCGTATGCCTAAGCTAGCCATCCCTCAGTTTTCGGGTGATTATACGTCATGGTGCAGTTTCGCGGATCTCTTTCGCAGTCTAGTCCATGATAATGACCAGCTCACCCCCGTTACTAAATTCTACTATCTGAAACTTAACGTGAGCGGTGAAGCCCTTAACGTAATCAAAAGTCTAACAGTCACTGCTGAAAATTATCCTGTCGCCTGGGCGCTCTTGGAGGAGAAATATGAGCACAAACGCCTCATAGCAACGCAACATCTGGAAAAACTTCTTTCATTACCCAATATTTCCACCCAATCACCGACGGCACTCAGAACCTTTCTGAATGAAGTTTGGGTGAATGTTGAAGCGCTGAGGGCATTAAAGTTACCCGTATCTACATGGGACTTTATTCTGTCCGTCATTCTCCTCAAAAAACTAGATGCTAAATCGCGTGAGGCTTATGAACTCTCGCTTGATGAGTGCAACCCCTTTCCGAAACTTACAAATCTCTTAGATTTTCTAGGAAAGAAATTGCGCTCAAAGGAGTCGTGTTCACCATCGGACAGCGTGACTAGCACGACTTCCAACCCCATTGTCACACCACGTCGTAAACATTCGGCGTCAGTGTCATTTGTGTCCAGCAAATACACTCCCCCTAACTGTGTTATCTGTCAGACACCTCATTTTGCTTATCAATGTCCAGTCTTTAAAAGTAAATCTCCTCGCGAACGGTTTACTATTGCTAAAGACAATCACTTGTGCATGAATTGTCTGAGCTCTTCTCACCAATTTAATTCATGTCCCTCGGTACGCTCCTGTTCCATCTGCAACAAGCGTCACCATTCGCTCTTACATTTTAACGGTAGCAGTCCTGCTACCAGCAGTTTGACTACGCCCACGCAGCGCCCAGAATGCGACCATTCGGAGTCCGACCCTGGGTCTGCTGGTATTTCTACCCTTGTTAATTCGAGTTCGCAACCAAACTTTGTGTTGCTAGCTACAGCTCTTATTAACATCACCGACGTACATGGCCGACCGCATGCTTTAAGGGCCTTGTTAGACTGCGCTAGCCAGTCTAGCTACATAACTGAACCATGCGTTCAGCGGCTTAGATTAAAGCGTCGTCGCCTGCACGTCCCTATACATGGACTTGGAGGAATTAGCGTGCCCAACGCTCGTGGCATCGCTACCTGTACTATTTCCCCTCTCGGTAAAACTACCCCTTCATTTGTCACTTCAGCTGTTGTGGTTCCATGCATAACTGGAGTCATGCCCAACCGGGCACTGCCACACAGTTCTACCTTCTCGCATCTCACTGCGTTGAAGCTCGCTGATCCGCATTATAATTCGCCCTCACGCATTGATATGCTTATCGGTGCGGATCTCTTCCCTCACATCTTGCAAGGCGGGCGGCTGCCCAGTATTCTAGGGTCACCCGCAGCCTTAGAAACAGTATTCGGTTGGGTTCTGATGGGAGAATTATCTGCACCTCAGATAAACCCAATAAATACTTTTCATCTTGCTACTGACTCGTCTAATGAATCTACTTCATTAGACACTGCCCTCAAACGATTTTGGGAAATCGAAGAGGTCGCATCTCCAGCACCTGTTCTCAGTTCTGAGGATAGACGCTGCGAGACTATATTTCGGGACACTGTGCGTCGCGACGCCACTGGTCGCTACAGTGTCGCCCTACCATTTCGAGCCTACCCACCTACCTTAGGTAACTCTAGCGCTCAAACGCTGCGCTGTTATTCCGCATTACAGCGGAGGCTTACAAAAAACCCTCAGTTAAAAACTGATTATCTTGCCTTTATGCAAGACTACATCGACACAGGCCATATGAGCCAACTCGCTATGCCAAATACGGAAGAAAATAGCTATTTCATCCCACATCACTGTGTACTGAAACCAGACAGTACGACTACAAAACTCCGTGTCGTTTTTAATGCCTCCATGAAAACCTCTTCGGAGATGTCATTAAACGACGTCCTGTTGACAGGCCCTCCGCTGCAACAGGATCTCTCAGCTATTCTGATACGGTTTCGGTTTTATAAATATGTTCTGACAGCTGACGTCCGTCAAATGTACAGACAAATCCTTGTTCATCCTGAACACAGACCATTTCAACGGATCTTATGGAATTCTGATTCTTTGCAACCCCCACATGTGTATGAGTTAAATACTGTCACTTATGGCATGAGCTGCGCGCCGTATCTTGCTCTACGCACCCTCCAGCAACTAGCTCACGATGAACAGCATAAGTACCCTTCTGCAGCCCAAGTTATTTCCACATGTACCTACGTGGACGATATTATAACTGGAAGTGACACCCTCGACGGTGCCATTCAGTTGCAACAGGACTTATCCGCGTTATTCGCGAGCGGAGGATTTGAATTAAGAAAATGGAGCACCAATAATCCGCGAACTTTGATCCACGTCCCTCCTACGTTTAAACAGGTCGTGGATACTCCTCTTCAGCTAGACCGTGACCTCTCTATTAAGATACTTGGCCTACGCTGGAACCCTCTTCTGGATCAGTTCTCTTATGAGACAGAATCCCTTGACCCCGTTTGTACCAAGCGGAAGATTTTATCCGAGATAGCTAAGATCTTTGATCCGCTGGGGTGGCTGGCCCCCGTGACTATGTTTGCTAAACGTATCATCCAATTGTTATGGACTCTTTCTGTTGATTGGGATCACGAGCCCCCTCCAGACATAATCAGTCGTTGGAAGCAATTCCAGACTCAGCTCAGCGCTCTCTCCGCGATTACCATCCCGCGATATATCGCGGTGGGAGAGTATTTAGATCTAGTCGGATTTTGCGACGCGTCCGAGGCTGGCTATGCAGCCGTTATATACAGTCGGTCCTCTTCGCTCCACTCATCCTCCCAGATTACCTTATTGTGTTCTAAATCACGCGTTTCCCCCCTCAAACGAATATCGCTCCCGCGACTTGAACTTTGCGCTGCTGTACTCTTGGCACGCTTATTTAAGTCACTGTTAGACATGTTGTCTGTTTCTTTTCGTGACATCTACGCATGGTCTGACTCAACTGTTGCTCTTACTTGGATCGGGTCTTCCCCACACAGGTGGAAAACCTTTGTTAGCAACAGAGTAACGGAAATACAATCCGTTCTCTCTCCAAATCTCTGGCGGCACGTGCGTTCCGCTGATAATCCAGCTGATTGTGCCTCACGCGGAGTGCTTCCCCGCGAGTTGGTCAATCTTGAGCTCTGGTGGCATGGACCTAGCTGGCTCATGCTCCCAGTTACAGAGTGGCCTTCTCCACAATGCTTTAATAACTCTGTCGCGGTGGAGGAAATTAAGTCTGAGAAAACAACCCTTAATTTTCTCAGCACTAATCCACCGTCACTAGAGCTACTTGACAGATATTCCTCACTGTCGAAGCTACTCCGTATCACCGCGTACTGCCGTCGCTTCTTCACTCGAACTCGTACTGGCAGTTCCCCCGCATCCACCTGTCTCACCACCAATGAGATTGATACTGCTCTTACTACTTGGATAAGGACAGTTCAATCAGTGGTATTTTGTGCTGAATTATTAGCGGTGCGAAATAATCGCCCCTGTCCCAGATATTTACAAAAATTGAATCCATTTGTAGATAAAGATGGAATTCTCCGTGTCGGAGGCCGTCTTCGCCATGCGTCTATTGACTTCGAGCAAAAGTATCCTATTCTTTTGCCTCGCCGCAACCGTCTTACTAGTTTAATTATCAACCAGTATCACCAGCGGTATCTTCACCCCGGCCCACAAGCGTTACAGGCTATTTTAGGTCGCAGATACTGGATCATATCCGCTCGTAACGTTATACGACATGAACTTAACAAGTGTCACCAGTGTTTTCGAGCTAACCCTATAGCTCACACCCCTTTCATGGGTGACTTACCCTTTACACGAGTCACCCGGATCAAACCCTTTCAAACTGTAGGCGTTGACTACGGTGGACCGTTCACCGTATCGTTTTCACGCGCTCGCGGAATTCGCACCCATAAGGCGTATTTATGTCTCTTTGTTTGTTTTGCTACTAAAGCTGTTCACTTAGAGATCGCCTCTGACTTATCCGCGGACGTATTTCTTGCCGCCTTTCGACGCTTTTTTGCGCGTCGAGGCCGCTGCAATCACATTTATAGTGATTGCGGCACCAACTTTGTAGGCGCTAAGCGCAAACTCTCTGAATTGTATTGCCTGACTCAAGCTCAGGAATACAATAACCATTTAGCCACTGCACTGCTTACTGACGGTGTTCAGTGGCACTTTAACCCGCCTTCTGCTCCCCATTTTGGGGGCCTCTGGGAGGCAGGCATCAAATCGGTGAAGAAACACCTATCTCGAGTTGTAGGCGACCGGATCCTCACTTATGAGGAACTGTATACTGTTGTTGTTGAGATTGAAGCCGTTCTTAATTCTCGACCCCTATGCCCGATAAGCTCCGATCCCAACGATCTATGCTCGCTCACTCCTGGTCACTTCTTGATACAGGAACCTCTGGTCGGTCTGCCCGATCCTGATGTCACCCCCATTAACCCTAACACTCTCTCGCGATGGCAACTCGTGCAACAAATTCAGCAACATTTTTGGAACCGCTGGCATCACGAGTATCTAAATACGCTGCAACAGCGGAGTAAATGGCTGTCTAATACCTCTCCGATCTCTGTTGATCAGCTGGTCATTATTAAGGACGAACTGTCACCGCCATTACGGTGGAGACTTGGCCGTGTCGTCGCCGCTACCCCTGGTCCTGATGGGATTATTCGAGTAGCAACCATTCGCACTCCCACGGGCACCTTTCTTCGTCCCGTGGTGAAACTATGTCCGTTGCCTAACGGACATACACCCCCTTAACTTTCCTTTCGTTTTCTTCCCTCGTTGAAAGATTTGTATCTTTCGGCGGGCGGAATGTTCGCGCTACTGCGAAACCTATTTCTAGTGGGGGGGTTTTTAGTTTTAATATATTTTTTTTATATATACGCTCGAACAGGCTTGCTCCGACAGCAGCTTGTATCAGTATAGTTAGTGTGACAACTCTGGCTATTGCAGCCTTGTGTACCGTAAACCCCGTTTTTCGGTCTCTACAAAAGACGACCCCGTCTTCTATTATTTGTTTTTAAATTTTATAAATTTGTAATTAAATTTTATATTAAAGTATATAAAATATGGAAGATCCAGGCCCCAGTACTTCGAAACATAGTCGAAAATATTGTTTAGTACCGATGTGCACAAATAGTTCAAATAGAAATCCAAAAAAACAATTTATATCATTACCTGATGGCGAAAAACAACAGAAAAGGCGAAATTTGTGGCTGAAAACTATGAGGCGAAATAAAACCGATATTGCAGAAACAAGTAAACTTTATGTTGTGTGCATAAATGCATCAATGTTGGGTAAATTATCATTCTGAGCCCTAACAAAATCTTTATCTATCATTTTAATAATAAATGCGTGAAAAATTGTCTAAAAACAAATACAAAACTCTCGAACAATACAATATACACACGTAAAGATTATGTTGTAGCTGTATCTGTGACGTCAAACCCCAGTCGTTTGACGTCATACTCATTCGTATTTACTCGGCAACCTTCGCGCCGTGGTCGGCTTATTTCCATTTACAATATTTTAATTAAAAAATTTGGCTATAATATTAATTAAAATGTGATTTTTGTTTTGTTAGGTGACATAACTAACATTAACATATCAAAAAAATGTAGTTTTAAGGAAATATAAATTTTATGCGTATCCCCTATTATCACAGTAAATCTATAATATAATTAAAATTTTAGTTATTTAATAATTTTAAATTAGAATAGTTTTCTGTTGGTAGGTATTCTGTTTTAAGTGCAAATGCCAATTTACGTTATCAAAAATTTATTGTAATTTCTATATACTTATTTTATATTGTGTTTCAATATTATATTAATTTTGAAGTTTTTAAATTTTTATTTTATTAGTTACTAACCAATATAATCAAAATAACAAATACCATTAAAGTAAATAAATAAATATTTTTATTTTATCTATTTATTTATTATATATTTTTATTTATTTTTTTATTTATTTATTTTTTTTAATTTAATTAAATCTTGTATTTCTTGTAACACCACTTGCTAGGGAAGCTTAAATAATTTTATAAATAACTATCTGTCTATTAAATACATATATTTTTTTCAAATACTCTTCTCACGATTTTAATATGATTTTTTGTCTTGAGTAAATCTAAATTAATTAAATGTTTTAAATCTGCCATTATTCTATAACAAATTATTTGTTTATATGTTTATATGAATAATTAGATATACGTTTTATTAACTTTGCTTGTATTCCGTTTATTTTTTTGCATAAAAGTCATTTTTGTTACAAAAACTAACCTTTCTTTAAAGAAACGTTAAACTAATACGCACACGAAACAAAGTTTCTACTACCTACCAGTCACTCGATGTAAATGCGCTTGAAAAATGAGTGTTCGACTATTCAAGAATACTAATAGGAGAACCGCATACGAAATATAGAGAGTGCCGTACACGAATGATTTCAAGAATTGGACCCCTGCTAGATAACAATGCCGACATAGAAGCCAGAGTTATTCAATACCTTAAGATATCAACATCGCATCAAAAATATAACTTGATATTTGCACAAATTTATGTATATACATATTACCTATGTAATTATGTAACCTTGTCGCAAATAGCCCTAGTAGCTGAGACAACCAATAATTATTAATAGTAAAAAAAAAAAATACTTTAAAAATGCCTAAAACATAAAAATATTAAAACTAAAGACGCTCAATTTTTTTTTTTTTGTGGATCTTTTAAGGACTTTTCGCAGACTCCTGGTTAAGAACCACAGTCTTACCTTACAGGAGCTAATTTTAGTAATCGAAAAATTAACTGAGATTAGATAATACATCAACTAATAGCATATCATTTAAAATTTTCTAATTCGTCTGCGGAGTAGAATTTTAAATAAACTGTTTTTTTAACAAACTTGTTGCAACCTGAACGTACTGTATTTCACAAAAAACGAGATTGGAAGTCTCTCACATCATCAAGTCGGAAAATGACTAGCAATATTAACCATTAGAGAAAATCTAGACTCCACGTAGGCTGTAATTGAAATCCTACCCCTGAATTCCAATCGCTCGCACTTTTACAGTATATTAACGAGGGGCATTTTAGAAGCGCCCCTATTTTTAAACTACCCCTTGAACAGTTGAAGGGCGTCACTGTGAGCTAGTAGGCGGACATGAAAATTGTCTTCTGTTTGATGCATAATACCTCATCAACGCTTAATGGTAATGTTTCGGACTGCTAACGAATGTTAATTAACAAAGTTAACTTAGGTTTGGTGCTAAATATTCTTTGAGATCCCTAATTGTAGTCACAAGTAAAGGTGAAGGTGAAAGCACAATTAAGTACTATTTTTAACGTCCATGAATTTATTATTATAGAAATGAGATGAAATTACTTTGCATGTAAGGCTAGATATTTGTACACGATGAGCGACAGACAGGTGAACGATGTTTGGAAGTTTCAAATATATAATCTAGGATCCCCTATTGTGACCAAACGACAAAATATACACTTTTTCCTACTGTAATTCATATTGGTAATTAGTAATTCATAAACCGTCAAATGTAATTCAGTTTAGTAAATGAAACCTTGTGTTTCTAAAATAAATACTCTGTTCAAAACCTTCGTACGAGTTTTATTTAATCATATAATTTACTAGACCAGAGTATCCCAAACTGTGCTCCGCGAGCAGATTAGACAGAAAAGTAAATAAAATAAATGTGATCAGATGTGAAAATAATGTTTTTTGTTTTTTTAAACAATCGTTTCAGTCAAAAATTATGCGCTACTGAAGATAACAAAAGCCAGTACAATAATATTTTATTGAACGTTGCCCCCAATAAATGTAAATAAAGGCACTAGAATCTCAATAGTTCAACTGGTCATTCAAAAAGTTTTAACATACACATATTAATACAAATATACAGCTGAGTGGCATATATAAATGCAGTAAAAAATCCTTAAAATTTTCCAAATAATAGATAATGGATTTTGTGACGTTTCATGTAATAGGAATATGAATTATATTCTTTAGATTTCTAATTCAGACAGTAAGTCAGTAAGTCATAATAGTGCAGTGTTATTTATTTGTTTTTGCTGCGTTTATATTTCGACGGATGGCTGGCTAATGTATAAATCGGTAAAAAAAAACTGTCATAATCTCCGTCTCAGAACGTCCAGTAGACGACAAGTGTGTTCAAATATTATGAAGATATTTCAATATTCTTTTATCGGTATTTTACATTTTGAAAAGCTCCCCCCCCCCAGTTCTAGATATGTTTTTACCGACCCCCAGATACATATACATATAAGGGGGAAATGTGATTATACCGATTTTAACATTTTTAAATTTCGATGGATGTCCACAATTGAGGTTCATATATAATGTTTTTCACTATTTTTAGCATGCTGTCTGTCTGTTGGTCCTTGGACGCATGTAAAGCGAGTTTGCCTAAACGGATTTTTACGAAACTTCATTTTTAAGCTTTTCACATCAATGGCATCAATTAATCAACTTTTGGTAAAAATTGGTCATCCATAAATGGATTTTTCGAATTGGTTTTAAGATTTTTGCGGATATTTCGCAACAAAGAAATATTTCGGAAAAAAAAATAAGTTAACAAAAGTGCTATACAAGCAATTATTAACAACTTTTATATGACATATTTTTTGATACAACTTAATATATTTTTTTCTTATTTCATATTTTTGCGATATTTTTTGCTAAGTATCTATTTTATCATATATGTATATGTTATGTTTCCATTATCGTAAATAATTTCTTTGTTAGAAATTATTTTGTGTAAGCACTTTGTGATAGCGGTCGATCATGTAGTGACCACAGCTGATTGTTTATTAATATTTTTGCTTTTAACTAACAGCATTTTTCCATTTTATTTATTTATTTATTTGGACACTAAAGACATAGTCCTTTTTGTGACCGTAGACCAATATACAATATACATGCATAGTAACATACTCAATCATAAACAATACTTTTCAAAAAATGTACAATTTCATATAAACAAACATCAACTTGCTCTACTCATTTAATTTACAAAACATATTTAAGACATTCACAATATTAGATTTTATTCTGTACACAATCAAGTTACAAGGCTTAATACAACTTTGCGGAACTTGGAGTAACTCATATTGAATAAATCGAAAGATCTGTCTTTACCGAGAACACTATTATATAATGATGTCATACGGAGTAGCAATTTTGCTCAGGTCTAGTGCGTACCATATAACTTTTCAACAATTTTGCCCGCGACGAATTCTTCTCGTGAAAAGTTCTCCGCAGTAGATATTATACACTCTACATATCATATGTTTGGAGAGTGACCAAATTTCTGCAGCTTACGTGAGGACTGGTAAAATGGATTGGTTGACAATTTTGGGTAACATCTATAACCCCATGGGATAAATTAAAGATAAAAATACATTTTCTCCGCAATAATATTATTGTTAAATTTATCATAAATTATTATTATTACTCAAAGATTCTCATGTTTAATATTCGCACAGCATCTTTATGCATGTATTGTAATGAAGTATTGTTCCAAATGCAATATTTAACCGAAGGCAACGGTAGATATTTATTTAATATATAGCTCGAAACAAGAAACTGAACTTAACTAAATATTTCATCATGAATATTCAAGTATTTATTCACACTTGAACTCAACATTCTCTCACTTCATTATGTAACCTTTCAGATTTAAAAAATCGAAATAAAAGTAAAACCCCAGGAAGTCGGTAACTTTTGCATCACTCTGCATTTTAAATTCTCCCTATTTTAAATCTACCCTCTGCTAAAAGGTGTGTTGAAGGCTGAGTGGGCGGACTTAGCCTTCACCGAAGACCGAGTAGTGAAATTGTGCTCGATTAGGTACATAATACCTCATCAGAGGCACTAATGGTACTGTTCCAAACTGGTAATGGACGTGTTGCTGTGCCACCATTATAGGCAATCGGCTGTCATTACATCGATGCGGTTATCAGGATTAGACAATTCATCTCGCTCTTCTCTTCTCTTCCCTTTCTACATCAACTCAAAGAACACGCTCCATTTTCAGATTGGTTTTAGAATTTAGTTTGCTGTCAAGGGATATTGACTTGAAGATTTTAAAATTTGTGAGGTCAATTATAAAATAACAGAGGGTTTGTTTTGTTGAACGGACAAAAGTATAATAAGAGAAGATAAAATTCAAATAAAAATAGTGTTTCATGATTTCTATGTCGCGGAGAAGGATAAGATGTAAATTAAATTGAAACATTAGGCAAAGATTTTTTCTACAATAGTAGGCATTACATAATTATGTCAATAAAACATAAATTAAATTCGAGACTTTATTTGCTTTTTTGTCATCATACTTCATTTCTACAATCAGGTTATACGAGGGCCACGTTTTAAGATTTTACGAAAACTAAGAAAACAATTTTTTTTTGCTTACTATTGAACTAACTATTTTATTGCTTTTCAAAATATTCGCCTTTAAGATTTATACACTTTTGAATGCGCTAAAACCAATTCACGAAACATTTTTTCCACTCTGAAGTTGAATCTCAAAAACATGGTTTTCGAATGCTTCGACGGCTTATTGAGATGATGAAAATCGCTGTCATCACGTATTTTTGGTTTGACATTGGGGAACAAAAAAAATCGTTAGGGGATAAATCAGGTGAATACGAACAATGATACATTAATTCGATGTTTTTCTACTTCAAATAATCCATGGTTTGACGTGCTGTTAAGGAGCTTGCATGGTCATGATAATGAATGATGCGACGTTTTTGGTTGTTTTTCCTGATTTTGTCGATGCTTCTGGCAAACAAATTGTTGTATACCATTCAGCATTAACTGTTCTCCGATCTTCTCAAGGAATGGTTGCGACATGTCCAGTACAACCGAAGAAACAAACGATCTTTTTCTTGGAAGTGATTCGTGAACGAACAACGTTTGTGGGTTTCGGTTCATCTTGGAAGACCCAAACAATAGATTGTTGCTTAGTTTCCGGATCATATGAATAAATTCAAGTTTCGTCACCTGTATCGATGTTGTATACGGATTTTGCAGTGCCTAGATTCAATTTTTTTATCATTCCCTTACACCAATCAACACGAGCCTTTTTTGGAGCTTTGTTGTTGAGTTAGGCCTTTACTAAAATTGTAAAAAATCATCCAACGAAAACCTTCACAAGTAAAATCAATTTTTTCACAAACTTGTTTTCTTTGAACGCTCACTGCCAACAAACTACTCGATCAATTTATAAGCTGCCACTGATTTCACAATAACAAATGTCAAATTTTATGAATATAGTAATGACACATTTCAATATTGCCATCTAGTGGTCGTATGTATAAACATAAAAGGTAACCCTCGTATACTGAGACATGTAGAAGATGATATCCAACAAAAAATAAATTTCTGTCTGTTTGTTCGAGATGCACGGAAAAACGGTTGGAAATATTTTCATTAACATTGCTATGGTGACTCAAATCAGGATTCGAACATAGTTTATTTTCATTTCATTGTCAATAGGATTAACTTTTCGAAACAATGCTTTTTTGAAACATATTTGATTTACTGGAATTAAAAATGGGGTCATATGACTGATAATAATAATTAACGTACTGATGAGTTTCTCTGTCACTCACACTGGCAATTTGTTGAATAATTATAAGTGCGCAGTTTGCCTATCAGCTTTGTTCATTGTTTAAACACAGCTATGACAAACGTACATATTCACTCTTTGTGTTTTTGAGAATTTACTGTGTGTTTTTGCCTTAGATTCTAGTGTTTTTTTAAATAAATCAACGGCGTTCATAAATTTCCTTGATCACACATCTAAAAATTAAAGTTTTTCTTAGATAATTCTATTTTATTACGAAATTATATCAGAGTAATTACAAAAAGAGGGAGTAAATCAGGCATTAACAAAGCTTTTAACAAAAAAGCAAGATACCCGCATGTTTCTCTAATTTCGTGTTCAATCGAATCAACATAATAAAGTCATAAGCCCACTCGATGAAACACAAGAAAGACAAGCTTAATTAAACTCTGAATCATTGGAATAGGATTATTAGTTATTATTTTACTATTGTTAGATGTATATAATGGGATTCGAACGCAAGTTTTAGTATTACGCAGGGCCGCCGAGAGGCCCTGGGGAGAAAATTAATTCTTTAAGCTCGGACTATGGACCATATACAAATAAAGAGGGAATTTTTTTTATTATAATACAGGTGAAAATAAAACTGATGACCTAAAAAAAATGTCTTCACTTCCAAAATACAAGTGAGTGACGGCCACGCGCCCCAATGCCAGGCCGTTTTTACGGCTCTGGCCACGATCTTTGGGCCCCGGGAATTTTCACCGGCTACCCCCCTCTTGACGGGGCTGTTAATAGGAAATATGCACTTATGGCACTTTATCTACTAATTGGTATTCTTATTGAAATATCGAGACTCTAATGATCTCAATAATATCATGGATACACCACTGTGGCAAGAAGGAGGTTTATCCATATATCCATAGAAATACAATAATATAAAAAAAGTGACGTATATAACACTTTTCAAGAAAAATGTCATTCATAAATTATTCTTAATATTTATTTACATTCTATTCATTGGTCTTCTGGTATAATATTAATAATAACAAATCTAAGCCCAGTAGCATATAATGGAGGTTATATTGCACGAGGATGAAGTTTCCCAAGCCCAAGGTTCTATAGCCGTTATATAGCTGAGTGAAATATAGCCATCATATGCGGCGTCAAATACAATATTTTATCAATAACTATATAGTTTTATCAATAAAAATATTGTAAATTTAATTTAAAAATAGATATTCTGAGAGTCTATAGCGTTAATAATTATTAACGTTCAGAATGAATCAAGATGCCTACCGAAGCATCAGCTGATTGTGACATATAAAATATAATTATATTATTGTTTTATTTATTCAAACTTATATGCAATAGTTATAAATATGGGTTGTGTGAGGCACCAATAGGCATCGTTGCTGTGTGCCAAACATTTTAACTAATTTATTAACTTACTAAATAAAAACTTGCAGTTTAAAAAACAAAGACGTTCATTTTTCACGGGTGAGGACGACACTTTTTTACATGGCGTGCAGTATGAGCAGCTTTATGCATTTATTATTTGATGTTCGTAGATAAAAATTATTAAATTTTTGTAATATGGTCTTCAAATTTTTTTATTGATGCCCATATTAAATTAATAAATATAATGTTTTTGTACAGTATGAAAAATTGGATAACCGAAAAAAATACATCCGAGCGTATTATTGCGGTTCACATCATTACTCTAATTTTAAAAAAAGCTTTACAGAGAAATAAAGCCAGGTAGAAGGACTTTGTGGCTGAAAAATTTGAGACAGTGGTACGCGAAATTCTCAATAGAGCTATTTCGTGCTGCTTTCAATACAACTATCAATACAACTTTCAATACAACTACAAAAGAAATAGGGTGGAAGATTTTTCAACATTTCTTGCAAAAATCTCGTCAAAATAATTATTTTAAGTAAAGTTTTATGCGTCAACATCTCAAGAGCTTTCATTTGATCCCCACTTAACTATATTTTTCCAAAAAAATACATATTTTTTATATATATTCCCGTGAAGTTTTTTTATTTTATGTGACTTAATGATGTGCATATACGAGGTGTGTAAATTAACCGGACTGGCAACATTTGGAACGCGGGACTTGGAGGGACGGCAGGTGAACATATGATACGCCTTCAGTACGAGTTTGAACTCGCTAGAGTAATTTTGTTGTCCGTAGCGATTTTTTTCGAGAAAGAGTTTTTTCTAGTGCGCTCTAAAAACACATTCATTTCGAGCAACGATGTGCTATCTGGCTTTGCTTCAGACTTGGACACAATGCAACGGAAACTTTTGCAAAACTTCAGCAGGACTACGGAGAGAGTATTTTGTCAAGGACCCAGGTTTTTTGGTGGTTTAAGGCATTTTCAGAAGCAAGAGAGTTGATTGAAGATGAATCACGCAACGGAAGGCCTTTATCTTCAAGAACCGATAAAAATGTGGACAGAGTCCGGGATCTTGTGCGTTCAGATCGTCGGTTGACAATCAGAATGATCGAGAAAGAGTTGAATTTGACTCACACTACCGTTCATCAGATTTTGACAATGCGCCTTGTCACACAGCAATTTCAATAAACGAGTTTTTGGCCAGTAAAAACATTCCTGTAGTTCATCAGCCACCTTATTCAGCTGACTAGAGTCCTTGTGACTTTTTCCTCTTCCGAAGATTGAAAAATCACCTCAAGGAACGTCATTTTGGGACACTCGAAAACAATCAAACGTCCGTGACCGACCAGCTGAAAGCTATTCCAGTATTTGAGTTCCAGCACTGGTAATGAGGATTGGAATAACCGTCTCCAGCGCTGTGTGGCGTCCCAAGAAAATTATTTTGAGGGAGACAATATGAATTGTAATTCTATTCGAATAAAAATTTTAAAAAATTAGTCCGGTTACTTAATTTCCACACTTCATACATATCAAATTTCAAATCTCTAGGTACAGCCATTTGAAAACCTAAAAACTATTATCTTTTACTTACCAATAGGGAAAACTTGCTAAGCGATATGACATCTGGTAGGATCTTAGCAACTACAGAAATAGACATTCTTTCGCGCTTTTCTTATAAAAAATGCTTGCATAAAAATATAATTGCATAAAAACAAGTATTAATATTGTAGAAAAATTACAAAAACCACCAGTAAACATTAAAATTCACGTTATTTATGTGTAACGAATGTCTATTTTGAAGGTTCCAAGTATGCCGAAATAGCGCTGCGATCTTAAAATACTTCCCCTATAGGTTGGTTGCTTGAAGTTCCTATGGGTCAGGTTTAACGCACATATTCGTCAAAGTAATATTTTTCATCTTCTGATATTATAGTATATAATTTGCATTTTAATCATGTTAATTAATTTCAATATTGGCATAAATAATATCCAAATTAAGGTTTGGGACACACAACCGCTTATTAAACAATACTATCCAACAATACACAAACATAGATATTTCACAAACACAAATAAATTTAATGTTCTCATAAATAACGTATCCCATAGTCTCATTAAATATATTACAGCAATTTAAGTTAATTAGCAATAAATTTGATAGTTAAGCCATGTGTATTTCCCTCTCATATTGCTTGTTGCGTCTTTTCCAAATCACCGGAAGTGTCTGGTGCAGTATGAGAAGGAAGGAACCGCACCGCGTCTGGAAGGAGCTCGATCTCATGTAAGCAGTACGTTATGAAACTGATGATGTGGAGTTCACAGTTCGGACGGACAGTCGTTAGCGGCGGACGTCTAAGGAAACGAACGGAACACTTTTAGTAATTGGAAATGTACTGGAGCGGAATAAAATATATAAGATAGTGTACCGGTTGTCCGATCGCAGTACACGCCACTCTGAACGAGTTCTCCCCGATCATAATGTATAGAATAGATACGACGATGGTCGTTAAGAGTTTTATATAGAGTTCGCCTGAAATGATACGAATTGACAGGCCATTTTTATCTATATAAAGTATTAATAAAGTACAGGGATTTTTTTGATTTAAAATGAAATTGAACTGAGGTGGAGTCCATACAAATAATTGAACGATTTATTTATTGGATATTGAAGAATGAGAATTCTACTTGAAGCAGTAAATGCATTCTACGTTCAGGGTTGAAAAATCATGTTTGGAGTTTATTTTCAATGTGCACTATGCAGAGATATTATTTAACAAAATTTTCAATCAAATAAAAATTTGAATGAAAATGTAATCAAACTAAATAAATAATTATTTATTCAATCAATAATGGATGTAATGAAAAATCCTTAACTAAATGATAATCATTAGTTTCAAATCATTATCAAATCAGTTTTTAATCATATGGTGCTATTTTGTCAGAAAATTTTGAATCGCTTGGATTTATTTATATAGTATAATATAATATCCCTATACCAAGATTCTCAATAATTCCAGCCGACTTCGGCCGTCTTACAGCTTTTCAAAGATATATTTTGCCACTCTTCTGACCTTCAATGAATAACATATTTAGTAATTTCATCTTCAAATTTTTGTTGTGACAATGTTCTGTCTCCTGAGTTTTGAGAAACAACTTTTTGCCTTCCTTTAGAATCAATATGTTTTTTAAATGTAACAAATGCATAATTTCAGTCTCATTTTCTAAGATGAGATATAAAATTCGATGAACTATTTTTATATCCTTTAATTTCAACTTAGGTTGGCATTGGCCGCATTGAGCAATGACCTTATTTTGTTGTTGACAGCTTTTTGGCTGACTAAGAAGAGTTTGAAGCTCCTGATGCTTCATATATTGAAAGAGTAGATACACCGAGACTTTCACGAGTATCGTTGTCACTCTTGTTGGCGAAAAAATACAAATATATAATTATTGTATAAATATGTAACTATACTATATAATATATAAACACTAAATGCCAATGAACAGCGAGAGTGAAAAAATCAAATCCCAATCCTGATCTTAGTTTCAATCATAATTAAAAATTTAATCATGAAAATGAGTAAATAATTAATTCAGTTACCAATGTGAATAACTGCATTAAGAGTGATTACTCATTAATCAAGTCTTAAAATAAAATTTTTAATCTCAATCCTCAATCATTAGTTAGATTGCAATTTGCCCAACTCTGGCACCATGTCCATAAATTCACATTTCGAGGTATAGATGGCATTGTATTCCTTAAAACCATATATATTAATATATAATAAAGTTTCACCTCGAATCGTTGTAAATCCAGTAAATAAACATACCTAAATTTCTATTAAATCTTGAAAGTGTAACTAATCCGTCAAGTTTACTTTTACTAAGTGCAATATATCCTAGTAACCAATCAGAAAGTTCTAAAATGACAGCTAATATAAACGTAGGGTTGTAATAATAATAATAATAGTATTAATATCGGTATATTTAACTGCATTGGAAAATTGTCGCAAACGAGCGAGTTTTGTTTTTTTTTTTTTTTGTAATATGAATTTAGAAGGGATATCGGTAGGCGAAATTAGTAAAAGAGCAAGAAAAGGGCCAGATTGAAACAACGGGTTGCTGCAAATATAAAATTTGCAAAATAAATATTACATTTTTTGCTTCTTTAAAAATATAAAAACATGCTTTTTCTAGATATGCGACAAAAATTATTAATTTAAAAGAATGGTATTTTACAAGCAATTATCCAAAAAACAAAACTTCAGAATGCTGTATTCTAATCTAGGGTGGTATTACAATATTATAAAACTCTATTCATGAAAATAATCAAGAAAAATAGTTGAAGACTCTACTGAAATAAGGACATGTTTAGAAGAAGACCAAGAACCTAAATATTAAATATTATAATTATTTTATTGTTTAAGCATGTGTTTTATTTATTAGTATAATTTTTATTTTCATAGTTTTTAGTTTCATAATAATTGATTATATTTAATTTGTCATTTTTTACATTTCTCGAAAAGTACTCTTTGTGACATATTGCACATAGAAAATAAGCTCCTCATATTAGTATTTCTAAAATAATGGAAGAATACATAAGCTGATTCCGCAAGATTATAGTTGATACAAGTAGATGATATTACCTTGGTTGACTTTGTGATCTATATTTAGTTCCTTTTTCTGACTACTTGTTATTTCACAATCTGCCTGTTCTCAAGCCGGATTCATTGTGCCAGGGAACTGTATACTTAGGCCCAGTTGCATAAAGCTAAGCTAAGTTGCATGAGTTACTAAATCTTACAATGTAGTTAACTTTGTCTCATGTCGTCAAGTGTTGCTGAAAGTATTGCTAAGTACACAATTAATTGTTTTTCATCAATGAAATTGTAAAATATTTGACAATTTCATTAACTGACGGCGTGTTTATCCGACGACATGGTTAACTACGTTGTATGCAACTGGCTCTTAGAGGTGCACTTTCTCAGATGCAAGAGGTTCACTGCTAAGTAGCCGCAGTAGTACGGCTCGATGATACCGTTATGTGACTTTTGTGGTCTAAAAATAATAGTATTTGTTTTTTGAAGCTCTTAATTTTGGCAAAAGTACACAAATCTTTAATTTTGCTTCATTAAGCACATGCCATTCTGTGTAATCTAAATACCAAATATTTTACGTTATTCTTTTTAGAATGCCGAAGTAATTTATTTATTAACATTTCCCCATTTATCTATCCATAAAGTGAAAGATGTTGCCTTCCCGACCTAATTTAATTGAACATTTTTTTTACAACTTGATATTTTTTCCTATTTGTTCTTTATTTCGTAGATGAGGGAAAGCATATTCAAATTCGTCCTCTTGGGCGAAATTTCTGACAATCATTTTTTTGTCCTTCAATAGTCGCCAAACTCAATAAGTATGGGAACTAGTTTAGAAAATTAAATTATTTGGTGAGCTCTAATTGTGACGAGCTCACCTTTTAATGATTTAATCAGGATTTTTTTAAAATGATGTAGTCAAAAGTTTCATTTAATCATTAAAACTTACTAGATATCAAAACTAGTTCCATTTAAGAAGGCGCATGACTGTATGATTTTCACAACTTTCTTATACACAACAAAATATCTGAAATAAAATTAGTAACAATGTATACATCAAAATTTGCATATATCTAATAGAATATTTTTAACAGTAAAAAAACCTGTTAATTGTAAATTAAAAAATTGCATTTTATCTTGTTAATTAATTGCCGCATATTTGCATACGATGCGAAAAATTTTAGCTAAAACTTCATGCAACAAATATGTTTCTAGCTATTTTGTTCTATTGTAAAAACTACTTATAGTTATTGTATTTAGTAGTCTATTTTTGCCACCATCCTGAATATGCAGCGGATGTAGGTGCTGCGGAAAAATTATTTCATTTTCGTAAAGAAAACATGTACTAAGTGGCATTCTACTAACATCAAGTAAATTGTTTTATGACAAAGTTCCTCAATTATAAAAATTATTTTGATTTTTTTTTTTTTTTTTTTTGATGCGTTTGAACGTTTCTACAAAACTATAAATATAAAAATTATTTGAAACCCACAAATATATTTAAAAAATTACAGAACATTGTTATGAGATATATTTTATTAAGTTATTGAGCGATAACGTTTTTACATACATTTTTTCTACAATTAAAAATATTTTATTAGGTAGATAAAAATTCGCCGCAAGATTTGATATATAGATTATTATGTTTCAGATTTGTAGTTTTGTATAAAAAACTTATAATCTCTGGGGGCTACGTAAAAATGCGCTACTATTGATAATTCAGACAAACTCGATTTTTTGGACAAAATAATTTCTGTCCGAATTGCCGAAGTTCTACTGTTTATACTAGTTTTTCGTCGCCATGTCCGTCCCATTTTGTTCTTTTCTTCGTCTATTTGACTGCGGCTTGAATATTACATACTTCACAAGTAAGTTTGTTGGTCTTTCTTTCTCTGAGATTAACTCCGTCAGTTGCTCGTAGTCACAGTCACTTTTGTGGTTCTTATTAGTTGTTGAGTATTCTTCGGCTTTGCTGTGGTTTCTGTGCCATATGTCAATTAAGGTAAATCATTGCATTATAAATTTTCACTTTGCTTTGTTTTCATATATTTGTTTCTCCATACAGTCTCTCTAAAACATCCAGCTCTTCTTACAGCTTTCAACGACTGGTTTTGAACTTCATTGAAAGGCCTGTGTTATTTCTAATCGCAAATAGTCTACTATATATTTACTTTGCATCTAGAATATTTTGATATAACCAATGATTTCGTCATAATATATTCTTGAGCTGTTTTATTAAATTTCAAAAGCCGAAAGCTCTAATTTTATTTAGGTTTTTAAGAAACCCGATAGAATTAAAAGAAATGTTGTACCGATGATGGAAATACGATACTTCAAATATTCCACTTTGTGTATTATAAGCAGAAAAACAATTTATCAAAAGAGCTTTTTCAAAGTGTTTTCTCAACCAGAAATTAATAGTTAAATGCATTTTACTATATGGGGTTGTAGTGGAGGGTTACATTATTGGATGGAAAAAATAAAATACTTATTCTCACGCAGGTAATTCTGAAAGGAATATTGAAAATGCCTATTTATTTCGAAATTTTTATGTGTAGTACCACTTGTTCATGGCACACGCCTAATCGCGTTTTTAAAAAAACTTCATAATTTTTATGTTCGTTTCTAAAACCATTATTAATAAATAAAAATTAAGACAAGTACATAGAATCAATTTTAATAATCGTTATATGGATCCAGATCGTACTCAGTGACGAAATTACACTTTTGTCGCTCTTACGTTAATAAATCGCTCTTCTCCCCGTCACTCCCAAACCCCCAACTATAAATAAATCTGGGTATAAAAATATTGTATATCTAAATATTGCATTTATTTTTTATTCGTAGAAAAACCTAAACTGATTTACAAACAATGGGAAGCAAATGTTATGTACAAAGTTACTAAAAAAACTTAAAAATATTTATTTTTAAACATCAAACTCAAATTTAATTAATACATGCATTTGTATGCGGACACCATTATTTTGGAGTTTTGTCATTGGTGATGACACTATTAATATAAAAGTGATAAAATACTTCATAAAATACTGCTGAACAACCTGTTTCCGCCTTCAAAGGGTTTATTTATTTTTTTTACCGGGTTTTCTAGGAATGGAACGTTGTGATCCACTTTTGATTAAGGCCATGAGACTACCTTATGTACTTGGTTCTGGGCTTAAAGATCGAAATAAGGTTGTTTGGCACATACATATGAGATAATGGAAATTTTGTTTTCGCCTTCGAAGACGTAAATATATCATTTGCGTCATCAAATGATAATAATGCGAGTAATTCTGGCTCAATACTTAATACTGCCAAGTTATTAAACCTTTCTTCGCTCATCATTAACCATAAATAATTTATTAGTCTCTTTAAACAAGAAATGAATCGTTCTGCTGCGCAGTTAGCGGTAGATATAGACAAGAACATTAGCTGGATGTAAGAAAAGACAAAATTAGTAAAATCTTCAACCTTTACGTAAGTACTCCGCATTTTGACCGCCTTAGACCCACAGTATAAGGCAAGTAGGTTCTTTGCGAACTCCACATTGCTATTACTAATATACTCCTGGATGTCTATTATGTAAGTTATGTGCACAATGCACTCTGCATTATGTCTGTAGACTGTCCCCTATGTGATGTTGTTTTGTATTTGGCATTAACGAAAATAAGTGGCGTCATTTTGAAATTTTGACATTTGCGATCAGTAGAATAGACTTGTAACAAATTCATTCGAGAATATTGGTTGTAGAATGATATTGTCACTGCGATCAATGGAGAGGATTGCTGATGCCATTGGATCAATAGTGAAAAACAGTGCAACAGTTATATTACTTAAATTTTATTAGAAATGTCTTTTATGTTTAATATAAATAAGTTAAATAACGCAGAGACGTTTATAAAAAATCTGATATTCTCATGAAATTATCGAGCCGTCTTGTCTTCTCCACTCCCAGTATATCTAACAATACATAAAGTATATATACTTGCGCCATAACAAAACATTTTACGTAAGAAGCAACAAAACTATATATTTCCATACATAGGTATAAAAAATATTTTAAATCATACAAACCAGCAAACATATTCAAACGTATGTAAACAACAAGAACAAATGTCAAAAAAATAGTATCACTTTTCAAAGAGGACACGTTCCTAAGTTTCCTTTCAAAAGTGACACGACACTGTTAAAAGTACGCAATCGCTAAGTTACAGAATACCACGAGGTGATGAGAATTAGAACTTTCAACTGGATACTACACAAACGATTTTCAAAAAGCTTATAGACTAGACCCCTTGACACAGTCTTGGCAACTTAGCTTCATCAAGGATTTTAAGTTTATTTTAGATAAATAATAGAAGCTCAGCATAAGTTCAATTTGTTTTTACTTTGTTCAAAAAGCTACATCAACAAATTCTAAAAATCAACAAATTGTGGTGAGGCTATGATACATGAATATAAATATCACGGTTGGCTGATTAATTTATTTCATTTGTACTTACTCTGCACATCCCGCAAACTTTAGGTCTCCCTCACATTGAGTATCCAGACTTGCAAGCGGATCAAGTCTGGACCCCCCTATTTGTCCGCTAGCTGGTTGCTATGATTCTTGGAAGGATTTAAGGGTTGTTCAATTAAACTCAAGATTTTAACTAACCTACTTTAATTATGATACGGTTTAAATATTTACACTAATTATACTAGACTTACAATTATACGATGACTAAATACAGAGAGACACATTCACACACGCTAGATACACTTTACACCAAACACTAATTTAACCACTACATGTTTCTAAATATTGTCTCTCTATTCTTTAACTGGGCACTACATTAACGTTAATACGGAACTACTTGTTACTATCACTCTACTCGACTGAACACTCACTCTACTTAAAACACGACTTAACTTCTTCACTCTTTAGACTCAACTACTCTTATGACTGCTCTAAGCGGCTTACATTGCCCAACTGTTAAATATTATTTCACACTCCGGTCAATCGAGACAACATTTGTTATCCATAAATTAAATTGTATAATCTCCACAGATAAGCAACCAACTAATATTTATTTTAAAACAGAGATCAATAGATTTTCCCATATGGTTCTAACACTTCTAATCTAATTTATTAACAGATTTGTCTTTCAATATTCCAATTTACTATTTCCTCTTCATGTTACATTTACAAAAGTATCAAGTTACAATAATAAACAAGTCTACCCGTTGTCAAAATCATGGTGGTAAAAATCATAAATGTCCTTTCTAAGAAATAGATTATTTTTTATCATTTAACATCTATTTAATGTTTTACTATAATTGCAGGATTATACTGAATTTATTTATAAAATAATACCAAAATTACCTCCCTTACATTACTTACATTACAAAATGATATGGAAATTATTAGAATAGTTTGAGCCACAACTATCATTTTCTAAGATATTTTTATGCATATTCACGTAACCATTGTTAAATATTTTGAATATTAGCCCTGTCTATCAAGAATGACATGCTAGTTTTTTATTTATTAGTCCCCAAATTTTGCCACCCTCAGACCTTATTACAAAAACCACTAAAAATTTTAAATCAAACTTTTTTTCATTAGCCCAATGTTTCTAAATGTTTCGAAAATTACCTATTTCTAGCTATTTAACATGATTTATAATTTTGAAAGATTACTAAGTTTACAGTCCTATAAAAAAATCTATATCCAGGAACTCTTGATTCTACTTTGTATTTCTCACATTTAGAAATTTACATAATTTTTAAAAATGTGGTCTAATTTAAAAACCTGTATTTTGATTATATCCACGTTTCTTCACTGTAATAAATACTCCATTCATTTTTTTGTGTCAAACATTTCCGTTCTTTCACTGGTTATATCACGCACATCATGCGTAAATTTTTAAATCATGCTTCAATCATGTCGATCAAACATTGAACATTGACACTGACGAATTTTAAACGAACTGCCGATGACGCAGCTGTAGTATAAAAAGCACTTACATATTTTTGTCATATTCCACACATAAATTCACAAATACTTTTTTATTATAACTTACTGGAGTTATGCAAACAGATTTCTTACTTTTTTCTCTAGAAATGAATTGTAATATTTGACACTCGTTGGCAAGACTGTATATTAATAAACATTTCCTTCTTACGACTCGGATGGTAAAACTCATCCTCGTGTAATATTGCTTTCATTATATGCTTGTTAAATGAAACACTTTTTTTAATTGTATGTTTTTAAGTATACAGCCACGAAACGAAGACCCACTTTCAAGTAAATATTAACACTGTGATAATATGTACCAATAAATAAAATAAAACTTATTCGACATGTAAAGTATTTTGTTCAACAGAAGAATTCTGTCTGTAAACACCAGGATCCAGCTCTGTCAAACTATAGAACGCGTTATATAGTATGTTTCCATAAATCAATAATAATATTTGATAGATCTGACCCATTGATGTTATTTACCTTGACTTTAAAAGTGCATTTCATGAAGTCGAAATAAGATTGCTTATGAAAAAATTAGAGCACTAGATAAACTTTTAAAATTAATTGAAGCTTTTCTCTCTAAGTTAATTTCTAAGTTAGGATTGGTAACTCATTTTCCAATTTCAGGCCAGTACTAAGTGGGGTACCACAGGGTTCGATGTTGGAACCTTTATTATTTCTGATATTTGTGGTGGTCCTTTTACAGCATATTCAGTCTTTGAGCTGTATGTTTGCAGATGATACCAAACTTTTCGGAAATTTTCTAAAGAACTATCTTACCATACAGAGCGACATTAACGCTGTATTTGAAAGGATAAAAACTTGGCTATCTCCTCTTAATTTCGATAAAACAATCCCCAAATGTTAATATACTATGAACGGTGTAGCGCGATAAAGGAACTTGCTCAGCAAACCGACTTACTTGTTACTGAATACGGCCTGCGTCGAATAAGTAAATAAATAGTATTGTTACCTAATGCGGCCCGCGACGTAAAAAGGGTGTTCGAAATGAGTTATTTTTAAGCGGAACTAAACGGAATTTTTATTTTTTAAGTTGTCACTAGCTCACTTTTCTACGATTGGATGGTGCTTTTGTTTAACAAAACGGCCTCATTCAATCCTTGAAAGTTACTAGATTCCAATATATAATTTCGCTTGAACCAAAGAAACAGACTATTGTTTTTATATGTTCATCGTTTGACTAATTAATGCAATTTTTTAATATGGAGGATTTATTCATATACCAGTTTAGTCATATAACTTAAATTTAATTATTTAAATGTCATTTGGATTAATTTATTTCTTTTTGAACGTTGAAGTGGTTGCCGACTCATGGACCCCCTCAGGCCTTCATCCACTGAACCCAGTTTAATAATCGCTGATGTATTTAATAAAAAAAAAACACACTCACACGCTATATATTACAAGTTAAGTCATATGCAGTTATGGAGAATTGGTCTTTTTTGATTGTAGTAATACGATTACCGGTGCTGTTTGTTTTGATAAAAATAACATCTCGTTCATTAAACATATACATGTTTTAAAGATCTCCCGTCTAATGGTTTCTTTTGTAATAAATGAAAGTAAACCAAATCTTGAAGAGGAAAACCACACAAATCAACAACATTTGTTCAAAATCTTCGCAGCCCAAAAAGCCATAGCATTATATAAAGGGCGAGCGAGGTATCAATACTCCTGTGATCTTTCCTAATTACGGGCTCTTATAAAAGAACTCCTTGCCAACATTCGAGGTTGAATGACCCTAAAAACACCTATATAAGTAAAGTAAAATCTTCCCCTAGGGCAATCACCGGTATTGTCCGTTCTTTCATATATATAACAGCAGACGTTACCATAGAGACGCCGAAGCATCATCCTGTTGCATCGGTAATTTGTGCTTCTTGTTGCTTCCTGTCCGATGAGATGGAAGCGAACTCTGATGGAGGATATTGTAAGCTGGCTGAAACTGATAGTGAGAAAAATGGGAAATTTTAAAGTGAATTGGACTCCAGTCTGCATGGATAGATTCAACCGAATATTTTAGAGACAAGATAAATTTCCAAGATGTCGAGATATTCAGGTTAGAAAATAGCTTTGTTTAGTGAATGCTTCTAGACAAAGGCTATCTATATTTACGTATTTGTTTTAGTTTTTTTTTTTTTTTTTGTAAAAGAAGGGAACATTTTCTGAGTGCACTTTTAAGCGAGACTTTCTCTTTTATGACGGTATAAAAAATATGCGACATAAATATTCTAAAATATCGCCTACGAGAAAAATCGTTTCTTATGCAAAAAATGAGTAAAAGATAAAAAACATTGATAAGTTTCAGCACATTCATCAGTTATTGGAAAATAATTTGGTAACGTACGTAAATAAAGTACTGAATTAACACGTTGACAACCACATCATCGGTATTCGGTAACGTGGCACTTTCATATATTGGCGGCAAAATTTATTAGGTTCATTTTAAACGTTATATACAAAATAGAATATATGTTATGTCTATAAAAAAAGATGTAATAGACTTGTACAGAGCGATCATCAAATCTTGACCGTTATGTAATACTTGACAGAAACATTTAGTTCTTTCTTCACTGTGTGCCCCCATGTGTTCTTCGGTCGTCCGATCCTCCTTTTTCCTTGCGATTCCAGTGAAGGGTCTGTCTGGTTATGATGTCTGAGTCTCGCCTAAGTATGTATCCCAACCATCTCCATTTGCGCAAGCGTATCTTATTTCCGATCTCTGACTGTTTTGTTATTCGCCATAGTTCTTCCTTGCTTATGGTGTCAGGCCAATTGATTCCAAATATCCTTCTTAAGCATTTGTTTGCAAAGACTTGCAGTTTATCGGTGAATGTTTTGTTAACTAACCATATCTCACAGGCATATAACAGTACAGACTTCACATTGCTATTAAATACTCGGATTTTCGTTTTCTTAGTTAAGTAGGCAGATGACCAGAATTTGTTCATAAAAGCAAACAATTGCTTTGCTTTTTGAATTCTGGACATGATATCCACATTACCTTCCTCGTCTTCGGTGACAATGCTGCCCAGGTTGTAAAATTTGCAGGTACGGTCTATGGACGCATCTTAAAGGTGAATATTCCGAGTATTTACGATTTTTACGCGCATATCTTTTGTTTTGCTCACGTTGAACTTAAGCCCTGCTTTATAAGCAAAGCTGTCCAGATCGTTCAGTTTACTTTGCATGTCTTGAAGAGATAGCCTAGATCCTCTAGACGAGTGGTAAGGTCCCATTGGATGCCTCTTTGCGATGAGTTTGCTGCACGCAAGACTGCATCTATGGTGGTGAGAAATAGCAGTGGGGACAATAGGCAGCCTTGCTCCACTTCCGACTGTACGTGAATAGGACTGCTTACTTTCCCATGGTGTACAACTTTGCATGTTGAATTAGAATACATGCTTTTAATAGAGTTTATTATCTTGATCGGGATACATTTTTTTCTAATATCTGCCACAGTACATTGCGGTTAAGTCTATCGAAGGCTTTTTCAAAGTCAACGATCAGAAGGTAGACTGGAGACCTACACTCCGTTGCTTGTTCCGGAATTAATCGTAGTGTATTAATCTGGTCTATGCAGGACCTGTTAGGTCTAAATCCAGCCTGTTCTTCATGGATGAATGTTTCTAAGCTATTCTGTATTCTTTCCAATATAATAAGAGAGAGGACCTTTAGGTAAAACTGGGTTCGTAATTTTCGGATACGCGATTCCAGATACCCGATTATGAATAGCCAGTTCAGAATACCTTATTTTGTTTCACATCACTTATTTTTCCGGATACCCTCTTCTAGAAACTCGGCTTCGGATACTCGGTTTTCCTTATTCTGTTTCGGATACCCGAATTCGGTTACACAGTTTTGAATTCGGTGCCAATTACCGCAAGATTGATTTCTCGCAGCACTACTTCTAACCATTTGATTCGTGTAAACATGAATTACGAAATCATAAAAACAAAGATAAAAACAAAATTCTTTTATTTAGAAAAGATATCATGTCAAAAATAATTGTGGGTCCCATATAAAGCTTTTATTTTCAAGATACGAGTCATGGAGTATAGGTTGGGGTCTCCGGATTACAACTACCTGGTGCTACGATCAAATTAGTTCGTTTAATCGACATTTCTACTGCAATTAATTACAATAGCATAATTTAAATTTAATACTCTTTATTCTTGGGAATATTCTTCATCCTTGAATAAAATAATTTACATAAATTTCCAAGGTTAAATACATACATAAAGTAAATGAATATTTCTAAAGTTTCCATAAACTAAATATATACAACGATAATACGTATTAATTACTAGACTGGAGTGCTGAAAACATGTCATGTAAGCAAGCCCGAGGGATAAAAGCAGACAACATCACTTTTTACTAACATCAGAGAATAACAATTTACCGTGGTAAAATTTCACGCAATCGCAGGAGGCTGATGAACAAAAAGCCATAGCCGAGTCAGTACGGCAGTTTTAGTATAGATGGCTGGTCGTTTTTGTAGATTGACCATTTGTTTCGGGATTCAGTAATGAAGGACGAGGATTGTTTTTTCTATGGATTCTCCCAAAGTCATTCATCATTGAACGACGGATAGATTCGCTTATTTTGGGCATTATGATGACAACAATCTTTGTATGTTAGACGAGGCAAATAAATGTAGACGCAAATAGGTTTTCATCAATAATATGATGGTCATAAATTATATCCAGAATGGACCTTTTACTGCGATAAATTAAGTTCGTGCAGTTTTTGACATTTCAGATTATTATTTTAAAATTCACCACATATTATTTCCTTAACATCCCAATACTTATATTAAAGTAAATAAATAAAATTAAAAATAATTAATCTTTGATTATCTAAAGAAGTCTAGTCATGGTCATATGACTGAAATAATAATTAACGTACTGATGTGTTTCTCTCTCACTCACATTGGCAAAATAGTAAGAGAAATACAAATGAAGTTTGTCAATTAACTTTTTTATTGTTCAGGTATAGCTACGACAAACATACTTGCACATACAAACGTGTACGGTCGGATATCCCATCTCAGGGTTTGTCTGAGATTACTAATGTTGTCTAGTGTCATTCGTACTGAACCAGTGGCGTCTAAAACTCTGTTTTTCTATTTATTTCATCGTGATTTTCATTAAATTTGTCCTTTTTAGGACAATATTTGTGTTTTAAATAATTGTTTTCTTTTATTTAAAACAATATTAAAAAGTGTAAAAGGCAAAATGTTAAGAAAGTAGTCCCATGAATTGGTTTATAACCTATACGAATATTTCCTATGAGTGCAAGAAAAACAGTGGGCCTTTTTTAACTGTACATGCAGTTCAGCAGGTTAATAAATATTAATTAATATTTATTATAATTAAGATTAGGCTCCGAAGTCATATATATTCACACTCAATTTGCATTATTTTCATGAATTTTTTGTAGAGACATCTTTCCTAGATAGTAATAAATTATATTGAACGGAAATTGTTAGATTTTTACACAGTTTTCATTATTTTTCACTTTTATAACTTGCAATTTTAGGTTAGGTTTCCCCATAAATCAGCGTAAATTTGAGGTCTATCGCTGCGCTAGGTTCGGTTAGGTTCGTAAAATGGCAGCGGAGCGAGATATCTACTTTCTAGTTTAATGATAAAACGTTATCTTAGGTTAGGAAAGTGTCAGCTTATCAAAGTTATTTAACGAACTAAATCAGCAACAAAGAATTTATCACACTGTGGAAACCAATAATTAAAATAAAGAATGTTAAATGTTTTTGAAATAAAAGACCTTAAGATAAAAATGTATGCTACGCCAATGGATTGATTTCGATAGGCGTGGCTAAAATCGTAGTTCGGAACATTCGAATATGACCTTGACTGGACTTTTTTAGACAATCAAAGGAAATGTTCCTAACGACTAGATAGGCGTTGTTGTTCAAAAATGAACACAGTTTATGAAAACTTATGAAAGTAGCGAGAATATTGTACTTAAAATGTTCTAAATTAACATCCATATTGGAATTATTTTCTAATTAATGGTTAATCATGTTAAAAATTAATTAATTTTTTTTAGATTTTTGTTGTTAAGTAGTTTTTTTATTATGTTGTGTATATTGTTACGGTTTAATTTTTTAATTTGTGTTTAAACTGTATTAAAAATATTGAATTTTATTTCAACTAACCTCCCCCTCCTCCCACAAGCTGAGGAAGTTAGTTGAATTCTGGTAGATTTTATTTTATCTGCTGGTGGAGAATGAATTTCCACTGTTGGCAACACTGCAGTGGATAACAAGACCATGCTATTCACCTACTACAAACTTAGGCATTTTTAGTCGTACCAAAGATAATAAATACATTATATTCATAATCTTTGTTCTTACTAGATATTTCTTTTAATATTTGTTTTTTTAGATGAAAAATATCAATGAATTCTTTAAATCTATTAATTAGCTTAATTAAATAACAAAAAAAGCAGTAAGCGGAAAAATACCCAGTGCAGGTATCTCCAAACCGTATAATCAAACATGACAGAGCTATCCCTTAATTGGCTTATTAAAACAACAGGAAGTCAAAAGCACAAAGCACCATCTCTTATAGAATTTATTTATTAAAATACAGTACATGACTAATTAAAAGTACAACTGACAACCTTGTAGTAAAAGAAGTGTAATTATCTCCACATTCAACTTTTACGAAACATCTGTAAAATAAAATACACGGATTACTCCCTTACGTATAGCGTTAATAACATTTCCTGTCAAAGGGACCTAGAACAGTGCTACTGAAAGTGTAATACGCGGACCGGTGCTTGTACGTGTGTCATCGGTTGTCGGTCCGCGGCATGTTTCCAGAATATAATTAAACAACAGCATAATTTAACAGTAGTGCATCCAGGGTGGAGAAATATTATTTCTGTAAAAAGAACTTTTATTGGTATATAGCCTAGAGCTTCCTGAGTAGCATAGGCTACAAACAGTCATATTTTTTGTATCTTTTCTTCAGGTGTGGCGAGCTGCAAGATATTGTTCATCACTTATATATACACTTTTATAACTACTAATAAGCTATCTATCGTAAAATCATGGTTGACACCATGGATATCCAAGAGAACTGTGAAGTAATCTTCTACAGATGGATCTGCACAGGTTTCTACGGTTGGACCTGTACGTATGCAGCCGGAGAGTTACAACAGGACTGAGAGACCTTGAAGCCCGGTTTATAATAGATATGTTATGGAACATAAGCATAAAAATTACACTGTTTTCTTTGTTCTGTTTATTACAAACAGATGTTTTGAAGAACCAAACCATTGTTCTATTACGTATGCGCTATGCTATGGAGTTATTATAAACCAGGCTTGAGTCTGTAGCTACACAAACGCCGGTACACTTATTAAAATCCATTCTTCTCAGATATACCGAATGAAATAATATATTTGCTTCGGACGTGTATTAGTAAGAACTTTATTCCTAAGGGAAAAACCATTCCAAATTTAATGCCAAGTAGAAGAGAAGTGGCTGGTGTTTTATGAAAATTTTAGACCGTATAGGGTGTGAGTATTTATGAACGGCACACCTGGTACTCTCAGTACCTCTACATGGGCTAGCGGTATTTTATTCGATATTAATAGCAGATAATAAGTGAATTACCACCTCGCTGGTACTTTAATAGTCGCAGATTGTTGTTAAAAGGACATATTTAGCATTTTACGAAGCACTCTACGATTTCAAGAGACACACTTGTTTAAGTACGTCTCATGAAAATATAAAAGCTATGCATAATAATAAAAATTATAATATCTAAAAAACTGACGTGCAGTGTTAATTTTCACACATTTTAGGATTTTGTATGTATTTAGTAAGTGAAACCAAATTGTGGGTATAACTTTAGAAAGAATAATCCACGTATTTTCATCTAGTGAATTAAGATAATTACCCAGTTCTCCAGTCAGATAAATATTGTAATAATGTTGCTGCAAAAAAAAAAAAAAAATCAATCACTAATTAAAAATTAAATATATTAATAAGAATAAATAATTGGTTCCTAACGTATATGAGACAGAGTAGGTTCTCCGTGTCTAGATTTCCGGCCATAGATATAATAGTCACGTGGACAGTGTGACGGATGGACGGGTCCTAGCTCCCAGTTTAAACAGGTTCTCATTTTAAGTATTAAATATTTAAGTCTGAGTCGACCTCAGACTCGACTGCACAATATCAGAAGATTTGGAGGAGGTGAGGGATTGGAACCCGTATCTCTATAAATAATTATCAGGTCAAAAATTTCTGTGGTTCTATTCCTATTCACATTAATATGCATTACTTAGATTTTTTAAGATTTTTAGATTAACCTAATTTTTGTTTCTGAATCTACGTCTTAAGGGATTTATTTTGGCCATACAATAAATTTAAAAAAAGTTGAAAGATCACAAGAAAGTTAAACGTTTGCATTTACACTTTTTCCACCTGCTGTTGTAGGGAATTGATGTCGTGGTAGGTGTGTTACCATTAGTCGGTTGATTTAGGCCAGGACTGGGTTTGATTTAGTTTGTTTATGTTTGTTTGTTAACGGATTAGTGACTTGAGCATTAGGAAGTATATTTTTAATGACAGGTAGTCAAAGGTGAGGAAACTCCGTTGGTCTGGCTGAGAGAATTTATTGAGTTTTACATCTGTGCAGAATATTTTAATTATCATTTAAATTTGTTTTCCTCATGCATTAAGTGTTTAGCATCTCTCCATTGGAAATATTGTTGATTTTCCCAAACATGTTAGAGCTTTAAATTTCACCCTGGTGAACTTACTTCTTATGCTCATGCAACTCTCAGTTTGAGACTTGCAGACCTTTCCCGCGTTACATACGTGACCCAGTTCCATGGTCTTAATCAACCGACAAAATATATTTACCATGACACTCCATCCCTACAACATCCGATATACAAATTCTAAGTAAATGGAAATGTTAATCACTCTTCTGATCGCTGAAGACGGAAACCGATAAGCGAGCAGTTTCCGACACGTCCGAATTTTTATTTTATTAACTATCATATATCTTTGATACTAATACTCAATGTATATTGTACTATTCTATCGTCAATACTATACATCCCGTCAAACCAAATGCGCACTGGTTGTGCATCTGCATGCGCCTCTGAAACGTGGTTAATCAGAACAGCAGATAGGTGTCGCGTAACGCATTTGAAATGTGGTACTATATGTTACGAATACCATGGACAGATAAGCGTACACTCATATCTTGAAGAAATTATTCCTACCCAGCGACTTTCAAGTCTAACCTTTGAACGGATACTGAAATTCGTTGGGCATGTAACCCGCCACAATAATTTGGAGATATTTATCGTACAGGGAAAACCAGATGGAAAGCACCGCTGCGGTAGATCATCTACTGGACGGGACGATCTTATATCCAATCTCACAAGGACGAGTCTCGTTACAGCTGTTAGAGATGCCAAAGAGTCACTTGGTGACGGGTGGTCCAAAGAGTATTATACGAAGTTGACACATAATCATATGATCACTACAAGTTGTTCACGATGTTAGATTAAGAAGAAGAGAGACTCTAGCCGAGTACTATCAGTAATGGCAAACTTTCAAAATAATTGTTTTCGCATTAATACTAGACCATTGGAAAATAATTTCAAAGATATTGTAGCGATCCCTTACTTTACAACGTACCATTTATTATCAAATAGGTAGCGAGCCTGTGATATAGTATGAAATCTGATCCCTAACTGAAATGAGATTTCTGACTAAAGGAGTTCGGGTAGTAGGCGTGAGTGTTATCCAACCGATTTATCAGGCATCTTGTAATTAGTCTGGATCTTTGCTGTTCACTTAAGTTATTAAAGGTGAAGGTTTACACACGTAAAGTAAGATGGTTTAAAATTAATGAATTTGATTTATTAAAAGTAATATTTACAATTTTTTTAAGAGATTAAAATATAGATAAAAATAATGACAAAAATTAAAACAAATAGAACCGGATAGACCACCGGTAGAATGCCGACACAGTGCGTCTAAGAATTCAACAACTTAGATGTTAATGCTAACCGGACCGAATTCTTTCTGCCACCATCTTCAGAGAAACGGGTGTTTTTATACGGACATTTCTAAGAATTCTAGGAAAAAGGGTTTAATTGTTCAAGGAGGAACCATTTAAAAATATATTTCTAAAGTTACGTGTTGAAACGTAAGGTTTCTAATTTTATTTTATTATCTGATTTCTCATAAATATGTACCCTTTAAAATCAATAAAAAACGATTGCAACCCCTTTCAAAAAATTCTAGCGATAGGTGGTTTGTGAAAATTGTCCGGGCGGACTAACCGATTCGTTAAAATATTATGAAAAATGTGTCAGCTTTTATTATATTCATTAAATTTTTCTTCTTTAAATTAATATCACTACGAAACTTCGTAGCACATTGGAAATAAAACCTTCCGATCCACCTCATCAAATAGTTTGAGAAGCACTGACCAGTAGCGGCTGGTGAGTAAAATATTTGGGGGGACACTTTTTTCCCCATATATATCTATTAAAATATAGTTATTCGAGAAAAAAGTAAATAAATAAAAAATTCCTGAAAATATGTTGTGCAACTAGAAAAACTGACAAATCTGGCACTTTTATTAAGATTTATGGTCAATATTATTATTATCATTTTTGTAGTTATTACTTCTATTATTATTATTATTACAATTTCAATATTATTAAGACAATGTTTTCTAGTCAGAAACATTTGGTTATTAATTAAGCAGATACCTACACATATTCACATATATTTAAATATTAGATTTAACCTTTTCGTTATGTTCTTTAATTGAATGTTTATACGCAATATCAAGTTGAAATGTTTATCTTTGAAATGTTTAATATCTTTAACACTATTTACTGTCTTTATTTCATATGCGTCTGATGAGCAAATCAAACACACGAAACAAAAAAAAAATCAGCTGTGGCCACCACAGGATCGACCGCCATCACAAAATACTTGTATAAAATACATTCTAGCAGCAGAGTAGAAATAACTTGGCCCAATATTTTCTAACAGAGATATTATTTATCTTGACCATGGAAACGTTACATATAAGTCAGTGACGGATCTTCGCATGAGACAAAAAAGACATTTGTCTTGGGCCCGTAATTTTCAAGGGCCCGGATTTGGGAGGTGAGGTTTTTTTTTGCTCTTCACTTTGAACGCCTCTAGGTTGAGGGCCCGTAAATCATAGGTTGGGGGCCCGAAAATCAAAAATGTCTTGTCCCGCGAAGGCTTGATCCGCCACTGATATAAGTATGAAAAAATAGATACTTGTAAAAAATTCAGAAAAATTTTTCAATTTTTTTTCGTTTTATCAAATAATATCACAAATAAAAGTTGTTAGTTATTGCTTTTTTAGTTCGATCCCTGCGAGAGGAGACAATTATATTTTTTGTTTTTTTTTTTTGCTTTTTTAATGTTTAAATAATTTTTAAAAATTCTAGTTATATGTTGGTAAATGTTGCATGTAATTTTTAAAAGCGTAAATTTAATAAGCAGTGGAAATTGATGAAATTATTATTTTATTCTTTTTCTGTTTTCTGTTTTACACAAAGTACTTGTATAAAATACATGCTAGCAGCAAATAAAATGTTTTTACCGACCGCCAACATATATAAGGGAGGTATTGTGATCATACTGATTTTGACATTTTGAGACTTCGATGGATCTCCACGAATTGAGGTCCCTACATAACGTTTTGACTATTTTTAGCATGATGTCTGTCGGTCTGTCTGTCCGTCCGTCTGTCTGTCTGTCCGTCTGTCTGTCTGTCCGTCTGTGTACACGTGTAGAGCAAATTCGGCTAAAAGGATTTTTATGAAACTGCATATTTAAGCTTTTGACCTCAGTGGCACGAGTTGATCAACTTCTGGTAAAAATCGGTTGACTAGAAATGGGAGTTTACTCGTGTTGATTTTAAGATTTTTGCGAATATTTAGCAACAGAAAAATATTTCGAATTTAACAAAAGTTGCTATAAATGCAATAACTAATAACTTTTATTTGAGACGTTTTTCTAAGTATCTATTTTTTCATACTTATATGTAACGTTTCCATACTCATGATAAATAATATCTCTTTTAGAAAATATTAGGCCAAGTTATTTCTACTCTGCTGCTAGAATATATTTTATACAAGTACTTTATAATGGTCCGGTGGTGGCCACAGCTGATTTTTTATTAATAATTTTGTTTCATAGTTACGCACGTTAGTTTTATTAAAATATACTGTATTCATTTTCACGTTTAAGTACTTGTCACAAATCACAACAACCGAACTAAGCTACGGGACACCGGTCGTAACTCACTAATACATACAACACTAACCTTCGCCGCTGTTGCCGTTACCCCTAAATTTTTGCTACACATGTAGATAAGAACATTAGATATTGCATGTGGCAACGCTGTATCTTGGGACACTCCGTGGAGTGTCCTTCCGAGCATTGTATTCTTGATTTAAATTTTTTAAATCTAACATTTAAATGAAAAATCTTTGAATAAGAAATAATAAAAATAAAAATATGCAGATATATCTAGCTACTTTAATGCAATTTTAAAGAAGTATAAATAAAGTATTAAATTTAGCTTTTTCACTAAATTTTTTTAGGAGGTCACTGTCCCAGCGCCTCCCTGTCTCAGCCGCCACTGGCACTGACCTAGACTACACGTCTAATCCGCTTGACGGCCCTAGCTATGATGGTCGACGCGGTGTTTGGCAACATAGCGGAGGTAACTTTAGTAATGGGTAGTTTAAATCGATTTAGTAAAACGAGAGGGATTTACTAAATGTTATTGAAATTGCTAAATGATTGTTCGTAGGATCATCGGTTGGACTAATAATATACATTGTTTAAAAAAAAGGAGGATATGCGCTAGAGTCATTAGCACTGAAAATAATAAATTCAAAAGCAATCACTAAAAAGGATACTCTGTTTTGATTTCCATTTATATAACCACGGAAAATATATTCAGCAAAATGATCTGGCGATATTTGATGAAGTATTTTATGAGGCTGGGAAAGTAATTTGCTGGTTGATTAAATTTTTGTTAATGGTGTGTAGGCAGAGCCACCGCATGTGAGTAGGCCGCCCGTGAGCGGATATTCGGTAGACCGCTTTTTGATAGAGTCGAGCTTAAGTGTCGCAAGTATTGATGAAGGTTGATTGAAAGACTCTTTCTAACATAAATATACACTTCGTCAAAATCAACAATATTTTAAAAATAGTGTATCTTCTGTTAATCTGAATAATGGAAAGAAAAAGAATCACTCAGCTTTTTGGACAATACGTATATTTTAGAAACACAACGTTTCGTTAAACCAGGGTTAGTTCCTCAGGTGCTATTCTAATATTACGTTAAACTAACATCATCAAACAACATCCTTCGACAATAGTATGGCGGGTGTAATGACTGACAAGTACACTTATTAGGAATTGACATTGTTAGAAGATTGGAAAATAGGAATAGTTCAAGCAGGTTAAATACAATATAAAACAAAAATCTATTAAAATTAAATTCAAAGAGATTCCAAAAAACAAGTGGAAATTATAGATGGAAACTAGTACATCAATATGAGTATCACCACAATTCTTCGAAATATCAGTTTATAAAACACCCATAGAAGAGATAATATCAAAGAAATGTGGAACAAAACTCAAAAAAGACCACGAAAATAAACGATAAAAATCGACGACAAAACCTTGTGTATCGTTTCAGCTTGATTTATGGAATTATTTAATTTAAAAAAATACGTTTTGTTATTTAAACTATGCTTAGAGAGCTTTCATTTGAAACCTCACAACCAACGACCACAAAAAAAAACGAAATTTTTCGAAAACATAATCTGATAAAAAAAAATCTGCTGTAAAGACAGTTCAATATATTTATTAAAAGACGTCACAAATGGTTAATTTAATTGCAAATGAAAGAAAGTAATCTTACTAACATAAAAGCATTACTCAGTTCTTTCGTTTGGCTTCCACAGGTTGGTAGCCCTTTTCTACGTTGCCATATCTTTTTTCTCGACGTATTTCTGTTTGATTACTGTTTAACTCGTCAACTTTCTGCTTTAATAGCATTTCCGTCGTATTTCTGTCCAACACTTAACAGAGTGAGGTTATGATTACATTTTATTTAAAATTGTGTCAAATATTATTATAATAAAAATACCGAAATTTCTTAGTAGCTACCCCCAAATGATGGTTTGGTATCTTATTAATTGTTCTTAATGATTCTTATACTCTAAAATGTTAATTTCATTTTATGTACGATATTGAACATTATTATACAAAGTATAATTTAAACCATAAATTTTGCGACATCCTTACTACTGAGTTGCGACACATCGGTTGGAAAGCACTTCTCTATATCATAATTTACTATAAGGAAGTTCGGAAAGTTGGGACTGGTTAGAAATTAAAACATTATTTTAACTTCGCTAGCTTTTCGATTTATATTTTAAATCTTCATCAGAGCTGTAAGAAATTTGTAGATATAATTTTGTTATAATTTTTGAAAATTAATAAATATATATTTTTTTTACATAATTATTTATATCAAACTACAGCTAAATATTAAAAATATAATAAATTCTACAAATGAAAATAAATAAAATAAACCACAAATTAAAAATTTTACATTACCTTAAATAAATAGTACATTAATTAAAATAAAATTTAAAATGTAATCCACATATCTATAATGTCATTGAACCTAGAAAAAAACATTACTTCGTTATAATATTATAATCTACGGACGTAACTCATATAATCCAAAATTATAATTTACGTAAGCACCTTTCCTCCCTAGAAAATGAAGGTGATCTGTTTTTAGAAGTGGTTGAATATAACCGAACTTGTTTGACATTTGTAAACAAGTATAAACTGGCAGCACAGCACATTTTTCAATTGTTACGTCATTTCATAATTTTCTTAAACGGAGTATACTATTCCGGTTCTCATCAATGTGCATTACTTAAAGTCTGTTCCTATGGTTTAGGCGGAACTAGATTTTCAATTCTAGTTACTTTTTCAGATTAAGTGAGGCTTTTGATAATTTTGTTTAGCAAAAGCCTACTTCAAATCATAAAAAAAGAACTCATGACAACTTACAAAAATGAAAATTCCAGATAGTTCCGCCTAGTGTTTCTTCTCGAGAATTCTTTCTCGAGAATTTCCCGAGAAAAAGTTATAATTCTCATTTTTCATTTCTCGAGAAATGTAAAAAAAATGTCTCGAAAAATGTAAATTTTTCTTGACGCCACGTTAAACGCATTATGCTTTTAAAAAACTATTTTTTAAAAATACGTTTAAAAAATGTTTAGTGAATCACTGATTATAATTTAATTTTGATAAAATTTGTCTTCTGTCTCCCGCAATGCAACTCTGGAAACAGATAAGAAACGATTTATAATATTTAGCATTTATTGTTACAATATTTTATTTTAATTTAGTGTATTATTTATTATTATAATCATTTATTTTTCATTTTTTGTTCAATAATTATTACTATTTATTTTTACTAGAAAATAAGTCTAATTTTTGATTTCTCGAGAAATGAAAAATGTCGAAAAATCAGAAACTCAAGTTCCGCGTAAACGTTTGGAATAGCCTATAGATTTTATTTTTTTTATTTCTAGATCAAACCTTCTGGGTTGCATTTAAACAAAACACTTCTTAAAAACTAATTTTCTTAGTTTATTTACGAATCAAGAACTTTTATTTGACACACATAAAAAATGATTTTAAAAAATGTTTGAGAGACACAATATTTCTTTATTCTGAGCAATAATATGACTCGTTATATTCTTCTAATTTACTAAAATGATGTATGTTAATTAAAATTATGTTATCTAGTTGCAAGTAAAATTGTTGACAGTAAGAGTTTTATAATTAAAGAATTCTTGTATTTTCTGCCAGAGCTATTTGCGTCCAATGTAGTAGTTTCTGACAACACTTTTTGTTATTTGTAACATTTGCTATTTCCCGTTGTAATTTACGTGTCAGATAACGGGATTCATATTGTTTTTTGTTTTGCGAACAAATCCTGACACAAACACGTTAGCAGCAGGTTCTCTTGCAGTTATTAGAAGCGGTGCACTTTATGTGAGCAATCAACTGTTCTGCCATACTCAGACTGAATGCCTGTGTTTTCTTTCCGACCTTCTTATGCCTTACTAAAGCTTTCATGCCAAACGGAATATTACTTGTCGAGGATATATTTTAAGAATATATGGAACACGACATTTAGTTTTAATATTAAGTTTCTAGGTCAAGTATTCTGTCGTTTATTCCTTGTTACGTTTGTTTAGAAGTGAAGAAAATAGATGTGGTGGTATTTAATCTAGAACAGTATGAAGAACATCAAATAAAGGATGACATTTGCAATAGTGCAGAATCGAGTCCAAAAGTATATATGAAAATATTCTGTAATTTATTTAATAAAATTTTAAAATAAATGAATAGAAGAAGACAGAGTGGTAAACATGTTCTGGAAAGGAAAACTGAATACTTGACCAGTGAGAATTCCTCGCAAAAGATAAACTATAATAATAAAATTGAAAACTATTTCTGTTTTTTTCGGCTTCATATTTGGTTTCGACACGTTTAAGATTATAATAAAACAATACCCGCAAAAAAATCAAGTTTTGTCTATCTGTCTGTCCAAGATTCACGCAAAAATGGCTGGACATATTTTCACGCAATTTGGTGTGAGGATATAGTTAAGCCAGAATTCAAACATAGGCTATAAGGCAGCTCAAAATTTTTATTTTAGGGAGAATTTTCTGGATAAAACTGTTTATTAAAAAAATTATAATATCCCATACTATTGATTTAACAGAAATACGAGGGTCATCTCAAAAGTAAGTTACACTATTTTTTTTAAATATATAAAAGTAATTTTTTATTAAAAAAGTATATTTCGAAAAGTTCATATTAAACTTATTTTTCTACATAATCGCCTTGTTTTTCAATACATTTTTGGTACCGTGGTAAAAGTTTTGTCATATCATTCTGCCGCCATACTGGCTAGCCTTCTTTCAACTTCTTGTTTCAAATTATCCTCGTTTGTGAAGCGTCTTCCCCCAAGATGATGCTTCAGCTGCGGAAACAGGTGGAAGTCACTTGGTGCGTGGTCAGGGGAGTAAGGTGGATGTCCGAAAACACTAACTTCGTGGAGGAGCGACCGCTTCGTTGTTCATCGTGTAATGTTGTTCTCCCTTCAATGAATGATTGGCGCTAACGAAAAACCATTGGCTTTGACATAACGTCTTCACCATAAACACTACACAAGTCGAGATGAATTTCAGTAGCATTTTTATTTTTTGCTGTCAAGAAACGAATAACACCACGAACTTCTTAATCGGTGGTAGGAGCAAGTGGAGTGTCCATAGTGGCTGGAGCCTGACTGTCGGATCGATCGACGCACGCGCATAGAAATTTTACAGTGCTGCCACTACACCCAGAAACATATCTTTTTTGTTCAATAAATTTTTTCAATTAGTTGAATATTTCGGAAGTTACGTGCCTTCGTAATATTCGAAATATTCATACCCTAAACCTAAAAATCCTAAAAATAAAATCTACATATACAGGGTGTTTACGGTCTTCTTATTTATTTTTTAATGGGTGATACTACAGGTCAAAAGAAGGCGAAAAACCTTAATAAACCTCTGTAAAATTTTTATAATAAAAGAGATATTAATTTTTTAAGTTTTTAATTTTTGGGGTTTTTCTGCCAAAACTCTTCAAACATTTATCCAATCAAAAAATTGCATTTAGATAAGTTTCTTATTCTTAACAATATTTGTAATATGAGTTTTTGTTGTTAAGTCAATAAGGGAGTAATTAAAATTTTTAATTTTGGGTTTATTCCGCCATGCGCAACGTTTACATTACGCATACGTTACAGCAAAAATCGTACGATGTACAAATTTATTTAAAAAAAAAATAAGTTTGATAATAGTCTACCAAATATATATATATATATATATATATAAAATCCAATATGCGCTGATCGAATCATTCAAACTTGGCATACATTGCAAAACATTTTAAAAATTCATCTATTGATAAAAAATTCCAGACAGTTACGAAAATTCTTATGAAACTGTCTAGATTTAACAATGTTGTTTGACTTTTCGATAACCTTGTGACGAGACCCTTTTCTGAACGAACGTTTAATTTGGAACAAGTCTCGTGTGGACGCAAGGACTACCTCGTAAATGCAGATTACGACGCCCTCTCTCTTGTTTCACTTGTCCTCGTAGTCCTCGTAAAAACTCAACTAACGTTATATTGTAGTATAACGGGGACAGAAAAGGTTTTAGATTTGAACGCTAAAACTGTGACATAACTTCAAGGTATTACCAGAAGGTCTTACGAAGGGTGTCCTCTATTATTTGCAATATGGATTCACGTTTAGATCTTTATTTCTTAAATGGTATTTTACTAATTATTATGTTTTATAATTAGAACACTACTATTTTTAACTTGCTCGCATAATTAAACCCACAATGCCAGTACATTTATAAGGATCATGTTCAAGAAATAATCAAACAACAGTTGTGTTTCTTCTATTAAGAATAAATCTTAAGCTATGTGGTACTTAAGTAAACTTGGTACTAAGCATAAACAAACACCTCGGTAGGTAACAACATAAACTGCGAAGATTTAAATTGTACTCCTATTTTTATTAAAAAAATTCCCAAACTGCTAAAAATCTAACACACAGTAACACAAATAATAATGTTCTTATTTCTCAGTCCATCTCCACCATCTTCTTGCACGCGACATATCACATGGAAGTAAGAAATATAGCTGTATCACTTTCTAACAGGACGAATATGGTATAAACAGTTTAATTTTAAATTCAGTAGGAGATATTATTGCTTCAATTTGAAGTACTATTATAAATAAAATATTTGAAAATGGTATTTTCTCCAGTTAAAGTGTACGAATGTTGTAACTCCGCCTTTAGAAAAACAAGAGAAACATAGAGTTGTCAACAAATAACAAAAAAATTAGTAAATAATATTGAGAATATAATAGTTTTTTGAAAGAAAATAATTAGTTGTGGTTTCTTTGTGCGTTTTATGTCTTTAAATGCGTCTCGTTGAGCCGGTGACGGGTAGTTGTCGTGTCTCACCATAAGTTTTGGTGATCCCGCGACGTGATGTATAAATTAAAAAGAAATAGAAGACCGTTCAGAGTTCAGTTAACGAGATACATTAACAAACTAATACAGTTATTGGAACTGACAGTGCCAGATTTGGTTAACATTAAAACCAAATTGGAGCGTATTATTAGCAATTAACAAGACCTGAAATAAATGGATCAAAGGGTAATTGATGCTCTTTTGAATGATGCTACTCTGTCTGATGATGAGCAAGATAAAGAATTTGCCGGGATTGAGTATCACATGAAATATAGAATTATTAAAATAAGAGCTGCTGCATTGCATAACAGCGGTAGCATTGTGGAGTGCCCAGGTTGGTTCATGTTAGTAATAATATCAAATGTCCGATAATTACACAGCAAAGATGAAATGAAGAAGATGATTGTGGTTATAATTCCGATGAAGTCAACTGTGGACCAAGTACATGCACACTAAATATGTTTACTTGTGGAGATGAAAAATGTGAAAAAGGTATTCCGCAGTATTGGAAGTGTGATTTTGAGAATGATTATCAGGATAAGAGTGATGAAGATAATTGTGAGAGTAAGAATTGTACTGAACCTCAGTTTACTTGTAAGACCAGAGAGAGCAATACGAGTAGGCGGAAGTGTGAGTTGCAGAATGATGGTTTTGAAAAAGAGCCAAACTTGATGGAGCTCATCCTTGCAATGATTTTGCGGTTCCGGGAAAAGAAAATCGGTGTAAAATCAGATATCAAGAAAGCATTCCTCCCCATAGGAGTGACCAAAGAAGATAGACATTATTTAAGATTCTTATGGTGAGAGTCACTTGAAGCTAAATCTCCTATTGAGTTGAGACACAAACGGGTCATGTTCGAAATAAATTGCAGCCCCTTCATGCTTGCAGCAGTTATTAAATTTCATTTGAAGAAGGCACCAGATCACTTAAATAAATGTGCTAATCACCTTCTAAATGCATTTTATGTGGATAACTGTGTCACTTCTGTGGAGAGTCCAAACGAATTGGATATATTTCGTGTGGAATTGATAAACCTTTTAAGTAGCGCGAAAATGAACTTAAGTGCTGGGGAACAAACTGAATCGAGTGACAACCCGGGAACTTCACGACTGAGTAGTGTACTTGGTTTGAAATGGGTGAAAATTTCGGACGTTATTGGTTGTTCCTCTAAAGAAGTGAGTGAAAATATAATGCTATTCATCGTATCTCTGGCCCAATGGGTTTTCTGGCACCGGTGACTATAATTCCCAAGTTTTTACTACAATATAATACGCCCTGGTATGGACGATGGTTCTCTTCTTGCCCACGAATAATTTTGCTAATAGCTTGGATAAGAAGATTTGTTTGTAACGCCAGAAAAGTAAGATTATCTGGTGAACTTTCACTTACGGAAATGATGAAATAGTGCCCAAGACAAGACTGAAGAAAGAGACTGTCACTCGACGCGGTAGATTAGTTAAAGTGCCCAGAACATTTATTTAAAAGCCAATAATTTAATTTGTTTGCAAGATTATTAGTAACAAATTAAAGGTGGGAGGATGTTGTAACTCCGCCTTTAGAAAAACAAAAGAAATAACGTTGTCAACAAACAAAAAAAAAATTAGTAAATAATATTGAGAATGTAATAGTTTTTTGAAAGAAAAAAATTAGTTTTGGTGTCTTGGTGCGTTTTATGTCCTGAAACGGATACCTATTTAAATATTTGAGTTTTCATTTTGCGCGTCTCGTTGAGCCGGTGACGGGTAGTTTTCGTGTCTCAACAACGAAAATATTTTTACTCCTACGTATTGTTCCTTTTAAAAGTGTACGAAAACAGAACAAAACGATAGATTAATTGGAGAAAAGTATTCTCATGATCATAGCGGTTACCTAAATCAATTTACTACGTCATGTTAGTTTAACGATTCAACTGGCCTTCTATGATTATTCTTTTGTTGGTGACTTAAAAACTCATGTATATTGAGTAAAATGAAACCCGGACGGCATAGATAAGCTGATGGAGTAATTGGTGACGACGAATGTAGGTCGTCGTCACAAGTTTGGCCGTATAACATCCTTGACAACCTGAACACGTCGTTGCCAGTTAATGGGTGATATATAATTTCTCGTGCACAAAAATGCATAGATGAACAGGGATGTTAATTCGAGCAGCTTTTGTGAGTTTGTAAGTTTCTTTAATGCCAACCGGCGTAGCGTAGTGGTAACATATGTGCTCTACGTTGCTTGGGTCTCGGGTTTGAATCCCGTTCAGGCATGGAATTTTGCAAAAATAAGAGTTTTCCTGGCTAATTGCCGCAACAACAAAGGCCGTTACAAAAGGAAAAGTTTGTATACATTTTATGGTTTATGAATCAAATTAAGTTTTCAGAGTTTCTTTAGTGAAATGGTAAATAAAATAATAAATTAACTAACAGTGCAGCCAATTTTATGTGGGACAGAATTTATTCTTTAAATAAAATAATCGTCAATCATAAAGTCAATCTTATAGTCATAAAAAATTTGCAGAACTGGAAAAAGTGTTAGAACTGGATATACAAAATTTTCATTTATTTTATATTACGGTGTTATTATCAATAACAATAACACCTTCAAATTTGAAAAAATAGATCAGTTTTACTACATTGGTAGCACAATCACCAAAGAATGCGAGACTGCTAACTTCGAGCTACCTGCTAATTCGCATTCAAAAGTCATGCTTTTGGAACCCTACTTATATTTGAAAATCTACATAGCCGATCTTCTCTACATACTAGCTCATTTTTAAGACTGATTTTTCAGTATTTTTGTATAGTTACTAAAAAAAGAGATCCACCATTCTATTTTCCATTAACATCTTCCGGATCTTCTGACCAAACATGATTGTTAATGCATTGAATGAATTTTTGGCAAGAATCTACAAGAAAGAAGATTGCGTAAGTGGAGATGCATTGGGTACACGTTAAGTATAACTTTTATGACTTGGAACCATTCCTTAATGATATTGAAAAAAATGTTATTTCTTGGTGAGAAGTCAAAGCACTGGCTGAAAGCCTGTTTTTGGGAAAAGCTTTGCGGATATTATTTGAGGAATGGATAGGAACCATATTTATTGTTATATGGTAACATTAAAGGTTAAGATGAATTTTGTTATGACTTTTTGTATTTATTAAAAGTACACAGGGCTGCGAAGGTTGGCCGCTTTTAATAATACATGGTAATTTTACTACAATTTAAAAATTGAAGTCTTATTATCTATGACTCATATTTAGTAGGGCCGAATGTAAATATTGCAGTTGTCTTAAGTTTTAACATAAATAAACAATAATTATAATATGTGATCACTTACATATCAAAACTGTTGAGTGATAAAAATCACATATATGAGGTAACGTAAAAAAATCATGCATTCATGATAGTTCCGCAAAATACAAAAGAAAGGCTACAAGGCGTGCTTTTCTCCGTGTTAATTATAATTACTAAGTGTTAATAGTAAGTAAATAATTAAGAATTGCCTTTTTCATAAAAAAATCACCATATTTTATTTTGTTTTATACTGAAGATATTTATCTAAAAATATTATCCATGATACTTTCTTTTGAGAATTACAAAAAGCTAGACGTGATGGAGAAAAACTATAACTTGATATGAAATCAGGATTCGCCATTTTACCTAAATCATCCTTTAAAATCAAAAGCAGCGGAAATTTAATTTTTTCCCAGCCCTGTGTTATCTTACAGCAAATTAACTTTTGAATAATCAACTATCTCAATAATAGCATCCACTCAACCACTTGTTTAAATCAACTCTGAAGTTGTCTGCATGGAACTGAACTACACCTGACAGGAAGCCCGTCTTATATATTCGTTTTATTGTTTCTAAACTTTGCTCGGAGTCACTGCATAATGTTCCACTTAATAATGCTCCACAGTCATTGTTCCACCCAAAATGGTTGGACTTGTATTTTACAAGATCGTATTTGTAGATTTTTTTTTACAGTACTGTTGCAAGTCAAATTAAGTTAACAAATAATTTACATTACATACAAAATTAATCAATTAATTAAACATATTTTTGTATTTATTATTTGTTTAATTTTAGTTTAATTTGCCGCACATCAGCCACTTTTTCAGTACTTTTTAGGAAGATATGCATTTTTTTAATGTAAACATTGCATATATTTAAATGTAACACTACAAAAACAAATGACAACAAGCATGGAATAGTTATTCCATAACAAGTGATGGAATGAAATACACGCAAAATGCATAAGAAGATAAGTGCTTTAAAATGACATTCCAACTCTTGTGTTAGAATATTAACTTTCTGTAGCCAAAATTGGTTTTATAATTGATGAATTCTATAGCAGTCGTGGAGAAAAGACCTTCCTGAGTTTAAATTAAATATTTTTTTTAATGATATAATGTTTATAAATAGTTCTTACAAACGTAAAAAAAAAAAAACAAAAGCAGGTAACAAAAATAAGTAATTAGTAAAAAGTCTAACTCGTACACAAGGATTTATGCGTGTAATACGCTTTCCTTTGTTAATACCACGTTTCCACTGAGATGAAAGAATATCAACTTCTTAATGTCTCTCAAAACAAACAGTTATATTAAGATAAAAAGTAAGCCTAAGGCACACATTCCTTGCCGAATCTAATGAAGTACATTTAACTCACATTAATTTACGGCAAGACTACAATCGCACACCTTAATTCCTCATCAACAACTCGCAAAACTTAGTCACTAAGTTAAGGTGGTCTACTGGCGGGTTAATGCCAGCTAAAAGAATTCTTCATGTATATATATCCGGCCCGCGGCTACCTCCACAGTTTCCGGAGCAAGTTCCGGGCTCCGGTTTACTCTAACGTCATAATTAATGAAGCAAAAGTCACAGTACCGGCACAAGCTTGAAACATGTGAGTGGTAAGCGGTTTATGTAGAAGGATTTCGGAAATCCGCGACCGTTCTGGATGAGTCGCTTGCTAGACACAACTTGCATTTGTTAAAGTTTTACTACATGACTAGGAGTAGACGGTTTGGGAATAACAGGATATTACTTGGGAAATTGAATGATTTTCTTTGAAGGATGTTAATATATATTGTGATTCATAACTTTCATTAACTTTTTTGTCATTTTTTGATTAATATGATCCCTTAGGGAATATGTCTAGGTTTTTTCTTCAAAAAGTAATTCAATTTTATCTTTTTCACAGGACCAAATCTTGTTTACTCCTTTATATTTCTTTTTACGTTTTCTAAATTTTTGATTACCAAAAAAAAAAGAACTATATTGCTGCATTTTAACGATTCCATACACTGTGCGGTAGATATCATGTTTGCATAGCTGGACCTAAAGAGTATTGTGTACATATTCAAGTTCTTCAAACCGCATTTAGGAAATGTACTGAAATTTAAAGAAAAATATAGCATTGAGAAAGGATATAGTTTTGAAAAAATAATATATATATATTTTTTTTTTACTCTGAAGGTTTTAATAAAAGCTCTTGATTCATAGATTAATAGTGACGATAATATTTTCGTATAATTTTTTTGATATAAAATCAGATGCTATAATGTGACGTACAGTGTGATTAGATAATGTGAATTTCACTACAGTGCGTGAAGATCAGCGTTCTTACAAGAAGAAGAAGAACAAATATTAGAACCATAAGATGGTAATTAAAGACTTTTCAACATGAGATGGAAAATATTTTTTAGGCGACTATATCAAAAACAATTCTTTTTTATCATCTAGTACTAGACAAAAAGTAAAGCTTTTTCGATCTAGGCCAGTTCGCTTACTTTTAGTCCGCTGGTTGCCAACGCCATCGTCGATGGTGATGTTTGTTCAATAATAAGCTGTTTAATATAATGTCTCTAATTAAAACTGGATGCCAATGCCATCTACGATAGTGATGTTTGTTCAATAACAAGCGTACGTTTTAACTAAGTTTAATTTTTTTTTAATTAAAATTAATTTTGGTCAACCAAAAAATATAATGTGCACCTTTGCCAAAAAGTTCTTTTTTCTACTCACCTATCAGAAAGTTATCGTTTTCTGTTGTCATAGCAAAGTGGAGAATTGGTGTTTGCTGAAGAGTGTTTTGTATCCAAGAAAACCATATCGAAAATTACTTTCTCCACGACCACTATAGAATTTACCAATTCTAAAACCAATTTTGACTACAGAAAGTTAATATTCTAGCACAAGAGTTGGAATGTTATTCTAAAGCACTTATCTTCTTATGCATTTCGCGTGTATTTCATTCCATCACTTGTTATGGAATAACTATTCCATACTTGTTGTCTTTTGTTTTTGTAGGCTTACATTAAGATATATGCGACATTTACATTAAATAAATGCAACATAACTTCCTAACCTAAAATAGTGGCCGATGTGCGGTAAATTAAATTAAAATTAAACAAATAATAAATAAAAAAATAGTTTAATTAATTGATTAATTTGTTATGTAATATAAATTATTTGTTAAGATAAAATGTTTTTTAAAATAATTATTTGTTATTTTTTTTTCTTTCTGGTGGTCGTGGAGAAAGTAGAGTCTGTGACTCGTTGGAAGAGAAAATTCGATGCTCGTGGTTCCGGAATGTTCCACTCGCATCGATTATATAAAACTATACGTTTAAGTTTATTTTTTGTAATTAATTGTTATTTGACAATTATTTAAAGTATTAAAATTAATTCCTCCTTCGAACAAAGAGTTGGCTGTTACACAATTTACTATTATATATATTATTACCTTTCTCTTGACTTTTGCGGCAAGAGATCTAACATTATTTTATTTACCGCTTCCTCTATCTCCTCGTCAGCCTCGCTGCTTACTTCATCTTCATACATTATTATTTAACAAACGTACAAATACCAATGTATTTTGACATTCGTTTAATTGTTTATGAACATCGTAGCAACGACAAGCCACCTATTATAAAATTGGTGTTCGTAGAAAAAATAGTATGTGTGACACGCGCAGAAAGTACATTTGCCGATTTCGAAAGATTGCCGCGCGAGCTCATCGAGTATCTTTATGAATATCTTTCTCAATCGGGAAATGTATACTTTCTGCGCTTGTTACACAATATACTATTTCATACTCATCCGTTTGAAGGCCTCGTCTCTGCCTCGGCCAACAAATTCAAATACATTTTACGCACACATTACCGTGTCTAAAATGGCACTTTTAAACACTAGTGCGTAAAATAATTTACTAACGCACTAGCACATAGATTTTTGTAAGTGTTATCAATTTTTGCTGCTAAAAATTATCAAATGTACACTTTCATGTTATAAAATACGTAAATGAATAAATTAATATAAACGTTTAATCTTGATTAGATGAGTTACGTCCGTAAGTTAGTAATTATAGTTGAAGGTAATGGGATTCGGACCAGTCAGAAAATAAAAACAAATTTATTAACTTCGCTAACGTTTCGATTTTAATTTAAATTTTCATCAGAGCTTAGTTAATAGTCACGATATAAAATAACAATTTTAAAATCTCTGAGTTCAATAACCGGACAATATGATGTGTTCTTTACTAATTTTAATATTGTTATTTTATATCGTGACTATTAACTAAGCTCTGATGAAAATTTAAATTAAAATCGAAACGTTAGCGAAGTTAATAAATTTGTTTTTATTTTCTGACTGGTCCGAATCCCATTACCTTCAACTATAATAAATGTTTAATATAAATATAAACGTTTAAATTAAAAAATGATTATTTACACCTCAAAATAATACGAAAAACAAATAAACCGAAAAATAATAATAAAAATATAAAAATCGGCTTTAATACTACGAATAACCTTAAAAAACTAATAACTAATAATAAAGATAAAACAGATACATTAGACAGAAGTGGTGTATATAGGTTAGATTGCACTTCTGTCTAATGTGTGGATCTGCCTACATAAGCCAAACAGGGAGATCCTTCAAAACCAGAACATCGGAACATAAGAAGACATTCATCAAACAAAATACGAATTCAACCTTCGCAGAACATCTCACAAATGAAAATCATGCAACCACATTTGAACCAAAAATACTGCATAACAACAGTAAAGGCCTTAAGCTAAATTTACTAGAAGCCCATGAAATTAAGAAACAGATGACTAAAACCAATATTCTTAATGAAATTACCGACCTACACAACTCGCCGCTGATATGATTAACACTAAACTTGTACACATAATTTGGAAATTTTGTCTTACCTATATAATATTTTTATTGCTTCTGTTACCTGTACATACCTATTTCTTGTATATATTAGTGTAAAATGTAATTTGTACTCATTGCAACTTTGACAATGGCGTGAGCCGAAACTGCAGTCAGTTAAAATAAAAGTTAGTGAACCAAAAAACCATGTTTTCTTTCAATCTCTTAACTATAAGAGTTTTACAAAGTTAAACTGTCGAATATTCAATATATTTAAATATCAAATTATCATGTTTTTTACGATTTCTGGCTGTCTGAATGATCTGTTGTTCTGTCAATCGAACATCATGCTATCTAGGTTTGTTTGTTGGTCATCATGTGTACAGAACATGTGTGACTAAGGCCCAGTCTTTCCACCTTCAGGTAAACCGCTATGTAACTATCTGACAGATAAGGTTATGTGGCACTTTCTGTACTTAATAAATGTCATCCCGTCTTTCAATACAAATTTATATCTTGAAAAGTTATGTAATGGATAATGAGACTGACGTATTAAATTCACTGTTTGGTATTGACGTTTATTCAGCAGATGAAGTTCCTGATAACCTGATCTGTTAGATATTGACCTAGAGGTTTAACTGAAAATGGAAAGATCGGGTCTAAATTATTTTACTGATTTTGCTAATTTTTTTGCCTGACGCCCTTCGATGTCAGGCTTTCGATGATATACTAGCGTCGGCGAATCAACGCAGTTACGTCACACGACGTAACAAACGATTGTATTGTTTGGAACTGCGTTGATTCGCCGACGCTAGTATATCTGTCGCTCTGTTCATCCAGCCGGCATCTATTACTGACTCTGGAGAGGTCTGTTTGAGAATTTTTACTGTAGAACAGTACGTGAAGACTTTTTAAAGACTTCTGACTTTATAAAAATTTTCAATTTATCACATTACCTAAGATAATTCTAACAAGCAAATACTGTCAAATGCTCAAAAGTTGGGATACTGTATGTCCACTAAAATATTAACAACGAATTATAAAGGTGTGGTCCCGGTAAAATCCTCGTACGAAGCAGACATTGAAAGTCATCCTTACTCTGATAGGATAATCCTTTTTTGTGACATGTCCCCTCTTGTCCTCTCAAGGGATTTGCTGTCGGGACACGAGGAGGGGGGTGGGGCCTAATACACGCACCGCATCATGAAGCATCACCCGGATTGAAATCTCTCGTCGTTATATGTTCCTCTCTGTACGTGATGATCCACAATGATGTTGATTTATATTCAAGGCTGTCCTTTGTGTCCCATGCATGGTGTATCTACAGACGTTCTATTATGTGGATGGATACAGGACAGCCCCGATGAATTTACTAGCGGATTTTTTTAATATAAAGAAACGGGGGAAACTACTTGAAAAATGTGAAGATGTGATGTATTATGTATTATGTTTACTGGGTTCAATACACACTTTTAATATATTAGGTATGTAGAAAGTTCTCAAATGGACATGTAGACATTTTTTATCTTAAAAATAATGTGATTTCAATTTGCTACGTTGCCTTGCTTTTGAACGATTTTGTTAAATAAAGTAATCTGAGATATTTTAGTAAAGATAAATGTGAATATCTTGCAATGAAACATTTTCTTCTTATTTTTCCTTGAGCAATGTTAACCAGGTTGACTTTTGGAATCACTTACATAAGCTGGTGTGTTAAGTGATAGGCATAGTGGCCCGCGAAAAAAAATTGAAATTATAAATTGACTCGAGCTAAGGTGAGGTTGGGCACCACGGATCTAAATATTAAAAGCTTTCATTTAATAACCTACACTGATTTTTTTTTAACCATTAATTGGATCTTTTAAAAAACATATCACATCAAACATTTCGAATAATCTTTTCCGGTTCACATTAATGTGAATTACTCATTTTTTTTCTAATCATTTTTAAACTATCAACTTTGGTAACATTGTTGTTGTTTTCTCCATAATATCTCACATTAAATTAAATAACAATAATAATGATAATAACAATAATGAACACAAAAAAGAACATATGAGTAAAAGTATGCATTCTGTGTTCTTCAAACATGTTAAAAATCTAAAATTGCCACCGAAGTCACGTCCTCGTTTCTTAAGTCTGCTTGTTTGAGATCGGAAACAGAAGGTTTTGTGTTTACATGTCAGGATGTTGTTATAAATACTTAGGCATACAGTGTCCGCATATTCCAAATGGCGGAGTCCTTACTCTGTAGGTTGTGCCACTACCAACCTGAAACCATTATGCACATTCTGTCTGCTTGTCAATCTCTTGCAGCGTCGAGCTACCTCCCTTCTGACATAGAATTGTTGGTGGATAATTCCAAGTGTCGCATTTATTTGAATTGCTCCTCCCCCACCTCGAGGTTCTCACAGCTACTTGTGATCGAATTTTCAAGTCCAACTGAGAAGAATATCTCTCTCAAGAACGAGGAAAAGATGTCCCAGTATATAGATCTCTTGTTGGAACTTAGAAAGCTGTATCCAAGGTATAAAGTTAAGCTTGAAGTCCTGATAGTTGGTGTTTTGGGTGGCATGAATGCAGAAAGCAGTATTGCTCGGGCCACTCCGCATTGAACACTGGATATGGCAAAATTTCCACGTCTGCATATCTCCAGGATTTGGGATGCAGCCGTGTGTATTTAGCTCCACTAGACTCTAGTATGACATGTCTCAAAAGGTGTCTGAAGTTTGCGACTAGTGGACGCTTGTCAATACCTGATAAAACCTAAATTATAAAAATTAATTTTTTGAAGAAAACAATAAATTCTTAAACAATAAATTCGAGATATAATGTCATCTAAATTACGGGAATACTATTCCGGTTTATATTACTTATTAACGTTCATTACCCTGACTTTTTAAACAACTCTCCTGGAATATAAGGTAGGAAACAAAAGTTTTTTGGCACTTTTTTTGCAAAAATCGCGTTAAAATAAAATGCATTTTAGGAAACAAGGCGGGGGAGAAAATAAAAAATGAACTTTTGCTCGTTAATCGACACACAGATAAATGACATTTGTAGCCTCACTGGAAATTTTTGTCAAAAATCTGTACATACGTAGCACGTATATACGGGCCAAATTGCAACTTCCGTCCAACCGTTAGAATCAATTTCTAGCGTACTGACACATTTCCTTACTTGATTATACCCACATAATCCTAAAACTTAAAAATCAAGTACTAAAGTTGCCCAATTTGATAATATAAAAACAAAAATTGAAGGTCATCTTCAATAAAATACTTAACTGGTTTTAGGAAAGGGTCTGGAGCCAACATTTCACATAATATTATTTTCTCCTTCCTGAGATGAGAAAATAAAACGACCGCACATAACTTTTGCTTACGTTGCTTACATCTTGAGCTGGACCTGATGTTCCTCAGACGAGGAGGGAAGAGGGTATAGATGCTGGTTGCCAATGGAAGAGTTGACATTTTATATAAAGCGTGGGTTCGTAGAGCTTGCGGTCTTGCGTGACTTCGAATATATGAGAATCACGGTCATAGCAATCAAGGCTAAGGACACTGTCCCTGTAATAAAAAGTACGTCGCAAATAGAGCTTTTTATGTTTTATTCATTTTAGGAATCCTAGAATTAAACCACGTATAAGATCTTAATTATATAACTGGGGGAATAGGGATACTGAATTTTACCAAAAATAAATAATTTCCCAGTTTGTTGCTAAAAAAGATTTTATAAATACAACCTTTTGTAATGAAACGTGTCATTTCTGATTAATAAAATGAACTCCTTTCAATTTTAATATTCGTATTACAATTTAAAGGTTATCTATATGTCTATCATATTTCAACTGACTTCAGTTCTCAGGTGAAAATTAAAATGCTGACAAAACATTTCAACTTCAATTAAAAGTTACTGTCATGAATAAAAAAGAGCATTCGTTTACCATCTTCCATAAAATCAACAGTTGACAAGTATTGTGTATATTTATAAATTATGGGCGCGTTAGCGAATGTAACTGCAGAGAATCAGCACCCAACCTGTTAACTTTGCTGTTAACTGTTGCTATTGCCATCTGTAAGTCAACATACTCAAAGTAAACATCTCCATGAGCGCTGATGTTTTTTTTTTTTTTTTTATTGAAATTTTCCTGTTTAGTTTTATTCATATTTATTAAAACCATAAATTTACCAACAGCCTTACTACTGAGTCGCGATATACTAAGGTGTTGCGACACACCGGTTGAAATCACAGACATACAGACGACTCCAATATGCAAAAAATATACAAACAGGTTTGATATTCAGCGGGTAGGTCTGTACGATCAGGGGTGAATGATTGTGAAAATAAGAGTAATGTTAACATATTATTCTCGCCCGAATAATATCACCAACGGGGACTTGAACCAGCAACCTCACAATCCAGACCACTCCGTTGACGTATTCGTTGTTAACTCTTACGCAGAGCGGTGCTACTTAAAATGTACCCCACAACATTTGAATAAAATAATCGTTCTTGAGTTTTATAAATACCATCAATACTTTATTTACCTACTTATGAAACAATGTAGGTAAATATATTTTTCATTTTTTATTTTAACCACCTAATATTAATTCATTTATTTTTCATTTTTCAATTTTATTGGTTATTTTTAAGCAAAGGGCGGAGTCAACTTGGAGAATTCCCTGATATTTGCAAAGCAGCTTCCGCCTAAACACACGCTTCAGTTTTAATCTGGACGTCGGACGAACGTATCAGGTTGGGCGTATACTATGCTTTACTAGAAATTTAGTTGGTTACTATGAAACAGGATTTTATGAATGCTGGATGTATGAAAAAATTGCAATTGAAAATATTGTAATTTCAGCTAAAAAGCATTTTTAATATATTCCATAGTTAACCTGAATACAAATTATTAATAAATTATTTATTTACGATAAAATAAAAGCGGGGTACATTTGTACCCCACACCGCAACCAAAGGACACCGTAACGTAAGGGTTAAAGACACATAAAACTATCCCCATTCTAGTAAAAATTTATGTTTTGATATTCAATGTACAATTTTAGGAACGTTTAACATGCTAGAAATAAACATCTCGTTCAACGTTGTCGTTCGATATCTGATGTAAATAATACATATATATGCATTATATCGGTGTATGCAGAGCTGATATTCAAAGGGCAACAACTGGTATATGCGTACCGGTTGTTAAAATATTGAAATACTTACATACGAGAGTTGCCTTTTATATTTCGGAATTTGAGATCAAGTACAATTATTTATCAACAAAAATGGCTTTATTGTTTTTCAAAATATTCTCCATGAAGATCAATACATTTTCGCATGTGTTTGAACCAATTTTCGAAGCACATTTTCCACTCCGATTGAGGCTTTTTCCACAGCAATTGTCAAATTATGTGGGATCCAACGCGAACAAATCTTTTTGATTGCCAAATGTTCAGGCAATAGTGAATATTTACTGGTCCCACAAATGCTCAAGGATACCTCAATCTCACGATAAGTTACATGACGATCTTGCAGAATCAGTTCACGCACAGCATCAATGTTTTCCGGAACAACAACCAATTTTGGATGACCTTCACTAAATTCGTCCTTAAGCAAACTACGATCACGATTGAAGTGGGCAAACCATCGATAAACAGTAGTCCTTGAGGGTGCTTCATCGCCAAAAGTCGAATTAATTTCATCGATGTAATGTTGTTGGGTTAATCCACGTCGAAAGTTGTAAAAAATAATCTGTAGAAAATGTTCACGATTTAATTTAATTTTTCGCCGAGATGATTTTTTTCAAGTTACTCTAAACAACACAAATAGCGCTCGTACGTCAAAACGTTCTGAGTACATATACCGTCAAGAATGTCAAACTTTACGGTAGAAGCGTCAGTTGCCACATGTCAGCACTAGTTTATAATATAAGAGGCAACCCTTCTACCAGTTGATGAAATGGATAGTAGGATAAACGGTAAAACAATAATTTAGTTCAATTTCTTCTTTTTTGGGACCATCGACCCATCCTTCAAAGATCGTCGTAACTCAATATTTTAATTTTGTGACTTATGTAAGTTAAATATTAGAATAGGTACACGATTTTTTTATGTGAAAAGAAATATATATCTCACAAAACTGTACGTTATGCAACCAAAATTATATAGTTAGAGATACGATTTTTTTCATGGAAAGATTACACAATATTTTAATATTTAACTTACATGATTTAAAAAAAAAAAATATTGAGCTACGACGATCTCCGTAGGACGGGTCAATATAGACAAAATCTATTAAGCATTTAAATATAATTAACATATTATATGCTGCTGCCGTAACAATTTCATTAGTATGGTTTAAAAAGCTCTCAGAATAATGTATTCGTTACTGTGCGTGTAACTATATAATATTTTATACAATTTATTATAAACACAATCGCATTATGAGTATTAACTCCGAGCTTAATAACAACAAATAGCATGATCTCATTAAGCTTCATAGAATAATGTTATAAATATAAAGCTTGCTAAACTACTTTATATAACAGAAGATTAAAAATTATAACGAACAATAATATTAAAATAAATATAAATAAAATAATTAATTTTTATATGTTACACAGAATTCGAAATATCATAGTGAAACATGCTGTTATAAAAAATAAGACATATAAGTGACTATGGAGGTAATTTCCAAGGTCAAATAAAACCAATGATAAAAAAATAAATAAATAAAATAAAACAAATTCTCGGTTGGTTTCACTAGAGTATATTAAAACATAATTTTTATAAAGCATGATTTTGCCACAAGCGTCGTTATAAAACAAGTTGCGAAGCGACGGATTTTTTAATCGACAAGTGTGGCAAAAAGACTTATGTAACGAGTTTATTATACTATTTTTGCTATTTTAAGTAAACTTTATAAGTAAACAATAAATTGATCATTTTTCCTTTAAAAACATGGCAAGAAATCTTCTATGAACTAAACTAAACTAACAGCTTTACAAGATAAAAGACCTGGATAGGTTAGATTATGTTAGTCTTTTGACAAAAAAGAAGTGAGTAGTTAAAAAATTTGAGGTATTACAGCAAAAACAAGAAAACTTGGACGACGCAAATACCCGAATGCCTCAAAATCCAAAGTAGTGAAGCAAATAGAAGATAATAGCTAGATTTAGGTGCGGAAATGAGGAAGGAGAAAATGAGTGCTGGAGAAAGGAAGAACAAAGAATGTACAGGATGTGTGAGGAAAGATAGACCTTGGAGTATATAATGAAGAGTTGTAGAGAAATGAAATTTAAAGAAGGAACAAGAAAAGACGCGTTGTGTGAATCAGGGCAAGGATGGAAATGAATGGAGGAAGTCTTAGGAAGAAGAAAAGATTTGAGACAAAAATTCATTAATGATTAGTATATGAAACAACGATACGAAAATAAATTGAAATGAAACTGTATGGAAATAATATGTGGATTTTAACCGAAAGGTATATGTGGGGACGGCGAGTGGCCAAATGGTACGCCCGCACCGGCTAGTGGTCCTTCGAGTTGGCCGGCCGGGATAGCCGGACACAGAGCGACTGGACTTGATGGATAGAAGAATCGGTACTGGTGGTTGATCTTGGTGCGCCGCAGCAACTACAAGGATATTCCGATTTGTTGTCTGCCTGTCAATAAATGTCACATGGAGGCGTAACGGCTACTCAGCGTTTCTAAAAGGATAAAGATTAGATGCTGCAGGCCGACTTATAGCTAATACTTATCTTTTATTGCGGCTGCGGGGAAGAGCGAAGATATAGATGCTAGGACCTTTTTAAAATGTACTCCGAGGACCGGAGATTAGATACGGTGCTGTGACCTTTTATTAGATGAATAAAAAACACGAATATGGATGCCAGGACCCGGTAAACACTGTATATAAACTAAAAACTTGCCAGAACAGTACATGTGTCAAATATATTTATTAAGCAACACTACATGACAACATTAAACAATAAGGAAACAAATGAATAACATAGCTTGCTGTTATTCGCGGAAGCAAGCCATAAGATGATTGTGTCCGTGACTATGCCACGTGATTAATGTGACTAATAGTAAAAATAACTACATTTTATACATAACAACTACGTAGTAAATGTAATTTAAATATATTAGCCATTTACCCATCTCTGGTTTTAATTGCCCTCTGAAGCACGCCCCATATTCTCGAATTTTAATTCATAAATACAGGTACTAATTTTAGGTAAAGCTAAGTGGGCTTACGGTTGCAACGGCCAAGATTTTTTTAGAATAATCCTTTGCCCTTTCTGGGAATTCTGCGCTTATAAAATGAGTATGCTAGCTATTACGCTGCTGCAATTACATGAAATATCACGAGAGGTTGTGTATGTATCGTCACCATAACTTGTGTTTTCTGTATAGCTTATCTTCACTTAAATTCTTTGCTTTTTATTGCAGGATGTTAAAATTATAGTCAACTGATTGCCCGCGAGTGATGTCACCTTTATATGACTGTCCGCCTATTTTTTTTCAATGAATTCTAGGCTTTTCATCCAAGGTTACCTCTCCTTAAAAGACATTATTCGCAACAGTTTGAATAAAAATTTAAAAATAACTAGAAAAAAATTTAACAAACACAAAATAACTCTTGCAATTAAAATTCATGTTGTTTTCGAAACATAAAGTTAAATGCGCGCCTATGGCATTAGTATAGAAATCACGACGGTCCTGGCCCGAGTACGAGAAGATATTTTTATTACAAGCATATAATTATCTAAAGTTTGGTTGTTAAAGCTTGTGGATAACGTCAAATTTGTTCAGTTTCAACAATACAAGTTTGTTTTAGCAGTTTTCAAAAACATTTATTAATTATATTATTAAAAGTTTCAATACAAATCTTTGAGCTAAGTTCAGTAGGGGCGACGATTTTAAGAAGAAAAAAAAAGAATAAAAAGTTTATAATAACATTTTTCTATTTGTTACTACGTATATTTAGCTCATTTAAAAATAATTAGTACAATATTAAGATGAAAAATATGATAACAAAATTGCGCATACTCATTAATAATAGGTATTGCATTTAAAATTAAATAAAAATATTAAAATACCAGCTATGTACTTGCAGTTTAAATACATCTACTGGTACGTGATCACCCTACTCGCGCCATATATACCTGTTCCTCAAATAACGCAACCAGACGTTATTTTTGGCACACAGCAATGATGGCAATTTGCACCTAACACAACCCATCTAAGTGACTAGAGTATATATTAAAAAGAATAAATTAAACAATACATAAATATATAAAATCAAATATTCAATAACACAGCCCAACAAAATGAAATTTTTGTCTTGGTGCCGAAAAGAGAGCACAGATTTTGGGTATTTTTGATGTGCTCATTCCAAAAGTACCTGGCATTTTTTAGTAGCAGTTCTAGTTTTTGAGATACAAGCTAACTGATTTTAGTTTTTACCCAAAAATGGTAAAATTCCTCCTTGGACAGCAAAGTGGATAGACAAAATATCCTTGCTTTTTATGTTTTGGGACAGCAGAGCTAAGGATGAGCACTGGGTTAACAGAAATTGGCCTTCAAGAAATATCAAGATCAATATCAATATCAAGAAATATCAAGGAAACAAAACGTAATCAATGAACTTTTGGTTGCGAGAGAGAAAAACGGAATATGTTTTTCCCACTTATTCAACATATTCCCACCCTTGCATCAAGGCTTATGAAGCAGTTTGTGCAGGTTTTAAATCGAGATGGACTTTGTTTTGACTACTTGACACATAAATTTCTTGGGATTGGCACGGAAAAACTGAAAGCCGGAATATTTAATAGTCCTCAGATAAAGCAGCTTATTAAAGATCCACAATTTACCGTATCAACGAACGAGATTGAATCTAATGCTTGGTGTTCATTTTTTCAAGTAGTACAAAATTTCCTTGGAAATCATAAAGCAGAGAATTACACATAATAAGTGGAAAATATTTCACCACCAATCAGTGGAAAAGTTCACTACCTCCACAACCACTTGGATCGGTTTCCAGAAAACCCAGGTGATTCCATCACGACATTAAAACTATGGAAGATCGATATCAAGAAATATGGGATGACATGATGGCCGACGATTGTTAGAGTCGGCAGCGAGACTGTCCTGGTAAACTCCATGCTAGAGAAAAATTTTAAATGATAAGTGATGAATGTATATTTCTATATTTTGTGAAACAAATAACTTACTCTGTGTTTTTTTTTTTTAACTGGAAGTAGGAGCAAATAGTAATAATAATAACGTGAAATGTTACCTACATTTCACATGAGTTAAAAAATAAGGTGATTTTATTCTAAAAGAGGCCAATATAGCGTTTCTCAAAAACTAGATCCGATAGATCAAATTTGACGGCTATTTTGGATTCTGCATCCAAAAATTACATGAAAAGAGTTAAAAAATCGCAGGCATCAAAATGTCGGAAATGTCAGGCCCAAAAAAAAAAAAAAACGAAGAAACACAAATAAATTGAATAAAAGTCTGTTCGAAAATTTGAACAGACGCAGGGTGATGTTAACAGGCTATATAGGAGCCAATTACAACACTTAAAATAAGGTGCAGTACTTAAAGTGTAAGATATAAAAAAGTAAGTTCGTTTTCCTCAGAAATAGAATTAGTCTACCCATGAGTGCCGTGTGGCTCTTTGCATAACTTGGAAATATGAAACTCACATTAATCATAGGTCCGTGGCAGGCGGCTTTTGCAGCTACGTCAGCCGCTTCATTACCTTTAATACCAATATATCCCGGTATCCAAAAGAACTCTACCCTCACATTCTGAGCATTGTGAAGTAGGAACCGGATCTTTAGTACAAGAGGATGCAGTGGATCAGGATCTCGGATACTGTTCAGACCGCTCAAAGAATTCGTCAAGATAACAGTTGAACGACTTTGGTCTGATGAAACAAAACAGAGGGCCTTGAATAAAGCATACAGCTCAGCATTTTACACATTCGTTATGGAGTGCAAACTACTATGCAACTACTTGTGCAACTAGACGATGTATCACGAACTTAGGAGGTGGTTTTTTGTGTTGTAAAATATTAATAACGTAAAAGGGGTTCATAATATGTACTAAATTTAACTCTATAACGAAAAAAGTACTAAAAAAGTATATTCATCAATTTTCCAGAAAAAAACTATTCATAGCACTAATATACTAATACGCTAGTAATACTTCTTGTTTAATCTACTCCCTCGAACCCATCGCACCCGTCTCGTCAAGGTTTGAAGGTATTACAGCGAGATCAGAAGCAGTTCTCTATATGCTGTTATTATTCTCATGATATGTTTTTGCGTCAAGAAACAATGTTCATAAGTTTAGAACAACAATGTTTAGAGTTAAAACGTTGTGGTTTTACTTGCATAGGCAACCAGTCATTCGTTTCTGTCAAACTGTTCATATAAACTAATAATATTATTACAACGAAAATAGTAACAACATTCCCTCTAATATTTTTACAGCTGCGTTAAATAAATTGCATTGAATATTGCACATTAATGTAAACTGGAATCGTTCAAAAGGAATTTTTGATCAGTTTTGTTTTTTTGGAGAATATTAGTTTGTTCGGTAAAAAAAATAGTACTTTATTGTGAAGATAAGTTCCAAATGAAAGTTCTTGAAACGTAGATCAAGAAACATTCAATTTACGCAAAAGTGTTTTAAAAAATTGTTATCTAAAACTTTAAGATCCAGAGGGTTGTCCTACAAACCCGATTTATATTGGAATAATGCACAATGACGTAATACAAATATAATAATACAAACGATTTTTTTAATGACTTTATTTACTTTATTGTTACGAAGTATTGAATTATGTATTTTTGAAAAATAATTTTTAAGTTCATGGAGAGTAGTGTTTCCCAAAGTGTGGCATGCGTATCCCTAGGGATATGGGAAGGGTTTGTAAGGATTTGTAAGGTACTGCGAATGAGTGACGAGCAAGTGTTGATTTACACTTTACAGTGATAGCCGGCGCCTCGTTCTGTCATCTCAAGATAAACAATGCTATCTTTCTCATTAACTAATGTAAATATAGTTTATATTATTTATGATTCAATTTGTTATTTGTTGTTTATTATTATTACCATTATAATTATTTAATTACATTTGTTCTGATAAAATTAAAATGCTTAAACCAAAAATTTTAATAATAAATTGTTTTTTGATTTTTATTTAATTTTATGCCATTTTTCCTATTATATTTCTGAAAATCATAGAAGGGGTACACATATGTTGAAACTTTGGGAATACAGATGTAGGGTATCAAATGAAAATTCTTAATACTTAGATTAATAAATTAGAATTTTTTATAATATTATTTATTTTGATACAATTACAACAAAAATATTGCCCGTCATTCAGCATTCGGTATGTCTGTTGACAGATTCCAGTATGTACAACTAACAAGACATATTTTTTCTGTATCTTTTAGTTATAATAAGTTTGGAAGAAACTTTACATACTCAACCATATTCACAGCAGTTGCAATATATGCTGCACGGTAACCCAATCCACGTACGTAGGAATACTTCAGTTACATCGCAACCGCATATCTCGCAGATTAGAAAAAAACATAAACTTATAGCATTATGGAGCTATAGTACTGATCTCTATTATATAACTACTGTATTGGGCACAAGCCCCTGCATTCTAAAGAAGTACAGAAACTAAATCTCCCTCTGTGACCCACTCTGATCTGGCAGTAACTACAAAAATCCAAGACCTGATGGAGATTTTAATCAGACAGTTTTGTCACATGATGTAGAGTCAATCAGAAAATGTCGGATAAATATAATTACCATGTATTCAGTTGAACCGATATTTATGCGGTTTTTGCTAGCGTATTGGACATTTTTCTGATTGAGTTTAAGTTATATATCATGATATTACTACTTATGACACTAAGATTCTACATTAAAATTGTTACGGTGGCAAAATTTAAAACATATATGGCAGAATATTAGAGTTATTAATATCACTATAAAAAATTCGGAAGTATGCAAACCAATATGTATTGCAAATCAATAGATAAAAATTATAACGTCAAATTTTCTATAACCCATAACCCATAAAGATGTACGAAGCAAAATTAATTCGTTGACCAGAGAATTTACTAATAAAATAAGTTCTGTGACCCATATACCTACGATTTGTAGATCAGGAGTAATCACGGGAAGAACATAATAAATAAACTATTAAGGTACGAGGGTTATCTTTAATGTTTTTACAAACGACCACTAGATGACAATATTGAAATGTGGCATTACTATATTCGTATAATTTTATATATGTTATTGTGAATTCAGTGGCAGCTTATAAATTGACCGAGTAGTTTTGTTTTGTTGGATTTATTCATATAAACCGGAAACTAAGCAACAATCCACTGTTTGGGTCTTCCAAGATGAACCGAAACCCACAAAAGTTCTTCGTTCACGAAGCACTTCTAAGAAAATGATCGCTTGTTTCTTCAGTTATACTGGACATGTCGCAATGAGGGAATGTTGGGAAGAAAGAGCCAGAGAGGAACAGAAAGGAAGATGGTACGCATGGGAGAGATGAGAAAAGAGTATTACTAGAGATGCGGAGTGGATGCGACAGAGGTGGAAAGGAGAAGAAAAGACGAGATAAGCGTGATTGAGGAGTTGTGTAGGAGGGATGAGGAAGTGGGGGAGCAAGAAAGGACAGTCAGAGTAGACAATTCAAGGAGCGCAGGGAGATATAAGGAGGTCAGAACTATAGGGGTACCAAGCTACTTGAGGGGAGAAAGAGAAAGGTCAGGAAGGACAGTTAGGAGGATTGCGAGGCTAAGGTGCGGGAATGAAGAGCGAGGAAATAGATATTGGAGGAGACAGGAGAATAAGTTGTGCAGGATGTGCGGCGAGGAGGAGGAAGATATAGAGCACCTCGCGAAGAGGTGTAGAGAGATGACAGTATGGTCGGGGCGCACATTAGACCTGTTGCACGAAGATAGAAGGGGGGAGAGGTGGGCGAGGAAATTAGAGGCAAGAAGGATGGAGATTGGGGAAGGATAACAGGAAGGGGAAACGGAAAGAAGAAAGAAAAGAGAAAAAATATTGTAAAATGTAAATTGTATTGGATGTTATTATGCATTTTTGGATTGATTGTTTTATTTTTTTATTTTATTTTTATTTTTTGTAAATGTTAACACCCTGAACGCTGCAAAGCCTAGGGGAATAAAGAATATATATGTTAGGGTCAAAACTAGTTCTTGGACGTCCATTGTAATATGTTACGTTAGTAACGATAACATAATGATATATATGTGACAGATTGTAAATAGACGTAGTAATAAACGCTTATATGTGCTTGGATTTGTGTGTTTTAATTGACATTATCATGAACGCTATAAAGCGTTCTATCATATATATATATATATATATATATATATATATATATATATATATATATACTGGACATGTCGCAACCATTTCTTTAGAGGGTCGGAGAACAGTTAGTGCTGAATGGTAGACAACAATTTGTTTGCCAGAAGTCATCAACAAAATTTGGAAAAACAACCAAAAACATCGCATCATTCTTCATCATGACAATGCAAGCTCCCACACAGCACATCAATCAATTGATTATTTGTAGGAGGAAAACAACGAATTAATGTCTCATTGCCCGTATTCACCTGATTTATTCCCTAGCAACTTTTTTTGTTCCCTAATGCCAAACAAATATTGCGTGGACAACGATTTTCATCACCTCAAGAAGCTGTTGAAGGCTTCCAAAACCATGTTTTTAAGATACCAAATTCAAAGTGGAAAAAACTTTTCGAGAATTGATTTGAACGCATGCAAAAGTGTGTAAATCTTAAGGGCGAATATTTTGAAAAGCAATAAAAAAGTTGGTTCAAAAAAAAATTCTCTCTTAGTTTTTGTAAAAACTTAAAAGGTAGCCCTCGAACAAGGTCAAACTCTTCACACTGCTGGCGTAAACTTGAGCACTGAGTGCTTCGCACATGGAAAACTGTAGCTAGTCTTGCCATAAATACCGCTGCAAAGCTCTCAATGAAACTCTACAAGATGCTTGATAGATATTTAAATTTGCTTTTAGTGCATATTATATAAATGCATCTAAACAAGTCCGTCACACCAATCACACCAATAAGTTTTCAAAATTACCAGTTCTGGCCGTTAAATAGCTCTTAAGTCTCTGCGGCCATACGTCAATAGAATTAAAAAAGGTTTAAGATGCACTATTATATACTAAAGAAAATTAAACTACCTCTAAGCATCTTATGGAATTTCACTGTAAACTTATTATTTCACTGAATAATTAAGATTAAGGTACATACATATGGCATTTTCCTTAGTAAATTATCCAATACATTATACATCTTTTTATTTTCAGCGCTCTAGTTCTTCGATTACTTTTATGGTCCACATTCTGGAGTCCACATTCCAGCCTTGCCTTGTTAATTACCGAGTACTTTATTTTGTCCCAGATCATATTAAAATATTTTTCTGTTTTTCGTAGCAATCGTGTCTAAGTACTTTTAGGTCTCCCTTATCCTCTCTTTACCTGCAGATTTCTAGAACAAATTAGCAGTATTTGAATCATCTCTGCGCTGTGGGCTTACTTGCATTTTTATATCGTTTAGAGCGAGACCAGATTTTACTCTTAAAGAACCTGTTTAATGTAATATAGTATGTGAACATTTTAATTTTTATACGTTCAAGTCCAGCTTCATGACTAAAATTTTATCTAGAAGCCAAGTGACATATATTATTCAACACAAAATAACACTACTAAATAATGAAGACAAATGCATGGTACATACAAAACTTAATACAGTACAGTATAAAGTTTTCATTTTTTAAACTTCTTAATATTAAAGTTTAAACGTTGAACATTAAGTTGCGGAAACTTTGCTAACGAACGTCAATGGCGGAATCGTCAGGCGCTCTGTGTGCCACTATTGGGCAATACGTATACCATACACGTCTTGATGTTGTTAAAAGAGTCGTTTGTCGGCTTTAGTTCGCCAAGAAACCAAGCGATATGACGAAATCCCCGACTTACTAAAGCAACTCGATACGATGATACAGAGTGAATAAATTAGCGAGAATCGCGACGTCTTTGAGGTTATGTGGGACAAAGTTGAACTGGCACTAGGGAAGCGCAGCTTTTTAGAGCTTTTTATAGCTTTTCTTAACTACACACAGATTTACAGCTATGCTCTTTTTGATTTATGACTTTTTAACTTTGTTTTTCTTTCGACGATCTTCAAGATATTTGGTTTGATGATTTGAAATTTTATGGACGCTTTCATATTGATGTAAATAAGGAACATATGTATCTTGGTGGCTTTTTGTGCTTTTTATTTTGAAATATTTTTTATTTTATTTTTAAACCTGCCGGAGCATGTAGAGTGTTATGAAAACCTATGTAAATAAAGAATTTTATGAACTGAATTTTATCACCGTTGTATAAGATTCTTGTTAGCATACGCTGAAATAAAAGAATTATTAATAATATTTACAAATTGAATTTCTAAGAAAATTGTAAAATTTTATAGCTCGTAATGTGTTCCACCTGAGCATGCATATGGCATTTACTTATTCATATATGATATACGCTTTATAACATATATTTAGATATTTTTGCCTATATTTTTTCTAAAGAGAAATGGCAACAAATGGAACCATTTTGGGAATGTTTAGTAGAAATGGCGATAATAAGTATCTTCAAATGAGCAAATAACAAAGTGGTTAAAAATATTTTCAAAAAAGGAAGAGGGCGATTGAAAGAAAAAAGAATTGAAGCAGTATAAATATACTTACGAGTGATGCAAATAGAAGACTAGGAAGAACAGGTTGTCATTTCCAATGACACAACAATAGAAAACAAACGCACCGCGAGCATAAACGCCCGGGTGCAACCATATCATGGGTCGCCTTATAAAATAGGCGCGAGTTTAAAAGTTGCAAGAAAGCTAGAAAAAACGAATCAGAAGAAGAAAGTGGGCCAGAGTGCCATCTTTTTAATATCGAAAATATGAAAATAAACTGTACATTTACTGGAAATACTATCGAACGTTTTAAGCACTGATCTTTCTGTGAAACAATTAAATAATGTTTAACTCTAAAAATAAAAATGTACCCCTGCTAAAATCTGCCACTGGATGCGATACATCCTTTGTACCCCCGGGTTGTGGCGGCCCTGGGTACTACTTATATAGGTTGAAGAGAAGTGGAGGCAAAATACAATACTGTCTCACACCTTTGCTGATAGTAATATTTTAGTTATTATAGGGAAAATACTCAGTCTTAAAAAACATATCACTTGAAAAACATAAAAATATACGATTTTTGAAAAAGAAATATATATACAAAATTTTGAAAACGGGTATAAAAAAGCCCCTTTTATGTAGCTTAACAGACGTAATTGTGAAATATAAAAAAAATAAAACGGAATCTCGAAAGATCTTTTTTCCTCCAAGATGATTATATGAGTTTTTGTTTGTCAACCCCTGGTTGGTTTAGTGAGTTTAATTCATATTGACCGAGACAGTAGCAGACCATAGTTGAGTGAAGAAAGGAAGCATCATCTATAAAAAATACTTAAATATATAATTATTTTCTTGCTGTTTTATTTGACTGTTAATTTTGTGTGTTTATTCCCTAAAATTAACCTGTACCTCTGCCACTGTTAAGAGGAGTAGAGCTCGGAAACAGATAGGCATCGGAGGAAATTCAATTTCGCAACTGACTGTTTGTCATCACCGCTACAAAATTGAAATGTATGCGCGTCACTTATTCAATTTACGAATACTTTCTTTAAGTTTACGACTGAAAATGCATTCTCTTGATTAAATTTATTATTTTTTTATATCCCCGCACTTTTTAAGCGGAATATAGTCATAGTCTTCGAGATATTAGACAGTGTGCTTGTTAGTATTTTACTCTGAAAGTGATTCAAATTTTCTAAATAAATATTGGATTAAAAAATATTAGAATTGTATTGTCTTATGCAGTTTTTTAAGGCGAAGTTATAGTTTATAATAGTGTTGTTGCAAACTTTGGTACAGTGGAATTTATTTAAATAAACAGTTCAATTTCATTTATTAATTTCTTAACGAGTTTTCAACCGGCTTTTGCAAGTTATTTCCTTACCTGTGTTCATTGTGTTTTCCAGTGACTATAAAAATTTTAAAATATTTTTTGAATTTTTGCTTAAAACTTAACATAAGTGTCTTATCTAATTAAGCAAATAACTATATTTTCTAATTTACAATGGCGCCAACTTGTTCTACATGTAACCATGTTGTCAGTCGAACGAATCCAGGAATTCAATGTAGTAAAATCTGCAAATTTTGGTTTCATTTAAAATGTGTTAATCTGCCAACCAACTTAGGAGATGTTCAAGCTCTTCCTGGCGTCTCATGGGCCTGTTGTACTTGTATTGGATCATCAAAAAAGACCGTTATTGATTCTGATCAACTCGTTTCTAAAATCAATGATTTACTTAGTAATTTTGAAATCTTGAAGGGAAAGCAGGAAACTATGCTTCATTCCTTAGAATTTTGCAGTGGCAGTATTGATGTTTTCAACTCCAAAATAAATGAGTTTAATATAGCACTTAAAAAAATAGATTCTTTCGGGATAAAAGTTCAAAATCTCGAAAAAGAAAATATAGAACTGAGAAATGAGTTAGAAGATCTCAAACAATATTCTCGCCGTAATAATATTGAAATTAATGGGATCCCGGAAATGAGAAATGAAAACATAATCAATATTGTTCAAAATATTGGCAATGTCGTTGGAATTGACATTGACGAAAAAAGTATTGATGCGTGTCACCGAGTGCCTCTCATGTCCAAGGAAAAAAAACACAAAGCTATCATCGTAAAATTTACTTCGAGGATAACAAAGCAAAATGTAATTGCATCAGTAAAAAATAAGAGAAAATCATTGACATCAACTGCCCTTGGATATCAAGATACGTCAAACCCCATCTTTGTATCGGATCATCTAACCCCAGCAAATAAGAAACTACTTAGTGAAACTAAAAAATTTTGTTTTGAAAATAATTTTAAATTTGTGTGGGTGAGTGATTGTAAAATCCTAGTTCGCAAAGATGAAAATTCTCGAGTTATGCACGTATCTAGTGCTACGAGTAAACTATGTCGGCAAGTGTAATTTGATCTCATCTTCTTTTTAAAATTAATTAAATTATTGTAGCTTTATTATGTCTTTTTCAAAAAATTCGTTGTTCTGTTACTTTCAAAACGTGCGAGGTTTAAGGACCAAAGTTAATGACTTATTTAAAAATACCTCTAGTCATGAGTATGATATTATAATTCTAGTTGAAACATGGCGCAATGATAGTATTTATAACAATGAATTATTTGACAAAAATTATTGTACGTTTAGAAGAGATAGAGATACTCATACTTCCCATAAAACTGATGGCGGCGGAGTTATCATCGCCACCTCTAAAAATCTCATAGCAAAAGAACAATATAATTGGAGAACAAATTGTTGTGAGGATTTATGGATATCCATTTCATTACCCAAATCTACATTTAAACTTCATATATGTACTGTTTACTTACCTAGTTATAAAAATTTGTTAGAGTTAAATGCTTTTGTGGATAATCTTGTTAATATAAGTAATGAACATCCTGAGGATAAATTCCTAGTAATTGGTGACTTTAATTTACCAAATATCTCATGGAACACTAATAATAATGTCAATTTTCTAAGTCCGTCAGCTTCCACTGATATTAAATCTTCCCTATTTTTGGATTGTTTTTCTCTTACAAATTTATTTCAATATAATTCTCATGGTAACTGTGATAATAATACTCTAGATCTAGTCTTATCTAACTGTGAAACCTTGGAAGTTAACGTATGTGACAATCCTCTCGTTAATATTGACAAATATCACAAACCGTTAGACATTTCATACAATTTAAAAACATATATTTTTCCTAACAAGCAAAACGTAAAAAACATGATTTTTACAAGACTAATTATGATAACTTAAATGCTGACTTAGGTTTGATTCAATGGACAGAACTGCTGGTAGGTGATGATATTAATCCTATTGTAAACAAATTTTATAATATACTTTATGATATTATCAACAAACACGTTCCCCTTAAAAAATGTAGATGTCAATCGTTTCCGTGTTGGTATAAATCTTCTACTATAAAAATCTTTAATGAAAAAAATAAATTCCATTAAAAATGGAAATTGTATAATCAAATCTCGGACTATACTTCGTTTTCTATATTGAGACGACGTTTAAAACTTGCTATTAATAAAGATTACCAGGACTGGATCAATCTTACTGAAAATAGTATAGTTAAGGAACCAAAAAAATTTTGGTCATTTATATCGTCCAAAAAACAAAAATCTAATATTCCCAAAACGATAAATTATGGCAATGTCTCGGCAAGTGATATAAATGGAATATGTAAACTCTTCAGTAATTATTTTCAGTCTACTTTTGAACCGAGGTTAGTTATAAAAAACAAAAAATACCAAAGAGAATCAACTAATAATATAAACTTAGATTAGCCAAGGTACTATTCTAAACAAGTTAAACCTTATTGATATTAATAAAGGTGGCGGTGTTGATAACATTCCAGCACTATTTGTGAAAAATTGTTCAACCACATTGTGTGAGCCATTATGCATAATATTCAACAAATCCTTGAAAGATGGCATTTTCCCCGATGTATGGAAAAAAGCCTTAATAACACCGATTCATAAACACGGTTCTCTTAATGAAGTAACGAATTACAGACCAATTTCAAAATTAAACACCTTTGCCAAAATTTTCGAAAGCATTGTGACAGACTTCCTGTCTGAAAACCTTAAACATTTAATTATACCTCAACAACATGGTTTCTGTAATCAACGCTCTACTTTAACTAATCTAGTCCCCTTTACAGAATTTATCAGTTCCACTCTTGACGTCTCTGGACAGGTTGATGTTGTGTACACCGATTTTCAAAAAGCTTTCGGTAAAATTAATCAGGATATCTTAATAGATAAATTGATTGGAATTGGAATACATGGCAACTTGTTAAGATGGCTTACTAGCTACATCAGAAATAGATCCCAGGCTGTGGCAATAAATGGTAGCATATCAGATTTTATAACAATTACTTCCGGTATGCCACAGGGATCTCATTTGGGCCCGCTTCTCTTTATAACTTATATAAATAACATCTACACAGCCATAAAATTTTCACACTTTCTTTTATTCGCGGACGACCTTAAAATTTTTAAAAAGATTTCCTGTGTTCAGGATTGTGAAGAGCTTAATAAAGATTTAAAAGAATTTTACAAGTATTGCTCTGCAAACCACCTTCATCTTAATCTAGAAAAATGCAATAGTATCACTTTTACTAGGAAACGGCTACCAATCAAATTTACGTATCAGTTACATAATACACCTTTGACTGAAGTAAATATTATTAAAGATCTTGGAATCTATTTTGACAGTAAATTCAAATTTGATCACCATATTGAAAAAACAACCAAATCAGCATTCAAGCAACTTGGTTTTATCATGCGTTCTTGTAAGCATTTCACAAAGCCAAAAAGCATAACAATATTATATAAATCCTTAGTCTGTAGTAAATTGGAATATAATTCTATAATCTGGAACCCACAATATGCCACATACATTAACAAGATTGAAAATATCCAAAGACGTTTTGTAAGGTATTTGGATTACAAATTTCACACAAATGATATGAATCATTCGTATCTTGGTCGTTTAGATAGATATAATCTAAATACCCTGGAAAAACGAAGAACTAAATTAGAGATGAACTTTGTTTATAAAATTGTAAATGGTATGATTGATTCAACAGACATTCTGGGTCTTATTAATTTTAATGTACCAGCATTAAATCTGAGGCAAGTAAATACCTTTTATACACCCAACTCTCAAACCAACATTCGACAAAATTCACCTCTCAATAGAATAATGTTCACTTTCAATTCTTGTTTTAACAACAGCGACATATTTTTCTTATCGTTTTTTGCATTCAAAAAAAAAGTCGATTCTTATTTAACGACTAGAGTTTTTTCCGTACGTTAACTTATACTAAACTGATATTTATTTAAAACTTTTACTTATATTATTTTCTTTCTTTTTGTAAAATACAGTTAAAATATTTTTTATTTTGTATCAATGTAATATTTTATGCACACTTTTTATTATTTTGTATTCTGTGGAGGTCTATAGGAACTTCGTTCTGTTTGACCACCCAAAAATAAATAAATAAATAAATAAATAAATAAATATATATCCATTTTGATTGAAAATTTAGACTGAAAAAGAACGCAATGAGGATACTGAAGTAAAATAAAATTAAATGTGTCAAAAACATAAGTTTGGTAATAATACTAGGCTCCATCTATTGTGCATCCAAAATCATCAAAAGTTTCATTTATCATCAAATAATATCATCATTGCTCATTGATTAGACTGGATATTCCATTGCCCACATATTTCTTTGCCTTCCTTTTGACATCAAAAGATTCTGCAATAAAGAAGATGAAGCAAAAGCGGGTCCATATTTTTGAAAAAAAAAAAAGGAAAGAATTGTAATTTTATCACCGCAATAGTCCAACAATTGAATAAGATGAGGAAACATGATTTTGGTATTCGCATTTGGAGAGGTCAAATACTAGTCTTCAGTATATTCTCATATAGAAAAGATTGGACCCCACGGAACAGTCCACGAAATATCTAGAGAAACAATACTTGATCTAGGCTAGAACTGGCAAGAAGGAAGAAAGTTCAACCCAGGAAAGAACTTCAAACAAGAATTGTCAATTTTTTCAATAAAACTAGCTGTACACAATCAGCGACGTTGCTAAATTGAAACACGTTGAAATAAATAAATAAAAATTCTATGAAAAATTTTACTAATTTTTATTGTTAGACAATAGCTATTCCTGAAAAGTGTTGCATACTTTATTAACTTCTGAGTAGAAACACCAAAGATCAAAGTGCGCTTATCAGACCATTTGTAACATATGGTTTGAAAGCCTGGAGGTATAAAATCATCGAGAAAATTCTACTTCGAATTTTCGTACGAAAAATACTACGATGCCCATATTGGTTAATTAAAGATATCAATATGGATGGTTAGGTACTTCCATGAAATATTAGCTGAATATGGCGATGTGGATATTGTAGGTGTGATTAAACCCAACGATTCAGGTTGCTTGGATATTTACAACGTATATCTACCAAAGAATGACCAAAAATATAACAGGAAACCTACCGGTTGTAGTCCAAAAGGTAGTCTTAGATGACGCTAGATTGATTGAGTATCCAAGATTTGAAGAGGGTAAATATAAGAGACTGGAGAGCAAAAGCGGAAAATAGGACCAAATAGAGGAACATCGTACAGGAAGCCAATCTATCTGAGAGTATAGGACTAAGATAATGAAGTGCTAAAAATAAAAAATTAAAAAATACCAAACACCAAAAACACATTCTTTTTTTTTTAATTCTTCATTGCCGGTTCAACATAAGTACAATGCTATTCACAGCATTGCTGTCATTCTTATATCTAGCTTATATTATATCATAAGGAACACTTAACTACCTTTTGCTATTGGTTTTACTTGCCCTATATTAAGGTCGGGCAAGTATTGTAATCGCTTTTTTAAAATTTTCGATGTCGAGATTTTGACTGATGACCACGTTTCATGGTCCAGGGAATCCAAAAAACATATTTTCGAAGTGCCGTATATATATATATATATATATATATATATATATATATATATATATATGTGTGTGTGTGTGTGTGTGTGTGTGTGTGTATGTATGTATAATAGTATTGCACACTTCGCTTTTAATTTTGATTTTCTGTTTATCGTGGGATATAGTTTCTGTAGCCTAGAGTAAGCTAGTTGTCAATTTTTATTGATTTGGGTACTCCAAGTAAGCCTTGTATCTAAATGAACGCCTAGGTATTTCACGGTTTTATCATTTGGATTCCAACCTATTATTTTGTTGTTAATAATCGGGATCTCTTATTCTCCTTAACGTGCATATTTTGCACTCATATTTGTCTGCATTCAGGTTTATGTTACATTTGTTGAACCATTGGCAGATAGTATTAGCTCCTGTCCACACCTTGTCAAAGGCTTGGGCTACATCTAGGAATAATGCTGTTGTGTATTTTTTCAAATCTTTTTTCAATGATTTCTGTTATTCTGACTAGTTGCTGCGTAGTGCTGTATTTCTTGCAAAATTCAAATTGAAAGGATGGTAGGACTGCTAATTTACGTACACGTACTCTTTCCAATCTTGTATGAATAATTTCTTCAAACAGCTTCTTTGGTAAATAGAATTATTTGAGCTACCTTCCACTGTTTTGGACATATTCTTGAATACACTCACTAAGCAAAAGTAAATAATTTTACCAGTAGACAGTATAGATTCCACCTGTAATCAAAATTTTGTTTATTTATTTATTTTATTTATTTTTTGTTAAGTTTATAAAATTGGTTTCAGAACAAGACCTAACAATATGACAAAAAATGACCATTTTAGTAGGTGAAGCAAGCGTCAGTACTTTAATTTAACATCAAACAGAAAAAAGTATGGTCTGTGTGCAACTTTACACCAGCTAATCTCAACTGTTTCTGAAAACAAACAGAAAATTTAATCTAATATGAAGGATGTCGGGAGTTTTTATTTCTGTGTAATCATTGCCTGTGAGCTATCCAATCTAATGCTGATTCATACTTGGCTGATTCCAAGCCTCGCTCCGGCGGTCTACCGGAGTTCTACCGTGTGGCCGCAGTTACACAACTCCTATGGGATACTCCTCAGACACTCTAAAGGGATTGCATATTTTAAAGCCAAAAAGGGATTTTAAATAACTTAAATAATATTTTAACGGTAAAAATATTCACGTGTTCTTTGATAACACTACTACAATGTATGAATATATATCATGGTCTCGAACTCTTTTATGCTAAAGGAGAATCACATTAAAGGAGAACTAGTGAAAAAAATACATGAATAATGACGTTTATTGGTGGATTTAGTCAACATTTAGTTTCAGTCTGAGTTTTAATCTTATGTTTTAGTTTTAACCTTAAAATATAAACATATCGCTAGGAGCAAGTTCATACAACACATTAATTTAGTTTTAGTCTTAAGGATCTTAAAACCGACCATGAAAGATAACTAACATTCAACTTTTCTTAGCACTAATATTAAAACCGAGCAAATGCGCGTGCGCTCACACTGATATAAAATGTGTAGGTTATATATTACGAACTATTAACAATTTTATTATTGTTTTTTAGTCCGGAACATCTTTATTCATAATCTTTATTTCTTTAATCGTTATCTATAACCAAAGATTTTGACATTTAACGTTTCAAATATTAATTATAACAAGCTTTGTTGGTCAACACTAAACGAGGACACTATGCGCGTGTATTAAACTAGGCGTTGCATTGGTTATTTGTTAAAACTAAATCATTTTACCATGAGTTCAAAACGTAATTACATAAGGGTTGGCTATGGAAAAATAAAACAATGTAAACAGAGCTTTCTCTTGATACCTCACTCAGAGACACACATGCATAAGAGTAAAAACATTTCTTGATTATACCTATGAAACTCTATAAATAATATTATAAAATATTATTTAAACCTGAATTAATTTATTAAATGAAGTTCCATACGCCTATAAGTTCACATTTTGAAAGCATTCATCTCCATTTTGTTGCATGTACTAATGGTTCATGTCTCTGCAGCACACGTTATTAAAGTTTTAATTATTTTAATTTGTTATTCTGAGATATTGTTGAGTCTTTCTAATTCTTCAACAGTTTCATCATAACACTTCTCGCTAGAGTTATTTAATGTTTTAGTACGAAAATCTTCCATTGTTTGAGACCATGGAGCCGAGGTATATGAAGTCATTTACAACTTATAAAGTCAGCTATTTTTCTGTTGTAAGTAAGGGCATTTGTACGATCAATTATCAAGACTTTTGTCTATTCATAATTAATTGTGCTCCGCAATTTCAAACTTCAACTTCGTCTTCGCGTTAAGAACAACTGATCCAGTTCCGTATGGTCAAAAATATTGTATAGAAGCACCTATGTTCTATATCAGGAGTCGCCAACATTTTTGTCCATAAGGGCCCAATATAAATTCAAATGTTATTGAGAGCGCATACAAACGTAAAATATGTAAACACTCGTGGTTCGCAAAGTCGTCGCTGATCGCACTAGTCGAAACACCAATAGATGCGATGTGGATATTGGGCTCAGTATGTGTGTATTTCGATAGCAAGAGCGCATAAAAATCTCACCGAGGGCGCCGTATTGCCAACCCCTGTTCTATGTTAATATATAAACTAATTAGCTCGGGCACTTTTGTGCCTGAGTCACCTGAAAAAACCTCCCCATTGTTCCATGCCACCGCATGACCTTACACTAAGGCCTTAATTTTGTACGTAAATTCGGAGCTAACTTAAACTATGGCTAAGTAACTAATTTTCGGAACACGTAAGTCAACAGATTTTACTATTCGTTGCCAACTATTTCGAAGTAAGTATTATAATCTTAAAACAGTCTAAGACAGATTTACCAAATTGAACGGTAGTCAAATTAAAAAAGGGTATTTAATTTTATGGTCACATTTAAAATCGATTAACACAGTAAATTAAGTTAATTTCTAAATTTAGTGTTTCCAAATCAACCTTCACCATGTTTCCCCAAATGAAAAACCGACGAATATCATCGATTTCCACATGGAAAGAGGGAGTTTTACCCCAATAGACGTGAAAACGCAACGAAGTTCCGACGGCGCGTGAAATTCATTATGTATTCCAGCAATCAGTTCATTTATAGTTGTCATTTGTAACAGGCGTTTTAATTTACGTCAATCGCACTGATACCTTACTTTTATTACAGTTTAAGTATTAACATAAATCTAGTCTCCCTGTATGTATTTCAGCCTCATTACCTCTCTGGAATGGTCGAGGTGAAGTTGATAGTCGTGTAGTTAAAGCGGAGTTTACTCGTTACCCAAGAAAAAGGGGCTAGACCTAGAAATATTTTATACATAATTATACTTTGCAACTAACCACCATGATCTTATGGCGGTCTCGGATAATGTTAGTTAGAGGTTTTGTGACTTCAACTAACTTTTTGCAAATAATCGTTGTATTTTCTAGAAAATTTTCAACAAAGCTTTTCAGAAGATCCCAACAATTTTCGTCCAATTTATCTACTACCAATAATATCAAAAAAATTTGAAAGAATATTATACAACCAAATTGTAACTTATTTTGAAAAATATAATCTGTTTAATAAGCAGCAATTCAGTTTCAGGAAAAATAAGTCTACAACTGATGCCATTCTGTTATTTACTAATGAAGTATTACTAGGTTTAGAAGCCCGTGAATACTGTCTGTCCACGTTTTTAGATTTAAGTAAAGCGTTCGACTGCATGTCACATGAAATTTTACTGACTAAATTAGCAAGTATGGCTTTGATCAAAACAGTTGTACACTTTTGAAATCATATCTCATTAATAGATTGCAGTATGTTAAGTTTAAAGACATAGATTCAACACCCTTGCCTATTACCTGTGGAGTTCCACAAGGATCTATTTTAGGACCTCTTTTATTTTTAATTCTTGTCAATGACTTTCTTTCGTGTATTAAAGACTGCTGCCATTTTATGTATGCTGATACCACGTTGCTAATCAGATCAAAATCTCAAAACGATCTTTTTTTTAAAAAATGATGAGTTAATTCATGATTCACATATCTAGTTTTCATCAAACAAACTATGCTTGGACATTGATAAAACAAATAAATTATTAATTACTTTAAAGCATTCTGAATTTACTAATCCAGTCAGTAAATTTTCTAGGCGTTCATATAGACCCCATGTTGACATGGAACCATCATGTTCAAAACCTGGCAACTAAGCTATGTAGAACAACATATTTAATTCGAAACCTCGTTGACTGTCAATGTTTTAAAAATGTGTTACTATGCTCTATTTCAATCGCACATCTCTTGCGCCCTGCTTGCTTGGGGACATAGTGCTTCAGCAAAATGAAGTTTTGCCTTACAAAGACGAGTTGTTGGAATCATTTCTGGGACAACTTACAGAGCGCATTGTAAGCATGCTTTCAGAGATTTAAAAATTATGACTTTGTTATCTCTTTATATTTTCCAGTGTTTAATTTTCGGACACAAAAATAAGGAGCATTATAATAATAATAATAATAATAATAGTTTATTTCACAAGTAACAAGAAATTTGTACATGGAACGTCAAGATAATACAAGTTCTTATAATACTACACACACAAGTATATATATTTGTAATAATAAGATAAAAGTAATGGGTGTTTTTTTTAGAGGTATAGAACTTTAAATTGCAATAAAACAACGATGGATTATTCGATTGACATGAATTTTTTTTTATTCGAAAGATAATCTTGTGGCATTACATTTTAAATATGATTTCTGGCATATGACCGCCACGGCTGGCTCGGATGTAGTCCAATCTGGACGTCCAATTTTCGATGACTTTTTCCAACATTTGTGGCCGTATATCGGCAATAACACGGCGAATGTTGTCTTCCAAATGGTCAAGCGTTTGTGGCTTATCCGCATAGACCAATGACTTTACATAGCCCCACAGAAAGTAGTCCAGCGGTGTTAAATCACAAGATCTTGGAGGCCAATTCACAGGTCCAAAACGTGAAATTAGGCGGTCACCAAACGTGTCTTTCAATAAATCGATTGTGGCACGAGCTGTGTGACATGTTGCGCCGTCTTGTTGGTATGATTTAATGTAATGCCACAAGATTATCTTTCGAATAAAAAAAAATCATGTCAATCGAATAATCCATCGTTGTTTTATTGCAATTTAAAGTTCTATACCTCTAAAAAAAACACCCTTTATAATAGAATTAGATGAACAATATAGCATAAAAATAAATAATAATAATAATAGTTATAATTCCAGTAAAGTTTTTGGAAGACTAACTATTCTCGAGGAAAAATTCCTCCAGATTGTATATATTTTTCGAGAGGAGAAGTGTTTTAATTTCTTTTTTGAAAACGTTAATATTCTTTACTTCTTTAATAGATGAAGGCAACTGATTGTAAAATTTACAGGCATTGTACCTGGCACCTTTTTCTGACAGAGCGAGATTTATTTTGTCCATCCTTAAGATGTCAGCCTCATGACTTGTATTATGGGTGTGAACTGGATAATTGGTCTTAAAAAGTTGAATGTTTTTAAAAGTGAAAATTAATAATTCAAAAATATATATGCCAGGAACAGTGAGAAATCCAAAATCTTTAAACTCATAGCGACATGAGTCTCTATTTCTCAAATTTGCGAGAATTCTAATAGCTCGCTTTTGTGTAACGAAAACTCTCTGGAGTTTTTATAAAACTGTGGAACAAGTTCATACGTATAACACTCGTAATAAAACTAATTTCTATTTAGGTTTTACAAGATTGCTGAAAACTAGAAATTGTAACTTCTTTGCAATTAAATTTTTAAATGTATTGCCCGATAATGTTAAATAACTCACATTAAATAATTTTTAGGCTAAAGGCAAGGATTTCTTGGAATCTAGTCCATTTTATACATTTGAAGAGTTTTTAAATTTTGATATAAATAGGGTGAACTGGAACTGTTGACTCCAAGTATTTTATATTTTTTATTTTATGTATTTTTTTCTATTTTATTCTTATTTTATAATATTCTACATTGCTCTAATTTCACTAGCTATTTATATATTGTACCTTACTGACGAAAAACATGCTCTGTACGTGTAATTTTGGTCAATAAATATTATTATTATTATTAATTTTAGTATTCAACCTATAATATAAAACATGTGCAAATTTTAAGTCTATATAATAAGTGAAGGTGGCATGCTGAGTGTGTAGGACAAATTTTGCTTTGTAGTAATCACGGCAAAATGAACGATATTTTTAAAATAATTTATCATCTGTTAATATAATAGAGCTTTAAAACTTTAAAACCAAATTTTATGTTAAAATATTTTTTTCTTAATTTTAATTTGAATATCTAATACTATTATTTAGGTTTCTAAATATGTGCAGTACTTATTTTATACAGCAAGGTTCATTAAGATTTTGAAAATTGCGCTTATGGCTTCCATTGGTTGTTTTAAGTCATATGATCTGCCCCTCTGATTTTGTATACATTGAAAATTTCTTCCTGGTTATTAAATTTACGCTTTTAAAAATTAAATGCAACATTTTCCAAAATATAACTAAGATTTTGACAAAATAATTAAAACAAAAAAAAAAAAAAATGCAAAAAAAAAAACAGAAAAAATATAATTGTCTCCAGCCTGGAAGCGAACCCTAGTTCGCAGATTAGGAAGCGAGAAGGCTAACTATTAGACTATGAACGCTTACTGGTTTATTGTGTTACATAACGTATGACTAGATGTAATTGTTTTAAACTAATTTAATTTTTTTTATTTTTTAGTAGTGTTGGCATCGAAGTTTGTAAAATAGCCTCACAAAGCTGCATATTCGTCATATAATTCCTACCAGTGGCAAACTCAACAAAGCAATATGCGCTATTCGACGTATAAGGAAAACGACCAATCCAGATCTATTTTTGACTGTATATCACGCTCTGTTCCATTCCGTCATGACCTATGCTTTGTTCTTTATGGAGGTCTTTTAGTCTGGGGTAGTGCGCCTCAAGCAGAGAAGATATTTATTCTCCAAAAGAAAGCTGTAAGAGCTATAGTAAACGCACCAAAAACCGGTTCGTGTAAGCCAATATTCAAAAAACAGGATATACTAACACTCCATTCCCAGTTTGTCTTACTACAAGCTTTAGAAGTAAAAAAGAATAGTGGATATTTTGCAACCCGCTAAGAGTCTCACAAATACAACATTCGTTCCAAAGAAGATTTTTCAGTACCAAGGTCGCGATTGCAAGTAGCAAGCAGGATGAATATTGGTTATACCATATATAACAAAATTCCTTCTTCCATTAGAAATGAAAATTTAAAACCTTTTAAACATATTTTAAAAAATATGTTAGCTAATAAGCCATATTATGCTGTAAATGATTTCTTAAATGATGTATTGTAAAACTTATTCTTTTTTATGACTTAGCTTGTATCTTTTGAAGTTAAACAAATGCTTATTATTATTATTACTAGTGCACCTGTTGCCAACTGTGTTGGCAAACAAATCATTACCTTAATGTGGATCTTGCTCGACACCTCAGACTTTTTTCTCTAGCTATACGCCTAACTTCATCCAATTCAAATTGAATCAACTCTTCGCCCATTATTAAAAACTGGACAAATAATGAGCATTATTCCGAATTATTAATTCATTAACTGTTTAAGATGGGAAAACGATTCATTTTCACTCAGTGCATTATATTTATAATGTTAAAACTAAAAATGATTTGAGACGTTAAATTTAAAATATATTTATTAAAATTAATTTTCCATAACAGGTGGGACTGTGCAGAACTTTTAAAACACAATTTATTTTTAGGTGGTTTATAAAAAAATTAAATAAACAGTTATCAACCATAACCTAAGATAGTGTTTTTAAGGTGAATCACTGTCCCTAGCCCGGCACAGAACAGTTAAAATACAATTTATTTTTAGGTGGTTTATAAAAAAAATAAAATAAACCGTTATCAAACATAACCTAAGATAGTGCTTTTAAGATGAATCACTGTCCCTGGCCCTGCACAGAACAGTTAAAATACAATTTATTTTTAGGTGGTTTATAAAAAATAAACAGTTATCAACCATAACCTAAGATAGTGCTTTTAAGGTGAATCACTGTCCCTGGCCCTGCACAGAACAGTTAAAATACAATTTATTTTTAGGTGGTTTATAAAAAAAATAAAATAAACCGTTATCAACCATAACCTAAGATAGTGCTTTTAAGATGAATCACTGTCCCTGGCCCTGCACAGAACAGTTAAAATACAATTTATTTTTAGGTGGTTTATAAAAAAAATAAAATAAACCGTTATCAACCATAACCTAAGATAGTGCTTTTAAGATGAATCACTGTCCCTGGCCCTGCACAGAACAGTTAAAATACAATTTATTTTTAGGTGGTTTATAAAAAATAAACAGTTATCAACCATAACCTAAGATAGTGCTTTTAAGGTGAATCACTGTCCCTAGCCCTGCACAGAACGGTTAAAATACAATTTATTTTTAGGTGGTTTATAAAAAAAAAAACAGTTATCAACCATAACCTAAGATAGTGCTTTTAAGGTGAATCACTGTCCCTAGGCCTGCACAGAACAGTTAAAATACAATTTATTTTTAGGTGGTTTATAAAAAAAGAAATAAAATAAACAGTTATCAACCATAACCTAAGATAGTGCTTTTAAGGTGAATCTAACCTAAACTAAAAGGTAAATGATATTTTAATGTGATAAATAAACAGAAACCATTGTTTTAGAGCCACTGATAATTCTTGAATTATTTAGTGTAGTCGTTATGTGCTTCCATCTGTATAGAGTTTGCAGTGGGATATTGTAAATCTTATCCTATAAATCGTAGAAATAAAAAAATAATAAAGCATTGAAAAAATAATAATAAAGAAAAAAAGTCACATTTTTCTTACTTTCATCAAAACCAAATATTTTTTAAAATAATTATTTTTCTGCTAATAATAATTTTAATCAAAAATGTCGAATATCACGGAAGGATAACGTTTTTCTGTGTTTTGTTTCGTAAAAAAACCGATCCGTGTATTTCACAACTAAATTAATAATTGTGAAGTGATTTTTTAATGAAAAACACAACTGTCATTTCTACTAATTTATTGTCAACACTCAAAACAAAAATTCACAGCACACTACTGTCCAATACATAAACAATAATTTCTTACAATTCTATCAATTATTATAAAAAGTGTTCGTAGAATATTCACTATTATTGCATCTTATAATAATTATAAAAAGTGTTCGTAGAAAATTCACTATTATTGCATCAACAATATATTTTAAACAATTTACATAAATAATTAACATATGCGCGCCTCTATCGGGGAATGAAGAAACGACCGGTCGAACATACGAACATACAAACAGGCGTATTATATTATAGGATTATTATATTTGTCATTATATTCAGTAAAAAAATCCAACCAAAAATGCACTTAACGCTACGTACAAACCCCAGATATTATTAGTTTCTTTTACAAAACTAACAACCTGAAATAAAATTAGTGACAATCTATATATCAAATTTTGCACAGAATTTTTATCTATGTTATATATTTGATTGGATATTTTTGATTGTAGAAAAAATTATTTTAAAAATATTATTACTCAACTAGTGCACCTGTTGCCAACTGTGTTGGCAAACAAATCATTACCTTAATGTGGATCTTGCTCGACACCTCAGACTTTTTTCTCTAGCTATACGCCTAACTTCATCCAATTCAAATTGAATCAACTCTTCGCCCATTATTAAAAACTGGACAAATAATGAGCATTATTCCGAATTATTAATTCATTAACTGTTTAAGATGGGAAAACGATTCATTTTCACTCAGTGCATTATATTTATAATGTTAAAACTAAAAATGATTTGAGACGTTAAATTTAAAATATATTTATTAAAATTCATTTTCCATAACAGGTGGGACTGTGCAGAACTTTTAAAACACAATTTATTTTTAGGTGGTTTATAAAAAAATTAAATAAACAGTTATCAACCATAACCTAAGATAGTGTTTTTAAGGTGAATCACTGTCCCTAGCCCGGCACAGAACAGTTAGAATACAATTTATTTTTAGGTGGTTTATAAAAAAAATAAAATAAACCGTTATCAAACATAACCTAAGATAGTGCTTTTAAGATGAATCACTGTCCCTGGCCCTGCACAGAACAGTTAAAATACAATTTAATTTTAGGTGGTTTATAAAAAATAAACAGTTATCAACCATAACCTAAGATAGTGCTTTTAAGGTGAATCACTGTCCCTGGCCCTGCACAGAACAGTTAAAATACAATTTATTTTTAGGTGGTTTATAAAAAAAATAAAATAAACCGTTATCAACCATAACCTAAGATAGTGCTTTTAAGATGAATCACTGTCCCTGGCCCTGCACAGAACAGTTAAAATACAATTTATTTTTAGGTGGTTTATAAAAAATAAACAGTTATCAACCATAACCTAAGATAGTGCTTTTAAGGTGAATCACTGTCCCTAGCCCTGCACAGAACAGTTAAAATACAATTTATTTTTAGGTGGTTTATAAAAAAAAAAACAGTTATCAACCATAACCTAAGATAGTGCTTTTAAGGTGAATCACTGTCCCTAGGCCTGCACAGAACAGTTAAAATACAATTTATTTTTAGGTGGTTTATAAAAAAAGAAATAAAATAAACAGTTATCAACCATAACCTAAGATAGTGCTTTTAAGGTGAATCTAACCTAAACTAAAAGGTAAATGATATTTTAATGTGATAAATAAACAGAAACCATTGTTTTAGAGCCACTGATAATTCTTGAATTATTTAGTGTAGTCGTTATGTGCTTCCATCTGTATAGAGTTTGCAGTGGGATATTGTAAATCTTATCCTATAAATCGTAGAAATAAAAAAATAATAAAGCATTGAAAAAATAATAATAAAGAAAAAAAGTCACATTTTTCTTACTTTCATCAAAACCAAATATTTTTTAAAATAATTATTTTTCTGCTAATAATAATTTTAATCAAAAATGTCGAATATCACGGAAGGATAACGTTTTTCTGTGTTTTGTTTCGTAAAAAAACCGATCCGTGTATTTCACAACTAAATTAATAATTGTGAAGTGATTTTTTAATGAAAAACACAACTGTCATTTCTACTAATTTATTGTCAACACTCAAAACAAAAATTCACAGCACACTACTGTCCAATACATAAACAATAATTTCTTACAATTCTATCAATTATTATAAAAAGTGTTCGTAGAATATTCACTATTATTGCATCTTATAATAATTATAAAAAGTGTTCGTAGAAAATTCACTATTATTGCATCAACAATATATTTTAAACAATTTACATAAATAATTAACATATGCGCGCCTCTATCGGGGAATGAAGAAACGACCGGTCGAACATACGAACATACAAACAGGCGTATTATATTATAGGATTATTATATTTGTCATTATATTCAGTAAAAAAATCCAACCAAAAATGCACTTAACGCTACGTACAAACCCCAGATATTATTAGTTTCTTTTACAAAACTAACAACCTGAAATAAAATTAGTGACAATCTATATATCAAATTTTGCACAGAATTTTTATCTATCTTATATATTTGATTGGATATTTTTGATTGTAGAAAAAATTATTTTAAAAATATTATTACTCAACTAGTGCACCTGTTGCCAACTGTGTTGGCAAACAAATCATTACCTTAATGTGGATCTTGCTCGACACCTCAGACTTTTTTCTCTAGCTATACGCCTAACTTCATCCAATTCAAATTGAATCAACTCTTCGCCCATTATTAAAAACTGGACAAATAATGAGCTTTATTCCGAATTATTAATTCATTAACTGTTTAAGATGGGAAAACGATTCATTTTCACTCAGTGCATTATATTTATAATGTTAAAACTAAAAATGATTTGAGACGTTAAATTTAAAATATATTTATTAAAATTAATTTTCCATAACAGGTGGGACTGTGCAGAACTTTTAAAACACAATTTATTTTTAGGTGGTTTATAAAAAAATTAAATAAACAGTTATCAACCATAACCTAAGATAGTGTTTTTAAGGTGAATCACTGTCCCTAGCCCGGCACAGAACAGTTAAAATACAATTTATTTTTAGGTGGTTTATAAAAAAAATAAAATAAACCGTTATCAAACATAACCTAAGATAGTGCTTTTAAGATGAATCACTGTCCCTGGCCCTGCACAGAACAGTTAAAATACAATTTATTTTTAGGTGGTTTATAAAAAATAAACAGTTATCAACCATAACCTAAGATAGTGCTTTTAAGGTGAATCACTGTCCCTGGCCCTGCACAGAACAGTTAAAATACAAATTATTTTTAGGTGGTTTATAAAAAAAATAAAATAAACCGTTATCAACCATAACCTAAGATAGTGCTTTTAAGATGAATCACTGTCCCTGGCCCTGCACAGAACAGTTAAAATACAATTTATTTTTAGGTGGTTTATAAAAAATAAACAGTTATCAACCATAACCTAAGATAGTGTTTTTAAGGTGAATCACTGTCCCTGGCCCTGCACAGAACAGTTAAAATACAATTTATTTTTAGGTGGTTTATAAAAAAAATAAAATAAACCGTTATCAACCATAACCTAAGATAGTGCTTTTAAGATGAATCACTGTCCCTGGCCCTGCACAGAACAGTTAAAATACAATTTATTTTTAGGTGGTTTATAAAAAATAAACAGTTATCAACCATAACCTAAGATAGTGCTTTTAAGGTGAATCACTGTCCCTAGCCCTGCACAGAACAGTTAAAATACAATTTATTTTTAGGTGGTTTATAAAAAAAAAAACAGTTATCAACCATAACCTAAGATAGTGCTTTTAAGGTGAATCACTGTCCCTAGGCCTGCACAGAACAGTTAAAATACAATTTATTTTTAGGTGGTTTATAAAAAAAGAAATAAAATAAACAGTTATCAACCATAACCTAAGATAGTGCTTTTAAGGTGAATCTAACCTAAACTAAAAGGTAAATGATATTTTAATGTGATAAATAAACAGAAACCATTGTTTTAGAGCCACTGATAATTCTTGAATTATTTAGTGTAGTCGTTATGTGCTTCCATCTGTATAGAGTTTGCAGTGGGATATTGTAAATCTTATCCTATAAATCGTAGAAATAAAAAAATAATAAAGCATTGAAAAAATAATAATAAAGAAAAAAAGTCACATTTTTCTTACTTTCATCAAAACCAAATATTTTTTAAAATAATTATTTTTCTGCTAATAATAATTTTAATCAAAAATGTCGAATATCACGGAAGGATAACGTTTTTCTGTGTTTTGTTTCGTAAAAAAACCGATCCGTGTATTTCACAACTAAATTAATAATTGTGAAGTGATTTTTTAATGAAAAACACAACTGTCATGTCTACTAATTTATTGTCAACACTCAAAACAAAAATTCACAGCACACTACTGTCCAATACATAAACAATAATTTCTTACAATTCTATCAATTATTATAAAAAGTGTTCGTAGAATATTCACTATTATTGCATCTTATAATAATTATAAAAAGTGTTCGTAGAAAATTCACTATTATTGCATCAACAATATATTTTAAACAATTTACATAAATAATTAACATATGCGCGCCTCTATCGGGGAATGAAGAAACGACCGGTCGAACATACGAACATACAAACAGGCGTATTATATTATAGGATAACTTAATAATAGGTATCACACAACAATGTTCTGTAATTTTTTAAATGAGTATATTTGTGGGTTTAAAATAATTTTCATATTTATATAATTTTGTGTAGAAATGTTCAAATAATACGTCAAAAATTTTGTCGACATAATTTGTTATAGTTTAGGACCTTCGTCGAAAAATATTATACTTGATGATAATGAAATGCCACTTGGTGAAAGTACTCTTTACGTAAAATAAATCATTTTACCTGCAGCACCTATATTGAGAACGCAGCAGATTCGTGATGGCGGCAAAAGTATATTACCAAGTACAATAATTTTCACAATAGAACAAAATATCTCCAAACATATTTGTAGAATGAAGATTTAGCTACAATTTACAACCGCATGGTACATCAATATGCGTCGAATGGTTTACAAGATGGCATCTATAACGCAGTTTGTTTATTTACTATTACATGACAGTTCTTTTTACAATTAAAAATATCCTATTAGATAGATAAAAATTCGTTGAAAATTTTTATGAATAGATTGTTACTAATTTTATTTAAGGTTATTAGTCTTGTATACGGTTGTGCGCACTCTTAATGCATACGATCTTTTTTTGTGAAAATTTTGTGTCTTAACAAAAGTTACCAATATTGGTTTCGATGTTTTAAAGCTGGCAATTTTGATACAGACGTTTGTAATCATTATTGAATAAAAATCTGAATAAAAAGACGCAAGAAAAACTCGCGGAATGGCTCGTAGTTGATCAAAACGCAGTTTCGAAACAATTGCATGAGAAAAGATCCGTTTAAAAAGTTGTTACCATATTGACACTCAGAAAACAACATTGCCAGCCAGATTCAACATATTTTGTTACGTATAAAGTTGCGTCCACACTATGCCAGTTTGGTAAAGCCAACTGGCAAAGCTAAGTAAGTGTGGATATATCGTTGGCTTATGGCAATAGGTAGCGTCGCATGCCAGTTGTAAAACTTATGGCGGTCTGGATCAAAAAAGCTGCATCGACACTCATAGTATAGACGTTCCAACTATGACACGTGGCTTACAAACACGAGTTGGGCTTACAAAACGTATGTTATAAGCTATGCTGAAAAAGCAGACTGATGTGATCTACCGTGCGCTGTCAGTGTGGACGTTCCGCCAACTGGCAAAGCCACTTGACTTTTCCAATTGACATAATGCGGACACAGTTTGAGGCAGCGAAAGAAGAAATTTGATGAAATATTTGTATCATTAATGAAAACTAGACTATCTACAGCAATTATAAATGTACGATTATTTGGGTAGCCTTTGACAAGCCATCGCCATCAACAATACCGATCATTTCTATTGGAAAGGTCCTTCTGGGCAACTGATGGGACATGAGGTGCGTTCTGTTTTACGAGCTTCTACAATGGAGTTAAATGTTTATTATTGAGCACCATAGTCATCAGCTAACTTATATGGGCGACCAAATGGAAAAAATAAGACATCCATACTATGTAGGTGAAGCTCAATTTGCTACTCGTCGACATTAGACTGCATGTTGTACTTACAACTCAAAAAAAAACTCTTTAAGTAGTACTTCAAAATTCCCCGTACGGATATTTACCAAGACTGGCACCATCGGACTTTTTTTTTTAATAAATTAAAATTAATTCGTGTACAAGTTGTTTTGTTTTTTAATAGTTTTTCTCATTTTTTGGAAATTGTAGGTATGACCAAAAAGCCCTTATGTTACTCATGTGTCTGTAGAAATACTGGTCAAACGGCTAGACCTCGAAAATTGAGAACTGGCATACTTGTACAGATCTTTGACCCGCATATAGGATTATTGTTCAAAAATACACATCGCAGGAAAAATATAAACAAATATGTATTGAACGAAAAAGAAATATGTTTTTTTTTTATTTTTGAGTGGGTATCTAATGAAACCTCTTAATGTGTGGAGGAACAAAAAAAGTTTTGAAAAATTAAATTTCTTGGGATTTCTTGGGTTTCTTCTGGGATTTTCGCCAAAACTGTGTAGAAAAACTTTTATCCCACACCTTATTTCCTAGACGAGTTGATCTAAAAAATCTCAATAACGAACATTGATGGGAGCTAGAATAACCCAACAGGATTTTTGATTACATAAATTTTTCGAGAAATATGGATTTTTTTCTCTCGAATTATTTCTTTGCAATTCATTGTGAGGACTAAAAAAAAAAGCACTTTAGACGTAGATTAAAGAACGCAAAATAGTATTTTAAAATGTCTTTTATTTAACACGATTTTCGACAAAAATTCAGTAAAAAACTTTTTCCTACACTTTATAACACAAAGGGGTTAATTTAAGATTCTAAAAAAATTCTGATTAATGCTCATTAATCTTTTTATTTCCCCAGTGGAACAGTGCAACAGAAATTATATATTACAGAATTATTTCGAGAGTAAATTTTTTGCAATACGTGCTTACAATATTTATCTGACTGGCTGGAGCACCGTGTAGCTATAGGTGGGTGCTGATGCGAGCGCATCTCGCTACTAAGTACGCTATAAGTACTACATGGAAGCACACCTTTCTAAAGTTATCGAAATTTTAGATTTTTAATATGAACCCACAATTTGGTATCACTAACTTAATACAAACAAACCCTGACAAGTGTGAAAATATCACATCACATCAATTTTTATTTATTATTATATTTCTATTTTTTATTTAAGTTTGCATATATGTCATAAAATTACACATTACTATGTAATTATTCAGAGCGTGCACCCTTAAGCCCTTTCATTGGATAGCGCAAGTGCCACTTAGCTGGTCTATACGTCACGATACGTCAGAACCGTAGATGTGGCTAAGATTGCATGCGAGCAGATAGCACTAGTAAAATTAACGAGTTTTATCTCAGGTTCATTAAATTTAATCCGATTGTAATTAGTGATTAAAATCGCGCGAAATAATTTACCGGTTTGTTGATAAAGATCGTTTTTAGTTGAGTTACGTGTTTCTAATGTTTATCCGTTTCTTTTGTTTTATTTGAAGTTTGCAAAATATTTATAGGGTCAGTGTGCAAGTAGTCAGCCTGTTCCAGTAGTCGGCCTTTTTAAAATTAAAACTTAAATAATAGTTTAATATCCCAACTAAATATTTAAAATTTTATATGCCAGTATTCAGCCGTCTTTCTTCTTTTCGATTACTTTCAACCAATAAGAATAGATGTCTCTCAACATTAAATATAAATAAAAGAAGTCAACCTCAACAACATGTCTGAACATATACTCTGTGTTGAGTCCAGTTATGGTTAGTGAGGCAGTGTATGATTCGAATATTGTACGAGGTAATTATTGTATGTTTTACTATAAATTTATTTAGGACAAATATTTAGAACATTAATTATTATAATAAAAAAGTTTTTCAACATAGATGTCTTCGATTTATTAAATACTTAATGAGGCTGACCACTGGCGAACAATTTTTGGAAAATTCTAGTAGTCAGCCTACGCGGCTGACAATTGGAGTTTTAGAAACTGAAATATTTTATTTCTATCTTACATTCAGGAAAATAATATTTCTGTTTTGCTTGGATAAATTTAATTCTTTTTCTATCATTAATTTAAAAACCAGAAGTCAGCCTGTCTTTTTAGGACCTGGCTGACTATTGAACATTGAATACCAGTAGTCGGCCACCAATTGTTTTTACATTAGTTTTGGATAGGAATAGTCGAATTTTCTACTTTCTCGTTCCATTTATACCATTTTTCTCCGGTATTAATTGTTTTGTATCCTACGGCCATGTGGTTACATTTTTCTCTTTCTACTTTCGCCACATTCCTCTGTTTTCCCTGGATCGTCCTTTCTCTTGAGGTAAATTCATGATCTATGTATATCTTTTTTTCTTTTAATTTGTTTTTACTTGCCAGGATCTTTTGCTTTTCTTCCCAATTTTGCATCGCCACACTGTTAAATCAGTCTAATTTTTCGTAATTATTTTATAAGCTTCTTTGATGTCAACATCCATCCTATATTTACTTTTATAATGATATTATTTTTCTTCCTTCTTTTTTCTTGTTCTTCCTCTTTATTTTTCAGTCTTTTGATTCTTTGTACCATACTTTCTTTTTCCATTTTCCACACTTCTTCTTTCTTTTTAAGTTCTCTTCTTTTAGTTCATTAATTGTCTTTCTGATTTTTGATATACATATATTACCATATTACAGATGAAATTCTTTAAAATGTTTATTCTGTGATTAATTAATGTACCTAATTCAATGTAAGTAGTAACAAGGCTGACTACCAGCACCTATGTGGCGGACTATTAAACATTAAAGGCTGACTACTAGTAATTTTGATACATTTTTATATTTTATTTTTTATTAATTACACAAATATGCATTTTTGTAAAATAAAAAATGAACAATAAACTTAAAAATTTAAATAATTAAATATGTGTTTTTTAATTTTTAATTAGTACAAGTACGATATTTGCGACGTGTTGAAAATCATGATGTCCTTAAATGGCTGACCACTAGCACAATGATCCTACTGTATTTTGTTGTTGTTAGGTGAGTATTTGTAAATTATTAATTTTCATGTCAAGTCGTTTGTGCCATAACTCAGCTTGTTATAGTTTTTTATTTATTATTTTATTTATTTATTTTACATCGGCCTATTTTTGCAACGAGGCTAATTGCCGATGCCAGGGGGCAAGCTCCTACACTTGGATGAGGGGCGAATTATTGTGAAAATTACAGTAATGTAAACATATTATTCTCTATAACGAAGGAGGCTCGAACCACCGACCGCCCAGTACAGACTGTTTCTACAGACTCGGACATCAACTCGGCCACTCCGTCGGCTTGTTATACTTCTTCACTTGAAACTAGGATGACAAAATTAATTTGATGGTCACCGTGGCGCAGTGGTTAGCGTAGCAGTGGATTAACTTCTGGGCCATGGGAGCTCGGGTTCGACTCCCGGTCATGGCATGGATATTTTGTGTTGTCCAAAAAATGTACAATGTAATATTCTGTAAACTTTACAAAATAAAAAGGCTTCTACTGGATAATGGCCTTAGTAGCTAGGCCAAAAAAAAAAAAAAAAAAAAATAAAAAAAAAAACAATAAATAATTTGAGCTATGAATTTTGATACATTTCAAAATTTATTTAGGTTTCTAGTACAAATTTTTCTTGCGAAACGAATTTTTCTACTAGTAAACATTATTGAAAAACCCCAATTAATGTGTGAGGTATAAATTTTCACACATTTCAAAATTTAACAGATTTTCACCTGGCCACGAATTTTTCAATTACGAAAATTGGTTGAAAAACCCCAATTAGTGCCCATTAATGTGTAACCAATGAATTTTCATATATTTCGTCACATAAATTTAGTAGTTATCAAGTACAAATTTTCCTCACGAAACGAATTTTTGAATAACGAAAAATGGTTGATATGAAAAATTTCAACCATTTTTCGCCGTTTAATTTTCAGTATAACGAAGAGAGAAAATGGAGCGAGATTATTCACAATTTGTGAGGCAATCAGCTGTTTTACTAGGTGTGTAAATTAAGTAACCGGACAGACAATATAGCGATTGATCTGGCAATATTTGGGACGCGGGATTTGGAAGGGTTGGTAGGCAAACATGTGATACGCCTTCAGTACGAGTTTGAACTCGCGAGAGTAATTTTGTTGTCCGTAGCGATTTTCTTCGTGAAACAGTTTTTTCTAGGGCGTTCTAAAAATGAGTGACATTATGCCTTCTGATATTATGCCTTCTTTACACCTGATGATTGCTTAATCGAGCCAATCAATTTGCTTCTAGCGTGACCTCCTCGCACGTTATCAACACTATCTTTGGGTTCCGGGTTTTTTTTTTTTTTATAATTTCTCCAGGTTACGTTTTATTTATATGCTAGTTCGAATTTTTTTGCTTATTAGCTATTGTGTTTTTCTTTAATTTAAACGGAACTAGATTTTGAAATATAGCAACAATTAAGGATTGAATAAGGTATTTGACCATACTGATTAGCAGTAGCCCACTGCAATCGTTAAAAAAAGAGCTCCTGACAACTTAAAAAAAATCCATTTAGTTCAATTAAGTAAACATTTGTAATAGACTTTAATACTTACTTTATAGAGTTAATATTTTGGCTCATCAGCTATTTTGAGCCCAATTTTGCTTATCAACTAACTTTAGTTCTTACTTTTTGCTCATGGAGTAGTTTGATTTTTTTTTTTTTTTTTTGTTAGTTTGTGGTTCTTTTTTTGCTCGTCAATCACAAATGGGGTATATTAACCGCGTCGTCAACTCTGTGAGAATGTGGAGGGGAACAAACTACCACAAACTTAATCAGCTGCCCAAAATGCCCCTATCGATGTTCTGCAGAAGATTTTAAATTAGTAGCCTCTAATGCTCTTGATATAACCCGTTTTTTGGGCTGAAATTATTTTATAAATGTGTCTGACACGAAAGGAGGCGAAGACTTGTTTCGAGTCTCTTTTTTTTGTCCCTCCACCCAGATAACATCTCTCCTATGCCACTCCGTTTTGATATAAAGAAAGATGGTCATCCTTTATTCCACTCGGCCGAGTATAAATTTGGACCAAGTGGCCGTTTACATAAATCTCCTGGTCAAAATCATGAATCTTCTCACCACCAAACTCCTCAAATGGAGTCAGTTAATTTTTAATCGTCATGCATACTTTAAACATGGATCATGTCGCATTTTAAAGAAGAAAATCCAAAAATACGTCAATATGATTGTACCCGAAATGATAAAAAAAATTTATGTGAAGTGTGAATCTTCACACATTTCTGGGTTTTGCAGGTATTTAGTAACTGAATGATGATTATTTGGGATGCCAAAACAAATTTTATGTCAAAATATTTTTTTATGAATTTTAATTCGAATGCCTAATACCATTATTTAAGTTTCTAAATATGTACAGTATTTTATTTATACAGCAAGGTTCAGTAAGATTTTTAAAATTGCGCCTATGGCTTCCATTGGTTGCTTATATCATAAGTCCCTCCCTCTGATTTCGTCACAGAATTAAATTATAATTTCAACACTTCCCACTGGTTATTAAATTTACGCTTTTAAAAAATAAATGCAACATTTACCAAAATATAACGAATTTTGACAAAATAATTTAAACAAAATAGAAATGCAAAAAAAAAAAACAATAAAATTAACAGGATTCGAACTCTGCAACGTTCGCACTGCAATTTACAAAGTGCGTTACGAAACCATCTGAGCTACCAGAGTTTCTTATCTGAAGTGTTACATAGCGAATTATATATTTAACATATTTTAGTTAAAAACACAAAAAATGCGTTATTTTCTAAAAACATAATCTGATCAAAAATTCCTGTTGTACTATTCCGGTTCACACCAATGTACATTACTTAGAATTTTTTCAGATTTTTAGTTTAAACCATCTAGGCTACAGGGTGTGGGACAAAAAATTTTTTGCACAATTTTGGCAAAAATCGCATCAAAATAATTTTTTTTGCAAAAATAAAATTTTGATCGTTAATCCACGTACTAAGGGCTTTCATTTGATACCCTACTCAGAATTTTAAAAAAATTTTTTTTTTTTGATGAGCACATTTTAGTTTATATTTTTAGGGGGATATGTTTTTTAGATGTTTTAGTATTTTTCCTATGTGTGGGTCAAAGAGTTGTATAAGCATGCCAAATTTCAACTCTCTAGGTTTAGCCGTTTGGCTACAATTTTTACCGAACAGACAGACAGACAGACAGACAGACAGACAGACAGACAGACAGACAGACAGACAGACAGACGACAAAATGACGGTATAAGGGTTTTTTGGTCATACCTACAAAACCCTAAAAATGGAGATTGAATGGGGCAAATAGATGAGAATTGAGACAAGAAAATACTTATTAAGATGATATAATCAGATAGTCTCAGACGCACTTATTAGCAGGGATGGGGCGTCGGAATCGGGAATCGGGAGTTGAGGAGTCGAAGCTTTTTAGAGGAGTCGGAGTCGGGAGTCGGAAAATTTTATCGACTCCCGACTCTTTAATTCAATTTTTATCAAGGATAAGAACAAACCGAAAACGAAAGCAAAATAAACAAATTACCAGATTTTTTTAAGCACGGAAACAGGAACGATATTTTATTTTTTGATCAAGAACAAAAATGAAACTAAAAATATTCATTACCGGTTTTACCCAGTTTCCATCATGCTTTCCAGTTTAAAATTTGATTAATACTGCTCGTATTAATAGATTAATACTCTGCAGTAAAGATATTTGTTTTTACTCATATCAATTTTATCTTTTTCTGTATACTCTGTTTATTATGTTAACTGGTTTTTAGTTTTTCAAGTTTCAATGGCCTCGTGATTATTTCATGTTTCATGTTGCCAAAATCTAAATGTCAAAAGGAAAAAGTGACATATTATGAAAAATAAAGTATATAAAAGATGAAATGAAAATGTCTTTTTAATTTATAAAAACAGTTCACCCCAACTCAAGATATTTAATGTAAGTATCGTGTGTTTCTTTAGTTTCAGCGGAACTAGATATTGAAATTTAGTAACTTTGAACGATTGTTGAGGCTTTTTATCATTTCACTTCGATCGTTAAAAAGTGAGTTTAAGTGATAATTTAAGAAAATGAAAAATATATTTAGTTCCGCTTAAACATTTTGAATAGACTTTACGATTTACGAGTGAAAGGAGTCGGGAATCGGAGTTGGAGTTGAAGTCAGAGTTGGGAGTCGGAGTCGGTAATTTTTCTGCCGACTCCTCATACCTGCTTATTAGAAAACTAAAAACGGAATACTTAACAAAAAAAAAAAAGATTAAAATGAACAACTCTGTCGTTTATTGCAAATTGTAGTTGTTTCAGTTCAAAGAACAGATACCATTTTGAGAGATGTCATACCAGCTACCAGCAATACCAAAATTGATTTCTAATATAAATATGTACACATATACGCTTAAAACCAATTTAAAAATAGTGTCCTTAATCGGATTTAAGTTCAGAAAAGCCCGTTTTGTAACTTGACCCTTTAACAATGCTCTTGTTACTTCCAAATTAGAAAATAACAAATCATATAAAAACGAGCTTATTACAACTTTCTTACGATAATTTTACCTAGAAGTAGTCCCGTTGACGTATTGATTAAAGACGGAAAATCAAGTGTAGAGAAAAAAGAAATGCAGAAGAGTTCCAATAAAGTACACTCTTAAATCACAGTGTCTTGATGCACCTAGTTTAATAAAAAAGCAACAGGATACTCAGGGCACACGCTAACATTCCATGACGACGTTATTCAAGCATCATCCTCTATGAAATTACGTGATTAAATTTTCATATTCAATCTTGACTTGTTTGCCCGAGGGACTTGATCCGAACAACCATCTTTTACCCTCTAATTGTATTTCGCCTTGAGACCATCGTAAGGTACCTCTCTTACACCTTGCTTTCTCTTACCCCACCACCTCGTTCCATCTTACTCTTTCTCTCTCTCTCTCTCTTAGTTTCTTATAGCTGTTTTGTCTTCTTTCTTATGAACAGTCGCGAGAGCAATTTCTAAGGTAGATGCTAGTAAGGTGACTGACTGATCAGGAAAGAATATTGAAAGAAATTATTAATGAAAATATTTTATGAAATTTTGTTAGTTTGACAGTTTGATGAATGAGTTCTGAGGAAGTGTTGCACAGATTTTTATACGATTATTTTTGTTTTAAGGTTTAGTTACGGTTTCACCAGGTAAAAATTTTATTTATGCCCAGTTGCATATAAGTATTAAAACTAAAACTAAATATAAAACATAAAGATGCGTTACAACATCGTGATATAATTCTTAAATCTCGTAAACTATATTAAAACGTGGAAATTAGCGTTGTAATTTTTATATCGAGGTTTATACATTATCAAAACTAATATAAAATAAAGTTAAATTTTATATTAATAAAAAATTGTATTTGAAAAGTGGATTAAAGAGAAACTTATATTTTGGAAATAAAAACATAGATGTACAGTTTATTTACGTGAAAAAACTGTACTCTATTGAGTAAAATAGTTACCATTGTGATCTATAACACGCCATTTATCAGGAAGAGAAAATATTCCCGATTTATAAAATTCCTGATTTTTTTAAGGAAAAAATTGTTCAAGGCTCATTTTAACATGGTTCATATCTCTAAGTGTGTTGTTTCTTAAAAAAATGTTCCAGTGACCGAAATAAGTGATAGTCGGAGGGTGAAATGTCTGGTGAAATTTTTTCACGTGTATTTTTTAGGGTTTTGTAGATATGACCAAAAAACCATTATACCGTCATTTTGTCGTCTGTCTGTCTGTCTGTCTGTCTGTCTGTCTGTCTGTCTGCCTGCCTGTCTGTCTGTCTGTCTGTTCGGTAAAAATTGTAGCCAAACGGCTAAATCTAGAGAGTTGAAATCTGGCATGCTTATACAACTCTTTGACCCGCACATAGGAAAAATACTAAAACATCTAAAAAACATATCCCTCTAAAAATATAAACAAATATGTGCTCATCGAAAAAAAATATTTTTTTTAAATTCTGAGTAGGGTATCAAATGAAAGCCCTTAGTACGTGGATTAACGATCAAAATTTTATTTTGCAAAATAAATTATTTTGATGCGTTTTTAGCCAAAATTGTGCAAAAAAATTTTCGTCCCACACCCTGTAGCCCAGATGGTTTAAACTAAAAATCTGAAAAAATTCTAAGTAATGTACATTGGTGTGAACCGGAATAGTACAACAGGAATTTTTGATCAGATTATGTTTTCGGAAAATAACGCATTTTTTGTGTTTTTAACTAAAATATATTAACTATTTAATACGTTGTGTAACATACCAGAACAGTAGCTCTCGTGGCGTGGTTGGATTTGTTGTACGCTTAATAATATAAGATACTTGAAAACAAGTTGCAAACTAGGGTTCGAATCCTGTTGATTTTATTTTTTGTTTTTACATTTTTATTTTGTTTAAATTATTTTGTTAAAATTCTAGTTATATTTGGTAAATATTGCATTTAATTTTTAAAAGCGTAAATTTAATAACCAGTGGAAAGTGAATAATCATGTGAAATTATAATTTAATTCTATGTTTGACGAAATCAAAGGGCGGGACTGGGCAATCAATGGAAGCCATAGGTGCAATTTTCAAAATCTTAATGAACTTTGCTATATAAAAAAAATACTGCATATATTTAGAAACTTAAATAATGGTATTAGGCATTCGAATTAAAATTCATAAAAAAATATTTTGAGATAAAATTTGTTTTGGCATCCCAAATAATCATCGTTCAGTTACTAAATACCTGCAAAACCCAGAAATGTGTGAAAATTCATACTTCACATCAATTTTTTTATGAATGAGATCAGGCATTGTCGCCTTGAAGAATAACTCCTCTTCTATTCACAATTTCTGGCCGATTTCTAGTCAAGTTCTGATTCAGTCGATCTAATTGTTCACAGTAGAGATCAGAATTAACACTTTACCCCGGTTTTAACATCTCATAATAAATTATTCCTTTATAGGGCCTTGCAGATCGAAGTTTACCATCCAAGCATAAATTTCCTGATTTAATTTTTTTAAACCACTAATGACATGTGCGTACACTTGGTTTATCACCATAAACAGTGCAAATGTTTTATGTAGCAACTGTAGCAGATTTTTTTTTATGATACTCCTACAACATTAGACAGTATAAAAAATGTTTTAATGAAAATTCTTCCACCATTTTAAAATGCAAGGGTTTAAAATGAAATGAAAACAATAATTAGGTACTCAAGATTACAGAGTTGAATCAAAACATAAAAGACGTCTATTTATTTCAGCGAATAAGTCGTGACTAGTTCGCATACAGCACTAATAATGAAAACGAAAAATCTTTCCGGTACACCTAATACAAAATAATTACAACATCGTGATATAATACTTAAAAGTCGTAAACTAAAACGTGGAAATAAGCGTAGTAATTTTTATATCGAGGTTTACAAATTATCAAAACTAATATAAAATAAAGGTAAATTTTTATTAATATAAAATTGTACATTGTAAAATTGTATTTGAAAAGTGAATTAAAGAGACACAAAGAGACAAAGAGACAAAGAATTGTTTTGGAAATAAAACATAGAGTACAGTTTATTTACGTATGTATCATTTTGTAATACGTAACCAAGAGGGAAACTTGGTAACGTTGTATATTTGAATTATTTAATCAAGAAATGACAAATATATTGACAAATATATGAAAAAAAAAAACGGTCAACAAAAAAAAAATTTTTTTGAGTCTTTATGTTAATGATGATTTTCTGATTCTTTATATCGAAAAATTACTAAAACTTTCGTTTATTTTTGAAAAACTTTGCTTTTATACCTTTTACAACGATCAATATATATTTATTTATTTTTATGACCATATAATGAGAAGTGCGTTATATTAAGTAAGGGTGGGGACAAGCGGGTGGAAAGCAAGTGGCATTTCACTTACGAGGTTCATAGTCGGTATGCGCATAGACGGCAGATCCAAAAACGGCGTCAAGAAGTTGTAAACACGAGGTAGACTCCTTCTGCTATATTTACGGCGAATTTAACAAAACAAGAGAATGGTTGGATTTCTGATGGGAACGCATCCCATCAGAAATCCAACCATCTTAAAATCCCCTATCACTGGCCAGGTGTACATCATACTTTAAACTCTCAAGCACCATTTTCACACTTTCGTATTTTTCTTTGAGCATTACGATATGAACCAAAGGAAGAGATGGAAATTTATTTCCATTGTGAAGAAGGGAAGGACAGGTTTTAAACTTTTTGTTGAATTGTCTATGAAAAGACGCCAGTCAGAAGAAATGCATGAGATTCCGACCGCCTTGCATAGGCGGTTATACTAAATATCCTTGCTACCTTTATTTTTGTCGGACCACAAATAAAGAAAATAATGGCCAGTGACGAATTTTCACAGATACTCAATACTCATGAAAGGAAAGCCTGGGATAGCCTGAAATCAGTAGTTCATGGTTTTCTCGGAAACAACAGAGCTGACGATTACAAAGAGCTTATTGCAACTATGCTTAATAACTTTAAACTCATGGGTTAAACTCACTTGGACCAATTTAAAGATAACATGGGAGCCTATTCGGAAGAACAAGGTTAACGTTTTCATCAAGACGTGATGGACTTTGAACATCGTTATCAGGGGCAATACAATGAGAGTATGATGGGGGGCTAATACGAGAAAGTTCATACAATCAAAGAAGAAATACGGAAAATAATCATTTCTAAACTTTTTTACATATTCTGTTACAGTAGTTTTTTATTTCGAATAGTTTCCTTGTAAATAAAACTGATTCAAATTCATAACAAAAGTTTGTATTATTTTTACATACAATAAAGGTCTGAAAAAAGGGAAATTTTCTTAAAATCCGTAGTTTCATTCTGATAGCTACAAAAGCAAACTTTTTCGGGTAAAACTATTTTTTCTTTAATTAATAATGTGGAAGAAATAAAAATCCGATATGCAGAACCCAGACTCAAAATTCCTGTTGACCAGTGTAATTGATATTAATGATAATCTGACATTCATAATTATTGAACGAATTTAACCTTAATACAATGCATTCTAACAAAAATTTGAAAATTCAGGTTTACAACTTCACATAGTTTCATAAAAAACACGACAGTCACCAAAGCCGTCAAACCTAGTAACGTATTACAAAATAAAATATATACAGGGTGGCTCAAAAGTCACTAGACTATTTTAAAATGAACTAACTTTTTTATTTTTAAGTAATTCACATTTATTCTTTTATAAACAGAGAACACACTTCTTGGAAATAAATGTGATTTGGTTTTGTAAATTACATCCTTTAAATTACCATCATTTTGCTCTTCACACTGACGCGTTCTTTCTAAGGAGTGAACCATCATGGGCGACGAGGCCAATTTCCACCCAAACGTATTTGTTAATAAACAAAGTATGTGATTTTTGGGGACAGAATATCCAAAAGTAAAGGTAAGAGATTGGTGTGGTGTAAATGCGGAAAGAGTTCTTGGACCTTTCTTTGAAGATGAGGCAGAAAACGCACTAAACCTCAATGGCAAATGATATCGAGAAATGCTAGAAAATTTTGTGCGTCCTACAACCGAAGACACACCAGAGGTATGGTGGCAGCAAGATGGTGCTACTGCCCAGACAAATATTTGGAAGAAGGATAATTTCGCGAAACTCTAAAATCAAGTAGCCGCCACGATCACCTGACTTAACTGCTCCAGACTTCATTCTATGGGAGATAGAGTATACCGTACCAATCTTCGAACAATTCAGCAATTGAAGGCCAACACCCGTGAAGAAATTTTTGTATAGGTAGTAATCTATATACATATAAGATCATAATGGATTTTAAATGAAAAATCTTAATAACTACGAGGGTTACCTTTTATGTTTTTAACAACGACCACTAAATGGCAATATTGAAATGTGTCATTACTATATTCGTAAAATTCAACATTTGTTATTGTGAAATCAGTGACAGCTTATAAATTGACCGAGTAGTTTGTTAACAGTTAGCGTTAAAAAAAAGAAGTTTGTGAAAAAATGGATATTACTCGTGAAGGTTTTCGTTGGATGATTTTTTACAATTTTAGTAAAGGCCTAACTTAACAACAATGCATAAATTCGCTTCGTTCTTTTGGAAATGGAGCACCATCAATTCGTTTGCAGAATTTTGTCGTGGTCGTGCGTCCGTCAGTGATGAATCTCGTGAAGGTCGACAAAAATCGGTTATGATTCAAAAAAACATCGATGCTGTGCGCAAAATGATTGAAGAAGATCGGTATGTGACTTACCGTGAGATAGAGGCATCCTTTGGCATATCGCAGACTGCAATACATTCGATTTTAATGAACATTGACTCGAGTTGATTGGTGTAAGGGAATGCTAAAGCAATTCAACCTAGGCCCTGCAAAATCCGTATACAACATCGTTACAGATGACGAAACTTGGATTTATTCATATGAACCGGAAACAAAGCAACAATCCACTGTTTGGGTCTTCCAACATGAACCGAAATCCACACAAGTTGTTCGTTCACGAAGCACTTCCAAGAAAACGATCGCTTGTTACTTCGGTTGTAATGGACATGTCGCAACCATTCTTTTAGGGGATCGGAGAACAGTTAACGCTGAATGGTATCAACAATTTGTTTGCCAGAAGTCATCGACAAAATCAGGAATAATAACCAATAACGTCGCATCGCACGTCAAACAATTCTACCATTCATTACTGAACTACCGACTTCTTTATAAAAAATATTATGTTAAGGACCAATTCGTAGTAAATAAATCAGGTAATAAGCAGAGCTTTAAAACTTGACGGGATGTAATGGACATGATATCGAGATCAGTTCATTTCTGCGTAATGCTCAGTGCTCCTCGTTTAGCATTGCAAAACTAAGAACATTTCCGAGCCCTCCCTAACCAGTATCTTTCTATATTAGCAAATGTTTTGGAACATAGTTTACTTTATTTGTAAATAACAATAAATATTTCGTTAAATTTGTATAAAACACTTAAATTAAATTTCAGTGTGAATCAATTCTAACCATTATCACCAAGGCCAATATATTAATTACATTCCTCGTCTTTTTGTTGCAGGTGTTGATCGGTATCGCTCTGATGATACGGAGGATGCGGTAACCACAGACAACCCAACAACGCCGTTCCCTACACCGCCTCCGACGCTGTCATCCCCCAGGTCCCCACTCCAGTTGCAGAGGCAAGCGTCGCCTTTCCCTCTGGAGAATACCAACACACGCCGTCTTATCTATGCAACACCACAGGACCGGATCAGAGGAACGGGAGGTAAGGAGAAATAAAAGTATCGCTACTTTGTCGATATACTAGAGATTTTCTTAGGATTCAAAGAAGAAAAGTTATTTTATAAGTATCTTTAGATTTATCTTCTAGGGAATAAACTTTATAGATTTTTAGAGAAATTTTATTATTGATATTACTTCGTGTGTTGCGCTAAAGAAAAAGTAGTACATTTTCTTCCTCTATCATAATGTTCTCAATGAGCTCAGTTCTAAGACTGTTTACACAGAACACTGAGATGTGGATTTAATTCTCATACTCAATGGTACAGAACACCAACAAGAAATGTTAAAAAGCAACACACCGTTATTAATGTTTTTTTCTACTTCGGTACTCACACATTGAGATAACGTTTCTGTAATCGAAGCTTCGACTAACCTGGATGTGTCCCAATTAACTAGAAGCCAATGTTGGGGACCTACTTGAAAACAAGCAAACTTTAATTGTATTATTTATTTCTACGTATTATTTCCAGGTGAAGTCGTATATTCTACTGGCAAGAAGCAGTTGTCAAACAGTACGTTAGCACGTAGCGGTCGCAGTACAGGCCGTCATCGTGGTCAAGGTGGTATGACGTCATCAAGTAGCGCCACTTCGTGCAATAGTTGTGCTGATGGCCGTCCTTGCAATGATGTCACTTACCATGGAGAAGATCCTCGGCAACAGCGGCTCTGTCTCAACTCAGGTGAGAAATTTTTACAATAAGAAATATAGGATGTATAGTAAAAATTATAAACAGAAGGAATATAAGTTTATACCAAATCAGGTCAAAAATTATTGTGGCCCAGACACATGGCTAGCCTGTCACCTTTCACACTTGTGCTCATTTTTTTAAGTTTTTGCTAAAATGATGGAAATAATATCTATGTCCATAATGGTCGACACTTTTTCTTCTTTATTGGTTTGGCATGCGTAAACATTAGCTAAATAAAGACTTAAGGTACTATTATAGTAGATCCAAACATGTTTCCTATCACTCACTAAGGTAATAATGATTTAAAAAATTATAAAAATATACCTGTCGTACTATCTACTATATCCTTCTGTCGCCAGGTGTAAGATGTGGGCGTATAGAGTAACTGGCACCAATGTTTGTTAATTATCCTATGGTTTTATATTTATGAATGATCTAGTAATAATATATACCACAGTCTAGACTCCTTCGGAAATGTAGCGGAAAAGTAGCTTCGGGCTCATAGAATACATCTACAGCTGTTCTCATACCACAATTTACAAACATTTCATTAGTACTGCTGAACTTACTCAAACCGTTGTTTGCCCTAAATGCTTTATTATAACATTTCTGGATTTCTACAATTTTGAATGTGATGCGTTGGTACACAAAGCTGTATAATAAAATAGTATAGTTGATTTTAAAAAGACAAGTACGCACGCTTACGTTACAAACACGTAGAAAGATTGTTTTCGTTTATAGGCGATAAATCGGCGCCTAGAAGCACATGTTTTCAGCACTTCTTTACGCCGGTTAGTGAACATTTACATTGAAAATGTTTGGGGGTACATGAAATATAAGCTTCGAACAAATAACGTTCAAAATTTGGATCAGCTAACTCGATAAATACGGCAGATATGGAGATCACTGCAAAGTCGTATATTGAAAAGCTGGTAGAAAATTTACCGAAAAGATGCTAAGCAATAATTGATAATAACGGAGATTGGATCAATTATTAGGTAGTAGCGTAATCATATTTACAGTAAATTTTTTAATTATTTTTAGTTTTTCCTTTTATCTCTTATAGTTCGCCAAAAATCAACAAGGACGTCTTGTTATACAGACTGTACACTATTGTAGAAAAGTTAATATTTTGCATGATAAAGTCTAGTTTAAAAGTCAGAACTAGTGTTGTGATATCTTTGATCTTCATTAAGGATAAGGAAAATTCTTGAATGAATACTTTAATTTTTACACCATAGTTGTTATCAGACATAATGAAATGTCTAGACATTGTAAACACTCTCTTGTTCTATTTTAAATATTTTGTTTTAGCAAATAATATGGTGTTACAAATTTTAAATGGTTTTAATTTTTTAAAGCAAGAGTATCTCTCATTATATTTTAAATTAAAAATAAACATTCTACCTTCTTTAAATTTAGTTGAAAACTTGAACATTGTTACATTGAAGTTTGTGTTTATCAGGAGTTTTAACCATTTTAGTAATGAACAAGTAACAAACATTCGCTTATTTGCAAAAAGTGTAACATGAGATGTAAAAAGTACCGAAACGGTTTTAAATAAAATGTGCCTAAAATTTATAAATATGCTTTACATTCCAAAAATAATAATAATAATAATAAATTTATTCAACCAATAACACATTACAGAAATGTTGTGGTTTAGTCAAGATGACACATATAGTATAAAATTTAAACCACATGAGTTAAACAATACAAATAAATTTAACATATAGTACAGTTAGGAGATAACATAATTTAGTATTAGCCCTTATGGTGTAAATATTCCTGTATGCTATAAAAACAATTGGATTGTAAAAAATTTCTAAATTTAAATTTAAATGCTCTACTGGACGTTATAGACTTTAATGCAGGTGGTACACAGTTAAATAATGTTAAAGCCATGTAGTGAGTACTTTTACTGTACAGTGCAGAGCTATGAGAGGGACATACAATTGAGATTTTACTGCGGGTATTATAATAATGAAAGTCAGAATTGGTAGCGAAGAGGTGCCGATTATTTTTAACAAACATTACGGCTTCTAATATATAAACAGATGGAAGAGTTAATATGGACAAAACAGCAAAAAGGGATCTGCAAGATGATCTAAAGAGGACACCAGCTATTATGCGTATAGCACGTTTCTGAAGTACAAAAACCTTTGAGGATTCAGAGGAACTTCCCCAACACAAAATGCCATAGCTCATTGTTGCGTGAAAAGTTCCGAAGTAAGCAGTTCTAAGTATATCAGAAGAAACCATATCTTTAAGTTTTTTTAATATAAAACAAGATTTACTAAGTTTAGGTAGCATATATCTAACGTGGTTTTGCCAACTCAGATTATCACTTATCATTATAAAAATTTTGTTGACTGGGAACACTGAATACTTTTTTGTCCTTGTAAGTGGATAGATGGACTGGTAATTGGTTCATTTTTGTGTCCATGGAAGAGTAGAGCATCACTTTTTTTGTATTTAAAATGAGTTTATTTTCGTAGCTCCATTGACTCATTTTTTCCAATTACTTTTACCATCAAAACCTAGTAAAGTTGCATCTGCATTATGAAGCAAGTGTGAAGTATCATCCGCATATAGACAAATAGCATTATTTGGAAATAATGTAGGCAAATCATTTATGTATAAGAAAAATAAAACTGGGCCAAGATTAGAACCTTGTGGCACTCCAGTGTTACACTGTCGCTTGTGGGATCTGAAATTATTATTGTTTTGGCTAATGGAAACAACTTGTTCTCTGTTAGACAAAAATGATAAGACCCACGATTCCGGTGGACCCACGATACCGATGTCATTTAATTTGTTTGCCATAATGAAGTGATTGACTAAATCAAAAGCTTTAGAAAAATTGTAAAACAAGCCTAAACAATGTGATTTTGCCTCTAACTTCTTGTGTATAGAACTGAGAAATGAAAAAATGGCTGTTGTGGTCGATTTAGATTTAACAAAACCATGTTGAAAAGGAGTGAGGATTGAATATTTGCTGATAAAAGATAAGTGTCTACGAAGAAATACTAATTCAAATATCTTTGAGAAACAAGATTGAATTGCAATGGGTCTATAATTATTCATATCAGTTTTACTTCCGCTTTTGAATACTGGGATGATTTTAGAAATTTTTAACGCTGAGGGGAAATCCCCTTCAGAGAAACTTTTATTAATCAAGAATGTCAAAGATTGCGCTATTAATTCTGAACAAGATGCTAGCAGTTAACTTGGTATATCGTCAAATCCAGCAGTATATTTGGTGCTAACGAGTTCAGTAGCTTCTTTCACTTCATATACATCGGTTGGTAACAAGAACATAGAATTGTTGTACTTCTTAGAATTTGAAGGTGCGATATTATTTTTATTGGCGTTAGTGAGTTCAACAATTTTATCGACGAAAAAATTGTTAAAAACTTCGGCAATAATTATACCATCATTAATAGTATTATCACTAACAAATAAAAGTTTTATTAATATATCGTGTTTTAAAATAGTATATTTAAAGACAAGTTATATAAGGCGTGATTTTGCAGCGCGCGTCGAGGTTCGAAATCGAGTTTTAACCATTTTAGTAATTAACAAGACAGAAAAATACACTTATTTGCAAAAAAATAACATGAGATGTTAAAAGTAATGAAATGCTTCCAAATGATATGTGCCTAAAATATAAAAATATACTTAAAAAATAAACGTTTCAATATTAAATCGTGTTATAAATATGATGTTAAAACACAAGTTTCATAAGGCATGCTTTTGGAGCACGCGTCGAGTTTTTTAATCGACAAGTATGACAAAATGCCTTATGTAACAAGTTGTTTTATACTGATATTTCAATTTTGTTTTCATGCATTTTAAAATAATAAATTTGCATTATATAATCACACATCCTCTTATTTGGAAATTAGGTATATTGATGTGTTTTACACAATATTTACCAAGGTAGCTTTAAATTTTTGTTTTGTAATATTTGTAAGTTATTGCCAATTTTACCAATTCTATGAAATATATTATTAAGTATCAGAATGAAGCTCATTATAATACAATTCAGTTTCATAATGGCTCTCTTATGAATGAAAAAATCAAGACAAGCAAAATAGAAAAAATAATTTTGAAATACTTCTAGTGGCTTCTATAATACGTTTACTATCTACATAATAAGTACATTGTTGACATTGATTTGATGGAAGTAGATACACATTATCGAGGAAGCTTTGGTTATTATTAACAACGGGATGTAAGTAAAAATTTACCTTCCCCGGGGAAGTAAGTGAAAAAAATAAAAATAAACTAAATTTTTATACCACCTAGTAACGTCCCTTCGATTTCTCCGGCAGCAGGAGGGAACATGCAGCTTCGTCAATTCCCATTTATCTTTCACGTTTGTTCAAATTAATTTTACAAACTTTTGACAAAACGCTTTTATTATTCACGCTTTGTTTTATGAAAACCATAGCAACCGCCCACAGACATACTGATATTTGATTCAAATATCTAAAATAAATTAATCAAAAAGAAACTATGCAATGAAAAATAACTTTGAGAGTGGAAAAATATTATAAACAATACAGTAGGTAAATATTTACCAGTCTCGGACTCTATTGCTAGTCCTCGCTTTCGCTCGGGCTCAAGAACGTCCGCGGCTGGTAAATATTACTTACCTTCCTTAATGATTAAATAACTACTTTATATTTTTTAGAATTTACTATAACTAGGTGAGAGTATTTTTTTGAATATATATATATATATATATATATATATATATATATATATATATATATATATATTTAAAGAACAAACTCGCAATATGTTACCAAGAATAAAAAAAATGATGATCAATTTATTATCAATCAATAAACAGTATAGTCGACCCTTTACATTCACGACGGTTACGTTCTGTGGTCCCCGCCAATGTGGTAACACCGCAAATAACTCTAATCATAAAATTTAATTCTTCGGCATGTATATCGCACGCATATGATAAATATGTACTGTACATATTGTACTATACAACACATAAATATAATAATGTATAGTGGCACTTGTTTTTTGTCTGTGTGTTGATTATTCAACCGTATTTTACTGCATTGAAACTGGTTGGAACATTTAACATTGTACATATGAATTTGGCTTGTAAACTACGTCGCTAGCTTTTATTTACAATTTGTACTCTACGCGTATAGACCTAGTAACCTTTTGGTCCAAAACTAAAAATCTCTCGTATAAAGAGGAAAAAAAAACAGACGCGAATGTTGATATGGCGAGTGTTGAAAAGTTTAAAGTGTGAATGGCAAAGGAATGTGTCGTAAAAATAGCCACAGTGCTTAGGGTTTCGTAGATACCTAAAAAGTGAAAACATTATTGGTTCACATTTTGGACTGTAATTGAAAAAATTTAAACTAACGTTTGTAATTCAAGTATTAAGTACTTTTATTTAATACCTCATATATTTTTTTAAATTAATTTATGAAATCTGATTTTTTTTTTTTTTGTTATTGTATTTATTAATTATTTCGTCCATCTGTATTACTCTTATACAGCGTTTTGTAAATATATTTTTGGGTAAATTTTGTGTTTAATTTCATATTTGTATTTTTTCTGTACACCTATGACATATTCCTAGGAAATTCTTGGGTAATATAATAAAATCTTCATCTTGCTATATCATTTATGCCAGGTTGTGTAAAAGTCTTAGAACAAGTAATAAGCTAAAATTAGTTTCAACAACGCAACGCGTTACTTTGCAATGGGAGACGAGCGGTGTTTTCTTGTTTGCCTCTTTGCCGTGAAATTGAAAAGGTGTTTTATTTATTTATTTTTTTTTGAAAATATAATTTCCCTCCCTTAACTTTGCTTATAGGGAACAGTTGGTGTAGGTAACTTACTCGTAAGTCAACGGAAATAAAGTGTAATTTTAATTTGTTGAAAAAAGAGTTGGGAGTTGTAATGATTAATAGGTTGGGGCGGTGGTGAATGGGTGAACGGTGAACTCTTAACTCCTCATTCCTCTCTAGCGAGTGTCGTAATTGAGTTAGTAACCTCAGACTTCCTTTGATTCCGCATACCAGTCACTACTAGATTTAAAAATTGCATTACAAACTTCTACTTCCAAAGGGAATTTCATCGATAATCTAATTTTCTTGTACCAGCGGAAATAAAATACAGGCTTTACGGCCCCGCTCTTACTAAAAAATATATATGTTCGCAACTTTTGCAATAAAATTTATGCCGCCGAGAATTATGCCACCTTTTTAAATAAATTTTATGTCAATTTAATTTTAAATAACATCTTTTTAAAGGGAAAGTTGAAGGGATTTGTTATTGTTGTTGTTTTTTAAATAAATATGTGATTACATGGACACAAAGAAATTTCTTGTTTATTTTATGTTATATATTAGGTTTCATTTAAAATGTCAATGTCTGAACAGATTTTCGGTAATAATATTTACAAGAAAATTAACACTGAGTTCAAAAGGACAATCACAAAAAAAAAAAAAAGCCCACTGATTCTAGTGGCTTGGCGCACTAACCTAAAAAATAGTTTCGTGTCGCATCTACAAACCTGTTTCGGATACTGTTGAGTAAAACGCTGATTGGCATGAAAATCAACGTCGGAACAAGAGAAGAAGGACCGAATTAACTAATTAGAATCATACGACCAGCTGGTAGTAGATGAACATATTGGTTATAGGAAGTAAATAGTTTGGATTTAACATAGCAAACCTCTTGAGAAGTGATATTTAAAACGCTTAAATAATCCTGGATTTCGTCGTCAACGTGAAACGGACCCAGAATAAAAGCGAGTAAATCACACTCTTTGATTAATCATTTTTACGTTGCTACGGTCACGCGAGCGCGGGGTTCTGGTGCAGCGTTTTCCAACCTTTTTGGCATCACGGTCCTCCTATAATGCCTTTTACAGTTGGCGGACCCCAATCAAAGAGACCGGTAGGAGGTTAAAAGATGGCTATATTTGGGTAAAAAAAATCAAACACATTTTTTGAATAATTTTATTAAATAAAATTAAATTCATGAAAAATTACAAAAAATAAAAATATATATACGAGGGAAAGTCAGTAATTAAGTCACAAAAGGCTATTAAAAAAATACTCAAAGACACACTTAGCCGAAAACAAGTTTTATTTTTCAAGTCTCCACCAACATTAATACACTTATCCCATCGCTTTATCTATGCCCCAATGCTTGCTGTATAAAAAAGTCTTTGGGCTGCAGTCTCAGTCACATACGTACCCCTCGTTGAACATCGTTATCACCCACGAAACGTTTGCCACCAAGATGCTTTTTTGTAGGCCAAACCATGAGAACATCCAATTTCAGTTGCTATGCTGTGTATTGTTACCCGGCTGTTAGCTCGAACCTTTTCGTCTACCCGTCGAATTGTTGCATCATTCGCCATGTCAACTGAGCGCCCAGTTCTGTGTTCGTCAACAAGTTTTAAACGCCCTTAAGAGAATATCTCGACCCAGTTGTACACTGCTTTACGCGACAAACACTCTTCACTGTAATCAGAATACATTTCCTTATGGATATCCTTTGCAGGAAGTCCTTTTGTCCACAAAAAAATGCACAACAGTACGCTGCTCTTCCGCAGTATACTTTTCGAGCATGATCGCTATTTTCACTCTGCCTGGCAACTGTCACTTAAGTATTATCAAGCTGGATTATGCTGCCACCTAATTACACTATTGGAAATAGCTCATTGCAATATTTAGCCTTCCAGAATCGGTTTGTGACCTAATTACTGACTTCCCCTCGTATTTAATTGATAAAGAAATAACGCTACTTAATGCGATTTCTGTTCTTGAATTTGTTTTGTTTATAAATACAACCTGGTTTCAATGTAGAATTTCAGAAACGTTAAGCGTCAAGAGATGGATGTAGTCGGTTTCTATTCTTCGATTTTATTGAAGTCATAATCGAAAATCCTGTTTCACACATATACATATGTGACAGAAAATGGCACTAAAAGCGGACCCCCTGTTGGGAAACGCTGTTCTAGGGCACGTGGCTAGCTCCAGTGGAGAAGAGCATGCCATTTGGATAAATATATGTGTAAAGTGAATAATTAAAACTATTTGGGCGCCAAGCGATCTGTAAAATAAAATAGAGCCAACAGTACGGATCGCCATGTCCTGCTGCGTTGCAAGTAATCACTAGAACGAATGCCCAGCCAGATTGGCCCACAAACAAGTCATACCTAGGAGTACGTTGTTTCCTCCAACTCCTGTCCCTACTTATTAAAAATAGCTAGCACGTTGCCTCTAGGGAGAGCAGACGTCAATTTGACCGGCTCGCAAAATCAGCTAAATGATCCGCCAAACTCCGCACAAGCTAAAAGTACCAAACTACGTGCACTTACGGATTTTCCGTCCACCACAATACGACACAAATGCTTTACAAAATCGCTCCGCACGGTTACACTACTCGGTATCTAATGATAGTGGAAAAGGCTTCTGCTATCACCATGAGTTCAGCCTGTCTAAATGGACTCAGCAGACTCACTAATAAACTTGAAAAAAAAAAAAAAAATGCATATATAAAATACATCGTAACAACTTGGTTTACCATTGACTTTTATAACCAGTATGTCACATTTCGGGGGTTGACATGATTTTCTAAACTTGTAATGTACAGGTCAGAAATGATCAATCTTTCTCAAGAAATTTTTTGTACATTGAGTTTTCTGTATAATAATTAACTCGGTCTTAATTCTATATAATAAAATGATGACCAAATCGATGGCCATCGACATATAACAAATTCATTACACTAAAGCTCTTTATGTTTACCGTTTTCCACTTAATATACAAGAAACATATAGGGAATTAGAAGAATTGACTACATGTGAAGAAGAAGATCTTATGATAGTGAGGCTAAATGTTAATCGGAATGACATTACTCATGAGAATAGTCGGAATTTATTGACTGTCCTGCTTCTTCTTTGCTAATGGATATTATTAATATTTACTTACTTAATCGTTGAACCCTTTTACCATTTCTGGTGTCGGGCTCTGTGTGTATTTCATTTATATTTCTTTTCTCAAGGGGGAATGTCACTTCAGTTTTTTTTGTTCATTTATCCTCTTCTGTTTCCTACTTCTTGCATCGTTCCAGGGGATTTCACTTTTCTCAACTCGACGTCTTCTTTCAGATACCCTGGCTTCATGTAACTTTCCGTATTTATACCTTCGTCCATTCTTGGATGACCATATGACCGCATAGTCATATGACAATATAGTCATATGGCCATACAGTCTTTTGTTGTCTTAGTAGTTGTCTTTGGTTTGTATTGAGATCTCCTAAACCAGTAGTGGAAGCTGTATGTCTACCATAAATCTATTTATTATTTTGTTATCTTGTGTATTTTGTCATATTGTATTACTTGTCTATATGTTATTATATTTAATATCTGTTTTTGTACTTTTTGGCCTAGTCGCCGGCAAACAAATGAATAATAATAAAAAAATGTCATATGACCATACAATCTCCATCTTCTATCATTTCTTCTACTGGTTTTATTCCCAATTCTTCTCTATATTCTGCATAACTTATTCTGTCAAAGTTTGTCTTCCCCTTGATCTTTCATAGGAACCTTATTTCTCCGATGTTGTACAAGACCTGTCCCATATGTTAATATTGCATTGGCACCTCTTAAGGACCTGGACTTTATCATTTGTCTGAATTTTCTTTTTCGCTAGGACGGGAGTTTTAATGCTATTAAATACCCTACCTGCTGGTCCCAGCATCAACTCGTTCCATTATTTGCCGGTTTATTTTACCATCGAACGAAAATACAGAACCCAGATACTTAAATTGCCCGACCTATTAAATCGCCATTCCATTTAATTTTATTCGGTGTTTTTCCAGTTTTGTATTGACGATCATACTCTTTGTTTTCTCGTAGCTGGTTTTAATATTTATTCTGCTAAGACAATAGTTATAAGGTGTCTTAATTTATTAAGAATACCGTAGATTATTAAAAACAATGATAATTCTATACCGAATTAGAATAAATAATATAATAAAAAAGACAATGATCTATTTCCAAATTGTATGCTCTTAAAGAAATTTATGCAGTAAGTTATCGATACTGAAAGAATTTTCAACTCTGTAACCTCAACTTCTAATGACGCGGTGTCTTCTGTATTCTGAAAGTCATTCAACTCTGCATCTTACATCATGACATAAGCCTACTTTCAGCAGTGCTTTTAGTGCGTAAATGCTTCTAAACTTCCAACTTTGAGAAAGTTTTGTGGATCTGAAAATAACGCCAAAGATTTACTTCACCTGTCATAAAAATATTTCTGATCACAAATCTTTATTAGTACTTGTACTTAGTTAAATTAAAAAATAATTTATTTTAGAGAACACAAATGCTGCTCTAATTTATATAAAATCTTCATTAATAAATGAACTTTTGACAAAAGCACAAAAAAGAATGGCATTCTACTGCGCAATCAATATTAAAAAATTGATGTGGTTTTAATTTTCACATATTTCAGAGTTCGTAGATGTCTAGTTAGGAACAAAATTTTTGACACATTCCGCATTCTTGATCATAAGCGCCCGCACAATGTTTCCAAAATGGAGCAAAATAATATTTTTGAAAATATTTAGTAATTTATTAAATAAACTTTCATAAATACAGAACACTATTTAAATAGAAATTTAAGGTGGTTGCAATCATTGGCAAATTGGCATTAATGGCTTTTTATTTAATATCTATTCTATTATTAGTAATTTTTTCCCTGTGCGCACTTATCATACTCAAACCAGGTAAACGATCATCCGTCATAGTTTTCACCTTATAGTTGACATAATAATTGAAATAATAATTTTATTTTTTTTTATTAAAAACTAAAGAACAGGACTAAATATCCCAATTACACTGTGGCTTACAAACATCCATGTCCTTACCAGGATTCGAACCCGGGACCTTTGGCTCGTGAAGCAGGAGCGCTACCTCTACGCTACCAAGGCCGACAAATAATGATTATATGTCCAGGCCAGACCCGATTTGACTGCATACTTTGTTAATGTAATTAGCTGTCATCAGCTAACAGTATTTGGGCCTCATTGTGGCGTTTCTATCGGTAGCTTCCGCATAGAAAATGAGTCACGTAAAATGGTTTCTGGGGCCTGGGCCCTCTCTTGACCCCAGCTTACTCTTTGAGACGAAGTGCTCCAGTGTTACAAAACTTCTTCAAGCAAACTTTAAAATTGTAAATGTATATGAACTAAAATTTGTTTAACATTTGATAGTAAAAATAAACAGTCGTCATAAAAATAGTTATAATTAATAGACAAATATAAAAATAAATAAATTAATAAATAAACGCATAAGGTTTTGGAATAAAACACTTAAAATGGAAACTCTAGGTAGGGCAAGTGCCCTCTTGCCCCTTACTGCAGACGTCCATGTTTTTGCCTATCATGTAGACTAAATCATTTTTGTTAAATTCATTTCTGCCTGTTAATTTAATTATTAAAATTTTTAATTTAACACCGCATGATTTTTTTTTTCAAATTTTTCAAATATATTCGATATCTTTTGAAAAACGAAGTTAGTCAGCAATTTCCAGAGTTCTCTTTCGTTTCATATCAATGTAATTTTTCACCAGGCCAAAATTTTACAAAAAAACTTATATCAGCTCTTCTAAAAAATAAGATGGGAACAAAAGTATTTTAGCAATTTTAGGAAAAAATCGCCTGAGAGATTTTTGTTTATATCTATTATGCTATGCATTTTATCAAAACAAATGAAGTGCCACATACACGCATTAGTTATAGTGGTAATAGACCTGCAGTAAAATTTTTTTTATGAATATTAGGCAATTTTTATATACATTGGCATATATAATTTTGTAAATTTCATTATGGTTTTGGCAAAATATAATTAAAAATAGTTGCCGTGGTTCCGTGGTAAAACGGTTGTCTTTGGAGAACAAGGACCCGGGTTCGAGACCTCCACCTCTTTCGTATTTGTATCTTCCGAAAATGTGCAGTCAGCTCTGGGGTCGACTCAGCCTCAAGTATTCCATACTTAAAATGAGTACCTGTATAAACAGGGATAATAGGACAGTTTGAAACGTCGCACTGACCACGTGGCTTTCATATCTATGTTCGGCATCTAGAAACGGAGAACTTACCTTGTCTGTCCCATATACGCCTATCTAGGTGTTGGGAGCCTATTGTTTTGTTTGTAGTATTTGTTAATAATTAAAAATACATTTACGTTTTAAAATTTATGTCATTGTGGCTTGTACCACTGTAGCTACTGCTAGTGGATTTTCTGCATATAAGTATTCGATGTACGTTTATTATCTCACTCTCGAGTGCATGAACATTTTTGCATTCTTGGTATCTCTTGCTAATATTGTCAAACATAAAGTTTGTTTTTTGTATCATTGATCATTTGTTTTAAAAGTAAACGAAAATTAAAAAATAATGGTTATCATTGTAATAGTAACCACGGTACGGTGAATAAAATATAGAAATCAGGATTATAACAAACATACTGGAGACACGCTGGCGGAAGAGAAAACGAAACAAAGCAAATAATCATTGTTGAGTTGAATTAGAAATGAAGCACTGTTGAACTTGTAAATTTAACGCCATCATCTGGCCTGCACAATGACTCAGAGGACGACAAATATATTCCCTTAACACTCTAAACTTGCAGAAACTTGTGCAAATGTGCATATTCACGTATCCTTCAGAGTTAACACAATCTGCACATGATATAGTCGTCCATGTATGAGATTTGACATAAGGCAACGGTCCATGATGCCGCAAAGTCCTTTTCAGGTAACGCAATTAACACGTAAAGCGAAGTTAAGGTAATGAGTGACGACTCCTAATTAGCTTAGCGTTGGGTAGATGCCACCACTACACGTATCTTGCATCAACTAACCGAATTATGTCATTACCTATACATCTGGCCGGCTGATGCAGTTTAACTTTACCGGGCATTGTACAGTGATTTTACCGAGGCCACATTAATGGCACTCTAGATGGGATTATTTAGTTTATAGAGGAATTGCTAGTCTCTGTAAAGTAATTTATTGAATTTGATGGCTGCACGCTGTACTCTACACTTCATTTCAATGGACGAATCAAGCTTTGTGATACAGATATACTAATTTACCTAATCACACTACAAAATAACATTGTACAATATCATTTACAGTCACTCTAATTTTTTTTAAATATTGGTCATTGTCTATATTCATTTTAATTAACTGTTTAGGGTTAACGCCTGAGGTAAAATATATCGGGAATATTTTTGGAAAAAATGGTTTTTTAAAGCCTCGTTTATAATAGATATGTTATAAATCCACAGTATAAAAATTAAACTATTCTCCTTGTCTTGTTTATTAGAAACAGATGTTCTGAAGAGTCAAAACTTTTGTTCCATCCTTATGTATTATGTTATGGGTTTATTATATACGAGGCTTTAATGAAGTTATTGCTTCGTAGTTACAATAACATATAATTTGATTGTGATTTCAAATCTTTATTTAACTACTTAAATATTGGACTTATACACTAATTAATAGACAACAATTACAAAATCAATAAATACCACTAGTCACTACACTTATATTACAGTTAATCTAGAGTTAACTGTTCTAGGTATATGCAGTCCAGACTAGTCCAGGTATTTGATTAACTGAATCACAATCACCTTACTGAATTCCACTAACTCAGTATCTCCACTTGAGTTCAGTCACTTGTCTAAGTCCACGCTGATGTTGAATGCATTAAACAGACTTATTGAAGCCCTTAACTTGACTAACTGTTCTTAAGGCGGCGCACAACCCTATAGTTCTCAATAGTTTCTTATACAAAACTAATAATAGGAAATAAAATTAATAACAATCTTTATATTAAAATTTGCAGCGAATTTTTATCTATCTAATAGGACATTTATAGTTGTATAAAAAACTGTTATGTAATTGTAAATAAGCAAATTGCATTATAGACGCCATCTTGTAAACCAATCGACGCATATTTGCGTACCATGCGGCAAATTGTAGCTAAAGCTTCATTTTACAAATATGTTTGTAGCTCTTTTGCTCTATTGTGAAAACTACTTATAGTTATTGTACTTGGCAGTCTATTTTTGCCGCAATCTTGAATCTGCCGCGGTTCTCAAAATAGGTGTTACGGATAAAAATGATTTAATTTTCGTGAAGAATATGTGTACCAAGTGACATTCCATTATTATCAAGTATAATATTTTTCGACGAAGGTTCTAAACTATAAGTAATCAAGTCGAAAAAAATGTTGACGTATTATTTGAACATTTCTACACAAAACTATATAAATAGAAAAGTTATTCGAAACCCATAAAAAGATTTAAAAAATTACAGAACAATATCGCTAATGTCTATTTTTAAGTTATTGAGCGATAATATTTTTACAATAAATGTTTCTACAATTAAAAATATCCTATTAGATAGATAAAAATTCGGTGCAAAATTTGATGCATAAATTGATACTAATTTTATTTCAAATTGTTAGTTTTGTATAAGAAACTGGAAACCTCTGGGGGGTTATACGCAGCCTTAAAGGCTCGCCGAGCATCACTCAAGTACCGCGTCTTATATGGAAATCCTTATTTCCTTCTATAGAAGTTGAGTACATTCGGGTAACTCAAAGTTAAGATTCGCCGTCCGTTTCAAGGCTACGGTATTCTTTGGTAGGGTCGTATTCATAATAGTATATTAAAACTCAAGTTTCATAGGATATGATTTTGCCGCACGATTCTAGGTTAGAAAAGAAGTCGCGAAGCGATGAGTATTCTAATCAATAAGTGCGACAAAAAGCCTTATTGATTTTTGTATCATTTTTTTATTTTTTATTTTGTTTTTTCATTCCTTTTAAAATAGTAAATTTGCATAACATAATAAAACAACATCTTCTTTAAGCGAATTTGGTACTTATGTAAAAGTAACGGTTGGCCAAAATGATTTTTTTTAAATTTATTTATTGCAGGTTCAACAAGAAGAAATGTCATTCACAGTAGTGGTAGCAAGTAAACAAAACTAGCTTAATAACATGGGACAAATTTAACTATCCTGAAAGTACTTAAAATATAACTTATAATGTATCACTTATGTCTGTTGTATGTGTAGTTTCTAGTATCTATGCTAATATTTAATCTTAAATTAAGTCACGTCATTGTCACTGGCACTGTCACTGACACTGTCACTGTAATTGCTGCTGTTGTATATGTCTTGAGGTAGCTGTCTTTTCAGTTTAACGTGTATACCTTTTTGTCCAATATTATAAGTTATCGTACCTTCACATTTTTTTATATTGTTTATAAAACGTTTGGTTACTTTTCTAATAAATGATTCTATAGTTGGCACATTTAATTCCTGGTGAAGTTGATCATTGCGGATGAACCATGGTGCCTTGACTGCTATTCTTAAAATTTTGTTTTGCAGCGTTTGGAGTTTGAGGATATTGGTGTTGGAGGTGTTTCTCCAGACTTCGCAAGCGTACATAAACAGTGGTCGAATTGACGATTTATAAAGTAGAAACGCACGTTTTACTTTCAGCTTCGATTTTCTGTAAATCAAGGGGAAGAGCTAGTGTAGTCTTTGATGAGCAAGCTGAAGCTTCATTTTAATATGAGATGTCCATGTAAATCTTCCGTAGAGATGCACTCCTAGGTATCTTACTGTTGTTGAGTTCCAACATATTGGTTGTTCGTTTTTCGAATTTGTTGTGGATGTGGGATTATCATAAGTGAAAATATTCATTCGCATTCGCATTTATCAGTGTTAAGCAAAATATTCCACATTTTAAGCCATATGCAGATGATTGTCACTGCTTCTTGTAATTCATTAATAGCTGTGTCAAGGCATCCGTCCTGTGTTATAATCGATCTGTCATCTAGAAACATAGCAATCACTCCCAAATTAGAAGAAATATCCATGGCGAAAATGTTGAATATTGTAGGGCCTAATATACTTCCTTGTAGAACCCCTGCTCTTATATTTACTAGTGGCGAATGTGTGTCGTTAAATTTTACTGAGAATGTTCTATCCTCTAGAAAAAAAGTATTCCATTGAGGTAATTTGGTAAATTTAGTTTTAATAGTTTGTATTTCAAGCCTTCAATCCAAACTTTATCAAATGCCTGTGCAATATCAAGAAATGCGACAGTAGTATGCAGTTTGTCTTCGAAGCCTTTTTCTATTAATTCGGTTAGCCTTAATAGTTGCTGAGTTGTGTTGTCTTTTTCGGAAGCCAAGTTGGTATTGCGTTTATGGATTCTAGTTCTCTTTCCAATCGGGCATGTATAAAAATGATTTGACAGATTTATATTTTTAAAAGTAGCCATCAATTTCTGTTTTGTAAAATTTTCATGTTATTATATCAGTTTTACAAATTTTATGAAATAAAATATTTAGTGTCATAATGAATCTCATTATAACACTATTCAGCTTCATAATGACTCTCTTATGAATACAAAACAGAAAAATTTGCTGTTTGTTGCTTAATCTACGATTTAAGAGCTTTTATTCTATTTTTGTCAGATTAGATTAGATTAGAACAGAAGCGGAGTATATAAAGTTTATGACAAAATTGCTCATAGGTCAGACTGGTCATGAATTCAAAACGAGAATTCCGGAACATATTAAAGTCATTAAAAGTTTATGTGAAGTGAGAATTTTCACACATTTCAGGGTTTTTTAAGTATTTAGTAAGCAATAGCAAATTGTCGGTACATATTAATAATAATAAATTTCGCTAACTTTAGAATGATTAAGCTACGTGTTTCCATTTAGAGACTTACAAGCGTATTTGAGATAACGTCGCAATCAAATAATTATTGTGAGCACAGTATTGCACAAAATTCGATAACTTTCGAAATAATTATCACATCAAAAATTCCTCCAGACCTTTAAAGACGAAAAGTTTGAATCTTCAGATTTTGAAAGATGCAAAGGTTGAATCTCCAGACTTTGAAAGATGGAAAGTTCAAATCTGCCGATTTTTAAAAATGAAAACCCGAATCTCCGGATCTTAGAAGATGAAAAGTTCGAATCTCCGGACATTAAAAGATGAAAATTTCGAATCTCCGGACATTAAAAGATGAAAATTTAGAATCTCCGGACCTTAAAAGATGAAAATTTCGAATCGTCACATTTTGAAAGATGAAGAAGTCGTATCTCCGGACTTTGAAAGATGAAAAGTTCAAATCTGAGGATTTTAAAAGATGAAAATTCGAATCTCCGGATTTTAGAGGATGAAAAGTACGAATCTCCGGACCTTAAAAGATGAAAATTTCGTATCTTCATATTTTTAAAGATGAAGAGGTTGCATCTCCGGACTTTGAAAGATGAAAAGTTCAAATTTCCAGACTTTAAAGATGAAAATTTCGAATCTTCAGATTTTGAAAGATGAGGAGGGCGAATCTCCGGACTTTAAAAAATGAAAAGTGCGGATCTCCGAATCTTAAGAGATAAAAATAGCGAATCTTCATACTTAGAAAAATGGAAAGGTCGAATCTCTGGACTGTGAAAGATGAAAAGTTCGAAACTCCGGATTTAGAAAGATGAAAAATGGCAGCCCTAGTCAATATGCTAGTAATGAGTCATATCAAATAAAATGGAACTTACCTAGCCTATTTTACAACTTTTACATTTGTCATTTCAGATGTGAATGAAGAATCTCCGCCAGAGCCGGCGCCACCAGAAGTACCTCCTAGAGGTCCATCACTTCATGCCGCTACACTAAGAAGACGCACGGAATACGCACTGCCCGTTGGTGAAGCTGCCCAGAATACTCAGGAGTCGCAGTTCTTAAGTCAAGGTAAGTGTTTTTAATAACAAATAAAGACATGAAAAATATAAGAAAAAGATGCATTTTATAAAAAAGTGCGGACTTAGAATATTATCGAATTAAGTAGATGATACTGTAAAAACCGAATTATTTCGCGTATCTATATTAGACATGGTAAACTGGGCATGAATATTATCCGTCAGCAGAGAGAAACAAAAGTCTATGCACCCTGCACCATGTGAATACTTCAAAAGTCCATGAATAATAAATAATACAATTAAATAAACGAAATCGAAAAGTGAACACACCTGTATTTAATTTGAATGAAAATTGTTGCTAAGTTGGCATAACGACTTCAATGAGTACATAGGAAATATATCGAAATTGGCCAAAATAAAGTTATTCTGAAAGGTGAACCGAATTTTGGAAGCATTTGTTCAAAATGAATTATTAATTAGAAGATCACAAACTTAAAAACGAGCCCCGGTTGTATTGTACTTAGGATTCCAAGATAGTTTAACAAAAAAACAGGACAATTTTTGAGGAACATTTATTTATATATGTAATAATCTTTTAAGCATACAAATATCTAAAAAAAAACAGTTTTTCAAAAAAGGAATAAGATCTTAGTAGTAACTTAGAACTTAGAAGTAACAGGGACATGTTTTCTTTAAAAGTGACTTTCTTACCATCTGAATTGAGCTCATTAATAATCACGCAAGAATGTCGGTACATGTTTGGATCTGTTCGTTGTTTACTGGAGCGTGCAGTTTGACTTAAATTAAAGGATTTATAAGGAACTTCTCGGGTCACTTCTCGCTACGTGTCCAGCGTAGGTCGATTTTGACGACTCAGCTTAAATGCCGACATTGGCCATTTTGTTAATTGCTCTCACCTTTTCATTTCTGTATTTATCCCATTTTGTAATGCAAGTCATTGCTCTCTCCATTTGCCTATGCGCGCTCTCAACTTATTTACGTTGGCACGTTAGCTTTAGATAGTGTCCAGATTTCTGTGCATAACATTTTAGTTAACAAAACAAATACTCTAGATCAAATACTTTCGTATTCAGATTTGTTGGATCTTTTTATTTCTTACTATAAATGAAAGATTGCCAAAATCTACACTACCAAATCGTATTGGTATTTTTAGCTCTTCTTTTTGGTTCGATCTTCCGAATTTTTTACGGTGTTCTAGATAGATGTACCCATGAACAGCTTCTATTTCCTTATTTCCCACCATGAGTTCCATCGTGTTTCCGGGATACATACATTTTGTGTGTATTTATTTTAAAACCAATTTTTCTGGACGATATGTACTATTTCAAACAATTTGTGTAATAATATTTATACAAATTACGCAGTTCACAGCCAGCTATAAATTGTTGGTGCCTTTCTGTGTACGTTAAAAAAGTACGTAATACTGACCATATTACTTCTAGATATACACAGATTGAAAATATGGTCACGAAACCTAGAAGTAGGAAACCAAGGTTTACCTCGAGCATTTGAAAATAATGCATTACATGCAAGGCTTGGCTTAAAAAGGTCATTTTTTTTTTTTTTTCTAAACTCCCGACATTTGATGCATTCTTCAAACCCAATGGCATGATATTCAGAATATAGTTCTGAGCAGGCTCATTGCAAAAAATCCTCCGATAGTTCAAGCAGTTCTTAATTCAAAGGATCCTTTTTCCAAAGGAGAGAAAATTTAATAAAGTACACGAGGCTTAGTTGATATTGGAGGATAACAGAAAAAAAAAAATCAAAAAAAGAAGCTAATAGAGAATGAGCCGTCTTGAATTAGGCTTGTTGCTCGGGATCAATTATAACCCCCTCCAACTATTGGTTTACAATTTGCTTACTTATCGTATTTTATTTATAATAGCCAAATAAAATAAATTATACATTTCTTATCATAACTATTACGTGTACATTTAATAATAGTGTATGGAGTAATTAATTGCAGCAATAAATATCGTGTGTCGGGTGTCACAGAAACGAAACCATTATGTCATAAAACATTAAAAATTCCTCCTAATGAGGTACATACAGTAACAGCATGTAATAAATAGTGTAAAACGAAACTCAATTTTTCAAAATTTAATCACCTTTAAATACAAATAGCTGTAATAATTATGTTGTTAATGGGAATACTTTATATATACCGGGTGTCCGCACCTACACTTAGCGCCCTTACAGACATCGGCTAATGGTGTCCGGTTGAAAAATGACACTACCAAACGAACCTATGCCATTACTCATATTCAATAACCGCATTCGCTTGCATGATAAATAGAAGGCTATAACCAACAGCAACGTTGCCACATTGTCGACAGTTAATTACATCGTGGCAGGGGAAGGAACCAAAAAATTGACGTGCTGGGATTTTTCATACTTTTCAGGGTTTCGAAGGTATCTAGTAAATGATGGATACTAAAGAGATATACGTAAAGGGTGTTTGAAATTTCAATACTCAAATGCTTATATTTTTATTATTGAAAATTAAACATTTAATTTGAAAGTTGCTTGATGCTACATGTTCGATAATAGCCTTAATTAAAAAACAAAAAAAAAACAATTGATCATGAAATACGAAAGCTATTCGATTATCTATGAAAAGTTAAGAAGGGAACAACCTATGAAAAAAAAAAACGGATAGAAATAATAACAAAAATCAAAGTAACAAAGTAGACGGATCAAAGTAATTAGCAAAAAAACCGAAATGAGATCGAAATCTTGAGCAAAAAAAATTAAGCTTATACTATCAATATTTAAAAGTTAATTCATATTTAAACACAAAATTAAAAAGACATTAATTTTTTATTATAAACAATTTTTGGTAAATAGATTTTTGCTGTTAAATAAATAATAAGGGAGATATTTCAAAAGTTCAGCTTTCAGGTGTCCCCTAGTAACTTCTCAAACATTCATCTAAATTGAAAAATGCATAAAAATAGAAGATTTATTTTCTCATTATAAACTTATATTCTCCTAATTGAAAAAAACGCATGGAACAAAAAAAAAATGTTTTTTGCTATAAACAAGTTTTTTGTCTGTATATATCTATCGAGAACTATCATTGCTCAGTTAGTTAGTGTATGGACTACTGAGCAGTCGGCCAGGGTTCATTCCCCGATACCGGCAAATACACCTTACATTTTTTTGACCAGTTCTCCCTCGGAAGGCACAGGGCAACCACCGAGGTAAAAATCCTAGTAAAATTTTCGAAAATTAACTAGTGGTTCGGATTCCACGATAATAAGTTTTAGGCCCTTACGATTGTGTTACACAGGCAACACACACAATACAACTGTATGCGGAAAAATAGCCAACGCTTGGAATGTGCTCAATACGAACGTGTCAATTCAGAGCATCGAGCATGGCACTCTAAGAAGAAAAAGATATTGTCACGGGGTGAAGTCAAGAATGGAATTTTTTCTTCAAAATTTATTATATAATATTAATTTACATCAGAATACAATTGTTGGTCAAAATGGCTACTGTTGTTGTCCGTTTAGAAGCTGATGTTAGTCTCGTTATTGCTCCGGCGTCTCCAGGATCTGTCGAACCACCCCAGGTATCCGCAGGAGGAGATCACGTAGAAGAAGCGTTGAAGCCCTGTAGGCAACACTCACATCTCGTTTTGGCTGCTAAGAATGACAACTACTTGACTACCCTGACTCTATTCCGTAAGACAATTTTATAACTGTTAACCAGGACACTATGATGTCAGGTTCTACCTCAATTGTTTTGGAAACATTATTCATTTGTGTAATTGTTGGCAGCAATTAAAGATCATAGTCAGCACAATTAAATATTGTTTATCAACACATTAGAATATAATTCAACACTTATGTTGACAAACACGCAACACCCTGCACATTCTTTAATTCCCAAAACCGTACGTCAGCAACCGTGACCTACACAGCCTAAAGGCCGCTCAAGGAAATGGGACATTAGAACGCAATTATACCATAACTGTGACAGTATATATCTCTCTGAAGTTAATAGTAAGTGAGATATTTAATTTTTTTAATAAACAGTTTCAACCTAGAATAATAGTTTGAAAAAATCTAGAATAAAAAATTTGTAAAGCTTTATAGTCCACATTCGAATCCTGGCTTTACTTTTTCACCACACCAGATTACGTGGAAATATATCCAGCTGTTTTAGTGCGAATCTCGGACAGACAGGCAGACAAAAATATTTTTTTTTACCAATATTGTCTTCATCTTCTGAAACGTGTAGAAACCAAATATTAGGATGAAAAAATAAAAAAAGATATGTCATCCAATTTTACTAATATAGATAATGCAACCTGTATACCGGGTAATGTGTATACATTTTTGAAGTTTCAGTATTTTTCTTTTATGTGGGCCAAATATCTATGTATGCGTATTGAATTTCAATTTGCTAAGTCCCGCCATTTAGCTACAATTTCTACCGGACAGACAGACACATGAGTGACATCAAAAAGGTTTGTTTTTCGTATCTACGAAATTCTAAAAATGATCATATTCAATAGCCGCTTGCATGATAAATAGAAGGCTATATCCAACGGCAATGTTGCCACATTGTCGCCAGTTAATTACATCGTTGCAGGGGAAGGAACTAAAAAAATACCCCCGGTTTATAACAGTTGTGTTTTTTTGTTATTTGACTTGTATTCGTGTTCAGGTTAAGGGTTGTGTTTTAGGGTGTAGCTTGTTATAAGAGAGGGTGGAGAGGTTGTTATTTTTGTCGTTATTATGTTTTTTAATAAGGGTGTGGTTGCTGATGTTGAAATGATAATTGTGGATTTCTTTAAGGACGATGTGACTTCGGGAAACTTTCAGAACATAATTTAATTTAATTTGTCTTGTTTTCCGTCATTAATGACATTTTTATGAGAGTTTATTACGTTTTTATATTTTAAAAGGGTTTATTTTTAAAACGACTCTTAAAGGGTTCATTGCCGTGGTAGACTGGAAATCTAAAATGAGATTTAAGTGTACAAAAATGGCTTTTAGTTCGTTGTTTTATTAATGTCGTTTCAAATTGTTGGAGTATATATTAAATATTTTGTATCCTCCTTCAAATTCACTTAAGATTTTTTCCGCAGGTCTTTTACTTCATTTTGTCATATACATGCTCTGCGCAACACTTGGTGCTCCGCAGAGCGTCTGCTAGTGCTCCGTGAGCAGATTAGACTGTTCTGTTACAGGACTGATATATTATTGGAGCGACATAGGTATATAAATACAGTACAAATTCCTTAAAATTTGTGAAATAATAGATAATGGATGTTGTGACGTTTCGTGCAATAGGGATATAAATTATATTCATTAGATCTCTTATAATTCAGACAGTAAGTCAGTAAGTCGTAGTAGTGCAATGTTATTTATTTATTTTTGCTGCCATTATTTTTCGACGGATCTCTGGCTAAACTACGGATCGTTAAAAAAAGCTGCCACAGTCTCCGTCTCAGAACGTCCAGTAGCCGACAAGTATTTTTAAATATTATAAATATAGTATTTCAATATTTTTTTATCGGTATTTTTTTTATTTTCTATTTTCAAAAACTTTTTTGCCTCAGTTCTAGTTATGTTTTTACCGGCCACCAAATACATATACATTTAAGGGAGGTATAGTAGTCATACCGATTTTGACATTTTAAATTTCGATGGATGTTTACGAATTGTCTGTATGTCTGTCTGTAAGTTCATGGACACGTGTAAAGCGAATTTGGCTAAACGAATTTTTGTGAAACTTTATTTTTAAGCTTTCCACGTCAGTGGTATCAGTTAATCAACTTTTGGTAAAAATCGGTCATCTAGAAATGAAAGATCTTACATGTCGGTTTTAAGATTTTTGCGGATATCTCGCAACAGAGAAATATTTCGAAAAAAAATAGTATTTTTGCGATATTTTTCTAAGTAGCTATTTTATCATACGATATATATAATGTTTCCATGTTTCCATGATTATTGTAAATAATTGATTTGTTAGAAATTATTGTGATGGTGGTTAGTCCTGTGGTGGCCACTGCTTTTTTTTTTCACAATTTTGCTTATTTTTATTATAGTAATATACTTAATAATACTTATTAAATATTTATGTCAAGCAATTAAATATAACATGTAGACATTTAGATTTTGTGTTTTTTTTTTTTTTCATTTTATTGTAGCTGATGATAACCACATTTTCGTTGATCGAAACATCTATATGTAAATTTTAATTGCTTAACGATAAATATTTTTAAATTTGCGAGCAGCGACAGTGCTCCGCGACGAATTATTCTCGTGGAAAGGGCTCCGCGGCTCAAAAAATTTGGAAAATTCTGCCTTACATAACCTGACAAAATGTTATAGCGCCGATTACAACACATCTTGCCCAAAATTACAAAGTCTGACAGTAAATATGATTAATTTAGGTAATTAGTTTAGGTTTAGTTAGTGAAAATCTAGGACAGCAGAATTTGGAAAACGATAAAGATAATAAACAACTTACTAAGCCATCGTAGCTGGTTTAAAGACTTGCACTTATCGTAACGCAGTAATTTCCTTAGCTGTAAACGCTGCCTTGAATGTCAAAACTATCTATTAAACTTATCCATAATGCACAATACACAGTCAACTAATTTAAAGAGCTCAGAACGCAATTTAACATTTTCTGTCCATAGACACATCCAATATTTATGAAAATATTTTCAATCATAACTTTTCCCCGTATCTGCTAATGATGATAACAATACACGTCAATATGTGGGAGTAGTTTTTTTAGTAGTCATTTTTCCTCTATTATTTTTTAAAAATAACATCCTAATGAATCCTTTCTCTCTATAATACATATGGTACTAATTAATGTAGGTGGGACAGGTTATTTGAGATTATAAGAATATGAAAATAAATACTTTTATGAGATTGAAGCTGGTGTACGTAGGCGAAATGCGTAGGTGTTTGTTTAGTATTATGTTTCCAGAGATTGGAAAAGATGCTTAACATTTTATAATACTGGATATGATTGTATACTGCATGTTTTAATATCTATTTTGTTAATATATATATATATATATATATATATATATATATATATATATATATATATTGAAGAAAACTAGTGACTACAAAATATATTTTGGAAACCTGGACTTATTTTTGTTACTCAAATACAGGATTTCTCAATTCATCTCGTTCTGAGGAATGCTCTTTAGGGGAAAGTGGCTCATTAGTTCAATAATAATAATGATAATTTAAAAATATCATTAGATCCTGCCCATCATCATTCGACAGTATTAAACTATAATAGCAGAGGGGTTGTCAAAAGTCTTTTTATGAATACATCGCTGTAAAATGGATTGATGAAAAGTTACTCTTTATAAAAATGTAATATACTTAAACTAACATTGTCAGCTGTCCCCGGCAAGTTGTAGCTTTATTTATCTGACAGTTAGTTTAGCTTGGGATATGGGAGAAGTTAGATCAGAAGACTTTTGAAGAAGGTAACCACGAACCGCAATACAATGGATTAGTGTAGAGTTGCTATTTGTAAAAAATGTAAAGTACCTACTACAATTTTATGTAAAATTGCAGGCCGGGGCCAAAGTCACCAGTTCTATGAAGGAGAACAAGTGTACGATATCCACCTAAGCTTCTAGTATTATTATATATTAGATTATCTCTTTTTTCTATTATTTTATTTATTTTCGAAAAGAAATGTTCATATGTCACTAAATTTAGAATGAAAATAAGACAAATTGATGAAACTTTTCAAGATTTTCTCGGTTTTGTTAGTGCATATAACTGGCAATACATTTCTTGAGCATTTTTTGGCTACATTCTCATTAAAACTTTTTTTAAACAATTTTTATCTTGTAAATTTAAATGTACTTTTAGTTAATACCTGACATGAAAATAAAAAAAAAGACAAAAATAAAAAGAATTATATATATTTTCGAAAAAATCCATTTGTGGTATATCGGTTCACATCAATTTGAACCACCCTAATTTTTCCCACTTTTATTGCAATTCCGCTAGTGAATCTCACATTAACTAAGTTTGATAAAGATACTACGTTGCCTATCGAATACCAACATGAGTTACAGAGAACACTGGTCCCTAGGTTCGAGGATACTGTAATTTTTACTGACGGATCAAAATCTGGATCCAGGGTTGGGTGTGCGTTTGTTGTCTTGAACCCACGTCAATAGTTTCAGTATCGTCGGCACACCATAACGAGTGTTTACACTGCTGAGCTGTACGTTATTTTCAAGGCCCTGTGTTTTGTTTTGTCGGAGCAAAGTCGGTCAAGTGTTATCTGGACGGACTCGCTGAGCGCTCTACTCCACAATCTGAATGCTCAGAATGTGAGGGTAGAGCTTTTAGATACGGAGACATATTGGTATTAAAGGCAGCGAAGCGGCTGATGAATCTGCAAAAGCCGCCTCCCACAGACCTATGATTGATGTAAGTTTCATATTTCCAGATGACGCAAGGAGTCATCTGAAACATCTGGTTTTAGCCAGGTGGCAGCATGAGTGGAACAGTATACGGAACGTTAAGTTGAGAAAGATTAAGGGAGGCATTAAACCATGGGGTTCTTTCTGCAGGATTAACCGCAAGGAGAAAACCGCCATCACACGCCTCCGTATAGGCCACTGTTGGTGGACCCATGGACACCTCCTCCGAGGGGAAGAGTCCCCTATCTGTGAGAAGTGTAACACAGATTTGTCTGTGTTACACATTTTAACTGAATGTGTACAGTTCGAGAATATCAGGGTTAGGCCTGTACTATGACCTGTCAGTTACTTTAGGTGACGACAGAGTACTCATGAACAGGCTGAAACTCTTCCTGAGAGAATCGAACTTACTGTTTTATTTGTGAAGTCTTGCACCTTATTTTAATGTGTTTTATTATTAACCTGTGATATTCGATGGTAACTGGCCTCTTTACAGCCTCTTACCACCACCCTGAGTCTTCAATTTTTCGAACAGTCCTTTTATCCAATTTATTTGTGTTTGTCGGTGCAAGATTTCTTTTATTGAGTAAGCGTATTTTTATTGATTTTATTTATGGTTTAATTTATTGATTTTAATATGTATTGTAGTCATTTAGATGGGCTACGTTCGGCGCAAATAGCTTTTTTTCTGTGCGCCAAAAATATTAAATAACTCAATTATTGCAATTCGTCGGGCTGTAGAATGTCGTTATTTATAAAATGGATTAAAATATATTTTTTTAAATTGTTCTCTGTTCCTTAAAATCTGCGCTTAAAGAGATGTCTGTCTTCTCGTTCATATCGTTGTACAGTACTAAGTTTTTTTTTGGATGTTAATTCTATTTTATAGATTCAAAGATGTGGGAAAAAAATTTCAACAAATTTTGTGTAAAAATCGTATACATAAAAAAAATCTTAGCTCTTTGAATGGTTCTTCTTTCTTATTAAGAAACAACAAATGGTTTTCAAAATATTGATCTATCTGACGCGATTACAGTAATAAATGTCTTAGATATTCCACATTTTGGCCCCTGTTGGCCGCCATCACACTACGATACCTACAAAATCCTGAAATGTATAAAACTACACACATTTCATCAAATTTTTAGTATTGTTTTAATGTTTTTTTTTCTTTCTTTTTTTCTTCATCTTTGGTACTTTATTGTCAGATAATTCCAGATATCTTGCAGGCAATACTCGCTATATCTTCTGTTAGCTATTATCTCAATATTTAATGTAACGAAAGTCCAATCTCTCTTGCCAGATCAATAAAAATGTCCTATTTGCCATGATTCTAGTAAGATGACAATCCACGAATCATAGAGATACTTCAACTTCTTTACTCAAATTCAAATTTTTTTCCTTAACGTGTACATTCATCCCAGTAGTCGAAATACTTAAAACAAGACCTGGAAATTTGTGAAAATTTACAATTCAGTTCTGTTTTCTTGCAATCACACAGATGATTGAACTTTTTTATTCAATTCATGGATTAGCAACAGTTGGCAATACCATGGAAAAATTTGTCACTAAATCCTTATTCATTTTAGAGACTAGTATTTAATCGGCAATAAAGCAATGTTTTTATGGAGTTTTTATGAACCTCTCCACAATATTCTGGTTAAAATATTAAGGCACTTAACATCAATTACTAGTTCATTGCTAATTCACTCTCATATATATTCACGAAGCGTGCAACAATAGTATAATCACAAATAATCATCTAACTTTCCCTGCTCGCCATTTCTACAGTTTTAGCAGAAATAAAACTGTCTGGTTTCCTTGTCTAGCAATCACTACTAATGCCACGCTAAGTGGTCTATAAAGTTGACTGTATGTGCTCTTTCCCGCATTTGTATGCATCGTGAGTCCTCCAACTAACTGACCAGCCCTTTTACCAAGAATTAAACTAATGGTGGAGGGTTGTTGGTAAGCCTGAAGCTAAGTGCGGACCTCCACCTCTCCTCTTTGTACGTTTATCATTGTTACACACCGCCTGGACACGTCCATAGTAGCTTAAGTCAATTAACTTCGCGCCTGTGGTGTCCGAGAGCGGAGCGCGTGATGACGAAACTGAGGGGTGGCTTTTGACTTTTACTGAAAGAGGTGCTGATGCTAATTAATTTTATTAGGATCGCAGTTTAAGGCCATGAATTATAATTGTTTTATTTTATAAAGCTTTTTGCCTGAGATTAATGTCGGAATACGCTTGACTAATTGTGTTACACTGAATTTTGATGGATTTTGTTTAAAGTAAAGATTTACATATGAAAGGTACTCAAACTCTTGACCAGATTCCAGTGTATGTAAAACTCTTTCATATTTACTTAAAAAATAAATGCAAACTTATATTTTTACAGAATTATATATTTATTACACATTTTGAAAAATATAGATATTTTTTCCCAAATTTTCGCCTTATTTTTATAATATGCAATAAAATCATTAAATAAGTACTCGTAATTTAATCATCAAAATATTTTCCCTGGTTTTCTATGATTTACTGTCATTTTTCTAGTCTGTTTTGCGTGAAAAAATATCGGGTTTCGAGGCAGTGAAATCATAGATCCCAGTTAGTAGCTTAGCGTTCTCTAGCTAAAAAGTTCTGTATATACTTATATAGATAATAAATGATAATTCGTAGGCGCTAAATTGGGTGAATGTACTGGGAACGGAAGAACTTCCAGACCCATGTTTTCGATGATTTGCTCAGTAGTATTAGCAACATGCGGCTTAGCAGTGTCGTGCAGCAAAATAGCCATTCAGATTCCTTTTCCAGTAAATAATCTTTTGTGTTATATTTTGTCGGTCAAATAATTCAATTGACGACTGTAGTGCTCACTAGTAAGTATTTCACCCAATTTAACGACGTGGATAAATGTTAGGTTTAATCATTGATGTTAATGGCTGGCCGAGGTCTACCCATGGACGTGCGCGTCTTCGATTTCTGTACAAGATTCGTTTTTCGTTAACGATGAGAATGTTCAAGAAAAAATTCTTCTTGTGCTCTTTTGCAAGCAAGGCCTTTGTTAACCCGGATTGCGATGACAGTGTTTGGAGAGATCATGTAGTACATTTTTGAAGCTTCTGAATTTTTCTTATCTCATGCGATCGTCTCAAAACCGTAACTTATGTTACGGTTTATGTTACGTAAGCTATGCAGCCGGTTCCTTGGTTATCGACGCCGGATTTTAATAGTTCTTGGAAATCATCGCCTTTCAATCTTCGCGGCGTGCAAGATCATGATAATTATTGACATTAAAATTTCCGGCTTTAAATTAGCGAAACCAATATTTGCAAGTATTGTGATTAAAGTTTTACGAGGCCAAATACCCGGGTTCGGACTCGCTGAGTTGGATTATAAATACTCGCACCTGATACCTGGTTTAAGATTCGACGAGTCTAGGGTTGATCGGCTCTCTTAAAAGTTTTGATTTCCTTGCAGAGTTTGTTTTAATAGAGAAGGCGCCAGTGATATCATTGCGTATGCGCGAAGCTATGACGTTACTCCAGTGGTGCTGTGAACTAGAGTGTTCTTCCCACGAACTATCACATTCTCTAATAGATTTATCTATTTTTTATACTTGTCAACAAATCAAATTCTTTTCGAGTCTTAAGTTCCATGGTATTCATACTCTTTTCTATTGCCCTACTGTCTTCTTTTTTTTTATGTTCTCGGGTAAACGGGTTTTTTTGACATATATGCTTTCAATTTCTTCTTTAATTTCTCCTTCATTTTTATTTTTGGTATTTAGTTTAATTGATCATGGCTGAACTAGGAGCGAAAAACAGATTGTCAGTAAATTCTGATTCTTCGTCATATCGTCGAAGATTTTGAAGATAATTCAATGTACCAGATAACTACACTATATTATATAATTAATTATCATGGTTAAAATTATCATTTTATTTTAAGTATTAATTAACATACTTTTGACAATACTGAAAATCCCAAGATTGTAAGTTTTAAATCCCGACATTTTCGGGACTAAAATCAGTTGGAATTCCGCGATCCCAAGAATGTGTCTTAATCCGTTGGGGAATAGCTATCAATGCTATTTGAAACAAATTGTTACTAATTTTGCGTAGTGGTACCACTGATATAGCTATAGCTGAATTACATTTATACATAGACTTATAACTAAAATATGCTCTTTTTGTTTTTATATTGCTATTGCTCTCTATTTTTCTCTTCTTTTCTCTAGCACCCTTTTCAACCATGTCAACCCGGCTCCCGACTCGTCCAACAGTTCTTGAATTTTCCTTTGCTCTCTTCCTATTTCTGTACAATTTTATAGGTGTTCTATCGTTTCTCCTGCTTCGCTGCATATTCTACATAATATCCAATTTTCTTCTTTCCAATATTTGCTTGCCTCTGTCTCATTTCCACACCTAAATCTTGCTATGTTTTTTTGGATTTGTTGCTGTCTTGCAGATATTGTGGCAGCCATTGCGTTTGTATTCTCCCATATTCTTTAAAGTACCTAGACTTGTTAATTCAATTGCAACTCCTTCCTCCTGATTTCTTCTTATCTCGTCTGTGCTGTAGCCGTTTCTCTCGTAATATTTTCTTCTTTCGGTTTTCCAGTTTGTCCTAGACAGTTATTTCTTGATCTATGTGATTTTTCTATGTGAGAAGGTCCTCCAACCAGCACAAATATTTTATAACCATTCCCGAACTATTCATGTAATTGTGGAATAAGTTTCACATCCAAAACTTATTGTATGGGTTCTGTCACTTGAACGTGCTTTTAAGTACATATAATGTGGTACCCAGTTATCGCCAAGACAGTGAGGATTATATTTCTCATTTGCTCGTCTATTAAACAACATGTTTAATATAAATAAATTTAAATCATAACAGGTTCTTTTATTCTTGTTGTTATTTTCAAATGAAAATGCTCTTCTCGAATACGAGTCAGTATCTCATATATCATTATAATTCTATATTTAAATTATCAAATTATTATGATGTTCTATGAATAAATCAGCTTCAGAAATGTCGCGACATCGACTCGACAGTCTTAAAGTATAAAATCACAAACTCAGTTATATCATCCAGTTGCTTAACATGGTCTAGCCGAAGTCACATATAGAGTGGATCCAGGATTGCGATTCTAGACACGATATACCTAGCTACACAATGTTTGTCTGACGTCACTGGCTTGAGCTCTATTTATCATAGAGAATCAACGTTAAGAAAATAGTCAGACAAGAGCATATGTCACATGAATATAAAGTTGTGCTGTTTTTTTAGAATGTTTGGTTTTGATGTCTTATAGATTTGAGATTCGAGACAGGATTTACTGTGTAGGTATCTCTTTATTATTTTTATATACAATTCAGATTCATGATTTGTTGTTGGGACATTGTTGGTGATACACAAAGCTCCATAATTTTTGTTGTTGCCAAAGCTATTACTATGTATTTTGTTCAATATTTTACTAGAACCATAAACAATTTTTATGTTTATTGATGGAAAGTTCATTGATTCCATTTTACGACTTGCCCTTCACTGCAATGCAAAACGAAAGAGCAAGTAAATGTTCAAATCACAAGGTTAAACATACTGTGGAATGTTATACCCTTTTCACATTAGTTTAAGATAGGATAAGGTAAACTTAAAGAGATTCTTTACTTGACAATTTATAAATTCTCTTAAAGAATCTCTTTAAGTTTACCTTATGCTAAACTTCACGTTAACTCAACAATTAATATTTAAGATAGGATGTTTAAGTGAGGCTGACTTCAATTGCTAGTGTGAATGTGCATGACCTCGGTTTAACACAGCCTAAGTTAAACTAAGTTAAAATCGAAAGAAAAAAATTTACTTTATTGAGTAAAATAGTTTTCGTCGTGATCTACAAACACTATGTCATCTATCAGGAAGAGAAAATATTACCGATTTCTTGCTTTTTAAAAAGTGTTCCAGTAATCGAAATAAGTCATAGTCCTCCGAGTGCAATGTCTGGTGAGTAGGGTGGGTATGGTAGAACCTCCCAATCAAGCTCGGAGATTTTTTCACGTGTCTTTTTTGATACATGAGGTCAAGCATTGTCGTATTGAAGAATAACTTCTTTTCACCAATTCTGGCCGATTTCTGGTCAAGTTCTGGATTCTGGATTCTGTCGATCCAGTTGTTCATAGTAGAGATCAGAATTAACACTTTGGCCCGGTTTTAACATCTCCTAATAAATTATTCCTTTATAGGACCTTTCAGATCGTCGTTCATTATCCAAGCATAAATTTCCTGATCTAGATTATTTAAACCACTGTTGACATATTCGTACACTTAGTTTATCACCATAAACAGTTCAAATGTTTTTTGTAGCAACTGTAGCAGAATTTTTTTTTATTGCACTAATGCAACATTAAACAGCTTTAAAAATGTTTTGTTGGAAATTCTTCCGCCATTTTAAAATGCAAGGATTTAAAATGAAACGAAAACAATAATTATGTACTCAAGATTACAGAGCTTAACCAAAGCGCAAAAGACGTATGTACAATTCAGCGGACAAGTTGTGACTAGGTTACATACTGCGCTAATAATAAAAACGTAAAAGCTTTCTGGCACCCCTAATATATTCTTTATTGTAGTAACTTTTTTGTAAAATGGTATCAAATATCCATATATGTTAAATAATAATTCAAAGTGTGTATCTTCACAGAGTGTTGAAAACTGGTATCTTTTGCTATGAGCATCTGCTATGCTGCCGCACAGGCGATTTATACATCTAGTGCGAATGCAAACCAATCTCGCCAAGTTCGCCTATCTTAAACATCTAGTGTGAAAAGGATAATATGGATGCCGGAATCAAGTAAAATATATAAGTTTTTAATAATTTGGTACATTTGCTGACGGTCGATAAAGTCTTATTTTCATAGGAGGACGTCTCAATGAACCGCATTGTTATAAACAATCTATTTGACATTGCTTGTCTTTCAGGGACCTGATACTAAATCCAAATCCGAACTGACAACTAGAAAAAAAACTATATTTTTCGTAAACTTGAACCTGAACCGAACCATAATATTTTAATATCAGTCAATCAACTCCCGCGTCTCAATGAAACGCATTGTTATAAACAATCTATGTGACATTGCTTGTCTTTCAGGGACCTGAAACTAAATCCAAATCCGAACTGACAACTAGAAAAAAAAACTATATTTTTCGTAAACTTGAACCTGAACCGAACCTTAATATTTCAATATCAGTCAATCAAAAAAAAAGAAAAAGATTTGGTTACTTCATGTCGGCTCCATAATAAACCAGTGGCGAAGGGAAACCTCCGCTAGACTTGCCCTTCCAAAAAAATAAAATAAAAAAAACAAAATTAATTTAATTTTTTTTTTTTTAAATATTTAGATAAATCTTTAAAAATACATCAAATTATGTTCTATACAAATTTTTGTCCAAGGCTTGGTTTACTTGTTACGAATTAATTATCATGACCATGGAAACGCTACATATAAATATGAAAAAATTGAGACTTGGAAAAATTTTCAATAAGTTTACAAAAAATTTTGAAAATTTTTCGTTTTATCAAAAAACGTCTCAAATAAAAGTTATTAGTTATTGCATTTATAGTAACTTTTGTTCAATAAATTTTTTCGAAATATTTTTCTGTTGCTAAATATTCGCAAAAATCTTAAAATCGACACGAGTAAACTCCCATTTCTATTCAAAAGATCTTTATAAAAAACAATAGGGTTCTTCCCATTTAATAGGAGAATTTTTTAGTACCAAAACGAATTCTCTAAGTTGAACCGTTCTTGAGTTATCGTGTATACATACAGACACACACACAGACACACACACAGACACACACACATACGGACGGCACTTCGAAAATAGGTTTTTTGGATTCCCTGGAAACGTGGTCATCCGTGAAAATCTCGACATCGAAAATTTTCGCGATTACAATACTTGCCCGTTATATATTAAGGTCGGGCAAGTAAAAATTAAAATTATAAACAAAAATCTTAAAAATATAATAATTCTATTTCTTTCTGCCTAGCATGTATAACGGCAGGGGGGCCATGGGCCTTTTAGGGCCAGCCCCTACTGCTCTTTATTATAAGCAATGCGATTTTAGTTTTGAAAATGTGTGCACCTGTAGAGACATCAGTGATTAGAACTGACAGGAAGAGAATTAAAATATTTCTTTTTTTGTCTATAAAACTTTTGTCAGAGTAGTTAGACCAAGGTTTGATATATCAAGGGTCATTTCGAAAGTTCAATGTTTAACAGTTTTTAAAAAGATGAATCTTAAGTTATATGAGAAATTTATTAAAGAACGGAAACAAAAACAGTAATTATGTTTTGTTTTATTTATTTCAGAACGAAAATGAAATTAAAATATTTAATACAGGTTTTAACCGGTTTAACAACGTTCAGTTTACAGTCTAGATTAATATGATGAGGAAGGTTTTTTTAAAAAACCCATGGTATCTTTTTATCAAGTAGTAAGAATTTATAGCATCAATGTTTCGTAAAGTAACATTTTAAATTTTTTGAATAGGATAATCGTGAAACTACAAAAAAACTGTCTCGGTCAAAGTATCTACTATGTCGCAGGTACATACTCAAACATAAACAGCTTTTTCACAGCATATAATTTAAGTCTCTGGTTTGTAAGCGATGTCAGTTTTTGTTTGAGTCCTGCAAGAGCCGTTGACTTGATGAAATAGACAGGCCAAGCTGTTTCTCAGACGAAAACATTGTTAAACTTTTATACGTGTGCTTGAGTTGTTTTGGACTAACATGTTGCCTTTATATCTGGGAAAAAATCGTCTCGTTTTTGTCAAAAGCCCTTGAACTTTCATCTGCACTTAAGAGGCTTATTATTCAAAGCTCTATTGTTCTCGGCTTTGTCCTATTTATATTAATTTTACTTTTGTTCAAAACGTTTATTCTTGTAATTTATGTTTAATCCTATTTTCTACATTTTTCTAAAGAATAAAACATTTTTTACACCAACGTGTAGGCAACTGTTAAAATTTTGCTGTTTTGTTGCGATTTAAGATATTCGTAACACATGACATATCGTCACAAATATGAGTTATATCACAAATGATATAACATAACTTTCCTCTTCTTCCCTTTCACTCTGTTTCTCTTCTTTAGCATCATCACATGGGTATACTTTTCTCTTCACTCTGAGAAATCCTCAACCTTTAAGTATCAGGTATTTTTAGTTATCTTATTGGAATAAGTCTCCGCCTATATTCCAATATTCGCTAATTTTTATTACTTATTACTATTATTGTTATTCAATTATTTATTATTAAATACAATGGAACGGAAGCAGAGCTTGTGTGAAGAGAATAGATTGTTTACAAAAATTGCACACCAAAAATTAGCGTTGATTGAAACACTATGTTAGTTCAAGTCCCAATTAAAAGTTAAAAGTTGAAAGTCCCAAGTACGCTTATTTTGAAAATTCTTGATGTATATATCATCGACACAGACCGGTAAGTTGCTCCACACACTGAATACTCGATTAAGGGGAGGCACAATAGTATAATTCTCATAATATTTACATGAAATGTTACGGGTGTGCACAGAAGCAATCAATTGACTATAGATACCCGTAACGCCTACAGATTGCTTACGCAATGCATTATAGTTTGTACAAAGTTTTCCCATATGTTTCTTATACAAAACTAACAATCTGAAATAAAGTGATTAACAATCTATACATTAAAAATTGCAGTGAATATATATCAATCTAATTGAATATATCAAACTGCAAAAAATGTTATGTAATTGTAAATAAACAATTTGCATTACAGACAGTATATTTTAAACCAATCGGCGCATAATTACGTATGACGCGGCAAATGTATACTAAAGCTTCGTTATACAAATACGTTTCTAACTATTTTGTTTTATTGTAAAAATTACTTACTAGATTATTTTTGTCGCCATTTGGAATCTGCCAAAGTTCGCAAATAGGTGCTGTGGGTAAAGATGATTTCATTTTCATAATGAACCAAAGCAAAGGTTCTGAACTGTAGACTACCATGTCAAAAAAAAATGTTGACCTATTATTTGAACATTTTTATACAAAACTGTCTAAATATGAAAGTTATTTGAAAGCCACAAGTGTATTTTAAAAAATACAGAAAATTGTCCAATACTTATTATTAATGATATATTCGATAGCCGACATGGAAATGTTATTCCACGTATCCACTACTCGATTTGAGAAAAAATTTTGCCTTATGAGCAGACGGAATTTATCTTTCTTCAGTTTGTGATCTCTTAATCGAGAGTTAGTGTAACTGATATAGATGTTGGGAATGGCTTCGCAGTTATAATGTCTATTCAATATTTTGTAGGTCTCGAACAAATCTCCTCTGATTCTTCTTTCTGATAATCGAGGCAAATTTAGAATTCGCAGTCGTTTATGATAAATCTTATTTTTAAGATCTTGGACAGTTTTTATAAATCTGCGTTGGGCATTCTTTAGAACTTCAATGTTTTTCAAGAGATAGGGAGACCAAATTATAAAGGCAAATCTTATATGTGGCGCACGTAGGTTTTAATTATTTTAAAAAAATTTTGGGCTTTAGTTGTTAGAAGATTCTCTTATTAAATAAAATAAAATTAATTATAATATTGGAATTTTTAACAGTGCCAATTATGTGCATTTCCCATTTTAAGTCGGTTGTAACTGTGACACCAGGATTGTGATGATAACTAACTGACAGGTTAGTCATTCATGGCATAGACATGTTTGGGGTGGTTTTTCCCCACGTATAAAACAGTGCATTTTTTGTATTTAGTTTTATGCCCCATTGTTTTGTCCAGGTTTAGATGTTGTTCAGGCCATTTTGTAGTTTTCTATGATCTATTAACGGGTTGTTCTCATTTTCTGCTTACAGACTTTTTGGAGACTGTATGTAGCAAGTCTGCGATATAGGTTATTAATAGGACTAAGTACACTACCTTGCGGGACACCTCTGAGTATTTTAAGAGAATTAGATGCTGACTCACCAATTTTGACTGGTAATTTTATTACGGATTGTTAGTTTTATATATTTCGATCCACGAAACTGATGAGCTTTAATTCACAAACGGATATCTCTTGCTATGTCTAAATGGAGTTTGGTTTGCTCTGCGTTGCACTGATTTATTGCTTTTCAAAATATTCGCTTGAGTTGATATTTGAAAAATACGGTTTAACAGCTTCTTGAGGTGATGAAAATTGCTGTCCACGCAGTTTTTGTTTGATATTGGGGAACAAAAAAAAGTCGTTAGGAGATAAATCAGGTAAATACGGGTAATGACACATTAATTCGATGTTTTTCTTCTTCAAATAATCAATTGTTTGACGTGCTGTGTGGGAGCTTGCATTGTCATGATAAAGAATGATCCGAAGTGTTTAGTTGTTTTTCCTGTTTCTTGCAAACAAATTGTTGTATACCATTCAGCATTAACTGATCTCCGATCCTCTAAAGGAATGGTTGCGACATGTCCAGTACAACCGAAGAAACAAGCAATTATTTACTTGGAAGTGCTTCGTGAACTTTTGTGGGTTTTGGTTCATCTTGGAAGACCCAAACAGTGGATTGTTGCTTAGTTTCCGGTTCATATGAATAAATCCAAGTTTCGTCACCTGTAACGATGTTGTATACGGATTTTGCAGTGCCAAATTATGCAGAATCCATCGGGAACAGATCTTTTTCACAGCTAAATTTTCATGCAAAATCGAATGTATTGCTGTCTGCAATATGCCAAAGGATGCCTCTATCTCACGGTAAGTCATATGCTGATCTTGTTCAATCATTTTGCGCACAGCATCGATGTTTTTTTGAATCACAACCGATTTTGGTCGACATTCACGAGATCACTAACGGACGCACGACCACGACGAAATTCTGTAAATCAACTGTAAACAATCTTTTCTGCTGGTGCTTCATTGCCAAAAGTTGAACGAAAGGAATCTATGGATTGTTGTTGAGTTCGGCCTTTACTAAAATCGTAAAAAATCATCCAACGAAAACCTTCACGAGTAATATCCATTTTTTCATCAACCTGTTTTTTTGAACGCTCACTGTTTACAAATTACTCGGTCAATTTATAAGCTGCCACTCATTACACAATAACAAATATAAAATTTTACGAATATAGTAATGACACATTTCAATATTGCCATCTAGTGGTCGTTTGTAAAAATATAAAAGGTAACCCTCGTATACCTTTTGTAGAGAGAACAAATCAAAGTAGGAGATAAACGATAGAAATATTACTTTGTTATTATTTTATCCTCTTGTCGTACTGCCCATCATCATACTATATTTTATCCACTATAATGGTTTGCCTCTTATCTCCGGCTATTTAATTCATATAATGAATACCTGTTCATATAGTACTGATAAGAGCAATCGAAACATCAGGTAACCACGGGGCTTATATTTTTGCTAGGTCTAAAAATGAAGGATTTGCCTTCTCTGCTATTTGCATTTAGTCATTTTGATGCAATTATATGCAACAATATTTCTTTTCAAAATAGATTTATAGCTTTTGCTTTAGTATTTAAAAAACTGAGAATAATCCATATCATTAGTTGATTACAAAAAATGTTTGAAAAATTGCTATAAAAGTTTAATAGATGTATTATTACATGAAGTTTTTATGTTATGTATTAAATACGTCTAGTCTCTTTTTTATTGGGAATAGTAACAATATAGATGTCCTTACATCACATCAGATAGCGGTAAAAAATATTGATAAACCCGTCAGAGTATATTGCAGTCAATATATCGTCAAGTCAAATGAAATCTTATGAAAAACAAGAACATATTCAAGACATGCAATAAAGTAGATTACTGCTGGAACAAGTCAATCTTATGAAATTCTATACTACCAACCATCATAACAGATATAGTGAGGGTATATTGGCAATGTTGGTAGTCGGCGGAAAGAAATATATTTGTGTGAGCAAGAATTTGTTTTTCAGCTTCTAAGGAGAGGTTCATCAATAGGTCTTGAAAGTTTTTTATTCAAAACTAACAATCTAGATTAAAATTAGCAACAATCTATACATCAAAATTTGTAGCAAATTTTTACATATCTAACAGAATATTTTAAGGGTTAAAAAAATATGTAGAAATGTCATTGCTCAATAACTGTTTAATAAGTATCTCGCAACAATTTTATGTATGTTTTGAGATATATTTGTGAGATTTATATAAAGGTTATCTTTAGATTTGTGACATTTGAAAGTCAAGACTTTTGTCACTTTTTCTACTTTGCCTTGTGTTACGGGTATTAGTTCTCTGTTTTTGCACTTAATATTTTTGAACTAGTTGTTACGAATATTTTCAGTCGTCAAACGCGTGTAGACTTTCCGATTGCTCAGTTGTTACTGTCGCAATGGCGTAGAATAGCGTCATTTTAACATCGCGTGCTTACGCATGCCGGCTTTGTTTAAAGCTTAAGCTCGCAATAAATTGCAGTGAGTATCAGGCATACATGTATGGTCTACATATGTAATAGATGTGAACAAAAAAGTATTTTACGTCTCAAGTGTTGTAAAATCGCGCTAAATAACTTGATAATAGGTATCAGACAACAATATTCTGTCATTTTTTAAATGTATTTGTGGGTTTCAAATAAGTTTTATATTTATATAATTTTGTGTAAAAATGGTCAACGTTTTCTTCGACTTGGTTATTCAGAATATTTTATGAAAAATACCATGTTCAATAATGGAATGACACTTGGTGCACGTGTTCTGTACGGAAATTATATAATTATTATTTGCAGCATCTATTTGTGAATCGTGGCAGATTCAATATGGCGGCAAAAATAGGCCACTAGGTATAAGAAATATAAATAACTTTCGCAAAAAAAAAAAAAATAGCTAGAAACATGTATGTAGAACGAAGCTTTAGCTACAATTTACTAAGTTGTAAGCCAATTTGCGTCGGTTGGTTTACGTAATTTGCTTAGCAGATTCAAGATGGCGGCAAAATGAAGACACTAGGTATAAAATCTATTAATATTTGTCATAATAAAAAAATTAGTTAGAAACATATATGAAGAACGAAGCTTAAGCTACAATTTGCTACGTCATAAGCCAATTTCCGTCGTATGGTTTACGTAATTTGTTTGGCAGATTGAAGATGGCGTCAAGGTGAGACCACTAGAAATAAAATTTTCATAATAAAAAAATTAGCTACAAACATATATTTACGAAGCTTTAGCTACAATTAGCTACGGATTATACAAATTTGCGTCGGTTGGTTTACATAATCAATTTGTTAATTTATAATAACATATTTTTTCTACCACCGTGCGTAAAATAGGCACTTAACGCACACATTAGTGTCTAAAATGGCAATTTTAAGTACTAGTGCGTAAAGTGTTGCAATGGTAACTAATTTTAAATACAGATATTTATCAAATGAGCTCTTTTATGTAATATTAGGTGTACCGGAAAGTTTTTCCGTTTATTTGGTGTTATTAAAATCGAAAGAAAAAAATGTACTTTATCGACTAAAATAGTTACCATTGTGATCTATGACACTCTGCCATTTATTAGGAAGAGAAAATATTTTCAATTTATAAAATTCCTTTTATAAGATTTTTTTAAGGAAAAAATTGTTCAAGGCTCATTTTAACATGGTTCATATCTCTAAGTGTCTTGTTTCTTAAAAAGTGTTCCAGTGACTGAAATAAGTGATAGTCGGAGGGTGAAAAGTCTGGTGAGTAGTATGGGTGTGTTAGAACCTCCCAATCAAGCTCAGAAATTTTTTCACGTGTCTTTTTTTATGAATGAGGTCAGGCATTCTCGCTTTGAAGAATAACTCCTGTTCTATTCACAATTTCTAGCCGATTTCTGGTCAAGTTCTGATTCAGTCGATCCAATTGTTCACAGTAGAGATCAGAATTAACAGTTTGCCCGGGTTTTAACATCTCATAATAAATTATTCCTTTATAGGGCCTTCCAGATCGAAGTTCATCATCCAAGCATAAATTTCCTGATTTAACTTTTTTAAACCACTGTTGACATGTGCGTACACTTAGTTTATCACCATAAACAGTGCAAATGTTTTATGTAACAACTGTAACAGATTTCTTTTATGGTACTCATACAACATTAAACAGCATAAAAAATGTTAAGATGAAAAATTTTCCGCCATTTTAAAATGCAAGGGTTTAAAATGAAACGAAAACAATAATTAGGTACTCAAAATTACAGAGTTTAATCAAAACGTAAAAGAAGTCTGTTTAATTCAGCGAATAAGTCGTAACTAGTTCGCATACTGCACTAATAATAAAAACGAAAAAAATTTCCGGTGCACCTAATATAATATATAAATGAAAGACGTGAATAAATAAAAATACTTTATTTCAACTGACTTAAATCGAAGTAACCATAATAATCGGTTAAAACACGGAATTCACAAATAAACAAACATTGTAACAAGGGTAATTATTTGCCGCTGTCAAAATTTAAAAAAATATATACTTTATGGATAAATAATAATTGTTGACGTGAAATTTACGATAAAGTAAAATTAATGATTGATTCTTTACTACACAAATCAAGACTATAATTTATGAAGTAAAGAATCATCATTTTTATGATTAAGATTATGAACATTGGCCTTAAGCCGGCGCTTGGTTCTATTACACGTTTTGATCAAACTCAGTATAAACTCGGCTTATAATGTCATAGTATGTTTTAATAATAACAACTCATTGTTGAATTGCAAAACTCTTCATAACAAATTTGGTTATTTAAACTGCCCAACAAGTATGAGGAGAATATCAGAAGAGACGAAAGACGGAAGATATTACGAGAATGCTGGGAAGAAGGAATGAATGGAGAACAAAAGAGTAAACTGTCGGAATGGGGAGAAACAAGGAAAGAGTACTATTGGAGATGTAGGATGGACGCAAGGGAAGTTGAGCGAAAGAGAAACGGAGGAAGAAATATAGTAGAAGAATTGAGAAGGAGAGACAAGGAGGTACAGGAGCATGAAAGAACAGTAAGAATAGACAATTCAAGGAATATGAGTTAGGAGGATTTGCAGATTAAAATGTGGAAATGAAGAACGGAGCAACAAGTATTGGGCAAAACCAGAGTGATAGGCTATGCATAATGTGTAGGGAAGAGGAGGAATCCTTGGAACATCTAACAAAAAGATGTGGAAAGATGATAAAATGGGAGGAAGAAAAAAATGAACTGTTGAGCGAACAAGGAAAGGGAGAAAGATGGGCGAGAGTACTCGAGGAAAGAAGGAAGGAATGCGGAGAAGAAAAGCAGAACTGAGAACAGGAAGGAAGAAGGAGGCAAAGAAGGAGCGAAGAAGAGAGTGAAGGGAAGCGAAAAAGAGACAAAAGAGTGGCGGGAGAACTGGAGTCAAGAAGGAAGGAGACCGGAGACGGAAACCGAAAAGACAATAGGAAGAAAGAGAGGGACACCGGAGAAATAATGAAGATTAAAGAAAATTCATATAAAATTTATTGAATGAAATTTGTAATGTATTGATTGTAATTATGTATGATTATTTCTATTTTCATGTAGCAGTTAAAACCCTAAACGCCGCAAGGCCTATGGGAAATAAAGAGTTATTATATATATCTACACTGCCCGACTATCAAATAAAACTTGCAGTAGTACCGAAGCTCTGGACACCGAAAACATAACATGCCCTGTGTGCCACCTAAGCGTTGAAAACTTATATTATGGTTTTTCGGTAACGCAACTTTCATGTTTTTAAGTTCGCGTTTAAATGATCAATTATTTAACAATTCCTTAAAGTCTAGACAAATTCCCATTAATCCCCCTTCATTCCGAATCATTTTTCATTGAAATATTAGTCATCATAATTTTATAATAACAAGAGTATCATTAGCAGAATCACCGAAGCGGTAAGATAAAAAATTACAAGGGTACCTCATAATATTTATGTATATTCTTAAAATGTACAACTGTAAGAGGGTGATGTTATGGGCGATAAAACTATTTTTCACATTTAATTCACTCAACAACTTTTTATCACAAAGGCAAACATGCATAACGTATGTTTAACATAATTTTTCAAGGCAGAAACGGGAAACAGTTCATTAACCATTCAGCAATAGACAGTTGGCACCCTTGTCGGAAGTCAAGTCATTTTGTTACCTGCTTCAGAGTTGGCATTTCTACCTATCGTGGCGCAAACATCGGAAAATAATTTCCGGTGGAGTGCTACAGAACGATCATAACGGATTTGAAATAGAATTACTGATGACGTCATTATCATAATGCTTTGTCAACAGTCAGAATGTATTTTATTTGGGATTGTTCTGTTTTTATAAATGATACAACAAGATATTGTCAATGATATTTCCTTAAGAAGAAAAGTTTGTTTAGATCTACCAATGGTTTCCTTAAGATAAAACAATAATTAATAAGAGTGAAGACAGAGGAATTAAGCATCATACAGATTTACTTATTTTAGATGTGTTAGTTGTTTTGATAGATGAGCTTCTCCGAATAAATGAATACTAAAAGCAAGAACTATATTTGTTACACCCTTTAATATTTGAAGATATTCCTGCATCAACAATAATATCTGTCCACTCTATGTCATTTTGCAGGAGAGAAGAAAAACTGTTATAGAATACTGCAGACATATTTTTACAAACAGTTCTTTTCAATTGTCTGAGTATTATGATTATCTACCAATAGAGGATATCAGATCAAAAATTGGTGGCAGGATTACATAAAAAATGTCTTTAAGTTTGGAGCGGGTTTCGCAATAAAATTGTGCTTGCAATCCAGAAAAAGGAAGATTTTGTTGTTGCACTATTGTTGCTGCATTCTGGAGTCGTCTTTTTAATTGATACACCAATATCATTCATTGTTACTGTTAATATTACAACAATAATGAATATTCAACACCTACTGTGCTCTAGCAACTGATTCAAACATGGGCATAACCTCCAGACAGCAGACAGCATGCTCGATCGCTATTAGTCAATTTGAACATGGTGGATTTAGAAACAAATTTTTGTACACATAGTGGATTTTGCACTCACAGCCATGTTTGAGATAGCTTTTTTATATTCTACTAAGTGAATTATGTACTCAAACTTTTTGTTGCCTTCTGTCCACCATAGAGAGCAGAATGCCGTGCATAACCCATTTTTTTTAAATGGCCTTGGCGGATTTTGCATTTAGATCCCTCATATAACAATTAGATGCTTGAACAGTCTTCATCATACTGCAAAGGTTCCAAACGACGTTCCATGCTTCAAGTGGAACATCGTTGAGATCGTTCGTCGTTTACAAGTTTTAATTATTTAAATGAATCCTAATTCATTAGAGCGCATTTTGACTAGCTATGGTGTTTATTGTTATGATCTATGACAAAAAATAGATAGCTAGAATTTTTTTACAATAATTTTTTACACAAATTATTTGACACAAGCAAGAGTAGAATTCACGTCCATACTCTTGTTTAGCAATCAAAAGGCATGTATAAACGATTTTATGCTCACGGTTGCATTTTTTTTTCATATATTAATATAGTTTAATGTTGTTTAATATGACAACGATAGGATTTATATATGTATTAATAAAGTGTCCAATGTTAAGTCAATACTGCTTTACAGTTTTGAAACGTGAAAAGTAACAAACTAAATTCAGTGATGTTAATTTTTGCCATGGTCGCAGAATATACTTCCCCTCGCATGATATACTTTGAGTCCACTACTAGAAACATTACAAGACACCAAGCGAAACAAAACAACAACAAAAAAAAACAAAATTAAAGGTCCGACGAGCCTACCCTGTACTCCTTACAGTTACCTACATTTAAAAATAACACAATAAACAACTACAATAAACCTAAAATACGTTTCAGGTGGTTTATAAACAAATATCTACGAAGATTTATCGAATGTTCTGATCAAAAATTATCAGCGAAAACAAATTATGGACACTTACAAAACAGTTACCAGTTGAGTTCAACATACGGAGATGTAAGGGGTGATGGATGGTCATACTCTCAGAATAAATAGCGATGACATCACTAGAAAACTTTGGAGTAAAATCCTCAAGGTAAAAAGAAGCGAGGTCGCCCAAAAACTACTTGGAATCCCATAACGTTAAGGGAAGCCAAGAGAATGAGAACGTTATGGAGAGAAATTAAGAAACAGACAAAAATAACAATACTTTAAAGCCCCATGGTCAAATTTAAATGCAAAATATTGTTTTTATTAAATATCTAGCCGTTTCCCTCGTTAAAAATATTTTATATATATTTTTTTTATATTTAATTCAAATTAAGCGCGTAATCCAAATATAATCGCAAAAAAATGTCAAATACAAGCGAGAGGGAAAATATTTAAATGCGCTTGCGTAGTGAAAAACTTGTTGACCGCTGGCGACTCCAGCGGCGATGTCTCGAACTAGTGTTTCGCACTGTATTATTGACCGACATTCTCTACTCATCCTTTTTCAGCATATATTTTTCATCTCTCTTGTTCTGTCTCCACCTATAAGTATCAGCATGTTGTTTAAATTTGTTTTTTTCGGTAGATGGCTTGTACAACAAGATTAAAAATTTAAAATAGTGATATCTATGCTGTTTTGTTCACTGTTTAATTCGCTGTTTTTAGACAGACTCTTATCATAGCTGTTGATAGGAAATGGTTTAAATATGTAGATGCGATTGTTTATTTGAAAATTATGCCTGCTACGATGAAGATTGATTAAAATAGATAAATACATTATACTCACGAAACATTATGCATTTGCATTATTCTGATGCAGTCGAATGTAAATGTCCACTTTTGTTAGTCACTCAAAGATTCTACGCCATGATACATATTGTTAAGCTTGCAGAAAATTTGTGGATACAATAAAAGACCTTCATTGTTCACGTTTCCTTAGTTGTATAGTTATCCTATAGTCCATAGTGTTAACTGCAATGTGTCCAAAGGACAGGACTGTGACCTCTACAGTAATAAAGTATAATGAGTGCAACATTTTCGACGAGACTAAATATTTATATATATATACATACACGAGGTGTGCAAATTAAGTAACCGGACTGATTCTTTTAAATTTTTTTATTCGAATATAATTACAATTCAATATTATCTCCCTCAAAATAACTTCCTTGAGAAATCACATAGCGCTGGAGATAGTTCTTCCAATCCTCATAGCAGTGCTGGAACTCGGATACAGGAATAGCTTTCAGCTGGTCGATTACGGGCGTTTGAGTGTTTTCGAGTGTCCCAAAATGACGTCCCTTGAGGTGATTTTTCAATCTTGGGAAGAAGAAAAGTCACAAGGGCTCAATTTAAACGAATAAGGAGGCTGAGGAGCCACAGGAATGTTTTCACTAGCCAAAATCTTGCTTATTGAAATTGATGTGTGAAAAGGCGCATTGTCCAAAACTGACGGTAGTGCGAGTCAAATTCAACTCTTCCCCGATTATTTTGACTGTCAACCGACGATCTGAACGCACAAGATCCCGGAATCTGTCGACATTTTCATCGGTTTTTAAAGTTGAAGGCCTTCCGCTGCGTGATTCATCTTCAATCAACTCTCTTCCTTCAGAAAATGCCTTAAACCACTAAACAACCTGGGTCCTTGACAAAACACTGTCTCCGTAGGCCTGCTTAAGTTTTGCAAAAGTTTCCGTTGCACTGTGTCCAAGTCTGTAGCAAAACCTGATAGCGCACCGTTGCTTGAATTAAATGTCACTCATTTTTAGAACGCACTAGAAAAACTGTTTCGCGAAAAAAATCGCTACGGACAACCAAATTACTCTAGCGAGTTCAAACTCGTACTGAAGGCGTGTCACATATTCACCTGCCGTCCCTTCAAATCCCGTGTTCCAAATGTTGCCAGATCAAACGCTACGTTGCCAGTCCGGTTACTTAATTTACACACCTCGTATATCAGGGTTTTATACCGCTGACGACGTTTTCCCCCTCTCCAGATTCTCCAATTGTTTTTATCTTCCCATTCTTTATATTTTAGTCTTCTCTTCTCCATTGCCTCATTTACTTCATCCCGCCACGATATTCATGGTCTACCTCTCTTTACTCGTCCTATTAGGCTCCAGTCAGTCACTCTATTTATCCATCTTTCTTCATTTGCTCTCCTAACTCGGCCGTATCAGATGAATCTATTTTCTTCTATACATGTTAAAATGTTCTTTATTGTATATATAATTTTTTTTTTTTTTCATTTCTTCATTTCCGAAACTACCCATTCCTGTGACCTTACAACATCTTCTTCAGTATTAAATTTCCGTACCCGTAATTTTATTTCGAATCATCTTGTTCATAACCCAGTTTTCTGCTCTGTATGTCATAATTCTTTGGACTATAGTTTTAAATATTGTAGTTTTTTTCCTGTTTAAATTTTCTGTTTCAGAGAACTGGGTTTATCTGTTTAATGCATGTTCTAATTTGACCAGTAATCTGTCTATTTCTTGTTCCTTCGATCTATTTTTGAGGTCCTGCATCCAAGATATTTGAATCTGTCACCCTTTTATTTGCAGAACTTCTTGGATTTCCAAGCCGTGAACTTCTCCTTCATCTGTTGATAGGTACTCCGTTTTACTGAACTATTTCCAAACCACTTTCTTGTAATCGTCTTTCAATTTTCGAACCATATAGCTCAAATCTGCATCATCTTGTGTAATAACAACTAGTGATCTGCAAAACTAAGAGTGTGTAGATGTTCGATCCTGATATTTAAAAGAAGGTAACTATATCATTCGTAGGACGAGGTCGAAGAGAAAATGCTGGAATACATCAATGGTTGCTGGAAAAAAAAAAAATAACTAAATAAAAAACAGTATAAAAGGCTGTTCTTTGTTTTGGTCATTCGTTTTGAATATTAACTGCTATCATCACAATTCGCTCTTAGCTCGTAGGTGTTCACATAATTCTGTGGATTAACTCCCAAACATTTCCTCAGATTAGCGAACAAGGAGATCATTCAATCTTCTCTTATGCGTTGTTGAATAAACGCCTTAGCAGGATGCCCAATTTATTCTAGTTTTGAATATTTTAAACAGAAGTATCCAAAATTACATGATGAAATATAGTTTAATAAAGAAATAAAACAAATACTCCATTAGTTTCACTATGATTTGTTAGATAACAGTCATTACTAGTTAATGTACATAAATACCATTGTCAAGAGTTTTTATTATTTATACATTTGGATCTCGGGCTGTACAATAAATAAATGAAATAAATATGTTACAAACTAAACTTATAATTTAATACAATATAATTGATAAAAAAGGCCTGAAGTAGTCCTTGAATTTAATTTAAAAAAAAGTTTAAGTGGACATTCTGTGCTAAATGAAAAATAAATGAATTTGGCTGTCTAGACGCCTGTTTTTCTCGATCATATTGTAGAAATTATAACGCTTGTTCTTGCGATAAAATAACTAAAGCGCTTAGTAACTAAAGCGCAACCAACTGTCAATACCAAAGATTACACTGCCCAACAAAATAATTTTTTTATCTTGGTGCCGGAAAAGTAAATACTGATTTTGGATATTTTTGATGTGCTGATTCCAAAACTTCCTGACTCTTTTTTGTAGCAGGTCTAGTTTTTGAGATACAGACTAATTGATTTTAGTTTTTTATCTAAAAACGGTAAACTTCCTCCTTGAACAGCAAAATGGATGGTTCTAACCAATTAATTCCTCAAAATGGAAAATATCCTTGTTTTTATGTCTTTGGGACAGCAGAGCTAAGGATCAGCACTGGGTTAACAGAAATTGGGTGATCTTCATTAAGAAATTTCATAATTCAAGAAAAACAAACTGTGGTCAACGAACCTTTGGTTGCAAGAGAGAAAATTATACTTCCCCCCTTGCATATCAAGTTTGGGCTTATTTAGCAATTTTTGAAGACTTTAAATCGAGATGGACTTTGTGAAGGCTACTTGACACGTAAATTTCCTGGGATTAACTCTGAAAAACAAAGCCAGAATATTAGATGGTTCTCAGATAAGGCAACCTACTAAAGATCCTTAATCCAATCCAATCGCATCAATGAACGAGATTGAATCTAATTCTTGGTGTTCATTTATTCAAGTAGTAGAACATTTTCTTGGAAATCATAAGGCAGAGAATTAGTGGAAAATATGCTTTCCAACTTTAATATTCTCGGTTGTATTATGACCACTTACCAGAAAACCTAGGTGATTTTAGTGAAGAACCGGGGGAAAGACTCCATCAGGACATAAAACTATGGAAGATAGATATCAAGGAAGATAAGATAGCCACATGATGGCCTACTAATGTTGAAGTCTTCAGAAAGACTGTTCTGGTAAACTCCATGCTAGAAAGTCGTACAAAAGAGCATTTTTTAGTGATAAGTGATGAATGTATTAGAGATGGGTCGTTCATGAACGAACCGGCTCACTGAGCCGGCTCAGTACACTGACCGAAGTGACACGGTTCACCAAATTGAAATGAGCCGGCTCACGGCTCACTGTATAGTTTCAAGTTTCAAGGATACGATTGGTCGGGCGATTGTGAACAGTGACCGGAGTGATCCGGATCTGGATCGATGTCATGTTGAACTTCGCGAGAACTTGGCTTGTAATGTATTATCATAAAGTGTATTTTGCCATCAATTTGTAGGGCAGTTTATTTGAAACTAATAGGGTTAGTCTGTATTTTCTTACAACCATACTATATAAAAATATTAAAAATATTGCCCAAATCCCAGATGTCCGATTTATAAGGGCAATAAACATCGCCATAAACTTAACACATCTGGTTTAAAATACAGTAGCTACATAAAGTGAATTGCTTGTTTCAAAAATGTTAGATAAGAGTCGGGGCTAAGCGACGTTCTACCTACGACCGGACGACCGGCAACTGACTGACTTGTGTCTCGGGATCATGTTTAAAAGAACCGACTCTAAGCAAGAGTCGGCTCTAAGCGACGTTCTACCTCTAAGCTCTAAGCGACGTTCTACCGAACGACCGACCGACCTGTGTCTCGGGATCATGTTTACAAGAACCGGCTCTGAGCAAGAGTCGGTTCTAAGCGACGTTCTACCTACGACCGAACGACCGACCGACCTGCGTCTCGGGATCATGTTTACAGTTCATATATTGCAAGAATCGGCTCTAAGCAAGAGCCGGCTGTAAACGACGTTCTACCTACGACTGAACAACTGACCGACCTGTGTCTCGGGATCATATTTACAGTTTATATATTGCAAGAACCGGCTCTAAGCGACTTTCTACCTACGAACTAACGACCATCCTGTGTTTCGGAGACATGTTTACTTAACCGGATCACTGAGCCGGATCAATGAACCGGCTCAACAAACTGAACGACCTCCACTGATCCGGTTCCGCAAACTGAGCCAAAATTCCCATCTCTAGAATGTATATTTATCTACTTTGTGAAATAAATACCTTACTTTGTCTCTTATGTGTCTGTAACTGGCAGCTGGAGCAAATAGTAATAGTTATAACGTGAAAAATACACAAGTTAAGAAATAAGATATTTTATTGTAAAAGAGACCAATATAGCGTATCTCAGAAACTAGATCAGATAGACCAAATCTGATGGCTATTTTGGATTCTGTGCCAAAAAATTACCTAGAGACAGTTAAAAGCTCGCAGGCACCAAAATGTCTGTTGGGCTGTGCTTTCAAATGTACACTTTCATGTTATAAAATACGTAAATGAATGTCACAAGTATGTGAAAATACTATTTCCTTTCTGAAATATCGGGTTCCATGGAATCTAGAGAATACTGCTTGGCCACATTATTAGATCGTTCAAAAGCATTTGATTGTGTCACCCATGAAATACTATTAGAAAAGTTAACCTTATATGGATTTGACGAAAACAGTGTCAACTTGATGATATCCCACTTAGAAAAGAGGAAACAGATTGTTTCATTTAAAAATGTTTCGTCAAATTCCTTAGCGGTTACCTCGGGCGTTCCACAAAGCTCAATCCTCGGTCCTCTTCTCTTCTTGATTTATGTCAATGACTTCCCCGCGTACATTGGTGGAACCAGTATTTTATACGCCGATGACACAACATTAATTGCAAGATCGTCATCATTTGTTGATGTTATCAATAACATCGCAATGCAAAGAGCTAAGTACTGGTTCGACACCAATCGACTCTCTCTAAACCTCAACAAGACCCAACAAATTCTTTTAACACTAAAAGCAAACAATTTTGATAATCCGAAATCCGTGAAATTACTGGTAGTACTAATTGATCCCAAACTCACTTGGGACCAGCATGTCCGTGCCTTGGCAAACAAATTGTGTTCTGCAATATACATATTTGCTAAGAAACCTGACATCCATTGTAAGTACTGACGTTCTGAGAATTGCATAATATGTATTATTCCACTCCCAAATGACATATGGCATTACAGCGTGGGCTCATTCGGCAGCAGCTAACAGAACTTTTAGCCTACAACGACTCGCAATAAGAGTAGCGACACTTTCAGCCTACAGAGTTTTCAAACTCATGCGGAAATACACCAATACAACACAAAATATACTCAGTCTTTCTGAGACTTACTAAATCTTGTAATTGTGAGAACTTCTATGCAGTCAAACTACTTAATAAGTTACCAGTGGAATTCAGAAGTTTGGATTATAACGAATTCAAAAAAAAAGGATGAAGCAGTTTTTCACTGAACATCCATTTTACTTCACAGAAGAATTATTTAAATATAGGTTTTAAAAATGTAATGCAAATATTGTAATATCATATAATAATTGTATAATTAAATGTATATTTCTTGACTGACTTAAAACAGAATTCATGTAACTAAGTCAATAAATATATTATTATTATTATTATTATAACTATTATCTTAAGACAAATCTAAATAATCATAATCGATTGAAATATTTAATTTTCAAATTACCAATAATTTCCTACTATAGTAAAGGTGACTTTAGTTGACAGATGACGGTTATTTAAAGCATATGGTTCAATGGGAGAGAACTATAGCAATAAAATTTCCATTTTTGAATAGATCCATATCATTTGTTCACAGACAAAGCTAGAAATAGAGAAAGAGATACAATTTGTTTCATTTGACAGGCCTGTCTTCCATCTAGTGGTGGGAGGTCTTAAGCGCGCGTGTGTACTTAAAGGGACATACGTTGAAGTAACCATAATATAATATACCAAAAAAAGAAAAAACTATGAACGTACGTTACAGTAAGAAGCAGACATACGTTCTTGACATCATATATAAAATTGTGTGAAATAGATATACATTTCTTTATTGGTTCTCAATCGATCAATCTGTGAAGTTAAATCTCCTTTACTATAGTCGTCTATCTTATGTTGTCATGCTAATCAATAACCAGTTTGTCAAAATTCAAAAATATCATACATACCGGACCATTAAATAAAAAGACTAAAGAAAGGAGGCTACGTGAATTTTTACAGACAAATTTTTCTGACGGTAATTACGAAATACGTTATTGCAACAACCACAATGGCTGCCAATATTATGTTGGTTTCGTATTAAAAAGTTATTATTACCATTTATTTTGATAATTTAAAGTATATTCATAATTCATAAATCAAAAATAAAAGACAGGCCTAAAATAGTTTTTAGTTATTTTATAATTTATTATAAAAATACGCAATGATACGAAATGCAATAAATTGCAATAAATTGCTTGGTGTTCATTTAGATTAGAAATTAGACCAGAAGAGCTCAAAGAAATCGCACCGACACAACACGTGCATATGTTTGTGAACAGAGAACGGGAACTGTTAGGTGAGCCGGAATAAGTTAAGTGAAATAAAGATGGAAAATTTTTAAACAAATATTAAATATAATTTGTCACCCTTATTGCACTTATTCCGGCTCACATAACGTCATCTCTCTGTTTATAAAACAGGAAACTTATGAAACAAATAAATATAAAAAGAGCAACTTGATAAATACAAAAAGCCTATATAAATTTAAACAACCAGTTTCCGGAAACCGGTGGATACCGGCTAGGTGACACAACTGCATACAATACATATAAATAGAATAACAAATGAATCAAAATTTCAACAAATTCACTTGCAATTTCATATGGTAAATTTTATCCAAACATGAATCAAATACTATTCAAATATAAAATATATATTTCATTTATCTGGGGATACAAAAGATATCGAAATTTTTCACTTGAATAAATTCATCTGAAATTATCTACAAAAATTGATATTTGTTTAAAATTCGTTCAGTTCTGACTATAGACAAAATCTCGTGGTTAAATTAGTACAAATAAATGATACTGGATGAAATTGAATAAAAACATGGCGTGTTTTGACGCTCGAGGGATATCGGAATGTTTGAAGCATTAGTGTGATGGCAGCGCCACTCTGTTTACCTCGGATGAACTGATTTCGTATCACTTTTGGGATTAGCCGTTATTACTGTGGGAATTTTTATGTAAATACCTAGATTTTTTAAGGATTCAGACCATAATCATTATAGATATGATTTATTAGGTAAACATTATTTTTTTGTTCAAATACTTAAAAAGAAATTTGGAAAAAAAATTGGTAATGTAAATCAAGATTATTTAATATCTTATTATAAACTTTTGAAAAAAGTTGAACATTTTCGTAAAGGCATGTATCCAGATTTTTTTCTTAGGAGACGTGAGTTCAACTCCTGCTTATGTCAAATAATTGTGCAACAAGCGCACAATTATTTTGATAAAACAGAATTATTACATTCAAGATTTAAATTTAATCACTAAATATCACAATTGGTTGGTTTTAAGTGAAGTAGTGTAACTCATTATGTAAATAACAAATTTATGTATAATGTAAATTCTTGTAATATCACGGCTACATCGAAACGACGACAGCACTTCGCTACTAAAACGAAAATATTTCACAAAATTCGACGAGAGTAGGATCGAATTCTTGACTGAAGGGACCTATTCTAGATACGAACATTTTGCCACAAATAGCGCAGAGATAATTATAGGCAGAATCAAGCAACAGAGTCTGGAGTCTGGATGTGCGTTTTTTGCGTACTAGTGTGGCAAGCTCTATGCGTGTTCTTTCATACTACTGTATTCCGTTTGTCACTACTTTGCGCCATGTACTTCAACAGGGGAGTTTCTCTTCCCAGTCTGAGCAGCTGACGTAAATAGAGTTTATTTTTCAGTTTGTCTCTTTTTATTAGGAATGACAACGGGTACCCGCGTACCCGCTACTCGACCCGTTAAGGTTGTACCCGATTCCGAATTTAAGTACCCACTACCCGTTATCTACCCATTACCCGTTAACTAAAGGGTAATTAAAGGGTACCGGGTAATTAGCGGGTAGCGGGTAATTAACGGGTATGAGATTACTAACGGGTAGCGGATAATTACACAGGTACATAACGGGTAATTGTGTGAGGTATTTTGAGTATTTATTTATTTGTGACTATTTTGTTTTCGGTTACAGTAGTAGGAATTAAGTATTCGTATTCCATAATGCACATGTGCTTATTTTTAGGGTTTTGTAAGGTATGACCACCAAAAAACCATTATAAAGTCACTCATGTGTATGTCTGTCTGTACGGAAGAAATTGTAGCCAAATGGCTTAAGATAGAAAGTTGAAATTTGGCATGCTTATATAACTCTTTGACGCACATATAGGAAAAATATTAAGAATTCAAAAACATCATCACGAAATAAATATAAACAAATATGTATTTAATGAAATAATAAATATTTTTATATGAGATTTTCGCGAAATACCCTATCTCCCAGAGGGGTTGATCTAAAAAACTTAAAAAAATACTCTATAATGTACATTGATAGGAACCGAAATAGTTCAACAGAAATTTTTGTTCAGATTAGTTTTTCGAAAAATATAAATATTTTTGTGTCGTTGAAAAAAATTATTATTTTTTAAAAATTTATTGTTTGGTATCAATAGGAATCTTTTAGGAAGGAATTAAAAGGAAGAGAAGCAGATTAAGGAACGTCAAGTTGTTTTTTAAAATTAGTTTTTTTAACACAATTTTTACAAAAATTTGAAAAAATTATAGGTACTATAGGTGTACATTGATCTGAGCCAGAAACGTACGAGAGAAATTAATTATTTTTTAATTTAAGGCTTATTATTTTAATTTAGTTTAAAAAAATTAAATGGAAGCCAAATAACGAATAAAAATGTTCAAAAAATTAATTTTAGACATCCATCATTCTGTTGGCTTCCTACACTTATTAAATACCTACAAAACCATAAAATGTGTGAAAATTCACACTTTACACCAAATTTGCTATACTAACTTTTCATTTTTAGGGTTTTGTAGGTATGACCAAAAAACCCTTATACCGTCATTTTGTCGTCTGTCTGTCTGTCTGTCTGTCGGTAAAAATTGTAACCAAACGGCTATACCTAGAGAGTTGAAATTTGACATGCTTATACAACTATTTGACCCGCACATAGGAAAAATACTAAAACATCTAAAAAACATATCCCCCTAAAAATATAAACAAATATATCCTCATCGAAAAAAATTTTTTTTTTTTTCAATTCTGCGTAGGGTATCAAATGAAAGCCATTGGTACGTGGATTAACGATCAAAATTTTATTTTTGCAAAATAAATTATTTTGACGAGATTTTTGCCAAAATTGTGCAAAAAAAAATTTGTTCAACACCCTGTAGCCCAGATGGTTTAAACTAAAAATCTGAAAAAATTCTAGGTAATGTACATTGGTGTGAACTAGAATAGTACAACAGGTATTTTTCATCAGATTATGTTTTCGGAAAATAATGCATTTTTTGTGTTTTTAACTAAAATATGTAAAATATTAAATCCGCTATTTAACACGTTCGCGGACAGTTTTGTACAATGACATGCACACAAAATGTCACTTTTTTAGATTTTTGTTTATAATAGGACATTTACTGTGTTTGGTATGTTCCTGATAGGACAGTTTATACTAGTTTTCATATACTTAAATGGAATTAAAACCTGCCCCAGCCGTCATTTGTATATTTGAATAAAAAAGTAGGACGGTTTAGTCCGTCATGACCTGAGTTAGGAAAAATATTCGACGGCTATAGCCGTACTCTCCGCGAACGTGGTAAACACAGTAAACGAGTGAACGTCCGTAGTCCAGTGGTAATGTTCTCGCTTCGTAAGTTGCAAACTACTGTTCAATTCCCGTCAATTTTTATTTTTTCTGTTTTTTTTACATTTTTATTTTGTTTAAATTATTTTGTCAAAATTCTAGTTATATTTTGGCAAATGTTGCATTTAATTTTTAAAAGCGTAATTTTAATAACCAGTGGGAAGGGTTGAAATTATAATTTAATTCTATGTTTGAATGTATACGAAATCAGAGGGGCGGAGTTTATGACTTAAACAATCAATGGAAGCCGTAGGCGCATTTTTCAAAATATTAATGAACCTTGCTATATAAAAAAAATACTGCAAATATTTAGAAACCCAAATAATGGTATTAGGCATTCGAATTAAAATTAATAAAAAAATATTTTAACATAAAATTTGTTTTGGCATCCCAAATAATCATCATTCACTTGCTAAATATGTGCGAAACCCTGAAATGTGTGAAAATTCACACTTCACATAAATTTTAGTTATGTTTTAGCTTGTGTTGCTTAAGTGCTCCTACAATTCTGCAACCTCCTTCCATTGATGTAAAGTTAGTGTAAAAGAAATCTGAGCTTAACTCAACAATCGTACAAATTCATATGCCATGCAAAAGCCGGCCCCGCAATAAGACAAACAGGTGGTTTATTATAGACCGCTGGTATGTTTATCTCTTATTATATTTTTTAACAGCGGGCAATAATATCAGGTCGTGAAGGATGAAATTTGTAGTTACTAATATTTCCAACTTTAACAGCTTATTATTTGACATTGGCCTAAAATTTTACCGTTCTGTTTTTTTTTTTTCTTTTTTTTTTGTTGGTTTCATATCTCGCCTGTTTAAATAAACCATTGTATACTCTAAAAAAATCAAAACTTTTTTTTTAAATAAATTTTGTTGAAAATGGAACGGTCGGAAATTCGCAATATTATGAAGTATGAGTTCTTACGTGGAACTACGGCATCGCAGACCGCGCGAAACTTTAATAGTGTATTTGGCTCTAGTGTTGCTACGCAGCAGACAATATCAAATTGGTTCGCCAAATTTCGTACAGGTAACTTAAAAACCAAAGATAAAATTAAACTGGCTCATCGATCACAGCAGAAATATACTTCAACCAACTGGACGAAATGATGCAAAAACAGAAAAACAGCCTAGATTGGTCAGCAGATCGAGTCGTATCTTATTGCATGATAACGCTAGACCACACACTGCACAAATAACTGTGGCAAACCGCAGGCATTGGAGTTGGAACTTCTTCATCATCCTCCATACTCACCAGACCTAGCCCCCACTGATTACCACTTCTTCCGCAATTTGGACAACTTTTTAATAGGAAAACAGTTTATTTCCGACAATATTGTAAAACTGGCTTTCCAGGAATTCATTGACCAACGACCTGAACAACCTGTCGCTTAAATGGCAAAAGTGTATAGATAATATGGGTGCATACTTTGATTAATAAAATAATTCCTTATATTTGTAAGTTATCAACCAACTTTGCCTTTTTTTCTACAAATTTCATCCTTGACGACCTAATATATTTTTATTATAAAAAACAAAAAACTTTGATTACTTTTAAAAAATACTTCACATGCTGCCTACTAAGATCTTAATTTAAAGATACGCTTGCATTAAGTTAACTGACCACCTTATGTTAGCCAATTAAATGTTGTTAGCACAGTGTTGCAAAACAAACGATAACTTACGAACATTAGATCAAATATTCCTATTTTTGTTAAAACTTAAAAAAGGAAATGCTCGTTTCTTTATCTACGTTTTAAGAGCTTTCCTTTGATAGTACACATTGAAATAAAAAAATAACAATAGTGTTTTTTTTTCGACACATAAAATTCGATATTTTTGTAAAAATTAATCGCATAAAAAATTCCTATTGAATTGTTTCGGATTCCATTTAAGTCCATATTGAGAGTTTTTTCAAATTTTTAGTAGGTGTGGGTGTGAAGTTTTTTACAGATTTTTTAAAAATCACTTATCATTTTTTGTTTGTTTTAAAAATAAAATTTTGCTCGTTCAACTTTAAGCATCAAGAAGTTTAATTTAATATGCCAGTCAAAATTTTCAAAAATCAAACATTTTTCGTGAAATACATATTTGTTTACATTTTCCGCGCGATCTGTTTTTTTGTAGTCTCAGTATTTTTCCTGTATGCGAGTCAAAGAATTGTAATTGCGTGCCATATTTTCACGTCCCACTATTTCTTGTACAGATACATTAATGACAGCATAAGGGATTTTTAGTTATACCTACAGAACCCTAAAAAGACAAACCTACAAAACCCTAAAAAGTCATACCTTACACACTTCAAACTATTTATTTTTCATTTCGCTGTTATTTCATCATAGTACTTAGGACACGAGATATTTAAACATGTGCATATAAACCGGGCGTAATGGATCCATAACGTTCCATAAGATCCATAATCATTAGCTCATAACGCCCTTAATTTTTGTTTTTCGTTTTAATAAAAAATATAGCCAATAAATAATAACGAACTCTATTTTAGTACTTATAAACACCAGAACTTACTAAAATAAAGAAATCAATAACCTCACGTATCCAAATATGTGAAAAATGTTTAACTTACCAATTCTTGTAAATGCGCCAACAATACAGTCTCATTTACCATCAGCATTTTTTTATTGCCATAGTGTAAAGGTTTCATATTCTTTTTCATATTTATGTTTTGGTTTAGTTGGCAAAAAACTTTTTGTTGCTTTTTGTGCAGTAATGTTGATATATTCGGGCAATTCTTGCATATTTATTTTAGTGTTAATATGAATTCTGAAAATTAAACGATTAAACAAAATAATTTGTTTTTTGTCTGTAAATTCATGTTTATTGTCATAGGATACCAGATCTGTTAAATTTTACTTTTTATTTTATTTGAAGTGAAAAATAAAATCTTGTATGCACCATTGGCGTTATTGGATGATGACGCCTATCGAGCGACATCCACCTCTCGGGCCAGAGGCTCTCGGGTTGTATTATGTCACTCTCCGGGCTTAAACATCGTAGTCAACACTCTTGGTGCATAAATAGCTATTTAAAATGGCCTAATTTTAGTTGTGGTAGAAATATAATTATAAGAACGTATATGTATGACCTCTAAACATAAACATATTAAACAATTCTTGCAGTGCCATCTCTTGTTATGACTTATCTAAATTCTTTTTATAAGGAGCACTTACTTAAAGACAAGAGATAGTAACTAACCTACTTATCTTTAACTAAGAAAAACAAGAAAATATGTAGAGTTTAATTTTGTATGCGCTTAAAATTGTAAATGATAAATGCACAAAATTAAATGCATGTTTTAAACTAAATTTTAATTAAATCATAAGAAAAATCATAAATCTTCCGGCAGTTCTGCAGAGCGTGAAAAACTAAATTAACTTGCTGCATTGCATAGAAATTCTGTTTGTATTGAATTGAGCCGGTGGGACGCAACACGCTTGACAGATGCGTCATGCTGGTCAACCCATTTTTAATCTATTACACTTTCAAGATTTAAATGGTTATAAATCAATCAAACATATCAAAACAGGGAGATACGAAAATGAATGTGTTTTTTAAAACTTTTACGACAAATATATTTACGGTGAAATTTTTATTGTTTCCCATTTTTTGCGAAAATAAAGTTCGAATAAATTTCTTGTTGGAACAGCCATCATATTCCCAGAATCTAGTGAAACGTACAACTTAATCACTTCATGTATTTGATATCTGACCGAAGTCGAATTCTTATTTCGACTTCGGTCAGAAGAATAGTGAAACGTACAAACTGTCGGACTACAGCAGCATCTATACAGTTGAATTTTTGGACATCCTTAAGGTGCCAGAATATTTATATGAAGAGGACAGACAAAAGAAATCAATAATTTTCATAATGGAGTCGGAATGGCCTACAAGTCGATCGTGGAGCGATAAGATTTTTGGTCGATCGTAGCCAACAGGAGATGATTTCAACACGCAAACACACCTGAATCGTGGCTCATAGAAACAAACGGTCGTGGCTTTTTTAGTATCATAGTTGACGTTGACAATTTTCCTTCTGCTCTAGCCATCGGGAGCGTGGGAGGGTCCTACGCCACCTGTTCAGTGTTGCCTGATCAAGGAAAATATCTGTAGATTTAGGCATTTTTTTTTCTTGTTTAAGGATAAAGGAAATTATGTTATATTCTACGGAAATTCTGATATTACAAGGACAACTAGAATTATTATTACATACCGATGTAATGTGCCTAAGTAGAAGTAAATTCCTGTAAGGATTTCGTGATTTATTAAATGTATTTTAAAAAATTCTCGAAGAACAAGATCAAGTATGTTTAAATTTAAATGATGAAACTTGGCTAGTGATTTAACGTTTCTTGCAGATTTTACATCGAAATTAAGTGAAGACAATAATTGAATGATCAGTAGTAATAATGCATACAAAACAAAAAAAATATGCTAATAGAAAATCTTCAACGACACAATTTGAATTACATTCAAAATACGCCCGATAACCTACAAAAACATCAAAATTGTCATTATATCATACGTTGAAGACTTTGAGGTCAGATTTCATGATTTTGAAAAGGATATTATGCAATATCGGTCTTTTCCTTTTAAAAGGGATTTTAATGTTAAACATATTGCCTCAAAAATTTCATATTGATAAAACATGTTAGTAAATGAAATTATAACTCTACAAACTGATCTATTCTTACAAGCCAGAGAACTAGAGGAAGATTTTTGTAAATATGTCAATCTAGAAAAGTATCCCAATTATACCAAATCTAGTGAATGTATTTATTCTGGTTTTGGATCTACATATTTGTGTGAATCGGCTTTTTCATATTTGAAGTTCACGAAGACTAAACATCGTTCCCTACTTAGTGATTCTCATACTGAAAATTCATTATCATTATCCTTGTCTGGATACACACCAAATTATGAACGCTTGGTTGGAGACATGCAGATGCAGACTTCTCATTAATGATAAGATCTGTATTTTTTCTGTGGCTACTTTTCAATTAATAAATATTATTAATAAAATATCATGTTGGTTTAATCCCCATTGTCACTTATTAGTACACAAGACGCATGTTTGAATGTGTTAAATGTCAAGATTATAGTAGGTAGATCGCGACACGTTTTAAGAAAAATAATCGGTCATATATATAATGCAGTTTACCATCCCTGATTTATAGAATGTACCGACTCTCTAAGTGATATGCAAGATATAGGACAACTATTTGCTAAGCAAAAACTCACACTTCCTGTCTAGGAACTCATACATCGCCTCCAGTATGAGCAGAACAACAACATATACTTAGTCTGGGTATAAGTTACACGCCACATTCCATGGATCGCCACTTGGATGCCACAGTGTGATGGGTCACACTGCGGCTTTTTCATATATATATATATTTTTTTTCCCCAATTAAAGAAATGACTGGCAGAAAGACGAAACAAGCTTGAAAAAGAAAACTTTAGGACAAACAGACCATGCTCTCAGAATGAAAGATTATGATTTTAAAGATATGTTAATCGAGAGGAACTTGAATATTGGCAAATCGAATAGCTCTCCTTCACCGATAATAAACTTAGAAGAATTAAAAATACAATAAACTATGGAGAGCGTTCGGAATCAAAAGGAAACAAACCATGGGTACCAGACTGAGAATAGGAAATCACACACCAACATATTTTTGACAGGATGACTACAGACATCTCAATTTCAATACAAATTCACAGTAAAATGAATCAGCACTGAATGTCCAAGATATGCAGAAGAAAGAAGATACAAGATCCCAGACAACTTATATGAAGCCCTAGGTGACAACCTCGAAATATTAAACAACCTATTAAGAAATTGATGTGGAGTAAGAATTTTCACACGTTTCAGGGTTTTTAAGTATTTAGTGAGTGATAACAAATTTTGGATGCATATTGAAAATTATGAATTTTGATAACGTCTGAAATAATATCCACGTTCTCCAATCTAAAGACGACAACCGCACTTGAGATGCGCTTGCATCAAGACCCAGCTACAGCTATCTAGTTCTAGTCAGTCAAATAAGTCAGATAATTTTAGAAATAATTATCTGACCTAAAATTTCCGTACACAATGTTAGTTCACATTAATGTACACTACTTAGATTTTTTTCATGTTTTTATAGAAACATCCCTGGGTAAAAGGGTGGGGAACAAGGGATATTAAGCACATTTTTGATAAGAACATATTAAAATAAATAAATTTAAAAAAACAAATTTCTGTTCTCACATATTCGTCTTAGGAGCTTTCATTTGATACAACACAATAATATTTTTTTAAATAATAATTTTTTTCAACGGTACATAAAATTCCATATTTTTTGAAAAATTACTGTTAACCTATTTCAATTGCTATCAATATACGTCATTGATTTTTTTTTTTTAGGTTTTAGATGAATATATCTGAAATATAGGGTGGGACAAAAATTTGTGAACTCTTTTCTTGTGAAAACCCTATCAAAAATTTTATTTTTCAAAAATATAATGTCTTATTTTATCCAGGCATTAAGAGGTTTCATTTCTTAATCCACTCACAATTTTTAAAAAATATTCATTTTGTCGTTAAACACATATTTTTTTTATATTTTCCTGCGATATGTTTTACTGAATTCATTCTGAAAAGTTTTCCTATATTTGGCTACAATTTCTCCGAATAGACAGACACATGAGTAACGTTATAAAAGTTTCTGGTTCATATCTATAAAACCCTAACAACTGTATTATCAAAATTACTATATCTTTGAAAACTATTAATTGCCGAACATAAAATAATGTTAATTTATTTTGAATAAAGTCATTGTCAAATGAATGTGATATTGATAAATGTAACTAACCACATGGCGGACACTATTAACCATGCTGTTGATGTGTCCTAAATATTTAAAATAAAAATATAAAATTAAAATTATATTATGCCAAAAATAGAGAATAATTACTAGGATGGATCAATAAATAAATTTTCCTATTATTTGCTGCTACGGCCTCCTGAGCTTGAACCCCTAGTGCACACAGCCGTGTCCAGTGGAGAAGGTTGTGCGGTTCAGATGTACGGCTAAATTTAGTTTGATCAATAAAAAAAATCCACCAAACCTTCGGATCTTTCATCAAGCTACAGACCGATAAGTATTTTAAGCACTATAAGCAGGATTGCAGAGAAAATATACCTCTAAAGATTCAATAATTATCTAATTGATAATGATCTTCCAATTAATGAGCAATTTGGATTTCGTCACAGCCATTCAACTACTGCTCAATTAGCAAGACTAACTGAATCTATAACTTATGGATTTAACTACAATAAGCATACAGGTATGGTCACTTTAGATAAACTGTTTGGCATAAAGGTCTGATATATAAACTTGCCTCGATGAATTTCCCACCATATCTAGTGCATTTTATTATCTCAGACATCCAAGGTAGAAGTTTTCAAACAGTAATAGGTTACGAAAAGTCAACTGAAAGGTTCATTTCAGCAGGAGTACCACAATGATCTATTCTAGGCCCCCTTCTCTTTAATATATTTATTAATGACTTTCCAAGAGCGAAACATGTTTCTTATTCGTTATACTCAGATGACACAGCAATTTCTGCGCAATCTTATAGAACGGATAATTGTTAAATGTTTGAAAGAAGCTGCTGCGAAATTTATTAAATATATGATTAAATGGAAAATCAAAATTAATGAATCTAAAACTGAGGTTATTTTATTCACGAGGCGTAGACCAAATCTTAGAAGAAACATTTCAATTCAAAATTCTGATTTAGAATGGAAATCAAACATTAAATATTTGGGAGTTAACATGGACCAGAAATTAAATTTTACTAATCATACAAATTTGTAGAACTGCAACAACTGCTATGCACAAATTATTCCCGCTACTCAATCGAAATTCAAGACTTTCACTAAAAAACAAAATTCTTCTGTATAAAACATGAAATTGACCGACTTTAACTTATGCCTGTCCTGTCTGGAGTATTACCTTCTGTTCTAATTGTAAAAAAAATCAGGTGATCCAAAATAAAAGTCTTATGGCCGGTTGCTAAAGTAAAAATTATCTCTAACTCAAGTTAAAATCATTTGTTTTTGTATGTTGTAGCATACAAAAACAAATGATTTTAACTTGAGTTAGAGAAAACTCTTACGTTAGCAACCCGCATTTAGAGTGGTTGGAAATTATCCTAGATAAAAAAAAATCCTATATCCTAGATATCCATGAAAAGTTTAGGCGGAACTAAATGGGAATTTCGTTACTTTAGATTGTCACGAAAAGGGACCTTGTTCGGGTTATTTAATTTTTCATATTGGAATGTTAAAATTTTAAATTTCAACAGTGAAACCATGGAAGCTAATGACATGTCAAAAATAAAATGTTTTTTTAAATATGACAAAAAAAAATAAATAAATGGGAAATTTGTATTACGAATGACACAAAAAATCAATTTATAAATAAAATTACATTTTAAAATGATATTAACCTTAACCAAAAAATGTTTATTGCAAGTATGATTTACAAAGCTTAAGCAAAACGGCCAAAAAGCACGATTCAAACGATGAAAGTAACTAGATTGCAAAATCTATGCTCTATGTCAGCTTAGAAAAATGTGTGTAAGAAGATAGGAGCTGTTTTTCCTTGTTTCTGATTCGTTTAGAACACCATCCCTATTACAATGTTAAAATATTGTTTTTAGTACATTGGAAATATATACTATTTAAAAGGTATATTTATATTCTTGGGGTAGATTTTATGGCGAAAATTCTTTATATAATTTGTTTTTACGCAGTTATATATTTTTTAGGTTATCTGACATATAAATATTTTTTGACACTTGACAATTAACAGATCAAGATAGAGGACTAATGTGAGTGAGGCCAAAAGACAGCCCAGCGGATTGTGCCCGAAGAAGAAGATATTGATATAATTTTTAAACCTTCATATATCTATATATTTTTAATTTTTATTTGTAAAATATATTTAAATAAGCAACTTTAGCTTTGAAGATATATTGTTTGTGTTATTGTTTTATTTAAACTCTTTTAGCCAAATCTTTCTTTTTATATATAAAGTCTGTTCTTTTGGTTTAGGCGGAACTAGATTTTGAATTCTAGTTTCTTTTACCGACTGATTGAAGCTTTTGATCATTTTGCTCAGGAAAAGCCAACTTCAATATATAAAAATATAGCTAATGACAACTTACAAAATTGAAAATTCCGGTTAGTTCCACTTAATCGTTTGGAATAAACTGTAATACATAATTTTTAAAAATTAATATTTTTTTTTTAACTTTTTCATATTTCCCATTATACTGAATTTATGTCGTATAAATAACGTAAGTGTATCTGCCTTGTTTATTTTAATCTTATTAACCAATTCCTTTTTTATATTAAAAAAAAAACTTGCTAACCCTGTTACTAGGCCCATGCCCTAGTTGTCCCTACTTATTTTAAATTTCCCGCTATACTGTATTTGTCCTGTGTAAGTCGTACTCGGTTCGCAGCGCGCCTAATCGTTCAGCCTGTACGTAATTGTACAATGAAACTTTAACTATAATTTGCCGCATCAAACGTAGGAACATGCGTCGCTTGGTTCTTAAGATGGAGACTTATAATTTATGGCTAAGAGAGAGATTTCCGAAATGATAATTTCGTAGGTTACGTCGTAGATTGCAAATATGCTATCAAGATTGGTTTTTGGTAGATATTTATTGAAAAGTCAAAAAAGATGATAATCTTACGGAACAGATGATAAAATAAGTTTAATTTTTCAGGATTAAAAAGTTCTAAGGCACAAACTGTATTATTATTTGTAAAAAGTGAGTTCTTTATGTAAGCTACGTGAATAAATATTTACGTTATCCGTTTTAAAAATTGTTTTGTAAATAATTTACATCACAAACTGAAATGGTTTTGATCCACAATATTTACGTGATACGGTTGCATTTAATTGATATTTCCATTCAAAAATAAATATTTGTTTTTTGATTGTTTTATCATAATATTTTTGCATGATTTAAATTGCAATATGTTAATCAAAATTAAAACATCAACAGTAGTATTTGTTATTAATATTGAACACAATATTAGATACACATAAAACCTATAATACCGAAAATATGGAATAATATGGAAGCTGAAGTTGTTTGAATATTTTGTAAATTACAGTTACAAGCATATGCACAAATTTTCAAAAAATAATTTATTTTATCCAACAAGCTGATTTTTACAATGTCGTAGATATAATCGAGAAGTGCCATTCTTAGACTCCGATCGTTAGCATGTTTCTCACATACACTTGTGTTGTGCGTTTCGTTTGTTTATTTCTATTGTATGTGGCTTATATTTTTTAGCGTGTATACCGAACTGCTTCATTTTTGGGGAAATTTTTCTGAGTCATTCTACATCGGTGGTCACCTTAACAAGACTTTACAGATTCCAAAATCGTCTGGAAGTGCGATGAACTGCGCAAGCGCGTTTGTGTCTGTCTGTTAGACGTCAAGCATAAAAGATATTTATTTATTTAGTACTTAACTGCTTCACAAACGTTAAGGGTATTAAAAATAATCAAGAAGGAGATTGTACGGGTTGCGGACAGCAATGAAAAACAATCAAATCAGCTGACAAGTTTCGAATAAGTTTTATTCTTCATCAGAGCTACAATAAATACATAAATACATAGAATAAGTAATAGAAAAACAATAGTGCAATAGTGAAAAAATAAAAAAAAAAATGTAAGTAATATTTAATTAACAAAAGTAATGCAAAAAGAAAAAAAAATAATAATATAGAATATAAGCATACCTGATAAGAACATTAAAAGTCATGACGTAACAGTGCATGTAAAAAAATCAGCTGTGGCCACCACAGGACCGACCGCCTTCATAAAGTACTTGTATAAAATACATTCTAGCAGTAGAGTAGAAATAACTTGACCTGATATTTTCTAACAGAGATATTATTTATCATGACCATGGAAACGTTACATATAAGAATGAAAAAATTGAGACTTAGAAATATTTAAAAAAAATATATATAAAAATTTTTCGAAATTTTTCGTTTTATCAAAAAACGTCTCAAATAAAAGTTATTATTTATTACTTTTATAGCAACTTTTGTTCAATAAATTTTTTCGAAATATTTTTCTGTTGCTAAATATTCGCAAAAGTCTTAAAATCGACACGAGGAAACTCCCATGTCAACCGATTTTTACCAAAAGTTGATCAACTCGTGTCATTGATGTCAAAAGCTTAAATATGCAATTTCATAAAAATCCTTTTAGCCGAATTTGCTCTGTACGTGTACACAGACAGACAGACGGACAGACAGACGGACAGACAGACCGACAGACATCATGCTAAAAATAGTCAAAACGTTATGTAGGGACCTCTATTCGTGGAGATCCATCGAAATCTCTAAATGTCAAAATCGGTATGATCACAATACCTCCCTTATATATATTGACAGTCGGTAAATATTGATATTGATTCAGACTCATGGGATCTTCATTTGCTATTTCGATAATAGCCATAGATGATTTGCGTCAAAAAATATAACTTAATTAATTTACCATTTATTTTAATGAGATGAAAGATTCGTGAAAAGTGCGAGTTTTTGGTGCTGACTATGTTTCAGGGCCATAAATAGGTATGAGATGTACTATAGTTTATATGATCATGATCTTGGTGTTTTTAGAGAGGAGTTTCGATTTGAAGAGTGGATCAAGAGTAAAATCAAGATAAAATTGTTGTGCCATTTGTGACATTGTCACATTTGTGTCATTGTTACCCGTAGCTAGAGCCGGCGCTAGCTCTTTTGGCGGTCGGTAAAAAGCAGTACACTGAGTGGCAACGAAGATCGAATGGTAAAAACGTATGATGTGGCAAAAATTAAATCCGGTAGATACGAGGTAAGGGATATAAATGGGTCAAGGAACTGTGTAACAGCCAAGGATATGCACAGAGAAATAAAATTCAAATGACAGAAAAAAGCGGTAACTAGCCATCTATGGACAGAGTGAGGAATTAAGGTTTGAAGTAATGGTGGGAGATTGACATGCGGTGCGAAGGTTTCAGAGATGATTACAAAACCAGCAGTACATTTTGCTCAAGTTTTCTTTGTCAGTTCTATAATGGACGGTGTTGAATTTTTGGATATACAACATTTCCCTAAAATTCATTCCAATTAAAAATAATCAAATTTTACTGTTTATAATAAAAATAAATAAGTATAACCTGATTACGTAATGCATACACTGCATTTTCGTAATTAGGTAGTATTTGTCGTGGCGAATGAAGAGCGGAATTAGACTAATCGAAGGTATAAAATGTATTTTATACGGGAACAAGACAGAGGAACCTAGCTAACTCCTCTACGACATTCCACTAAACCACGGTACGTCCACGAGCCCGACTCCATATACGACTACCTTCCGGGCGGGGGAACATTTTAAGATGCTCCTTACTCCCTGATGTGCATCCCCCGCCAAGAGAAGGTTCAAAGAATCCCGGTCAACGCGGGGTGGACGGAAGACTTTCTTTAGCTCCCGGGGCAATTCCCATTAAATATTGTTGTAATTAATAAATGCTTAATTGTTAAAATCAGGAATTGCTTTTCCATCAAACGACTCACGTGACTATATTATGCAATAATAAATACCAAAAATTAACTTAACTGCAATAAATTCAAAAATTGTGAAGACATCGTGTCGTTGATGGCTTCTATTAAATTTTTATTCTTAAAATTTAAATGTATAAGACTCTATCTTTTGTATTAATATAAACTGATTCATGAATGTTCCAGATATTGCAATAATTTAGATGAACGGGTACAGTGAAAACCCAACGAATAAGATTAGGACGAATAATTTTAAATAGATCACCGAGATCAAATATTTAAATTTTTGAGAGATAATTAACAGGTCTTTATGGATAAAATTGAATTTGCTCAGATTTGACTGGATGAAGCTGCTTTTACACCAATCATTGGGTGCAATATCGACCATTTCTTGCCATCCCATTTCTTAAAAATAAATTAAAAAATAAAACTTAAAATAAGTTTAGTTAATTTATTTAAAAATAGTCAAGGAGCAGGAACTTTCCTGGAACTCTAGTATTTTAAACTGACAGAAAAATAAAATAAATAAATATAAAGCTGATTTTGCACCACTAATTAGTGGATTAAGCTGATTAGAGAGTAACAGGTAGAAGACATAGAAGCATAAATATCTATTTAATAAATAAGAAAAATACAGCTCTGCAAGCTGCAGAATACGCTTTAATCATACGCTCGCTCCTGTACATCTGTCTAAACTTAAAATAATTAAACACATGCACCCATTGTCAAAATGCAATTTCAGACACAAATCTTCTAATCTTATCCTGCCTAAATTTCGAGGCACAACAAATACAGTTTATAGAGTCCCTAATTAGAAACAAAATAGTACTTCCAACCAACATGAATATTATATTAACCTCTAGAAACATTAATATATATAAAGCACTATGCGATTATTAAAAACCACGAAAATACAAATATAAATCACGCTGATTAAATAACATCTTTGTTCTCTATTGTTAACCTTTCCAAGACCCCTCTCCAAAAGCAATGTTATTACAAAATATCTCCTAGCTGCGTCGGGTCTTGCCAGCGACCTCCCCACTCCCGTCAATCATCCTTCTCCCACTCCTACTCATGTACATAAAACAAAATAGCTCCAGACCAATTGCCGTAAATGCAAAGGTCCGAAATGAATAAAAAAAAATAATAATAATAATAATAAATAAGAACACCAATTATTATTGCTAGTCTCATAAAATTCTCAATAAGCTCACTGAACCAGTAGTACAACTCCAGAGTGAAGTCTTTATTCACCTAATTAAGATTGGAGCAATTATTGCTGTATTTTGCGACGTTTTTCTGTATTATAAATGTATGGAAATACCATGTCTAGACCAGGATTTGAACCCGGAACCTCCGTGCTACAGAGGCCATTGTTTAAAAAATCAACTAATATATTAATATTTCAAGTTTTACTAAGTTTTCTAAGAAAATTTATAAATTTGTAAAGCGTTTAATATTATAAATAAAAATTAGTTGTATTATAATCTTTACTTTAACTTGAAATTACTTTACCAAAACTATTTATATAAACACAAAGTAAGGACAAACAAAAAACTTATTTTATCATAAGATGTAATTCATACCAGATACATTTACAAACAAACCAAGAAGCAACCATCAATTGTTTACAAACTAGCAACTCGAAGTTCGCAACAAGACATGCAGCACAGCTTCTTCAAGTACCTCAAGACGAGCACAGATTGCGGCTTCTCTCAGAGGCCTTTGACAACTCCCTTAAGAGTCTCCCCACCGCGCCACCTCACCCCTTCTCCATCGACTCTCATCTTCCTTTCATCTCATAAACCACTGCCGCATAGCGAATGCCAGGGGAGGGCCGACCGCGAATCGAAAAACTAATATAAAAACCAGATTATATGGAGGCAGTAAGCATCCGATGATAAGAGGGATGTAATGGTCAGCGTACGAGGATTATTTTTTATCTAAATACACGGCATATGCCTTGTGTGAGTTGGGCTTTAACGCAGTGGCGCACTGTTTAACCTGAATAAATATTACAATTAACAGTTTTAAGCTATTCCAAACGTTTAAGTGGAACTAACTGGAATTTTCATTTTTGTCATGAGCTCTCCTTTTATAGTTTGAAGTTGGCTTTTCCTAAAAAAATGACCAAAAACCTGACAAACGGTAAAAGTTACTAAAATTCAAAATCTAGTACCGCTTAAACCAAAGAAATAGGCTATACTTGGTAAATTCGAAATATATTATCGTAAATTAAACCTAAAAGTTAATCCTAAACTCTAGGCCACATTAATGAAAATGTATTATCATGTTGTACTAAACAACACTATATAACATTACTGTCAATCTAGTTTTATCTCAAATCTTAATAAAATATACAGCAGTTGTATCCATCAGTCTGTCGCGATGTACTGGTCGATCACGGCGTTATTTTGAGTAGATATTTAGCACTGAACTTACCATTTTGTTTCCAGTGAAATGTTTAATAAACGGTATATATAGGTATATGCCATTAGGATCATGAGCAATCTGCAATACCGATCCAACTGCAAAGAAAATTTTGTGGAATTGGGCATTTTAACCCTGCTGTCCCTCTACATCTATCAGTGCCTCTTGCATGTACATAATAACCCCTCTACGTCCAAAGTTCTTTCCACGTACACGACACGAGAAACAAGAATGATATTCGTCCTGAATTTACCTGATTCAGGAAATCTAGGTATAGCGCTAATTATCACGCAATTAAAATCTACAATGTTCTACCACCCGCCAACAAGAGCCTTAACTTCGCAAGATTAAAAAAATAAACTAAAAAATATCTAATTGCCAAGACTTTCTACTCTACTGAGGAATACCTACGAAATGATTTTGGTGACTTAAATGGGGTTCTGTGATCAGGTTTGTTCTGCTTTTCGTCCAAACGTCACATTATGTTCAATCAACTTGAAATGTTTTTTGTTTATTTTCCTTTTTACAGTTCTTAAAATTATATTTTTATACTATTGTAATGCATATGATTAATTTTGTAATTTGTGTAACACATTATGGACTTTTGTAAAAATGTACAACATTTAATACAATAAATATATTATTATTAAGGGGTTTGTCAGGTCTTGACAAGCGTCCACTAATCTCAAACTTCAGCAACCTTTTGAGCCGCGTCATACTAGAGACTAGTGGAGCTAAATACACACGACTGCATCCCAAACCCTGGCGATATGCAGCCGCGGAAAATTACGCCAGGTCCAGTGCCCGCACAATGCGGAGTGACCCGAACAGCACTGCTTTCTGCATCCTGCAGATCAAAGAGTTGGCAGAAGATCTACAGGCGGGAATGGACTCGATTTCCCCTCGATAGGAGGCTTTCATGCCACCCAAAACACCAACTATCAGGACTACAAGCTTAACTTTATACCCGGGATGCAGCTTTCTAAGTTTGGACAAAAGATCCATATACTTGGACCTCTTTAATATATAAATAATAATATAATAAATATAATAATTAATATATTATTATTATTATGGGGTTTGTCAGGTCTTGACAAGCGTCCACTAATCTCAAACTTCAGCAACCTTTTGAGTCATACTAGAGACTAGTGGAGCTAATAATATATTATTATTTTGGGGTTTGTCAGGTCTTGACAAGCGTCCACTAATCTCAAACTTCAGCAACCTTTTGAGCCGCGTCATACTAGAGACTAGTGGAGCTAAATACACACGAATTATTATTATTATTATTATTATTATTATTATTATGTAATCATTATATATTAGATATATAATAATATTAGAGATGAGTAGTCCCTTGTGTACCATCAAATGTATTATTCAAATTCTGTTTATAAATCAGATTCTTATTTTTCATGGGTATTTGGAGATCGCGATGTCTTATCGCGATGACCATAACAATTAGAAAAAATAGAGCGCAAATACACAAGATTTAGGCAGTTTTGGTATGCAGTAATACCTTGATTTACGTCCATGTTCTTTTCGCTTGCTTCCGATAACATCCAAATCCAATTGGGTTAACCAACAAGGGCCCACTTCGGCTTCAACCACGTACTTTCTTTTTCGTTCAGTCCATCAAACTAAGACAAACATCGTTTATTGGTACATCAAACGAATTTGTTTGTTTGGTCTCGTATACCGGTATTTCTTTTTGCTTGTTCATAATCCTTTAAGATTATTTGGTGTTTGTGTTCGGTAAGGTTCGTACGCGACTTCGAAATAACAAAATGACTATTTAAATAAATAAATGACTATTTGAAGTATGTTGATGACTGTTTTCCTTATACCTGTCTGTAATATTCATTAAAGCAGGTGTTACAAAAAAAAAAAAAAATCATGTTGACCCACATAACCTAATTGTAAGCCACGAAATATATATGTTGGAAAAAAATAGCCAATTAATTACGATAATTATTATCAAGTCATTCGGTAGAACAAAATAGCTAAGTATGTAATTGTAGAATAATCATTTAACCGCATTGAATATGCGTGGCTTGGTTCGCAAGAAGGAGAACATAATTTAAGTTTAAAAAATTGATGTGAAGTGTGAATTTTCACACATTTCAGGGTTTTGCACGTATTTAGTAAGTGAATGATGATTATTTGGGATGCTAAAACAAATTTTAGATCAAAATATTTTTTTATGAATTTTAAATCGAATGCCTATTACCATTATTTAAGTTTTTAAAGATGTGCAGTATTTTTTTTTTATATATCAAGGTTCATTAAGATTTTGAAAATTGCGCCTATGGCTTCCATTGGTTGTTTTTAGTCATAGCTCCTCCCCTTTGATTTCGTGTACATTCAAATATATAATTAAATTATAATTTCAACAATTTCCACTGGTTATTAAATTTACGCTATTAAAAATTAAATGCAACAATTGCCAAAATATAATTAAAATTTTGAAAAAATAATTTAAACAATATAAAATGCAAAAATAAAAATAAAAAATAATATTGTCTCCTCACGTAGGACTCGAACATGAGTCCGAATATGAATTCTTGGGCAGAACCCTAGTATCTTAGCCACAGCACCAAGAAACACGTTACTCTTTAGCGTATTATATAACTGTAAGTTGTCAACATTATTAGCAAAAAAACACAAAAAATGCTTTTTTTTTCCAAAAACATAATCTGATCAAAAATTCCTGTTGAACTATTCCGGTTCACACCAATGTACATTACTTAGAATTTTTTCAGATTTTTAGTTTAAACCATCTGGGCTACAGGGTGTGGGACAAAATTTTTTTCGCACAATATTGGCAAAAATCGCTTCAAAATAATTTATTTTGCAAAAATAAAAATTTGATCGTTAATCCACGTACCAAGGGCTTTCATTTGATACCCTACTCAGAATTAAAAAAAAATATTTTTTTTTCGATGAGCACATATTTGTTTATATTTTTAGGGGGATATGTTTTTTAGATGTTTTAGTATTTTTCCTATGTGCGGGTCAAAGAGTTGTATAAGCATGCCAAATTTCAACTCTCTAGGTTTACCCGTTTGGCTACAATTTTTACCGAACAGACAGACAGACAGACAGACAGACAGACAGACAGACAGACAGACAGACAGACAGACAGACAGACAGACAGACAGACAGACAGACAGACAGACAGACAGACAGACGACAAAATGACGGTATAAGGGTTTTTTGGTCATACCTACAAAACCCTAAAAAGTGATTTTTAGAATGGCCTGCAAACTTGCCGAGATGTTTTATTAAATTAGGTCGTTGACTACGAATATGTTATCAAAATCGATTAAACAACATTTTTTCAAATCTTCTATCATTTCAGAATAGATTTAGCCTGCTAATTTGCTTATATTCACAATTTGATCAATTTGTTATTACAATTATTATACATAGCCTTGTGTTTCCTGTGCGCAGAACCTTGTCCTTAACAACGCCGAATTTAAGTTGACGCTATCTAAGCTCGATTTTCTAAGTGATCCTTTCCTTGCGTACTCAGTTACCTCTGATTTTTCTTGCCCAAAAAAAGTTTATTAAATTTAGTTGGTAAATGAAGGGCTCCGCCACTGGTTTTGGCTGGGTCTGCACTGAGCTGGGTCATAAGGACGTTCGCACGTTGTTATGCTGCTGTTATCGTTATGTTCCGATCTGACACAAGTATTGCGGACAGGGTGGAGTACCCATGTTATACACATATGATATTACAGATCATATTAGATTCTGTCTCATGTTATTTTGGGGGTGTTTATGCATTTCGGGGGATCTAAATGGAACATTATATACGCTATTTGACTAAATTAGTACGGCATAATATCCTAGAACCCAGACAACTATGTTAGTAGAAGTATTTGAATTTTGATAATACATAGCCAATGCTATTAGTTTGAAAAATAATTTAATTTGATATCTAACTTTACTATGTTAACATTGATCTGTTGTATACTAACTTCTAAACAAACTTGTCTAATTCGATACCCAACCATCTGTCATCAGTTTAGTTTATATGTAAATAGATCTGATTTAGGAAGAATTTTGGGGTATTATGTTCAATTCATACCTAAGAAGGGAGAATGATCTGAAGCAATTATAAAAGTATAAGTTTTCAAAGAATTTTCAAATACTATCTCACATTCTTCGAAATAATTAATACCTTGATTAGATAAAGGAATAAGAAACTTACAGACAGATTTTAGATCTGTGAGATCAATCTAATAAAGTTCAGTCTATGACAGTTAATGGAATAGGGATAAGAGTAGGGAATCGAAATACACAACAGTTTTATCAACCGCAAAAAAAAAACCTGTAGTAGTTCAATACATGAATCAGTCCGATAAACTTTGATAAATTACAATGTCAATGATAAGGTATCTGATCATTTAAGCTTTAGTCGGAACATGTGACAGTTAAAATTTAAAATTGGCTCTGAAGAAAACAAAAGAAATAATAGCTCTATTCGTCAATTCGAAACCTATCCAGGCATGGAATTTTCAACATGAATAATTAGAATTGTCCTGGCCAATTGCCTTAGTAGCAAAGTCAAAAAAAAGCCAATCTCATTTGTAGATTAGATGAAATTTTTTGTCAGAACATGCGCGTTGTTAGTTTTGTTGAATACTGAGTTCTTTTATTTAAATTTTTTATACCGTGATTACATTAAGATCAACTAAATTTAAAATTCACGGTGAGAAGAATATCTAAGACGTCAGACATGCGCATTAAATCTGTTCGTAAACTTATTTCTTAACTGTAGGTACCATATTAGAAACTCCATCCGCGATCAAAATATTGTCTTTGCAAGAGATTTAGAAAGAAGCAAGAAGACCCTCTCTCTCATCTATACATTTTAATATGGTGTTCAACTAAATAGTCAAAATAAACTCATACAATATACTATTATATCGATAGTTAGTACCTCAGTGTTTGCTATGAGGTGATAAATATCTTCTTATTAGTTCTTGAAGATCGCCAAAAAACAAATCCAGTAAAGTATGCCTAAAAATTAACCTATATAAAACGAAACATCTGAAAATATCTGGCTCGGACACAAATCGAGTGTCCGGATACTATCTTTAGAATACAAATTGACATAATATATGAGTGTAAATATCTAGGATACATTGTCAAAAGTAATAAGGACTTTTTCGTAGAAAATAAAACCAGGATTTACGTAGCAAACAAAGCGTTTTAATCACAGTCTACTCTCTTCAAATTTCACATTATGTTCAAGAACATAAATATAAGGTTACACAAAACTGTAATTCGATCAATATTCACGCACGGAGTGCTGTACACTTTAGCAGGTACCAGAAGAACAGCTCAAAATCTTCGAAAAAAGGTAGTTTCCTAAATATATTCTGCTACAATCTGGAGAAATAGGAAAGCACTATGAGGATTTTGATGTCAGTATTTTCAAGAGCTCTTGAAAATACTACGCTCTTTAAAATTGCCATCCACTTAATGTGTGAATGTAGTGTATCTATACAGCAATATTATTTATCATTCATCATCAAAGTAAGTTGCACATTTTTAATCAACCACTGGAAGCATTTGCTGATTTAAATACAGCCTCGATTTTACTATTTGTTGAGAGAGTTTGTGAACGTTTGCAAGAAACATTTCCTAAGGATTCCCTAAGGTGAATTAGAATAATGAATTGCATTTGATCATGAAGAAATTAAAGTTCAAAGTCGATTTGACTTTGGGCAAGAAGATGCATCTAATTTGGTTTTAAAATACGAGCATTTCTTTCAAGATAAACCACAAAATAAAATAAACAGAATTTTAATTTTTGCAGAATATAACGAATTTAAATTTGTTGTGAAAGAAAAACTAAAATCAATAACATTGAAAACATTTTCGGACGTTGTTAGATATATACTTACTGAAGAGAAATTCTCAAAATTGGCGACATTGATAGACATATGTGGAACTTTTCAAGCATCGAGTGCTAATGCAGAACGAAGATTTAGTATGATAAACAATATTAAAACTAAGTCAAGAAATAGATCATTTGGATATGTTGATGAGGATCATATTCTATTCAACAAATGTAGATTGTTAATTAAAAATTAAAATGTATGAATTTTAAATTATTTCCTACTCTAAAATTCTGCCCACAAGAATTTTATAGCTGCTCAGTCAAATTTTTTAGCGCTCTGTGCCCATTCCGGGTTAGATTTTGTCAAATAATGATGAAATTCGAAGAGTGCCTGCCAACTTGCGTAAAGCTGCGGAAAAGACCTTGGAAAATTTTGGTGGGCAACGTATACAAGAAGCTCCAGAAACTGCTAAGAATGATCCAGCTCTCCTAGCTCCGGAAGCAAATATAGATTGACTTTGAACCGCAGACTGGAGACGAATCATTGAAGAAGCAAAAGCCCTATAGGCGTTTTAAAAGTCAGAAAATGGGCCAATTTTCTCATTGCCAAATAAATAATTACCAGCATCCAAAACCGACGTCGCGGACTCTTGTCTTGTGGAGTGATTTTACTGTTAGACTTAATTAGGTGGCGCGTTCATATTTTTTTCCCGCCAGTATAGGAATATGCTCCAAGAATATTCAGATTATTATGTTATATTCGGAGTTCAACTTACGTTCAAATAGTATATATTCTCGAACAACTTTAAAATATCATTCAACAGAAAATGAAAGAGAAGATAAAATGGAACTGTAAACCATCAAAAGTCAATTTATTTGACATAAAAAGTAGTTAGATCAGAGAGACATCTCTGGACCGTTTGAATAATTAGGGTAATTGATGAAGTGCATAGGAGCGTCGGGCGTGGATCGCGTGTATCTGTACCGTCTGCTGTTACTGCCGTCGTCCGCTTAGCAAGCCGCTATGAACTGACAATTAAGGAATGGCCAATTATTGCAAAATGCAATATACCATTCTGTAGCGATGACTGCTGTTTGTCGCTCAAATATCGACTACCCCAGCAAAACGTTAAGTTAAAATAAACACTGTATGAAGTAGTATTTATGAGATCCACGTTTCTTTAATGGAAGTTCTATCCAACAGATACATTATTTCAGAAACATTTATATGAAGTGTGAATTTTCAAACATTTCAGGGTTTTCTAGATATTTAATAATTCAAGAAGTCAACACAGATTTTATTTTGTTAAAATGTTACCTTTGCAATGTTTAATTTCAATTTGGAGCAACACAAACCTTAGCTTCCGCTCTGTTATCTATTTAATAATAATAATAGCCAGTGTTTGGGATGCAGTCGTGTGTATTTAGCTCCACTAGTGCTGGCTAACATAATGCTGGATGTGTAAAAATATTTATCATATCAAAATCAACAGTTTTAGATAATAATTTTTGTTCGTTATTTGCGTAATATGAGCTTCCATTTAATTTTTTTAAACAAAATTTAAATAAACTGCGAAAATTTCGACACAATAAAAATGTAATGGAATAACTTTCTGCATTAACTTCGTGTTTCGTAGTAAATGGGTTAATTTTTTTTCAATTTCAGAAACGTATTTCTCACTATTAAAAATGTGCTATTTGTTTTACAAGTATATCACTACCTTATGTTTTAGTCCTCTTTGATACCTTACTTTCTTACTTAATCCTAAACCTTTCTACATTTTGGTGTTTTCTATATTTCTCTCTAGACTTTCCTATTTGAGGTGCTGGTTTTGACATCCGTCCATCTGACACCTCGTTTTTCTGTCGCTTGTCTCACTTCGTACTTCCAGGTCTTAATTGGTCGTCCTCTTCTTCTTTTTCCTATTGGTCTCGCCTCATGCTTTAGCTGTTCTTTCATCTTTCATCCTTTATACATGTCCTAGCCATCTCAGTTGACCTTCTTGTATAAGCCATTTAACTGGTTTCGTCTGCAGTTGTTCCCTGAACGTCGCGTTTCTAATCCAAAAATGGACTTTAATGGACTTTGTCTTTCCCGCTATTTTCCTTAAAACTTTATTTCTGTACTTCTAATTTTACTCTGGTGTTTTATCATGGTAGCCCACGATGCACTAGCATATGTGAGTCCAAGAAATCTGCCTCTGGTGACATTAAATAGCTTTCCTGTTCTTCCTATTCTTTCCATTATTTCTTCATTCAGGTCTCCATCTGTATTTATTGTTGCTCCCAAGTATTTGTAATTGTTCACTTGTTCTAAGTTTATGTCTTCTATTTTTATACAGTGTGTTTTGTTCTTTCCATGTATTATCATTTTCTTTGTCTTATTTTTGTTTATTACTATATTATGTTTCTGTATTATGTATCTTCTAATTCTGTGTAGTACAGTTCTATATTATGTTGCAGTTCATGTTCGTTTTCTGCCACTATTATCAAATCATCTGCATAGAATAGTTCTGTTATTTTTACTTCTTTCATCTTCCAGTTTCTTACCATGTACGGCTTTGTTTTCTTCTTTGTTTCATCATCTTTGATATCTTAAAAACAAAAAAATTAAGTAATTTAATCAATATATTGGATCACGACGTATAACAGTAGACGGAGCCTATTGAAAATTACAAACTACACTCTACACACATGAACCCGGTTCTCACCTGTTACAATTATATTTTTAATTTAAAAAAATGACAAGCTACCTTAGCCATAAATACAAAAAATCCATAACATTACCAGCTATAGTTTAACCGTAATTAAAAAAATATATACTATTCATTTTGTCAAAAACTGCAATGTTTTCCAAAAACGAAATCTGATCAAAAATTTCTGTGTTCAAGAATGTTCAGGAATGTATGTGTGATTTTTTTAACATCATTAGTTTGACTCCTTTGCGTTAAAGGGTTGTGAGAATTTTTTTAGTACATTTTTGAAAAAAATCGAATTAAAATAAAAAAAATAAAATAAAAAAGACTACTCTTCGTTCCTTAATCTACGTCTTATAGGCTATTCCAAACGATTGGGTGGAAATAACCTAAATTTTCATTTTTGTAAGTTGTAATTAGCTATTTTTTTTATATATATTGAGGTTGACTTTTCCTGAACAAAATGATCAAAACCTTCAATTAATCTGTAAAAATTACTAGATTTGAAAATCTAGTCCCACCTAATCGTTTGGAATAGACTTTAAGAGCTTTTTTTATATCACGCAGTAAATTAATAAAATATATATATTATTTTATTTTTGTCCCACACTTTATTTCTTTTTTTTCTTTATTTGATTGGTTTAAATACCTGCAAATAAATTCAATAATATGTTGATGGGAAACGATAGTTCAACGGGAATTTTTGATCAGATTAATTTTTGGAAAAACATCGTTTTTTGTTTCGTTCCTCATTTTAACCGATATATTTTTTTTTTCAAAAAGTTTTAAAAACACCTTGTCCTACACCTTGTAACCCTGGTGGTTATCCTGAAAATCCGGAGAAAAAAAAAATCAGAGTTATGCATACTGATATGATCCGGAATACCTCAACAGGTATATACGAGTAGGTATCAAAATTTTTGTATTTTTGAAAAAATATATCTATTTTTAATATCCTGAGAGCTGTTAGTATGTGGATTATTGTACATTTTAAAGTAAATACAATTAAAAAAAAAAAAAATTGTGCCAAACTTTTAACATACGGTTCGCTCAGTTGGTCGCCATCGTTTACTATTTTGTATATCTGCAAAGTTCTGAATGAATGAAAATTCACACTTAACATCAGTTTTTTACATGGAAGATCATTTAAAACAGAATTCTTCAACCCGTGGTCCGTGAAATATTTCGACCGAACACACTTCTATTCACGAGTATATAGCACATTATTTTAGTCGACGCAGAAACTAACTTTTGTCCGAACCATGATTTATTTAATATTTACTAGCCACAATTTCGTATATTTTTCGTTATATTTAATAGCCGCCTTTCGCGGCTTTTTTTCATACTTCTGAAGAAGTTGGCTCTTTGGAATAGTCCCTTATAAGAGGAAGATATAGAAATACTTCCACTTTTGGAAGACTTTTTTATTGCTGCTGAAGTCAACCAGAAAGTCATATTCAACAATAAGTCAACATTTAAGATCATTAGCTGAAAAAATTAATAATTATATCCCTGAAAATGAGGATCTTCGTAAATGGATTAATAATCTATTCTTGAAAAATATAAAGTCATGTGTACTTGAACCTCGTGAAAAAGAATTGCTGATAGAGTTGTCTTGTGATGCGACTCTGATGTTCAGACATAAAATGCAATCATTGTCTCAATTTTGGAATTCGCTACAAAAAGAATGTCCATCTTTGAGTTATAGAGCTATCAAATTATTAGTCATTTTTTCGAATTCCTATTGGTGCGAAAAGATTTTTTCAACCATGTCAATAATAAAAACCAAACAGAGAAATCGAATGCATGTTAACGCAGCGCTTCGTTTCTCACAAACAACTTTGCAGCCACGTATATCAAAATTTCTAACAAATAAGCAGCAGCAGTTTCGCACTAAAAATTGTGAATATATAACTGTATAACATATACCTATATAATAATAAAATTGACGACCATATGGGAAGTGTCGCGCCCGCTAGCCGCTTATTATTATTAAATAATCTATATTTGTTTTTATTTGAGTCTTAGCTTTCAGCCGGTCCGCAAAATATTTATCCTATTTTCACCGACCCGAGGGGGCAAAAAGGTTGGAGAACACTGATTTAAAATACAATGAGGAATGGAACAAAATATCTCAATGTTATTTACTTGGCAATAAAAAATGTACACAAGAAAAAATATTTAAAATAATAACAGAAAAAAACAAATATTTTTGTTCTATACAATTTCTAATAGGATTTGGATGGGAACCACTTTTAAAACTCGAAATTTCTCATAAGAATATTATTTCAGAGTAACAAAAGTTAGGACTCTAGCGATTGTAACATTTTTCTCCCCCATTTCATTTTCAGTTTTCATTTTACAACCTCAACTAATGTTCAATGCTGATTAAAAATATTGCTTGATCGCCATTAAATATTGACATACGTATTATAGCAGTTGAATAACAGACAAGAAACAATTTAATTAAATATTGTACACAATGGACCAGAATCAAAAGAATATTACTAAAATATTCATTAGCATTCATTGTAACTCATATGAGTGTCTAGCGTTAAAATTCATTATAACCAAATTGATTTCTAATCCAGGTTTACCAATTACAATCAAATAAAAGCTACATAAATGGAAATTTTAACATTTAGGGAATGACATTGTACCATAGCTGAATCATTCCATTCATTTTACTCCCAAAACAAGTCCAAATTTCATCTCAAACACAAATATACATTCTACCATATTCAATACTGTTTTAAATTCTGCGCCAAAACAAAAACATAATAAAAACAAAACATACAAGTAAACAAACAAGAAAATATGCCGTCAACTGTCCAGTGAAATGAACTGTGAATTGAATAAAAAGACATGGAACAAGAAACGAGAAATGGGCGATAGTCGAGGAAGCAGAAAGCAATGTAGTGTAGAACTAGTGCAGTTGTACATATTCATATATATGTATGCATGACAGAGTATCTGCTGGTTACCGTGTTTGCCGCACTATGACGTCACGTGGAAAACAATCGCGACGGTTGAGTGATACATTTTAACGATGTCGCCGTCCGTTTATTTACTGTAACATCATGGTTGGTTGGGTCGCAAACGGTCCCGCATCTGCAAGGTGGATCACTTGGAAACATCACGATACTGCACCTTACAAATATATATTTTACCTTTTATCTCCCTTCTTACAATTTTCTAAATTCTATTTATGCCTTGAATGAGGCATTGAAAAAAGTTGCACAGAAAATAAATATCTCAAAATTGTAACGAATTAAGTACTAACTGAGAGATTAAACAAGGATGAAGTTAGGATAGACCATATGGGTAGTGTCGCAGCCGCCAGGCGCTTATTATTATTAAATAATCTTATTTATTTAATTTTCTTAATTCACAAAAACTTTTTGTGTTTTGTAAAAATGTTGAGAACCGCTACGTACCAGTCTCAACATTATTTTTCACTAAATCATTCATATACTGACCTGATCAGTGTGTCTTTCGTCTGTCGATTTGATTATTAAAAGTTTCTAAATAAATTCACGCGTTTCTATCGCGAGTTAAGTGATATCTCACCCTCTTGGTGTTATCATTTAATTTTTTGTGCATCAACACCTGTTGAAAAAACTATCCAAGTACCTAGGAACCTGTTTTTTTGGGACACCAGTATCACATTTGTAAAGTTGGTGATAAATATTCTTTGTGTTTATGACGGCAAACATCTCTTGTAAGTCCATTCCAATTTTACATCAGATCAATTTCATTGTTTAATTAATATTTTTATAACATATATATATTTCTATTCTACAAGTTATCACATCAGCGCCGTAACTTGTAAATTTTGGTTCGCACACGCTGGTTCATTGATCACGTATGCTGTTTTATTTTAATTTAACTTTAATATCTAAATTTTAATTTTAATAATTTTTGCTATAAATTATCAGTTTGTTATAATAGTTTATTTGTGGTACCGTATTTTATTTATGTGATACACACATCGTGTTGAGCAACGTCTTCCGCATTGTTTGTCGCTTGGCTATCATTCCCTTGTCTTAGTCTCCTAGAGCAGCCTCTAGGAGCAGAAAAGTTTATATTCCCTTCCCATTCCTCTAGGTCATCCGTGTCTTCCCCAGGTGCTCAACTTTGTGCATCTCCGTGTCACATCTCTGTATCATTCTATATTCTAGCCTTCTGCTGGTGGTCTTTCGTAGTCGCCGCCGCGAAGACCATTTGTGTGACTATCTGGATACCCTACCTTACTTAGGCTAGTAGCGGGCGCCACAGGTAGTTAGATGTATAAACAAATTCCTAGTTTAACAACAATATTTATTGACCAAATAGTTTATAATATAAGGAATGGAAAACATATTAAATGGAATTGCTGTGAGTGCTGAGGGAAGCATCTTGTCCACTCTGTACTAACCAAAAACGATTGAAACTACTTTAATAACGGCGGTTGCTCATATAGAGTTCCAATCACATGATCATTGCTTTCTTGATCTACCTAGAAGTAGGCGGAATTCTGTATCTTGTGATCATCATCTAGGTTCAGCAAAACGTTGAAAAAGAGATTGGTTGGAGTCTCTGTACCAATATCCTCTGATGATATCTTCATCCTTCCGACGTACTTTACAAAAACATTAACCAATTACAAAATGCAGCCTGTGCATTATGTAAATAGAGTCTGCTTTTCAAAGCGCTGACAAATAGGTTTTAATCAAGCAACTGTATGTAACAGTGTTGAGGGTGTTGCAAATCCTGACCCACGTCAAATATTGACAACTTTATGGTAATATATTTGGTTTCGAAATAAATTGACATAATCAAATCTGAAAATCTCTATAAAAATAAAACAAGACTGAGCAACCTTTCTTATGCTCAAAATATCTGCAAACGGAGCATCAGATATAAACACGTCCATTTTAAGCTACGGTACAAAATCCCTGCTTGTAGCGTCGATTAAAAAATACAAATATCCCTGAGAGTTATGGCCCGAAACCTGCTAAGTATCGCACTGAGGTATAATATATGAAATGTTGAAATATGCAAATACTTTCTATAAAGTGATGATTGGAAATACATTAAAAATCCATGAGAGTGGAAAATGGATGATGAAAACATTCGATGTTTCAAAGGATATCTTGGACAATCAAGATAAGTCGATCAAAACCTACTTTCTGGATTGACGATATAAAATAAATCTATACAAACTAGTTTAGAGAATCCCAAAACAGAGAAAACTAGATATTATCAGGGAAGGCCTATATCCGACATTGAATATAGACCTCGGTATATTGGTACGGCAGTACATGACGATGATGATAACTTTTTATTATATTTCATGTTAAAATTTTGTTCACAGCCGTAATCTGGTTAAAAACTGAACTGTACTAACAAGAAACCGATTTTGTAGGCATATTTTGGTAAGAGGAGGCAAGACAATTCCTACATGTTCCTAATACAAAACTGTATCTAAAATAAGTATCTATAAGTACAAAAATTTATCTAAAATAAAATTAGTAACAATCTATGCATCAAAATTTGCAGAGAACTTTTATCTATCTAAAATTATATTTTTAATTTAAAAAATGATATATAATTGTAAATAAACTAATTGCATTATAAAGGCCATTTTGAAAACCAATAGACGCATATTAGCATATGATGCGGCATATTGTAGCTTCATTCATAAGTTTCATTTTCCAAAAATATATTTTGCTCTTTTGTTTTACTGTGAAAGTCACTTATGGCTGGTTCTAAACGAGTTAAGTGTTTAAACTTGAGTTGTGCCTAACTCAAAACCTAACCAAGGAGTTGCATATGGAGTTCCATATGACATCCATTACTTATACTTCTGTAAAGTAAAGGATGGTTTCCAATTGACGTGGACGTAAAACGTGGAAATAAAACGTAGAACGTAGATTTTGTTGCTTTCGTTTCCAATAAACTTAGAATATCGTGTCAAATCTCTTTAAGTTAACCTTTTTGTAAAAGAAGTTTTTTAAAAAGTGTCCAATAACACGTATTCCTGAAATAATATGGATAACGATTTAGTAATGCTAGCAATTTTTATTGTTACTGTTATTCTAATTATTCGCAAACAGCCTGATAAACACAGAATATCTAAAGCACGATGGTAGTTTAGTCCAATTTTGCAACCATGGCGCCCACGTGTGTGTCAGCCGCACGTGTGCAAACATATATAAGATCGGCTTTTCTAGAATACAACTGAATGTCGCCCGCGTGTAAATTTTCATAAGGTTCTATCTATCTATATACGACAAATTGACTATGTTTTGTCATTTTCTATCATTTCTTCCTATTGGCCGGACGTAAAAACGTAGACGTGAAATATAAAAATATGTATATTCTACGTGAACGTTTCTACGTCTACGTCCATCTACGTCTGATTGGAAACCGTAGCATGCATTTTCCTATTAATTATATTTTAACCATTCTTAACTTGTACTTGTTTAGATGCTTAAAAATAGTTTTTTAATCAAACAGCTGTATATCATAATGTCTAGGTGTCGCAGTCCTGACCTATACAGTTACCTTTATGATAATATAAATTTGATAACTGAAATTTTAAAATTGATACCATAACCTAAATTTGTCTTTGTAAAAATTCCTTCGGAAGTAGCGCCACCTATTATCTCTTTATTTGGAATGAAGTATAGAGTAATTCGTAAGTTATCCAAACTTAGGTTACACTTTTCAGTCAGTTTTAGCTCATGAAATAATAATAATAATAATAATAATAATAATAATAATAATAATAATATTTATTATGTATTAAATGTTTACATTTTTACAATCGTCAATCGGTAATCCTAGTACAAGGTGGGTAAAAAAGATGTGAGAGATGCATACTATAGTTTACTCAGTATACTGATCTTCATCTAAATCACTGAATTCATTATCTAGGTATTCTGCAGTGGAGTAAAACGCCTTAGATATTAAATATCTCTTTAAAACCCTTTTGAATCTTAAGGGGGGCAAAAGTTTGATGCTGGTCGGGAGAATATTGTAGAATTTTATAGCCAGGTAATTTAGGCTGTACCTTGACTTCTCTAACCTCGTAAAGTCAGGGCGTATTTCGTTCTTATTTCTCGTGTCGTGTCTATGGACAGAGCTTTGTAGAGAGAATCTGTCTTGGTGTTCATGTACGTACATGAGACATAAATGGATGTAAAGGGAAGGGAATGTTAATATACCCAATTCAATAAATTTGTATTTACAATCAGATCTGTATTTAACATTCCCTAGGACTCTAATGGCTCTACGCTGCAAGGAGAATATGCGTCCTGTGTGGGGAGAGTGGCCCCAGATTAATAGGGCATACGTTATCCGGGTTTGGAAGGAAGCAAAGAAAAATGATTTTTGGACCATCAAGGAAGCACACCATCTTAGGTTGTTTAGGCAATAGATCGACGAGCACAATTTTTTCGCAAGTGTGTTGATGTGTTGTTCCCAGGTTAACTTGCTGTCTATCTCAAGTCCTAAGAACGAGACCGAGATGGGGTTATTAACATCTTCTATGTTCCTGGTTGCGAACACCATGTGCTGAGTTTTTGTATTGTTCATAGTCAATCTATTAGCTAGGAACCAGTTATGGAAATTGGATAGGGCTAAGTTTCTTTTGCCAAGGAGTGAAGTTATGTGTCTACTGGATTGAAGGACAGTTGTATCGTCAGCGAAGAGGATGGTATCCATATCGGCATTGACGTACGGCAAATCGTTCACGTATATTAGGAATAAAATGGGACCTAGGACAGATCCTTGTGGTACACCATGTTTATTTCCTAACACCTCAGATGAGCCATTATTAGTGTACACAAACTGTCTTCTTTCAGAAAGGTAGGACTGTATGAGTTTTGTACTTTCTGGGTCAAATTTATAAAATTTAAGTTTTTTAATTAAAATTTCGTGACTCACGCAGTCAAAGGCCTTACTAAGGTCCAGAAAGCTACCGGAGCAATAAAGTCTATCCTCAAAGCAATGCGTGACAGATTCCATTAAGGCCAATATCGCGTCGGTAGTTGACTTACCGGATCTGAAGCCAAATTGCTTAGAAGACAGAAAGTTAGATTTCTCGAAGTGACTGGTTAGTTGGTTTTTTAGCACTTTCTCAAATATTTTGGAGAAGCAGGGTAGAAGCGAAATAGGGCGAAAATTATTTAAATCATTATGGTTTCCTTTTTTATATATAGGTAGAACACGCGCTAATTTGAGAGCATCAGGAAATGTACAGGTTCGAATCGAAATATTAATTAATTTAGTGAGTGGTGTAATCAAGATATTTTTGATGGATTTGATTATATCCATATTAAGACCATAGGCGTCACGTGTTTTATTGTTGTGGAGGTTATCTATTATATCTCTGACTGTAATTTCGGAGATTTCATTGAAGGAGAAACAGGAAAAATTAGAGTCCGATTGCTTATTATTGGATAATAATTCAATGGGACATAAATTGTTTGGAGGCAAATTATTGATTAGGCTATTAGCAGCGTTGCAGAAAAACTCATTTATTTCATCCGCAGAACGAGGACAAAGTAAGGGGTTTTTTGCTTTAAGATTATTGTTGATTACTTTCCATGTGGCAAAGGAAAGAATTTACAGAGAAAATAACAATAAAAGGACAATTAACACCGTAATATCGCAATAATTATTCTCTCTTAATAAACCATTTGTACAGAAGTTCGCTTTCAGACAAGGTGAATTTAACTTATAATTTTGCTCAATTATATTTACACCAATTTTCCAACTTGCATGCTTCTACCCTCGAGTATTAAGCCATTAGGGTTTTTTCAATAAGTTATTACGTCACAGAAATAATATTCTGGGGCAAGCCAAATAACTGTACAATTAGCAATACAATTAAACTAATTGGGTTTCCAATATTGAAAAATAAATTGAACCTTATAATTATTATGATTGAATATAATTTCTCGAACCATGAACGGTAATATAAATTATTAAGTTTAAATAAATATGAAATATTGGCAGAAAATCCGTACTTTGCACGGGATAAGTTAAATGAAATTTAATTAAGTTAACTAATACAAACAATCATGTCTTTTAATAATACTGAGAATGTAAAAAAACTAAAGATTTTTTTAAAAATATTTACACTATAATAAACACAAAGTAAATATATTGAACAACCGCCTATTGTGACCAAACAGGAAGATCTTTAGCCATCCGAAGAAACAAAAAAATGATTCTACATTCACTGAACATCCAAACTCAGAAAACATTCTTCAAACTTCAAGTCAGATGTCATCAGAGTGACCAGGTTTCAGGTTTTCACCCGGAGTCTCAGTTTCGGGTTTTGCTATAAAAATCTCCGGTTTTGTTATAAAATCTCCTGTTTTCTCCGGTTTTGTATAGTTTGGAGGTGAAGACCTTTTTTTTGCTTATCAGTTGGATTTTGGAGTTGAGGACCTTTTTTTGCTCATCAGTGACCAAACTAGGAAAAATCCTTAATTAGATAACCAACTTGACTATCTCCCCTCTCATAGGATTAACATTATTAAATAATTCTTACCTGTAAATAGTATATATGTTGTAATATTTGTACTTTATTTCATTGCTTTGAAGATGGCGAAAATTGAAACTAGTATAGTACTTACAAAATGTAATGCCACTCTCCCTTTCCGATTCCAATAATGACTGATAGTATAACCATTATACCTGCTGAATTTATGGTTCTGTTAAAAATAGTTGCCAGTTCTAAGTATAGAATTGTCATTACCGAAACTAACTTTTTATAAACGTTCAGTATCAGAACTTTGCAATCTTCTGGCAAATGACATTTTTCCTTAGTAGCTACGTCCACATTTTCTCATTCCACGTCAACGTCCACATCTTCGCATTCCAAATCACCTTGCATAGATTCACTATTTTCACTACAGGAATTTTTCAAAATGAAATGGTCACCAAAGAGCCATGTGGTTAATGTATGCACGCTATGAACGTTGTAAATTAACTAACAAATAAGTATAACAACCCCTAAAATTTAGAAACAATAGGAATATAAATTTGAAAAATATCCTTAATGGTTTTTAAGAAACTTCAATTGAACTAGTGTTACATCTATTCGATTTAAATTCCCTTAATACCTCTTATATTCTTTTTACAGCTACGAGTCTTGAGATTACTGCCATAAACTCATTACTCATTTTTAGGCTTCTTAACAAGAGTGGCCATTTCATTTTGGAAATACTATAAGCAGTTACTGAATAAAAGTAGTGAAAATTTACAATGTTCGTTATTTCAACATTTATTAAATTCCACAAGTGACTTAAAAATATCTTGATTTTTTTAAAACTTACAACGTAGATTCATCTTAAACAAGAAATATAAATCAGTTTTTAGAATGAACACCTCTGGCCTTTACACAGTTCCTAACTCTTTGCGATTGTCGTCAATAGAATTACCTTCATCAGAGAGCGCTTCAGACTAACAAATTTGACTGTCTCTTCTTGCAGGCAATATCATGAAACACGAACCATAATTTGTAGTCCACAGGGTTAAAGTCAGAGCTGCTAGACAGCCAATCATCAGAAGAAAATAAGGCCGGTACATCGCTTTCAAGCCACTGCTTCTCCTTACAAGCTGGCGCTGAATCTTGTTGAATGGTGACCAGTGAAAAAGGAGTTGTTCAGTTCAACCATAGACTTCAACACGGTTTCTTAGTAGATTCTGTCCAACGTTTTTACCCATTTTTGTAAAAACGAAGTCTTAGTGTTATTATCGTGGCTCCCGCACCACCAAACCATAACTGAAGCAGGGCAATGGCTCCTCCAGATCTTAGGTGCTTTCTGACGAGCTACTCATTAACTTGTAATATACACCCTGTCCTTCTAGCGGTTAAAAGCTTCCTCAATATTAAAAATCTTATCAAGGAAACCCGTTTTAATATCTGATGACGAGCGGCCGCAGAAACCTAAGACATGTGTAACGGCCAGAGGTTGTCATTTTCAAAACTGATTGGTGGTTCTTGTTTAAAATGCTTCTATGTGTTATATACGAAAAGAAATTTAAAATATCTTTAAGCATCTTGTGGAATTTCACTCCATGACAGTATTTTTGGTAAGTCTAGGTAGATATTAAAATATTAGTGAATATTATTAAAATAAATTTAATTCTTTTATAAAATTTCCATTAAAAAAATTCTTAGTTATAGGCTATTTCAAGCCTTTAAGCGGATATATCTTGTAAGCGTTATATCTAGTTTAATTTTGGTATGTGAAAATTTAAAATGCCAACAGTGAAACCATGGAAATGAATGACATTCATTATAAATTATAATATAAACTCCATTCACAATAAATATGAGATGACGTCACACTTGGTTAATTTAAGTACCAACGTTATGATATGTTTTAACCAACATCAATCCATAACTCAGTTAGTATTTCTCATTTTGAAATTGGAATTTTCAATCGTTATTTGTCAGGTTGACAGTTAGGTGCTTACAATTTAGTGAGGTTATATTTTATTTTTTTTTAAATTTTATTGTAATAAAAATGCCCAATGCTCTTAGTAGCCGTGCTCAAAGGATGGTTTTGTCTCTTATTAATTATTTTGTAAGATAATTAATTTGATTTTAGGAGAGCATGTTACTGTCGATACTATTAATATAAAATACATGAAAGGGATACCTTAGTAAACTACCATTTCTAACAGAGTGATTAAGACTAAAATTTAAGGGTTTTTTAAAACTCATAAAAGAGTAGTAGATATCAAATTTTAGATTGATCGTAGCAATAGTTCTCGAGATATTGGTCGGGTTAATTTTTAAAAACTGGAATGGTACCTTAGTAAACTACCATTTCTTACAGGGCGATTGAGACCAAAATTGTAGCGTTTTTTAAAACTCATAAAAGAGTATTAGATATCAAATTTTAGCTTGATCGAAGCTATAGTTTTCGAGATATTGAGTTAATTTTTTAAAATTGCAATGGTACCTTTGTAATCTACCATTTCTAACAGAGCGATTGAAACCAAAATTTAAGTGTTTTTAAAAACTCATAAAAGAGTTGTAGATATCAAATTTTAGCTGGATCGTAGCAATAGTTTTCGAGATATTAGAAAATAAATTTTTTAAAATTGCAATGGTACCTTAGTAAACTACCAATTCTAACAGAGCGTTTGAGTCCAAAATTTAATAGTTTTTTTAAAACTGCAATGGTACCTTAGTAAACTACCATTTCTTACAGAGCGATTCAGACCAAACTTTAAGGGTTTTTTAAAACTCATAAAAGAGTAGTAGATATCAAATATGATGGATGTTATTTCTACAACGTACTTTTATCTGTATATTGTGTTTGTATATTTTAAAAGGTTTTATAATTTGTAATGTAAGTGAACAAAAACAATATTTAATTTTGTATCTTGGTCGATAAACAAATATTATATATGATTAATAAAATATGTTTTATTTACATTTGTTGCGTTCTTTTTTTTTGTAATTTTAACCTACCGGTCTGTTACGTAGAACGGTTTATTATCATCAGATGCAAACGAAAAGTAATTTTAAAGTACTCATGAAATTTACACTTGCAGCTAGCGGAAATAAACTGTTCGACTGGAAATAATATTTGAATATTCATTATTCGAAACAAAATTGTATCTATCATCTGAAATTCAAAAATTTCTATTCGAATAATAAAAAATTTTGACTCTTTATCATTGCTTCCGATATCATTTAGTGAGTTCAGGAAGCAAGCTCGGAGTGTTCGAGAAAAGGTCTAAACGCGTTTATTCAAGCGGTCTGGAGATAAACAGTGTGACTCGGAATACTCCGCGTTTGCTTCCCGAACCCGCTGTGTTAATGTGACACCAAGCGAAAAACTAAAGTAAATTGTATAAAAAGTATTAAAAGAACACGACACATTTCTAAATACAAATATTTCTGATGATTCTTATACACTAAAATTTATTATTATTATTTTTTTTAATACTACATTACACACTTAATATAATATAAACCATAAATTTCGCGACAAATCGATTAGAAAGTACTGCTGTGCCTCATAATTTACATTAATTCCTTTCCTCCATTGGAAATATAGGTTTTCCATATATTTTTAGAAGTTGTTCGATATAACCTAACGTTTTTTGACAGTTTACGAATTGGCAACAAGGTTTTCAACTGTGACGTCATTTCAAAGTTACGGTAAATGGACTTTATTTTTACAAATTTTGAAGACAAAAAAAAATAAATAAATGGGAAATTTTTATTAAGAATGACAAAAATCAAAACTAATTACGTTTTGATTTTTGGCATTTTATAATGACAGTCAATTTATCCGAGAATTTGCAATGCGAGTTTTGATTTGCAAAGTTTAAACAAAACGACCCAAAAGTCCGATTTAATACATAAAAATTACTAGATTTCAAAATCTAGTTCCGCCTAAAGGTTTGGAATAGCCTATACATAAATCTTTATTACAATGTTTTCTACCCAGTAAAAATTACTGATTTGTTTTTAAAATTGTACAAAATTTGGTAGTACAATCTCTAAATAAGTGTTAGTTTTCCTTAAAATTACTTTTTTATAAATTTATTGCTAAACATTATTTATAATTTGTTATTTAGAAGTATAAATTTACAGTCAAAAACTAACGTAATAAAATATTTTATGTCCTTCTTTGATAAAGTTCTTGTTTTAATAGTTTCGTTTTATGTCTCTGCTTAAAACTTGTTCCGAATTTAGATTCGACTTATAAATATCAAATTTACTAGCATCTACTTCCTTATGACTCTTAATATACTCGTGAGATGCAATACATTAAACAAATGAAAATTATATTACCAATAATAAAGTTAATTGCGCTTTTACTACTAAATATTAAGTAACTTATGATGAAATGCTATTATTGATATGGCATAAAACTAATTGAGTCGCCTAAATCAATGTTTTCCAATCCGTCACCCACGGAGCCCTGGTAAAATAAATATACTAACGGTATTTAAAACGCAATGTGAAAGATATCGTTTTAGTTGTCTAAGTAAAAAGACTGCCGATGAAACGGTTTTTTTTTTTTTTTTTTTAATATATCAATATGCGCATGTTAATCGAATTTATTATCGACACAAATACTAAGCCATTTCAGACACGTCATGAAATCTTCAGTTTTAAAACTTATTGTTATCAAACCACAATTGTGCTTCAATTTGTGCTATCTGTAGTTGAAGTCTCAGCAAATCTTCCTATTTGTGTCTTGCATATTAAGATACATTACATTATTAAGCAAATTAAAAAAGTGTGGTGTGAAAGGTAAGTGTTTGAAATAGTTCAAAAGTTATTTTAAACATCGATGCCAGTGTGTTAAGTGGAATTCATCCATCTCAAATGAAATAAATGTAGAATGCGGTGTACAACAAGGAAGTTGTTTAGGGCCACTGCTTTATCTCGTATATATTAATGACATTGTAAATGTACTTCAAAAATGTAAAATTCACTTATTTGCAGATGACACATTAATTTATTTTGTTGGTGATAGTGTGGAAGAAGTTGTTAACGTGATTAATAATCAACTAGGTGCTGTAAGTGACTATTTAGCTATTAACAAATTAAGTTTAAACGTTAAGAAAACAAAATTTATGATGATGGGTACTAGTAAGAATATTGTAGAATTTAATGATAGAAATTTTAAAATAATATTAAATAATGAATTTGTAGAAAGGGTAGAAAAAAATAAATATTTGGGCATAACTATAGATTATAAATTAAAATTTAAGGATTATATAGATTACATAATAGGGAAAATTGCAAAGAAGATTGGTTTTTTATATCGTGTTGGGAAACACCTATCCTATTGGGCTAAACTAAATATTTATAAAACAATAATAATGCCACATTTTAATTACTGTAGTACGCTATTGTACCTAACAACTAGTACAGAGATGCATAAATTGCAATTATTACAAAATAGAGCAATGCGCGCCATATTAAATTGTAGCAGATATACTAGTGTAAAATATATGTTGAATGTTTTACAATGGTTTAGTATAAAAAAGAAATTAGAAATAGATTGTGTAATATTTATTCACAAGATATTACTAAACGAATTGCCATCATATTTATGTAATAATTTATAAATAAATAGTAACATACATAAATATAATACCAGAATCAAAAATGATTTTAGAATTAGGCGTACTAGAAAAGTTAGTACAGATAAGTCGCTTTATGTTAAAGGCCTGCAAGCGTATAACAACTTGCCAGATGATATCAAAGCTATTGGAAACATAAAAAAAATTTAAGGTTACTGTAAAAAAACTGTATAGAAGTAAGGAAATTTAGGTAGTCACTAATGTATTGTTTTTCACATATTATTATATTTGTATTTATGTATATAGACCATGTATGTATAATATAATATTTATGTACATTAATTGCCGAAGGCTAATAATAAAGAATAATAATAATAATAAATAATATAAAGCTGCATCATCCGCGTTGATGTCTATGTACGCGGCAACTCTTCAACTATACTATCAACACTTGCAAAGATATATTCAGCGGTAAATTGTTAATAAGTATAAATAATAAAGAGCAAAGACCGTATTACCGGACCGTGTGGTACACCTACTCTAATTTCCAGATATTTGTTGGATTGTTTATATAAAACCTATGTTTGTTTTTTCTTGCACAAGTACAATATAATAAGATACTATAAAACAATTCTCACACGAATTACTTTTCTCGACATTTCGGCTACTCTTTAACACAGTGATTTTAAAAGAGCGGATTTTCCCAAATTTTAAAATATTTATTGTCTGTAATAACGACGTGGAGAGCTTAAAAATAAAGTTTCACAAAAATCCGTTTAGCCAAATTCGCTTTACACGTGTCCATGAACCTACAGACAGACATACAGACAATTCGTAAACATTCATCGAAATTTAAAATGTCAAAATCGGTATGATTACGATTACTCCCTTAAATGTATATGTATTTGGTGGCCGGTAAAAACATAACTAGAACTGAGGCAAAAAAGCTTTTGAAAATACAAAATAGAAAATACCGATAAAAAAACTATTGAAATACTATATTCATAATATTTGAACATACTTGTCGGCTACTGGACGTTCTGATACGAAGACTGTGGCAGCTTTTTCTAACGGTCCGTACTCTAGCCAGCAATCTGTGGAAAAATAATCGCAGCATAATAAATAAATAACACTGCACTACTACGATTTACTGTCTGAATTATAAGAGATCTAATTAATATAATTCATATCCCCATTGCTTGAAACGTCACAACATCCATTCTCTATTATTTGGTAAATTTTAAGGAATTTGTACTGCATTTATATATGTCGCTCAAATAATATATCAACCCTGTAACAGAACAAGCTAATCTGCTCGCGGAGCACTAGTAGAAGCTCTACGGAGCACCGAGTGCTCCGCGGAGCACAGTTTGAGAAAATCTGTACTAGAGGATAAAATATCTTGCTACTCTCACGCAAGTACCGAGTAAAATTGCCTACTTTTTAATATTACTCGCTTGAACAAAGTGAGTGGTAAGTTTACTAAACAGCGTTATTACATTTTGGTAGCAGTTTGTAAATTCGCAAGTGAGTAACTATTAATCTCGTTCAGTGTAATTGTGTTTTAAATGATCCTTTGCCACTTTTTTTCTTAATCAGCCACCACATATTTTCAATTTGATTCATATTCGATGGCATTGTGATGGTCAAAAATAACACAAATAATTATCTTTTATACAGAACAATGGTTATTCCCATAATTTGATAGATTTTAACAATAATAGATGACCCGTATTGTAAATCTGGTGCTATGAAATGTGAAAACTTAAGTTGCGTCTAATAATATGATCGAGAACTGTATATCAGTACAATTTAATGCTGGCAAATTTTATTTAATTAATACGTCAGTATATCTACAAATTCCACTATTATTTTGGAATCAATAGTGTGGAAGAATTATTTTCCACAAAATTTACTATACCAACAGAAACATAAAAATTTCAACATTACTAAACCATCTGAACCCTTAACCAAGCCAAAACCCTCAAGTCAAGCATCAGATTCGTGGTTAAAGTAATCCCTCTTCAAGCTACCCTTCCGCGTGAGACAGATTCACCACTGAAGCTGTTTCACCGTTGCATCGGTACACCAGGACACGCCTAGATGCCGCCGGCTTGTTATACTGAAATGTACAGTCCCGGTGGCACTACATGGACATTGTATGACTGACCCAAAATACCAATAGAGGGCAGTGCATTAATGCCTGCTTAGTCGACCAAGTGACGCATTGCTCAAATAACGGATTATGTGTTGGGACTGTACATATGTTACTGTTTGCTGTGTTATTGCTTCATCTTGTTATTTGATGAAGGGTATTAGGGTAATTTGGTTTAATTTGTTTGACATCCTTCCTTCTTGAACTACAAAAATCCTTCTAAATTAGTATAACGGTCCTTAATACTCAAGCCTGGTTTATAAATTATTTATTTATTTACGAAATTTGCTTACAGATAAAAATCCAAATAACAAATAAAAAATATTACATAAACAAAATACATAGTAATTAAAAACATAATAATTTAGGCAAAAATAAGGGATTTATTAATAATAAAAATAAAAATAAGGGATAATAGATATGTTATGGAGACATAAGCATAAAAAGTTACACTACTCTCTTTGTTCTTTTTATTATATTCAGCGTCTAGCATTTATAACCTGATTGCCTAATGCATACGGTGTATATTTATGATTAGGTAATATTTGGAACTAGGTTTATTAAAGGTACAAGTAAATGGATGTCGTACGGAAATCAGGCAGAGGATCCTAGCCAACTCCTCTACGACGTTCCATTCAACCACGATGACGACCACGAGTATGACTACCAGTACCATTTGATTTTGGTTTTAAATCGATTTACAAGAGCGGAACTGGTTCTTTTTGTGGCTCTCTGTGGCGTACATTTGTGACGTTTCTTACTTGAAGTTCTACTACATCTACTAAAAACCTAGAAATATCTCAATTATTATTGTTTTAAATACAAAAATGTATATTGGAGAAATTGTTTAAAATAAAAAACAAATCTTTTTTGTTCTATTTCACTTGGATGAATATTTTGAAAATTAGGAGGAGACGCAAAGTAAAACACTTGATTTATAGCAATTGTATATAACAGACATGGCCAAACTAAGGCCCGCGAGGTCATTTATGTGACCCGCGTATCCACTTATTTATTTATTTATTTATTTATTTATTTATTTATTTATTTATTTATTTATTTATTTATTTATTTATTTATTTATTTATTTATTTATTTATTTATTTATTTATTTATTTATTTATTTATTTATTTATTTATTTATTTATTTATTTATTTATTTATTTATTTATTTATTTATTTATTTATTTATTTATTTATTTATTTATTTATTTATTTATTTATATATTTATATGGTCGGTTGGTTTCTCGTTGATTATTTTTTTGTTCTCAGGCCCATTAACTTCTATTGGGCAGAATATGACCGTGTTAATAAAAGTTTGGCAATGCCGTGTAATAACAAATGATATAAAATATAAAAGAAATCTGTTTTGTTCTATGTATTTTTCAATAGATGTTTAGAGCCTATGGGGTGGAGGACCACCGTAAAAGAATGCATATATTGAAATTACTCAATTATTATTAACATTACAGCAAAAATGTAGATTTCATCAAACGTATAAAGGGATTGTCAGATAGTTTGTAATAATATTCAATCATTTGCATACTGTAGAATCTTGTGATATCCATTGAGCTGTAAAAAGATATCTAAATATTAATAATAACTAAAAAGCAAATATCAATAAAATTTAACTGTGAAACCTTAAATTGAAAATAGCCTGTTAGAAAAACACGACATCTCCCCTTTCTTATCTTCCACACAATCTCCATATCCGACATCTGAGAAAGCGTTGAAACCCGAATCCGTACAGTGTAAATTATGTGGTGAATGACGTGTCCAATTAGAGCATGCGATCCCTTAGGCCATTTGACGGACGCTGCCGCCCTAACAAGGCACTGTTGGTCAGTGCATCCATCTATCGACGCTTCGGTCAGTCACATATACAGAGATGTACGCCCTGATGAAGAGGCGCCTAGACAGCACATTTCATTATGGCATGTCATGCTACTGCCGCACATATACTAAATCTGTCCACGATGTTACGTTAGGGTTCACCGGATTCAATAGGGTGCATGATGAGTTTATTTTTTAATTGATATTAATGGTGTAAACATTTTACGTTTTTTTAGCAATAACGTATTGAATGGTGTAAACATTTACGTTTTTTAGTAGTAACGTATGTTTAAACAAAAATTAATTTTATTTTCGTTTACTTTTTTGCCACAATATTATTATTTTTGTTTCACGTAGACTGAATTTAATTTCGGACCGACTTTCAGAAATTATTATTTTGATAGAATGTTTGGTTATTTCAGATATTTTTAACATTAATTTACAACATAGATTCAATGCAAAAACCGCATATTTTGCGTAGTTGAAGTTGCTTAATTTTATGTAGCGAAGTGTCGACATTTACAATTAGCTGTCTGCAGAAATTTATTTTTTATTATGGATTCGGCTTCCAACATCTGGGCTGCAAGTGTGGCATGTATTAGTAGGTATATGATACCCCAAGCAGGTACAGGAGATTCATTCTAAACTTTGCCGTTGAGGAAACATATTCCTTAACCGACCTGTGCTCAACCAAGACGTACAGCTTTTTATTTCTTTATTTATTTATTTGTTTGTTATCAATATACATTCAAAACTCTGACTGAGTACATAGTTTCATAATACGAGAAAACTTATACTGTCTATTTAAGTTTTTAGTAACTATATGTTTTGAAATTGTGTGTTCGGTGAAAGACCAAATTTCTGAAGCCTATTTAAGTGCTGGTTGACACGTTTATTTTATAATTACTGGGAATCACGTTTCGATTGTATATACCGTATATTCCGGCGTATATCGCGCACTGTTAACATTGAAAGTTTTGTCAAATTTGTTGGGTGCGCGTTATACGCCGGGTATAAAACTTACCCGTTCGAATATTAGAATGGTAATAGTGTAAATAGGGTATAAATAGGATTCTTGTTATATAATGAATACATAATATAAATACTGATCAACTAAACTATCTAAATTTATACATATTTATTTATACGCTTATACATACGGTTATACATAAGTGTTTCCAGGAAACAAGATTATAAGGGTGTGCGGTATACGAGGAATACATGCAAAAATTAAAATAAATCTATTTAGGTTTGAGGTGCGCGTTATACGCCGGTGCGCGTTATACGCCGGAATATACGGTATATGTATATATATGAAAGGAAACGTCTATCTGTACGAGGGTTGCCTCTTATATTTCGGAATTGCCCTAAACTAGTGCTGCAATCTAGCAACTGACGCTTCTGTCATTAATTTTGACATTTTTGACGGTATACGTACTCAGAATTTTTTAACGCACGAGCGCTATTTGTGTTGTTTACAACTTCTTGAAAAAAAAAATCATATCGGCAACAACAGTGCATCGATGAACTTAATTCGGCTTTTGGCGATGAAGCACCATCAAGGACTACTGTTTATCGATGGTTTGCCGACTTTAATCTTAGCCGTAGTTCGCTTAAGGACGTATTTCGTAAAGGTCATCCAAAATCGGTTGTTGTTCCGGAAAACATTGATGCTGTGCGTGAAGTGATACTGCAAGATCGTCATGTGACTTATCATGAGATTGAGGTATCCTAGGCATTAGTGGGACCAGCATACATTCACTATTGCTTGAACATTTGGCCGTCAAAAAGATTTGTTCGAGTTGGATCCCACATAATTTGACAATCCGACTGGAAAATGCCTCAATTTGAGTGGAAAAAGTGCTTCGAAAATTGGTTCAAACGCATGCAAAAGTGTATTGATCTTCAACTCTGTCAACTCTGTTTCCACTACTTAATAAAAAATCAGGTTGTCCAGAGAAAATAAATTAACATTATACAAGTCAGTAATAAGACCTACTATGATTTACGCCCGTCCAGCATGGAGTAACACCTCACAAGCAAATTATAACAAGCTCCAAGTAATACAAAACTAATGTTTAAGAGTCGCCGGCAATTATCCCAGATACAAAAGACTGACAGAAATGCATGAAGAATTGAAAATGGAATTCCTAAAAGACAGAATCTACAAACTGAAAACTTCTTTTCCAAATGCTTGAACAAGGAGAGCCCCCTTATTCAAAACTTAGGAAACTATGAACTCAACATCCTTAAATACAAAAAATACAAGCATCGGTTAACAAAACATATTTTGCTATAGACTGCCTAAACGAACATTTTAATAAAATCAACGTGGTAAACATTAAAACCAAAGATTGTAACAGATAGTGTAGTGACATTGTCATAGTGAAACTTAATCCTAAACCTCAAAGACGTAGCAATTAAAACATAAACACCATGGCATGTAAGTTTTAATTTGTTTTTCTTGCTCTAACATATTTTATGTTTTATAACAGTTTTACATTTTGTAAAACTGTTTAGTAATTAAACATATGTATAGATATGGGTAATAGATATATGTACAGTGTATATGTAAATTCATGGAAAAAATAATTTCGATATTTACACCTTAATTGTTGACTAGTAAAAGAAAATGATTTAATAAACTTTAAAAAAAGACACTATGCAGTAGAGGCAACCATTAATTGGTTCTGGATTCATAAATTAATCAGAGTTAAAAGAATTTTGAAAATTTTTCAGTAGTGCCAAATATATAATTATATTTGTGCGCAAGAGTTATATAAAATCCATTATTTCAATTTATATTTAACACATCAATCGAGAGCTGCTGACCGCAATTTTCATGCGGTTTCATCTGTAGCTACATCATCTGAATGTTAGATTTTAGGATGTTTTATTAAAATAGGTTCAGTAGTTCCAAAGTTATAATGAATTTTGGGCGCGCGGGTAAATCGAGATCCAGGTTTTCAGTTCATATTCAACGCATTTTTTTGAAACTATTAGCGACAACATAGGTTTCGTCAGCAGCAAAGTTGGTACACAATTTATACACTTCAGAATTGAAAGGATTTTTCAAATCTGTTCAGTAGTTCTAAAGAAATTATTATATTTGTGCTCACGAGTAATACAAAATTAATCTTTTTGATTGATATTAGACTAATTTTCCTAATATTATCACTAACATTAATTTACTTACTTCTAAAACATATATTACTTCTAAAATCGGTTCAGGAGATTCAAAATTACAGTAGGAGTTCTTTTCCGCAGTAATTTACCTATTCAAATTACATAAACGTCTTATTTGAACATTCTTGTATAAAACAAAACAAAAATTATACATATGTGTACTTTGCTTCCGCCGTTTTCCTATAGATGGCTTCAGCGGTAAGTAGTGATCGAAATAAATAGATCATAGACATCAATAAACTTGGGCATCTGTCAACATAAACCTCATATAAACATTAGTCGATTTGTGCCTGCATCATAAAGTTATTCTCGATTGAAAATGTCAGTTTACGAGTCAAATTCTCGTCATTTGCGGGAGGTTTTAATTTTCTGCTTCAATATGAAGAAACCTGCAGCTGAGGCTCATCGAATTCTTTCAGATACTTATGGTTAGGCCGCTATTAGTGAAAGAACGTGTCGTGAGTAGTTTCAACGCTTCAAGAACGGTGATTTTCACGTCGACGACCGGCATAGCGGTGGAAGAAAAAAGGTTCTCGAAGATGCAGAATTGGAGGCATTACTTGATGAAGACTCGTGTCAAAGTCAAGAAGAGTTGGCACGATCATTGGGAGTGACTCAACAAGCAATTTCAAAACGCCTTAAAGACATAGGAATGATTCAGAAGAAATTTCGGAAAAAAAGGCGGAAGCAAAGTTGTACACCGATATTATCAATTATCAAAAGAAATTACGGGAGTTAAGATATAATAATTTGTGCACACTGAAAATAACATGCGTTAACTTAAGAACTTAAGATTGTTTCTCCCACGGTTGGCTCTATGTTGCCTGTTCAAAAGTGAGTGAAAGCCCAGATCGCTTCATTTGAGCGCAGAATGGTAAGATCATCAACGCTGTGCACAAAGACGTGCTTCCAACATGTTAAGAATTGTTAAAATACAACTTAATTAAACTTAATTCTGCTAGTATTGTCTAAAATCCAATATTCTACCCAACTGTACTTTTGGCTGTTAGTTTTTGAGAATTGTACTCTTTTCTGGTGGTTACTTGTTGGCGAACATACGAGATACGAGGCATATTCATCGACTATTTCTGTTTCTTGCCATTAATTCGCAAAAGAGATGTTAAATGATCATATGCTCTCCACGATCGTAAAAGTATTTCGAAATCAAATAACCGTAGTAAATACCTTAACCTGTTGAGACCTAATTCTATTCTAATATAGTGGGTAAATATTAATTTTCATAATTAACTATGCTAATTTCTCATAGAGGATGTTTTGATTATTTTCAGATCAGTTCTAGTTACATGAAATTTTTATTGTTGTGCAAGTTATATATTTAATCTTATACTCCATACCAATTTATTTGTTTTCTAAATATTTTATTTCCACACATATTCTCTGTCGCGCGAAAACCAAACACCTCAATATAATACGTGCCTAGAAAAATGCAAACATGTTTGCTTTTGAAAAAAATGCATAAGAAATCTCACGTTTTTGTGTTTGCAGAAATATCTGATTATTTGTTAAAGTTATTGCACTTGCAATTTTCCAATTCCTTTTTAACCTAAATTTTCACATTCATGAAAATGGGTAGATTTCAATAGAAATATTTGAAAATTTTCATATTTAGAGAAACCGTTCTATCGAGATTTGATTTTTCTGCAGCTCACCTAAGTAGCTTATAGTTCTGATTCTCTGCTACTTCCTCAAGTTTATGAGTCACTAGATTTTTTTTTCTTCCATTTCATCGAATCTCTAGGTATCTTTACACAATGTCCTGGAATAAGCTTACTTTGGAATTTCACAAAATTTGATCTAGATACTCTGGTTTTTTTTTTTTTCTTCACTGCTAATATAATTTCAATCTATTTTTCCATCTTCTGTAATAGGTTGGTTTTCTGTACTGCCACACAGGAAATTTTACGCTTTCTATTATATGTTCAAATATCGAATGGCCCCAGCTTCTGGACTGTGACTTCCGTAAACGTCCTCGCCTCGACACTGTACAACAAAACAGAAAAAAAGTATCATCTGCTCTCTGAGAATCCCGCATTTTACCAAGTAACACTGAAATGATATTAAACAAAATTATTATTCAACCAAAACTTATGTGGAAGGTTTTTTGCCACATTATTAATATTTATTTATTTATTTTTTTCGTTTTTTGTGATACATACTATATTCAATGACAACTATATGTATCCAACTATAGGTAACCTAATTAGTTAGAAAATATTCACGAAGTCTACACCAAAATATCTCCTTCCACAGTTTATATTTGTAACAACGTATCCTACTCTCACTGTTTAGATGAAATATATCAGGTCGTCAAGGATGAAATTTGTAGTTAATAATATTGCCAACTTTAACAGCTTATTATTTGGCATTGGCTTAATATTTTACCGTTCTGTTTTTTTTTTTTTTTCTTTTTGTTGGAAAGTTACATATCTCGCCTGTTTAAAGAAATCATCGTATGTTCTAAAAAATATCAAAAACTTTTTTGAAAATTAATTTTGTTGAAAATGGAACAGTCGGAAATTCGCACTATTATGAAGTATGAGTTTTTGCGTGAAACTAAGGCATCGCAGACTGCGCGAAGAATTAATAATGTATTTGGCTGTGTTACTACGCAGCAGACAATATCAAATTGGTTCGCCAAATTTCATACAAGTAACTTAAAAACAAAAAAAAAATAAAACAAAAAAAAACAGGCTCATCGATCACAGCAGAAATATACTGCAACCAACTGGACGACATGATGCACACCTTAAATAAAAACAGCCTAGATAGGTCAGCAGATCGACTTCTATCTTATTGCATGAGATAACGCTGGACCACACACTGCACAAATGACTGTGGCAAAACTACAGGATTTGGAGTTGAAATTTCTTCATCATCCTTCATACTCACCAGACCTAGCCCCCACTGGCTACCACTTAGACCGCAATTTGGACCACTTTTTAATAGGAAAACAGTTTAATTCCGACAATGCTGTAAAACTGGCCTTCCAGGAATTCATTGACTCTCGTCCGCCAGGGTTTTATACCACTGGCCTGTACCACCTGCCGCTTAAATGGCAAGTGTATAGACAATATGGGTGCATACTTTGATGAATAAAATAATTCCTTATATTCGTAAGTTAACAACCAACTTTGTCTTTTTTTGTACAAATTTCATGCTTGACGACCTAATATCTTTCTTATCCGATAAGTAGTCGTATGAAGGGTTCTCCTGGTCTGAAAAAGGTCTAGATTTGCGTGGTCTAGTGCAGGAAAAAGAAAGCAACGTAGACGCTTCTCATCTTATATACAAAATCGAATGGCTGTTTTCTCTCTATACAAAGCCAAATGGATTGACCAATTATCACCAAATATGGTACAGGGGGGTAAAATAATCCAAGATAAGATTTAGTGAGGTTTCTAACTTCGCCCATATTTCCTTAGGGGGTGTTATGGTGAAAAACCATAAGTTTCGCACTCTCCGTGCATTTTTAATTAAGTAATTACATTGGTTAAACCTTAAGAGATATATTGACATAATGTAGATCAAAAATATAGTTCTGAATGGATCTAAGATAAAAAAGTCCAAAAAACCTATCATGCACTGATTATTGTGTTGGCCAATTTTCCGTTTTTAAACGTAATAATTTTTATATTATTAAGTTTGTGGATTCATAACATGTATCAATTATTTTGGAATAAAAAATTAGAATATTTTACGCAGAATAATAAGGTATTTTACAATATACATCATAGATTGATAATAATAGTGTTGTCACAGTGTAAACAAAATATTACATAATGTTATTCATATTGTTTATCCTCCATCGCCTAAATATTAATTTGCCATTATTTTTAAGGTACTACAGTTTCCTACAAAAGTATTTTTTTCAATGATAATTAATAATGCACAAGGTCAAACGTTTCCAGTAGCCGGTGTCGACTTGAGCGATGACTGCTTCTCACATGGGCAACTGTATGTGGCATTTTACTGTATTAATACAGTGACTGTACTAAAAATGACATTTATAAAAACCCCTTGATTAAATTATTTGTGGAAAAGATAGAGAGAAGATGAAAACCGATACCAAATGAGGAATGAAACGGAAAAAATATTACGAACGGAACGGTTTTTCCATAGAAGAGGTCACAAAAATAAGAAGAGAAGAAGAACAAATGACACACATAATAGTAGAAAGAGACCAAGAAGTTCAGTTACAAGAATAGTTTAACAGAATAAAATATTCTACATATAACAAAGTGTACAAAGATATAACCACTATTGGTTTACTCAGATACTTGGCAGAAGGAACAAGGAATCAGAAGGTAATCGCAATATTCAGATGTGGCAACGAGGAGAGGGCAAACTGTTATTGGATGGAAGAAACGGAGAATATATGTAGAATCTGCAGAGAAGAACAAGAATCAATAGACCACCTAAGAAACTCTGAAGAAATGCAGCCAGAATCAAGAAAAACAGAAGACCTACTAGACAACTCGGGGAGAGGCCTAGTCTGGATGAAAGTAGTATTGGAAAGAAGAACAAAATGAATTATTATGTAGCACACAATACTATATATAAATGTTATAGTAAGTAAACTAAGCATTTAAAAGCCGAAGGGCCCGAAATAAATTTATTATTATTACTTAAATTATTTGTGTAAGAAGCACATATTTTTAAAGTAGTAAAACAAAGAATATACTTGGATTCTTACTAAAACGATTCGCACCAAACCTGATTTGAACCCATTCCGACATGGGCCCGTTCTAAGTTAGCTACGACTTCTTTTTAGGGTTTTGTAGCTATGACCAAAAAACCCTTATACCGTCATTTTGTCGTCTGTCTGTCTGTCTGTCTGTCTCTCTGTCTGTCTGTCTGTCTGTCTGTCTGTCTGTCTGTTCGGTAAAAATTGTAGCCAAACGGCTAAACCTAGAGAGTTGAAATTTGGCCTGCTTATACAACTCTTTGACCCGCACATAGGAAAAATACTAAAACATCTAAAAAACATATCTCCCTAAAAATATAAACAAATTTGTGCTCATCGAAAACAAAAATATGTTTTTTAAATTCTGAGTAGCATATCAAATGAAAGCCCTTAGATCGTGGATTAACGATCAAATTTTTATTTTTGCAAAATAAATTATTTTGATGCGATTTTTGCCAAAATTGTGCAAAAAAAATTTTGTCCCACACCCTGTAGCCCAGATGGTTTAAACTAAAAATCTAAAAAAATTCTAAGTAATGTATATTGGTGTGAACCGAAATAGTACAACAGGAATTTTTGATCATATTATGTTTTCGGAAAATAACGCATTTTTTGTGGTTTTTGGTTCACAAAGTACAAAAGTTATACCAATGTAAGACACTCATATGCAAGGCGTGCGATAGCGTAATGGGTTAGAGCACTGGTGTCGTAAGCTAAAAATCGCTGGAAAACGAAGGGTTTCGAGTTCGAGTACGGAGTGAATTTTATTTTTTCTGTTTTTTTTTTTGCATTTTTATTATGTTGAAATTATTTTGTCAAAATTCTAGTTAAATTTTGACAAATGTTGTATTTAATTTTTAAGAGCGTAAATTTAATAACCAGTCTTATTATGTGATTAACAGACGATAAATTATTTTAAAAATATCGTTCATTTTGCCGTGATTACTACAAAGTAAAATATGTCCTACACATTCAGTATACCGTCTTCACTTATTATATACCTGCGAAACCCTGAAATGTGTGAATATTCACACTTCACATCAATTTTTTTTCTATAGCAATGCAGCGGGTACACTGCTACTTGCTAGTTATCGATATTATATATATATATATATATATATATATATATATATATATATATATATATATATATATATATATATATATATATATATATACAAATGGCAGCCTAGTTCACTTAACAGCTTCCATGATATCGCAACCATGCAAAAAGTTGGAGACCAAGCGCTTATGACATATTCTAAATGCTGTTAATCGTAAGTTTTTTAAAGCTGCAAAAATAATTTAGGCTGAATTCGGGCTAAAATTTTTTTGATATAAATGGTTACCTTAGTTTTGTTAACGGTTCGTCCAACTTTGAAAAGAACAATGATGCCGCATCGTTTTAAAATTATTAATTAAGATTTTCTTTCTTTATTAAAATTTCCAAAGAGTAGGCAGAACTCAAATGATGTAATAGAATCAGTAAAATATCATTTTTTAGGAATTACATTCATTATTTCAGGAAATGGAAAATGTTTTCATGTGGCAATATTTTTATTGAATGTGACAATTTTTGGTTGTGCAAAATGATACCTTGTGACGTTATTTGCATTGTAACTTGTATGCAAAAAAAAAAAAATGAAAATTGAATAAATATCACATTTTACCATTCGTTTATTACTCACGTCACATGTGTCATATTTGTTTATGTCCATTCTGTTTACTGAAAATTATCAAAATATTTTTAAATAATCCACAAATTTAAAAAACCATAAATATTAATCTTCCCTCCATCATGTTAATTATAAAAATCATAAATCCACAAATATCCCTAAGCGCTAATCAAAATATGTTCAATATAATCCATATCAAATAATAATCCCAAACCCTAAATAGCGATTTTTCATTTTTCAATATCATCATTCGCTCTTAATGACAAAACAAAACATATATAATCCCATACTAATTTAAAATGTATATTGAAAACCAATATTTTGATAACTATTGCATATAACAACTACCAATGGCGTACGACTAACCCAGCAAAATAAGCATTAATATGAGCATTATATCTCGGATTCAAAGCAGCTAACGCTGCTTCTCCGTTTTCAATTCACAGGAAATTCTGTCATGACATAAGTCTTATTTTATTCCTCTCGTCGACATTGCTTACTCTATTCCAGTTCTCTAGCTTCATCTAGATCTTGGTACCCAGGTTGTATCGTTTTCGGCCATCTATCTTCCGTCATTCTATTTGTGTGACCGAATCAGATTAGCTGTTTGGTTTCGATCGTGTCAATTATATTTTGTTGTATTTTTGCTGTTTTTTTATTTGTTTCATTTTTATTCTGTCCAGTTTTGTTTTTCTACAGCTCCTTAGCCAAAAATCCAATTCCGTAGCCAGTAATTTAATTCTGTTTCTGCTATTGATGTCCACACTTCTCATCCGTAAGTTAGTATACTTTGCACTATTGCTGTAAACACCTTAAAGAATAAATCGCCCACTAGTATGGTACCAAATAAAGATCGTAGTTCTAGATCAACCAAGTCAGCAACCACGAAGTTGTCCAGAGAACAAGGTGAGATCATGCAGATCATAAAGGAACTAGAAGAATATATCCACTTACATTTTATAATTGCAATTATTTTCGATTTTGTTTTCTTTTCTTCTTGGTCTTCTTGTTCAATAATTAATTTTCATCACAATTTACATTTTGCATTGTTCTACACTATACAGACATCATGGTTCCAAGATCAACTCCAGACTGATGCAACATTTTGTGATGTACATAAGTTACAAATTAGGATAATATATAAGTACCTTTGTATTTATCTTTTACTAAGTAAGTTTATTATTATTATAGCTCTTGAGAAAGCCAATGATTTACTGACGAAACGTTGAGCGTTTCTGGGAATAGTACATACCTGTTCAAAAACCTGAATTTATATTTATATACCTAGCAATAAATATTACAAAGTATATTTTGAAAGCTTTAAGATATTTGTGGAACACTGGCGAGATATGTATATGGTCACAAATCCATATATCCTTATATGTTTTCTTGATCACTCGCCTGCCCTTTGCAAAAATACAGTGATTGTGATTTATAAAAAAAAAGGAATTTATAAAAAATATCATTCTTTCGAAACTTAATATTCAAGGCCTATGAATTTCTAATGGTATATCTTACATACCCTTGGCTTTCTTTTCATAATAATTCCAACGGATTCGCATAGAAAAAATTTTGATAGGTAGCATCATACATTGGTTTTTAACAGGGATATTTAGAATTGTTTGAATTACTGCACTAACAAAACCACAGTGTAAGACATTACCGTTTTTGAAGTGGAAATAGAATTCGGAATAAAAATAACATCACTACGAAAAAATAAATGATATGCTTACAAATTCATTTATTACAAATACTACGCAAAAAACTATCACCATAGTAGATACTGCGTCTTTCTTTAGCGATCGTCACATGCTGTGTTTTAAACTTGTTACCTCTGTTGCATGAAATGCAATTGCTGTGTCCCCATGCATGTATTACTTCTGAACGGGAGCTTCGATTTTAAGAAATATATATAGGTATGTTAAAATCTGCACAAGAACACAGCTAGTCCAATGTTGCACAAACAAATTTTTCACAAAAATATTTACTTCACACTTGTCAGATACTCTCATATGGTAATAGACAAAATAGTTTTTATCTCCTTTTGTGTAAAATATCATGTAAATAATTCTTATAGAACATTTTCACAACACTTTTTCATATTTACTATAGAACTAGAGAAACTAAAAAAGTGAAAGTTATATATAGTTATAATTATACATAGGAATAGTAAATGGAAAGATGAAGATTTGAAATTGACTTTGGCAGATGTGAACGATGGCATTAGCGGCACCTACATTAAAAAAAGAAAACCGTTTGGGAACAAAATTGAATTAAACAAAAAAGAATTGAGTTGCCAGGAGCAATGGGTGACAACTTCCCACATACTGAATCTGCTGTCTAGTATGTGGGGAGTATTATCAGCAAGACTGGATTCATTTTAAAAATTGCAAAGGGTGGTCTCATAAATACTGCGCCGAATTAACAAATTAGTTTTATTATTGTAACTTAAGTTCACTGTGCCCGAGACGTTACTTTACAACGTACCATTTACTGTCCACTAGGTAGCGAGCCTGTGATATTATATAAAGTCTAATCTCAAACTGAAATGAGATTCCTGACTTAAGGAGTTCGGGTAGTAGGCGTGAGTGTTGTCCAGGGTTTATCATTACGATATGTGAATTAAATGATATGTATTAGCCTACTTACCAACCGACTGAATAGGCATCTTGTTAATAGTCTGGATCTTAGCTGTTCACTTAAGTTCTTAAAGGTGAAGGTTTACACACGTTAAGTAAGACGGTTTAAAATTAGATGAATTTGATTTATTAAAAGTAATATTTACAATTAGTTTAAAATATTGAAATATAGGTAAAAAGATAATTAAAAGTTTAAAATAAATAGAATCGGATAGACCACCAGAATGCTGATACAGTGCCTCTAAGAATTCAACAAATTAGATCTTTACGCTAACCGGACCGAATACTGTATCTTCTCTTCAGAGAGACAGGCGTTTTTATAAAACATTTCTAGGCATTTCTAGGAAAAGGGTTTAAGCTTTATTCAAGAAGTTGCTAGTGGTCAAAATTATTAAGCAATAACTTTGAACAAATGTCTCCTTGAACTATGAACCATTTTAAAATGGTTCGTGCGTAAATGGCACGTAATGTGTACGTGCTGAAACGAAAGGTTACTAATTTTATTTATTTGAATTTTCAAAAATATACCCTTTTAAAATCTCCTTGTAAAATCTCAAAAAACGATGGCAACCTCTTTCAAAGAAATTCTCGCGACGGGTGATTTGTGAAAGTTTGGTTCTTCTTCTGACAATCTAAACGATTCATTACAGTTTAGAATGATCTCACTTTCTTTACATTAACTTCATAAAACACTAGTTTTATTGAAGTCCAAATTACACGACCAACTGATTCAGGTTACACGTATGTGATCCAAATTCAATAAAATTCACTGAACAAGCTTCTTAAAAAAACTGAACTTTACATATACATTTTGTACCTAATATTACTTTCCTTCGAAAATTTTTTTGAATTCTTCTTCTGAAATTCTTCATAATAATATGGTCTTTATCTTGGCTTCTTCTTCTTCTTTAGGAACTACCAGTTGACTTTTAGCCTCTCTCACATAAGTCGTCATTTTCAACCATTTTCTAACTATTTGGTTATAGTTAACTAAGCTTTCAGAAACTGGTCCTAAGTAGTCAAAAATACAATCTTAAGTAATTAAAAATTTTGTTTTATTTTTTAATTTATGAGGTATATCATTTTAACCGATGGGGTAAACAAGAATGACTCGGTTTATCGGTACGGCATCTTATACAATACAATATTGTACAAATATTCACGTTTGAGAGCTTCTAAATACATCATTTTTCGATTGAAATGTTCGTATTTCGCTGAATTATTCCTCTGGTTTGAAACGTTTTTTTTTTTTCTTTTTTTAATTTTTCCGTTAACCATTCTCCCTAACTACGTCACTGACCTGCGTCTGCGTTTCGTGGTGACAGTACAACTCACCTATATTGACAAACAACCCAAAATATTTACGGGTAGAAAAAATTCATTTTGCTGAAACATTCGCAAACACGGGCGCGACACGAGTGATTACGTTAGGGGTGAAGGGTCACAGGGGTTAGTTAAACAGTTCGCTCATATACACACAAGCTGCGTGCTCCTCTCGGTGTCTGCCGATTTTAAAACCTTTTTCAAAATTGATTTTAATAACGAAAAATATGAAATATAAGTCTAGTCGGTTAACAAATGTTAGGCGTACTTAGATTGTTTTGAAAGGGTGCCAAGATTTTTTATCGGTAATGATGGTACTTTAAAAAGTTACATTTTTACTTTCATATTTATAGAATATACATGGGGAAGTTACTTAAACCTCAAGATTTTTATCAGTTTCGGAGATTTTAACTGTTAGACATGTATAATAGATTCTTCTACGTAGCGTTTTATCCTTATAGGTTTTCTGTTATCAGGTCATATCGACTTCTATCTTCCCAGTTACCATCAAATAAGTCTCTTTAACACATAAATTTATTAATGAGAGATTTTCGATTCACTGCTAGCCTTTCTCTTTTTCTCTTTCCTTTTGGGAGCCATTTGAGAATCTCTTTTGATAATCCTTTCAACATGTCCGTACCATCTTAGTGCTTTATGGTCCAGCCTACTTATCATTATTGAGGAGTTTTCCTGATGTATTGTAAACTTCTCATAAAGTCCAACTCGACATGTTATTTATTAATTTGTCTGTGATAGGTCACTTTTCTTCTAAATATCTTGCTGTTGTTTCTATGATTTTGTTCTTTTGTTTGGTTTATTATATTCGTACTCCATATGTTTCCATTAGTGACTGAGTTACCCTTTTTTCTCGTAGGTCTTGTCGTCTTTGTTTGCATCTATCTTCCCTGAATCTAATATAATTGTGCCCAAGTACCTAATTCTTTTGATTGTCCCTCAATACACATGTATTCTGTCTTTTCGTAATTGATGATTAGTCTCCAGTCTTCGTCTACGTTAATATTCTAAGTGTGTATGCCATTTCGATGTATTTTTTTCAAATATCTCTTAATCATCAGAGAAAAAATATCAGTTAACAGAAGATTTAACGAGTATCGACATGTTATGGTTTATAGAAATAAAACGACGGTACTGTCAGTAGAGTCATCTGTGAGTAGACAAATATGAAAATTTCTCCTACCAATTAACGTCAGTCGCTTGGAGACACTAATTTCAATCAGGTGACATATCTGCGGTTCAAAAGGTTTAACGCGTGACCTGCTGTATGACGTTTTTAGACCTTTGCCGTGACAACCAGAAGTAAGTTCTGGCGTTCACTGGTCATAAAACTATGATCCTATACTATGCATCCTGCAGACTCTATAACAAAACGTCTAAATGATAAGGCAGACGAAACGTTGCAGAGAAAAGCAAAGGTGTTCCACTCGACCAAGAACATACAGAGATTGAAGTCCATGGCAAAGATTTATTGATGTTCGAAACGAAAAATTATGATCGACTTCAAAAAGTGACACAAGACAGAGAAGATGGGTGTTGTACACCAGCTAGTTGCACAAGTTGCGTGATACCATAAAGGAGAAGAGACGCGTCAAGCTGAGTTCCAGTGATCTCCTACTACAGGAGCGTTAGTTGCCAAGGCCGCTTTGAATTACCAAGACCGCTTTGATAATTCAAAGCGGCCTTGGTAACTATCGCGATACTATCGCGGTTCAAGGAGTTTGACTACCGTACATTTCAAGTCTGGCCCCCTTTGTGACTGACGTCTCTTTTCAAAACTCAAAACAGACTTTCTTGATTTAACAATAATAAAAAGTTACAGGAGGCAGTTTATGAGCATTTTACAGACAAAACTGCGGACTATTTTTCTATGGGTGTTGAAATGTTAATTCAGAGATGTAAGACGTGTATTGAAGAGCAAGAAGACAATATACCTAGTCTAACAATAAATAATGTCACAAAGTTTTCAATGAAATTCCATAAGATGCTTAGATTTTTCTTCTAGTACATAATACATATTTAGATGCGTCTTAAACAAGAAAACCCAATCAGTTTTCAAAATGACCACCTCTGACTGTTATACAACTCCTAAGCTTCTGCGGCCACTTGTCGACAGAAGTACGAGAAGTTTCTACAGGATTAGACTTTGCTGCTTCATCATTGAGCACCTCAAACTAACAATATTAAGGTGCATTATGTCTTATTGCAATAAACCACAGTAAAACCAAGGTAATGGTAATTGGTAAAGAGGAAGTTCAGATAAATTTAACTCTGGTTGCAGTGAAAATTAATTGGTCAGCAGTTTCAAGTATTTATAAGTCATATTAGAGAGCAAAGGGAGATACGAAGGAGAAATCAACAGTGGAATTAAAGATTCAGCAAATGTATTCCAGGCCGTGAATAAAATTATAATAAATAAGAAGGAAATAAGTAACAACACAAAACTCTTAGTATCCAAAATTATTTACCTTACCCACACTAAGGTATGGTTGCGAGTCCTGGGTACTTTTCGATCGACTCAAGAGCAAAGTTCAAGCTGCAGAAATGAAATTTTTAAGAGGAGTTAAGAGTGTCACTAAAATTGACAGAATAAGAAGTGAAACAAAACGAGAAGAGCTACAGATACAAGCAGTAGAAAAAACAATAGATAGACAGAAATTAAGATGGTATGGACACATCACAAAAATGAAACAAGAAAGACCGATAAAAAATATATCACTAGCCAGAACTTCAGGTAACAGACCAAGAGGAAGACCTCATAAAACATGGAACAAAACAGTCTCACAAATCCTAGATAAGAAAGGACTGACATGGAAAGAAGAAGAAATAAGGCTCACAATAAGACACAGAAGAATTAGACTGAGAAGAACAACCTCTACACCAAATGGTAGAAGAGGTTTCTTACTATATATATATACGAAAGAAAGTTCTTGACGAAATTAATATGGGTATTAAATAAAATTCTTATGTCATACTCGTCATAAATTTATTAAAACAATTTTTATCGAGACGTTTCGATTGGTAATCCAATCATCCTCAGTCCAATATTATTGTCCGATGTATAAAATAATGTATTTCCACATTAAAATGTGTTGAACGGACAGGAACGGTTAATCATAGTCTAGCCAACGGTCTGTCATAGGACGGCCGAAACGGACGGCCGAACGGTCTGTCGACTATGATTAACCGTTCTGTTAACTGTAGACTATGATTAACCGTTCCGGTCCGTTCAACACATTTTAATGTGGAAATACATTATTTTATACATCGGACAATAATATTGGACTGAGGATGATTGGATTACCAATCGAAACGTCTCGATAAAAATTGTTTTAATAAATTTATGACGAGTATAACATAAGAATTTTATTTAATACCTATATATATATATATATATATATATATATATATATATATATCTATATATCTTATTGCAGGCTATGTTCTAAGGCACGGACCACATATTGTAGTCCATGGTATTGCGGTCAGAGCTGCTAGACGGCCAATCAGCAGGACAAATGTAAGCTGGTCCATTGTTGTCAAGCCTGTGCTTTGCCTTATGAACTGGCCTTGAATCTTTCTAGCAGCTCCAGTGATGACCAGCGAAGAGAAAGTATTTTTTTTTTTAACTAACGATTTCATCACGGTTTTCTAATAGATTCTAACAAACGTTTTTAGCTTTTTGTCGTAAAAAATAATCTTAGTTATGCCATCATCATCTCTCACCATCAAACCATTACTGAAGCAGGGTAATGGTCCTTCTGGATTGCCAGCGCTTCTTCAGGAACTTCTTGTAAGCTTGTAGACCCTATCGTTCTGGTAGTTGAAAACATTCTCAATACTAAAAATCACTTTATGAAAACCTTTCCAAGAAACCATTCCTAATTCTGTTGTGGAGTGGCCGCAGAGACGAAAGTGTAACGGCCAGGGGTGGTCATTTTGAAAACTGATTGTTGTTTCTTGTTTAAGATGCATCTATGCATTATGTACTAAATGAAAATTAAAATAACTTCTTTTTAGATAGATAGATGTAGATGTTCACTGAAATTTTTATGACAATATTGAGTTATAATAATAATAATAATAATAATAGTGCATTTATTTAGCAGTAGCTAATTATACATTTCATAGATAGTACATATATAATATACACAAATATACAAAATTTGTCACAAATAGAATAATATATCAACACAAAAAACTTTGATTTAGTTCAATTTTAAATTGTTTGACATTTTTAACGTTTTTTGTTTCATTCTGTAAATTATTAATACATAATTAAACCTTTATCAAAAATACTATTCTGGTTATTGTAAGAGATATAAAAATAATATTTTCCTCTAATGTTATGATTGTGACTCACTAATTGTTTTTAAGCCGTCCAAAAATTAGCAGGCCCCATGTTATTTACAGTCTTATATGTGAAGGTTAATAGATTAATTTCTATTCATTTTTCTACTTTTACCCATTGAAGTGCAATATAGCATTTCCCTAATTGGAGTATATCTGTTACATTTTAGTATACTTCTCATACTTTTATTTTGAAGGGGTTGATATTTATTTATCTGATAATTTTTACATACGTATAATATTGATCCACAATAATTAAAATGAGGTAGTATGATTGTATTATAAATTATAAATTTAGCAAAATGCGACAAATTCTTTCCTACTCTGTTTAAATAATTAACTTTTTTCGTTTTTTTTTTTTTTTTTTGTAATACAAGGTGTCTCAAAAGAAATTTTATATTTAGTGGATCGATTAAAAAAAAAGTAAGCCGTATATAGAAAAAATGTTTATAAATTATTAAAATACACTTTTTGGGGATTTATTTCTTAAAAATAATATCGTCTAAATGTAGACCCTCGCGTTCTCGGCACTCATTTAATCGAACAGTAAAATTACTTATGACGTCTCGGCAGGTGGACTCAGGGATGGCTGCCATTTCGTGACGGATATTTTCTTTCAAATGCGCCAGTGATGTCGGTTTATTGGCGTAAACTTTAGATTTAAGATAACCCCATAGGAAAAAGTCCATAGGGGTTAAATCTGAACTGCGTGGAGGCCAATTTATGTCACCTCTCCGGGAGATTAATTTGCCTGAGAAAATTTCACGAACACGTGGCAGAGACATATTGGACGTGTGTGAAGTTGCTCCGTCCTGTTGGAACCATGTTCTTTGGTTATAGCCAGGAAAGTTTTGCAGTTCAGGTACCAAGAAGTTGTCTAACATCTCCACATAAGGCTCTGAATTCACTGTAACTGCACGCCCCCTTTCGTCTTCAAAAAAGTAAGGGCCGATAATTCCTCGCGCCGACATCGCAGCTCATACGGTCACTTTAGGCGAATGTAGGGGTTTCTGATGTTTGCGTTTCGGATTCGTTGCACTCCAGTAGCGGCAGTTCTGCTTATTTACGTGGCCATTAAGATGAAAATGAGCTTCATCCGAAAAGAAAATGTTGGTAAACGTTGAAAATCGCTCAATCACCTGATTTACGAAATTAAGCCTCTGACTGGCATCTTGGGGCTTTAATTCTTGCACCAATTGAATTTTGTAAGGGTCTTTAGGTCTTTGTGCATAATGCGATGTAATGATGATCTATGCACATTTAAGGCACTTGCGCGCTTCCGAATTGAAAGGTTCGGGTCGTCACGAACAGACTGATTAACATTCTCCACGTTTTCTACCGTTCTTGATGACCTAGATCGCCCGGATTTTGATTTATCCAGCGTTGTACCAGTCTCTTCAAACTTTTTAACCCAATGTCGAATGAGAGGAATGCTTGGCGCATCATTTAAGTGGCGAAAACCTCGAATACTGCAGAATTTTCTACGCGCTACAGTCGCCGAATCACCGTTTTTGTAAAACTCTCGCACGCATAACGCGCGGTCTGCTCCCGAGAAACGCTCCATAGCGACTGAATTCCCAAGAGCCAGGCTACCGATTGACATAACCCTCGCGCCTCTCGGATACGTTGCGTTCACGCAGTAAGCTAAATAAATATAAAATTTCTTTTGAGACACCTTGTATAATATACATGATCATTAAATTTCAGTTCATCATCTACTATTACTCCTAAATATTTTATGTTTCTTACCTTATCTATATTACAGTTATATTAACTAGCATTAAAATTTTTTTCATCACATTTTATTTTTTCAGATCTTTTTTCTTTTTTTAGTTTTTTTCTTTTTTTTTCGTTTAATTTTAAATAGATTTCACTTAACCAGGCACTAAGAGAATTCAATTCTTTATTAACTGTAGATATTAAAACATTAATATATTCATGATATAAATAAATTAATGTGTCGTTTGCAAACATATGACACGATGATAAGTATGAAGGTAAATTTACAAAAAGAATAAATAATAGTGGCCCTAGACACTTCTTTGTGGTACCCCATTTACACATAATTGATCATCTGATGTTGCACTATTAAATTTATAAATCTGCCTACTATTTAACAAATATGACCTTAACCATTCTAAAACAACATTATTAAATCCTAAACTTTTTAATTTTTCTATTAATATCTATTTATAGTCTCAAAGGCACGTTGTAGGTCCAAGAATACGGCACAAATACTTTTATTTAATTTCCGAGCTTCTTTCCAATTTCTTAATACAAACTGCAGAGTCGAGGTATATACAAAATAAATTCGTCGTTTTATTTCTAGAGCCACTGGAACATAACTAGGCAAGAAGCTTTTGACGCCTACTTTACAATACACGAGGAGAGACCAAGCATTTAACAGAGTGAGAGAATTTTTCTGATTGAGGGCAACCCAACTGTCAGTGTTCAAAAGGAAAAAACCAGAGCCCCATTTATTGACCTAGATATTTTTTACAACATGCATATCCTTGTTTCGATTATAAAATAATATGAGATGCGTTGCATACTGCGGTAGTAGATCCTTTAGCAGTCCTTTTGTTTATATTGATGTGTTTATGAGTTTTAATTATATTTTTCATTCCCGGGAGCAATTTTTCACTTTTGCTTTTTTGATGGATTGCGTTATAATTACAATACGACAGTTTATTTGCATTTGTTGAAGCTATTTTGTGGATCTGATTCAGTTAGAATTCTCATCGCATCAACGTCAAATTTTCATTGCTCAATAACGATTTTATTTTCAACAACAGTAATCACCATTTTCCAATTGTCATTTTGACATATTTCAAATTGGACTTTTTTAATTCCTATAACCTAGCATGTTTTATTACATTTTTACAGAGTTTTGCTGCAAACCTGAAAACCAGAAATACTGGCGTTGATAATTATTTTCAAAATATAGTAACAGTCAACATTCATAACCTTAAACCAAAATTCGTTCAGTGCTAAAAATAGCTCTTCTCATAAGCCCGTGAACTAGACTTAAAAAAAAAAACAAAACGATTCCGGCTCAGCGCTGTGATGATGGCTTACTTTTGCAGATTTCTAAAAAAAAAAAAAAAAACTAACGTCACTCATGCATCTGTTCGGTAGAAATTGTGACCAAACAGCTAAACATAGAAAGTTGAAATTTTACATGCTTGCTCAATTCTTTGACCCATATACTATAGGAAAACTATAGAGAGTTAAAAAATACATTGCTTAAAAATACATAGGTTATCGTATATTTGTCAAAAATGTATCAAAAAACTATTTTCTCCCACCCTATTTCCCAGACGGGTTGGTCTAAAAATCTGAAAAAAATCTTAAAACCGACACGAGTAAACTTCCATTTCTAGTTAACCGATTTTACCAAAAGTTGATCAACTCGTGCCATTGATGTCAAAAGCTTAAATATGAAGTTTCATAAAAATCCTTTTAGCCGAATTTGCTCTGACCATGTACATGACCGACGGACAGACAGAAAGACAGACAGACCGACAGACATCATGCTAAAAATAGTCAAAACGTTATGTAGGGACCTCAATTCGTAGAGATCCATCGAAATCTCGAAATGTCAAAATCGGTATGATCATAATATCTCCCTTATATATGTTGGCTGCCGATAAAAAAGTCGATTTTTTTGTATTTTTGAAAAAATTAATATATTTTTATTTATTTACAATTTTTTTTTATTTATTGTGTTTATTAAAATTTATTTATTTATCAAAAGAAAGCTCTTAAGACATAGTTTTTTAAATTCCTTTTTCTAACATGATTTTAACCAAAAACGTGCAAAAAAAAAAAAACTTTTGTCCCATACCGCTTAACCTAGAAAGGGGGTAACCTAAAAATCTGAAAAAAATCTGGGTAATGTATATTAATGTGGACCGAAATAGTATGCCAGGAATGTTTGATCTGATAATTATTTCGAAAGTTATCGCATTTTTTGCAACACCATGCTTACAATATTTATCTGACTGACTGGAGCACTGGATAGTTAATGCTGGGTCTTAATGAGAACGCATCTCAAGTACGGGTCTCAAGTACAAGCCTCTAGAAGTAAACACGTGAACTATTGTTACAAAAGTAATCGAAATTTGTAATATGTACCCACAATTTGTTATTACTAAATACCAACAAAACCCTGAAATGTTTGAAAATTCACACTTAACATAGCACCAAATAGCACTAAATTATAAGCATAAAATATTTTGTTTTGCGAGCCATATTCACGGACTTCCTCCCCATTGTTCCTCCAAAACTTTTTATATAAAAAGTTGTTTTTCGTAAAATATTACCCCTACCGTCTTACTTGGACTTTTTGGTAAAAAATCTGAAAAAAAAATATAGACACTGATATGAACTGGAATAGTACGGTCGGAATTTAAGGTGAAATAAATTGTTCGAAAGATCGACTTATTTATATTACGAAAAAAAGAAAATGTATGTCTCAGATATGCTGAATTCTGCTACGGTAGCCTTAAATTACTAATTACCTACTTCTTCTTCTTCTTTGGGCACTATCAGTCAGGTTGACTTTTGGCCTCAGTCACATAAGCTCTCCATCTTGATCTATTCATTGTCAAGTCTTGCCAAGTACCCTGTATACCAATACTTGTTAGATCTTCGGTTACCTGATCTCTCCATCTCTTGCGAAGTCTTCCCACTGGTTGACGGGTATTCAATCTTCCTTCCCATATCTTCCTAACCATTCTGTCCTCCCACATTCTCATAACGTGTCCTATCCACTAATTACCTACGTCCTAAAATGTATGAAAATTAATACTTCACAAAAATATGTTCATTACTGAATTTTACACTTTGTGCATATAATTAATTGTACATTCCTTTGTTTCAGGTAAGAGAGCTAACAGTTATCAATTATGGATTTTCCAAACTATTCATCTCAAAGTAAGTTATTCTTCTAGTAATTTAAGGTTATTTATAAGTTAACCCTCTAGTGCCTTTATTTTTTTTTTTCTTGGCCAAAAAAATAATCTTGGTTTATGAAGGGTCTCTAATACTAAATTTGTATTAAAATTTAACCTAAACTGTAACTTATTGCCTTTAGACTTGTAAAATTTTAGTCAGGCGTTAGTCGGATCTGGGCAGATAGTGCAGAAAGTGTGATTTTTCTGGTGTTTTTATTAATCAAGTTTCACAATTTCTTTAGTTCTGTAATAGTTTCTGTTTATTTATTTTTTTTTAAATATGTGATGTAAGGCAAAAATCCATAATACGTCAATTCTTACACACAATTGGTTGTTTTTAGCATAAACACGTTTAATTTTGCTCAATCGTTATTTGTATGTGTTTTATTGTGCAGTCGTCTCTAAGCGACCACGGTGTGGGGGCATTTCTAGGATCGGTCGAAACGTCACGGTTGGTTGAATGAATTTAAATAATTGCATTGTACTTCATGGTACTTACTTTGAAAGGCCCTTCCACATAGTAGGTTCCAAGACTTGCGAGCGGAATCAAGTCTGAAACCCTAAAGGTCCACCGGTCGGTTGCTTAGATTCTTTATGACAGGAATAAGGGTGTTTTAAAGTCAGCATTTTACTTAACCTGCGTTTAATGTTTAATTAAAGTTTAAATTAAAGAGTACACTAGAACTTACAATTACAAGATGCTGGCTATGAAATCCCATGAGAGACACTCAACTTAAAACCTCACAATCAAAGTTTCACCTCACAAGCCGTTTAACACCTCACAACACTCACAGTGCTTAACCCGTTATCGAGGTTCGTTTATTCCATAAAAAAACTGTCCTCAACATTTCGCCTACTTCGGGTTCACTACACGCTACCGGGTTTTTCAAACAAAAATGCTTGGGTGGTTCGTCCGACTACGGTGATGGCTTACTCATGACTCCCCGTCTCTCACAAAATTTTCCTAGCCCTTTTCTTAAGACTAATAATTTGATCTCTGAACCCCATTTTTTGTGGTTGTAAAAATAATCAGTTTTCCAATTAACAACAAAAACTTTTTAACTTATCTTAAGGACTAATATTACTATTCCCAATCATTCATAATACAAATAATTAATTTTGACTCTATCTACCTACGAAGTCCATATCACTGAAAATATATAGTCGCATATCAACAACTGTGTAACATTCGACCTTGTACTTGAGATAAACGCTGATAATATTTTAAACAAATCATATAATATACGATCGTAACTTTGTATACCTGTCTTTCAACATTTAATTAAAAAAAATTGATGTGAAGTGTGAATTTTCACACATTGCAGGATTTCGCAGGTATATAATAAGTGAAGGCGGCATGCTGAGTGTGTAGGACAAATTTCGCTTTGTAGTAACCACGGCAAAATGAACGATCTTTTTAAAATAATTTATCGTCTGTTAATCTCAGAGCTTTAAAAACAAATTTTATGTTAAAATATTTTTTTGTTAATTTTAATTCGAATATCTAATATCATTATTTAGGTTTCTAAATAAGTGCAGTATTTTTAGGGTTTTGTAGGTATGACCAAAAAACCCTTATACCGTCATTTTGTCGTCTGTCTGTCTGTCTGTCTGTCTGTCTGTCTGTCTGTCTGTCTGTCTGTCTGTCTGTTCGGTAAAAATTGTAGCCAAACGGCTAAACCTAGAGAGTTGAAATTTGGCATGCTTATACAACTCTTTGACCCGCAAATAGGAAAAATACTAAAACATTTAAAAAACATATCCCCCTAAAAATATAAACAAATATGTGCTCATCGAAAAAAAAAATATTTTTTTTAAATTCTGAGTAGGGTATCAAATTAAAGCCCTTAGTACGTGGATTAACGATCAAAATTTTAGTTTTGCAAAATAAATTATTTTGACGCTATTTTTGCCAAAATTGTGCAAAAAAATTTTTGTCCCACACCCTGTAGCTCAGATGGTTTAAACTAAAAATCTGAAAAAATTCTAAGTAATGTACATTGGTGTGAACCGGAATAGTACAACAGGAATTTTTGATCAGATTATGTTTTCGGAATATAACGCATTTTTTGTGTTTTTTGGTTGACGATGCATATAGCTTATACTCATATAACACGCTGAGTTGTTAAGCGTGTGGTGGTCTAGAGGCTATGTTGCGCGCCAACCATACAGATTTGTTATACACGACGCAGGTTCGTTCCTAGCATGTGGAGTCAATTTTTTTTTTGTTTTTTTTTTTTAATTTTTATATTGTTTAAATTAATTTGTTAAAATTCTAGTTATATTTTAGCAAATTTTGAATTTAATTTTCAAGAGCGTAAATTTAATAACCAATTGGAATTATATTTTCATTCTATTAGTCATTTATACGAAACCAGAGGGGCGGAGCGTATGATTTAAGACAACCAATGAAAGCCATAGGCGCAATTTTCAAAATCTTAATGAACCTTGTTATATAAAAAAAATACTGCACTTATTTAGAAACCTAAATAATGATATTAGGTATTCGAATTAAAATTAACAAAAAAATATTTTAACATAAAATTTGTTTTTAAAGCTCTGAGATTAACAGACGATAAATTATTTTAAAAAGATCGTTCATATTGCCGTGGTTACTACAAAGCAAAATTTGTCCTACACACTCAGCATGCCGCCTTCACTTATTATATACCTGCAAAACCCTGCAATGTGTGAAAATTCACACTTCACATCAATTTTTTTTATATAACAAGGTTCATTATGATTTTGAAAATTGGGCCTATGGCTTTCATTGGTTGTCTTAAATCATACACTCCGCCCCTCTGGCTTCGTATAAATGACACAGAATGAAAATATAATTCCAATTGGTTATTAAATTTACGCTCTTGAAAATTAAATTCAAAATGTGCTAAAATATAACTAGAATTTTAACAAATTAATTTAAACATAATAAATATGAAAAAAAAAAACAAAAAATAAAATTGACTCCACAAGCCAGGAACGAACCTGTGTAGTGAATAACGATCCTGTGTGGTTGTCGAGCAACTGAGCCACTAGACCACCAAACGCTTATCAACTTAGTGTGTTATAAGAGTATAACATGTATGCATCGTCAACCAAAAAACACAAAAAATGCGTTATTTTCCGAAAACATAATATGATCAAAAATTCCTGTTGTACTATTCCGGTTCACACCATTATACATTACTTAGAATTTTTTCACATTTTTAGTTTCAACCATCTGGGCCACAGGGTGTGGGACAAAAATTTTTTTGCACAATTTTGGCAAAAATCGCCTCCAAATAATTTATTTTGCAATGGGCTTTCATTTGATACCCTACTCAGAATTTAAAAAAATATTTTTTTTTCGATGAGCACATATTTGTTTATATTTTTAGGGGGATATTTTTTTTAGATGTTTTAGTATTTTTCCTATGTGCGGGTCAAAAAGTTGTACAAGCATGCCAATTTTCAACTCTCTAGGTTTAGCCGTTTGGCTACAATTTTTACCGAACAGACAGACAGACAGACAGACAGACAGACAGACAGACAGACAGACAGACAGACAGACAGACAGACGACAAAATGACGGTATAAGGGTTTTTTGGTCATACCTACAAAACCCTAAAAATACAGTCACTGATAACTCAGCTAATCTCTGAAGATGTTTATCTTAAAATAGATTAGTTTTTATATTTAATAAATTTGAATATTTTCAACTAATTGAATAATTTTATTTTAAATATTAATGTAATTTTATTTCTGAAATTACCGCTCCCACAACGGGAATTTCGATGATGTTTGCACTTATTACACTTTTTACATCGATTTATGTAACATCCGCCTCAAAGCAGTGTTGGGCACTAGAGGGTTAAAATATATGACATATTTTATAAAACTTATAATAAAACACATATTATTATGTACTCATATACAGTTCAATTAATTATAATTTTGTACTTTTATATTGTCACGTCGCGAAATATTATTTGTATTTTTACAATCCTGTAAAAAATTATCTGTCTTTTCGGGGACTGCAATGGAGAAATGATTAAGAAACACGGGTCTAGAGCAGCTTTTCTTATTCAGCATAGCCAACACGTTACTCCTGCGCTGCTTTAAATGCACTAGGTATATTTAAGCCAACTTAAGATCCCAAAAAATAGAAATTACAAGGATGTATGGTTCGCCAATACATTTTATTACTTAATGCGGCCCGCGAGGTATACATTTTAAAAAAAATCCCGAAAAGTTATCGACCCTAGTCTCCCTAGTCTAGTGTATTTATTTTATTTACTACTTCCTCATTTTTGTAAGTTGTATAGTATTTGACGACAGCAGTACAGTCCATGCATCGATAAGTGAACAATAGCACCGAATATTGGACTTTTTCAAGGAAGGTACTTGCCTAGAAGTTAACAGGCCTTTATTACGCGATACGCTTATATTTATAACTATAATAGAACTTGATTGAGAAGAAAACATTTAATAAAAAGCAAACTGCAATCAAATTCTTATTTCACTAATTGAAAGGACATAATGTGCAGTGGTGACGAGGGTGGCTGACCATGCGCTTATGCCATTAAATGTGTGCCATTACCAACGCAAAATGTCGCTAAACTGGCGCCTGCCTCCATAAAAATACAATCGTTTAACCTGCACTAAAATTAACTTGCGTTTATGGGCAGAAATTGTGGTACGATGAACGCGTTTTCATAACATAGTAACATATACATATATTATCTTCATTATAATTACTATTTTAAATGATTACATGTTCCACCATAAATTATGTTATTAATGGATGATACTTATAAGATTTTTTGTTTGATAAATGTGATAATTGTAGTTTACAATCAGTATCATTTTATTTTAAGTTTATTGACCTTATGAAAAATATGGTATAGAGCAGGGCTGTTCAACCTTTTTGTATTTGGGATCTACTTTTTTATATATATTATTACCACGATCGACCAGAATGCGTAGCCGGCCACTGGGGGGGAGGATCTATAGTGCCCTCCCGAGGGAAGAAGATTTTGAAAAAATTCATTACATATTGCAATTTTAAAGCGGTTTTTCATGTAAAATTAACTTAAAACGCTAAACGAAATTTACAAAAAAATGATTATGAAGATTCTTCATAGGCCCTCCAAGGCTGCACTTTTAACCCGACGGTTAACACATTGATTGACAACGAATTTTATGCAAGATTATTAGAAAATGGTTCTTTGTGTGAAAGTGTTGTTGGTTAGGATATGTTAAGGTAACGTATTTTTTTCGTTGTATTTTTATAAATTAGTTGTTTTTGATGTGCGATCACCGGTCTTCGTTACGGAAAATTTAGGAAAATTATATATTACATTGCGCCAGGCTAAATATTGCCAGTCACCCCACTCAAGCAAACGGGAGCGATTGTGCGGACAGTTACTTTTCGCGCGTTTTATGGTTAGTAGTTTTGATTTAAATTTATTTGCCGGTTACCCCCATGTCAATGAATGCGTTAAAGTGGTCCTGAATTTATATAAAAACTTATATAAAAAATAAGAATCTATTATATAACTATTATTAAACATGTCAATACGACATTTGTACATAGGCTAGCGAGGAGCTTGTTTTAATTTTTACTTTATATTTATAAAATGTATTTTTAAGTATATGGAAGCAAGAGAGACTAAAGATCTACTTAAAACCACGCCGCGATCGACCGGTAGAACGCTATCGACTGATTGGGCAGCCCTGGTATAAAGGTAACGTTAAAGAACTTCAGCTATTAGATATATTCCGTGATAACAATTAAGTTGCAATTACAAAAATAAAATATATTGGGAATGTTTATTTATTAAAAATAAATAAATTAAGTACTGCTCTTTATCTGTACAATACTCCAATTAAGATTGGGACTCCATAAGGTTTAGTGTCAGGATTGCTAAACCTGAGCAGATTTTCTTTAATATCTTCTCGCCTTTAAGTGCGTTGTGTTGCTGTTCGGAATTTCAATAATGGTTGCAGGTATCCTTAGACCGGTAAATGTTGGATTACGTTCCTGCTATGCTTTCTTCAAGTAATCAAACGGAGTGGCCGAGCTCGTTAGATCCTGCAGTTCTGACTGGTGACAACAGCCTGAATTGTGGAGGTGGCTGGTTCGAAACTCCTTTGGTGATATTAAAACAAATAAAATAATAATAATAATCTTCAAGTTTAAGAACATCTATCTCATTATAATTAGTCAAAATAAACTCTTCTTACAGATTTTTATCTTACCCAAAGCTTAATTTTTCGTACATACATTTTTCTGTTGCCATTATAGAAAAATATGGAAAAATTAATTAAATATCAAATTGATGAATAATAGAAATTCGTTCTGTCTGGCATAAAATAATGGAAACATAAATTTCCAAAATAATGAATAATTTCAGTTATTTTAAAACAAATGTAAAATTAATGACAAAATAACGATGAATTCACTGCGCAATTTTTACTGCAATTTCAAAGTGAAAAGGAATTAATTATAACTAAAATTTCCAGAATGTTAATTCTTCCATTAATTTGCCTATATAAAATATTATTAAAATCATTTACAAACATTAACATTTGGAAAACGAGCAAACGTCCAATGTTTCCATGGATGGCCGCAGAACGGCGTGACAGTAGCGCAATTACATCGCTTGAAACAAACACGTGTGACAAGAGGAATTCGCAATAATGCGACAGGGGAGGCAAGAGCTGGAAGGGGGGAACGGAAAGAGACACACACAGAGATCATCATACCTTGTATGTGGTCGAACCCCAGTCATAGGCTTTTTGCATTGTTATAAGGGCATACGAGGGCATTCAAAGTCAGTAGCGGCACAGAACTTTACAATCACAAATGCTTTTGCCTTTTTAGATATTTTCAGATGTTTCGTATGGAAATATTCACTGGCGACCAGACGCCGGAGATCATGTCTTCAAAAGATCGATTAATACAATGACTTAAATGCATGCTTTTGCACTTACAAGATCTATTCTGTGACACCATAACGACACGTTCATTGACGATTGTCAATATTTTGATTATTTAACGACGCGGGGTTATTCTGTAAACTGTTCTAATCCTTCACAAACGATGAAGTCATCAAATATTTGTTTTTAGTAAACGACATCTGCTTTTCTAGTGTTACTTTATAACGATCGTGTTGTGTTAAAAGAAAAATCAATATTTTAATAAACTATGGCCGCAAATCTGTAAAATCCCAGTTACTCTAATAATTTTGTTTCGAAATCTGAAAAAGGCTTTTCAGGAGGACCACCTCCAGTTTCATGTTGTGCTAGCCTCCTAAACAATTGGAGATACTCAAGACGCAAGCTGTACCTACAACCATTTTCCCTAAAATATGAAGCATATTATATCTTTTTGTCCCAGCTACAAGAAAAATAGACCGCCCCCTCAGACCAATTTTCATTGTGCGCGCCTGTCACTAACTTATGATATAATGTTGCAAAATATAAATTTGTTGACGTTGTAAAAATGTACACGTTGTTCCATGGTTCACCAACTTAAAGAACTCAACCCTTTGGACGTAGATGTTCTATTACGAAATGATAATAAAAATCTTACACAATAGTTTTGAATGACTTGAATTCGAGTTTGTCATCATTAGTTATAGTGGTAAGTTAGAGTGGTAAACAATATAACCATAAGTGAAGAAGGATTATACATACTATCAGTAAAGGATTTCCTTCAATTGCGAGATAGATAAAATCTACTAATACATAAGTTTCTTAAGGCGAGAAAAGCCCTTTTTAAAAGTGAACTAATATATGAGTTAAATTTTAAATGAGTATCTAAAACAATGCCTATATTCTTATGCTCGTGCACCAACAGTAGAATAATATTGTTAAGTTCAAGTTATAAAGAGGATACAAATACTTCTTTGCCTAGACGGGGATTGATTCTTAGGAACTTTGAGGCGTAATGGTATTACGTCAACATTCACGTCACGCTGGTCAGCATACATTTCTGCTTTATCAAAAAGTACTCAGCTCTTGTGTTGACAATTAAACTCATCATTTGTGCACAAAGAGAGCACAAATTGAAGGATTAATACATAATCTTCCATTATTGAATGTTTGACATAAAAATGTAATTTGTTGTTTGAAATTTTGATCCTTGAATATGACAGAATACACAAGGTAATTTTGTGCTATATTTGCCAACTAATCCATTAGTGTGGATTAATGTCATAATCCGCATGCAAAAAAAATATTTTTTTCTCATAAATAATGTAAAAATTATAATCCCAACTTCGTGTTGGTATTTAATATTTTTAGGGGTAAATAAAATAGCCGATAATCATGTGCGACAGCTGAAAAATTACTTGTTAAAGAAATAAATCGTATATAGTTGCCGAATTTTGTGAAATTTACGCTTACAAAGTTTTGAAATACATATCGAAGTCCAAAAAAGAATACGATATTTTAATATCATGCTTGAGATGGTTATACTAAAACCCAAAGCTATCAACTGTGACTTTCAGTTCTATGGATACCACCAGATTTTAGGGAATGCAGATGACTTCAATAATATTTCAAATAAGGTTTAATGTAAGGTCATGCACCTGACTCAACTATTGATACTATTGGCAGTAATGAAAAACAAATGTGAAATATGAATTTTCACACAATTCTGAATTTCTTAGGTATTTATTACCCTCCCACCTCTTTCGGATTTTTGTCTTCCTATATCGTGCAATCAGTTCTCGGGTTGATTTAGCCTCAAGTATTTAATACTTAAAATGAGTATCTGCTTATACAAAGATAATAATACTGCTCGAAAAGTCACACTGATCATGTCGCTTTCATATATATAGCTGGAGGTCTATAAATTCAGAACTTACCTTTTCTGCCTTTATACGCGCATCTAGGCTTTGGGAACCTATAATTTCTATTTATTATTATATTGATTTTATCTGCTAAGTGATATTTTTTGAATACATTCGCATCAATACCCTTTTCTTTTCATTGTTCTGAATATTTTTCGTTTTTGGTCGATCCCTGGTTTTTGTACTTGATATAAATCAAAGATTTGCAATCAAGGAGGGTTACCTTTTATGTTCTTACAAACGACCACTAGATGGCAATATTGAAATATGTCATTACTATATTCGTAAAATTTGGCATCTATTATTATGAAATCAGTGGCAGCTTATAAATTGACCGAGTAGTTTGTTGACAGTGAACGTTAAAAAACAAGTTTGTGAAAAAATGGATATTACTCGTGAAGATTTTCGTTGGATGGTTTTTTACGATTTTAGTAAAGGCCTAATTCAACAACAATGAATAGATTCGCTTCGTTTAACTTTTGGTAATAAAGCACCAACAGAAAAGACTGTTTACAATTGGTTTGCAGAATTTCGTCGTGGTCGTGCGTCCGTCAGTGATGAATCTCGTGAAGATCGACCAAAATCAGGAAAAACAACATCATTCGCATCATTCTTCATCATGACAATACAAGCCCCCACACAGCACGTCAAACAATTACTTATTTGAAGGAGAAAAACATCGAATTAATGTCTCATTGCCCGCGTTCACCTGATTTATCCCCTAACGACTATTTTTGTTCCCCATTGTCAAACAAAAAATGCGTGGACAGCAATTTTCATCACTTCAAGAATCTGTTGAAGCCTTCGAAAACTATGTTTTTGAGATACCAACTTCAGAGTTGAAAAAATATTTCGAGAATTGGTTTGAGCGCATGCAAAACAGTTTGTTCAAAAAAAACATTTTTTCTTTCTTAGTTTTTGTAAAAACTTAAAAGGTAGCCCTCGTATTTGTCGAAAATGTTATAAGAAATTCCTGATGAAATATTTCGGTTCACATCAAAGTGCATTATTCAGATTTTTTCAGTTTTTTAGACCTATAGAGTTGGAATATTAGTATTTTATTTAATAAGCATATAATGGAACATATTTTGCACTAGCAAGATTATATGCGAGCCAAATACAATATTTAATCTACAACTTTATAGTTTTTAAAATGGCTACCGAACCATCAGCTGATTATAATGTACAGTCTGTTTCAAACGGTTAGGCGGAACTAAATGGGAATTTTGTTCTTTTAGGTTGTCACGAGAAGGGACCTTGCTAGGGTTATTTAATTTTTCACGTTGGAATGTCAAAATTTAAAATTCCAACAATGAAACCATGGAAACGTATGATATATGTCAATGTCAATTATTTTTTTTATATATTTTAATGACAAAAATATAAATAATTGGGAAATTTGTAATAAGAATGACACAAAAAATTAACATATAAAGAAAATTACATTTTAAAATGATGAAAAAAATTACCAAAAAATGTTTATTGTAAGTATGATTTACAAAGCTTAAACAAAACGGCCGAAAAGCACGATTTAAACGATGAAAGTAACTAGATTGCAAAATCTAGTTCCGCTTAACCGTTTGGAACAGACTGTACAACGATGTTTAAAATACTACTATTTATAAAGATAGGCTATGTGAGGCGCAAATAGCAACCGTTGCTGAGCGCCAAACATTTTATTTAACTAACTAACAAAAAATTCCCTTGTATAAAATGTTCATTATTCAGAAATAAGCATGCATGCACATCACATTATACACGGCGTGCAATTTGAACCGCTTTATGTATTTACAGTTGGACATATTGTGAATTTATTATTTGATGGTCTTAGAAGAAATATTTTAGCATATATTTTACTAGAAACACTTCAATATATAAGATTTTTTAAATATTACATGTCGTTCTTCAATGTAACATATTGCTTACTACCCTCTTTATTTTATTTTATTTATTATTATTTTTCGAATTATACATAAACAAATGTGTATATTTTTTTGTGTTTTTTTATGTGTGTTTTTCATCTCAGTTTTTGTCTTATAAACGAATCAGAAGTCTGTTCACGTATTTTAAATTTGACCCATATAAGCTAAGCCTATATACTGTAAAAACAGACAACTAGTGAAGTTTATCATGTAGTGAATCACCTGAAAATCTATGAATACAATGTGTATCGTGTGTATGGGCAACAAGCCACAGCCAACGTAAGTTGGGCTTGGCACTGGCTGACGTTCGCTTCCGAGGTGGTATTCTTATCACAATTCAAATTGGTTTGACCAACGTTGGTTCAGACTTGTAAACGCATATCAATACCATACACATAAAACGCACACAGTTGTCATCACATCAGTCGAGAGTGTTATACTCAAAAGGAAGGTTATAACAATTTTTACTTAATTATAAAAAAAAAAAACTTAAAGCAAAAAGTAATTATTTATACTTTTAATCTAATTTAAATATCAAAGGCAAGGTTGAAGTTGCAACCATAACCTCACTATCACTATCAGACGCCAATTTACTAACGTTGGCCAATGTTCGCTATTTTTTTCACTTAGTAAACGCTGACGCTTAATCGACACATCGTCTGTATGCTACGCATAAGTATACAAATGTCCACCAATGCTACATGTTAAGGCCAACGTTGATACCAGCGTTTGCCAACGTTAAACTCATTGTCTGTAGGTGCCTTAAGTCTTGTGTTCGATCCAAATAATAGTAAATGGAGAAGATGAGGAAATAAAGATATCCGAGAAGTTTATTCAAAGCCGAGTACCACATATGAAAATGTTTTAGCTGAAAAATCTCGGAAATATATTAATTTTCCTTGTAGCTGTATCTTAGGTCAAGATAGCCCCAATGATAGCAAACATCCAGTAGGGTAAAAGGAGAATTTGCCATGTTTTTTTCTACGATGATAAAAAAAAAATAAAAATAGAGAATAATGGAAGTACTGTTGCTTAGGAGTGTACAGATATCGACAATGTAATTATTTGTAGTTCATGTTGTTTCTAAATCACATTAATAATGAAAGGAAAAGTTATATAAAAGAAAGTTTTTAACGAACCGCCCCTGAAGTCTGAAGTATATAGTTTGTAAGGTAAGGTAGACGGTGGATATACCTGAACAGTTATTGGAAACCACCCTAGATGGGAGTTGTATAGAGTCATATATGCAGGGGAACAGGTGCCGGGATCCATACAGGAAATACGGTAAGCGGAAACAACATTTTTTATTAAATTCTAGGAAGAAGAAATGGGAAGTTGTTTTGATTGAAAATAAATAAAAGTGTGATAAAATTTAGGAAAATTTTATGAAAGGGTTTTAGAAAGAAATTTCATCTAGACTAGCGGGAAAGAAATATAGTTTTAAAGTTTTTTGGTTTTATACTACCAATTTTATTCAACCTTGAAGGATTTTTACCTATATACGAAGGAGAAAGAATATATTAAAATAGTTATATAGAAAACTTCAGACTTAGTAAGTTGAAATTTTAGATCAAAAACGATTAGATTTGATTACTAGTTTTATTTATACTTGCTGAGTGAAAGCGATTGTAAATGCTGAGCATTTTAAAAGGCGTGTTAAGGTCAAAATATATGAAAAAAAATATATATATAAAATAGAAATAAATGCAAAATATAACTATTACAGAGATTAATTATTATTATAAAAAAAAATAAGGAACTGAAGTCATAAGGCTTACATTGTTACATTTTACAGAGGAGATAAAGCATACAATATATTTGATCACATAAATAATACATCTAATTATAATATTATTGCATACTAATTAATTAATTGTTAAATCTATACAATTCTTAAAACAGTTCAAGCTGGAAGTAAAGACACATCCTATTAGTTAAAAAATCTCCACGCACATTTTTCTTAGATTTTTAACGATTTAACTTTAAAAAATAGGCCCTCAACCTAGTGCTTGTATTCAGGATATAGATATTCGAAAAATCACATTTAAAATCCCCACGCCCTATTTTAAACATTGTAATCACTGGGACCCCACGATGACGTATTTTTGCAATAGGACAATGAATATAATCCACGAGCAAACTTTGTTAAACGCCTTTGCAACTTCTGCATCACATAAATGTCTTTTTTGAGTCTAGGTGACCAAAATGAGACTACAAACTTCAAATGACGACTTACGTGGGGCACGTTGAGTTTCTTGGAGACGGCCGATAAAACGATTTGGACAGAATATGTGATATATAGTTTGCACGTTTTACTACTTGCTGGCTCCGGTTTAAGTCTTTCTTTGTTTCAATACATGTGAAGTACAGTGTTTTTACTGATATTCAGTGTTAAAAGCCACGTGTTAGTCCAGTCGTAGTAATTTTACTAAGATCCTCTTGGGTAATTAAACAATAGTCATTGTATACTTTATTTTGATCAGCATA